>CM060908.1:1052546495-1055046495 GCA_030737815.1 Allium fistulosum
AGACTTGGCCTCGGTGTTGAGCACTTGGATGATTCGGTCCCTTTGGGCGAGTTCACTCTCCATCTTTCCAATCGCTTTGGCCCACTCAAAGGCCACCTTCGAAGCTTTTTCTGCAGCCTTCACCCACTCTCTATACTGGGCGTATATATCATGAATGTAATCATGCATTGTATTTTCGGCTTCCGAAGGGATCCTCTTTAAGTGAGGAGGAAAGACATAGCCGTTGAAGCATATGTTTTGGGAACTCTTTCCTCAGCTGAGCGATTTTAATAGCCCCTTTCCCCGTGGGCTCGGTTATGACCTGCTCTGCAATTATGGGAGCCAAAGTATCCGCTCTCTAGCGATGAGTTTCAGACCTAGAAACTTGAGAAGACGATCTGTGTCGCGGAGGCTCTGGTGGATGTGAAACATGAACAGGAGGTGGTGAGGGGATTCTAGGAGGTGGAGAGCGAGACCTAGATCGGTGTCTATATTCTCTGTCCATGTCCTGCTCGTACCTCTCTTGATTAGAGTACCCGTGATCGCGGTCTCTATCCGAATCTCTCCTGCGAGAATCGTAGTAAGTAGAAGACTTTCGAGCCGAGCGAAGGCTCCCTATCATCGACCCTCTCCCGGACATCGTACCTGAAAGCGAGAAACAAAAGAAAGGTTAGTAATCCTTTGAGTTGGACAATTTGTGATTAGGAAATCGTGTAGTGTCGTGAAGTGTATGTATGTGCAACCCCCCGACCAACCAGAAATGTCGGACGCACTTATAGCAAGCGACTCGCTCAGATCAAGAGCACCGTCAAGCTCCTCCAACCCGGTGTCATGTTGAAACGACACATAATCCGAAATCGAAATATCAGCGAGTCCTTCGAAAAGATTCTCTACTTGCGGGGGAGAAGCCTCCAAAATTCTAATCCCAGGAACGGGCAAAGACACAACCACGGATTTCAATCTCACGGATTTAGAATGCTTATGAGCAACTGCCTTGCCTTTTCTCCTTCCTCCTGAATCCTGAAAACTGGAAGAAGGCCCAGCTTTGAGTTCGTTATCAGTGGGCGTTCTCTCCGAATTGACCCCTTCAGCTATTATGACACCGGGCTCTTTGCGTTTCATCCGCTTCTTCGAGACCGCCCACAGTGTCCCTTCAAGCCTTATGCTTTGGTTCCGCTCGATTAGCCCGACGATTCTCAAATTTCTATCGGTTAGAACAGAATCGATGTCCCTCACTTCGTTCGGAACTTCCTGGAGGACCCTTGCTATCTCTTTGAAATACCCACCTTCGGGTCGTGAGATTACGGCTGTGCAAGAAAAGAAGATGTCATTTTATATCAACTACTATCATTTGGATAACTCCCGAAGAATACTGTAACACTTACGTCTGACTAGCCATCGGCTGGCAAATCCTAGGGGGCACCAGACGTAGAACCATTCTGTTTTGAAGTAACTCAACCTCCCCCAGGATCCGGTTACCACTTGGCAATTCCTGACTGACTCCAGGAAAGTGAAAGACGGGCTATCTCCCCTACTCTTGAAGTTGAAAAGGTATCTAATCTCAGTCAGCCTGGGCGGTCGGAAGAGATGATCCATGAACACAATAAATAAGCTATTCAGCAAGGCATATCCATTGGGATGAAGTTGTGATGGGGCGATTCCAAGGTAAGACAACACTTCCCACATATATTGGTTGAACGGAGGGAGTGTTCCTATTGTGCACGCATGGCGATTGAAGGCAGTAAATCCCTCCGGGGGAGCGTGCGGTCTATCGTTTGGTCCCGGCAATAGTACGTCGTCCAATGACAAACCATGCCTCAGGCATATCCCCCAGCATGTCTTCAGAAACGTTAGAAGGCATAGAATCCTATGGATTCATAATGAACCTGGCACCAAGTAGCTCGTTCGGAGCTGGGTCTATAACTTCGGCCGTGATGGCCGGAATCTCTAGAACAGAAGAAGATGAATCCTGAACTTCCTGCTGTTGTGAGCTTGAAGGTTCCATAACTAACTAACTTATGAGAAATCATCATTAGATGAAAATAACATCTGTGCTTCCCCCAGTGTAAAGTGTGTGAATGTGTTGTGTAGTGCAGTGTTGTATATCACTTGAAAAAATTCTACAGAGTTAAAGAAAGCATGTAAACGACGAGACTTCGAAACTTAGCTGGAGTGACCGTCATCGCTGACCGTCACAACCATGCCATCCGGACTCTGAAGGTCGATCTGAGTTAAAGTTCAGTAAAATTTTAACCAATTTATAGTTCCATCGATGAGCTTCGAATGATGGTCAAGTATGCGGTTCAACAATTAAGTCCAGATATGCAAGGTTGAAACTCATCGGAGTTAGATGTTCAAATGTGCAAAAGGTTTCAAGTTAATCAAGGTTCAATTCGCACCGGCCCAAAGGTTCAGTTCGTATCGATCGAAGGCTGTAACTTCGTATCGATCAGTGTCGGAGATTTCGAATCGATCCGTGTTGAACATTTTGTATCGATCGACTAACCTCCATTTCGTATCGATCCTAAGCTGTCGATTTCATGTCGATAAAACGTCTCCGCCTCATATCGAACCCCTCAATCGATACGAAATCCAAGAGTAAGTGATTGATACAAAATTCCAAAATAGAAGATCGATACGAAGTCTCCAGTTAGAAACAACACAAAATAAAACACCTTCTTCCCCAATCCATCGATACGAAGTCAGAGCCGAACGACTTTACGCTGTTTCCTTCGTCCCTTTCCTCTCTCCTTCTTTTCCGATGAGCGCAAACACCATTAGCCTCTACTCGACATCACTTCGACCCAACTCCGGCATCAACGGCACCGGAATAGGCCGCGACTTCGGATGAACTAGTGTTGAATCTCGAGTCTCATCATGTCTATATGGATTCGTTGATTAATTACCTAATTCGAGCGATTAGTTTGGGGATTAGGACTTAGGTCAATTTGAAGGCGAACGCAGTTTTTTTTTGCTTTTGAAATCTGATCGATACGAAGGGCTGCAGAAAAAATGAGCAAGTAGAGAAAAAATGGCCAAGTCCAAAAGTATTTATATGGACTCAGAAAGTGAAAGAAAAAACGTTTCGCCTCCAGGTAAACTCGACCGAGTACAACTGTTCCACCAAATCGATTCGAACGAGCTTAAATTCGAATCCATAGAGCTTTTATCGAGACGAAATTGTCAAAAGAGATTTTTCTAAGACACAAGGTCCATCGATACGAAACCGTTGCTCCTATCCACGTTCTAAACTCCAACCACATTTCGCCAATAAGAACTTCGCTGTTCGAATCCATCAAGTCACGGCCTCCAAAGGCCTGTTTCCATCGATACGAATTGGCAATTCGTATCCAACAACACTGGGCTCATCGATACGAAGTGCACAGCGGATATTGTTCTGAAAGCAATGAACTCCATCGATACGAAATGCTTATTTCGTATCCATCGGCACTCGACCCACAATAGCACCAGTCCATCAATACGAACGCGTATTTCGTATCCATCGTTATGAGTTACAATCGATACGAAAATCACATTTCAACCCTTTACATCGATTCAGGAGAGGATCGATAAGAAGGAACATTCAAAAACAACCACTAAGCGTTGTTACAATTCGAATTTCACATCGGTTCAGGAGAGCATCGATACGGGATTCGATACGAGATAAACTGACAACGACTCGTGAACGTGCAACGTCAGCGAGAGTCAGATTACCATATGTGCATATATATCGGACTTACATTCAATTGTCAACATCCACAGGAATTAGATACTTATCTGATAATGATTACGACGACAGACAGCTAATCACAATCAAACAGCAATCAGTTACAACAATACAGGGTACAACAGTTGACAATCAACAGTTCACATTACCAAGGAAATCAGTCAAAGATTACAACTTTCAGCGGAAAGACGATAACTGTTCGGAACGAGGATTGCAGCTTTTCAAAGCACGTCATGTTTCCACAAGACGTACTTTGGGGGGCAAATGTTTTCCCGCCTTTTGGCAAGGCCGAGATATCAAGGAATTGACTGAAAACCTAGGATCGTTCATCCCGAATGTCGAGTATGTGCAAGTTTTCTATGGATGTCGATGAATTTTGTCTGAGTCCGGATCAAGCTACAATTGATATGGCGCGACAAACAAAGCCATGAAAGCCATCATCCTAAATTTCAAGTCAATCCAAGTTCGTATGCTCAAGTTATGATCAATGCAAGTTGAAGGAAATAGCCTCAACTTCGTATCCATCAGTAAGCCACAGTTCGAATCGATCGGGACACGCCACTTCGTATCCATCAGATGACCTCTATTCGTATCCATCGGGTGGCCTTAGTTCGTATCCGGCAGATAGCCTTAGTTCGTATCCAGCTGATAGCCCTTGTTCGTATCGATCAAGTCTAGTTGCTTCGTATCCATCGAGAAGTCCCTGTTCGTATCGATTCATATCATGGTTATTCGTATCGATCGGGCTACCAATGTTCGAGTCCATCTGGCCACTTCAACTTCGTATCGATTGACTGGAGTCGTTTCCAATCAATACGAACAAGGCCACGCAGTCAACGTATTCCTTGTGTTTTCCATCGATACGAACAGAGCTCGTTGCATCGATGCGAACAGAGTCATCTTCCATCGATGCGAACTAAACAACGGCTATCGATACGAACAAGGCGAAAGACTTGGGATGACTCGATCAACTCGGCATAAAAGGTGGATCGATCCGAAGAGTGCTCGCCACGTCATCACCAGGGCACGTGCAACCATCGATTAGAAGAGATCGATTCAAAATGATCGATTCGAACAAAGCAGCCTGCCGAAGAACGTCAATTCGTATCGATCATATCTCGCGATCTACCAATCCAAATGCTATGAAATTTTCACAGGAGCTTAAGCACAAGCTAAAGAATGTTCACACCAAGTTTCGACTCCATTGGACGAAATCTTGATCGATACGAAATTCGTTCGTATCGATCACGGGTCGAGCCGAAACTTCATGGGCTTGGTCACGTGGGCCCACTCACGTGCCAGAAGAAGTCTCCCAAAATCTGAGCAAAATATCAGCCTCCTACGCCTACAAATAGAGCCCCAGGGCCTACAGAGAAAGGATCTTTTTGACGCTCCAACGACGAAACTCTGCCGGACTCAATTCCAAACTCCATTATTGTTGTTGTACTCGACTTTCACAGCTTTAATTCACTGTAATCCGCTGCAATTAATTGTAATCATCAAAGAAACATCAATAAAGTGATCAACTTCATAGTGGACGTAGGCAACACGCCGAACCACTCTAAATTCTCGTGTTTTTGTGCATTTTTACCATTTACATATCTGTTTTTGAAGTGTTTGTTAGATAATCCTCTTTTTCCATTTAATTTCTTCATTTTTATCTCTTCAAAGTCTTCCGAAGAGTGTTGTGCACAATTTTGATACAAACAATCCAGAACAATGAACGGGAGGATCCGCACCCTCCTACGTTCACCTTCTCCCAACTTAACCGGTAACTCGACATAACCTATTGCCTCAGTGGCCACATTATTGAAACCATGTATACGAGCTTTAGATGGTTTCAAATCCTTGGCCTCCATCCTCATTTGATCATAAGCTTTCTTAAAGATGATGTTTACAGAACTACCACAATCAATCAGAATTCTTCTCATCGGAGCGGGGCCAATCATGGCAGAGATAACCATTGGATCAATAGTAGGGGCCTGCACTCTATCAGCATCTCTGCTTCTAAACACTATATCATCTGTCATTGTATGTTGTTGCTTAGCCGGAGTTCCATCCTCCGTATTTGAGCAACATTCAAAGTCCATATGTTTCATTGAACTAGCATAACGCTCCATTTCCTGCCAAATTATGTCCGTAGGATGCGATCCACCAACTATTGTGTTTATCACCACCCTCCCACTAGTCTGAGCGGGTTCCTTAGGCCGGCATGGAGCTTGTCCGTGATTAGAATCAGATGTTCCATGTCCGTCATCCTGCGGATTCTTGACAAACTACTGCAACTTTTTCTAGCGAATCAATTTCTCAATAGCATCGTGAAGATGCCTACATTCATCAGTATTGTTCCCGTAGCATTCATGAAACCGACAATTCTTCCTGGTCTGCTTTTGTTCCTCAGTCGATTCTTTCGAACGCAGCTTCCTATACTAGAATGTGTTATAGGTCGATAGATATATATTCTCCAGAGATGCATTTAGAGGTGTATAGTCGTTATAAGTAGGAATTCATGGCTTTCACTTTCCGGGCTCCCTCTTTTAATCAGAATTTCCTTATCCGCCCCTTTTCTTTTGACCCGGCTTGTTTTGAACGTTGACCTGAACCTTTCCAGAGCTCTCGCTAGATTGCTTTACTGCAATATTGCTTTGTACCGCTTCCCTGCTTGGTCCTATAGCATTGCTCCTTCTCGACAATCTGACCTCCTCCTTTCTCATGAATTGGTTTGCCTTTGAGAGAAATGCTCCAACGTGGCCGGCGGTTTTCCAGCTTGCCAATCACGAAACTCGGATTTGGGGTCAACCCCCCTCGTCACAGCCATAAGTATGGCATGGTCATTTGGATTACTAACCTCAGTAGCAGTAACATGAAACCTCTACAAGTAATCCTTCAGTGATTCCCCCGGAGCCTGGATTACACTGGATAGCTACATCACGTCTTTGGGGCGAGTAGCGTGAATTCGGAACTTCTTTACGAATCTTGCAGCCAGCTCGTCAAATCTCAAGATTGATCGCGGGGGTAACCTTGTGAACCACATTGTAGTAATTCCAAACAGTGTTATAGCATCTGCATTTGGTTGCGTCATTCGCTCTAGCCGAGTCCAACAATCATTTGTACCTCATGACAGTGCTACCGGGGTCAGTCTTCCCTTCGTAAGCAGGCATTGTAGCCATGTTAAACCTCCGGGGATATTCAGCCTGTAAAATGTTATCGGTAAATGGGGTATGACTCCTAGAGACTCCCCAATCATCATTAGTCAAGCCCTGGTTCTCCTTCATCAACTACCTGACCATTGTGGATAAGTCTGGAGTCTGGATAGGGGGTGCCAGGTCAGGCTCCATCCTGTGTAAAAGTTCTGGCCGGTGTCTCCGAGGCATCTCATGCCTTCTTGGCCTATTGTCCTCCAGATTCCTGTCTTGAGGATTCACTTCATTATCATTCTGGGGAGGTAATTTATTGGCATTCAAATGTGCTCTAGTGACTAAGTTCTCAGTTCCAGGGTGAGCATGACCCCCCAGGTGCAGTCGAGGAGCCATCCTCGTGGTTGAGGGATCGGTACCGACCCCTAGGGAGGGTTCGGCACCATTCCGATTCTATTGCCCGTGGTGGTCTGCCCCATGTTGCTCCATTCTTCCGGCTCGCATCGTTTCTATTCTACAACGCCTATGCCTGTGGTGTCCGCCTGATGAAGTTGAGCTATCAGACGCCGAGTATGAAGCGGGACTTCCTTTGGCATTTTGACGCTGCTATTGAGAAATCTCATTCATCAGGTTGGCATTTGCCAGGATTTGCTCATTTAGCTGTCTTCGGCTCTCCATTAGCTCCCTCATCAAATCGTTAAATTCGGCCTTGGTAACGAAATCAGCAGGGTTCTGGGCTACGACTAGTTCCACATTCGCATTAGCAGGATGGTTGATTGGACCCCTTGTTGGACACTAGCAGTTTCATTGGCATCAACATTATGGGAAGTTGTTCTAGTGTGCCTTACCATCTTGAATTCCTTTTCTAAGATCTTGAACAATCTGAATAGTATCTGCAAACTTCTGGAAGTGAATTCGGATCTCCTTTGGGGATTTCCTTAATCCAGTAGCAGCAAAGGTGATCCTAACAGCCTGAGAATCGAGCTTCTCGGTGAAAGCACCAAAATGTTTGCAATCAAATTGGTCACAAACACCCGAGACTAGATTTGAGTAGTGAATTAAATGAAGAAATTTTCTTTATCACTCAATTGATTACAATTGCAGTTCATAAGAAACAACTTGTGTACGAGTTAGGACAAAGGAAACTAATTACAAAAATGGCAGAGTTTTCCCTTAGTAGCCGAAAGAGATCCCAAGAAATGGCCCCCTACCCCTGTATTTATAGAAGAAGGCAGCCTGACATCTCAAAGCCTGGACTCCCCCTGGTCACTTGGGCCCATCATAAGGAAAGCTCGGCCCGACATACTATGCCAAACCAAACTATCATGCCGATCCAATGTCGTGTGTGCCGATTGATACCATGTGTGCCGACCCAACGCTATGCCGAACACTTTGTCTCCAGGCCCTACACCGACCCAATATCTGGGAACACCTCAATATGCCAACCCAGTACTATTTCATGAACTAGGCCAACCCGATTCAATCCATAAACTATGCCGACCCCAGTCATTTTATAAACTTTGCTAACTCGGGCTTCACTGTATCCTTTGCCGATCCGAACAATGCTATGCACTGTGCCGACCAGAGATATTTCATGTGCTATGCTGATCCAACCACCATTATACCGACCCCTCTAGGTTTCACTGAAATTGCCGAATCATCCACTCTGGTTTCCAATCCAACCAAACTAAATTTCAAGATTTCGACATCCTGTGTTATCCATTCATCGATTTTATTTAACCTAGGCTAGATATGGCTATTCAAACATTACACTCTGGTCATATAGACGTCGTTTCGTGGCCATTTTTACCATCAATAGTCAATTCTGACCTCTCTAATTACGATTGTGTAGCCAGGCCAGGGTACCGGGTAACATATTGCATGTTTTCTGCTCAAGGCATCGGCTACTACATTGTCCTTGCTCGGAGTATGTGAGATATCGAAATCATACGATGCCAAAAACTTCATCCACATCCACTGCCTTAAATTTAAGTCCTTTTGGAAGAATAAGTACTTTAGAGACTTATGATCCGTATACAACTCAAACTGCTATCCTAATATATAATACCCATATGACTTGAGCGTAAAGACAATGGCCGCTAACTTAAGATCATGGGTATGATAGTTTCTCTCATGGACCTTCAACTATCAACTGGCGTAGCTCACCACCCCTTCTTCTTGCATCAAGATCACGCCCCAACCTTGTACCACATGCGTTGATATATACTGTGAATGTATTCGCACCATCAGGCAATACCAAAATAGGTGCACTAGTCAACGCCTCCTTTAGCTTAATAAAATCATCCTCACACTTCGCGTCCCACGAGAAAACTAAATTCCTCTTGGTGAGGCAGGTCAGAGGGGCATAGATATTCCTGAAGTCCTTAATGAACTTTCAATAGTAGCCCGCCAAACCAAGAAAACTCCTTACTTCCATCGCATTCTTCGACACATGCCAATTCAGAACTGCTACAACTTTACTAAGATCAACCGCCAACCCACTTTTCGAGAAAGTATGTCCCAAAAAAGCGTACATATCTCGCTAAAAGTGGCACTTTGAAAACTTTGCCCTCAGCTTATGCTCATGGTGTGTATCAAGCACTTTTTCTAAATGCAACGCATCCTCCTAATCTCTCTTTGAACAGAATAAAATATCATCCACAAATACCACAATGAACTTGTTAAGAAACCCTTTGAAAACTTAGCTCACCAAGTTAACAAAGTAGGCAGGTGCATTGGTCGGTCTATAGAGCATGACTAACAACTCATAAAGTCCATCGGGTTTACGAAGAGCCATCTTCTAAATGCTATTCGTAGCTACACATAACTTGTGGAATCCAATAGCCAAATCAAGCTGTGAAAACCTCTTTGTTCCAACCAACTGATTAAAGAGATCCTCTATACGGGACAATGAACAGGAATTCTTCTTTGTTAGTTTATTCAGCTCCTTATAATCAATGCAAAGTCTCGAAGAACCATCCACCTTAGTGGCAAAGACGACTGATGCTCCCCACTCTGAAATGCTCCTTCAAATGAAGCCCTTCTCCAACAACTCGTTTACTTGTTTGTTCAACTCGTGTCTCTCCTTTGGAGCCATATGCCTTAAGGGTAAGGCGTTAAGTTTAGCGTTCTCCACAAGATAAATTTGGAACTCAATCTCTCTCAGGGTTGGGAGACCGATAACCTTGAAAAAGACATCTGGGTAATCTCTAACTGCAGGCAGTGAATCTAGCTTATCATGTGATAGGTCTAAAGAAAATAAGTAGCTCAACATAACCGATCCTTGGGGATTGCAGTAAACCTCCAAGCTACGTCCACTACACGTACTCAATCTAACAACCTTCCTATCACAATCTAATATAGCCCCATACATCATCATCTATTCCATGTCCAATATCAATCCAAACCTAAAAAATCTTAAGGCAAAAGCATCGCAATCGAACTTCACCCCAAAATAAATAATTTAAAACCCCTACATATCATAGACAGATAGGCCAATCCTCCTAATTGGTTTGACACAACTACAGGGTCCGTAACTATGCTAGTGTCTAAGTGTAACTCATCCACAAGTCTACTAGAAATGAAAGAGTGTGATGTCCCCATGTCAAATAAAGTGTGAATGGATAAATCAGATAAAGTCAACACATCTTCAATCACGACCTTCTTTCCCTTGTCAGCAAATAGTGATGTACTCGAGCTAGGTACCGCATCCAATGCATGTGCTGTAACTACCTAGGTAGAGGTCTTTTGGGGTGTTGGACACTCTCGCTTCATACGTCCAAACTGATTGCAATTATAACACTTGACCTTTGAACTCTCTGTCATGCACTCTTTCGCAAAATATCCCTTCTTGACACACTTCCTACATTACATATCATGCTTCTTGATCTTTCCCTTGGGTACAAATCCTTTCTTATGATGATTCTATGGTTGCACTTTCCCTCAAGTCTTCTTGGGTTCCTCATGTTAGCACCTTAGACATTGGTTTTGATGATAACAACCATACAACATTATATGAATTTATAAAGTTATATTAGTATATAGTGCAAGATATTAGACGGGTATTGATTAAGAATGTTATACAGTATCAAGAGAAGATTCAAGAGGAAGATATAGAGATTTAAGGGTTAGAGATTGAACACTCATGAGTATTGAAGAACTCAAGATATCCCAGATAAGTTATAAAGTCTTCGAATTTTTGTTAAAATCTTGATAGCACTCCTTTGATCTCTCTCTTTCTCCTTTTCAAATAACTTTCAAATACCATAAAAATGGCTTTAAAAAGAATTTTTGTTTTCAAAATAATTTTTCCAAATAGCGTTCAAATTATTTCTATCTTTTGATTTTATTATATTTTATGTTTTTAAGCATTTTTAACGCACTTTGAATATTATACTTTGTTATAATTTTAGTTTTTAATGATTTCTAAATATTTATAAGTTTATTATTATATTTGTTATTACTTTGATTTAAAATATTTTCACTTTTACTTTATACTTATTATTTTCAAAAGAAATTTATATTTAATCCTTTACATATTTAAATATATTTCTATAAAGTTTTCTCGGGTTTTGATATGATTAAAATATGTATAAACTATGTGTAGATGATTTTACAAAGTATTAAAATATTTCACAAAACTTAATACTTTCAAAATAAATTTTATAAAGTCTTTTTCAATTTAAAGGATATATCGACAAGCCAATTCCTATATGTTGACATAGTGATCGCAAAATTTAAATTTTGAATGGAAGTGTCTTTTCGTTGAATTTCTTTGCGATTGGACATGACTGTTGTTTCTCTATAAATAGAGGTTAAACCAATGAATTTTTGTTGACTAATTTCTCATATTTTCTCTCCACTTTCACTCTCTTAAATTCTAAAAGAAAATCTATTCAAAATATTCTCAAAATTCAATCAGAATCAAATTCAAGTTCCATTGATTTGATTCTCTATTGATTACTCTTTGATCTCTCTCATATCTCTCACTAAAATAAGATCAAAGTTCTACTCAAGAGGTTATAGGATCATTTGTAATCAAGATCAATGATCTCAGTTTGTAAAACTCTACCAAATCATATTGTTATACTTCTGGATGTGATTATAGTCTGTGTAAATCAATTGGGTGTGCTTAGTAGCATGAAAATCTAGTGGGTGTGCTTGTGGCCCATGTAAATCAAGTGACTCTATCCAGAGGTCGAAAAGTTTGGAGGGTATGTCTTGTTGCCTTGAAATTGAGATTGTATTTGCTTTGCTATTTGAAAAGAAATCTAGACAAGGAATTGTACAGGACTGGATGTAGGGTAATCCAAACCATTATAAAATCCTGGTGTGGTCTTTCGTTTTTTTACTTTTACTGCATTTATATTAACCTATGTTTGAATCTTTGATTATTAATAAACTATAATCTTTAAATAATTCAAACAAATTCACAAAAATTATAAAACACGACACCCTCCTCTACTGTTAAATTAGCCTAAAGATCCATCTTCTGCTAAAATAACATTGGTATCAGAGCATTGGTTTTCAAAGTATTCATAATTTTGATTTTTGAACAGCTTAAATGGAAAGAGATATTGATATTATTTTTAACATTATTTCTAGAAAGCAATATGAGAAAATAAACATGGGGTTGTTTCATGACTTTGCATTCATTCATTGTGAAAAATCACTTGATCTTTTTAAAAGGTACAATTTGCAAGAATAGACATGTTACATGGCTTTTGACAAACAAACCCCTAGGATCAAACTCTACAAATTAAAAAGGACAAATGGATACTGGATAGTGGATGGTCAAGGCATATGACTAGTAATCTGAAGATCTTGAATGATATCATTTACAAAGACGGTGGATCAGTTAATTTTGGGGACAACTCTAAAGGATATGTGATTGATATCGACAATATCGGTAATTCTAAACTCCTACTATTTCTAATACTTTGTTAGTTAGGAATTTAAAACATAATTTGTTAAGTATTAGTTAATTGTGCGATAAGGGCTTCAAAATTAAACTTGAAAAGGATAAATGTCATATTGAAGATAATAAGTCAAACATTATCTTCGAAGGCATTAGGAAAAGAAACATTTATATATTAAGTATGATGGTATCAAATAATAGTTTGTGTATTTTGGCTGAATCAAGTGACCCTTGGATTTGGCACAAAAGGTTTGGTCATTTGAATTTCAAACAACTTTCTAAAATTGTAAAAAATGATATGGTTAGGGGTCTTCCTAAAAGAAGTTCCGACTTAATAATCTTTGTGATGTTTCAATTAGAAAAACTTAGAAAAGTTCTTTTAAGTCTAAGGATATGATATCTACCTCTTAAGTCTAAGGATATGATCTCTACCTCTTAACCCCTTGAACTTCTTCATTTAGATATGATCGGCCCCTTAGAAATACAATCTATAAAGCATAATAGATATGTCTTGGTAATTGTAAATGATTTTTCTAGGTTTGCTTAGATAATTTTCCTAAAAATTAAAAGTGGTTCTTTTAAAATGTTCAAAACCATTGTTAAAAGAATTCAAAATCAGCTATCTATTAAAATTAAATCCATTCGAAGTGATCGCGGAGGAAAGTTCGAAAATGAAAATTTTGAAAATTTTTGTAATAAAAAAGGAATTACTCATAATTTTTCTTTTCCAAGAACACCTCAACAAAATGGAGTAGTAGAACATAAAAATAGAATGATTCAAGAAAGCGCTAGAACTATGTTAAATGATAGTGATTTACCTAAATTTTTTTGAGCTAAAGCAGTTGCTACGGCATGTTATCTTTTAAATAGAGTTTTAATAAGACGTTTAAGTAAGAAAACACCATACAAATTATTTTAGAATAAAAATCATAAAGTATCGTACTTTAGAATTTTCGGTAGTAAATTTTTTATATTGAATACTAAAGAAAATTTAGATAAATTTGATACTAAATCAGATAGACGAATTTTTATTGGATATTCGAATAGAAGTAAAGCTTATAGAGTTTTTAATACTAGAACCAATACTATTGAAGAGACATTACATGTTTCATCTGATGAAAATTTTAAAGTTAATAATACAAGTATTGATGAAGAAGAAAATGTTGATAATACAAATGAAATTACTAAAAATGAAATCATTAATAATGAAAACGATAGAGGTACTGAAAATATATATCCAAATAAAAGAACCAAAATATTAAAGGATCATCCTATAGAAAACATCCTAAGAAATATAGAATCTGTTGTTAAAACAAGAAATCGATTAAATAAAATGAGTAATATTGCTTTCATTTCAATAATTGAACCTAAAAATCCAAAGGACGCATCAAATGATGATTCATGGATCCTTGCTGTCTAACAAAAATTGAATCAATTCATAAGAAATGATGTTTAGAAATTAGTCCCAAGACCCGAGGATATATCTATAATAGGAACTTAATGGGTATATGGAAATAAAATGAATGAATAAGGAGAAGTTGTAAGAAATAAAGCTCATTTTGTCACTCAAGGTTATTGGGAAGAAGAAGGTATTGATTTGTTGAAACCTTTGCACCCATAGCTAGATTAGAAGCAATAAGAATCTTACTCACTTTTGCAAATCATAATAATTTTAAATTATTTCAAATAGACGTTAAAAGTGCCTTTTTAAATGGTTTTATTAAAGAAGATGTTTATGTAGAGCAACCTTCAATTTTTGAAGATGAAAAATTCCCTAATCACATTTATAAATTAAAGAAAGCTTTATATGGTCTAAAGAAGGCTCTTAGAGCTTAATATGATAGACTAAAGTCATATTTATTGCAATCTAATTTTTAAATAGGCAAAGTAGATAGTACTCTTTTTATTAAAAGAAATAACAATGATATTTGACTAATACAAATATATGTAGATGAAATCACTTTTAGATCAACTAACGATAATTTAAACAAAGAATTTTCAGATATAATGACTAAGGAATTTAAAATGAGTCATATGGGAGAACTAAATTATTATTTAGGATTGCAAATAAAAAAATTAAGTAATGATATTTTTATAAGTCAAGAAAAATATGCTAAAGATTTAGTTAAGAAATTTGGAATGTCAAATACCTATGGTAAGCCAACTCTGATGGTAATAAATGAAAAATTAAATAAGGAAGAAATTTAAAATGATGTAGATCAAAAATTATATAGAGGAATGATTAGATCATTACATTATATAACTGCTAGTAGACCTGATGTAATGCATAGTGTATGTCTCTGTGCAAGATATCAATCTCAACCTAAGGAAACTCATCTAAAATCTGTAAAACGAATATTAAAATACGTAAATAACACATTAGATTATGGATTCTTTTATCCAAAAGAGGATTCCTTTGAATTAATCTCATATAGTGATGTTGATTATGCTGGTTGCAAATCAAACTGAAAAGGCACAAGTGGAACTTGTCACTTTTTAGGACACTCTCTAGTTTCCTGGTTCAGCAAAAAGAATAATTCTGTATCTCCATCCACAAGAGAAGCGGAATATATTTCGATAGCATTAGCCTGTTCACAAGTTATTTATAGGCAACAAACGTTAAAATATTTTAGTTTAAACTTGACAATATCACCAATATACTGCGATAATACTAGTGCGATTAATTTATCTAAAAATCCAACTCATCATGCTAGAATTAAACATATAGATATATGACATCGCTTTCTAAGAAATAACGTAAACAAAGAAATAATCTCACTAGAATTTATAAATACTGAAAATCAAATAGCCGATATATTAACAAAACTAATGAACCAAACATCATTTACTAAGCTAAGACGAGGGTTAGTAATTTGTTCTCTGTTAGAAATATAAAAATAGTAACATATAAATCAGAAATTAAAAAGAAAAAAAAATCATCAAATTTACACTGGATATGTCGACATACATGGATTGTGTAACACCCCGTAAAATGAACAATAAATATATGGGTTAAATTAAATTAAATGCGATATGGTAGAAATGGAAATTTTATAAAAGTTGGAATTTGACCACGAAAGTTATACCATTGCATTTGTGGCGGAATTTTGATTAATTTTCTACCTAATATACTGAAAACGTAGCTCGAACGAAGAAGTTATGAGCGTTTAAAGTTTTCAAATTTAAAATAATTTGAATAGGATTCAAATAAATAAGTAATTCCCTAATTTAAAATTTAAAATTAATTGTGATTAAATTTAGAGGTTAAGTAACGTTAAATATTAGCAATTAATGTAAAAAGTTAATTAGGGTATGAAATCAATAAATAATCAAGCAACGGTAAAATAAAATAAATACCTTCCCAAAATAAGGAAAGAAGTCGACCAAGCACCTCAAGTGTTCGACCTAGAGGTCAATCGTAGGGGTCGACCGCTTGGAGCATGGGGGTCGTCACTTCCTTGTTGTGGGGTCTATTTTCATGAGTTGTACGTTCCAGATTTATCTGTTTTTAATCTATTCTCATTCAACGGTTCTAGTGCATTTCCAACTAATATAAATTAGAGCCTAGACCTTTCACTTTTATCAACAAATATTTTAGGGAATACAGAGAAACTCTGCCATTGTTATCTCTCCAAATTAGATTCAGAAACTCCATGGAGAATTCAAGTAAGAATCCAATCTATTTTATATTTATTTCTTCTTCCTCCAACCTATTCTTATTCTATTCACCTCCAACTATTTTGAATCTAATAAATATATATACCTCTTCCCTATTCTGTGTATATATCAAAAGAGAGAGATTCTGGAAGAGATTGTGAGGCATGCAAATCAAAGGAAGGCGAAGCTAAGGCTATTCAGTCGGTGGAAACCTTAGTATTTCTTTTCACCAATTGTTTAGTGTATTTTTTTGGATTTGGATATGCCTTAAGGATTTTGGGATTTTGAAAATATGATAAATAAAATCCCTCAAAATTCCTTTTTATTATGATATGTCAATTCTATGTTAAGATTCTCAATTATTTACATTAATTTGATGGAATTTGTTTCGTTTATGCAATTTTTGATAATTTCATAGTCTATTCCACTTCTCCTTCTTCTTTGGGTCAAATTGTGATTCTTCAATAATATAATGAGGTTAGATTACGAATTCTATTTGTAGTTTACACCAATTATTCTTATCCATTTCTTTGTAAAAGAGGAGTTGAAAAGAATATGGGGTTTAGATTGCAATTCTTATTGTTTAAGGTATTCCATTTAATTGGTGTAATAAATTGAGTTTCTATTTTATTTATAATTCTTTTATTGCAGTTTTGGTTATGAATATTTATTCCCTATTTTGGGTATTAGAATCCCATGAAATCTTGGGAATTTGAAGATTGACTTGTAATAATATTTGGCATAGTTAATTAGGCATTTATTTTTATTTATTTAGTACATTAGGAAGGTAATTGATTATTTGGTGAAAATAAGCGAAAAATCTTATATAGCCAAATTATTATTTCAAGGCGTAATAAGGAAGGTTCCTTATAAGGCTTTATTTATTAAATGGTGAGTTGAGTGTGTGTGTGAGAGTGTGTCTATATATATATATATATATATATGTACGTATATGTATATGTATGTATGTATGTATGTACGTATATGTATATGTATGTATGTACGTATATGTATATCTATATGTATATGTACGTATATGTATATGTATATGTATGTATATGTATGTGTATATATATATATGTATATATATATAGAGGTTGATTTATGGCTAAGTCATAGGGATGTGAGGTTAACAAAGTTACATGACGGAAGTCTACCCTTCACATTGAGGCCATCGGTCGTTGTGTACACTTTGATTGATGTGAGATATTCTTATGATAAATATTTGTAATGACGCGAGGTTGGTCCCAAATTTTGTAGAGGAAATCTGCCCAACTACTCTGGCTATTAGTTCCTATGAATAGTCGGACTAATGTGAGACATCAATATGAGTATGGGCCATAAGACGAAGGGCCTGCTTCGGGGTCTTGAAGTATTAAGTGGTTGGACCCGTCTCTTTTCCCCAAAAGAAGTATTAAATGGCCTAGGGGACATGTTAGGTGGTACCTCTATAGGGGTTTACTTCTAGAAATAGGTATTAAATGATGGGGTTTTCCTTAATTAAGGTATTAAATGACTAGAGTCTACCTATTTTTCACAAGGAAGTACGAAGTGGCCTAAAATATTCCATATGATGTCGGTTAAATAGTACCATTGAGGAGCACGCCTTGGAAATAGGTATTAAATGATGGGGTCTGCCTCAATTAAGGTATTAAATGACCAGAGTCTTCATATTTTCCAATAAAAGGTATTAAGTGGCTTGGGTACCTTCTCTCACATTATTAGCTGTTTATGACATATGATTGGGATATGGGATTCTAGAAGCCTGCTTCTGGAGTGGAAGGTTTTAAGTGGTTGAACCCGCCTCCTTTCCTTATAAAGAAGTATTAAATGGTTTTAATTGTTTTATATTCATAGATATATTCTTATTTTGAAATATATCGTCCAAGCATTGAAAAGGTAAGACTCGAGGTTTTTATTCACTAGACACTTGTTGTTCTGACTCCCTCCTCATTACAACATAGGTTAAGGGGGGAGTAATGGCGGTGACGATGCTTAGAGATGGAGAATCTTAGTTCGTGGTAGTATTTGCTATTATTACTTGCTTTTATGTGTACTCATGTATTTAGACAATTGTTGTAATGGATATTATATTAGGTTTTTATGGAATTTTGTATTATGACAATTTTATGGTTTTGAAATAAATGGGTACACTTTACTATTATATTCTGTTCCATCCGCTGTGAATTCTAAAAGTTTAGTTATGGCTCTGTAATGTTATTTTTTTTACTACCAACAACTTACCTTAGAATGGATCTATGTTTTGATGAGCATTTTCTGGATCGAAATTTAGGCATGTTCTGGAGTGGGTTGTTACATTTAGTATCAGAGCCTAGGTTACCCGATCAATGGGGAAAGTATTTTATACGTATGAGTGGCATATTTGTTATTTCTGAAAAGATTTTTCAAAAGATTTTTCTAAAACTCATACTATATATATATATATATATATATTGAATTTACGTCTAAGTATATAGATCCCAACTATAAAAATAGTTGCGACCATATTTCGAAAGGATGGACGAGGCGACTATGAGTTGGAAGAATAAATAGAGATAATTTCTTCTCCTGCTTCGATCACCCATGGAGCGGCGATCATATCTTTTGGAGCAAACTAGTGAGTGCATAACCTCAACTTATGGAAGCACCTGAGAAGATGTATAGTAATTGACTCCTTGATAGGACTTAGTCTTCCTTATCATTGTGGACATTGTAGACATATTTAATAATAGGGATGACCGTAGATGGAAAGGTTTAAAAGAAAAAACAAATTTTAATCCTACCTCTTAGAACATAATTTGATAAAAAGGTTTTTTTTGAAAACCCCTTGAAAATTTTGAAAGTGCCTTTCAAAGATTTTAAATGAAAATCTAATGAGTTAGAAATTTTTGATAAAAAATGATCTTAGATGACTTTTACATTATACCACCGTTTGTTTTGTAAAATGTTTGAAAAGTGGTTATAAATTAAAAAGGGTGGTGAAATATTTTGATGGGTGATTTTAATTTACAAATTTGGTGACTTGAGAAGTTGGAAAAAAAGTTTCCATTTATTAACTTCTCAATTTAAAATTTAATGGAATTAGAAAAGCTTTCAAATTCCTTGTTTTTGTATTCTTTTATTTTTCTATGTTATATTTTCTATGCAAAAAATTCGAAAGTTCTTTCCTCTATAACTTCTTAGAGGCAATATAAGTCGAAATTTTTTGGAAATATAATTATGGTTTTAGAAGACTTTGGAAACATACCACCATTAGTTTTGGAATGTTTGGAAAGGGAATGCAATTTTTAAAAGCAATGAATTTCTCTAAAGATAAAATGGTGGATGGTTTTATTGTGAATTAATGACTTGAGAAGTTTTCATTTGTTAACCTTTTTAATTTAATTAAAAATATTTCAATTTTTTTGGTTCTTCTATTTTTCCTTGTTTATGAACCTAAAATTTCTTTCTTCAGAACTCTTTTTAGGGGTTCACAGATAGAAATAACACCCATTTTGGAATAGAAAATAAAGAAAGGAACGACCGATAGTATAGGTAGGAGGGACATTCTTATATAAGGTGATGAAGAGAATAATGGTTGGAATTTAGGTAATAACAAAATTGTGAATCTGGTAGATGAGATATTGAAAGGAGTAACTTAAAAAGATAAGAGTTATCTTTGTCTACTCCATCTATTTTTATATCGTATAAAGTTATAAAAGGTATCTTTGATCATTGATTGGATTTAAATGATGATTGATAAATAAGTTAGATGTTTTTTTATAAGGAGAAACATTTATGTAAAGATGAGAATTTTATATGCTTTTTCTAATTTGAATACAAAAATTATTTAAATAGTAATATTATTGGATTTGATAAAGAAAAGTGTTACAAGGGATTTTAAGAGTTTCTTAGTAAAGTTACGAGATATATTTCATCAAATAACAGTACATTTTGAGTGACAAGGTAATAAATATTATTGTATGCTTTAGAAGGAAATGGCTGTTATTTTGAAATGATAATTGAGGAAAATCTACTATTTTGTAAACGATAATTCTTGCAGCTAGAAAATTATTTGAAACAAAAATGGTCTAACATATTATTTTGGAAATATAATTAAGTTTTAAATCTTTAATGCTAAAAATATTATTTTCAAAAAGGAGTAAATCCTTATTTTAGTAAGCTATTGGAAGGAAAGTTTTCCATAAGTTCCTTTTTGAAAAATCATGAAAATTTTGTATGCCATAAATTAGAAAGTCTAACTTTTAAGAGAGAAATTTTGGATAAGAAAAGTTTTAAAAAGGGAGATTATTTTATTACTATTTGGGAACAAAGGAATTCTGAATCTTTGACAAAAGTTTTAAATTTTACATTTTCAAAGATGGAAATATTGAATTTGGTACTTCATGTTTTAAATATTGCAAGAAATGAAGTAATAAATGCTTATTTTTAAATAAGTTTATATGTATGAAGATATTTTATTTCATGTGCGAAAGTTATGATTTTATAACTCTTATGGAGTAGATACGGATCATGAGCTAGGTGGGAGGATAGACTAAGGCTTTACGATATGAATAAAATAGAAATAGAATGACAACCTGATCTAGAAATTTGAAATCAGTCCCAAACCTATATTTAAAGAAGTTGGTAAAGTGTAAAGATATTCCAGATATACAATTGGGTTGCGAAGTAGGTTTCCCATAGAATATGAATTTCTATATTTTAATTTTGGAGCAGTTTCCATGTAATTTCCATAAATTATCCAATTTCAAAATACATATAAAATGCGTTTTTGAAGTAACAAGGAATACACTAAAAAGGAAACAGATGTGTAAGAGATGGATGTTCATATCCATAGTTTACACTGCCAATTTCAATAAAAAGAAATAATTCCTTGTAATTTCAAACAAAGCAAAACCCTCATGTATAAGAAATTATGACGGTAATCTTTTTGGAACGATGGCTTCGAAAAATTAACATATGGAAATAAGTATTCTAGTTATGGAATTAGTAGTTAGATATATATAGCATATAGCCAAGCTTAAGGACTAGAATATATATGGAAAACATAGATTACGACTATATGAGTATTAGTTAATAATTGATGGATTAGGATTTATGGACATTAATTACAAATTTAACGGGCAATAGATTTGTGATTAATAAGAGAAGGAATCTATTAGGGACTGATTAAGGAAATTTGATATTGGCATTTGTGGAAGAAAGAAATTTGTGTAATAAATGGATTTTGGTAACTTGAAGAAGGATTAATTGAAAATGGTCAGATTTTGATGAGTAATGATCAACTGCAATGGATTTATTGATTGAAGCAATGAATGGACCACATTTATTAGAGACCAAAAAAGAGAAATTAAGAAAACAGGTAGCGGTGCAATGAAATATTAATAATAGCCAATCTTAGTTTAGAAAGGAGTGTTTGGAACACAACACCATTTATATCAGTTGATAATAAATGGCAACTTTCAGTAAAATTTTCTTTTGGAGTTCTTGGATTATAGTCGCTTGTTGTCTTCCTTAGTTATTGGGAAGTGGATGATGTGGTGTAAGATATATCCCCGTTTTATTCCTGTGTAGACTTTATGAATGGGATTTAAACTACTTGATATGAAGTTAATGGGTAGATTAGGTTAGCAGCCTAAAGTGAGTAAATGCTTCAATCTCAAAATTTTAGATTTTGGGAAACACAAGGGATTTAGCTCACAGAATGTCGCCATGCAAGGAAAAGAGAAAATGTATAGAAATAAGAATGGAATTTCCAATTGATCAAATTAAGAAGAAGGTGGCAGAAATTTTCTGTTAGAAGTAGTGGAACCGTAGCACTCCAACACAGCTTTATGGAGTTGCATTTTGCATCGTTAGTAATAGGGACCCTTAGTTTACTAGCAAATTTTGGAGGGGTTTGCTAGTAGCTTTAAAAAGTAGCTTTATGCACTCTGTTGAATTGGAGCATCGCTTACCGACTGAAGACCGATAGATACACTAAAGGAATGAATGGAAACTTTGAGAATTTGTTGAGAGCTTGCATCTTGGAAAATGGAGGACCTTAGGAGTAGCGCTTACCCTTAGTAAAATTCATGTAGGATTGTAGTTATCAATAGATGATTGGTATGGCGCCCTTGAAACATATTTTCGGAGGCCATGCAAATCGCTAAATTGTATGTGGGAAACCACCGATAAATTCTACTTGGACCAGATTTGTATTGTGAGACTTTAGAAAATAAAAATTGATTAAAGAGCGTGTGAAGGTCGTACGATTTGGGTAGTTGGAATGTAGGCAACAGATTTATTGGGCTTTTTCCCAATACGGGACAAAAATAAGAAAAAGTTTTATGTTGGCTGGAGTCCATAATGTTTTTTTGCATTTGAGGACATACCTTCGTAGCATAGCCATTATTGTAGAGCCTAATCAATATGGGGTTTTTAAGATGGAGCCAATAGCGTCCCGTGCCACTGCATGCATTGTATAGCACGGAACTCGGAAGCTCCACAACAAATTAATTAGACCGGTCCGAGTGCAATAGGGAGACAATCTAGCGGAAAGCACTTAGGAAACCGAGGAGAGGATGAAGATCACTCACCTAGAACTTTTCACTGGTAAATTTTCTCTCCAAAATTAGGATTTTGGTTGCATCGTGGTTGCCAGATTGGTTAGTAGGAGATGGTTGCTACACTTTTTCATAACCACTTTACACTCATGTAGAAATTTCCATGTATGTTTAGGGTATTTGCAGACATAGTTTCATGACATGATTACACACTCACGCTAGATAAAAGCTCATTTTAGTATGTATGTAGTACATAATCACATTGCACTATTGATTGAGTAGATGGTTGTATAAATAACTTAGTTGTATAACATGGATGTTATTACGCGTTACGCTGTTCACCTCTTAAAAGATTTCGGGACAAAATCCTTTTTAAGGGGAGAAGAATGTAACACCCCGTAAAATGAACCATAAATAAATGGAGTAAATTAAATTAAATGCAATATGGTAGAATATGGAAATTGTATAAAAGTTGGAATTTGATAACGAAAGTTATACCAATGCGTTTGTGGCAAAATTCTGATTAATTTTCATATATAATATGCTGAAAATGAAGCTAAATCGAAGAAGTTATAAGCGTTTGAAGTTTTCATATTTAAAATAATTTGAATAAGATTCAAATAAATAATTAAATTCTAGAAATTAATTGTGATTAGATATGGAGGTTAAGTAACGTTAAAAATTAGCAATTAATGTTAAAAGTTAATTAGGGTATGAAATCAATAAATAATCAAGAAACGGTAAAATAAAATAAATATCTTCCCAAAATAAGGGAAGAAGTCGACCCAGCACCTCAAAGGGTCGACCTAGAGGTCGACTGTAGGGGTCGACCGCTTGGAGAATGGGGGTCGACCACTTCCTTTTTGTGGGGCATATTTTCATGAGTTGTACAATCCAGTTTTGTCCGTTTTTAATCTATTCTCATTCAACGGTTCTGGTGCATTTCCAACCAATATAAATTAAACCCTAGACCTTTCACTTTTATTGATATGCACGTAAATGTGCATATATTTACATCCATATTTTATCTATTTTTATTTAAATAAATGTCATATTTGGGTATTTTAATATGTTTAAAACCAAAATTCAATCATTTTCAAATCATCATATATTCATCTACATACAGGGGCAAAACAGTCATTTTTGTGCATGCGTATATTTGAGAATTCTTACTTGGACATTTTTTTATGATTTTTATATGAATTTGGATGCATATGGAAGAGGCTTTTATGAAGATACATGCATGCACAAATGAATACAAAGGAAAGAAGAGGGAAATAATTCAAGCTCATGATCATGGAGGACCCCACCCACTTACCTAAATCTACAATTAGAATATAATGGACAACGAAGTGGAGGTTAAAGCTTCATGCACATTTAATGATGGATTAATTAGTGGCTAATGGTTACTTGGTGGCCACACTTCCTAAAGGGCATTTTGGGAAGCACCTTAAAAATTGAATTATGGTTTTATGCATGTATAAATAGCCCTCTTATATACATGTAAAGGATTTTCTTACTCTTTCACATTTGTTAAGAAATTAAGAATGCAAGTTCTAATGTCAATGTTTCATGAAATAAAAATGGCTTCCTAGCCTCTTTCTCTTTTCTTTTCTACATGCTTCTTTTTACTTTTATGTTCATTTTTACTTCTACGCTCTCTTCTTTTCTTTGTTAGTAGATTAGATTTACATTCATGTAAGTAGTGTAGCTTTATTTTTTATGCAAGTAGTTTAGTAGTTAATCTCATTCTCTTCCTTTGCTTATTTTCTACTTCTTTTGCTTTTTAATTTTGAAATTAACATGTGTTGATATGATAACACAAATGAGTAGCTAAACCCCTTCAATTTAGGGGTAATGAAGCTCTCAAATATTATGTAATTTCAACATTTCTATGATTTATGGTCTCTTTTATTTGTGCTTCATGAGGGTAGATTTTAATGTAAGTTTATACAAGTAGGTTTGATAGCTTATGTTGCATTTGCAAATGAGCTATTCTTATTCAACATAAACACAATTTACATCATCATTTGCTAATTGATTTTTGATTTTGAAATGGAAGTAAAAATAAAATTTGATGATCTATATTACTAATTACAATAGTAAATAGATCAAACTTAAAATAGCTTTTGCTTTGGCTTCATTTTCATGAGAATTTATAAGTGGTTTATTTGTTGTATTATAGCTTGATGGTTTAAGTTATGTTAATTAATAACATAAATAAACCATACTTATAATAAATGCAACAATTATTTCACTTAATATCAAAACTAGAGATCATAAATTATTTGTTTGTTGATTTACAAAAATATGAGAGTGGATTTGCCTCTAAATTGTTCTCTAATCTTATAGTTTTTAATCTCATTTTAGTTCTAGTTTTAGCATCATTTTCTTGAAGTTACCAATTTTCTCTCCATTTGGTATAATTTGATTGAATTGATTTTTAAAATCTAACAATCCCCTGCGGATCGACCCGTACTTGCTACGTACTAACTTTTGTATGCCGTGCGCTTGCGGTTATTTTAATTTGAAATTTATCGGCGATTTTCTAAACCGATAGAAAATTCGTCATTAAACAAGTTTTTGGCGCCGTTGCCGGGGAATATTTTTGAATTTGATTTTCTATTCTTCGAATTATTTTTCTTTGATTTTTGTATGTTTTTATTTTGTGCGTGTTGAGTGCAAAAAAAAAATTGAGTGTTTGTTGTGAGATTTTTTTTGCTTTCATTTTTGTTTGTGTGCTAGTTCTCTGGTTCTATTTGCAATTGTATAAAAAAAATTAACATACACAATTAAAAAGAAAAAAATTTATTTCATTTTAATTTTACAATTTATGTTTTATCTTATCTGTTTTACAACTCTCTATTCCTTGTTTTCTGCACTGTTACAACTCTCTGTCTCTGTTCACCATTTTGCATTTTGTTTCAGCTCTGTTACATTTTGTTGCTTGAGCCATACAACTTGCAACAACGACCATTCTCCCTTACAGCAGCACCTCCCCACTGCAAACCTGCCTCATACACTTCCATACATACGGCCTTCTTACTGCTGCTCCAACCTGTAACAACAATACCACTGACATCCCATGCATCTTCGACCTACTTGCACTGTCAACATTCCTCCCACTTCAACAAACTTTCCAACAACCACCTTGTTGTGCACATCGTCCACGGTTTCTGCTTCTACAACTTCCACTTGCTACTGCCATAAGCCACCCCCTTGACCAAACAATTCAACAGCTTCATCTATCAACTTGCACAACAACTTCATTGCCATCTTCACGAGCCTCAGTCGAACTGCCTGCTTCACAACTTAAATCTGCCACAAGTCAACATCCACCTACCACCACCACTACTTCATCCCTGGTTGACTACAAAACAGGCTCATCATCTATTTCAACAGCACTGCCATACAAGACCACTGCCCCTGTGCAAATTCACCACTTCAGTACACTCCACCTTCTTGCTGTCAAATACAGCAATGCAACCAACCAAGCATACCTCCTCACATTCTCCCCCGCTTCACAAACACTCCATCCACATCAAATATACTGACTGCATTGCTCACTCCCCTGAAAGCATATACTTTGCTTCAACACATTCACCACTGCAAATATCACTTCAATAGATACTTCCACTCGACTGCTACCACTGACTGTTGACTTCTACCACATTCATTTGCACTCTTGCATTAACATCCACATACACAGCCAACACTAACAAAGCTCTACAACTGACCATCATTGCCTGCTGCACCTAGCTGTTCACTGATAGACAACTTCAACAATCTCTTACGCTTTACTCACACATACCAAACCAAGTTCATCCACTGTTCATGCAACTACAAACCTCCTGATCACCTGAAACACAACCATACACTGCTGCAACTCCTCACCAGTAATCATCACCTTATTCCATTACAAACTCTGGCCATTCCATACTCCATCATCATCAACCATCTACCACCAGCCCTAACCTTCCCACTGCCGAACTTCCTGCCACCATCCTACTCTACAATCATCAACAATTGTCTCACAAACCAAAACTTCCACTGTCTTACTAAAAGAAAATAAAAGAAAAAAAACCAAAGACGAATCATCAACCTTACCCCATTGCAATCTCCTCTTGCAATTCGCCTGAACAACCACCAAATCGCAAACTGCATCCCTACAAACCAAAATTGCCAAATACCTTTATCAAACCTCCACCAATCACTTCCTCAATAATCTCATATCACCTCGTCACTACTTCCGCAACCATTGAATCAATCACTGCACAAATCGCAACCGCCATAACCAATTACCCTTAATCGGAATCAAACTTCCCTAAATTGTATAAGTTTTTGATTTGAGAAGTTTAATTTGAAATGTGAAAGGGTCGATTTTGTTGAGGACAAACTGAAAAGGAGGGATTGTCTTTGTTTGCTTTCGTTTTAACAATAAAAAAATAAAAAAGAAAGAGGCTGGCGTGGTAAAAGAGAGGGTTAGGGTAGCGGGATTTGTGGCCTATTGGGCTGAGTGGAATTTAAAAAAAGATTGGTTTTCTTTTGTTTGTTCAAAAAATGAAAATTGTATAAATATATAAAAAATTCAAATTTGCTTTTTCCTTTCTTTTCACTTGCGTTTGATTTAAAAAAAGTTTCTATTTGTTTGATTTTCAATTTGTTTTATTTTCACTTGTTTATTTTGTTTTGATTTGATTTCTTCCTGATATAAAAAAATTATATATATATCTTATTTTTATTTTTAGGTTGGCAAAGCAGAAAATCAAGATGAATCGCTTTGCTTTGCTTTGCTTGCTTATAAAATAAATTGCCGCTTTAGAAAAAAAATGTTAATAATTAATCTGCATGCTCTGGTATCGTGTCATTATCTCTTGTTTTTAATTTGATTTGCATTGTTGGTTACTTGCACTTGCATTTATATATAAACAAAAATTTCAAAATCCAAAAAAAACTTCATTTTAGTTGCATTGTTAATACACGTTTAATTTCTTGTTTTGCATTCATTTCATCTTGTTTTATTTTCTAAGGGCAATACCCCAATTCACATAAGGTGAGGGATTTCATCACCCTTTCCTTAGCCCACAAATAGAATTTCACTGTAGAATTTGACTAATAATAAAGGTTAGACATTCGACTTAAGGGTGTCGTGAGCTCATCTAGGGCTTAATTGTATCCTCACAATTGTTTTCTTTGAACAATTTTATTTCTTGGTGTCTAGGCTACGGCAGAGTAATAACCATTTATAAATATTATGTAGTGGTTGTTCCTCTTAAGGTACTTAAACCTTCGGTTGCATTGCTACGATGATTCGTGGTACACCGATAACCCCTGCCCGTTACCTGGCTGAGAAATATTTTTGTTGATTTAAGACAAAGTGTGATTATACAACTTTGGGTTAGGAGCTGCTAAGGATAGAAAATTGTAATTAAGTCCTTTGCGTTCATTTAGTTGCATTAGTTCATGCATATTTAAAATAAACCAAAAATCCAAAATCCAAAAAAAATTTGTAAATTTTACTCAACTTAGTTTTAAATCCCCAAGAAAAAAACAAAATCCATTTTCCTTTCCTTTGAAAATTTCAATAAAAAAATATAAAATCTTTTCAACAAGAAAAAAATATTTGAAAGTTTGAAAATTCAAAAACAAAAATAAAATAATACAAAAACAAAAACATATAAAAAAATTTGAAAAGCCAAAAATCAAACTTCTCTTTTGAAAATAAATTTCACTTGGTAAATAGTTTTCTTCCTTGAAAAAAATAACAAACAAATTTTTCACTTCGTTTTTCAAATCTTCTTTCATTCTCTAAACTCGATTCTAACTTCTTTCTCTTCTCAACTTTCACTTGTGCATGAGTACTTGGACTCGTGACAAAACAACAAATCGTTGGACTCGCGACTCAACAACTAATCGTTTAACTCGAACAGACGATCCTCCTGAAATGGCGAACGAGAACGCCCCTCGAACTCTTATGGATAGAATCTTTCCCGGTAGAGTTTCTATTCCATCTTGCATCACATTACCCGCCCCTACGGGTAACCATTTCGAAATTCACTCAAACCATATTGCCTTGCTTCCAAAATTTGGCAATTTTGAGCATGATGATCCGTACATCTTTTTGACGAAATTCTAACAAGTTTGCGCAACCATTAAACTCCAACAACTTTCCGATGATGGAATCAAACTTCGATTAATCTCATTCGCTCTTATAGATTACGCTGAAAAATGGTTGTACAGCTTACCATCAAACTCGATTAAAACTTGGGAAGGATTCATAAAAGCTTTCTTAAAAAAGTTCTATCCCTTGGAAAAAACGAGTAGAATCCGAAACGAAATTGTAAATTTTCATCAATTCAAGGGAGAACCATTCGGAAAATATTTTGAAAGATTCAAAGAGCTTTTGATAAAATGTCCACACCATAACTTTGAGAAATGGACAATTTGCCAAATCTTGTACGATGGACTCGAAAACAGCTCACGAACCATGCTCGAATCAATATCCCAAGGCAACTTTCTTGCCCAACATCACGACGATGCTTGGCAATTTCTTGAAAACCTGGCCGAAAAGTCGCCCCAATGGGAACATACGAACGAAAAATCAATTTGCTCATAATCGAGTGCACACTCGATAGGATCTTCTTTTGCTTTGGAAGCTAAGATCGATGCAATGATTAAAAAATTCGATAACGTTTTCTCATCGAATCAAATGAACCAAGCTTCCTAACCGATTTATTATAAATGCAACGATCCTAATCATATAGCCGATCAGTGCCCTAATTCTATCGAACAAATCAATGCTTTCAATAAAGCCAAAAATGACCCGTTTTCTCCAACATACAATCCTGGTTGGAGAAATCATCCAAATTTTGCTTGGAACCAAAACAATCCAAACACGAATACGATTCATCCCAATTTTCAAGCATTTCCAAATAATGCTTCGAATCCTCCCTTTCAGCCCAACCATTTTCAACCAAACTTTGAGGGTTCGTCTTATAATCAACCGCAACAATCAAATTTTCAACCAAATGCTGCTCACCCTCCCCAAGACGATAAACGTTTAACTTCGGTTGAGAAAACTCTTGAAACGTTGGCTAAAGCCACTACTCAAAGTCTTCAATCAAACAACAATTTGCAATATTTATTGACCTCATATATGCAAAACACAAACCAATCGATTGCAAAACTTGAAATGCAAATGAGTCAATTAGCCACGTCTGTAAGAGAATGCAAACGAGGAACATTCCCATGCCAGTCCCTTCCAAATCCCAGAAATCAAAACGCAAATTCAAATCAAGCCTATGTTGTTCAGGATAGCAATGTCACCCAACTGAATTCTATCACAACTTTACGTTCCGGTAAACAAATCGATAATCAAGTCATTAATCCAAACGATTTACCAAAAACCTCTCTCGACACTTCTAAAACAACGAATGAATCTGAACAGAACGGGGAGCCAATTGTCGAATTGAATGCCAACCAAAATTCTTCTTCTTCTACTCGAGTAGACCCACCTACTGAGTATCGTGTTCCATTTCCACATCGTCTTCGACCAAAGAAACACTCGGAACAAATGGAAAAGATGTTGGAAATTTTTAAACAAGTCAAAGTTAACATTCCTCTTCCTGATATCGTTCAGCAAGTCCCAACGTACGCAAAATTTCTTAAGGACTTGTGCACCCTAAAGCGACACACTCAAGTGCCCAAAAAAGTCTTCTTAGCCGCCAGTTTGAGTGAAGTCTTGTCCCAATCCATGCCCGTCAAATACAAAGATCCTGGCTGCCCTACGATTTCATGTACAATTGGAGACAAGACGATTAACAAATGCTTGATAGAATTAGGTGTGAATGTCAATTTGATTCCATATTCCATGTACGAACAATTAGGCTTAGGTGAGCTCAAACCCACAAAAGTCACGCTTCAGTTCGCCGATCGTTCCATTAAGAAGCCCATGTGAGAAAACGAGGATGTGCTCATTCGAGTAGGGCAATTCATATTCCCTGTTGATTTTATCGTTCTCGAAACACAACCCTTGACAAATCCCGTGAGTCAAATTCCATTGATTTTAGGCCGACCATTCTAAGCCACCTCAAATGCCTTAATCAATTGTCGCAACGGTTCGATGAAAATCTCTTTTGGAAACATGACTTTGGATCTTAATATTTTCAATCTTGAAAGCCAATCGAATGAACCTCGTGACCAAACGTTGGAAGTTAGTGCCATTCACAAAAACTTCGAAAACGAGATACTTGACCTTAACGATGAACGTGAAGCTGAATACGAAAAATTATTTCATGAAATACCCAATGAGATTGAATACACTCTTCCTTTTGAATCACTTCCAGTTGAGTCCAAACCTCAACCCAATTCTTTGATCGAGAAACTCCCGAAGTTGGACCTCAAAACACTTCCCGATCACCTTAAGTACGCATACTTAAGTGATGACGAAACGTTGCCCGTCATAATTTCCGCAACTCTCTCTCTTGATCAAGAAATCTCCTTGCTTTCTATTCTTTCAAAAAACAAGGAAGCGATTGGATGGTCGATCACCGATATAAAGGGAATTAGTCCCGCTTTTGTTCAACATCGCATCCATTTAATCGACGATGCCAAGCCTATTCATGACGCGCAACGAAGGCTTAATCCAAAAATGAAAGATGCGGTGCCTGATGAAATTCTTAAACTTCTCGACAACGGAATCATTTACCCAATCTCTGATAGTTCATGGGATAGCCCAATTCACATTGTACCGAAAAAGTCTGGGCTTACCGTTGTCAAGAACGATTCAAACGAACTTATTTCAACTCGTACTCAAACGAGTTGGCGTGTTTGCATTGACTATCAAAAATTAAATGCCGCAACACGTAAAGATCACTTCCATCTTCCTTTTATTGACCAAATGCTCGAACATTTAGCCGGCCACGAATTCTACTGGTTCCTTGATGGTTATTCCGGCTATAACCAAATTCCAATTGCTCCCGAAGATCAAGAGAAAATGACTTTCACGTGTCCATTTGGTACCTTTGCTTATCGACTTATGCCATTCGGACTTTGTAACTCTAATGCTACTTCCCAACGATGCATGGTTGGCATTTTTTCCGACATGATTGAACGCTTTCTAGAAGTTTTTATGGACGATTTCTCTATCTTTGGTGATTCTTTTTCCGAATGTTTACATCATCTCAAGTTGGTTCTAAATCGATGTAAAGAAAAACATTTGACTTTAAATTGGGAAAAATGCCACTTTATGGTCAAACAAGGCATAATCCTTGGACATATCATCTCAAATAAAGGCATTGAGGTAGATAAAGCAAAAGTTGACGTAATTGCAAATCTACCCATTCCCAAATCTGTTAAGGACATTCGATCATTTCTAGGACACGCTGGCTTTTATCAACGCTTTGTGAAAGATTTCAGCAAAATCGCTCGTCCTTTAACGACTCTTCTTGGAAAAGACGTTCCTTTCGATTTTAACTCCGATGGTATCTATTCTTTTGAACGTCTCAAAAACGAACTCATTTTTGCTCCAATCATTTGCACACCTAATTGGGATCTCCCATTTGAAATAATGTGTGACGCTTCTAACTTTGCGGTTGGTGCTGTCTTAGGACAACGCATCAACAGAATCCTTCATGTCATTTACTACGCGAGTATGACTTTGAACGACGCTCAACTCAACTACACAACAACCAAAAAAGAGCTTCTAGTTGTCGTTTTTAAGCTCAAAAAGTTTCGACCTTACTTGATAGGTTCACACATCACGGTCTACACTGACCATACTATTCTTCGATACCTTTTTGCCAAAAAGGCCCGTTTGATTCGTTGGATCCTTTTACTTCAAGAATTTGACCTTACAATCAAAGACAAAAAAGGGTTCGATAATGTCATAGCCGATCACTTGTCTCGTCTTCCGAACGCACCATCTTCCTTGCCAATCAATGAAAACTTCCCCGATGAACAACTTCTTTCAATTTCTATCGATCCATGGTACGCTGATATAGTAAACTACTTAGTCACTAAAGAAACTCCCTTATCTTGGTCCAAACAGGACAAATACAAATTCATGTCCCAAGTGAAATATTTCTATTGGGACGATCCATACTTGTTCAAATATTGTCCCGACCAAATCATCCGACATTGCATTCCGGATAATGAGATCGGGAATGTTCTTTCATTTTGCCACGATCAAGCATGCAGTGGACATTTCGGTCCTCGAAAAACTACGGAAAGGGTGCTTTAGTATGGTTTCTATTGGCCTTCTCTTTTCAAGACTCGTTTGAATTTTGTAAAACTTACGATCGATGTCAAATGCTTGGAAAAAATTTTCGACGAGATATGATGCCTCTAAACCCCATTCTTACAATTGAAATCTTTGATGTTTGGGGTATCGAATTTATGGGACCTTTTACCAATTCTTTTGGAAAATTGTATATCCTTCTCGCTATAGATTACGTTCAAAATGGGTCGAAGCCGTTCCATACAAAACCAACGACCATAGAATTGTTGTGAACTTTCTCAAAGAAAACATCTTTTCGAGGTTCGGCACAACTTGCACAATAATCAGTGATGACGGAACCCATTTTTGCAATCGATCTTTTGAAACATTAATGAAGAAATACTCGATAACCCACAAGTTATCCACTCCTTATCATCCTCAGACTTGTGGCCAAGTTGAAGTTTCAAATCGACAAATAAAACAAATCTGGGAGAAAACTGTTAAAAAATCGAAAAGATTGGTCTTAGAAATTGACCGACGTGCTTTGGGCTTACCGTACCGCTTTTAAAACTAACCTTGGGATGTCCCCATTTCGCTTAGTTTACGGGAAATCTTGTCATTTACCCGTTGAAATCGAACACAAAGCGTTGTGGGCAATAAAGAACTTAAACTTTGATCTTGAGAAAGCTGGCAAAAACCGAAAACTACAACTCAACGAACTAGAAGAACTTAGGAACGACGTATATGAAAACGAAAAAATTTATAGAGAAAGAACAAAAAAAATTCATGACAAGTCAATCCTAAGAAAAACATTTTCGCCTAACCAAAAAGTTCTTTTATACGACTCTAGACTGCATTTATTCCCAGGGAAACTTAAATCGAGATGGACCGGACCATTTGTGGTACGAACTGTTTTTCCACACGGTGCCATAGAAATACAAAACCCCAGGGATGGATCGATTTTCAAAGTCAACGTTCATCGTTTGAAACCTTTCTTGGAACTGCCAAATAACCAAGAGGAGGAGCTCATGATCCTTCATGAGCCAAGCTACGTCTAGTAAGAATGTTAACCCTCTTTTGTAAATATGTACATATTTTTCCTCGTTACACTCATTATATCGTGCATTGACTGTGGGGACACAGTCAAAATTAAGTGTGTGGGGAGTCTCATTTTCATTTTTTTTAGTTTTTCATGGCATTTTTGAATTTTCATTTTCTTTTAACTAAAAAAAATCTCAAAATTTCTAAATCTCAAAAACATTTTCATTTTAGCATTTTGATTTATTTTTGAAGAAACACTATAGGATAAGTATAAGTTTTGGTTAATAAATTGAAATTTTTGAAAATTTATTTGTCTTAACAAAAATAAAAATAAAGTTTAATTACAAATAACAATGGTTTAACTAGTATATAGGAAGGTTCATATGTTTCAATTATGAAGTATATTCTAATTGAAATCTTTGTTTAAAAAAGTGGTAAATTTAAAGTAAAGGATATAACATTTTTATCTTCTAAGTTAAATGGTGCTAAGATGATTTTGCAAAACTCTCTCTTTTTAAGAAAAATAGAAGAAAAAAAACAACACAAAAAATATATAAGTAAAAAAACATTTGTATATATGTATATATATTTAAAACCTAGAGTCATGTGTTCACACTCGTGTGTTCACTCGCCATGCTCTGAACCCTTCTCACGTAAGTCCGAAAGGCAGTGCACGATCGGTATATCTGGCCTCAGTTTATCTGAGTTAGGTGTATGTATATAAAAATTCGTTTTAATAATGCCTACAGTCGATAAGTGTTCACACTTGTGTGTTCACTCGCCACGCTCTGTATTCCCCTCACATCAGTCCGCAAGGCAATGCACGGGTAATATATTCGGCCTCAGTTTACCTGAGTTAGGCGTATGTAAATATTGTTAATATCAATAAAATTTTCAAATAAGAGAGAGTAAGCAATTGAAATCTAAGCACTATTTTTACTTGTTTGATTTAACTTGTTATTGAAAAAGAAATGAAAATACCACTTTGACAAACTTTGATAATCAACTAAGGATCCATTTCATAATTACATTGTGTTATCAACCGAAACAACTAGCCAAACTATAGTCTTTATGTTATGACAACTTAATTTTTTTTGAAAATTTGACAAGTAAAAGGATTTAAATTTCTTGATAATGACCAGAACTTATATTTAACTTATTAGTGTCAATTTGAAAGTAAATCCTTCATTTGTAAATACTTTCAAAAACTTGCATTCATCCCATTGTGAATAAATCTTGCATTTTGTAAATGTTTTCACTTTGCCTTTGGATTTTGTGGGTAGTATTCGCTGAAAACCCTCACGAGACAACACTCGTTCTACTGGGGACACCCAAAGGTTTAACGGCTTGTTGCATATGCTCAATGCAATCGTGCTCCCTATGAAAATGGATTTTCTTAGTTTTCCTTTATTCGAGGATGAATAAAAGGATAAGTGTGTGGGTATTTGATGTGCACGTAAATATGCATATATTTACATTCATATTTTATCTATTTTTATTTAAACAAAATGTCATATTTGGGTATTTTAACATGTTTCAAACCAAAATTCAATCATTTTCAAATCATCATATATTCATCTACATACAGGGGCAAAATAGTCATTTTTGTGCATGTGTCAATTTGAGAATTTTTACTTGGACATTTTTTTATGATTTTTATAGGAATTTGGATGCATATGGAAGAGGATTTTATGAAGATACATGCATGCACAAATGAATACAAAGGATAGAAGAGGGAAATAATTCAAGATCATGATCATGGAGGACCCCACCCACTTACCTAAATCTACAATTAGAAGCTAATGAACAACTAAGTGGAGGTTAAAGCTTCATGCACATTTAATGATGGATTAATTAGTGGATAATGGTTACTTGGTGGCCACACTTCCTAAAGGGCATTTTGGGAAGCACCTTAAAAATTGAATTAGGGTTTTATGCATGTATAAATAGCCCTCTTATGTACAAGTAAAGGATCTTCTTACTCTTTCACATTTGTTAGGAAATTAAGAATGCAAGTTCTAATGTCAATGTTTCATGAAATAAAAATGGATTCCTAGCCTCTTTCTTTTTTCTTCTCTACATGCTTCTTTTTACTTTTATGTTCATTTTTACTTCTATGCTCTCTTCTTTTCTTTGTTAGTAGATTAGATTTACATTCATGCAAGTAGTGTAGCTTTATTTTTTATGCAAGTAGTTTAGTAGTTAATCTCATTCTCTTCCTTTGCTTATTTTCTACTTATTTTGCTTTTTAATGTTGAAATTTACATGTGTTGATATGATAACACAAATGAGTAGCTAAACCTCTTCAATTTAGAGGTAATGAAGCTCTCAAATATTATGTAATTTCAACATTTCTATGATTTATGGTCGCTTTTATTTGTGCTTCATGAGGGTAGATTTTGATGTAAGTTTATACAAGTGGGTTTGATAGCTTATGTTGCATTTGCAAATGAGCTATTCTTATTCAACATAAACACAATTTACATCATCATTTGCTAATTGATTTTTGATTTTGAAATGGAAGTAAAAACAAAATTTGATGATCTATATTACTAATTACAATAGTAAATAGATCATACTTAAAATAGCTTTTGCTTTGGCTTCATTGTCACGAGAATATATAAGTGGTTTATTTGTTGTATTATAGTTTGATGGTTTAAGTTATGTTAATTAATAACATAAAAAACCATACTTATGATAATTGCAACAATTATTTCACTTAACATCAAAACTAGAGATCATAAATTATTTGTTTGTTGATTTACAAAAATATGAGAGTGGATTTGCCTCTAAATTGTTGTCTAATCTCATATTTTTTAATCTCATTTTAATTCTAGTTTTAGCTTCATTTTGCTTGTAGTTAGCAATTTCCTCTTCATTTGGCATAATTTGATTGATTGATTTTTAAAATCTAACAATTCCCTGTGGATCAACCCATACTCGCCACGTACTAACTTTTTTACGTCATGCGCTTACGGTTATTTTAATTTGAAATTTATCGGTGATTTTCTAAACCGATAGAAAATTCGTCGTTAAACATTTATCCATAAATATTTTGGGGAATTCAACGAAACTCTACTTTTGTTATCTCTTCAAATTAGATTCAGAAACTCTGTAGAGAATTCAAGTAAGAATCCAATCTATTTTCTATTTATTTCTTCTTCCTGTAACCCAATCTTATTCTACTTTCCTCCAACTATTCTAAGTCTAATAAATATACGTACCTCTTCCCTGTTGTGTGTGTGTGTATAACAAAAGAGAGAGATTCTAGAAGAGATTGTGAAGCATGCAAATCCAAGGAAGGCGAAGCTAAGGCTATTCAGTGAGTGGAAACCTTAGTATTTCATTTCAGCAATTGTTAGTGTATTTCTTTTTGAATTTGAATATGCCTTAGGAATTTAGGGATTTCGAAAATATGATCGATAAAATATCCCAAAATTCCTTTTTATTTTGAGATGTCAATTCTATGTTGAGATTCTCAATTATTTACATTAATTTGATGGAATTTGTTTCATTTATGCAATTTTTGATAATTTCATAGTCTATTCCACTTCTCTATCTTCGGGTCAAATTGTGATTCTTCGATAAATTAAGGGGGTTAGAGTCCAAATTCTATTTGTAGTTTACATCACTTATTCTTATATATTTCTTTGTAAAAGAGGAGTTGAATGGAATATGAGGTTTAGATTGCAATCTTATTGTTTAAGATATTTCATTTAATTGGTGTAATAAATTGAGTTTCTATTTTATTTACAAGTCTGTTATTACAGTTTTGGTTATGAATATTTATTCCATGTTCTGGATATTAGAATCCGATGAAATCTTGCGAATTTGAAGAAAAAAACTTGTAATAATATTTGGTTAGGGAATAGACATTTAACGCTAGTTTAGAGCATAAAATCCATGCATTTAGAATTTATTAGGCGTGATATTATTTATCTCTATTTGCGTAATTAACGTATAATTATTGCATATATGGCATAGTTAATTAAGCATTTATTTTTATTTTCCCTATTAGGAAGGTAATTGGTTATTTGGCGAAAATAAGAGGAAACTCTTATATACCTAATTATTATTTTATGGCGTAATAAAGAAGGTTCCTTATAAGGTCTTATTTATGAAACGGTGAGATGGGTACATATATACATACATATATACATATATATATATATGGAGAGTAATTGATTTATGACTAAGTCATAAGGATGCAAGGTCAATAGAGTTACATGACGGAAGTCCACCTTTCACTTTGAGGTTACTAGTAGTTGTGTACACTTTGGTTGATGTGAGGTATCCTTATGATAAATATTTGTAATGATGCGAGGTTGGTCCCAAATTCTGTAGAAAAATCTGCCCATCTAATCTGGCTACCGGTTCCTACGAATAGTCGGACTAATGTGAGACGTCATTATGAGTATGGGCCATAAGACGAAGGGCCTGCTTCGGGGTCTTGAGATATTAAGTGGTTGGACTCGCCTTTTTTCCCCAAAAGAAGTATTAAATGGCCTAGGGGAAACATTAGGTGTTATCTATACAGGGGTTGCTTCTGGAAATAGATATTAAATAATGGGGTCTGCCTTAATTAAGGTATTAAATGAACAGAGTCTGCTTATTTTCCACAAGGAAGTATAAAGTGGCCTAAGAGTTTCCATATGATGTCAGCTAGATAGTACCACTGAGGAGCATGCCTTGGAAATAGGTATTAAATGATGAGGCCTGCCTCAATTAAGGTATTAAATGACTAGAGTCTGCTTATTTTCCAATAAAAGGTATTAAGTGGCTTGGGTACCGTCTCTCACATTATTAGCTGTTGATGACGTATGATTGGGATATGAGATTTTAGAAACCTGCTTCTGGAATGGAAGGTACTAAGTGGTTGAACCCGCCTCCTTTCCTTATAAGGAAGTATTAAATGGTTTTAAGGGTTTTATGTTCGTAGATATATTCTTATTTTGAAATATACCATCCATGTACTGTAAAGGTAAGACTTAAGGTTTTTATTCACCAAACACTTGTTCTGACTCCCTCATTACGACACATGTTAAGAACAAAGTGATGGCGGTGACAATGCTTAGAGATGAAGAAGCTTGACTTGTGGCAGTATTTGTTATTATTACTTTCTTTTATGTGTACCCATGTATTTAGAAAATTGTTGTAATGTATTATGTTACGTTTTTATGGAATTTTGTATCATAACATTTTTATTGTTTTGAAATTAATGGGTACACATTGCTATTATATTTTGTTCCATCTGATGTGCGTTCTGAAAGTTTAGTTATGGCTCTGTAATGTTATTTCTTTTTACTACTAACAGCTTACCTTAGAATGGGTCTAAGTTTCGATGGGCCTTCTCTGGGTCGAAATTTAAGCATGTTCCAGAATGGATTGTTGGAGATTGGATATGTCGACATATGTAGTTAAATTCAGAATTCAAATTTTCCTTCTAAATTCAAAATTCGAACTGGGGTTATATGACCACCAAAATTTAACTTTTTCTTCATTTTTCTATCTTTTCACTATTCTATCTCTGAAATAAAATAATCCCATGGCATCCTCTAATTCTAAGCGTCCAAGGAAGGAAAATTCATCACTTTTCTCCCCATCTCCTATACAAGGGCCTCTTCAAAACATCACCATAGCCAAAGTGACTAAATTGGAGGAAGAAATAAAGAGTGTTCTTCAAATGGTTACTGAAATACAAGTAGTTCAACTTTGTCTCCCCAAAGAACAAGAGAAACAGGCCAGAATCCTTAGAAGTTTGTAGAAGTATCTTTTGGATAACCCCACAAATCCAATAGTGATTGAAGAGGATAGTACTAATCCTATAAATACAGAAGTGGAAGAGGAAGAAGAAGAGGAAGAAGAGGAAAAAGAAGAGGAAGAACAAATGGACAAAGATGAAGTCCATTGTGTTGGAGAAGTTTGTTTCGATCGAAATTAAAATCTCGTCGAACAAATAGAGAATTTCTACCTTCATTATCCCTTCTGTCCCATCCACAAATCTCTGATTATCAAGAAGAAACCTTAGTCCTAGGATTAGCACATTTAGTATGATTTTTTAGGATTTGATTGACTTATTTAATTTGGTTTGTTGTGTGATCTAGATTTACTTTAGGTTTGTGTATATGATGAGACTTGTTGATTGGATTGAATTTATTTGTTTGATTGAATGAGTGTGAATTAATTTGACCACTTAAAATTATTTCTTGTCACAGTAGTTCAAATATGTGTCTTGGATTGTTGTGATTAATATAAGTTATTTATGTCATCGCCTATCATTATCATCGCTTATTATTCTTATCACTTTTAAATTACTATTTTTTCTTATTCTACTTGCTTTTATATCTCAGTATTATATATTATATAGTACGTTAGTTAAGGGGAACTTTTAGTTAGACTTTTGTTGATGACAGAGAGAGAGAAATATATAAAAGTGGAAATTAGCCACAAGGGCCTCTTTAGCAAGTGGAATTAGTTTCTAGGACACACAATTGAAATAATTACTTTAAAGGACAAAACGTAAAACAATCAGTTTGTAGGGCCTAAAAACCTATGAAATTATGTTCTTGAAAGTAATTGAACTGCTGACTTTGTCCTTAAAAGTAATTATTCTGCTGACTTTAGCCTTGAAAGTAATGTCTTTGAACGTGTGTCCTAGAAACTAATTGGACTGCAAAGTTTGTCCTTCTGGTGAAATGCCCCTATATAAAATCTAGGAAATTAGGCATAGAATAAGGGGGAGTTTTGTAACTCGGGGGGGGGGGGGGGTTATAACATATTTTATATACATAGTTGTCATCATCAAAAAGGAAGAGATTGTTAGTATCCCAGGCATTGGTTTTGATGATAACAACCATATGACATTATATAAAATATGGATACTAATGTTTTTATCAAGCTTTATTAGTATATAGTGCAGAATATTAGACATGTATCGATTAAGAAGACTTTAAAGAATCAAGAGAAGATTCAAGATGCAGATATAGAGATTTAAGACTTAGAGATTGAAGACTCATGAGTATTGAATAACTTAAGATATCCCAGATAAGTTATAGAGTCTTAGAATTTTTGTTAAAACCCCGATAGCACTACTTTGAACTCTCTATTTCTCTTTTTCAAATAATTTTCAAATACCTTAAAAATGGTTTTAAAAAGAATTTTTGTTTTCAAAATAATTTTTCAAAATAGCCTTCAAATTATTTCTATCTTTTGATTTTACTGTATTTTAAGTTTTTAAGTATTTTTAATACACTTAGAATATTATACTTTGTTATAATTTTAGTTTTTAAAGATTTCTAAATATTTATAAGTTTATTATAATACTTGTTATTACTTTGATTTCAAATATATTCACTTTTTTTTTGAAAAGCAAGAGCAAAAGCTCATTTTATTAACTAGTATTCCATTACAGCGATTACAACTCACACAACTCCAAGATCATGACAACACAGCCACTATAATACAACCAAACACACAAACTTTATACACTACAGTTATGATCAAAACTGAACCAATCCTGACTCACGATAAACTGAACTGAAATACATAATTAATCCATACAGCAAGAGATAGCTGAGATGTAATTGCATTCAGTTCACACAGCAATAATATCTGAATAGTAGCAGTTCTTGATAATTCAATCTTCAAAATTTATCAAACCTTAAATCCCTCAAAATACTGCCATGAATCATAGAATAAAGTTGAGATATATTCCTTTCACCAATACCAAATATCCTGTTATTCCTCTCAGTCCACACAGCCTGAATTAATTTCGTCAAAAGTTTAAGCAAAAGCCTAGTTGAACGAGTCTTCCATCTAGTAGCTTTGAATACATTAAACCATTCAATAGCACTAACAGTTGAAGGCTTATAAAAACCACCATTAGATAATAGCCTATACCATATTTGATAAACGAATGGACATTCAAAAAATATATGAGTATTAGTTTCAGATTCTAACTTGCAAAGAACACATAAATCCTCTGAAATAATACCCATTCTACAAAGCTTGTCCTTAGTATTCAAAGCATTAGCCATTACTTTCCACAATAACAGATTCTGCTTAGCTGAACAACCAGTATTCCAAATTCTTGTATGCCAAGGGAAAATAGTATCACACTTACAAAGATACTGATATACAAGCTTAATAGAATGTGGTTTATTCTTACCTGACCAAATTAAAGCATTATCACTGATAGGAAGTTGATAATTGGTAATAATATTCCACAGATTTCTTAACTGATAGGAGCTGGAATATGGTAATACAATAGTACCATCATGTATAAAATCCTCAACTATAGCATCTTCTGAAATTCCAGAGCTTCTTCTTAAATTGTAATCCACTAAAGAACTTAAAATCAACCCCGGTTTAGCCCATGGAGAATGCCAAAAGGATAAACCTTTAATCACTGCATAGTTACATTGTATAAAAGGTAAAAAAGTTTCACTTTTACTTTATACTTATTATTTTCTAAAGAAATTAATATTTAATCCTTTATATATTTAAATATGTTTCTATGAAGTTTTCTTAAGTTTTGATATGATTAAAATATGTACAAACTATGTTTAGATGATTGTATAAAGTATCAAAATATTTCACAAACCTTAATATTTCAAAATAATTCTTATAAAGTGTTTGTAACGCCCCACCTCTATGCTCATAATAACAAAGAGTATTAAAAGAAATACTGTCTATTATTACGAAGAATAAGGCTGGATAGGAGCGACCATCCGTAATTGGCCTTACACTAATATTGGTTATCTCGGTAGGAGTGGTATATACTTTTTATTTTTCATCTATTATTTATTTACTCCCATCGACATATCCAATTATCAGTATAAAACAAACTACGATAGTTCATAATAGTTTAGGACATTAGATATAACAATAACACAGATAATATAAATGCGGAACACAGATAAAAACAAAAGTCTCATATATATATAACTGAAGTCAGTTGATACATAATTGACACAATACGTATGATACAACTACAACTGTCGACTCTAGAAGTTATATATACAAGTACATTATCAACTAATATACATGAATACATATCGTTCTATAATGACACGACTACTACAAAATGACACTGACAACTTCAGAAGGTGTGAAAAGTCTTCAAATCCCGAACAGCAACTCAAAGAAGGAAATCTACTACCTGAAATAACTCGGGTCTGACCCGAGTATTACATTCAAAAGAAAATAATACCCAGGTCAGTCTAATTCAAACCAGTTTATTAGTGCACAGAAGCAATAATAATCAGATATCAATTAGGCAACAGTCACAGAATCTCGTATATCCAACTCTCGATACGAGAATTGGATAACGGTAATTATAACACTATACAGTGTTAAACAACATATCAACAATCCAAATCAATTTAAACAATTGAAATTTTCACTTTAAAACCATCAAAACTTCGATTGGCTGCCGTACACGCACGCGTGCACGGCCTCGCCAATACAGCATAAAAGATCAATGCATCACGACACAAAAGAAATATCAATTCAAAACTGTCAAGTTTGGGTGGCTGCAGTGCACACGCACATACATGTGCACTGCCTCGCCACACAATAATGGTAGTGAAATACAAACCAAAAGAGTGGCATAAACAAGGATAAAACAGGTATGCACTGTAAACTGGACGGTGCAAATATAATTCCCAAGGGCAAGGCCATAATACCCCTTAATTCAACCTACCAAAAGTGGAACAACTCAGCTGCAATCAAACTACAGGGTCCAGAGGAAGTCCAGGCCAGTAAAAATATTCAAGAACCAAAGAAGGCACCAGTACAAAACTGGATGGTGTAACCTCAACAAAAATGTATATAACCTGAAGTCTTACTAACTTACAAGGACATGAAAGCCTCAAGTACACATCGAAATAAAGTGGATGGCTGTCTCAAGCAACCGCAACCATACATGTTCGAATCGAGCATAGGGATGCCACAGTGGTCAAGACTAAGATTGAACAAAACAGTTTCAAGTGACGGCAGTATAAAGCTCCAATCAAGTGAAAATGCAACTCAATGATGCTACACTGTTAATATGAACAAATATGCTATGCAGTGAAGCCAAAGCTACTACAGATCAGGTTAACATGAGTGTATAGTCACACATGTATAAAATTTATTTACAGGGATATAAAACTAACAATGTACATAGTGGCCATTATATCTACCCCACTTCCATGCATTTACATGAAGGCAGTGCCGAAGTCAGGTAATGGTAAAGTCAAAGCCCAAGGTGAACAATGCAAGCGAAGACAAATGAACACAGTCGAAAGTGCTACCAAAAACAGTGAATAGTATGGCAAAAGTCGAACAGGATCGACATCACAAAATCAAGTTCGATGTCGAAGACAACCAGAAACAAGCTCTAACAGTATCAAGTAACTGATGCCAATATTTCGAAGTCAACTCAGAACAAAATCACGGCCAGGGAAGAACACGAACAAGAGGCAATGTTGAAGTCTACCAGAATCAACAATGAACAAAGTAAAACGATCGAAACCCAAGTCAAAGAAAATCACGGAGCAACTTAATCAATACCGAGATTTTCACGCGAAAGAAAAACAATATGTACGCATATGACAAAGTCAAGCTAAATGCAACACAGTGATATACAATTGCAACATGAAGCACTGCAACTCAAGTTCAGTTCAAATCTGAACTAATTAGACAGGGATATGAATGCACCAATATTAATGCAGACGGAACAACAAACTTTCCTAGTACCAAAGAAATCCATAACTAAAACCCCACATGTAACAGCACTCGAGATCCAGATTGAATACAAATGTATCAAGATTCAGTGCAACAAATTCAAGACATGAACCAGACTCTAGTGTTAATGAGGTACACATGACTACAGAATGCAAAGGCAACTACTGGAAGAAAATTGAACAACAGTATCAATGTCAAATGCATCACATAGACAACATCAGAGCGATGTACGTATACAAATAGTCAAGTGAATGATAAGGCATACATACAGATGACGATGAAAGTGAAGTTCACCAATACAACTCAAGATTTCAGAGTGCAGCCAATGATCATACAACTATATACATACATGGATGTATGTATACAAATGATTAGCCACGAAAGTACAAAGCAATCAGGGGATGAATACAACATGAGCAGTACAGACTACCCTAAATGAAGACTATACGAGCTCAATGTATCAGTAAAACAAGCTCGGGAGTGTGCAACAAGTTCGACCCAGGAAATCGAACAAGTCAAGGCAACAGATAAAATTAGGGCCTCCTGCATATATACAGGGGCCACAAAATCAAACTCAATGATCAGTGAAATCCAGAAAATTCGATGAACAAAAGAAACAAGCCCAGAATCGATTAAATCGCAGGGCCACTAGAGGCTGTGGCTAAAGTTATGCAATCTCATATACCCAAAATAACGACCGAAGTCGACAGCTCCATACTAAAGAAATAGCCAGAGACGAACGAAAATCAAAGCAACAGCCGAAATCACCGAGACGAAATCAATATCGTCAAAGTCAGACTCGAACCAGTGATTACCACGCAAACCCACAGTTCAAAATCAACTCGAGAAGCAAATATCAATATACACGAATTTAAGGAGTCAGAAAACTCATTATCGTAAAATAATCGAAAGCTCGAAGATCAGTTCAAGCATATACGTATATACGAACGAACATCAAAGAAATCATCAACAACAAAACCAAATTAAACTACTGAGCATCAAACTAAGCATGAATTAGATGTGAGTAAGTCGATTTACTCACCTGTTTCATCGATCGAAATCTGAGGTCGTGGCAAACGAGAAAAACGGGCAAAGTTATTCTAATTTGTAGAAGACGAGGGCGAAGATGATGCCGCCATTTTATTTCGTTCGTTTACTTTCTTCGGTTCTGATTGAAAAGAGAGGGGCGTGACTTTGGAGGGGTATGGGGTGGGGTACTTGAGGTATGGAGGGATGTTAAATCAATTTTTTTTTCTTTTCTTTTAAAAACAAATTTGTTTTGTTTTTGTTAAATCATGTTGTTGAACTAACCATCTCAGATTTTTAAACGAATTTGCAACCGATTACAACCCTAAACAGCAATTAGCAGCAAGATTTAATCGTCTAACGACGATATTAATCAGCACAAAAATCCGGGTTGTTACAGACTCCCCTCCTTATAAAAATTGCGTCCACGCAATCATAGGGAATAAATGGACAAAAGGTAACAACCAAAAGAGCAAGGCAATGACGAGTGCATAAGCAAAGCAAATGTCAGCAGGGGAAGTACTAGATATGAAATCAAAAGGTTCGACTGCTTCAAATCAAAAGAATCAACATCGTGGGAGTCAGGGATCAAAATCAGACGACTAACAAAAGCAAGAACAATCGAGTTCCAGCAACTAAAAGAGAAGGAAAAACAGAGCAGAAATCCCCTACAGAGCACGAATTGAATGTGAGTAAATCAAATTACTCACCTGAATCTCCAGAGAAAAAGACGAAACTCCAATCTCAAAAATCTCAAATATTTACTTATCTCAAACGATAGTCAGAAAACAAATATTCAATTATCAAAAACGATAATCAAATTTCAAATTCAGCAATTATTTAATTACCTCAAGCGATAATTAAATCTCAAAGCAACAATTGTTTAATTATCTCAAGCGATAATTAAATCTCAAATCAGCAAATATTTAATTATCTAAAGCGATAATTAAATCTCAAATCAGTAAATATTTAATTATCTAAAGCGATAATTAAATCTCAAATCAGCAAATATTTAATTATCTAAAGCGATAATTAAATCTCAAATCAGTAAATATTTAATTATCTAAAGCGATAATTAAATCTCAAATCAGCAAATATTTAATTATCAAAAATGATAATTAAATCTCAAATCAGCAAATATTTAATTATCTAAAGCGATAATTAAATCTCAAATCAGTAAATATTTAATTATCTAAAACGATAATTAAATCTCAAATCAGCAAATATTTAATTATCAAAAGCGATAATTAAATCTCAAATCAGCAAATATTTAATTATCTAAAGCGATAATTAAATCTCAAATCAGCAAATATTTAATTATCTAAAGCGATAATTAAATCTCAAATCAGTAAATATTTAATTATCTAAAACGATAATTAAATCTCAAATCAGCAAATATTTAATTATCAAAAGCGATAATTAAATCTCAAATCAGCAAATATTTAATTATCTAAAGCGATAATTAAATCTCAAATCAGCAAATATTTAATTATCTAAAACGATAATTAAATCTCAAATCAGCAAATATTTAATTATCAAAAGCGATAATTAAATCTCAAATCAGCAAATATTTAATTATCTAAAGCGATAATTAAATCTCATAGCAACAAATATTTAATTATCTAAAGCGATAATTAAAACAACAATTCAACAATTATTTAATTATCTCAGGCGATAATTAAATCTAAAATCAACAATTATTTAATTATCTAAAGTGATAATTAAAAGCAACAAATATCCGATTATCAAAAACGATAATCAGAACTCATATCAACTAATATCTAATTATCACAAGCGATAATTAGAAACAACAAATATCTGATTATCAAAAACGATAATCAGAACTCATATCAACAAATATCCAATTACCTGCAGATAATTGGAAGCAACAAATATCTAGAAATCAATTAAGAAGACTAGAAAATCAACATAAAAGCTTGGATCGATCCCATCAGATGGCGAGTTTTTAATTCGCCGCACGTGCATCTCAGAGTGGCCGAAGCCTACCAAGTACTCAACATAATTTTTGGCGCCCATCAGATTGACCCGGAGGTCCGCAGAGTGACCCGAAGGTCTAGTACTGGTATTTGACCCGAAGGTCCGCAGAGTGGCCCGAAAGCCCAACAAATGACCCGAAGGTCCGCAGAGTGGCTCGAAAGCCCAACATATGACCCGAAGGTCCGCAGAGTGGCTCGAAAGCACACAAAATCATCAAATATTTCAATTAACGAGTCCGGAATTAACCGAAATAGCAAACGCACATGTCCCATACCACGTGTTTTACTAAATCGTTTGATTCTCTTCATCGTTTCCTTGAAAGTGCAAAATTGTGTATTTTGTAAAAATACATTTCACATTCTCAAACGGACAAGTCCGGAATTAAGCGAATCAGTAAAAGAAAGGGGTCACAGTCCTCGATTTTGCTGAAACGTTTAAATCGCTTCCTCATTCTTTTGAAATCGCAAACTGTAAAATTTTTGAAAACAATTTTATTTATTTTGTAAAAATAACAATTCGCATTCTCAACTGGACAAGTCCGGAGTTAAGCGAAACAGTAAAAGAAAGGGGTCATAATCCTCGATTTTGCTGAATCGTTTAAGTCGCTTTCTCATTCTTTTGAAAACGCAAACTGTTAAAAATTTATAAAACAATTTTCATTTTAAAACGATTTTCTCATCACGTGATTAAAACAACAATATTAGTAACAATTTCGATAAGGAAATTGTACTTCTCAAAATACCGTAAAAACGGTCACAAATCGGTATTGCGGAATAACCGCTTGAAAATCCACTTTTAAAATTTTGGCTGTTACTGAAGTCAAAGCGACAGAAATTTTAAAACATCAAATATCTCATCAAAGGATTCACATCAAAATGTGACATCAGTGAATTTTCATTTATTAAAATTGTCAACAAAACACCGTGCCTCAAAAATTCAGCATTGGTGTAATAAGTCTGTTATAAAAATAACGACAACAAAATACGTATCATAACCAAGCATCGGTTCAACGTAAAATAAATGCAATAACGTGCAATTCAAATTTTTGCACGTATTACAAAATGAACAAAGAAATCATTCAAATGTATCTTCAACGAAGATAATTCAAAACAACAAAAATCTAATCACTAGATGATTAGTACAAAAGAAAGCCAGCGGAAATTTCAACAAAAATCTCATATCTGCAATTTCTTCGAATCCTCAATTTGGATTCGAAGTTCTCAAAGAAATAAAATAATTACAGCTATGTAAACAACGAATGAAATTCATATCAATTTCGTATTTCGATTTTTAAATCAAAAAGATTATCCGTTGTACTCAGCGAAGACAGTTTCACTGTTTCCGCTGCGCACTCTGATAAATAGAACACAAATCAATCAAATCATCAGAACACAATTTCATCAAAACAACAAAACACAATTCCTTTTTTTTTTTAAATAAAGATATTTAAAAATTTCATCAAAATTTCAAAACTTTAGTTTTGACTCAAATCACAGATAAAACATCGACCAATAGTTGTAACATATGTTCCATCCAAGTTATGTTTTATATTATGTCCATAAACCCCAAGCTCTGATACCAACTGTAACGCCCCACCTCTATGCTCATAATAACAAAGAGTATTAAAAGAAATACTGTCTATTATTACGAAGAATAAGGCTGGATAGGAGTGACCATCCGTAATTGGCCTTACACTAATATTGGTTATCTCGGTAGGAGTGGTATATACTTTTTATTTTTCATCTATTATTTATTTACTCCCATCGACATATCCAATTATCAGTATAAAACAAACTACGATAGTTCATAATAGTTAGGACATTAGATATAACAATAACACAGATAATATAAATGCGGAACACAGATAAAAACAAAAGTCTCATATATATATAACTGAAGTCAGTTGATACATAATTGACACAATACGTATGATACAACTACAACTGTCGACTCTAGAAGTTATATATACAAGTACATTATCAACTAATATACATGAATACATATCGTTCTATAATGACACGACTACTACAAAATGACACTGACAACTTCAGAAGGTGTGAAAAGTCTTCAAATCCCGAACAGCAACTCAAAGAAGGAAATCTACTACCTGAAATAACTCGGGTCTGACCCGAGTATTACATTCAAAAGAAAATAATACCCAGGTCAGTCTAATTCAAACCAGTTTATTAGTGCACAGAAGCAATAATAATCAGATATCAATTAGGCAACAGTCACAGAATCTCGTATATCCAACTCTCGATACGAGAATTGGATAACGGTAATTATAACACTATACAGTGTTAAACAACATATCAACAATCCAAATCAATTTAAACAATTGAAATTTTCACTTTAAAACCATCAAAACTTCGATTGGCTGCCGTACACGCACGCGTGCACGGCCTCGCCAATACAGCATAAAAGATCAATGCATCACGACACAAAAGAAATATCAATTCAAAACTGTCAAGTTTGGGTGGCTGCAGTGCACACGCACATACATGTGCACTGCCTCGCCACACAATAATGGTAGTGAAATACAAACCAAAAGAGTGGCATAAACAAGGATAAAACAGGTATGCACTGTAAACTGGACGGTGCAAATATAATTCCCAAGGGCAAGGCCATAATACCCCTTAATTCAACCTACCAAAAGTGGAACAACTCAGCTGCAATCAAACTACAGGGTCCAGAGGAAGTCCAGGCCAGTAAAAATATTCAAGAACCAAAGAAGGCACCAGTACAAAACTGGATGGTGTAACCTCAACAAAAATGTATATAACCTGAAGTCTTACTAACTTACAAGGACATGAAAGCCTCAAGTACACATCGAAATAAAGTGGATGGCTGTCTCAAGCAACCGCAACCATACATGTTCGAATCGAGCATAGGGATGCCACAGTGGTCAAGACTAAGATTGAACAAAACAGTTTCAAGTGACGGCAGTATAAAGCTCCAATCAAGTGAAAATGCAACTCAATGATGCTACACTGTTAATATGAACAAATATGCTATGCAGTGAAGCCAAAGCTACTACAGATCAGGTTAACATGAGTGTATAGTCACACATGTATAAAATTTATTTACAGGGATATAAAACTAACAATGTACATAGTGGCCATTATATCTACCCCACTTCCATGCATTTACATGAAGGCAGTGCCGAAGTCAGGTAATGGTAAAGTCAAAGCCCAAGGTGAACAATGCAAGCGAAGACAAATGAACACAGTCGAAAGTGCTACCAAAAACAGTGAATAGTATGGCAAAAGTCGAACAGGATCGACATCACAAAATCAAGTTCGATGTCGAAGACAACCAGAAACAAGCTCTAACAGTATCAAGTAACTGATGCCAATATTTCGAAGTCAACTCAGAACAAAATCACGGCCAGGGAAGAACACGAACAAGAGGCAATGTTGAAGTCTACCAGAATCAACAATGAACAAAGTAAAACGATCGAAACCCAAGTCAAAGAAAATCACGGAGCAACTTAATCAATACCGAGATTTTCACGCGAAAGAAAAACAATATGTACGCATATGACAAAGTCAAGCTAAATGCAACACAGTGATATACAATTGCAACATGAAGCACTGCAACTCAAGTTCAGTTCAAATCTGAACTAATTAGACAGGGATATGAATGCACCAATATTAATGCAGACGGAACAACAAACTTTCCTAGTACCAAAGAAATCCATAACTAAAACCCCACATGTAACAGCACTCGAGATCCAGATTGAATACAAATGTATCAAGATTCAGTGCAACAAATTCAAGACATGAACCAGACTCTAGTGTTAATGAGGTACACATGACTACAGAATGCAAAGGCAACTACTGGAAGAAAATTGAACAACAGTATCAATGTCAAATGCATCACATAGACAACATCAGAGCGATGTACGTATACAAATAGTCAAGTGAATGATAAGGCATACATACAGATGACGATGAAAGTGAAGTTCACCAATACAACTCAAGATTTCAGAGTGCAGCCAATGATCATACAACTATATACATACATGGATGTATGTATACAAATGATTAGCCACGAAAGTACAAAGCAATCAGGGGATGAATACAACATGAGCAGTACAGACTACCCTAAATGAAGACTATACGAGCTCAATGTATCAGTAAAACAAGCTCGGGAGTGTGCAACAAGTTCGACCCAGGAAATCGAACAAGTCAAGGCAACAGATAAAATTAGGGCCTCCTGCATATATACAGGGGCCACAAAATCAAACTCAATGATCAGTGAAATCCAGAAAATTCGATGAACAAAAGAAACAAGCCCAGAATCGATTAAATCGCAGGGCCACTAGAGGCTGTGGCTAAAGTTATGCAATCTCATATACCCAAAATAACGACCGAAGTCGACAGCTCCATACTAAAGAAATAGCCAGAGACGAACGAAAATCAAAGCAACAGCCGAAATCACCGAGACGAAATCAATATCGTCAAAGTCAGACTCGAACCAGTGATTACCACGCAAACCCACAGTTCAAAATCAACTCGAGAAGCAAATATCAATATACACGAATTTAAGGAGTCAGAAAACTCATTCTCGTAAAATAATCGAAATCTCGAAGATCAGTTCAAGCATATACGTATATACGAACGAACATCAAAGAAATCATCAACAACAAAACCAAATTAAACTACTGAGCATCAAACTAAGCATGAATTAGATGTGAGTAAGTCGATTTACTCACCTGTTTCATCGATCGAAATCTGAGGTCGTGGCAAACGAGAAAAACGGGCGAAGTTATTCTAATTTGTAGAAGACGAGGGCGAAGATGATGCCGCCATTTTATTTCGTTCGTTTACTTTCTTCGGTTCTGATTGAAAAGAGAGGGGCGTGACTTTGGAGGGGTATGGGGTGGGGTACTTGAGGTATGGAGGGATGTTAAATCAATTTTTTTTTCTTTTCTTTTAAAAACAAATTTGTTTTGTTTTTGTTAAATCATGTTGTTGAACTAACCATCTCAGATTTTTAAACGAATTTGCAACCGATTACAACCCTAAACAGCAATTAGCAGCAAGATTTAATCGTCTAACGACGATATTAATCAGCACAAAAATCCGGGTTGTTACAGACTCCCCTCCTTATAAAAATTGCGTCCACGCAATCATAGGGAATAAATGGACAAAAGGTAACAACCAAAAGAGCAAGGCAATGACGAGTGCATAAGCAAAGCAAATGTCAGCAGGGGAAGTACTAGATATGAAATCAAAAGGTTCGACTGCTTCAAATCAAAAGAATCAACATCGTGGGAGTCAGGGATCAAAATCAGACGACTAACAAAAGCAAGAACAATCGAGTTCCAGCAACTAAAAGAGAAGGAAAAACAGAGCAGAAATCCCCTACAGAGCACGAATTGAATGTGAGTAAATCAAATTACTCACCTGAATCTCCAGAGAAAAAGACGAAACTCCAATCTCAAAAATCTCAAATATTTACTTATCTCAAACGATAGTCAGAAAACAAATATTCAATTATCAAAAACGATAATCAAATTTCAAATTCAGCAATTATTTAATTACCTCAAGCGATAATTAAATCTCAAAGCAACAATTGTTTAATTATCTCAAGCGATAATTAAATCTCAAATCAGCAAATATTTAATTATCTAAAGCGATAATTAAATCTCAAATCAGTAAATATTTAATTATCTAAAGCGATAATTAAATCTCAAATCAGCAAATATTTAATTATCTAAAGCGATAATTAAATCTCAAATCAGTAAATATTTAATTATCTAAAGCGATAATTAAATCTCAAATCAGCAAATATTTAATTATCAAAAGTGATAATTAAATCTCAAATCAGCAAATATTTAATTATCTAAAGCGATAATTAAATCTCAAATCAGTAAATATTTAATTATCTAAAACGATAATTAAATCTCAAATCAGCAAATATTTAATTATCAAAAGCGATAATTAAATCTCAAATCAGCAAATATTTAATTATCTAAAGCGATAATTAAATCTCAAATCAGCAAATATTTAATTATCTAAAGCGATAATTAAATCTCAAATCAGTAAATATTTAATTATCTAAAACGATAATTAAATCTCAAATCAGCAAATATTTAATTATCAAAAGCGATAATTAAATCTCAAATCAGCAAATATTTAATTATCTAAAGCGATAATTAAATCTCAAATCAGCAAATATTTAATTATCTAAAACGATAATTAAATCTCAAATCAGCAAATATTTAATTATCAAAAGCGATAATTAAATCTCAAATCAGCAAATATTTAATTATCTAAAGCGATAATTAAATCTCATAGCAACAAATATTTAATTATCTAAAGCGATAATTAAAACAACAATTCAACAATTATTTAATTATCTCAGGCGATAATTAAATCTAAAATCAACAATTATTTAATTATCTAAAGTGATAATTAAAAGCAACAAATATCCGATTATCAAAAACGATAATCAGAACTCATATCAACTAATATCTAATTATCACAAGCGATAATTAGAAACAACAAATATCTGATTACCAAAAACGATAATCAGAACTCATATCAACAAATATCCAATTACCTGCAGATAATTGGAAGCAACAAATATCTAGAAATCAATTAAGAAGACTAGAAAATCAACATAAAAGCTTGGATCGATCCCATCAGATGGCGAGTTTTTAATTCGCCGCACGTGCATCTCAGAGTGGCCGAAGCCTACCAAGTACTCAACATAATTTTTGGCGCCCATCAGATTGACCCGGAGGTCCGCAGAGTGACCCGAAGGTCTAGTACTGGTATTTGACCCGAAGGTCCGCAGAGTGGCCCGAAAGCCCAACAAATGACCCGAAGGTCCGCAGAGTGGCTCGAAAGCCCAACATATGACCCGAAGGTCCGCAGAGTGGCTCGAAAGCACACAAAATCATCAAATATTTCAATTAACGAGTCCGGAATTAACCGAAATAGCAAACGCACATGTCCCATACCACGTGTTTTACTAAATCGTTTGATTCTCTTCATCGTTTCCTTGAAAGTGCAAAATTGTGTATTTTGTAAAAATACATTTCACATTCTCAAACGGACAAGTCCGGAATTAAGCGAATCAGTAAAAGAAAGGGGTCACAGTCCTCGATTTTGCTGAAACGTTTAAATCGCTTCCTCATTCTTTTGAAATCGCAAACTGTAAAATTTTTGAAAACAATTTTATTTATTTTGTAAAAATAACAATTCGCATTCTCAACTGGACAAGTCCGGAGTTAAGCGAAACAGTAAAAGAAAGGGGTCATAATCCTCGATTTTGCTGAATCGTTTAAGTCGCTTTCTCATTCTTTTGAAAACGCAAACTGTTAAAAATTTATAAAACAATTTTCATTTTAAAACGATTTTCTCATCACGTGATTAAAACAACAATATTAGTAACAATTTCGATAAGGAAATTGTACTTCTCAAAATACCGTAAAAACGGTCACAAATCGGTATTGCGGAATAACCGCTTGAAAATCCACTTTTAAAATTTTGGCTGTTACTGAAGTCAAAGCGACAGAAATTTTAAAACATCAAATATCTCATCAAAGGATTCACATCAAAATGTGACATCAGTGAATTTTCATTTATTAAAATTGTCAACAAAACACCGTGCCTCAAAAATTCAGCATTGGTGTAATAAGTCCGTTATAAAAATAACGACAACAAAATACGTATCATAACCAAGCATCGGTTCAACGTAAAATAAATGCAATAACGTGCAATTCAAATTTTTGCACGTATTACAAAATGAACAAAGAAATCATTCAAATGTATCTTCAACGAAGATAATTCAAAACAACAAAAATCTAATCACTAGATGATTAGTACAAAAGAAAGCCAGCGGAAATTTCAACAAAAATCTCATATCTGCAATTTCTTCGAATCCTCAATTTGGATTCGAAGTTCTCAAAGAAATAAAATAATTACAGCTATGTAAACAACGAATGAAATTCATATCAATTTCGTATTTCGATTTTTAAATCAAAAAGATTATCCGTTGTACTCAACGAAGACAGTTTCACTGTTTCCGCTGCGCACTCTGATAAATAGAACACAAATCAATCAAATCATCAGAACACAATTTCATCAAAACAACAAAACACAATTCCTTTTTTTTTTAAATAAAGATATTTAAAAATTTCATCAAAATTTCAAAACTTTAGTTTTGACTCAAATCACAGATAAAACATCGACCAATAGTTGTAACATATGTTCCATCCAAGTTATGTTTTATATTATGTCCATAAACCCCAAGCTCTGATACCAACTGTAACGCCCCACCTCTATGCTCATAATAACAAAGAGTATTAAAAGAAATACTGTCTATTATTACGAAGAATAAGGCTGGATAGGAGCGACCATCCGTAATTGGCCTTACACTAATATTGGTTATCTCGGTAGGAGTGGTATATACTTTTTATTTTTCATCTATTATTTATTTACTCCCATCGACATATCCAATTATCAGTATAAAACAAACTACGATAGTTCATAATAGTTTAGGACATTAGATATAACAATAACACAGATAATATAAATGCGGAACACAGATAAAAACAAAAGTCTCATATATATATAACTGAAGTCAGTTGATACATAATTGACACAATACGTATGATACAACTACAACTGTCGACTCTAGAAGTTATATATACAAGTACATTATCAACTAATATACATGAATACATATCGTTCTATAATGACACGACTACTACAAAATGACACTGACAACTTCAGAAGGTGTGAAAAGTCTTCAAATCCCGAACAGCAACTCAAAGAAGGAAATCTACTACCTGAAATAACTCGGGTCTGACCCGAGTATTACATTCAAAAGAAAATAATACCCAGGTCAGTCTAATTCAAACCAGTTTATTAGTGCACAGAAGCAATAATAATCAGATATCAATTAGGCAACAGTCACAGAATCTCGTATATCCAACTCTCGATACGAGAATTGGATAACGGTAATTATAACACTATACAGTGTTAAACAACATATCAACAATCCAAATCAATTTAAACAATTGAAATTTTCACTTTAAAACCATCAAAACTTCGATTGGCTGCCGTACACGCACGCGTGCACGGCCTCGCCAATACAGCATAAAAGATCAATGCATCACGACACAAAAGAAATATCAATTCAAAACTGTCAAGTTTGGGTGGCTGCAGTGCACACGCACATACATGTGCACTGCCTCGCCACACAATAATGGTAGTGAAATACAAACCAAAAGAGTGGCATAAACAAGGATAAAACAGGTATGCACTGTAAACTGGACGGTGCAAATATAATTCCCAAGGGCAAGGCCATAATACCCCTTAATTCAACCTACCAAAAGTGGAACAACTCAGCTGCAATCAAACTACAGGGTCCAGAGGAAGTCCAGGCCAGTAAAAATATTCAAGAACCAAAGAAGGCACCAGTACAAAACTGGATGGTGTAACCTCAACAAAAATGTATATAACCTGAAGTCTTACTAACTTACAAGGACATGAAAGCCTCAAGTACACATCGAAATAAAGTGGATGGCTGTCTCAAGCAACCGCAACCATACATGTTCGAATCGAGCATAGGGATGCCACAGTGGTCAAGACTAAGATTGAACAAAACAGTTTCAAGTGACGGCAGTATAAAGCTCCAATCAAGTGAAAATGCAACTCAATGATGCTACACTGTTAATATGAACAAATATGCTATGCAGTGAAGCCAAAGCTACTACAGATCAGGTTAACATGAGTGTATAGTCACACATGTATAAAATTTATTTACAGGGATATAAAACTAACAATGTACATAGTGGCCATTATATCTACCCCACTTCCATGCATTTACATGAAGGCAGTGCCGAAGTCAGGTAATGGTAAAGTCAAAGCCCAAGGTGAACAATGCAAGCGAAGACAAATGAACACAGTCGAAAGTGCTACCAAAAACAGTGAATAGTATGGCAAAAGTCGAACAGGATCGACATCACAAAATCAAGTTCGATGTCGAAGACAACCAGAAACAAGCTCTAACAGTATCAAGTAACTGATGCCAATATTTCGAAGTCAACTCAGAACAAAATCACGGCCAGGGAAGAACACGAACAAGAGGCAATGTTGAAGTCTACCAGAATCAACAATGAACAAAGTAAAACGATCGAAACCCAAGTCAAAGAAAATCACGGAGCAACTTAATCAATACCGAGATTTTCACGCGAAAGAAAAACAATATGTACGCATATGACAAAGTCAAGCTAAATGCAACACAGTGATATACAATTGCAACATGAAGCACTGCAACTCAAGTTCAGTTCAAATCTGAACTAATTAGACAGGGATATGAATGCACCAATATTAATGCAGACGGAACAACAAACTTTCCTAGTACCAAAGAAATCCATAACTAAAACCCCACATGTAACAGCACTCGAGATCCAGATTGAATACAAATGTATCAAGATTCAGTGCAACAAATTCAAGACATGAACCAGACTCTAGTGTTAATGAGGTACACATGACTACAGAATGCAAAGGCAACTACTGGAAGAAAATTGAACAACAGTATCAATGTCAAATGCATCACATAGACAACATCAGAGCGATGTACGTATACAAATAGTCAAGTGAATGATAAGGCATACATACAGATGACGATGAAAGTGAAGTTCACCAATACAACTCAAGATTTCAGAGTGCAGCCAATGATCATACAACTATATACATACATGGATGTATGTATACAAATGATTAGCCACGAAAGTACAAAGCAATCAGGGGATGAATACAACATGAGCAGTACAGACTACCCTAAATGAAGACTATACGAGCTCAATGTATCAGTAAAACAAGCTCGGGAGTGTGCAACAAGTTCGACCCAGGAAATCGAACAAGTCAAGGCAACAGATAAAATTAGGGCCTCCTGCATATATACAGGGGCCACAAAATCAAACTCAATGATCAGTGAAATCCAGAAAATTCGATGAACAAAAGAAACAAGCCCAGAATCGATTAAATTGCAGGGCCACTAGAGGCTGTGGCTAAAGTTATGCAATCTCATATACCCAAAATAACGACCGAAGTCGACAGCTCCATACTAAAGAAATAGCCAGAGACGAACGAAAATCAAAGCAACAGCCGAAATCACCGAGACGAAATCAATATCGTCAAAGTCAGACTCGAACCAGTGATTACCACGCAAACCCACAGTTCAAAATCAACTCGAGAAGCAAATATCAATATACACGAATTTAAGGAGTCAGAAAACTCATTCTCGTAAAATAATCGAAAGCTCGAAGATCAGTTCAAGCATATACGTATATACAAACGAACATCAAAGAAATCATCAACAACAAAACCAAATTAAACTACTGAGCATCAAACTAAGCATGAATTAGATGTGAGTAAGTCGATTTACTCACCTGTTTCATCGATCGAAATCTGAGGTCGTGGCAAACGAGAAAAACGGGCGAAGTTATTCTAATTTGTAGAAGACGAGGGCGAAGATGATGCCGCCATTTTATTTCGTTCGTTTACTTTCTTCGGTTCTGATTGAAAAGAGAGGGGCGTGACTTTGGAGGGGTATGGGGTGGGGTACTTGAGGTATGGAGGGATGTTAAATCAATTTTTTTTTCTTTTCTTTTAAAAACAAATTTGTTTTGTTTTTGTTAAATCATGTTGTTGAACTAACCATCTCAGATTTTTAAACGAATTTGCAACCGATTACAACCCTAAACAGCAATTAGCAGCAAGATTTAATCGTCTAACGACGATATTAATCAGCACAAAAATCCGGGTTGTTACAGTGTTTTTCAATTTTGTGAAGGATATGTCGACATATCCAGTTCCTATATATCGACATAGTGACCGTAAATTTCAAAATCCAAATTTTGAATGGAAGTGTCTTTTTGTTGTCTCTCTTCGTGAATGGACATGGTTGTTGTTTCTCTATAAATAGGGGTTAAACCAATGAATTTTTGTTAACTACTTTCTCATATTTTCTCTCCTCTTTCATTTTCTTGAATTCTAAAAGAAAATCTATTAAAAATATTCTCAAATTCAATCAGAATCAAATTTAAGTTCCATTGATTTGATTCTCTATTGATTACTCTTTGATCTCTCTCATCCCTCTCGCTCAAACAAGATCAAATTGCTATTCAAGAGTTTATAGGATCATTTGTAATCAAGATCAATGATTTAATTCTATAAACTCTATCAAATCATATTGTTATACTTGTGGGTGTGATTTTAACCCATGTAAATCAATTGGGTGTGCTTATGGCCCGTGTAAATCAAGTGACTCTACCTAGAGGTTGGAAAGTCTGGAGGGTGTGTCTCGTTGCCTTGAAATCAAGATTGTATTTGCTTCACTATTTGGAAAGAAATCTGTACAAGGAATTATACAGGATTGGATGTAGGGTAACTCCAAAGCAGTATAAAATCTTGGTGTGTTCTTTCCTTTTTTTTACTTTTATTGCATTTATTTTTATCCGTGTTTGAACCTATGATTGTTAATTGCATTTTTTAAACTATAATCTTAAAAGAATTCAAAAGATTCACAAAAATTATAAAACACTATTCACCCCCCCCCCCCCCCCCCTCTAGCGTTAAATTAGCCTTATGATCCATCTTGCGCTAAACTAACACCTCCCGTGCTTCTTCCTTTGAGATGGTATTCAGCAAGGCCATCTCCACTAAGTCCTCATATGTAGCACTCATTGGAATATGGCTTAGAGCTAAACCTTAAAGTGTCGTGTTCAGCCCTTTAGCGCACTTCCAAGCCATTTTATGTAGGGTATCGATCGATCCCATCCCAAAGCTAGCCAGTTCATTGAATCGATTAACATACTCCTTCATCGACATGTCTCCTTGCTTCAGGTGAATAAACTTCTCTAACTATACTCCTTTGTTAACCGGGTTTTTAACCCAGCAGAACTCAATAGGAGTTAGAACACCCAGACTATGCCAGAATGACTTGAAACTTGAACAAGGCATCCAAAAGATAAAGCTAATGGCACTCTAGGAAATTCATCCAAAAATAAGCTAAGAAGATAGTTCGCTAGCGACATCCATAGGGAAGCTTCATGAGTCATCGTAACCTCTTACATCTCGATTCATTGCCTCTTCTAAGTATGTTTGCCAAGTTACATAGCCTTCCAGCAATCTAGTTTGAGAAGCGAAGACCCATCTGATTCTAGTCATAGATCAATCTAACTCGTGTATGAATCTTCACCAAAACTAAACAACGAACTACAAGATTGCATGGAGAGCATCCAGATGGAATGAGGAGTACAACACAAAAGGTATGAAGCAAAAATACTCCAAGTAATTGGAATGCTAGCGATCCATCAAAGTGGCTCGGGTCATCGTGAAACTCTATGGGCTCCTTCATAGCATCAATTATAGAGAGATTGTTCTTCATTGTTATTCTTCACTCTTCTTCTCCCATACAGTAGTCATCAAGGAGTGACTGTGATTCTCCAGTCATCTTTAAGTACTTGTGACTTGATCTAACTTAGGATATTCTATCATATTTTAATCCAATTCAACTTGTAATAGCAGTCAGTTAATAAGAAACGTTATGGAGTGGACGTCTTCTCGGCCCTCTACCAAAGCTTTCTTTGATTCTTCGTTCAGACAGGCATCCGCCAGCTCTTGTTTAGTATACACATCCCCGTTTTCTCGGAACGGGATAGGATTTCTTTCCAAATCATAGCAAGTGTACGTAGGAATTTGGGGCCCAGATAACAGAGACTGCCCTGATGCAACAAGGAGTTGACGTAGAAGTTCAAGATGGTGTTATCCATCTTCTTTTTGAAGGTATCTTACAGCTCCAAGTAGTCTGCTACCGCAGCGGTTTTCTCAACTTCGACTTTGGTCTTTTCAATGTCAAGTTGTGCAACTTTTTCTCAAAGCGAAGCAATCACTTGAACCTAGTTAGAGATGGTCTTATCTCAGGATTCCATCATCCTCGCATAATCAGTATTTGTTTTCTTATGAGCTTCGACAGTTTCATCATGACCAACAATGGTTTTCTTTTGAGCTTCGATGATCTCATCTCGAGTTTCAAGCTCCTCTTTTAGCTTGACTTCATCAGCATGGGCTTTCTTGATTTCATCTCTGAACATGATTTCAATTTTTGTGTGGGCCTCCTTTAATTCCTTGAGAAAACTAGCGTTGCTCTTACTATATCGAATGGCAACATCTCTCTCTCTCTCTTATCAATTGATCAATTTTGGCATCATGTTCTTTTAAAATCCTTTCGTAATCATCCTTCTCCGACTCGAAAGAAAGAATCACTTGATAGTTTTTACGGTTTGTGTCCACCAAATGCTTACATAAATTCTCCCATCCCTCAGCTTGATCCAAGTCACTCTGAATCGCCTGGAGAATGGGTGTATAAGAATCCTTATGAACCAGATGCAGGTCATAGTCAAATTTAACTCCCTTCAGGAACCGACCAGGGTACGTGACTTCAAGTTTAGGTGGACCAAACGGGAGAATACAAGTTGGCCTCCTCCGAGGGCGTGAAAAACCAGAAGCAGGAACAACATGAGTTGACGGAATATAGATTGATGGAGCAACTAAATAGTAGAAGTCGAAACCTCAATTCTGATAGAAACTGGAGCCGGGGCAGTGTAGGGTGCTTCAAAGGATGAGGATCATGATCTACTTTTGACTTTTTGGATGGCTCTTCCCGATCATCGGGAGTCTTCCTCTTATCGTAGCCACCTCTATGAACTTTGCCTTGATCCTTGTCATCTCGACGACGAGCTTCAGCTTCCTAATCTTTTCTCCTCCTCCATTCTTCCTTATTTTCTCAGAGCTGGTGGCGGCTTGAAGTCCGTTTCGACCCACATTGTGCATCCGTAAATTGTTTAAGATCTTCATAGAGTCCACGACCTCCTATAGTACCTAATATAAAAAATGAAGTAACTTTAGCGGTAGAAAATGAGCTCAAATAATGCATATATAAGTGTACGTGACCCTAGTGAAGTATGTAACGTGTTGTAGGCACCCTAAAAGGACTTCACAAACCGGGTCGGGAAGCGACTACAGTGGGAGTCAGGCTAATTTTGGAAATGGCATGATCGTAGTGAGAAGACAATCCCTTAGACTCAAAATCATCTCCCATGAGTTCTGCAATGTCCACATAAATATTGCTTAAGTCCCCAAAGTTGATATCGGTTTCCTTAGGTGAAGAACCATGAAGTTGTTCAGTTTTTGGGGGAGCATCTTTATCTAAACCTCTTGGGGAGGAAAACCCGAGAGAATGGAACTCATTTTCGGAGTTTCATCACATAATTCAAGATCTCCTTCACTAGAACATGCATCAATCCCCTCATCACTAGAGGAGGGGTCATTGTCACTTCCGCTCTTAATTTTACCTTCCTCTTTTTCTACGATCATTGCTGCCTTGCCTTCTCGTTGTTCGAACTCCTCTTCCCCTTCCTCCAAGATCGGGGGCATTTTTTTCGGACTAATAGCTCCATTCGTAACGCCCTTTTCTTCATGAATTTCCTTAGTTGATCCACTGGATGGACCTTCTTCTCCTTATAGACCGCTCTCTTTGGAATAGTGCAATGAAGAAACGAAGCATATTCTAATCCTAGAATGGGTAGAGAATGGAACCTCGACAGCGATGGCAGACCTCCCGGGATGTAATAATCTGTACCAATGCAAATTCTCATCCATCGGCAAAAGTTTGATCGATCACTCTCTAGCATATATAGCCTACAGAGTATGGAAGTTGGAGTCAAGTGTTGGATCATTATTTGGCCCCAGAATAACTATAAGAAGCATTTAGTTTATTAAAACCCCGCACCATCATAACAAATCTCAACAAGAGAAGAGAAAACTTACCCCATGTCATCCAAAGATGATTAAATCTTTCAGGACATCTAATGAAGAAATATTGGATCTTGAACCAGGATAAGTTTCTTTGGAGTTGCAATACGATTTTGTGATTTCTTTGAGCCTCAATAATCATAAAAGGCAGACATTCCTCTTTCTTCTTAAAAGAAAGAAAGTATCTCAATTCGTCGTAGCTTGGGGCATGGCTGAATGTTTGCATAAACAAAACATGAAGATAAGTCAAAATTGCATAACCATTGGGATGAATCTAAAATGGGGCTATTCCCAAATTCAGAAGAGTGTCTCTTAAGAAATGGTTGAATGGGGTCACTGCACCATTCAAGCACATGTACCAATGGCAGGCGGTGTACCCCGAAGGTGGCATGTATGCAAACTCATTTTTTAGTGGAAGGCGCACATCATCGTTTTGAATACCATGCTATAAACAAATATTGTGCAGAACTTTAGCAGAAATGACAATAGAAGCTCTCTACGGAGGGTTGGGTAAAACTCTAAAGTTCGAAGGAGTTCGATCGATGACCGGACCAATTGACCATATTGAGTCTGGGGTGCTAAAGAAGTAGGCACTACAGGAATCATTAGTGAAGGCATAACCAATGATGATTCGTTTCTAAAAGTGCCGGGCTTTCTCTGCAAGATTTCGGTTGAGAGGACGGATGCTTCATTCTATATAACAGAACTTGTATCCAACATGGTTAGGTAATTCTATTTTTAACTAGAAATCACCGTATGTTTAACGCCAGAATTCCAAAAAGATGTTGACTTGTGCCAACTCATCGAATTCCAAGCGTTGACTGGGGCAAGTGCAGTGTGTTATCTATGTGAGATGCGCTCGGTGTCCTGAACACTACAACGCTCTTTCCTGTGTAGATAGTTCACTCGCGGTAGAAAAAGGAAAAGGCTTTTCATATCATTTATTAAAGTTATTCCTCCTACACTTACCCGTCATCGGTCGATGATCGATAATGGATCCATTGTCCAAAGCGACATGGAAAGCTCGTTCTATTCTTAGGTACACTAAGCGTGCGATAGTAAGACTAATCTAGGATGATCAAGTCCACAGTAAACTGCCTCATCGGAACCATCAAGGCCATGCGCTAATCAGTTTTGATTTATTGGACGAAGGTAGTAGAATGTGTTAAGTGAAAGACACGAATCCACCATCTACCTCCAATAAATCGCAATCAACCTGCTTTGTTCACCATTCTCATCGATCGCCCCAAGTTCACTAGCAACCACCACCAATACAATAATCACGTCATCACCAACCTTGGATCAAAGGCAAACGGGTTTGATTTTGAGTTCGCGGTGATCCAAGCTAGTGCAAGGTCTGCAGCGATCCAAGCGTGGTACTAGGATTTGGCTCGAGGTGATGGCGGAGGTAGTTGAGGTCGACGGTAGTTGGCTTTGGCGGTGAAGATCAATGGTGGTAGCTGCAGAAGTTAGTTAGGGTCTCTTTCATGGTTGGTTCGAGTCACAAGGTGTAAGGAAAAAGCAATTTAGGAGGGTTGGCTCGAAAAGAGTATTAAGTAGGAAAGATGTCAATGAAAAAATTAAAGTGATTGGATCGCTTTTCGTTCAAACTTTTCAAACTCAACCCCCTTGTCATTGTAAACACTTTGGAAATTACAGAGTTGAAATTGATAAGTTTCGATGGATAATGATGATTCACGTTCCGAACCCAACAAAAAACTAAAAAGTCAAAAACAATACTTCACGATAAGCCTAACACAATCGATTGGATTTCACGGAATAGGAATTCAAAGATGACCAGTTCCAGAGCATGCCTTGTTTTCAACAAAGGCATACTCTAGGGGAAAAATGTTAATCGGGTTTTTAACCCAGCAGAATTGAATATGAGATAGAACATCCAGACTATACTAGAATGACTTGAAACTTGAACAAGGCATTCAGAAGAACAAGCCAATAGCACTCAAGGAAAGTCAACCAAAAATAAGCTAACGAGATGGACCACTAGCGATCCATCTATGGATCACTAGCGATCCATCTATGGATCTTTAGCGACCCATAGGGAAGCTTCACAGGTTATCATAACCTCTTGCATCTCGATTCATTGCCTCTTCTAAGTACGTTTGCCAAGTTACATAGCCTTCCAAGCAACCTAGTTCGAGAAGTGAAGACCCATCTGATTCTAGTCATAGATCAATCTAATTCGTGTATGAATCGTCACCAAAACTAAACAACAAACTACGAGATTGCACGAAGAGCATCCAGATGGAATGAGGAGTACAACACAAAAAGGATGAAGCAAAAATACTCCAAGTATCGCTAGAGATCCGTTAGAGTGGCTCAGGTTTTCGTGAAACTCTCTGGGCTCCTTCATAGCATCAATTATAAACCTCTGGTAAAGTGGTCGTAGCCCAACTGCTCTCTAACCTCTATAAATATAATCCTATCTGTAACATAAAGAGAATCTTCTGTACTAGCTGTTGGAACTCTGCAGAGATTATTCTTCACTGTTATTCTTCACTTTTCTTTTCCCACACAATAGTTATCAAGGAGCGGTTATGATTCCCCAATCGTCCTTAAGTACTTGTGACTTGATCTAACTTAGGATATTCTATATTGTAATCCAATTCAACTTGTAACAGTAGTCAGTCAGTAGGAAAAGTTATGGAATGGATGTACGCTTCATTAACAGCCAAACCATTGTAAAATTCTCTTATCTCTTTACTATTTCTGCTCTTTTTATATTTCTTTTCTATTTCATTTGCTCTGATAAACAGGGCTAGTGCTTTCACACTAAATCCAGGGTGTTGATCCATTTTTTGGGTTAACATCCTTTCTTAGCCTTTAAAAGAAACTTCATCCCAAAGCATCTCTGAAACACCTCCCAAGTGATCTCTATTCCCTAAGTCTCTGCCTCAACTACCGTCTACCAACTAAGAGCCTCACCGTGCAACTGCCAAGTAGCCAACTGTCTCCTCATCACTTCAGCAAGACCCATCAACCCAAAAATCCTCTCATAAGTATGAATCCATGTCCTCAAATCTACATTGACTTGGTCCCCACATACGGCTTTCCTTCTTAGCTCGTAAAATCCTTACATAACTTGGTTAAGTCGACGACAGGTGGGTGGGCAGGAACTGCTCCTATCGTTCTCTACGTAGGCCCTCTAGTGGGATTAAGCTTGGCTTGTCCCCTCGCCTGAAGATACCCACAAAACCAAATCGGAATGTTTATGCCTGAAATCTTGGCTGCATTATCTGAGCCTAAACCAGTGGGATTGGTCACCTTCTTTTTGTGATTTTTAAGAATTTTTATTTGGAATGTTCATGCTTGAAACCTTGGCTGCATTACCTGAGCCTAAACATATGGGATTGCTCACCTTCTTTCTGTGATTTTTAAGAATTTTTATTAGCAACTTTTCACATATAGTATAGGCACAAATCAGAGATGGCATAGAGACGAATGAGAGAGAGATTACAATTTATAAAATTTTCGGAAAACTTTTTGAAACCTTTTATTTATATACATACGCTTTGGAAACTAATTTTGAAAACTTTTCAAAAAATCATTTTCTTTTCAAAAAAATTTCAAGTGCTTCTCTCAATATGCTTCTAATCCCTAAGGAACTTCGAACCTAGGCACTAATACTAAATGTGACAAACTACACCCTTCGACACATCGGTCCAAAGTTTAGGGTGACTTTGGACTCCGTCTATGTCAAGAAGTTCAAGCTGTCGTGTTTTTATAACATTACAAAGATTAAAAATAAACAGATATGATCTAAGATATGCTACACTTAATGGGACAAAATATAAATATAGAAAATAATCATCTCAGAAAATATCTCAAAAGCACGGTCTTAGGAAAACTGTATGTAGTCAAATACAAAGTACATAGAAATACCACTCATAATCTGATAAAATAAATATTAAGTACTGATAAGATAGACACTGATAAGATAGATAGTTACATGGATAATAAATAAAGGATAAACAACTTATGTGATGAGCCCGCCTCTCCATGAACTGAAATTAGGCTATATCTCATACTGCCCTTTCTTCCTTTGGCGGGAAAAAGAAAGGAAAAAGGATGGGTTAGACAAAAGTCTGGTGAATGAGAACATGTTTTATATATGATGATCATGTACAATTGACTTTAGTCCTATTCTACGTAAGCTAAGGTGTCCTACAAGTGTTCGTGTATTACTAGTGTCCTTTACATAAGGATCTTCATTTAACACACACCTACACTACAATTGTGCAGGCTCCCACGAGGATCGAACTACGGATTGGACCTCAACAACTAATGGCCACCGCTCCTAGAGCTACACAATATGTAAACACGGCTACTAGAGATGATCAATTAGGAACATCCTACAACTCTCACGTATGGGACAACATCTCAGATTACGCCTACGCGTAACTATGTCATATAGGTTTCCCTACAGATTCCACATGGGAATAAATTTTTGATAATTATGACTGTAGTAACCCAACTACGCAATGAGAGGGAGCCCACAATGCCGACTCACTGGTGTGTCTCATTGTCTGCATCCTGTTCACCTCTTGATCGATACGCCTCTTAGTGCACGCGCTGGGATCCATCAACAACACAGTATTATGCCGCGTTGGAATCGTGAATACCAAGAGTCCCGTTGTGCTAGACCCACACACTTCATCAGTCAGTGTTGCACATCCATCGTAGAACCTCATGTGATACCATTTGCGATAGAATCACCCATAGTCGAAAAATCGACCTCCATTAGGTAAAGTACATTTACCCAACCCCGCAATGTCCTAGCATCATCTCATAGGGAACTAGCTTCCCTACTATCTCTAACATCCACACACACGTATATAGTATGGTTATACATACAATTAATAATTTTATATCCAACCTGGGCCTTAGGCCGAGGTTCGGTTTATGCATTTCAATCATCAATCCGTCGACTACTTACGGTCGATCGCTCAGCGTGAATGGCCGACCGATCATAGTGTAAATTTTAGGATTTTTGATTTTTAATTATTCGATTTTAATTATTTGTTAATCTGATATATTCTGGACTTACACAATGAACCCTATGCATAGATTTACACTAACCAGTCTTTGCAATTTTACTTTACTTTTAATTGATATCAAAATTGTAGATTTATACTAGTTTAATTATACTTGTTTAATTTGGGGTTTCTATTCTATAACAGAAAGGAGTTTAAGTTGGGCAAAAATGATATTAGCCAATTTATACCAATTTCAATTTCTAATTCAAATTTTAGATTTAAATAATTAGGGTTTACAGTTTAATTACTAACATCCTAGATTAGGTTAAAATTAACTATAAATAGTCAACTTATTAAACTTGTCCCCACTCACCTCGGATCCAACTTCTAGCTCTATGCTTCATCGGTGAATCGCCACTCGCTAGCTTGCCCCTCCTCGATCCAATTTACTAGTGCTCTCATACTTTGTTTTTAAAAAATTTTAAAGAATTTTTTCTAAGTGGGGAGAAGAAATTTTGGCAGAGTTTCGGTATGCAGTAAGTTTTCTAATGAAATTAGAGTTAGGTTAGCTGTTTATTTATAAGGGCTACAGATTGATATTGAGCGTTAGACCGACCCTAAAGAATCTTTGTTCTCATCACAGTCACACATCAGAAACTTGGCATGGAAGAAATATATTTTGTTCAATCGTTTTCGTCCGATCATCACTTGAGATCATCAAAAGTACACGTCAATGATAGATTACTAAGCTAGACTGGTCGACCCCTTCATGTCGATCGGCACACCTTAGGATGTCGACCGATGATAATGTTTTTATTATAAAACCTTTTTTAATTTATTTCATTTTAAAACTTTCAAACGTCCATAACTTCTCCGCACTAACTCCGATTTCAAAATGTTATTTATGAAAATTATCTAGAAAATCACTATGAGTGATGCAAGTTTTGTAGCCAAATTCGGATGTTTATGAAAATTTCATTTTAGCCCTTATTATTATTAAATTTAATTTTTCTTATTAAATTTTCCAAGGTGTTACACCTTCTCTATATAAGCACCAATTCATCATCGGCAATGAAGACAAGTTGAGAAGGAACACATATTCAAATAAATCGGTAAATTGAAATAATACCAATTATCAAATACAAAAGTTCTCAACCGATGAAGCAACCACAATCATAAATCGCCATGCAATGGTAGAGAGCAACCAATAGAGAAGAAAAGACATGATTACAACAACTTAATTTTCAAGTCGATGGCTTCTAAAAGGAAGAACCCTAAAAGGAGGTAACGAAGAAAAAAAAGGTATCGGCCCAGTAAAGAAATAAAAGGGGATTTTTTTTTTAATAAAGGTCGTTCTTTTTATGTTTAGGGTTTTCATTTATTAATTTTTGTATTTAACTTTTAAAATCCAAAATTCTAGTTTTTAACTAGGATTAAACTATAGTTTGTAGTTTGGGAAATTCTACCAAAGTTGGGTAAATTTATTAATCTTAGTAGAAATCTTAGGGCAGCAATAGGTAGGTTATGCCGAAGCTGGGTAAATTTATCGGCTATTTTTATTTTCACATTTACTGCATTGTTATTTGTGTTGTGATTTTTATTATTATATGAATTTATAGTAAACCTTATTCACTCCGCCTCTAAGGTTAATTGATCCTATATCATTACGTTTACCCAGATTATAGATATTTGGCTTTAGGTGAAATTCTTGCAGGTTGTTAGGCATATCATAGGCTATTATCTCCTATTATATACGTTGGTTTACTTTGTTAGTTATATGTGTACATGTTAAGGTAAATACCATTAAACTGTGTAGATTGTAACTGATAATTTGTTTGCCTATTAAACCATACAATTAGTAATATTTCTTACTCACCAGACTATGTCTGACCCCTTCTACCTTTCCTTCTTTATACCTACTTTACAAGTTATCAGGGTAGCGAGTGGCGTGACTATAGTAAGATATGTGGGGGAGGTGGCCATGCGCACTAGAGTTATTTTATTTTATGTCATTTTATCTATGCCTTGTTGTACTAGTTAGACAAATATTTATTTGTCTGTTCACTTGTTTATTAGGAATTTTCCTAGTTTGTTTCATGTATTTGGTCACTATTTGTTTAAGTAGAGATATTTGGTTTATTTCAGTTATTTATGGTTTATTCCTTCCATTTGATAGAGTTAGGAGTATTCTCTAAGGATAATTATGTATTTTGTTACATATAGCTAACTTGATAAACATGTAATTATGTAATTTGTTACATATAGTTAACTTGATAGCCAATCTTGTTTAAAATAAAGGATGTTTTCTTTCTATTATGTACTTGCTATAATGTATTATATTAATTAATTAATTCAATTAAAAGTGTATTTAATAGAAAATCCATACATGGTATGTTTTGTGATAGTAGTCACAAAGTGTTGTAACTGTGAGTAATTTATCATAATAAAAATAAGTATACAATTTTAAATATTTCAAGTCATGATGTACCGAGATGGATATCGATACATCCATTGAGACTAGAGTACGTAATGCTCTTCAAATGTTGGATGTTGTATTACTCATGGCTGCTGGGTGCACCAAAGGGTTACGTACTGATAGTTATTGGATAATTATGGAATGACTCACTCGATAGTTTTCTGTTGGTTAATATAACTAAGGTCGAACAGAAAATATCGATGTGACAAAATTACACAGTTCTTTTGACTTGAGAATACTATTGATCTTCAATGTCGAAGGTCCACTTTGAGTATAATTAAATCATGACATGATATCCATCAAACAAGTATAGTAGGGTCGAGTGGAAGCATTGAAAGTGAAACACTTAAGAGAGGATTCGTCTCATCAATTATACGAGGTCGGTAATCACATCAAGTGGAATCAACTCAAAGTCCAAGTCTTTGGCTAGAGCATTTTGGTTTATAATAATTGTTGTTATTGAATCAAGGACTTTGTGTTTGGAAGCTAAAGTTGACTACGGATGATATTAGAATACCATTACCAAATTTCATAAGTCTAAATGATATAATTTTGATGAAGAGAATTAGTGTAAATAAAAGTCACAATAGGGTAACGCTAAACAAGGTAAAATTGGATTTTACCGAAACCAAGTAAGTGATAAATTCGGCCAAAATGTCACACCATCTGCTAAGTGACGTGTGAACGTTAATATTAAAATAGTTCGATATTAATCGCTGATCAAATTAACACTTAACAGGTCACACAACCGAAACGATGAATACTCCTTTGATTAAACGATTTAATTTGTAATTGTTATAAATAAATTAATTTAATTAATATTAATGAAATATTAATTAAAAAAATTATTTTGATCTGATGAACGAATATTAGTAAATATATTTATAATAGTTATAAATATATTAATCAATATACGATATCAATACGCGTTAAATTGGATTTAATTGCAAAATAGTTTGTTCAGACTTTAAATGGGTTTGAAGTCCATATAGAGGGCTGAATAGTTCGGCTATGCTATAACGAGCATAGGGATGCCAAATAATAGGCTAGAAAGGCTAGGGTTGAGTGGATAAGAGGAAAGAAAGAGTAAGAGAGAATCATGGATTATGATCTTAACTTCGCTCTTCATTTATACTCTATATAAGCATCCCAATCCACTCACTTTTGATACTTTTTGAAGCCTCCATCTAATTCTATATAAGCATCTCAACCCACTCACTTTTGATACTTTTTGAAGCTCCCATCCATTACCCATTTCCGGTTGAAATCTAGAGCTCCAACCTCTTTATTTCCAAAGTCAAATCAAAGTAGAAACAATTTTATTCGATAGTTAGTGGTCATCGGTTTAGAGAATAGCATTCTGCTGGATTGGAAATCGGTACAAGGAGCAAATGTCATTGTTTCAGTTATAAAAACAAGTGTATATTAGTACATTGTAACTTGTAGTATAAACGTGCACATGTACACACTACTATATTAACGTATTTAACTACATTAATATAGCTTTTTAAGGCGGACTGTGATTAAAATAAATATTAATAACTGTATTTCTTTTGCTCTATATTAGTAGATTGTAACTTTTAGTATCTCGTTGTTTATTTTATCTCTTATGTTGTTGTTATTTTTGATATTGTCTTTCTTATACATAAACACATACTCGCGCACGTACGTAGACAAATATAAATCTATGTGTATACACATACGTCTATATAATACTTGTTTTCCAGTTTTTTGATAATTATAGGCGTTACTGTTGATGCCGCTTGCCTTGTCAAAGTTGTGTGGAGTTGTTGATGTTTGATTTGCACATGTGTTGTGGATGTGCGTGTACCGTCCGGTTGCAGCAATAAATTCACATGAACCACGTTTTGTTGTTATTCAGTGAACTGGTGTCCAACGCACACTAACTCTACTCGACGTCGTACCACTTTATTCTGCAGTTTCCAAAGTTTGTAAACGGGAACCTTCCCAGTCCCTACTGGAGCAAGAAGAGTATTGGCCAGGTGCAATGTTAAACTGGATCAATAACTGCAAAGTTAAATTAATTGTTCACACGTGTGGATAAGCCGGCCGCAAGATACCCTTGTAAATTTCCAATTTAATAAATAACGGTCAAAGTAAGCAGCCGTCCCCTTCAACGAATTTCTTTTCTACACGTCAGCCGTGATTCCTTAATTGCAATATTACACACCACCGGTCCTACACGCATGGCTATTTTTCCAAGGTTATATTGTAACGTGGTTTTGGCTTAAACTAATCTGATTATAGATTATATAGTTATATTGTAAAGTCACAGCCTATGATTCATATCTCACAAGGGTAAAGTTTACTGGATTGTACCGGTTGCACGCAAATAATTTATTTTTGGTATGTACGTTAAACTTTTAATGATGACTGGAAAATCTTTCTTTGATGTCACCGTTTTTATCACATAAACATGTATTATCCAAAATACTTTTACCTTTTTTCTAATAAAGCCATTTATACAAGGTTATGAGTCTATTTCTTAATTTTTGGGATGTGTGTATTGAACGTTCAATAGCACTTTGAACAGCGCAGCATTCCAAAGTCCATTGATTTCCACTACAGTTTCGAATTAAATAATAGATTCTCTCCTCTCACGGCCATTATTACTTAAAACGGTATTTGAGGTGAAAATCAGAGGAAGTTTGGGGTATTTTATACGCGCGCGCGCACACGTATACATATACATATAAATAAGAACGCTGTTTCAAATCTAAACTTGAATTATAAATGTTTTATATTTTCCCCTAAATTTAAAAATATTTGTATTTTTCATTTTCTGCGATGTTGTCTCAACAACAAACATAGAGATATTTTGGACAAAAAAGACACCAAATTTAAAAATTAGTCTCAAGTTACCTAAATTAACCACAAAAGCAATTGTTTTGCTAAAAAGATTAATATCATTTAACAATTAAATAAGAATTTCCCATTTTGATGAGGGGATCAGGAGTAATGTCCAAGACAATCAAGGTTGTGCGTGTGTTAGATTTTGGTATAACATGGTTCTAGTCATGCAAAGGTTGAGTTGATAATGGTTAGATTTTGTCGATGGGTTGAAATGATGAGGTGGTGATGGAGATAGATGCAGCATTGGTGAGGATAATAGGAGCAGAGGAACGGGAACAATTAGTTTGGTTAGAACGGTTTGATGAGCAGAAATGGTACATGATCAAATATTCTGTAATTTTTTCTAAAAAAAATTGTATTTCCTTTTTACAACTGTTTATGTACTATTTCAACGTTTAATTTTAATAACATTTTACTTCAGTTAACGACCACCAGGTCAAGTAGTAAGATATCTAAACTTTGATTTTAGAGATCTTGAGTTCGATTCCCCAAAACACCAAAATAAGTATTCTACTTAAATTGAGTATCACTCTTGTTATAAGAAATAAATAACATTTCACTTTATTATTTTGTAACATTTCATATTTTAGTGTAATATATCGTATAATTATGTGAATTGGAAAATCAAATATAATATTTCATGTTTTCTAGTTATCTTATAATTGCATTTCGATATTTTCAATCGTTTTTTTACAATCCTTTTTTATGCAACGTATCAAGTACCATGTTTTAAATCTGTATTGCAGTAGTATTGTATTATTTATTATATATTTAAATATTTCTCAAACGAAGTGGGTACAATATATCAACGCTATTGTGTGTATATACTATTATACATTCAGGTAATTTTAGTTCATTTTTTTTCACCTTTTCTAATTCATATGATTTTAACTTCATTATTTAATTTAATTTAATTTTTGAATTTTAATGTTATTTGCATATATCATTTCATTTTATAGTTAACGTATATATTTTTATAGCACTTCCTTTTGATCATTCTACGCAGCACGTAATTATTACTAAAAATAAAAGAACATTTCTTTTGTCTAACATTTCATATTTTTCGCATTTATATTACTTTTAATTTGTTGAAATTTATAATATTGTTCTCATATTGCATACTGTAATTACTGTAAATATTGTTTCCCTGTTTTTAGATATTTGTAGGATAAGAGAAATTAAAAGAATACTAACATGGTGAGGTGGTTGTTATACTCGATCTTCATGTCCAGAAAAATCATAAAACAACACTATCAAATATTAGTTTGAAGAATAGTACGAAGATCGTAGGACTTGCTATTGAAAATTCAATTCAAGACGGCACTTAAAGACGAGAAAATATGCTCGAAGCAAACAAAGTCAGATGCTATTATCCGGCCTTTTGATCCGGCTGTATCCAGACTGATTGGACAAGTCAGACTCGATGATAGACAAGGAAAACAGCCCAAAGAGGTGATCATGGAGTCCAAAGATCAAGAACAGACAACAATATGAAGCAACGATCAAGCGAGACCAAGAGATAAACTCTCCAGAATATTCTAAGTATGGATTAGTACCTTTCCTAGGCAGGGGATCGGTACCTATCCCTTTTCCTAGGCAGGGGATCAGATGTCATCATAATGGTCATGAATAACATCAACCAATAGTTCAACTCAACGAAAATCGATCGATATCTCTAAAAACATGAAAGCAACTATGCAAACAACTTTGGAAATATGAAGCTGACATAGATGGGACCCATAAGACCGATCGTAGCATGTCATGTGTCCAGGAGGACCGATCAGCGCCGATCGCTATACAGTGGGAGTTGGGTCACGAAATTTTCCAGGTGACCTCGTCCACATCTGGAGATTCTTTCGGCGAATTTTCAGGAAGATATTCGATCGTCTACCCCTATAAATACAGAGTTACTAGTTCATTTTAGGGATTTTTACGTTGTTATTTGGCTTGTTCTCCATTATATTTATGGATTTTGATCTGATCCCTTTTGTACTTAGAAATTCAAGTAATCAATAAAGTTGTTTCATCAAAGTGAACATCGGCATTCAATGTCGAACCACTATAAATCCGTTTGTCATTTTTTTTACTTGTTTTCTGCTAGTTTCCTCTGTTTTAGTTTAGATTTCTTCATTTATTTTTCTACATTCATTCTATTGGGTGTTTGTGCCAACTTTTGGTGCAAACATTTTGGTGCTTTCACTGAGAAAGAATTCTCAGCTTGATTGGATCTCATCATCTACTTGTGGATTCCCATATTCGCGAGATAGATCTAGATTTCTGTCGACAACTTTTCGTTTCTACTTAGATTTGAAGAAGATCTAAAAGGAAGCTATTAATCATGGTCAGAGAAAAGTCAACTACTTCCCGTGTTGTTGAAGGCAATGAATATACCAACGTTCAACATGTTGATCAGAGCGTACAACCGACTACTGCCAATCCCTAGAATCCAGCTAACCACGTCACCAAAGTAGACTTTGAAGTCCTAATGAAGGAACTGATGGATTGCCGTCAGCAGCTCAACCAGCAAATCCAGGCTAGATCTGATAAACCAGTTGAAAGACCAGTGTGGAAAGACAAGGAGGGAGCCTACTTCATGCTTAGGATCAAAGAACTCCTCCTCATCTGATGACTATCATGGAAATAGACATCGCAAAATAGATGCATATGCAGCTAGAACATCGGGACGGAATCAGACGATTGCTTTGGCCGATCAACACCAAATCCTCGAATCACGAGAGCAGTTAGTATGTAGGTAGAGAAGCTCACTCTGGAGGTGATGCGATCGATCAAGGTGTTGGAGCTCAAACGAGTGTGGTTGAACCGCAACTAAGAGACGATGATAGAACTGCTGCTCAGGAAAATGGATCAAAAGCAAGAGGAGCCAAGGCAATGTGGCGTTGCCCGAAGGCATGGATTGGGTCGCTCACGTGAGGTGGAACACGACTACTGCCTGGCACCAACTCTCCAAACACCAGACTAACAGCTATGATGAGACAGCTGGTGAAAGAAAGTCAAGGTTTGACCAATGATGATTGGGGACTCTCCAGAAGTCATACTCCATTCACCGACAACATTCTACATGCAGAATATCCATGGAGGTTCCATATGCTTACGATGCCTGCCTATGTGAGAAAAACCGACCCTAGACAGAATCTCTTGAAATACGAATTGCACATGGACTTTGCTCGGGCCATTGATGCAGTCAAGTGCAGGTGTTTTCCTATTTTTATGGAAGATGTTCCGTTCATATGGTTCACTAAGCTACCACCACAGTCAATCTTTTTAAAATGATGAGTTAGCAAAGAAGTTTTGGAGCAGTTCCGCATGCATACGACTCACCCCAAGGATGTAATGTCACCTTCCAACTTAGTCCAGGTACCGGGGGAGTCACTGAAATATTTTCTAGAAGATTTAATACAACCGTTACAGAAGTCAGTAATCCGAATAATGATGCAATACTCATGGCGCTGACTAGGGGAGTCGACCCCGATTTCGAGTTTAGTGATTGGTTAGCAGGAAAGCTTTCTTCTACATTGAACCATTTCTTTACAAAGGCGGCTCGATTTTTAAGGAAGAAGGAGGCAAAGCGAACTAGGAAGAGAGATGTTGTAGGCCCAAGCGCCAAGGGAGCACAAAGTAATGTGGCGGTGAAGCAATCCGGTGATAGTTCCGGGAAAGTTCAAATCAATGTTCAGATCAAACCAAATAAGCAAAAGAAAGGGGTTATAGAAACCGTGATCGAAGACGGGATTCCAAAAGAGGGAAGTCGAGGATCCCATCGTTTGATACCTACACGCCGTTAAATACTTCGCTAGAGAATGTTTATCTATCAACTTGTAACACTATGCGGTACAGGAAACCACCTCCGAAGGAACCGATAGAGAAGCAAAGACGGTCTTGAAAGTACTGTAGATTTCATGAAAATTATAGACATACCACAGACGAGTGTTGCCACCTCCGTGATGTTATTGAGAAGTTAATTCAAGAAAGAAAGTTCAAGCTCTGCCCAGTGCTAAGGAACCTCAACGGACAGGAGGGAGATTAGTTATTAATACCATTGTTGGAGGACCATATCCGGCCGACAAAAGCTGAAATGAAATAGAGAGTTACGTGAACGCTATCAAAATTGTTGACATTGAATGTTGCTCAAACACGAAGGACGGTGGACTAGTAAAGCAGCAACGAACCATGACAGATGATATCGTATTTTGGAGTAGATATGAAGAAAGATGGAAGCCCCTACGATTGACCCAATGGTGATCTCAGCCATGATCGGCCCCGCCTGGGTTAGAAAGATTCTGATTGATTGTAGAATTTCTGTTAATATTAATTTTAAGAAGGAAAACGACCAGATATTACTGGAAGCCAAAGATTTAAAACCGTGCAAAGCCCGAATTCATGGCTTTAATAGTATTACTACTGAAGCGGTAGGCTATGTTGAGCTACCGGTGGAGTTAGAAGATGGCAACCGAAGGAGAATGCGAGTGTTGCCGTTTGTTGTGATGGATGTAAACTCTCCGTACAATGCTTTATTGGGCGGACCGGCCCTTGCTGAATTCAAGGTAGCTATCGCCCTACAGAGATCAAGCAACCGGCGTTCCTGTTATGTGGCTGAGTTGAGAGACGTTTAGCGGAAGGAGAAAGGAAAGGACGTGGAGAAGCCTCTCTGCATCAAAACTAGCAATCATCATCCGAGCCTTGGCACGGACACCACAGTCGGTTCCATAAAGATATAGATCTGAGAGATAAAGAAGAGGAGCTTAAAGAAACCAAGGCTGCACCCACTGAGCAGACGATCGACATCCCGATCAGGCACGATGACCCATCACGGGTCCTGAAGATCGGATCACAGCTCAATGCAACGATGATGAAGGAATTAGCTAGTTTGCTCTGAGCGAAACTTGATGTGTTCGCTTGGACCCATTCTTACATGTGTGGATCTCGCCGACCATCACGAGCCATGCGTTGAATATCGACTTGAGGCATGTCCTAGTGAAACAAAAATGACATCGCATGGATTCGGAGAGATCTGCTACACTTAAAGAGGAGGTGGATAAACTCAAAAACAATAGGTTTATCCACAATTCCCTCTAATGGGTATCCAATTCAGTCCTTGTGAGAAAAGCTAATGGAAAGTGGTGGACTTGCGTCGACTACTCAGACCTAAATAAAGCATGCTTGAAGGACATCTTTCCACTTCCAAGAATCGACCAGTTAGTAGACTCAACCGCCGACTCAACCGCTGGACATGAACTGCTTTCATTAACGGAAGCATACTCCGGATACAACTAGATCTCGATGCATGTCCCTGACCAGGAACACACCAGCTTCATTACTGACCTGGGATTGTACCGCTATATTGTGGTGCCATTCGGGTTGAAGAACGTCGATGCAACTTATCAAAGATTGGTTAACTAGATGTTCAAGGATCAGATCGGGCGATCGATGGAATTATATATGGATGATATGCTCGTGAAGTCATCGCGATCAAATGACCACATCGATGATTTAGTGGAGATGTTCGGTGTCCTTCGGAAATATGGAATGAAACTCAACCCCCTTAAATGCTCTTTTGGCTTTGCGTCAGGGAAATTCTTGGGTTTCATTATTAACTCTCATGGAATCAAAGCCAATCCCGAGAAGATCCAGGTGATAAGACATATCAAGTACCAAAGATGATTAAACAAGTGCAGAGCTTAAATGGGAAGGTCGCCACCCTGAGTTGGTTTATCTCCAAGGCTACTGATAAGTGCATTCCTTTCTTTGACTTGATTAGGAGAGGGAAGAGAAACTTTGAATGGACATGGGATTATATTGATGCATTCCAAGCTCTGGTAAATCACTTAGAGAGACCTCCCATCTTGTCCAAGCCACTAGATTATGAAGTTTTGTATATTTTCTTGTCAGTGTCGGCACATGCCATAAGTGTCGTGCTGCTACGTCAAGAGAATTAGATCCAGAGGCCAGTATATTATGTTAGCAAGCGATTGACAGGTGCTAAAAGGAACTGTCTGAAACTAGAGAAGCTCACATACAGCCTGTTGATTGCGTCAAGAAAGATCCGCCCTTATTTCTAGGCTCATCCCATCAATGTCTTCACCGACAAACCATTATGACAAGTCCTACAGCGACCTGAGACGTTTGGAATGTTACAATGGAACATCGAATTGAGCCAGTTCGATATCATTTATCTCCCTCAGAGGGCCATCCAGGGACAAGCATTGGCAGATATCATAGTCGAATTCACTGCACAGGACGACTCTCTGGAAAGCAATGGAGAACCTTCCACCCGATGGAAGATGTACATGGATGGTGCATCCAACGATCGATGTTCTAGCACCGAGGTCATACTGGTAACTCCTGAGGAACGCTCGGTTTGCTACGCCCTGAAATTTGAATTCCCTACAACGAATAATAAACCTAAATATAAAGTCTTGATCGCTGAGCTTAAACTTTCTAGAGAGCTAAGAGTAAAGGCATTGCAAATTTTCTGTGATTCCCAATTAGTAGTAAACCAAGTCAGGGGATAATATTAAGCCAAAGGAGCGCAACTTGCTCCTTACCTCAACCGAGTCCAAGAGCTGCTAACCAATTTCGAGCATTACACCATTACACACATCCCCAGAGAACAGAACGAGAAAGCCGACTCACTGGTCAAGCCGGCCTGTTCTGAGGATGCAATGAACTTGGTCTCAGTTAAAGTACTTTACGCTCCGAGCATTGACCAGATGGAGATTGATTGGGCCTTAGAGACGGAGCCCGAGAAGGATTCATGGATGACTCCGATTAAAGACTATTTGCAAAAGGGAATCCTTCCCGAATGGAGGAATGAAATACGACAGATCCTTTGTAAAGCTTCACAATACATCCTTTAAGAAGGAGTCACGTATAGGAAGGGTTTCTCCATCCCCCTGCTTTGGTGTATCACCAACGATGAAATGAAGCGAGTATGAAGAGAAGTCCATGAAGGAGAATGTGGCGATCACACCGGGAGGCAAAACCCGGACGAAGGAGATACTCCGCTATGGTTATTTCTGGCCATTTGTCAATCGAGGCGTGGCTGATTATGCTAGACGATGCGACAAGTGCCAGCTGTTTGCAAAGATTACGAGAGCCCCACCGACGGAAATCACTCAGATGGTCAGTCCATGGCCGTTTGCTACCTGGGGTATTGACATCATCGACACCTTGCCAATTTTCAAAGGTGGGGCAAAGTATGCCATTGTAGCAGTCGATTACTTCACTAAATAGGCTGAAGTTGAACCTTTGGTCATGATCACAATGAAGGAAGTAATCAACTTTATGGTTCGAAACATCATCTGTTGTTTTGGTCTCCCCCGAGCAATCGTAACTGACAACGGGACCCAATTCGACAGTGCTGAATTCAAAAACTTCTATAATTAGCATCATATTGAAAAAAGATTTGTGGCAGTTGCTCACCCTCAAGCTAATGGACAGGTCGAAGCTGTTAATAAAATCATAAAGTCCATTCTAAAGAAGCGTTTGGAAAAGGCTAGAGGCATATGGGTTGGTGAACTCCCATCAGCATTATAGGCATACAGAACCACCCACAAGTTCGGGACCGGCCACACTTCATTTGCCCTTGCTTATGGCTCTGAAGCATGATTCCTATAGAACTCGAAGTCATTTCTCGTCGAGTGACTTACTATGGCCCCAAAACTAGCAAAGATATCCTTTTGGAATCTCTAGACATGGTTGAGGTGAAGCGTGAAGAAGTTGACATGAGGGCAGTTGCACACCGACCCCGAGTCGCTCGGTACTACAATGTTAAAGTCCGACCTAGTACCTTTTAAATTGGTGATCTTGTCCTGAAACGGATCTTTCCTAACCCCGCAAACATGGATCCGAGATGGGAAGGACCATTTTTCACCAATCAGAAGCTTAAAGATGGAACTTTCAAGCTAGCGACTGTCGACGGCATCACACTCCCTAGAGCATGGAATTACAAGCATTTACAATGCTATTTCACTTAGTTTCATTTCATTTAGTTATATTTCATTTAGAATTTGCTTTTGCAGTTGAATCCAAAGCCATGTAATAAGACAGACTCTACCGCTTCTTTTTCGGTTTGCAATAAAATCCGAGGTTTGCTCTATATCTGTGAATTGTTTATGCATAATATAATAGTTGGGATATGCAACCAACTTACATCTTATGTAATGCCCCTGAATTTTAATTAACATTATTCGGGATATTTAATTGGATAAATTAAATAGAATAATGTGAATAATTAGGGAGATGAGATTAATAAATCCAATGGCCGTGTCTTAATGAATGAACTAAAATAAGACTTAACTAAATTTAGAAGGAGGAATTTCCTAAGGGGTAAACTTGGAAATGAGGCTACATTTCTTAGTATAAATCTCTTCCTCCACCTTAATAGAATTTTACCTTCTCATTCATAACTCCTCACCTACTTTCAGTCGGCCTTTAAAAGCTCTAGGGAGAGCATAAATTGAAGAAAAAGCTAAGGAATTAAAGCTAGGAAATTATCCCATTCTCCAATCAACTAATCAAAGTGAATAATCATGTTTATCATCTCATTTTTCTCTGTTTGGATCGGCTATGGGTTATATCCAATTCATGTTTGTGTCTTGGTTAGGATATAACCATTTAAACCATTGTTTGGATAAGACATATGTGTTTTAAATGTTAATGGATTAATTAACATGTTTTTATTCGGTTTTGGTTAAATTCTGAGTGGTTTTGATCCTCATATGCTTTGAAATTTTAATATGTTGAATAAAACGTATTAATTGATTTTCTAGAATTTTTCTAGAATTTTTCACGATGTTTTAATAGTTATATAAAATTATTTAAGGAACGAGACTTAAAAGTTTTGTATAATTATAAAGAAGAAAGAGGCTTTTTCAAATTTATTTAAATTTCCAAATAAGGAAAGTCTGCAGCAATTTTGAATATAAAATTCTAGCAACCAATTAGATTTAGACAAACAAGGCAGATGGGGTACAAAAGAACCGTTTTAAAGTACAATTTTCACTATTTCAACTCTTTCGACAAGAGCTTCCGCCTTCATCCAAACCTTCTGACAAGGTCGAAAGGTATCAAACCTTTAGACTAGGTCAAAAATCAATGCACATGGTATCAGGCGATTGGTACATAGTGAATTGAAAGGGGTCGAAAGGTTTAGGGATGAAAGGTTAGAGCTTTCGAAGGAGATGAAACTTTGTTTTGGTTTTAAAGAAAATACGCCTGCTAGCTTTCGACAAAGAGCTTTCGACATTGTCAAATGGTTTAAAAGAAAATGGTTTCGATTGGTTTGCTTTCTTGTTTTAAATGAAAGCTTTCATCAAAGTCGAAAGGTTAGCTTTCGACAGGGTCGGAAGCATAGTTGCCGCTTCCAAACTTTTCGACCCAGATGGAGTCAAAGGTTATCTTTTGTTTTATAAAACTTGCCACCTCTCTCCATTGATTTCGAAGGGTTGGTTCCAACACCAACACAACACCAACACTTCACTGCTTTTGAATGGTTTCGAAGGATTTTGACATCGAAAGGTTTTGACTTCGAAAGGTTTTGGTTTTTGAAAGGTTTTGGTTTCGAAAGGTTTTCATTTCGAAAGGTTTGATTTCGAAAGGTTACGAAGGGATTACCTTCAATGATTTTGAAAGGTTTTGAGTTTCATTGCTTTCGAAAAGTTTATAAATGGTTTTATAGGAGGGATACCCCAGGCTTTCGACAAAGTCGAAAGGTGGAACCTTTCGACTAGGTCAAAAAGAAACATTCCGACAAGGTCGAAAGGTTGGACCTTTCGACAAGGTCGAAAGGTATGATTTTGTGATGCTTTCAAATGGAAGGCTTCCGATGGGGCTAACTTTGGATGTTTATTTTCTTTCGAATGGAGCTTCATTCGAAGGGGTTTAAAGGGCTGTTTTAGCCATTTTTCCTTAAGTAAGATTTTGCTAAATTGAAGGGGTTACTTCGAAGGGTTATAGCATAAAATAATTATTATTGTTTGAATATGTAAAGGGGATCCTTATATAAATTGGATGTAAATAAACCTTGGGGACACCAGGGTGGGTTTAATGTTTTCAATACATAGTTTGGGGTTACAAACAGTAATATGCTTTTGAAAATATACATTGGGGCTATCAATGTGTTTTTATTTAATTTAACCTAATTGGGGCTACCAATGGGAATATGTTAAACACGTGGTATACCTGGGGAAAATAAATAATCATGGAGATCATGAATTTTTATATATAATCATGTGGATCATGTTATTTTAATTGACCAAGTGTTGGGTTCTTGGTTAACCTAGGAAAACCATGGAATGTGCGGTGGATAGCCCACATCAAATTTCTAAAGTAAAGAATGTTTTGCCAGAGGTGGTTAGCCTCGGGATTTGGCACCCAAGGGTTCATAGTCATCCTAGGAAAACTATGGAGTGTGTAGCGGATAGCCCACACCAACTTTTATAAAACAATGTACGATGGATAATCTACACTTATTTTGATGAATTTGGGACGGATAGTCGTATTAAATTACGACGGATGGTCATTTTAAATATTGTAGAGGGGAACTCTAATAAATTGATTTTAGATGGGAAATCTAATATATTGCTTTTAGATGGGAAATCTAATATATTGCTTTTAGATGGGATATCTAATAAATGGGTGGATGGGATAACCAATGTATATGATTTATGACTTTATTTCATATTATGTTAAGACTAATCATTTTGGGTGCAGGGGAATAGTAAATGATTTGCATGTTTTTTTTTGGATACTAGTGAGGGGAAAACCCATTCCGCTAAGCGACGTGGTCTCACTAGCTATCTATTTATGATAAGAGATGATAGGGGATTATTCATACCAGACTTATTGTCTGACTCGAAGTTTGTGCTTCTCCACAAACTCTTGGGTACTCAAAATTAATTTGAGTAGTCTGAGAGTGGAAGACTTTCAGGTTTTTGGACGAATAAGCTTTCGGAGACGTGCAGGAGGCAATGTTAGCTATATAGGAGCTATTTTGTGTTTTCCACTGTGATGTACTAAGAACTGTAAAATTCGTATTTATTAGTTCTCTGATCATCATAAGGGGACATCTTTATATGTCGCTCTTATCATATTTTGTACATGTATATGTGATCTAAATGTGGTTAATGTCTAGGATTATGTAATTAAATCTTAAATTATAATTTGCATGAAATGGGAAATTCTGTTTATTGGAAGTTTAAATGTTTTCATATTCATGTGTTCCAGTGTATCAATATTTACTATGCCGTATTCCGTCGCCAAGAAATAACAACTACGGATGACTGCAGCATCAGTAGCGGTTAGTTTTGGGCCTCGGAAGGCAGGATGTTACATCTTATATGCCTAATATAAACCAGCAAGTACCCAGAATTTGGTGCCATCAAGTACTCGTGTCCATAATCGAATTAAACAAAATGAACATGACTCGACTGTCCATCCATTAATTCTCACCTGCAATCCGATGGGCTGAGTATAAAACAGAGAATGACTGTGACTCGACCATCCATTAACTAACTCCATCTCCCGAATTGACAAGAAGAACGTAAAGTAAAAGTGGTCGTGATACGACCGACCACCCTTCAAATTTTCCCCTAGACTTGGGGGCAAGGGAATTAATCAAGGGAAATGTGATTCGACTATTTCCCAGAATAACTTCAATCCTCAGAGTGTGGGCTAGGTTATGAACATCAAATGGATGTGATTGACCGCCAACGACTAACTCCGATCCTTAGAGTGCGGAATAGAGTATAAACAAAATGAATGAGTGCGATTTGACCATTCATTCTCCAACTCTGGCCTGAACCTGATAAGAGGAGTATAAACTCATCATGGATGGGAACCTACTGTCCACAAACTAACTCCGCTAACCTAAGACGGGGGGTAGGAGTATAATCACTTTACCGCTAAACATGATAGCGTAATACTGTGGCTCGCGTCTAGTGTTTGATATGGCATAAGGCCACAACCCAAAGGAGACATTGAGATGGAATTGTTGAATCGACGTCTAGAGCAACGGGCGATTGAAAGACATTGCAACTTGAACGACAAGCGATAAATTACAAGTACATTGAATGGAAAATGTAATAGCTCAAACACTTAAACAAATTCATACAAAAACTAAATTGAAATGAAAGAAGTTTTATTCACAAGCAAAAACTTGGAAAGCTAAGTACAAGTTTATTCTTAAAACTAGAAACTAAAAGCAGGGGTCGTACCCGCACAATGACGACCAATAAAAAAACTAGCTACCTAGCTATGCACTACCCAAGCCGATTCAATGGCTATTTCTCAATTTTTTTGGGTTATTCTTCGGGTGTTCTCCGGGGTGGACTCTCCAGAGCTACTGCCTTGTCCTCTCCTCTTCGACACTTTTTTGCCCTTGCCACCCTTAGGAAAAATGCTTTCAATGACAGGAGCAGAAGCAGTCTCACTTTAGGATACAAAAGGGTCGACCTCCTCAGAAGTGACACTGCCCGACAGTAAAACGTAGAGCATAGTAATATCCACTTCAACACTCTCCTTCTTGACTTGCAAATCCATCTCCTCCTTTTCAATACACTAATTCATGCTAAGTTTACCAGTGTGTTCAGAGGCATGAGTCACTATGATGCCCTCTGTTTCATCCTGGCCCTGCTGGTCATCAGTCTTTTCTTCATTCAAAGCCCCTATGACTTCAACATCCGGACTGAAAGTCTCAGAAGGTTGATTGGTAGAAGCCACATGTACAGTGATGGTCGTAGTGACCCCGTGGTTAGCACCTGCTGTCCTAGGATAAAATCATTATCGGGAGCATGGACAGATGCAGACGGATTTGCAATTTCATAAAGACCAATGGGTAAGCTTATGACTATCGAGCGTGAGATGTAAACCTTCTCCTACTCGGAGAAGTAAGAGATATACCTGCGCCAGATTCGCCTTCGGTCGTAGCTGGAGTGCCGCCTTCCAAAATTGAAGATAGACCAAAAGATTTGTGCACCCCTGGCTGATCTTAATTGTAGCCCGCATCCTTTTTCGGGGCATGAGAAATTAAAGCACCAGTTTCTTGAGTAGTATGAAGGTCTTGGGAACCAGATCCCAAGGCTTCACCGCCATCTTTTCCTTCCACGGTGATCGCTGGGTCGTGGAGTAGACTGAGCCGAGCAGCCTTGAGTTCGTCAGGCTCTTCATCGCGAAAGATTTCATGCATAAGCTACTCTTTATCAACCTTAATGCCACCAAGGGATTTCTTCTTCAGCTTAACAATATAGTCCTAAACTTCGACTAGCGACTCAGGATGTCCCTCTCCAAGGAAGCAAAGGCTGTGGTTCATGAGGACACTTGCATTGTAATATATCAGCAAAGGGTCAAATTCATCCTTTATCTCTATTCGACCAGCCTCCCTAGCTTCCTCTTCGAGGGTATCCATTTGTGCAAGTTGTTTATCAGCCTTAATTTTGGTTAGGCGAGCCTCGATGACTTTCTCGCAATATCGTTGGGACTCTAGTTGAGCCTTAAATTTCTCTTATTTTTCCTTCTCAAGCTCCTCCTCCAGCTGTTGAATATGGAGGGCTAAGGCATCATTATATTTTTTCAGTGCGTCCTTCTCCTTCTACAGAACATCTCTTTCAAGCACTAAAGTGTCACTGTGGTAAACGGTGGTATCTAGTTTAGCTTGGTGCACTTTGATCAAACGTTCCACTGCTTCAGAAGATTCACTGGCTCTTTTTTCAACATCGGTCATCTTTGTATTCAGCCCCTTGACTTCTTCATCCAAGTGTTTGATGATGTCTTTATCATGAATCGCTTCGAGGGTTAAGCATCCGGAGAGTCTATCTCTTGATCTTGCTTGATCTTTACTTCATATTGTCGTCTGTGCTTGATCTCTGGACTCCATGATCACCTCTCTAGGCTGCTTGCCTTGTTTGTCATCGAATCTAACTTGTCCAATCAGTCTGGGTACAACTGGGTCAAAAGGCCAGATAACACTTACCTCCAAAGTATGTCTTGTTTCGAACGTGATGTGCTTTGAATCGAAGCAAGTTAGAGTTGCCGAAAAGGATTCCATTCAGCTCTTTGAACAGTTGTTATCCTTTTGTGGAGTTGTCTTTTCGAAGAATCGTATCTCTCTTCATTTGTTGTGATGCTTGGTCGATATTTTCCAGTATAAAATCGGGATGTAATCCTCGATCTTTGTCTATGCTTGATTCCATTGAGCTTGTCGATCATGTTAGTAGGCCTTGGTTATTTGAACCGCTCTCCTCTCTCAGGAGTTCTCAGGTAATAATTCAATTTCTATCGAGTCAAGACATCAAATGTTAAGTATGTGCACGTGTACGTCCATTCATGTACACATTTTTGTCATTGGCTCTCAGGCACGTTCACTTGCGTATAGGTCGTTGCCAATATCATGTATTTGAAATATATTTGCATTGTTATATTTTTTCTCTTTTTTTAACATTGGGAAGGGATCGGTATAAATCCCCTAGGTAGGGATCAGATCTGATCCCTCTCTTCTACCTACATGGACTTACCTTAATCCGCGACTACATTAAAGCAGTCTGAACCCGTATATAAGCTAAACATTTAGCTTTCATTGCTTCACTTGCTCATTTACTTCCCTCAACCGATCCAAACCCCTAAATTCCTTCACATCTGCCATTAATGAGTTTAAGCTCGAGTAATCCAGCGACCTCTCCAACAATTTATCACTACCTCGATCATTACCCCCTCCAACACTTCGTGTCACCCCTTTTTCCACCAAGCCTCACCCCAATTTCAGCGATTCTTATTTGGATCAAACTCGAATTTGAACCCTGAGTTGTGACCTAGGTCGAACCGTATTCCACGCTTAACTCGTTTGTATTAAAGGTGGGTTTGATTTTATCAAATGTGATTTTAGTGACGAGATGATGGATTTTATCACGTTAGTAGTTGTGGTTTAGGGTTCGGTGGTATGGATTAGAAAAGATGAAGCGGTGAAGATGGAAGGATCGGCTTATGATAAGATATCGATTGTGGTATGGCATAAAGGGGTCGATGAGGATCCGCGTCTAGTGTGTAGGAGATGCAGTGGAGTGATGAGAAGGAGGGATCGGTCGATGTGGGATTGGCTCATGGGATCGAATGAAAGCATATTGGAGATGAAGTGAAGTAATAAAGTTTAGGGGATCAGTCATGGTAGTATGGAGAGGATGGAATGGAGGAGTTACAAGCAGAGGGATCGGTTGGTACAGGTTCGGTTCATGGGATCGATTTAGGTATTTTGAAGTTCAAAATTTGATAAGGCTGGGCCGCCTATGTGAGGGATCAGGTGCGATCCCCTTGCCTAATGGCACTTAGCCGTTTTTTAGCCCTGTTTGTGCACGCTTGAACATTGAGACTTGATCACATGAACTTAAATGCATGAATGAATCCGAACAATGGGACATGTGAACTTGAATATGATCTTAAACTCGAACATGAACCCGACTTTAACATAATAGCATATGAAAATGAACTCGAATATAAACTTGAATTGCACAATATGCCTTGAACAGATTTGGATGCTTAAATGAATTTAAATGCAAATATCATACTTCAATATGGCGATAACTGATCCCAGGACTTAGATAAAATCCACAACCATCGACGTGAAAGCCGGTAATGACGGTCAACGATGATGGTCACACCTGTCGAATCCTAGAGTCTTGTCACAGCTGTCGTTTTATTTCTAAATTATTTATCACTGCATTGCATAACACTATAACACACCGCACTAGTTTACACTTTACATGGTGGAAACAAGTTAATTTCTCTAATAATGATTATCTGCTTAGTTTGTTCCAAACGCTCGAAGCGTTTAGCTGCTATGGGCACCGAACAAACTTCTTCTTATGACAATCCCGACATTGAGTCAAGCTCTACAATAATATCCGCTCGAAACTCTCTAGGCCATCAACCTGAACAACCCGAAAGTTCTCTACAAGTGCCATAAATTCCTTCGAACTTAGAAGTAGAAACCAAACCAGCTCTTGACACTTTAGAAGATGCCATATTTTTAAATGATTCAGAGGATTCAGTGGCTTCAAGGGTCGATGAGGCCTCTCTTCGCAAACTGTGCATTAAACACGGGGTTTCATATGAGGATGTACGAGTCCCGACCCACAATGATAGAGCTTACTCACCTCCAAAAGGATATACTGCTTGTAAGAGATATATGTGCTGGGCAGGTTATGTTCCGCCTTTTAATCCTTTCATTCGAAAGATGCTACATCATTTGAGATTGGCTCCGTCCCAATTGCATCCGAACAGCAATGCATTCCTTCACTGTACATACATGATATTCCTCGAACTCTTATATCTTGAACCAACTCCGGAAGACATTAGATTCATCTTTAATTTCAAGCGATGGAAGGGAAGCCTCTCGTATACATTTCTTGAGTCTATCAGTAATTATCAAGTCGTGACTGGTGCTTGGAATAAGCTAAGTGCTTTCAAGAATGAGTGGTTTTATGTGCATGGCCCGCCTGGCTTCGCGGAACGATGGCTGGAAGAATGCGAGTGTTGTTTTACTCAACCTTGAGTGCTTTTATTCAAGTCGTATTTTGAACTGAGCAGTTCTCTAAATCTTGTAGGTAGCTACCCATGTCCTACCGACGGCATGTACTCAGAGCCGGTTTCAGCACTTAGAAATATACCGCTGGAAGATAGGGATGTTAGATTCCTGATCAACAACGAGCGCCTTTTCACCTTTGGCTTGTTAAAAGAAGGCCATAACACGGGACTGCCAAGAAATACCAAGGAGAAGTTGTAGAAAGAGTAGGCATCATTGGGCAGGGAGGTGACGAAGTTAATCCTGTTGTGCCCCCTATCGAGGAGGCTCAAAAATGTCGCCGAAGAAGGAGAAATAAGGGTCGATGCTAATGAGCCCGGTCACGACGATGCGAGTTCAAGCCATGAGCCTACAATCAAATCCTCCTAAAACACACGACTTCCCACCCCAGAGAAGAGAAGAAGAAAGAGGCTCATTTACAAGCTTCGCAAAGGGCAAGTCGCCAAGCATCCGAAGCCAACCACCACTGTTGCAGATCAATCTAATTCTCTTCCTCTAGAAATTTGTTTTGAGGGATTGTCGGACATTCCGCTACCCGATGATATCAGGAGTTATGATTTTGCTAACATGTGCCTTGGGGGGTCCGACCTCCTATTCGAATTGGTGTTGACATTCCTCCAGTTAGCATGGGAGAGATTACTCCAGCTAGTAAAGCTCTAGTACCTGGTTCGTCAGAGAGACACTAGGACACTCACGATCACGCGCACTGCACCGCATGACACCCATCCATCTTTAATTTTGGTGATTCTCATGCATCTTTTTTTTATTCGCAGGTTCCATGGGGCGCTCTCGCAACAATGATCGATTGAAGAAATCATCATTTTCTCAACCGTCTTACTTCAGGCCCAGTTGAGGTTCGAACTCCAGTCAACAAGACGACCAAGAGAGAGAAGGTCATGAAGGAAGGGAAGACTGGGACAAAAGCCACCACTCTAAGGATTTGTTATCTAGACATAAGTCAAAGTCTCAGTCTTCTTAACACAAGGTGTAACGACCCGTATTTTTACGGATCGAAACATCGTAAAACTATTATCATTAGGTCGTAATGTTGTTAAGTCGTCTAGGGTTTAAGTCGTTCGAAGCTTAAGTCGAGTAGAAATTAGATCGTGAGCGACTTAGGGAATTTGACCGACTTAAGAAGGATAGGCGACCTAAGGAAGTTGAAGTTGGCGACCTAAGGATTCTGGGGTTAGGTCGTATGATAGCTTAGGTCGTGGGATAGGTTAGGTTGGGTGAGCGACCTAGGAGATTGGAGCGATTTAAGGACAGGCAGCGACCTATAGAAGTGAGCGACCTATAGGAAGTGAGCGACCTATAGGAAATAAGCGACCTATAGGAGTTAGCAACCTAAAGGTTAGTAACCTTCAGTATTTAGCGACCTAGTGCATAGTTAGGTCGGTAGACGACCTAAGGAATTAGGTCGTATCCTGGCTAAGAGTTAGGTCGCGCGTGTGTATTAAGTAGTTAGGTCGCGCATTGTTTTAAGTCGTTGGATCTGCTAAGTCGTAGGTCGCGGATGCGCGTAGGTCGTTGGATTGTTAGGTTGCATGGAAGCGCATCTGTTAGGTCGCAGGTGTGTTAGGTCGTAGATCGCATGGAAGCGCATGTGTTAAGTCGCGAGCGACCTAGGAGTTAAGTTGCTAAGTCGTATCTCGTTGAGTCCTGGTTCGCGCGCGCATGTGCTATGGCTTAAGTCGGAGGTTGTTAGGTCGAAGATTTTAGGTCGGTGGGGTTTTAGGTCGTAAGTCGTGGACGACCTAACTCCGAGGGGACGACTTAAGGAGGATTTCAGCCTATAAATAGGAGGGTTTTTCTCACTTTTTGGGATCTGGATTTTGAAGCAACGAAGTGCTGCCATTTTGAGAGCTCGACTTCTACACTTCTTCACTTCTTTTCTCCACTTTAATCTTGTGATTCCTTCCATCCAAATCGAAGATCGAAGAGCTTAGATTGAAGATCTACATTCTTCGAAGAGAGATTTCATCGTTTAAAGCGGATTCGTTTTAGATCGTGTTAGATCCTTCGCTGTCCAGATCTGAAGTGTGTTGCTTTTGAGTTGATTTAGTGATTTGGTGAGTGGTGATTATCTCTCACACGGATCCAAAGGAGTATATCGGATCATTGGCTTGATTTTGTGTTAAAGTAGTGATTTTCATGCATCTTTGTAAACTTAAGTATAGATCCATATAGATCCATTATTTATGATGATTTGACAACCATTTTACTAAGTGTTAACCTATGCAAGTTCATTCATCAAGATTATAGAGACATTGCTCATGTTTTCATGCTTGTTAGACTTTGGACTCTTTATTTACGAAATTGCCATTATTGTATAATTGTCTATTTAGATCATACTTGAATGCTTGATTACTTGGATTAATGTTTGATTTGATTGATTGCTATGAATTAGATGATTGATGATTTGATTTAGACAAGATAGTTGAAGATGATTCAAAAGCTAAGGGAAAGGCTCTTGAATTGGAAAAGCTGCTCGTGGCATATGTAGCGGATGATGAAGCTCATATGGATAGATTTGATGATGATGTTGAGATGAAGCTTTGCTATGATGATGATGAGGCGAAGTATAGTATGAGATAGTCTTGGTCTAATCCAGACGGGATCATTCCAAGCATGTTGATAACTCGGTGATATGGTTCGAGTTAGAGGATAATGGTTTGCTCGAGAGGCGCTTGAGCTAGTATGGAAATAGTCGTCGAGGAGGATGACTAGAAGGCTGAGATCTCATCGTTGTTGAAGGTTCTACCATGCTCAAAGCAAGAGTACGTTGGGCAGATTCGATAGTCCCTGAAGGCTAATGATTGGTAGTCAAGTACTCTGGGCAGATTCGATAGTCCTAGGCATGGGTCACGATGACGTGCGGAGTTATGTCTAGAACCGGGGTTTTCCATTAGCCCTTGATGGACGGCTGAAAGAATGTGCCGGTCATTCAACTAACGGTGATATTGAGGCAATGATAACAGTGATAGCCAGAGTCATGGATGTTTGGTTGTATCGTCATTCGGTCTCAAGAGCGGTATTTTCTTGGTGCTTATCTGATCTTGGTTTAGGCCTTGGGGGTTTGTACTTGGAAAGCATCGCCCTTGACTCGAATGACAATTGCTTTACTTTAAATTGTATGCTCTGCTATGTTTGCTTCTGCTTAGTGTGTGTCTGGGGGCTATCACTGTAGAAAGAGGTGGAGTGGGAGGGTTGTATTCCTATTCCTTTTTCCTTTATGCTCTTTTGGTATGTTGTTAGTTAATTTACTGCTCACTAAGACTGTTGTCTGACTCAAGGCTTTATGTTTTAACTCTTATTGCCTTGGGCTGTTCGTCCATTTTGGGACGGGCAGACTAGGTAGCAGGTGACAGGTGCTGTTCTTGCTTTCCACGATGATGATGTCGAAGACGAGCTAGAGGGTTGCATATTATCTTCTTACTATATATACTGGATGTTCCACTGTTTGTATATTCTCTGAGTGTTATGTAGTGAGGCTTGATGTATTGACTATTCAGATGTTTGTATTCAACTATTTCGAAGTTTTATCGATGAGATTCTATTCTGTGAAGCTTCACTATATATATATTCTATTGTATTTTGTCCAATACGATAGATTCTGCTGTTTTAATTTACCCTGACAATCGTCCATGGTCGCCTGGCACACTTTACAGCGCACTTTCTCTAAGTTCGGTGCGGGGGTCATGGGCGATCGTCACATTTGGTATCAGAGCTTTGGTTAATCGATTTTACCCAACGCTCGCTGACATAACTACGTATGAGAGACGTAATTGTAATTTTGATGGATGACTACTATATATAATATAGTAGATTAGAAGAGTTTGAGTCCTTTATGCAGTTGTTTCTCAAGGTGTGCTAATCATTCCTTTTTATATATATTAAGGATGAGTCGAAGAGGGAGACCAGCTGCTAGGGAAGGCCGTGCTACTGAAGGGGCTGCTGATTATGCTGCTATGTTCGAAGCTATGATGACTTCGATCATGAGAAGGATGCCAGCTCCGGGGCCATCGGTGGATGTTGGAGTTCAAGTTCAAACTCCAAGACCGGTGGATTTTGCTAAACTGTGTAAGGACTACACTACTCTTGGAGGAAAGGTTTTCTTGGGAATAGAATCAACCATTGAAGTTCAGAGGTGGATAGATGCTTGTAGAAGGATTTTTGGTGACTTGGGAATTGAGGATGCAACTAAGAGGAAGTTAGCATCAAGACAGCTTCAAGGGAGAGCTTCTGATTGGTGGAACTCTATCACTATTGATACTCCGGAGGAAGAGATTACTTGGGAGCAATTCCAAGTCAGATTTGAAGCTAAGTTCATTTCTACAGCTCAGAAGTCTGTTCTGTTCAAGAAGTTTGTGGAGCTCAAGCAAGGAGGAAGACCAGTTCTTGAGTATGTTTCTGAGTTTGAAGCTTTGTCCAAGTATGCCCGGTCGTATATTGAATCTTCGTATCAGAAGAACGAGAAGTTTGTGACAGGCTTGGACAGTTATCTTGGGAGGCAGTTGGTGGATCATTTGCACGATTCATTTGAGAAGCTGGTGGAGAAGGCTCTCAGGCACGAGAATCTGTTTCCTAAGGAAGGATCTGTTGTTGCTGTGACCAGGGAAGAGTCTAAACCCCAGCAGGGTGGAAACAAGAAGAGAAGCAGCAACATCAGAAGGGTAAGGATGGCCAGAAGAAGCCGAAAGGCGAGGTGACCTGCTACAATTGTCAGCAGAAGGGCCATTTCTCTAGGGATTGTAAGAATCCGAAGGTACCGATGAAGTGTCACAATTGTGACAAGCCAGGGCATATCAGGAAGAATTGTCCAGAACCGCGAAAGGACAAGCAGATTGTGCAAGCTTATGCTTTGGGGGCTGTTCCATCATCTTCGAAAGCTCCTACCGCTGAAGAGAAGGGAAAGAGTGTAGTGGTTCAAGGTACTCTTTCCATATGTGGTGTTCCAGTTAGAGTGTTATTTGATACTGGGGCGTCGCATTCGTTTGTTTGTAATGAACTTGTAGGCCGGTTGGGTTTAGAACCAGATATTGTTGATAGGCCATTGGTTGTGACTAATCCTGTTGGGGGTTCGTCTTGTTTGTGTATGATATGCCGTGGTCTGATTGTATCGAGTCATGATTGCTCTTTTGTTTGTGATTGCTATGTTCTGAACTTTGCGGGGTTCGGAATTATTTTGGGTATGGACTGGCTTAGGAAGTATGCAGCAAAGGTTGATTGTGAGAGGTTGGAGGTGACAGTCGAGAATGTGGAGGGGGGAAAGATTGTGATACGATGTAAGCATGAAGAAGGCGTCTTCATGAGCTTCATGTATTCGCTGGTTGTTCCACGGGATGGACTGTCATCGTTGCCAATCGTTAATGGATTCGAGGATGTCTTTGATGAGGTCAAAGGGTTACCGCCGCATAGAGAGATCGAGTTTCGTATAGATCTAGTTGAAGGAGCCAGACCTGTTGTGATGCCTCTTAGGCGAATGGCGCCTAGGGAACAGCAGGAGTTGAGGGTGCAGGTTGATGATCTTTTACAGAAAGGATTCATTCGGCGTAGTGTGTCCGAATGGGGTGCACCAGTTGTGTTTGCAACCAAGGCAGATGGGTCATTGAGATTGTGTGTGGATTATCGTGAGCTGAATAAGGTGTCTAAGAAGAACAAGTATCCATTGCCGAGAATAGATGACTTGTTTGATCATCTTCACGAAGCTAAGGTGTTTTCTCAGATGGATTTGGCAACGGGATTTCACCAGTTGAGAGTGGCTAAGGATAGTGTGCCAAAGACTGCTTTTAGGACACCATCCGGTTTCTTTGAGTGGCTGGTAATGCCGTTTGGATTGACTAATGCGCCAGCATATTTTGTGGATCTTATGAATAGAGTGTTCAGAGATCAGTTGAACAAGTTCGTGCTTGTGTTCGTGGATGATATTCTGATTTATTCCAGAACTGAAGAAGAGCACAAGACGCACTTGCGTATTGTTTTGGAAATCTTGCGGAAACATCAGCTGAAGGCTAAGTTTTCAAAGTGTCACTTCTAGAAGAGTGAAGTGAGGTTCTTAGGCCATGTTATCTCTGGAAATGGAATAGCGGTTAATCCCGCTAAAGTGGCAGCAATCCAGGATTGGGGTAGACCTAAGAATGCATCTGATGTGAGAAGTTTTCTTGGATTAGCAGGATATTATCGACGGTTTATCAAAGACTTCTCCAAGGTAGCTGCACCGTTAACAGGTTTGACGAAGAAGAACCAAGTGTTCTGATGGGAAGATAAGTGTGAGCAAGCTTTCAGAATCCTGAAAGAGCGATTGACAAGTGCTCCTGTTTTGACTATTCCAAGTGGGAATGAAGAGATGGTGGTTTACACCGACGCATGTGGTACTGGACTTGGAGCAGTGCTGATGCAGAGGGATAAGGTTGTTGCATATGCAAGTCGACAACTGAAGCCGCATGAAAGGAATTATCCGACTCATGATTTGGAGTTAGCGGCGATTGTTTTTGCTCTGAAGATGTGGAGACATTATCTATTGGGAGTTCGATTCGAGTTGTTTACAGATCATAAGTCGTTGAAGTATCTTTTCTCCCAAAAGGATTTGAATCTTCGGCAGCAACGTTGGCTAGAGTTTTTGGCATCATATGATTTTGGTATAGCTTATACTCTGGGAAAAGGTAACGCAGTGGCAGATGCGTTAAGTCGAAGACATGCAGGATTGGGAGCCATGTTTTCAGAATGGAAGAATCTCGAGTATTTAGCTGGGTTTGACTTCAGGCCTAGATGTGAATTGGAACCTGAGATGTTGGCAAACTTATCGATAAGACCTACTCTTGTGGAAAGAATTGGCGGGAGTCAAAAGCGAGATGATAAGCTTGTCAAGATTTTCCGTGATTTGGAATCTGGATTGGAACCAGAAAAGGATAAAGGATTCGAGGTCGATCGAGAAGGTTGGCTTCGGAAGCAAGGACGACTAGTTGTTCCCGATATAGATGGGTTGAGAGATGAAGTTCTGAAGGAAAGTCATCACTCGAAGTTGACAATTCATCCAGGTGGAAATAAGATGTATCGGGATATGAAGAGAACCTACCACTGGGAAGGTATGAAGAAGGATGTTGGAAATTTTATTTCCAAATGCATGAACTGCCAGTTGGTAAAAGCCGAACAGAAGAAGCCAAGTGGATTGCTTCAGCCATTAGAAGTTCCTACATGGAAGTGGGAACAAATATCGATGGATTTTATTGATGGACTACCTAGAACAAGAACGGGAAATGAAGGGATTTGGGTCATCGTAGATCGTCTGACTAAGAGTGCAAGATTCATTCCTGTTCGATCGATTAGGACTGCATCAAAGTTGGCTGAGTTGTATGTTAAGTGGATTGTTCGATTCCATGGTATTCCGAAGAGTATAGTGAGCGATCGAGATCCATTGTTCACTAGTGGATTTTGGAAGAGCTTCCAGGAAGTTTTGGGAATCGAGTTGTGTTTGAGTACAGCTTATCACCCCCAAACAGATGGTCAGACCGAGAGAGTCAACCGAGTTTTAGAAGATCTCCTCAGAGCTTGTGTTTTGGATTTCGGAGGATCATGGGAAGATCACCTTCATTTGGTGGAATTTGCATACAACAACAGTTACCAGTCAAGCATTGGTATGGCACCGTATGAGGCATTGTATGGAAGACCGTGTAACTCTCCGACATGTTGGTTAGAGACTGGAGAAAAGCTGATACTTGGGCCAGAGATGATTCGACAGACTTCAGATTGTATAGAGATCATTCAGCGACGAATGAAGGCAGCCCAAGACCGTCAGAAAAGTTATGCCGATAAGCGTCGTAAGGATTTGGAATTCGACGTTGGTGATATGGTTTTTGTGAAGATTTCTCCACTGAAGAATGTTATTCGATTCGGGAAGAAAGGGAAATTGACTCCGAGATTTGTTGGACCATTCCCGATCATCGAGCGAATTGGAAAGCTCGCCTATAGATTGGAGTTACCAGAGAAGATGTCGGGTGTGCACAATGTTTTTCAGGTATCGTATCTACGGAAGTATGTGCACGATTCGAATACAGTGGTTTCTGCTGATAGTTGTGAAGATTTTGAAGTTGATCCAGTCGATAAGAGACCTCGTAAGCCGCTTCGTGTTGTTGAAACCGACACGAAACAGCTTAGGAGGAAGGTAGTTAAGTTGCTCAAGATACAATGGAGTGACGATGATAACGACTGTACATGGGAGGTGGAAGAGAGGATGAAAGCAGCTCATCCTGAACTCTTCAAGATATGGCCCTAAGGTGTCGTGTCATCTAATGACATTGTAACTTGTTCTAAGCTTTAGAGTTCTGCATGCTAAGCTAGAATTGGATGCATGGTTTGTTGATTGCTATGGATGGTAGGCGTGCAGAATAGTCTTTGATTGCTCTTGTTTGTTTGGAATTTCGGGGACGAAATTCCTAAGGGGGAGAGAATGTAACGACCCGTATTTTTACGGATCGAAACATCGTAAAACTATTATCATTAGGTCGTAATGTTGTTAAGTCGTCTAGGGTTTAAGTCGTTCGAAGCTTAAGTCGAGTAGAAATTAGATCGTGAGCGACTTAGGGAATTTGACCGACTTAAGAAGGATAGGCGACCTAAGGAAGTTGAAGTTGGCGACCTAAGGATTCTGGGGTTAGGTCGTATGATAGCTTAGGTCGTGGGATAGGTTAGGTTGGGTGAACGACCTAGGAGATTGGAGCGACTTAAGGACAGGCAGCGACCTATAGAAGTGAGCGACCTATAGGAAATGAGCGACCTATAGGAAATAAGCGACCTATAGGAGTTAGCAACCTAAGGGTTAGTAACCTTCAGTATTTAGCGACCTAGTGCATAGTTAGGTCGGTAGACGACCTAAGGAATTAGGTCGTATCCTGGCTAAGAGTTAGGTCGCGTGTGTGTATTAAGTAGTTAGGTCGCGCATTGTTTTAAGTCGTTGGATCTGTTAGGTCGTAGGTCGCGGATGCACGTAGGTCGTTGGATTGTTAGGTCGCATGGAAGCGCATCTGTTAGGTCGCAGGTGTGTTAGGTCGTAGATCGCGTGGAAGCGCATGTGTTAAGTCGCGAACGACCTAGGAGTTAAGTTGCTAAGTCGTATCTCGTTGAGTCCTGGTTCGCGCGCGCATGTGCTATGGCTTAAGTCGGAGGTTGTTAGGTCGAAGATTTTAGGTCGGTGGGGTTTTAGGTCGTAAGTCGTGGACGACCTAACTCCGAGGGGACGACTTAAGGAGGATTTCAGCCTATAAATAGGAGGGTTTTTCTCACTTTTTGGGATCCGGATTTTGAAGCGACGAAGTGCTGCCATTTTGAGAGCTCGACTTCTAAACTTCTTCACTTCTTTTCTCCACTTTAATCTTGTGATTCCTTCCATCCAAATCGAAGATCGAAGAGCTTAGATTGAAGATCTACATTCTTCGAAGAGAGATTTCATCGTTTAAAGCGGATTCGTGATAGATCGTGTTAGATCCTTCGCTGTCCAGATCTGAAGTGTGTTGCTTTTGAGTTGATTTGGTGATTTGGTGAGTGGTGATTATCTCTCACACGGATCCAAAGGAGTATATCGGATCGTTGGCTTGATTTTGTGTTAAAGTAGTGATTTTCATGCATCTTTGTAAACTTAAGTATAGATCCATATAGATCCGTTGTTTATGATGATTTGACAACCATTTTACTAAGTGTTAACCTATGCAAGTTCATTCATCAAGATTATAGAGACATTGCTCATGTTTTCATGCTTGTTAGACTTTGGACTCTTTATTTACGAAATTGCCATTATTGTATAATTGTTTATTTAGATCATACTTGAATGCTTGATTACTTGGATTAATGTTTGATTTGATTGATTGCTATGAATTAGATGATTGATGATTTGATTTAGACAAGATAGTTGAAGATGATTCAAAAGCTAAGGGAAAGGCTCTTGAATTGGAAAAGCTGCTCGTGGCATATGTAGCGGATGATGAAGCTCATATGGATAGATTTGATGATGATGTTGAGATGAAGCTTTGCTATGATGATGATGAGGCGAAGTATAATATGAGATAGTCTTGGTCTAATCCAGACGGGATCATTCCAAGCATGTTGATAACTCGGTGATATGGTTCGAGTTAGAGGATAATGGTTTGCTCGAGAGGCGCTTGAGCTAGTATGGAAATAGTCGTCGAGGAGGATGACTAGAAGGCTGAGATCTCATCGTTGTTGAAGGTTCTAGCATGCTCAAAGCAAGAGTACGTTGGGCAGATTCGATAGTCCCTGAAGGCTAATGATTGGTAGTCAAGTACTCTGGGCAGATTCGATAGTCCTAGGCACGGGTCACGATGACGTGCGGAGTTATGTCTAGAACTGGGGTTTTCCATTAGCCCTTGACGGACGGCTGAAAGAATGTGCCGGTCATTCAACTAATGGTGATATTGAGGCAATGATAACAGTGATAGCCAGAGTCATGGATGTTTGGTTGTATCGTCATTCGGTCTCAAGAGCGGTATTTTCTTGGTGCTTATCTGATCTTGGTTTAGGCCTTGGGGGTTTGCACTTGGAAAGCATCGCCCTTGACTCGAATGATAATTGCTTTACTTTAAATTGTATGCTCTGCTATGTTTGCTTCTGCTTAGTGTGTGTCTGGGGGCTATCACTGTAGAAAGAGGTGGAGTGGGAGGGTTGTATTCCTATTCCTTTTTCCTTTATGCTCTTTTGGTATGTTGTTAGTTAATTTACTGCTCACTAAGACTATTGTCTGACTCAAGGCTTTATGTTTTAACTCTTATTGCCTTGGGCTGTTCGTCCATTTTGGGACGGGAAGACTAGGTAGTAGGTGACAGGTGCTGTTCTTGCTTTCCACGATGATGCTGTCGAAGACAAGCTAGAGGGTTGCATATTATCTTCTTACTATATATACTGGATGTTCCGCTGTTTGTATATTCTCTGAGTGTTATGTAGTGAGGCTTGATGTATTGACTATTCAGATGTTTGTATTCAACTATTATGAAGTTTTATCGATGAGATTCTATTCTGTGAAGCTTCACTATATATATTCTATTGTATTTTGTCCATGCGCTGTGAGTAATACGATAGATTCTGCTGTTTTAATTTACCCTGACAATCGTCCATGGTCGCCTGGCACACTTTACAGCGCACTTTCTCTAAGTTCGGTGCGGGGGTCATGGGCGGTCGTCACACAAGGGTTCCGATCCATACCTCGCCGTCTATAGTAGTAGCAAGTCGCAGCCTTGCATACCTACTTCGGCTACACCACCCGAGCAACATTCGGGTTCCTCTAACACCCGACGATCTTTTGAACGCTAGATTGGCACGGGAAGTCTTGATACATCTTCCCATAGGCATGGAAAACAGTCTCTTTTAGCTCCAACTGCTCCTGATGCCACTGCTGCAGAAAGGATAACCGAGCTTAAGGCCACATTTCCTAAGTTATGTTTTGATGGCTTCAAAATTTTCCCCGCTTTGCACTGGATTCCTCTAGAGGCAAAGGACACGGTGCTCTCTTATGTTAATGATGTCTATGTCCAGCATGACACAATTCAACATGTGGCTGAGAGGATTTCCGAAGTGTCAATGGAAAGGAAGTTGCTAGGAAAGGACTTGACCAATCTTAGTTCTTAATTCAATTAACTAATTTAATTAAATTTTATTTCAAAATTTTAGAAATTTTACTTTATTCATCTTGAATTATTTAAGAAAAATATTCACCTATAACCTTTATGGTTATATATATATAATATATGCATGTATTACTTAACTATTTAACTAATTAATTTTTCAATTAAAAAATTTCATTTTATATTTAATAAAGTTAAAAAATTAATTTAGTTTAATTTCTCTAAACAATTTGAGAAAATGGTAACATTGTAATTATTAAACCACAACCCTTATATTTTTTATTGACATATTTTGGTATATATATTCATTAGTTGACATTTAATTAATTATCTATCAAATAAATCATTTATTTAATTAAACATTTTAGTTAAATATTTTAATAAAAATTTTGATTTTTTTTTAGTTTATCTTAAACTATTTTAAGATAATTACCGGACTAAAGATGGACTATAATCTTTATAGTTGTATATACATATATCACTATATATATTTTTTCAATTAATTTACTTTTAATTAATTACTTATTTAATTAATCAAATCAATAAAATATTTAAAAAAAATTCTAAAAATATTAAATTAATTTCTTAAAACAATTTTGGAAATTTTAAATTTATTTTATGACATTTATAAAAATTTCCTTATATTTTAAACTAAACATTTAAGCTTAAAATATATTTTAAAATTTTCAAATCTTAATTTGAATAATAACCCAAGGCCCAAATTAAATCTAAACCTTACACTAGATCGACCTTTTAGACTTACTCCACCCACTGGGCTAAGCCAGTGGTCAAGGAGGAAAGAATATATTTTATCCAACCCTAAATCTAAACATTACTATTCTATACACCCATCAGATAGAAAAGTTTATTAATTGGCCCTGGCTGCTGGCTAATAATACCGGAAGTATACCATTGTCGGATCTCGATCCATACCGTAAATGGTGAAATCGGTAAATTTCAAAAAAAAAATACCCGTTTGGATGTTAATGGGCTTATGAAGTCTATTAACTAACGTTAGATCCAATTTATACATTTGAATAAAATCATATTTTATATAAAATTATTTTGAATTTGTTTAATTAATCGTATTAATTAATATAATCTAAAGTTGTTTGATTATATATCATATAGATAAATAAACACGTGTGTAACTGTATATACATACATTGAGATTTATATCTGTTACATATACATATGAAAATTCATATGCATACATGCATATCGGGTATATAAATAACTAAATATATACATATTTTTGACTATAGTATAATATATGCAAAGAAAAAACGTGGTCATCGAACTAATTTACATAAATTTATCGAATGAGAGTAGTTTGTGTATTAAAATTATTTGTAAGGACTGAAGTTTGAATACTCACCCAGTTCAAAAAATGACGGGCTGCAAATCGAGTATGGACCCAATTATCCCTTACAAACGTTTACTAATTTGCTAGTCAGTTATCACTAGACCTGTCAAAATATGACCCAACCCATCAACCCAACCCATTTACCTTACTTTTAAATGGGTTGGGTCAACCCATTTATGAATATTATTAAATGGGTTATGGGTTGGGTTGACCTATTTTTAAAAGGGTTACAAATGGGTAACTCATTTATCCATTTATTAAAAACATTAAATTTTAATATAACTTTGAAAAATAAGAATTTTGAACATACATTGTAGTTTTTCATGGAGACTGACAATTGTACTTAGAAAATAACAGGCTACTGCATCCTCATATTTGAATTCCGCCTAGTGCATAAGCCGCTATTTTTTTTGTTCAGACTGCAATAACTCCTTCGTTCTAACTCGGAATCATGCGAGACTTCGACCGATGAACTCCCACCTAAACTATGGACAGTATGGAACACTCGGACACTTCACCGTGTGAACGCACACTGTAGTTCTCCAAGGGAACTGACAATTGTACTTAGAAAATAACAGGCTGCCACATCCCCATATTTGAACTCTGCCTAGTGCATAAGCCGCTATTTTTTTTGTTCGGACCGCAATAACTCCTTCGTTCTAACTCGGAATCAGACGGGATTTCGACCGATTAACTCCCACATAAATTACGGACAGTATGAAACACTCGGATACTTCATCGTGTGAATGCACTCTGTAGTTCTCCAAGGTGACTGACAGTTGTATTTAGAAAATAACAGGCTACCACATCCACATATTTGAACTCCGCCTAATGTAGAAGCCGCTATTTTTTTTGTTCCGACTGCAATAACTCCTTCGTTCTAATTCAGAATCAGGCGGGACTTCGACCGATTAACTCCCATCTAAATTACAGACAGTATGGAACACTCGAATACTTTATCGTGTGAACGCACACTGTAGTTCTCCAAGGGGACTGACAGTTGTACTTAGAAAATAATAAGCTACCGCATCTCCATATTTGAATTTTGATGAAAATTAGAATTTTAAATTTTTATCGGAACTAAAAACATAAAAATTAGAATTAGAATTATTTTATATTTATTTATTTTTTATTAGTCGAATTAAATTCAAATCTTTAAATAGATTAAATGGGTAACCCGCTTATGAAGTTGGTTGGGTCATAAATGGATAAAAAAAAGTGGATCATAAATGGATTGGGTCAAATTCGATCAAACTCATTTTTATCCAACCCAATCCGTCAATAATAGTTATCACTGTCTCCTACTAAGTTTTCTAGTCAAAGTCTTCAACCAAACTTCACGTTTCTTATTTCAATCAATATTAAATTCAATATAATTTAGTGAAAACAAACTCCGGTTTTCTTCTTAGATCAGTATGTTATTTTTCTAGTTGGTTATATACCCCAATTTGCGTTCTTAAACTTTGGGTTGAATTTTCAATTCTGCACAAAAATCATATGATGAATTGCTCGTTCGAGTATTTTGTGCTCAACTGTTGTTACCCGTAGCTCTGTTTCCTCTTCGTCGATATTACTAGAGAAGATCCATCTGCTCAAGGATATCACAGCTCAAGAAGTATAGGTACGTTATTCTGTTCCTAATTTGAATATGATGTTTAGAAAATACGCTACTTATGATGTTTGAACATTGTTGGGTTAAATTTCGTAAAATCAAATCTTTGCGTTTCTATGTTCGTCCTCTCAGGTTTTACAACTTTTGCACTTGGATGTTAGATAAGCACTTTTCTAAATTATATTGTTAACTGCAGATTAATCATCCTCATAGCAAAACGAGATATTTTTATCAGCCCAAACTATGCATTCTCCAGTAGTGGTACAAATACCCGATGAAAAGAAAATGACTAAACAGTTGACTGGGAAGCGCGATGATACACATCTTCATGTAGCGGCGAGAGCTGGAAATTTGACCGAGGTGAAAGAGTATATTTTAGAAAACGATGAAGATGAATTGAAGGATTTACTTAGTAAGCAAAATCAAGCAGGGGAGACTGCACTTTATGTTGCTTGTGAGATTGGGAGCTTAGATATAGTGAAGGAGATAATTAAGTATCATAATCTTGAAATAGCAGGGTTAAAAGCGAAGAATGGTTATGATGCACTTCATGTTGCAGCTAAACAAGGAAATTTAGGTATCGATTTTTCATATAATTGTTTGTCTTTATTTACATCATGACTTGGTTGTGCTAGGTAGCATTTTATAGGAGCTCTGAAATTTCAAATTCCAATTCATAGGGGTAAATTATACACCAAAAACGCTAAATATAACTAAAGGCGGTATAAGGTATAATTATACAAGGTAGCGAGAATCTGCCTTGTGATCCCACACAGGATTTACATGTATAAATAAGCAGTGCTTACATGTTTGTACATGTGCGGTCTTCTTTCTCTCTCTCTGTTTTTTTCTTTCTATTTTTGCGCGCACGCATCCATATGCAATATCAAATCAAATATATTATTCATATGGGGGCATTGTTAACGAGAGTCCAAAAATGGTCAAGGGGAGCATATTTTTGGACACCCTTGGTTAAGGGGAGCATATTTTTGGACTCCCCTTTAACCTTTTTCTAATTTTTTCAGCCTGTTTATAAATAAAATTTTAAGGGCACTCCACACCATTTACCTTCACTTAACAATTCCTTTCATATGGTATGTTTCCCCGGCTAACTTTGGACTTATTCCAATTGTAACGGAGGTGTAGAACCATTGGTTTTATCCTTGCATATTGAATATATATGAATGATTCATGATACCTTAATGTATAGAAATAAGTATGATTAACATCTTCATATGTTGTAAAATTATATAGATATATTACTCCAAGTCACAATTGAATCGTCCATTTTCAATAATGTTTTTGTCTATCTAAGATCATAGAGGGTTTTTTAGAAAACGTTCATTCAGGATAGAGTGGAGTATGTTTGTGCAAGTTGTGATCACTTGCACAAATCAGAAGAACATTCGAAATGGTCAAATGATGCGCGTATAGTTTGTTGATTCATAAAGTAGAAAAGAAGTTGTATTTAGACACCGAAGTATTGTCATGTATATACAGAGAGAAGACTCCTATTAGTGGGGATTGTTTGAAATGAACCGACACCTTTGGGTTTCAAATGTTATATTCGTTTGTTGTTTGAATTCAAATTCAAACAGTAAACAAGATATAATATTTTCGAAGGGGGCGTTGCCCATGAACCGCTACGACCTGACCGGCCAGGTTAACCGCCATCAACAGGGCCATTGTCCCTGCACCCCCACCCGGGGATTGTCACCCCCGACCCCTCTTCGTAGTGACAATCAATTTAGACAATTTTATGAAAAAGCTTCCAACATCATATACCATCGCAGGATAATACAAGTAAAAATAGCTGATATTATATATGAATAATATGCATATTAGCTGGGGTGGTTGATAAAATTTCATATGCTTAACCCACAAAACTTCATAAATGTACAAGTCATTTTTTTGGATAGAAAAGTTGGATCATCAGACCCAACTAAGAACAAATTGGCTTTCTCCAGAATACTTGTTTACTTAACCTCGAGCTCAGGATGTCTTTTGGTGCTTCTGTTCTAGGAATGAATATTTTATCTCAATTTATAAGCCACTTGCCAATATTTTTATCTGCTAAGTTTATTTATTATTTTGGCATTACAAATTCAGAACTATGGTGTGTACTTGGATGCATATATAGTTCTTGTGCAAATAAATATCTGTAGATATTGCATCAGACGTCAAAGTGCTGATTCAATCTACACAAACTTGGCCGTGAACATAAATCTTAATATTGATTAATCTGGCATCATTCACCTCTTAGAATCCATAATAAACGAAATTACAAAATTAGGACGTCGTCACATGTTCATCCCACAAGGTTTCAATTCTAGGATTCAATCAATCATGTTTCATCTTGGGATTTTCATATAAGATACCTCGAATCAAATGAGATCCCAAACGAGAAAAGTGTGTCCCCGGTGACATTATGGATTGCTATCTAGGGTCATAAATTACATCGTGAGGCCATCTCAGAGTAACTTATATGTCTAAAATTGATGATTTAATGATTTTTTAAAAATTGTTGTCTAAATAGAGTATATAAAAATTGTAACATACACTATTTGCATAGAAAAAGAGTTGAAATGAATGTTTACTTGAAGAGTGATAGCTTGATTGATCTGTTAGTGGCTGAACGATATCCTCTTGTTTGATCATCGAAAAATTATATCTTCCATTGTGACCCATTGGTATAAAAAGTAGAAAATACGATCCAAGGGTTAGTAAATAGTAATTGGAGTGAGTATTTTTTTTTATTTTGGATCCATATAAGAAGTTAAAAAAAAATGCATGTAAAAGAAAAAATATATAATTTCGGATTGATACTTCGATTCATGTGTTGGGTGAGATTTAAATTTATCAGATGATGAGTTTCATACGAGATATAAACGACATTTGATGTCTCATCTCGTCTAAGTGGGAAAACAAGATCTAGAAGATCTTGGACGAGATAGAGGAAATTTAAAACAATGATCAGTCATGAATATGATAGATAACTATATAAGTTGTGCATTGAATATGCACTAGTTTACATTACTACTGAATTATGGAAATAACAGAATACTCCACTCTTTCGAACCTTTTTTTTAAGGCTCCATCTGTAAATACATAAAGTGATAATTATTCTTATCCATCAGACATCCTGAAAGAGCTTCTGAAGGCCCATCCAGCACTAGCCATGACTGCAGACTCATCAAACACCACAGCATTACAAACTGCAGCAACACAAGGTCATGTACACGTAGTGAATTTGCTTTTTGAAACAGATCCAACTTTGGTAAAAATATCGAAAAGAAATGGTAAAACTGCATTACATTCTGCTGCAAGACATGGGCATCTGGAGGTGGTGAAAGCGCTTCTAGATAAAGAACCAGGATTATTATTAAGACATGACAAGAAAGGACAAACTGCACTTCATATGGCAGTTAAAGGACATAACTTGGAACTCGTAGAGGAGCTTCTCAAATACGAGTCTACTTTGGTCAATATGGTCGACTCAAAAGGGAACACACCTTTACATATAGCAACAAGGAAGGGACGTGCTCAGGTATGCAGTAACTGTTTGCGTTACCTTGTAAACTTGATAATTTCACCTTTGTTGACATGGATTTAACAATTAATATTGTTTGTGTAAGGAAAAGATAAATGATTTACATCTATGGTTGATTTAAGATTTTTTTTTCCTGACGCTATAAGCATAAAAAATCAGACTCCAACCTTTACCTTTGACATGTGATTATTGTGGGTGTGTGTTGGGGTTTTGTGGTGTTTTGGGGGGGGGGGGGGGGGTGGTTGTACTGGAATAAAAATGAATAGAGTTTTATGTAATTTTAAATTTCACATACCTTTTTTGTAATTTAGAATTGGAGTATTGAAATATTTCTCATTCTATCATATAAAACAATTTCTTTTTCCATTATTGATCTTCAACTGATGGTCAAATTATAAAGAATTGTTATATGCATCCCTACGTTGGTTTTCTTAAACATAATTCCCTTAAATGTAAAATGAAGTGCAAGTAGTCACGTATCGTGAAAAGTACACTTTCATGTCAGGAAGATGCACATTCATGCGTGTGCAAAAAATACTATCTTGGGTGACAGTGTTAAACAGGAGGTCCTATTGGTTAGTAACTCATTTTACATTGTTCAAGATTTTAATTGTATACACATGCATTCCAGGATGTACTCATTTTTTTATTACAGACAAATAAGAGCTACTACTTGTTTTCTCACAAAGAAATTGTAATTCAGGCTGTAAAAAGACTACTAGATTTTGAAAAAATTGAGAAAAACACAGTCAACAGATCCGGAGAAACTGCTCTTGATACTGCTCAACAAACCAAAAATTCTGAAATAATTACAATGCTAACTGAACATGGAATCCTAAATGGCCGCTCAATCAAACCACGGAATCCTGCGAGTGAACTAAAGCAAACAGTAAGCGACATAAAGCATGGTGTTCACTCCCAACTTGAACACACACGCCAAACCAGAAAACGGGTCCAAGGAATAGCCAAAAGGATCCGCAAACTCCATGCAGAAGGATTAAACAATGCAATAAACTCAACCACAGTTGTAGCTGTTTTGATTGCATCAGTTGCTTTTGCTGCTATTTACACCATACCTGGCCAGTATGTTAGCTCTCAAACTGCAGGTTATACACTAGGAGAGGCATATGCCACCCCTGAAAAACCGTTTATGATTTTTCTTATATTTGATTCACTTGCATTATTCATATCATTAGCGGTGGTGGTGGTACAAACATCTGTGGTTGTTGTAGAGAGCAAGGCAAAAAAGCAAATGATGGCGATAATTAATAAGTTGATGTGGTTAGCTTGTGTTTTCATGTCGGTTGCTTTTTTAGCAATATCTTTTATCACTGTGGGAACGAGTCAAATATGGCTTGCAATTGGAGTTTCAATTATGGGTACTGTTATATTGGCAGCTACTATAGGAACTTTGTGTTATTGGGTAATTGTGCATCGAGTGGAAGTCAAGAAGTTGAGGGATATTTCGAAATCGACCTTGAGTAGGTCTTTGTCATTGTCACCGACTGGGGTTGTGGATGAAGATATTTTGTACACCAAGAACAATAAGCTATATGCTATATGATATGATTATAATTAAGCATTATCGTGTTAAAATGTAACAATTTACCACGTAAAATTAGCTGTCTGTAAGGATTTTTTCCTTCAGCAAGGGGAGGCAATATAAGACTATGTATAAGCTTCTCATATGTAAAGTAATAGATATATTCTCTCCAGTGTAAATTCATGTATAATTCGATATCCAATGATTTGATAAATAACTGTCAACATTACACTTGCTAAGCTTCAAGCGATATATGCGACCTTGGTTATTTGTTTATTAGTATAGGGATTCTTTTAGAGCATCATTAGCGGACAATCAAGAGTAGAATGAAATTATGGGGCTTAGACATTTAATATTCGAAGTGCTTACTCAAGGTAACCATAAATTTATATTTATATATTTTTCTGTGACATTATTGTGCATGAGTACCTGTAAAAAGGGAAAAAGTTTGTTCATTGAACGTATTTACATGGACATGCTTATGTTTTAGGAAGAATATTTATTGCTATTCTTAGATGTATACTTAGCACTTGCACCATACCTAAACTATAGAAGATAATGCACATCATCGAATATCAAAATCAAGGAGTGCACTTGTCATCACAGATTCACAGTAAAGAAAAATCAATTTTTTTTTTTTGGCACTGTCTTTCTAAATATTGTTCCTTTTTAGCCGAAGTAGTTCCGTTGTTGACCATCTTAGACTCAATCACAGTAAATAGCCTTGTGCTCTAGATTTTGTCATTTTGTTGAATACGAGCTAAAATAGAATTTATAATTGACTTTATATTGCTTCTGATCTTGAAAATTCACAATAATGGAGCAGTCAGTGTTTAAACTATATGTACTAATGTGAATTATGACGATCGATTGTTACTATCCGACCACATTACATTTCTATTGCTTTAAGGTTTTGTAAAGTAAATGTCTTATGCCATTGACACATAATCATCAACTCATGTATATTTTAATTCAGATATAGGTATCCTATACCCAAACTTCTTTTGAGAAGAATAAGGAGCAAAGTGGAGAAAAGTAGTCCCTGTTATATGCATATACTAGCTTTTCTAGTGCTCAACAGCATCGAGTGAGTTTTTTATTGTATTATTTATGTTTGTTTTTATATATATATTTTTGGTTTCTTAGCTCCTAATGTTGTCAAACCTTTTATTGACATATTTATTTGTTTAAGGTTTACTTTGCTACACTTGAATAATTCTTCAAGTCACAACTGCTTTTTAGTGGTATGTGTCTGCCTTCATTATTATTGAATGTGATACTGTAATGGTTTTTCGGGTATGGTAGTGATTATCACAAGTGCTTGTTTCTTTTACCAGTTTTCAGAAACACAAATAACTTTAGTTTTCTATGGCTTAGAATGATAATTAAGTTATAATGCTGTCTACTAAGCCTCAAAGAGTTGCTTCTTAGTTGGTATATTTAATATATGTGCTACTCCTGTTATTGCTTTTTGCCATTACCATGCTTCGTGTCATTATCTTTAATTGCTTCGCAATTGAAAGTGCAATTAAAGCCATACTACAAGTCAGGAATACTCAGTTTATAATTGAGGGGAAATGTATAGTTCTATAAAACTGCATGCAAAACATGATGAAATGAAAATATTCTATGAAATATATATATATATATATATATATATATATATATATATATATATATATATATATAAAAGATATTTATGCTGTTTTTTGAAAGCCATCTTGGTGGCAGTAAGATATGTAAAGTGTCCTAATATTTGAAATATTGATGTACATGCAGTGATAAAATTACACACACGTTCGGTTCTTAATACCCTGTATGGAATAAATTTACAGTTTTTTTTGGAAGGATAAATAAAGGCCCAAGGCCCATCAGTTTACAGGGTGAAAACCCGAAACAGAAACAAATGAACATCCACTACAAGGGGAAACACGTTTTCCGACGGCCAAAAGCCGTCGGCGGCCGTCGGAAGCCGTCGGCCGCCGTCGGAAATGACCGTCGGAAATGGCGTTGTCGGGAAGCAGTATTTCCGACGGTTTCCGACGGACGCTGCCGTATACATTTCCGACGGATACAGACGGTTCCCGACGGTTTCCGACGGATTCCGACACTCGTCGGAATCCGTCAGAAACCGTCGGGAATCGTCTGAAACATGCCGTCGTTATCCGTCGGTAACCGTCGGGAATTTCGACCAATAAGCTGTCGGAAGCCGTCGGAAATCTGCTGTTTTTTTTAATTTGCTTCAGATTTAGCCTTCCAACCACATTTCTCTTCCAAACATTAGAATATCAATACTACTACACAATCCAATATACAATAGTCCAACCAAATATTCAAACTCAAACCACAAAATATTTAATAAACACACAAATAAATAAAATTACATCAAAATATAAATAACCATTCCAACATTAACATAATCCTAACAATAACTGTTCTACCATGTTGTTAATACACAAATTCATCAATATTCTCATACACGTTCTCATACTACCATAGAACCAAATGTGTCAAACATAATTATACATAAATCAATAATTACCTACGCCGTCTATCAAATCATTCTAAGTTAAAACAAAACATACCTGAACGAACAAGAAAGCAAGTAATGAATTAATCTCCTGCAGATCCAGAGCCAGCCGAGGAAGGAAAGTGACCACCACCCTGTTGCTGCTGCTGCATGTACTCTAACAACTGTGCGGTGTGCATGGCCTGTTGGCGGTTCTGCTCCTCCAACTGGGCAACTCTAGTACGCAATTCTTCTATATCTGCAAGATCGCTCTGATGTCTACCCCGCCGTCCCCTACTCTGACTACTGGACTGCAATAATTGAAAAATAAATAAAATTCAAGTTTATTGTTTTGAAAAAGTGAAAATATCATATTTTAAGAAAAAGTAAATTATTTACCGCTAAATTGCCAAATCCGTATCGTCGACCATGCTCTGCTGGATCCATAACGGACTCAAATATAACGTCTTCCTCATTGGTCGTCAGCTGATCTCGACCCGTGTCAGCAAGGAGTTTCTGCCGCTGCTCCATAAACTTCTCCTGCATTAACAAATTAATAATATCATATCTTATGTCATCATAGTTTAACAATTAAAACAATTACTAATACTGAATAAAATAAAATATGCTTACATGGCTTTTGCTGGATTTATCGTCCTGCCATGTGTACGAAACAGTCCCGTCTGGATTAACATGCTCGACAGCATGCGTACGGGTTACATAAGATTTGATGATATCCCATCAGGAAATCTTAACCCTTCCATCCATTTTAACACAGTTTTAACTTGATTATTATCTAATTCGTAACATGCTTTGGGTTTTTTTTACTATCATTTGGTTTCATATGAAGCTCAGGACGTTTGCATAATTCTTCTATATCACGTCTTGATTTCAAATCATCCTTCGTCTTCCCTTTCACATTCAAAATTGTGTTAAAAACATTATCAAATACATTTTTCTCATTGTGCATCACATCTATGTTATGGCGAAGCAGAAGATGTTTCCAATACGGCAACTCACAAAAAATAGTTTGTTTGCACCAGTTATGAACAACTGATTTGCCTTGAATTTCTGTTTGCTCGCCCGTTTCATATATCTTTGGATAGTCCTTAACAAGTTCATATATGTCTTCACTTGACCATATCGTCGGTGGTTGTCTGGTTTCTACTCTATTAGCCAAAAAGTTTTTCTTGTCTCCTCTAAAGGGATGATTTACATGGAGAAAATATCGATGACAGTCAAACCATGAAATTTTCTTACCATGAGGTAAAGAAAACGCTCGTGTTTCATCCATGCAATATGGACATGCTAGACGACCGACAGTACTCCATCCTGAAAGCATTGCATAGGCAGGAAAATCACTTATAGTCCACAACAAAGAAGCAAACATACGAAAATTTTTCTTCTTGGACACATCGTATGTTTCTACTCCTTCGTTCCACAGTATTTTTAACTCCTCAATCAACGGTTGTAAATATACATCTATTCCTTGTGTCGGATCGTCGGGGCCAGGAACGACAACAGTAAGAAACATATATTGCGTTTTCATACACATCCATGGAGGTAAATTATAAGGTGTGACGATAATGGGCCAGGATGAATATTTAGAACCAAATTGAGAAAATGGAGAAAAACCGTCCGTACATAATCCTAATCTAACATTTCGACTCTCCGCTGCAAAATTTGGATACGTTTTATCGAAATGCTTCCATGCTTCTCCATCGGCCGGATGTGTCAATGTACCCTCTTCCTCTGTTCTCACACTATGCCACCTCATATTAGACGCAGTTACAGAAGATGCATATAATCTTTGAAGTCTTGGAGTTATGGGTAAGTAGTGCATACGCTTGTATGGAACTTCCTTCCCCTTCTTTTTTCTTGGTTTGTATCTCTCCTGGTTACAAACTTTACAATTTCTAAGGTTTACGTCTTCTTTCCAAAACAACATGCATCCTTTTAAACATGTATCTATTTTCTGATACGGTAAACCAAAAGCCGACATAAGTTTTTTAACTTCGTAGTGATTTTCACACATGTGATTATCGGGCGGCATATGCCTTTTTGCAGCTTGTACAACAGCCGTAAATCCAGCTTCAGTGATGTTGTATTTTGACTTCATCGCAATGTATTCTGCGATTACTGACAACTGAGTGCCGCTTTTACAACCATCCCAAATAGGTTTCTTAGCTGCATCTAGTAAATCATAAATTTTTTTAGCTTCAATATTTGGTTCTTCAACATTTCCATCATCGTCGTCAACTTCAACCATAGGAAACATTGATCGTGCTGCATCTTCGACCATATTTTCTATACGGGTCGTTGAAACTATTTCGTTAACGACACTTTCAGACTCTACAGAAGTATTTGCTACAACTTCTCCATGCCGATCCCAAACATAATATTCGGGTGCGAAACCGTGTTTGCACAAATGAACTTTCACAACATCTGGTAAAAAATACTTCAAATGTCTACACCTACTACACGGACAACGAATTTCGGGATCGTTTCCGTTATTACTTAAAGCGAATTCAACAAACACGTTTATACCATTATAAAAATCTTCTTTTATTGAGCCCCTCAGTCCTTTTCTTTGGTACATCCATCTCCTCCGATCAACAAAATAATCAATCATTTTTCCTATTTGACAAAATGAGAAGTTCAAACTTTAATATTTATTTTGAAGAATACAAATTCGAAAAAGATTATTTTCATGGTCGTATAATATTTTGAATTTAAAGAACAGCTTCACAAATTTAAAAATATTTTCAAATAGGGCACATTTTATTTTTTAACGTAACGATTTAAAAATATATATAATTTTTTTTTCATTGGTCAGGCATCCTACTTCCCATTACAAACACAGTAAGCATTTACATTTCGTATATTACTTCGTCTCAAACGATTCAACAAAATTTCGACAGCATTTCCCTTTTGTTCCCTGCATTGTACACAAATGCGTGTACGCAGGAAACAAAAAAGAAAAGTTAGGCCGAAATTTTATGAACCGTTTGAGACGAAGTAGTATACAAAATGTAAATGCTTACTGTGTTCATAACTTGTCCAATACAGGGACAAATCCGACAAACATTGTACCAGATGAATATAAATGGTCGTTTTTCGAAAAGAACGACTATTTATACAACGATTATGTACAACACTCGTCAGACGGGGCCAAAAACTCTCTAAGGGACATTTGTCAGTTACATGCGCGCATTTTGCAAAAAAATACAGTTTTACTCAATGTTCACATTTACAAAAATATATATTAATTTAACACATTTATTCAACGTATTACGCATCAACTAAAGGCTCGTTCGACGTATTTTTTTGTTGCATAAACTAACACAATACAATGATAACAGTGCTACACACATATATAATCAATATAAATTATACATGTTTTTCGCAATTTTACGATATCAGATGAAATAGGAATACCATGAAATGCTAGAAACTATTATAACACTATTGTAAACAATTTCAATCAACAATTACCCCTAATTTATCAAATTATGCAAATCTTGAATTAGGATAAAAACTGAAATTTTGGCTAAAACAAGAGATTATACCTGTTCTAGAGAGCAGTAGAAGTTAATTGCACAGCCGGGAAGAACCTGAAATCTCGAAATTGCTGATTGGAGGGCTGGGGAAGAGAATTGGGGGAAAGTGACCTAGATTTTTCGTATGAAAGTGAAGAAGAAGCAGGCTCGGCTGGAGCCAAATATTCGCGAATTTCCAACGGCTTCCGACGGCCGCCGACGGCCCGTCGGAAGCCGTCGGAAATAAGCCGTCGGGAGCCGTCGCCCTACCCTGCCGGTTTTTGAGCTTTTTCTTGTAGTGATCAGTTTACAGGGTGAAAACCCGAAACAGAAACAAATGAACAAACGGCTCCAACCCTAGCCGACATAAGACCTCTCATCTCAAAAAGCATCGAAACCCTAATGCTCGAAATTGAAACAAATCTACTCGAATAAACAAAATCGATATCGGTGGTTTTCAAGAGGAGAATTTCTCTCTCAAAATTCCATGCTCGTTGCAATCACAAGTAGCAAGAGTATCTTCAGCTAAAATTCGAGCATCGAGGAGGATCTTTCGAAGATTACTGTTGTTAGCAGCTAATATTTGGTTAGTATCCTCTGTATGGTTCCGATCCATGTATTGATGCTTCCTTTGAGCTTCGGAGTTGTATAAAGACGGCTCCTTTTGCAAGTTAAAATTGTTGTAGCTGTTTTCACCTTTCTCCCAAACAGATGAGTGATAAATCTGATTATTAATGTTACTTCTGTAATAATTTTCGTCAATTATCTGATTATTGATAACCAATTGTGAGTATTTGTCCATGCGCAGATGGTCGTCCACCGAATCCTCAATATTGTGAGCGCGGTAGCTTTCGCCCCTATCATGTAGAATTCATTAGAGCTCAAATACTTATTATCTTTAGGAATAAATGAATTAACTTTATGATAACTTCCCTTTATGTTACATGAATTATTCCTATTGTGATGATAAAAGTGGCCCCTTCCAGTATTGAGTGATTTAAGGGTGGAACCATTATCATTCATAGGCTTTTTCTTCTAATGACCGCCATTGTGGTGAAGATGTCTCGTGTTGGAAGAATCATTAATGATTTTTCCACTCTGTAAGAAAAATTGTAAACCCTCTTCATATTTATCTATGTACCAGTAGTTTTGATTTGGATTATCTGAATGTGTGCTTTGATTTCTATGTTTATTAAGAAGAATCTGGCTGTCTAATTCAATTTTCTTCCAAAGTTGAATACTTTATGTTTCTTTTTGAGAGTAAAGTCTTTGATTTCTTTCTTTCCAGATATGAAAGATAAATGCAGTGGGCATTATACTTGCTTTTTTGAAATCCTTGGATTTTTCCTTGAAGTTTTGCTGAATATATTTGATGCTTTCTCCGATGCTTTGAACAGCCTGATTTTGATTGATTTTGAGCTTTGTTTTGGCAATGTACCAAATGTGTTTTGAATAAGTACAATCAAAAAATAAATGATTGATACTCTCTGTTTCATTTCTGCAAAGAAGACAGACTGTTTCTCTTTTTTTATTCCACTTCAAGCATCTATCTCTAGTGGGAAGTCTATTAATAAGTGCAAAGTAGGCACAATGAGATATTTTTGGGCAATTTGATTTATTCCATATAACATTGTGCCAATCCACTTCTGATTCATGACCTTTTATAAACTCCAAAGTTTTTTTAAAGGAGAAAATATCTTTTGTAGATAATTTCCATTCCCATTTATCTTTTTGGTGGTTTGGGTCAATAATGATATGTTTAATGACATAATTAAAAATAGATGTAGCTGGATGTACCAATGCATTCCACCTACTATTTTGAATGATGCTACTAACTTTTCCAGTGGCTTCTCCAAATACATATAAGCTATTCCATCCCACGAGACTAACTAAAGTTTTACCATGAATCCAGGGGTTAAACCATAGACTAGTCTGATTTCCATTTTTAAATTTTCTTTTCAAAGTTTAATACCAGTATCCCTGCTGTTGAGAATATTTTTCCAGACAAAAGAGTGACGATTTTCAATACCGGTGGTCCAAAAATTCTTGTTTTTGAGATACTTTGCTTTCATCCATTTTGCGCAAAGTGAATTACCATTTACAAATTTCCAGAATACTTTGAGTTTACACACTTTCCTCAAGTCATTGATGTCTGTAAGGCCTAAACCTCCAGATTTCTTTGATTTACAAACTTTGTCCCAAGCAATTTTGTGATGCTTTCCTTTTCAAATGAAATTTGCACAAATTTTTTCAATTTTGTGAATTGCTTTTACTGGGATATTGTGGGCTTGGATCCAATACATGATGGTTGCAATGATGACACTGTGAGTAAGTTCAATTCTACAAGTTATTGATAGAAGTTTGTGGCCCATCCTTCAAATTTAGTCTGAATTATGTCCAATAATCTTGTACAGTCTCTATCATTGACTTGATTAACACTGAGAGGTAATCCCAAATATTTGACTGGGAGATTACCCTCTTTAAACTTTAAAATACTTAAAATGTCCAATTTTCTAGAACAGCCTTTACTGAAATAAATTTTGCTTTTGAAGTCATTAACCTTCAGACTGTTAGTCCATGAGATGATGGTTTTGATGACAACAACCTTAGAATAGATTATAAAATATAAATACTAACATTACAAGTTTAGATATATATGTATATGCAGGATCTAACCATGCAGGTATCAAGAATGAAGACTGTACAGTATAGAGATTCAAGATATAGAGATAGAAGACTCATGAGTATCAAGAATTTCAAGAGTTCAAGATTCCAAGATAAGTTATATAGTTAGGAATATTGTTAAAACTCATAGAAAGACACTGACATCTTAATATCCAATTTATTCGTGGAATGGAATCCACTTCGTGCTCGTTAAAGGGATGGAACCCTAAGTAGGATGAAACCTACGAAAAATCTAGTGGAACATCTTTCCTTTTAATCTAGTGTATCCACTTACTTTTATTTCAAAATGATTTCAAAACTTTCCTTTTAAAAGATTCAAAACTCTCTATCCTGATTTTAAATAATTTTAGCCTCAAAACATCTTTAATTTCAAAGTCAAAATACTCCTAATTTTAAACTATCTTCAAATAATATATTTAACTCTTAAATATTTATACTTAGATTTAAATATAAAATTATAGTTAAATTATGTATATATTGTTCTTTATATTTACTAATGAATTTCAACTAAAGTCAAGTATATTTATAAATTTTAAAATAGTTTTTATATAAGATAAATGTTATTTTCAAAGAAATTCAAAACATCAATTTTGGCTGAGGGATGTCGACATGCCCATAGGCACTATGTCGACATGGTGACAGTTGAGTTCAAAATTCAAATTTCAAAAGAAGTGTTTATTCGCCATAACTCTTCACGAATGGACATGACTGTTGTTCTTCTATAAATAGGGGTCAGTTTCAACGAATTTTTAACCACTTTTTCTGATTTAACTTCTCTTCTTCTTCTCCACTTTCTTATTTACAAATTACACCATTACTCTGCCGAAATCAATATCGAATATAACTAGACAATTTTTGGTTTTGATTCTCTCCACTATTTCTACAAGATCCAAGTGCTATTCTGAGTTATAGACTTTTTGTAATCAATCGAGCGAGAGAAGGTGTGATTGTAGCCCTAGAAATCAATTGGGTGAACTTGTTGCCCCGGAAATCAAGTATCTCTACCCAGAGGATAGTTATTCTGGAGGGTGTACCTCGTAGCTTTGAAACCGAGGGTTGTAATTGTTGAATTGGTTTTGAAAGGAAATCCGTACTTAGTTGTGCGGGACTAGATGTAGGGTAACTCCGAATCAGTATAAAATCCGGTGTGTTCTTTCCTTTACTGCTTTTACTTTATATTTGCATCTGTGTTTGATTCTGTGTTCATATCTGTGTCTGATTAGTATATACATTGTTAACAAAGTAAGATAAACTTAAAAGGATTAACAAATTTCTTTAAACACTATTCACCCCCCTTTAATGTTAATTCTAGCCTTAAGATCCTTAATCCGCATTTCTCACATTTGGTATCAGAGCATTGTTTTCAAAAGTTTCATAATCTGAATTTTGAAAAGTTTTAAAATTGCTATTTTTGAAAAATCTGTTAAAACTAGTTTGGAATTGTTTAAATCATCATTGTTCCATGAGTCTGCATATGAATGTTATTCAATTTCTAATTGTCTACCAAATTTTATAATGTGCAGGAAATATGCTTTATGGGTATTAAGGAATCAATCCACAATGGACAATCTGTGCAGATCAAAAGGAATAAGTGGATACTTGATAGTGGATGCTTTAGACACATGACTGATAATCCGGATATGCTGAATAATATTATATACAAAGACGGAGGACTGGTTAACTTTGGAGACAACTCGAAAGGATACGTGATTGACATCGGCAATGTCGGTAATTCTGAAACTCCTATTATTATTAATGTTTTGCTAGTTAAGAATCTAAAACATAATCTGCTAAGTATAAGTCAACTATGTGATAAAGGATATAAAATTAAATTTGAAAAAGATAAATGTCATATTGAAGATAATAACTCAACCATAATATTTGAGGGAACTAGGAAAAAGAATATTTATATTCTTAGTATGAAAGTTTCAAATAATAACCTATGTCTTCTGGCAAATACAAGTGACCCTTGGATTTGGCATAAGAGATTTGGACATTTGAATTTCAAACTCTTATCTAGACTGTCAAAACATGATCTAGTAAGAGGTCTCCCTAAAATGAATTTTAAAGTAGATAGTTTATGTGATGCATGTCAATTAGGAAAGCTTAGAAAAAGTTCCTTTAAATTAAAAGATATGATTTCAACTTCAAAACCCCTTGAGTTACTTCATCTTGATTTATTTGGTCCATCTCAAATTCAATCAATTAATCATAGTAAATATGTTTTTGTAATTGTAGATGATTATTCTAGATTTACATGGACAATATTTTTGAAACATAAAAGTGATACTTTTGAATGTTTTAAGAACTTTACAAAAAGGATTCAAAATCAATTATCTTTAAAAATTATAACTATTCATTGTGATTACGATGGTGAATTTGAAAATGAAAAGTTTGAGGAATTCTGCAATAAGAAGGGAATAACTCACAATTTCTCATTTCCAAAAACTCCACAACAATACGGAGTAGTTGAGCGTAAAAATAGAACGATACAAGAGTGTGCGAGAACTATGCTTTTAGATAGTAATTTACCAAAACACTTTTGGGCAGAAGCTGTTGCTACCGCCTGTTATATTTTGAATAGAATTTTAATTAGACCTTTAACTAATAAGACACCTTATGAACTTCTTCATGGAAAGAAACCTAAGGTATCATACTTCAGAATTTTTGGAAGTAAATGCTTTATTTTAAATACAAAAGATAATTTGGATAAATTTGATCCTAAATCCGACAAAGGAATATTTATAGGATATTCTAATAGAAGTAAAGCTTATAGAGTTTTTAATTTAAGATCTAACACCATCGAAGAAACATTGCATGTTTCGTTTGATGAAAATTTAAAAGATTTTGAAATTACAAATGATGAGGAAGATTTAATTACTCAAAATCAGGAATCAACCGAAATTAATAATGAAAATAATCATCCTAATAAAAGGATTAAACTTTTAAAAGATCATCCTATTGAAAATATAATAGGAGATATGCAATCTATTGTTACAACTAGAAATCAACTAAGTAAAATGAGTAATGTAGCATTTATATCATCTATTGAACCCAAAAATCCTAAAGAAGCATCAACTGATGATTCATGGATTTTGGCTATGCAAGAAGAATTAAATCAATTCACTAGAAATGAAGTTTGGGAACTTGTTCTTAGACCTGAAGGTAAAACTATAATTGGAACTAAATGGGTCTATAAAAATAAAATGAATGAACAAGGTGAGATCGTTAGAAATAAAACACGATTAGTCGTTCAAGGTTATTGTCAAGAAGAAGGTATAGATTGTGACGAAACCTTTGCTCCTGAAGCAAGATTAGAAGCCATTAGGATTCTACTTGCTTTTGCAAATCATAATAATTTCAAATTATTTCAAATGGATGTTAAAAGTGCATTTTTAAATGGATTTGTAAAAGAAGAAGTATATGTTGAACAACCACCACTTTTTGAAGATGAAAATTTACCAAACCATGTGTATAATCTTAAGAAAGCTTTATATGGTCTAAAACAAGCTTCTAGAGCCTGGTATGATAGACTAAGATCTTATTTATTACAATCAAATTTTGAAATTGGTAAAATAGATAATACTCTTTTTATTAAAAGAAATAAAAATGATATTCAACTAGTTCAAGTATACGTAGATGATATCATTTTTGGTTCAACTAACTTCGAAATGAATAAAGAATTTTCTGAAATAATGACAAAAGAGTTTGAGATGAGTCATATGGGTGAATTAAACTTCTTTCTAGGATTGCAAATAAAATAGTTAGATAATGGTATTTTTATTTGTCAAGAAAAATATGCTAAAGAACTAGTCAATAAATTTAGTTTGACTACTGCGAGTGGAAAACCTACTCCCATGGCAACCAATGAATATCTAAGTAAAGAAGATTTCTCGAAAGATGTAGATCAAAAGTTGTATAGAGGAATGATCGGATCATTGCTCTATATCACTGCTAGTAGACCTGATATCATGCATAGTGTATGTCTCTGTGCAAGATATCAATCTCATCCTAAAGGAACTCACTTAAAAGCTGTAAAATGTATCATAAGATATATTAAACACACCTCTGATTATGGCTTATTTTATCCTAAAAATTATTCATTTGATTTAATATCATACTGTGATGCTGACTATGCTGGATGTAAATCAGACCGAAAAAGTACAAGTGGAACTTGTCACTTTTTGGGACATTCTCTGGTTTCCTGGTTTAGTAAAAAGCAAAGTACAGTCTCTCTATCAACAACTGAAGCAGAGCATATTTCTGCTGCTTTGGCTTGTTCTCAAGTAATATATATGCAACAAACCTTAAGAGATTTTGGATTAAATATCTCAAAATCGCCAATTTATTATGATAATACTAGTGCAATAAATTTATCTAAAAATCCTATTCATCATGCTCGAACTAAACATATTGATATTCGACATTATTTTCTTAGAGATAATATAACTAAATAAGTAATTACTCTTGAATATATAAACTTTGAGAATCAAATCGCTGATATCTTAACAAAACCATTAAATGAATCTATATTTACTAAATCAAGAAGAGAATTAGGTATTTGTTCTATAACTGAAATATAAAATATAAATAACAAGTATAATTAATAATTAATATTAAAATAAATCATAGAGTTAAAATATAAGGACCATGTCGACATCCCCTAGGAAGACATGTCGACATATAACGTTTTTATTTTTTTTAAATTTTCCCACCAAAATTCAAAAATTTAGTTATATATTCTTCTCTATTTCGAATTCTTATTCATTCTCTCTGTTTTCTCTTCATTTTCTATTCTGAAATATATAAAGTAATGACATCTTCCTCTAAATCAAACATAAAATCAACTTTCTCATTCCCCTCTCCTACTTCTGGTCCATTCCAATGCACTACTCTCGCACGTGTAACTAAATTGGAGGAGTCTATGAAGGATACTCTTCAGATGTTGACTGAAATTCAAGCGACTCAACTTCGTATGGCAAAAGAGCAAGAGAGGCAAGGCAAGATTCTTAGGAATTTACAAAAATTTCTAATGGATAACCAGGCCAACCCTATCTTGATCGATGAAGACACTTCACTCAATCAAGAACATGAGGTCAGCGACGAAGAAGAAGAAGAACCAATGGAAGAAGCACACGAGGAGGATGATGACCAAGTAGTATGCGTTGGAGAAGTGTATTTCGACAAAAATGGGAATCTTGTTGAACAACGTGGAAATTTCTGTTTTCACTATCCAAACTGTTCAATTCATAAATCTCCTATGTTTAGAAACACACATTAGTTTCTTCCCTTTCTTTCCGTTGTTATTTATGTTTTTATGTTTTTCAAACGCAAATGTAAATACAACCATACTAGTAATAAATAAACTCGTGTTCTTATATGTGTTAGTATTATTGTGAATTTTTAGTTAGGATAGTTAATAGTTTAGGATTATATTTTAGTTAAGTATTGATTATGTATGATAACACTATCATTATAATCACAAGTAATGTAGTTTTAGTTTCAGGGGGAGTTATATAGAGTTATATAGTTTGGAGTTATCTAGTTTAGAGTAAGTTTTTTTTGTTGATGACAAAGGGGGAGAAGTATAAAATAGGATAGTTAAGCATAGATTAAGGGGGAGTTATTAGGATAGAAGTGATATTTTATAAACAAAGGTTTTCATCATCAAAAAGGGGGAGATTGTTAGTCCATGCGATGATGGTTTTGATGACAACAACCTTAGAATAGATTATAAAATATAAATACGAACATTAAAAGTTTAGATATATATGTATATGCAGGATCTAACCATGCGGGTATCAAGAATGAAGACTGTACAGTATAGAGATTCAAGATATAGAGATAGAAGACTCATGAGTATCAAGAATTTCAAGAGTTCAAGATTCCAAAATAAGTTATATAGTTAGGAATATTGTTAAAACTCGTAGAAAGACACTGACATCTTAATATCCAATTTATTCGTGGAATGGAATCCACTTCGTGCTCGTTAAAGGGATGAAACCCTAAGTAGGATGGAACCTACGAAAAATCTAGTGTATCCACTTACTTTTATTTCAAAATGATTTCAAAACTTTCCTTTTGAAAGATTCAAAACTCTCTATCTTGATTTTAAATAATTTTAGCCTCAAAAACATCTTTAATTTCAAAGTCAAAATACTCCTAATTTTAAACTATCTTCAAATAATATATTTAACTCTTAAATATTTATACTTAGATTTAAATATAAAATTATAGTTAAATTATGCATATATTGTTCTTTATATTTACTTATGAATTTCAACTAAAGTCAAGTATATTTATAAATTTTAAAATAGTTTTTATATAAGATAAATGTTATTTTCAAAGAAATTCAAAACATCAATTTTGGCTGAGGGATGTCGACATGCCCATAGGCACTATGTCGACATGGTGACAGTTGAGTTCAAAATTCAAATTTCAAAAGAAGTGTCTATTCGCCATAACTCTTCACGAATGGACATGACTGTTGTTCTTCTATAAATAGGGGTCAGTTTCAACGAATTTTTAACCACCTTTTCTGATTTAACTTCTCTTCTTCTTCTCCGCTTTCTTATTTACAAATTACACCATTACTCTGCCGAAATCAATATCGAATATAACTAGACAATTTCTGGTTTTGATTCTCTCCATTATTTCTACAAGATCCAAGTGCTATTCTGAGTTATAGACTTTTTGTAATCAATCGAGCGAGAGAAGGTGCGATTGTAGCCCTGGAAATCAATTGGGTGAACTTGTTGCCCCGGAAATCAAGTATCTCTACCCAGAGGATAGTTATTCTGGAGGGTGTACCTCGTAGCCTTGAAACCGAGGGTTGTAATTGTTGAATTGGTTTTGAAAGGAAATCCGTACTTAGTTGTGCGGGACTGGATGTAGGGTAACTCCGAACCAGTATAAAATCCGGTGCGTTCTTTCCTTTACTGCTTTTACTTTATATTTGCATCTGTGTTTGATTCTGTATTCATATTTGTGTCTGATTAGTATATACATTGTTAACAAAGTAAGATAAACTTAAAAAGATTAAAAAATTTCTTTAAACACTATTCACCCCCACTCTAGTGTTAATTCTAGCCTTAAGATCCTTAATCCGCATTTCTCACATTTCAGCATGTTCTTCTAATTTGACAAAAATATTTGCTATGGATTTTGCACTTTGTGTGTGCATTTTAAAAAATAAGCAGATCATCAGCATATAGCAAATGTGTTAATGTATGGTTTGGTTCTATTAATGAGTTTTATGTTTCCTTTTATTATTTCAGTTTCCATAAGAATTGAAAAATATTCCATAGCAATAGTAAATAGGTAGGGAGAGAGTGGGTCTCCTTGCCTAATTCCTCTATTGCTATGTATGAACCCATTAGGAGAACCATTAACCAAAATTGAGTAGGAAACTTTGCTAATACATTCATGAATAAGGGCACAAAATTCATTACAAAAGCTCATTTTTTTCATCATATATATTATAAAATGTCTATTGATTTTGTCAAAGGCTTTATGTAAATCTATTTTTACACACATGATATTTTTATTATTATGATTAAAATTCCTAATCAATTCATGAGCAAGTAATGTGTTTTCAACAATAAGTCTGCCATGAATGAATGCACTTTGGTTTTCAGAAAATATTTTAAAAATATTTTTATCATGTTACAAAGAATGCTAGAAATAATTTTGTAGATGAAGTTACAATCGGCAATTGGCCTATAATCTTCTAAACTATTGGGAATGGAAATTTTTGAAACCAAAGTAATAAAAGTATGATTTAATTTTTTTAAAAAGATTCCCAATCATAAAAATTTTAGAAATAGAATCAAACAAAATAATTTTGATCTCATCCAAATGAGTTTTATAAAATTTGGCCCCAAAGCCGTCAGAGCCGGGGCTTTTATCATTGTTTGAGTTAAAAATGGTGTTTTTAATTTCCTCAATTCTTATTGGAGCCAGAAGAATATCTTGGCTACTGTCATTTAATTTGAATTTAGGCTCAATATTTGGAAAAACATTAGAAGAAAGATTGGTATTATAAAGACTAGTAAAATAATTAATAGCTTCCTTCACTATACATGACATATTATTAATAACATTACCCTTAACATCAATGATTTTACCAATATCATTTTTGTATTTCCTACTAGACATTTTAGCATAAAAAAATTTACTAGCTTCATCCCCATGATTTAACCCGTCTATTTTAGCTTTCTGCCTTAGATTAACAGACTGCACATGAAGAGATTTGGCCAAATTATTTTGGGCTAAGAAAAAATTATTGATTTTATCACTGTCTGAGCAGTCATTATCTAGAACATTTTGCCTTAGTTCACATTCATCCCTACTAAGGGTTTTAATATCCTTATTTGTTATGCTTTTATTCCAAAATTTCAACTTGTCTTTTGTAATTTGAAGCAGTTTACTATGTTTGTATTGGGCAGTGCTCAATACCTTTGCAGAAAGGCAATTATTGATAATATCTCTATAACTGTTCTCATAAACCCAACCATTAACAAATCTAAAAGGAATATTCTTTTTAATATTATTGTTTTGATTAAGATAAATTTGAATAGGAGTATGGTCACTAGTAGCTTGAGGAAGGGTAAGACACTTGAAATCCTTAAAATAATTTGTAAAATTTTGATTAATTAGAATTCTGTCTAATTTGCAATGAATATTTCTGAATATACCAGGTTTCTAAGTATATCTATTTCCAAAAATTGTTGGTTCCTATAAACCAGTTTTAAGGAAAAAATTATTGAATCTTTCTAATTTTTTAAAAGGGATAGGAATTCCTCCCCTTTTTTCAGAACCATACATGACAGTATTAAAATCACCCAACAATCCATGGATGACTCATATTAGAGTTAATTATTTCAAGATTATTCCAAAGAGAAACTCTTTCAGCTTCATTATTAGAAGCATAAACAAAAGTAATTTCAAGTTGGAAACCACCTTTATTAGTACATTTACAGTGAATATATTGAAAGTTTACAAAATGTTGATAAATATCCTAAATTTTAGGCTCCCAAATGACCATAATTCTACCATACCCCATCATCTGGTTATTATTTATATTATTCCAGTTATTTAAATTTTTTATTTGATAATCAATAATTTTAGAATTATCTAATTTGTGTTCTAACAAACCAACAATGCTGGGATTTGCAGACATAAGAAGTCTAATCTTCTTACAGGAGAATTGAGACCTCTAACATTCCAAGAAATAATCGTCATAAAAATAACAGAGAATTAAAAAAATAGGATACTCAAAAGGATACAAGTAATAGTAACAGTTTATGCACTGTGACTGCCCTCTTCTTCAAAAGTCTCTATCCTCTTTCCTTTCTTTTTGTATGATGTTTTGTTTAATGCTTTCAGCTGATCTTCCCATTTGGAATTTTTGATGATATATTTCATTTTAAAATCACTGTCTTCTGTTTCTTCAATGCTTTCATTGTCTACAATATCTTTTATGCTTTTCATTCTTCCTTTTTTTCTTTTTTGTCTTTTCTATTTTTCCTTGAGGTTGAAGCGGAATTTGAGACTAAACTGATAGCCTTTTGAATATTGAAATCAGAAGCTGGGTTTTTGGTAAGTGTGGAGAGATGTGTAGCTAAGTAACTGATGTTGTGATTTTCTGATGACTCCTTACATAAGATATTATTAACGTAAAGGCCATCATCCAAACTCATAGCTTCTACAACAGAGGAATCTTCTATTTGCTTGAATTTCTGTGTCTTTTGCTTGAATAACCGAGTCTTCTGCATTTAATATTTGAGGTACAAAAATGCTTTCATTGATTTTCTCTGTTATTTCAGATGATTTAAAAGAAATTTCAGCCTCATTTTCAACCTTTGTCTGATCTTTTTTGCCTCCTTGAGAAAATTTTTCAGATGCAGATTCTTGCACAGTAAATGAATCTTGTATGTTGATAACCTTTCCAATATTATCCTCAGAAGATTGAGGAGTATTTTTGTTACTATAAACAAGTAATGTTGTTTTTGCAATTTCACTTCTTTTCTCTCGTAAAATGTTGCTATTGACAGCAGCTTTTCCTTGCATGCTTTGTTTTTCTTTCCAAACCAATTTAGAGTCACAATTTTCCAGAGAATGACCAAAACATGAACATGTTTTACATCTAGGAGGAACCTTTCATATTCAATATTTTGAACTAAGTTTTCACCATAATGTAATGAGATAGTAGCTTTATTTGGCAGATCTGAATCTGCTTTAATTTCTACAAGTATTCTTGCAAAAGAAAGCCTAGTTTCTTTAGCAGTATGATCATCCAATTTGAGGGGAATACAGACTACACTAGCAATTGCACTTAATATTTCACTATCCCACAGTCTAAGGTTTAATTCAGGCAGTTTGATCCAAATAGGCATAGTAGAAAGTAAATCCATGTCAAGATTTATTTTACTGCTCCATTTTTTCATGATAATTGATAAAATATGGCCCTCCATTAATAGCATTATCACGATCTGAAGCATTGGAAAATATGATTAAAAGAATCCATTATTACGAGTAAAAATATCGAAATTACCCGTGGATTTACAGGATTTAGCAATTACAGCCTTGAAATGATGATAAACGGGTCTGTTGTCAAATACATAGGCAAATACTGAAAAGTTCCATTTACTTTCTGCCCTTTTGCTGGCCTCCGCGCTCACCACCACTATTCTCTTCCCATTAATGGAGAGAGAAGCGACATACTTGAGGTCAAATTCAGTATTTGAACTTCCTTTCTTGATCATTTCTGCCCATGAAGAAGGTTTGATCAGGTTAGAATTGGATTGAGAGATAGAATTATCATTACTTTGAATGATTTTTGAATTGCTTCTTGTGTTTCTGAAATGATTGTCTGAGTTTATGACTAGCTGGTTGGTTCTTGCAACATTTCTTGATGAAATTCTATCATTTGCAGTGTTTCTTGAATTGAAATATCCCTGGCTTGCACCTCTGATGAACTGTTTTGATTGATCCAAATTACCTTGTTTCAGATTTAACTGATAGGAACTAATTCCTACACGCTGCATTTGAGAAGCAGAATCTTTATTCAACAATTTTGATTTTCTGTTCTGAACGACCTGAAACCCTTCTTCGTCAAAAACAAGAATATTCTTTGCAGTCAGAGATGGTGAGGGCGGCAAAGGATTCGGCGGAGGAGGTGGAGAGTGAGCGGGAGAGGACTGAGAAGACCTCTCGTTCTGATCAAGGTTGTAGATATGATTATTTAGGAAATTTGTAAATTCGGCCATGGCATTGTAATTTTTTTCTTCTGAGATTTGAATAAATTTACAGTTGCTATAAGGATAGATTTTCAAATTAGACTTCAAACAAAAGCTTAGGTCAATAATAGGGCTTCGTTTTAAACTTTTTACAAAAATAGACCTGTTTTTCAAAATGCTAGAAATTTGTGTTTGTGCACTTTAAAAGTGCGCAAACGCATTAATTTTTTAAAATGTGCAAGTATAAAAGTTGGTTTGATGAGAAACAGTTATATTTTCGTAATAAGTTTCAAACAAAGCCTATTATTGAAATATGTTTTCCTCCGAAGTCTAATTTGAAAATCTGTCCTTGCTATAATGTGGTTCATGCATACAGGATTTCTGTATAATTGTACGAATTTATGTGTTATAAAATTATTAAGTGTAGATCTTGGGGATCAAACTCGTGACCTTTAATCTCGTAGTCTAAACTATCAATATTTAGGTAGTATCAATCAGCTTCTAAATATATATTTCTTTTAGTTTTCTTTTAGTTGATGTCTTGTAGACATATGACATAAGGACAAACAAAGAGTTCACATGTACAACGTAATTAGTTGCTTTCTCACAAGTACAAATGCTTTTGATTTCTATAACTTAATCATTTGTCAATAAATTCCTTGTTGTTATTTACCTAACTATATCATCTCCATCCTAGTCATTTAATCAGCCAATATTAAGGGTCGCAAGAAGCTGAATACGTGTAGGTTATTGGAATTATATTCATTGTTGACTGTAGTTACAATTTTCTTCTGTTGTATGCTTGTGAATTGGTGATCTTGCAATCAATACATAGCTTTCAAATATCAAAACTGATCGATCAACTTCAAGATGACGTATTGGCCATACACATTTTTCATATTAGGCAATACTTGACTTTTAGCCCAAAATCAAGTTCATACCCATAATCGTACTTTAAAATTTCATATTGGATATCTTCTATTTTTGTGTTTCTGGCTATGCAAAATCACCACAGTAATTAGTGGATCGATACAGAGAAACAATACTATCTTGATGTTCTTTTTCATAAACAATTATTAGCTGCAAATAATTATGTTCTGAAATGTACAAAATGTTAGCGATGCAATTCAAAATAAAGAAAGCAACATGCATACAGCTTTAGGACTTCCTGATAACATAGTTTATAAACAAGTCTAATAACTTAATTTGATCCATGCAACCAACAATAATTAAACTTCAGAGGAAATAAGAAAGGTTGTTTCTATTTCTTTTGGCATTCGACATCAAATTTTGAACCTGAATTAAGATAAAACTCAACATCACTCACACTTTTTCTTCCACAGGTTTGTTGCTGTGATTTCTTACAGTAAGCAATGGCTCCTTGAATGGAACACTCATTATCCGAATTCACACTACTACTCCTCTTCAGCACTGCATTAGAATTTGAATTCAAGCTCGAAAAGGAAGAAGAATTTGAAGAAGAGCATGATGAAGAAGAAGTCGAAGGAGACTTATTTGACACATGCCTTTTCATTGAAAATGACCTCCTCCTATTCCCACATTCTTCCTCTACAACATTAGTAGATTTCTGCAAAATTTGGCTAAATGGAATTTTCCTCTCTTTTGTGAAGAGTGACTTAAGGTTGAGGTAAGCTTTAGATGCTTTAAGCTTAAGATTGAGTTTTTTCAGCTTGGTCCAGGACTTTTTCGTATTTTCTTTGGGGAACTCAGAGTAGAATTCTTCAGGGTTGAGTTCGCCACTAACATAGCAAGAAGTGGCTGGTGATATGTTGCATGACTCGAATGGAGTGCTGGTGGCAGTATTGTAATTTGTGGACTTCTGGAGGAGCTTTTCGACCATTTGCATGCGAGGAGGAAGTTGGAGAGGGAGGAGTTTGCCCTTGTAGAAGAGTTCATCAGCCGGAGAAGGTATGTTGTTGTTTTTCTGAAGAATGTCTGAGAAGTTTTGGAATTCGAATTCTCTTGAATTTGGAGATGATGGAATTGAGTAGCTTATGTTGTTTATGTCCATGTCTATGAAGTCTTCTTCATCATTTCCTTGTTGTTTTGAATGAGGGTTTCTTGCCATAGCTTTTTTTCTTTCTTTTTCTATATGATTTTGATAGACTTATGTGTAGTTTTGAGAAGGAAATGCATCCTTAAAAGGAGGGAAAGAGGAATAAGCAGAAGAGTTTGTGAGGATTTTTGTGAAGTTTGGAATGATTTAAAGCAACTAAACGACATTAACATTTTTGCATTTGCCACCTTAGTTTTCTTCTAATTTGTTGAATTGTGTTGGATGTACCTAATTTTATTTTGATAAAAGACGATTAAGTACTACCCTTAATTTTATCTTTTAATAAAAAAAATGACATTTTGAAGTTGTATTTTTTCACAAAATAGGTGGCATTCTGATAATATTCAGTTAGAGCTAGCATAAAGCGTCAAATTGTAAATTATATAGTTCGGTACTTCTGATAAAAAACCAGTTGCTTGATATTATGAAAAAGTAAAATAATTTCGTTTGGGGTGGAGGTATATTATTATTAACGAGGGAGAATGCTGACCTCACAAGTGGCCACAACGTACCTAGCATCTTTTTATCAAAGGAAATTCCATACATCCAACTTTGTTGAATTTAATTGCATCCCGTAAATAAACAATTCCTATCAAATTAAGTATAGTAGGCAGTTTTAATATCTTTTTAATTATATAGAAAATGTTATCAGCAACACTAATTTTTGAACACTTGGTACCTTTTTTGTGTGTTCTCAAAAATGTTTTAGCTTAAGCCAGGTTCTTCTCTACATATTGTTCTTCTTTCTTCTTTAATGTGTAACTGTATCGAGAATGAATTTTAAACAGTTACATCTAGTGAAATGTTTTAATCAAGTTTTTGGGCTTTCTTTTTGTGACGAAATGTTTGGACAGAAGATGCATCAATGTTCCATTGTTATCTTGTGTCAGGAAAAAGCAATATTAGGCAGAAAATAATAGTATTAATTTGTTCCTTCTTCATACAAAACCCTACTAATCTCCTTTTAATTTTCTGTCTGATCTTATATATAGGCCAAACCTCCCTACTTGCATTGGTAACCGATTTGTTTCCTTGTCTCTTTTTACTTTCTTTCAAGTTTCTAGTTATGCAAAGGCTTTAAATCACATACAATTAATGCAACACTGCTTACAAGGCAGTTTGAAAATCAAAGCATGAACCCCTTGTCCTCAAAACCTGGAATGTAGTGCTTTATTAGCCCTAGGGTTGTGATTAGTGATGACTAAATGCAAGCGTGGAACCTCACTATGATAGCAACTTCTCAACAATGAAGTTGTACATCTAAAACAACATAAATTCAACTCAGTTTTAAAATGCACAAGAATGACCCACTCACCAACTTATTGGTTGCCTCTTTAATTCAAGAACTAAACATGCTAGGCCATGAACATTAACTCTATATCTATGTTATTTATATCTTCTACTATGGTTCATAACTATAGTAGGCAAAATATTAAACTATGTTGACCATTTTTATAGACATCAATATAATACAGACATTTGGGTTTTTGTAAGTCTGATTAGTCTGGAAGATGTTTAGAGATCATAATATGGTTATGAATGTGGGCTAATTGATTCAAACAATGGAAAAAGGTATTAAATTTATAGTTTTATTTATATCCATATCAATCTGTGAACCATTTTTTAACATGCATGTCATTTTTATCTTTCTTTAATTTTATCCTTCTTTATGATACTAACTTGCTGTTCCATTAAGATGCTGCAAATGGATTCCAATAATAGAAAGTGTAGTAATGCCATCTAAAGTCTGTCTCTGGTACAGGTTAGTATTTTTTGCATTTTTCTTTACTTAAATTATATTTGTATTGCTGGGACAAAATCTGGATTATCACTCTAAAGATGTTATAAAATAAAGTCGGTCTCTCCATCCCTACCTAAGTACCTAGTGCCTTGGTTTACTAAAACAAAAGGTAAAAAAAAAGAAAAGAAATTTTACAGTAATCACAAATCAGACTCAAGTTGATGGATACTATATTATATGTATTAAAATACAGGACATCCTCATATGCACAATATGTTATGTGTTCAATTCCACACCAATACATACATTTTTTTTATAATCATTTACTATGTGTTGGTAAATAATAATTGTATCACTGTTTATATTCAGAAGTTATATCCGACACATAGAGGTGGGAGCCATATAAACTCCCTCCATCAAAAGAATAATTCACTACAAAGCTCGAGGTTTTTTTTTTCTTTACCAAAATTGATTACAATATAAAATTCTTAACACATTTCAGTCTAAATAGTTGTTATCAAAGAATTTACGAAACTTTGAAGAAGGTAACCATGTTATTAGAGTTAAGTATGTAATACTAATTAAAGAGCAGTAGTAAATATTTGTTGATTCGCTCTATGTTTTTCACTTTTGCACTTTTACATGTGTAACAGTTTGCAAAACCATATGGATAAGGGCAAATGGAAAGTAAGCACAACCAATTTTGTGTGTACTTTTATGATATAACTACTAAACCATATATATGTTAGGATATTGTGTATTTGCAGTATGTCATGTGTTATTACTGACACAATCATGTGCACATGATAACTTAATATCATTCCCATAAAACACAAACATTAGGTAATAGCAGAATATATGTTGCTCTAAGATCTAAGTATAGTTGTATTACATATAATGTTAGGGATTGTCTATGAAGTATGAATAACTTGCTATTTTTTTCTTCTCAAATTATTGATTTAGAATCTATATTCTGATGAAAAAATATCACTTTTATTATTATTATTATTATTATTATTATTATTATTATTATGTCAACGTAAATTAATTAATGAACTTATCACAATTTGTATATACCGTTTTGTTGGATGGTGAAATATATAGTGTCCAAGGAGATGTATTATATATAATATCCGTATGGCATTGGTCTCTGGTCTGAAAACCTGCATGTCTGCACACGTGTTTCCATATTGACGTCCATGTGTTGGATATGCACGTGCACAATATTATATACTCTTGCGCTGCAACTGAAAAATAATACTAGTACTAAAAGATAAAAAGTCACTGATCTGACTACTGCGATGATCGGTGCAGATATCCATATTTAGAGGCTTATCTTCTATTGTATTGTTTATAAACGAGATATTATGAGGTTGCACAAAAATAAAGAAGGTAAGGATTGTAGGGAACAAGCGGTGATGCACAGCTGAGGAGATCAAATCCTGTCCACAAATTCTCCGTTCCCATGTGTCCTTTTTAATCTCATACATTCAGCACTATAATTTTGTTATCATGTGGGATTTACTGTTTTCCATGAAAAATGAATGATTTATTAATCAATGGCTGAAATCAAGTGGGTATACAGATAATTTGAGGACAGGTTTTGACTTGACAAATGAGGCAACTGAATACATTTACATTGATTCTAGTAAGATTCCTTTGACCGACTATTTGTAAAAGCACTACCAACAGCTCGCTAATACGGTGCACAAATAGATCTTAGGGTTCAGATGTAAAAATTTAGCATCACTAATTTACCCAATTTTCTTATGAGTAATTCACATAATATTTTCCAAAGCGATTCTGGTCATAAAGGTCGGAGATTATAGCTGTTACATAAATTAAATAAATAAAGTTAAAAAAATAAAACAAAAATGAAAAGACAAAAAAAATCGATAACATGAATATATCGAATTTAGCTTCAATCAATAATGTCAAATATGGATAGAGAAAAAATGAGTCATACGCATGAATTAACGAAGAAGATAAAGATCGTTAAGCAAATCATATCATTGAGGAGTAAACGAAACCAATTACATTAACAATCAATGTAAATTATTAGAATATAGTTCAACAAAAGTTTATGGGCACTAAAGGAAAGAATGTAATGATAGACTCGATGGTTATAGCGAGTTGAAAAGTGAACTAAACAGAAATAAGGTATTTACAGCTAATACATATCTATACAGGGGTGTAAAGTAGTCGAAGTAGGAGTTTTTAGGTCAATTGAGAAGATGGGTCAGGTTCATGCGAGGAGAAAACGGTTTGGTGGATTTTCTTGTAGAAGTGATCGAGTTGCGAGAAGGTGTTCGGGGGTTGAATTCGAGCATAGAGGCCAGAACTAATCTTTTGGTTTAGGTGGGAAGAGAGGATATGAGCAAGGAAATCAGATCTTCTATTGGGTTAAACGTCATTAGAGACTTCTAATGCTAGTATTCTGCATATTTGTTTATTGCTCAAATTCAAAAGAAAACCAAATTGAGAAAGATAGAGAGTTGGCTTGAAAAAGAATATAGGGTGGAGAAAGAGGAAGAAGGCAATGGACTTAGATCTAGGCAAGAAGATAAGATTGAGTACAAATTGTGGCATTCACGGTAGAAATTTTAGTGAGTAATTCTTACTCGAAACATATAACGATCCACAAATTTTACGCTTTTAATATTAAAGTAATTAAAAATAAATTTTTAATAGAAGAGTGAATTGTGTGTCGTATTTATAACCGTTGCATAAATGTTTTTTCGAGCTGATCGATTTAGTATTTAATTTTGATGCATTTAAAGTTACGGTTTAGAAGATGCTGACTTTATGAGTCTAAAAAATTTGCACATGCGACCAATATTTTTCAGCGCTCTAATTTTGAAAACAAAAGTATGTTTAGTGTAGTTAGTTAAGAGAACAGACTTTGCTTGAAGAGGTCATGGGTTCAATTTGGTGTGGAACACATTTTTGAAATTTTATGGAAAACCAACAAAAGGATACATATACAGGGAGGGAAATATATGTATGTATAATATACGCGAGAGAGGTAGGAAAGGAAATGTATTCTTAAAATACACATATTTATATAAGGAAAAAAAGTATGTATATGCTCATATATACACACACACACACACACACACATGTTGATGTAAGAAGATACAAACTTGGTAACTATACACCAATTTAACTTGTATGAAATTATGGAAATATACATACATTGAATGCGATGAATTTATTCCATATATCCTAGTTGTTGAATATATATAATTGGTTGTATATTGATTTTCTATATTGTAGGGAATCAACTACGTAGATTAGCAATTGGTTGTGCACTAATTGACATATATCTTAATTTTTGAATATGTATATAATTGGTTGTATACTGATTTCCTATATAATGGAAAATTACTTGCATAAACTAGCAATTAATTGAGCATTTTTGGCAAAGCGCAATTAATTGAGCATTAATTAACATGTATCCTAATTTTTGAATTTATGTATATAATTTGTTTGTGCATTGATTTTATGTTTATGAGAAACCAGCAAATACAATTGTAGGCATCAAATTCTATATTTAGATTTTCCACTTATGGAGCTTATATGTACGTGCATATTCAGTGTAAAAATATACATATATATTTATATTTTATATATCTTATTTATTGAATTTTGTTCAAAATTTGAAATTTAAAGGTATATTTGTTTAAAATAAGCATCGAGGGAAATTAATTGCTTGGGGCATTAATTAATATACATCAATTAGCATTGATAGAAGTTACCTTATCTATTATATTATTATAGTATATTATATATTATATTATATATATATTATAAAAGAGAATAATGGACTTCTGATATTCTTATCTTTGATTCACTTTTACTCAAAATACCCATCTCGCATCAACTCAAGGGTAAAAAATCATTTATTCCTATAAAATTAATTATACTCCTTTAGAACTAAATAAATAGTTTCTCTAATATGGAGTTTCATATCTACCTCACTCCATGCATTCATTATTCTTAAATAATCCAACCATCGTTCTCTTCCTCTTCTCCACAATTTTAAAGGAAAAAATATATATTATTCCTTTATTATTTTACATCTTCACTTTCTTCACATATTCACTTTCTTCTTCCTCTCGCCATTTTGTTTCTGCCTCTTCTCCAGTTATTTATATTAAAAATTCAATTCTCACAACTTTGTTTCCTCCTTTTCTCCGGTTTCATATTAATAAAATTCAATTATCAATGTAAAACAAATTAAAGTTCCTTTCTAAACAATTTATGTATCAATATCATAATTTATCTTAACATCACTATAATTTCATTGGATTCATTAATAGTTCTTCACCTTTGTATACGCCATAATTAATTTTGATTTTATTTATGTTTTGCAGTGGTTGTTTTCCTGCTTGGTGCATTTAGGTTTTGGATTTTCATGAAAAATATCTAAAAGCGGCCAAAACCTTGGCTTACTGGATCGAAGAGCTCGAATCCAAGGTTAGATATTTATTTTATTACCTATTTTCATTTAATTCAAGTTTGAGTTTGCTGTTGTTGTCCTAATTTAATGACTTCCGTCTTTGATTCAAATTTTTTGACCAAATCATGTTTTTCTCTAATTTTTGTTTTGATTAGCATACTTATGAATATGACTTTCTTCATTTATTTTGCAGAAGTTTATTAGATTTATTAATGCGTAAACATCTTAGAATATTTAGTTTTTTTCGAAGAAATTATTATAGGTAAATTTAAACTATTTTTCAATCTTCTCATTTTGTATCAAAATCAATTTTCATTTGATTTTTGTTTTTGTTGAAGATTATGACTGTGGCTTCATTCTCAAACATATAGATTTGGGTAAAGTTTGTCTTTTTTCATTCTGAAACATAAGCATATAAGAAAATCAAGTTACAAGAAAAAAACCTATACCTATAGTAAAAGAATATATAAAAAATAGTTCACCGTAGAATAGTCTAGGGGAAAAATATAAATGCACAAGCAATATTTTATACTATCTTTAGTTGACAACTTCAATTTTTTTTACAAAGTCTAGTGTTAACTACATATATCGCAAACTTAGTTTTTTAATATTCCTTTTGTAGTTATAGTCATTTGAATTTATCTTTTGTAAATTTCGGTATTATCCTTTTTAAATCGACATTTTTTTTATCGTGTTGTTTAATATACTATGAAATGTTCACAAAAAACTCACATTCATAGTTTCCATCAAAATCTTAGTGATATTACGAAACAACGAGGAAAATATCTATAATTTTTATGAAGTTTGTTTTATTTTAATAGAGATGGAAATGTTCATTCATAACTATACATTATAGTTGTAATTATTTATAATGTGTAACGATCTACTTTTCCGAACAGTTTAAGCTGACAATCAACCACACATGTCCCACCCAAATTGAATAGAAAGACGAATAGTTAGGGGAAAGAAAGAAGAAAGAAGAAGAGAAGAGAAATTGTGACGACCGCCCATGACCCCCGCACGGAATCTAGAGATAGTGCGCTGCAAAGTGTGCCAGGCGACCATGGACGATTGTCAAGGTAAATTAAAACAGCAGAATCTATCGTATTACTCACAGCGCATGGATAAAATACAATAGAACATATGTATAGTAAAGCTTTACAGAACAAAATGACATCCTATAAAACTTCATAATAGTTGAATACAATATCTCTATAATCAATACAACAAGCCTCACTACAACACTCAGAGAATACAAAGCAACGGAACATCCAGTACAAATAGTAAGAAAGAAACAATATGCAATACTCCAGCTCGTCTTCGATATCAGCACCGTGAAAAGCTAGAACAGCACCTGTCACCTGCTACCTAGTCTGCCCGTCCCAAAAATGGACGAACAGCCCAAGGCAATAAGAATTAAAACATAAAGCCTTGAGTCAGACAACAGTCTTAGTGAGCAGTAAATTAACTAACAACATACCAAAAGAGCATAAAGGAAAAGGAATAGGAATACAACCCTCCCACTCCACCTCTTTCTACAGTGATAGCCCCCAGACACACACTAAGCAGAAGCAGGCATAGCAAAACATACAATTTAAAACAAAGCAATTATCACTCGAGTCAAGAGCGATGTTTTCCAAGTACAAATCCCAAGGTCTAAACCAAGGTCAGATAAGCGCCCAGGAAATACCGCTCTTGAGACCGAATGACGATACAACCAAACATCCATGACTCGGCTATCACTGTTATCCTTGCTTCGATACCACCGTTAATTGAATGACCGGCACCTACTTTCAGCCGTCCGTCAAGGGCTAATGGAAACCCCGGTTCTAGACATAACTCCCGCACGTCATCGTGACCCGTGCCTAGGACTATCGAATCTGCCCAGAGTACTTGACCATCAACTTGGTCTTTTGGGCGTCCCCATGTACTCTTGCTTAGAGCATGCTAGAACCTTCAACAACGATGAGATCTCAGCCTTCTAGCCATCCTCCTCGACGACTATTTCCATACTAGCTCAAGCGCCTCTCGAGCATCCATTATCCTTAACTCGAATCATATCACCGAGTTACCAACATGCTTGGAATGATCCCGTATGGATTAGACCAAGACTATCTCATATCATACTTCGCTTCATCACATCCTCGCAAAGCTTTATCCCAACATCATCATCATCAAATCTATGCATAAGAGCTTCACCATCCGCTACATATGCCACAAGCAGCTTTTCCAATTCAAGAGTCTTTCCCTTAGCTTTTGAATCATCTTCGGTCTAAAGCAAATCATCAATCATCTAATGCATAGGAATCTATCAAATCAAATATTAATCCAAGCAATCAAGCATTCAAATATGATCTAAGTAGATAATTATCACAATAATGGCATTTTCGTAATTAAAGAGTTGAAAGTCCAACAAGTATGAAAACATGAACAATATCTCTACAAACTTGATGAATGAACTTGCATAGGTTAACATGTGATAAAATGGATGTAACATCATCATGAACAATGGATCTACATGGATCTACACTTAGGATGAAGAAAATGCATGGAAATCACTATTTTAAACACCAAATCAAGCCAACAATTCGATATACTTCTTTGGATCCGTGTGAGAGATAATCACCACTCACCAAATCACCTAAACAACCCTAAATCAACACGCTTCAGATCTGGACAGCAAAGGATCAAGCTTGATCTATCACGAATCCGCTTCAAACGATGAAATCTCACTTCAAAGGATGAAGATCTTCAATCTAAGCTCTTGAATCTTCAATTTGATCTTCAACTTGGATGGATGGAAGCACTAGGTTAGAGTGGAGAAAAGAAGAGAAGAAGTGTAGAAGTTGAGCTCTCAAAATGGCAGCACTTCGTCGCTTCAAAATCCGGATTCCAAAAATGAAGCCAACCCCCTTCTATTTATAGCTGAAATCTCTCTAAGTCATAACTCGGCTATCTCCCTAAGTCGTCTCCGACTTACGACCTAAGACCCCTCCGACCTAAAGACTTCGACTTAACAGAACTACCTACCTACGACTTAGTGCTTCGCGACTTAACTGTGCGCGACTTAACAAAGTCACGACCTAACTACCTCAACACCCCATAGGTCGCTTACTGCTAAAACACACGCGACCTAACAACTTACTGAGTTACGACCTAGTACAACACAGAACTCACGACCTAACTCTTAGGTCGGTTACGACTTAACAACAACACAAAAGCTTACGACCTAACAACATAAGTCCTTACGACCTATCCCATAACCCATAAGTCGCTCGAACGACCTAACTACCTTAAGTCGTCCACGACTTAACTTCCTTAGGTTGTTAACACGCCCAGTTTTCCTAGGTCGCTAAATACTGTAGGTCACTAACCCTTAGGTCGTTAATTCCTATAGGTCGCCTATTTCTTAAGTCGCTTACACGACCTAACTACTAGGTCGCTAACTTCTATAAGTCGTCAACACTTAGGTCGCTCGACCGACCTAACCTACCATACGACCTAAAATCCTTAAGTCGCTAACACGCTAACCCTCTTAGGTCGCTAACCCATAGGTCGCTCCAAGATACTAAGTTGCTACACTCTATAAGTCGCTGGCTTTCTTAAGTCGACTACGTCCTATTCCACGACTTACTTAGGTCGTAAAACCTCCTTAACTCGTCTACGACCTATCACTTAACTCGGTCACGACCTTAGATCGCTCCAATACCCTACGACCAAGCTACCACGACTTAGTTCCTATACGACTTAAGCTTCCAAACACTCTCTTAAGTCGTTCAATCTATAAGTCGTTCACGACCTAGGACTTAGAAAAATTATGCCCAAAATCTGAAATCTCAACAAATCTAAATTTTCCAGATTTTGACGAACTTGTCGATCCGTAAAAATACGGGTCGTTACATTCTCTCCCCCTTAGGAATTTCGTCCCCGAAATTCCAAACAACAAAGCAATCAAAGACTATTCTGCATGCCTACCATCCATAGCAATCAGCAAATCATACATCCAATTCTAGCTTAGTATGCAGAATTCTAAAACTAGAACAAGTTACAATTTCGTTAGATGACACGACACCTTAGGGCCATACCTTGAAGAGTTCAGGATGAGCTGCCTTCATCCTCTCTTCCACCTCCCACGTACAGTCGTTATCATCATCACTCCATTGTATCTTGAGCAACTTAACTACCTTCCTCCTAAGCTGTTTCGTGTCGGTTCCCACAACACGAAGCGACCTACGAGGTCTTTTATCGAGTGGATCAACTTCAAAATTTCACAGTCATCAGCAGAAACCACTGTATTCGAGTCGTGCACATACTTTCGTAGATCCGATACATGAAAAACATTGTGCACACCCGACATCTTCTCTGGCAACTCCAATCTGTAGGCGAGCTTTCCAATTCGCTCGATGATCGGGAATGGTCCAACAAATCTCGGAGTCAATTTCCCTTTCTTCCCGAATCGGATAACATTCTTTAGTGGAGAAATCTTCACAAAAACCATATCTCCTACGTCGAATTCCAAATCCTTTCGACGTTTATCGGCATAACTCTTCTGACGGTCTTGGGCTGCCTTCATTCGTTGCCGAATGATCTCTATGCATTCCGTAGTCTGTCGAATCATCTCTGGCCCAAGCATCAGCTTTTCTCCAGTTTCCATCCATCACGTCGGAGAGTTACATGGTCTTCCATACAATGCCTCATACGGTGCCATACCAATACTTGACTGGTAACTGTTGTTATACGCAAACTCCACCAAATGAAGGTGATCTTCCCATGATCCTCCGAAATCCAAAACACAAGCTCTGAGGAGATCTTCCAAAACTCGGTTGACTCTCTCGGTCTGACCATCTGTTTGAGGGTGATAAGCTGTACTCAAACACAACTTGGTTCCCAAAACTTCCTGGAAGCTCTTCCAAAATCCACTAGTGAACAATGGATCTCGATCGCTCACTATACTCTTCGGAATACCGTGGAATCGAACTATCCACTTAACATATAACTCAGCCAACTTTGATGCAGTCCTAGTCGATCGAACAGGAATGAATCGTGCACTCTTAGTCAAACGATCTACAATGACCCAAATCCCCTCATATCCCGTTCTGGTTCTAGGTAACCCATCGATAAAATCCATCGATACCTGCTCCCACTTCCATGTAGGAACTTCTAATGGCTGAAGCAATCCACTTGGCTTTTTCTGTTCGGCTTTTACCAACTGGCAGTTCATACACTTGGAAATAAAATTTCCAACATCCTTCTTCATACCTTCCCAGTAGTAGGTTATCTTCATATCCCGATACATCTTATTTCCACCTGGATGAATTGTCAACTTCGAGTGATGACTTTCCTTCAGAACTTCATTTCTTAATTCATCTATGTCGGGAACAACTAGTCGTCCCTGCTTCCGAAGCCAACCCTCTCGATCGACCTCGAATCCTTTATCCTTTTCTGGATCCAATCCAGATTCCAAATCATGGATAATCTTGACAATCTTATCATCTCGCTTTTGACTCTTGCCAATCCGTTCCACAAGGGTCGGTCTTATTGATAAGTTTGCCAACATCTCAGGTTCCAATTCGCCTCTAGGCCTGAAGTCAAATCCAGCTAAATAGTCGAGATTCTTCCATTCTGAAAACATGGCTCCCAGTCATGCATGTCTTCGACTTAACGCATCTGCCACTGCGTTACCTTTTCCCGGAGTATAAGCTATACCAAAATCATATGATGCTAAAAACTCTAACCAACGTTGCTGCCGAAGATTCAAATCCTTTTGGGAGAAAAGATACTTCAACGACTTATGATCGGTAAACAACTCAAATCGAACTCCCAATAGATAATGTCTCCACATCTTCAGAGCAAAAACAATCGCCGCTAACTCCAAATCATGAGCCGGATAATTCCTTTCGTGCGGCTTCAATTGTCGACTTGCATACGCAACAACTTTACCCTTTTGCATTAGCACTACTCCAAGTCCAGTACCACATGCGTCGGTGTAAACCACCATCTCATCATTTCCACTTGGAATAATCAAAACAGGAGCACTCGTCAATCGTTCTTTCAGGATTCTGAAAGCTTGCTCACACTTATCATCCCATCTGAACACTAGGTTCTTCTTTGTCAATCCTGTTAACGGTGCAGCTACCTTGGAGTAGTCTTTGATAAACCGTCGATAATAACCCCATACGGACACACTACGCCGAATGAATCCTTTCTGAAAAAGATCATCAACTTGCACCTTCAACTCATGCTGTTCCCTAGGCGCCATCCGCCTAAGAGGCATCACAACAGGTCTGGCTCCTTCAACTAGATCTATACGAAACTCGATCTCTCTATGCGGCGGCAACCCTTTGATTCGTCAAAGACATCCTCGAATCCATTAACGATCGGCACTGATGACAGTCCATCCCGTGGAACAACCAGCGAATACATGAAGCTCATGAAGACGCCTTCTTCATGCTTACATCGTATCACAATCTTTCGCCCCTCCACATTCTCGACTGTCACTTCCAACCTCTCGCAATCAACCTTTTCCGCATACTTCCTAAGCCAGTCCATACCCAAAATAATTTCGAACCCCGCAAAGTTCAGAACAAAACAATCACAAACAAAAGAGCAATCATGACTCGATACAACTAGACCACGGCATAACATACACAAACAAGACGAACCCCCAACTGGATTAGTCACAACCAATGGCCTATCAACAATATCCGGTTCCAAACCCAACCAGCCTACAAGTTCACTACAAACAAACGAATGTGACGCCCCAGTATCAAACAGAACTCTAACTGGAACACCACATAGGAAAAGAGTACCTTGAACCACCACACTCTTTCCTTTCTCTTCAGCAGTAGGAGCTTTCGAAGACGACGGAACAGCTCCCAAAGCATAAGCTTGCACAATCTGCTTGTCCTTCATCGGTTCTGGACAATTCTTCCTAATATGCCCCGGCTTGTCACAGTTGTGACACTTCATCGGTGCCTTCGGATTCTTACAATCCTTAGAGAAATGGCCCTTCTGCTGACAATTGTAGCAAATCACCTCGCCTTTCGGCTTCTTCTGGCCATCCTTACCCTTCTGCTGCTGCTGCTGCTTCCTTTTCTTGTTTCCACTCTGCTGGGGTTTAGACTCTTCCCTGGTCACAGCAACAACAGATCCTTCCTTAGGAAACAGATTCTCGTGTCTGAGAGCTTCCTCCACAAGCTTCTCAAATGAATCGTCCAAATGACCCACCGGTCTTGGAGCCTGAACTTGATCTCCAATATCTACTGATGGCCCCAGGGCTGACATCCTTCTCATGATCGAAGTCATCATGGCTTCGAACATAGCAACATAATCAGCAGTTCCTTTAGTAGCAAGGCCTTCCCTAGCAGCTGGTCTCCCTCTTCGACTCATTCTCAATATCTATAAAAAGGAATGATTAGAACATCTTAGAGAAACAACTGCATAAAGGACTCAAACTCTACTAATCTACTATATTATATATAGTAGTCATCCATCAAAATTACAATTACATCTCTCATACGTAGTTACGTCAGCGAGCGTTGGGTAAAATCGATTAACCAATGCTCTGATACCAAATGTGACGACCGCCCATGACCCCCGCACGGAATCTAGAGATAGTGCGCTGTAAAGTGTGCTAGGCGACCATGGACGATTGTCAAGGTAAATTAAAACAGCAGAATCTATCGTATTACTCACAGCGCATGGATAAAATACAATAGAACATATGTATAGTGAAGCTTTACAGAACAAAATGACATCCTATAAAACTTCATAATAGTTGAATACAATATCTCTATAATCAATACAACAAGCCTCACTACAACACTCAGAGAATACAATGCAGCGGAACATCCAGTACAAATAGTAAGAAAGAAACAATATGCAATACTCCAGCTCGTCTTCGATATCAGCACCGTGAAAAGCTAGAACAGCACCTGTCACCTGCTACCTAGTCTGCCCGTCCCAAAAATGGACGAACAGCCCAAGGCAATAAGAATTAAAACATAAAGCCTTGAGTCAGACAACAGTCTTAGTGAGCAGTAAATTAACTAACAACATACCAAAAGAGCATAAAGGAAAAAGAATAGGAATACAACCCTCCCACTCCACCTCTTTCTACAGTGATAGCCCCCAGACACACACTAAGCAGAAGCAGGCATAGCAAAACATACAATTTAAAACAAAGCAATTATCACTCGAGTCAAGAGCGATGTTTTCCAAGTACAAATCCCAAGGTCTAAACCAAGGTCAGATAAGCGCCCAGGAAATACCGCTCTTGAGACCGAATGACGATACAACCAAACATCCATGACTCGGCTATCACTGTTATCCTTGCTTCGATACCACCGTTAATTGAATGACCGGCACCTACTTTCAGCCGTCCGTCAAGGGCTAATGGAAACCCTGGTTCTAGACATAACTCCCGCACGTCATCGTGACCCGTGCCTAGGACTATCGAATCTGCCCAGAGTACTTGACCATCAACTTGGTCTTTTGGGCGTCCCCATGTACTCTTGCTTAGAGCATGCTAGAACCTTCAACAACGATGAGATCTCAGCCTTCTAGCCATCCTCCTCGACGACTATTTCCATACTAGCTCAAGCGCCTCTCGAGCATCCATTATCCTTAACTCGAATCATATCACCGAGTTACCAACATGCTTGGAATGATCCCGTATGGATTAGACCAAGACTATCTCATATCATACTTCGCTTCATCACATCCTCGCAAAGCTTTATCCCAACATCATCATCATCAAATCTATGCATAAGAGCTTCACCATCCGCTACATATGCCACAAGCAGCTTTTCCAATTCAAGAGTCTTTCCCTTAGCTTTTGAATCATCTTAGGTCTAAAGCAAATCATCAATCATCTAATTCATAGGAATCTATCAAATCAAACATTAATCCAAGCAATCAAGTATTCAAATATGATCTAAGTAGACAATTATCACAATAATGGCATTTTCGTAATTAAAGAGTTGAAAGTCCAACAAGTATGAAAACATGAACAATATCTCTACAAACTTGATGAATGAACTTGCATAGGTTAACATGTGATAAAATGGATGTAACATCATCATGAACAATGGATCTACATGGATCTACACTTAGGATGAAGAAAATGCATGGAAATCACTATTTTAAACACCAAATCAAGCCAACAATCCGATATACTCCTTTGGATCCGTGTGAGAGATAATCACCACTCACCAAATCACCTAAACAACCCTAAATCAACACGCTTCAGATCTGGACAGCAAAAGATCAAGCTTGATCTATCACGAATCCGCTTCAAACGATGAAATCTCACTTCAAAGGATGAAGATCTTCAATCTAAGCTCTTGAATCTTCAATTTGATCTTCAACTTGGATGGATGGAAGCACTAGGTTAGAGTGGAGAAAAGAAGAGAAGAAGTGTAGAAGTCGAGCTCTTAAAATGGCAGCACTTCGTCGCTTCGAAATCAGGATTCCAAAAATGAAGCCAACCCCCTTCTATTTATAGCTGAAATCTCTCTAAGTCGTAACTCGGCTATCTCCCTAAGTCGTCTCCGACTTACGACCTAAGACCCCTCCGACCTAAAGACTTCGACTTAACAGAACTACCTACCTATGACTTAGTGCTTCGCGACTTAACTGTGCGCGACTTAACAAAGTCACGACCTAACTACCTCAACACCCCATAGGTCGCTTACTGCTAAAACACACGCGACCTAACAACTTACTGAGTTACGACCTAGTACAACACAGAACTCACGACCTAACTCTTAGGTCGGCTACGACTTAACAACAACACAAAAGCTTACGACCTAACAACATAAGTCCTTACGACCTATCCCATAACCCATAAGTCGCTCGAACGACCTAACTACCTTAAGTCGTCCACGACTTAACTTCCTTAGGTTGTTAACACGCCCAGTTTTCCTAGGTCGCTAACTCTTAGGTCGCTCACCACTAGGTCGCTAAATACTGTAGGTCACTAACCCTTAGGTCGTTAATTCCTATAGGTCGCCTATTTCTTAAGTCGCTTACACGACCTACCTACTAGGTCGCTAACTTCTATAAGTCGTCAACACTTAGGTCGCTCGACCGACCTAACCTACCATACGACCTAAAATCCTTAAGTCGCTAACACGCTAACCCTCTTAGGTCGCTAACCCATAGGTCGCTCTAAGATACTAAGTTGCTACACTCTATAAGTCGCTGGCTTTCTTAAGTCATCTACGTCCTATTCCACGACTTACTTAGGTCATAAAACCTCCTTAACTCGTCTACGACCTATCACTTAACTCGGTCACGACCTTAGATTGCTCCAATACCCTACGACCTAAGCTACCACGACTTAGTTCCTATACGACTTAAGCTTCCAAACACTCTCTTAAGTCGTTCAATCTATAAGTCGTTCATGACCTAGGACTTAGAAAAATTATGCCCAAAATCTGAAATCTCAACAAATCTAAATTTTCCAGATTTTGACGAACTTGTCGATCCGTAAAAATACGGGTCGTTACAGAAATATAGAAAAAAAAGAAGACTAAAACGACACAGAATCTCACAAATCGCTGCGGAATAACATATAATATAAAAAAATAATCTTTACAAAAGAGAAACTGAAATATACATACATCAATCAGAGTATACTAACCTATTCAACCTGGACAGTTATAACAGTTTGTTCTTACAATTGCTGATAAATACAACCAATAGACAACACGGCGGAACCCAAAGAAATACGTAGGTACATCTTGGGCCTTCAGCTCATCTCCTGAGCTCCAATGCATCCAAAGCAACCTGTAAATATGCTCGGCCTGACCCAAGCATTGAAAGGGAAGAATGCCCGGATCAGTCTGGTAAACCAGCTTGAGAAAAACACACAAATGGAATTTAATGTTTATCAAAACCTTTCAAATAAAGGTATCTTTTAAGACCACACTGCACATAAATACGAACGGGTTTTCACCTTATGATAACTAAAACATTTTCTATAGAAAATCCATTTATATATTATAATAATGTCTAGAGTACAAATACATATTAATCATAGTCGAAATTGTTACATTAATTAAATTCCAGCGTAATAGGTTTCAACTAAAATTGTAAAGACTCGGATTGGAGAATGGATTTCATACTATGACAAGGTAAGGAACTACCTTCCGATGGTACATCTCTAGATAAAATGCGCCGGACTCTGACAAGAACATCTTGTACCCCTGCCACATAGGATTGGTCTACCACTTGACTAGTAGTACTGAATATGATCACCCTTTTTGTTAATGGGCCCCGAAGCATATATGAGTAGATAGTAATCGATCTAGATTTTGGGATGACCATACCCTAATGGGAGCAACCGGGTCTTGCGCTTCAAAGAGCTCCGTCTTCAAATTTCATCATGTTCAAGATGTCTTCATTTCGAAACGCTTAAGTTGGATCGAAGTGGTTTTTGGATAACAGATCCGATCCCGGTCTCTTTGAATCAACATTCGATAGTTTCCGGTAAACTCAACTTCGGTTCTTTTAGGAAATAAAAAGTCAAAGATAAAAGCGGATGTCACCTCGTAATCATTAGTGAATGGATTTCCTTATCATTTGTCCTAGGTGAATGAAACGAGATTTATACGTACCGTACAACATCATCAGAGATGACTGTACCATACAACTCACGTGTTCCTCCTAAATATTTCCAAAGTTACGTTTTGGGTCCATATTTGATAGTCGGTTATTTAACTATCAACAAACATACATCCAAACTAGGGATTTATTTCCAAAGGGAAAACCAACATTGGTTAAGCACATAAGCAACCACTAGCCCTTTTAAATTAATCTTTCATTAATTAAATCACTTTGTAAATTACTTGTATAAAAATACTTTTACAAAGGTATATCCCTAAATCCTTATAATCCTTTTAATACTTGAAAAATATCCATATACTTATTTCAATGGTATAAGTATATTAAAAAAAACGGAGGAAGATTTCTTTTTTACACAATTCTAAAACCATTTATAATCTCCTTTATAAATTTCTAAAAGCCATTTATAACCCGTTTCATTAATCCCCGAAATCATTTATAAAACTCCCTTTTATACATTCCTGAAATCATTTATAAACCCTTATAAATCCCTAAAACCATTTATAAAACTCCATTTATAAATCTATAAACCCATTTTTAAAATTCTTTTATGAATATCTAAAATCATTTATAAAACTCTTTTTACCTTTTAACTAATCTTCCTTTAAATTTCCAAACCATGTTATAAAACTCCTTTTATGAACCTCAAATCTGTTTATAAAACTCTATTTATAAATCTCGAAAACATTAATAAATAAATTCTAATCATTTACTTTAAAATACTGTTATATAATAATAAACATTATAAATAAATAATTATTATTATCTTGAAAACGTCTTAAAAATATTAATTAATAATTTCAAAGGCATTATTAATAAAACACTAATAATTAGTTTTCAACATTATTATAAATAATAATAATTAATTTCCAAAACAATATTAATAAATCATTATTATCAATTTCAAACCATATTAATTATTTAAATAATTAGCTTTTCAAAATATTAAATATTGATAAATAACTTTAAAACAATATTAAATATAAATAAATAACTTTAAAACGATATTAAATATAAACAAATAACTTTAAAACGATATTAAATATAAATAAATGATCTTTAAAACAACATTAAATATAAATAAATAATCTTTAAAACAACATTAAATATAAATAAATAACTTAGAAAAGACTGATAAAAGGTTGGAGTAAAGTAGAAATTAAATCCGTAAAAACAAAATATTTCCGAAATACAATTTCGGATTTAAAATCATTTCCTGTCTCAAAAACCAACTCCGACACGAATGAGGATTTATAGTATTTTTAAAATAATAATTTGAGGCCAATAGCTACCCAACGTTTAACCAATATGTTGCGACCCACCGTTCCGTACCCTTCTAGTTGACAATTAATTACACTTGTCCAACACAAATTGTATGAAAAGACGAATGACGAAGAGAAAGAAGAGAATAGAAGAAGAAACAGAAACAACAACGCACAGAATCTCACAATCGTAGCAGAACAAAATATAATATATATCAACAGATCTTGTACAAAGAAAAAATGTAACTGTTAATATACATACCAATCATTAGTGTCAACAAACCAATACTGGACAGTTATAATAACTTGTCCTCACAAATGCTGAATATACATTCTACGATACACAGCGGAATATAATCAAGTACGTGTAATACGTCTTCGTCATGCGGCTTGTCTCCTGAGCTCCATAGCATCCTAACCTAAATCTGTAATGCTCGGTCTGACCCGAGCATTATAATAAAATAACACTCGAGTCAGTCTGGAAAACCAGCGTGAGAAAAGACACTCAATTTGAATTATTATTATTATTTTCAAAATCCTTTGAAACAAAGGTATCTCGTAAGACCGCGTCACACATAAACACGACGAGTTTTTACCTTACGATAACCAAAACATTTTATATCAAGATCATCAGATATTATAATAGTGTCTATAGAAAATAAATTAGAAAATAGCTGAAATGCTTGCATCTCACGTTTCAGAATAGTTGAGCATAATCAAAACCGTACAGGCTCGTAGTGGATATTGGATTCCATACAATGACTTGGCTACTGGGGTACCGTCTGTCGCAGTACACCTCTAGAAAAATGTACCGAGGACCTCGCCGGGATCCTCTGCCAATACAGGACCGGCCTACCCCTAACTTGGATAGTACCGAATATGCTATCACCTTGGGAGTTCCCACCCTTATCGAGAGCTCTCCTTTTCCATGCATAACCATATCCATAATTTATAATATATCCGAGGGTATCTAGAAAGGTGATAAACATACCCTAATTAGGTGGACCCACATAGCCCTGCTGCATCTCCCCTGTTATAGTCATTCCCAGTTGACGAGGCTTGGGGCTACGACTACCTTTCAAGAAATTTATACTTAGAATGATCATTGTCCTCTAATGACAATGTAATGATAGCATTCATCCATACGAGTTGTTCTGGGTCTGAACAAACTGAATCACCATCTTCACTATCTTCATGATATCACCATTCGTAACGCTCAAATCAAATCGAAGTGGTTCTCGGATAATTAAATCCGATCTCGGTCTCTTCGAAACGATCAACGTATTTGGCCAGATTTGATAGTCGGTTATTTAACTATCAAATTTACATACAAAAGCAGTCACTAGGCTCGATTTCAAACATTTACAAAGGTATATATTCAAATACCTTCCAATATTTCAACATTTGAAAACGATTTCAAATACTTATATCCATAACAGGATATTTCAACCCACACTAACACTTAAAAATAATTTCAAATCCATCTTATAATTCGATACTTAGAAAATATTTCTATATACATCATTTTATCGCTAGAATATCTTCAAACCTTTTTATCCAATACTTAGGACAGTTATAAGTCTATTTCCCAAAAATCATATCTCGTATTCCATACTTCGGAAACATTCACTACAACAAAAGAGGCATATTACAATGGTGGAACACAGTTGTAAAAGATATATTACAATGGTGGAACCACAGTCGTATTTTAAGAAGTTGTAAAAGACTATCAATTTTTTACAACTATGTTCTTTAGTTGCATATAACCGTTGTGATATTGTATATTACAACTGTTTCTTACCCTTGCAAATAACCATTTTACAACTGTTGGTAACTCTTGTAGATATGTAACATTTCATGCTGTAGCAGGTATGACAACTGCTGGATAACTGTTGTAGTTATCTACTACAACTGTTATTCACAATTGCAAAAAATATGATTCACAGTAGATACATTTATGGAAAGCAACTGCTACCAACAATTGCAATTCATCTTCCGACAACTGCTATTAATCATAAATTTCACAACATAATTAAAACCAATATTTCACTAATAATAACTACAATCGTTAACATTACTTGAAACAACACGAACCATTCACATTTAATAAAAGCTAAAACAATTCAATTTTACACCATTTTTGAGTTCATGATTCTATTACAGAACATAACCAAATCCATAACATACGTCAATATAAATACAGATACGTACTAATCAAAAGAGATCAATTCCCCATGCCAAGCAACAATCCTCCCAACCGCTTGTCCAATAGTACAGACGTATGAAGTAGGCCTATATGCATTAGCTTAAGAATCCAGTTGAGTGCAATCTAGTTGAGTGCTTAAGAATCCAGTTGAGTCCAATAGTACAGACGTATGATGCAATATGAATTAGCATATGAGTGCAATCTAGTTGAGTGCTTTCAAGCATAAGATCCTGCAATGTATACTCAGATGGTAACCGAATTATAATCAAGAGCTATTTATAACAACAGTATTCATATAATTAAGCCGAAAGGATGTCAAAGAGGCAACTTGCATTGAACAAGAATATTAGTATACGTACCAATCAACAAAAACATGTACGCCTATTTGTCTAAATGTAAATCCTTTCAAAGCTTTTCCAAAATCTAAAAAAAACAGGAACAAAAATTCACCTGGCCAACATAGAGAGTGGAGACTGAATATACTGCATAACATCATAAGTTGCCAACCCTGCCATCATGAAACAGCTAGGTCAATTGATACAAGGAGAAAACTAAAATGGCTGTATTGTTTAATTCCCAATTATGCCAAGCAAATATTAAAGTTATCACCATTTCAATATTCGAATGGCTGTCTTATTTATAATTATAAAAAATATGCCATTAAATGGAGCACTAAAATTCAAAATTTCCTGACTTCATTCATTTGATTATCCAAGCATGCCAAAATAAACAACAGCTACAGATATGAACAATTTTATAGTCATTCTTTATTTTATGTTTATAATTATTACACACATATATTTATAATACCACATAAGTAAATATCACATTTTGTATGTACTATATAAATATAAATATATTATATATGTTCAATTATAAATTAGTGAAGCTTACATGCACATGTGGATGTACACAAATACCAAAAAAGTTGATAATACCAAAATCCCAGTAAGATATAATACGTTACCAAGATTTGGAATAGTAAAATAATAGAATTGCACACTAAAAACAAAGGTAACGCACAAATATACTTTGAAACTGAACATGAGCAGAGAAAGTGTAACGACCCGTATTTTTACGGATCGAATGTTTGTAAAACAGTTGTTATTTGATTGTGGTATGGTTAAGTCGTTCAGAGCCTAGGTCATTCGGAGCTTAGGTCGTATAGTAGTTAGGTCGTAGACGACTTATAGGAGTTGGCGACCTAAGGGAGTTAGTGGTAGCAGTTAATGACTTAGGGACTGGATGAGGTAAGGCTTAGGTCGTATGACAGTTAGGTCGCGTAGTAGTTTAGGTCGTATGTGAGTTTGGGACGACCTATAGAATTTGACCGACCTAAGGAAATAGGCGACCTAAGGAATAGGCGACTTAAGGAAAGTTGGCGACTTAAGATAATGGAGACTTAAGAGTTAGCGGCATAGGAATAGCGACCTAGTAGACAGTGCGAGTTAACGACCTATAGTAGTTAGGTCGGTGGAGCGACTTATAGGAGTTGGCGACTTAAGGATTATAGGTCGTAAGCGACTTAAGGTAGAATGCTTAAGTCGTTATAGTTAGGTCGTTGTGACCCTGAGTATAGATAGGTCGTTAGACGACCTAAAGGTTAGGTCGTAAGACCCTGTGTATAGTTAGGTCGTATTTGATAAGTCGTTAGGTCGCGCAATGTGTTAAGTCGCGAAAGCGTTAGATCGACATCTTTGTTAAGTCGTGGGTCGCGTGTAAGTGTTGAGGCTTAGGTCGTTGGGTCTGTAGGTCGCGCAGAACTGTTAGGTCGTTGGGTCTGTAGGTCGCGCAGAACTGATAGGTCGTTAAGTCATAGGTCGGAGATAGTTAGGTCGTGGACGACCTAAGGGGGTGGACGACCTAAGATTTTTCCAGCCTAAAAATACATGGTTCTACCTCACTTTTTGGGATCCGGATTTTGAAGCGACGAAGTGCTGCTATTTTGAGAGCTCGAGTTCTACACTTCTTCACTTCTTTTCTCCACTCTAATCTTGTGATTCCTTCCATCCAAATCGAAGATCAAAGAGCTTAGATTGAAGATCTTCAACCATTGAAGAGAGATTTCATCGTTTGAAGCGGAATTTTGGCGGATCAAGTTAGATTCTTCGCTGTCCAGATCTGAAGTGTGTTGCTTTTGAGGTGTTTAGAAGATTTGGTGAGTGGTGATTATCTCTCACACGGATCCAAAGGAGTATATCGGATTGATGGCTTGATTTGGTGTTAAGATAGTGATTTCCATGCATTTTCATAAACTTAAGTGTAGATCTATTGTTCATGATGATTTGACATCCATTTTACTACATGTTAACCTATGCAAGTTCATTCATCAAGTTGTAGAGATATTGCTCATGATTCATGCTTGTTAGATTTAGACTCTTTATTTACAAGATTGCCATTATTGTTATAATTGTTTATTTGATCATGTTTGAATGCTTGATTACTTGGATTAATGTTTGCCTTGATTGATTGTTGTAAATTAGTTGATTGATGAATTGATTTGGACAAGTTAGTCGAAGATGATTCAAAAGCTAAGGGAAAGGCTCTTGAATTGGAAAATCTGCTCGTGGCATATGTGGCGGATGATGAAGCTCATATGGATAGTTTTGATGATGTTGATGTTGAGAAGAGGCTTTGCTATGATGAGATGAAGCGAGGCATGGTATGAGATAGCCTTGGTTTAATCCAGACGGGATCATTCCAAGCATGTTGATAACTCGGTGAAATGGTTCGAGTTGAGGATAATGGATTGCTCGAGAGGCGCTTGAGCTAGTATGGAAATAGTCGTCGAAGAGGATGACTAGGAGGCTGAGATTTCATCGTTGTTGAAGGTTCTAGCAGGCTCAAAGCAAGAGTACGTTGGGCAGATTCGATAGTCCCTAAAGACTATGATTGTAGTCGAGTACTCTGGGCAGATTCGATAGTCCTAGGCACGGGCTGCGACGACGTGCGAAGTTCTGTCTAGAACCGGGGTTGCCATTAACCCTTGACGGACGGCCGAAAGAATGTGCTGGTCATTCAATTAACGGTGGTATCGAAGCAATGATAACAGTGATAGCCAGAGTCATGGATGTTTGGTTGTATCGTCATTCAGTCTCAAGAGCGATGTTTTCTGGGTGCTTATCTGATCTTGGTTTAGGCCTTGGGGGTTTGTACTTGGAAAACACCGACCTTGACTCGAGTGATAATTGCTTTACTTTAAATGTCTGCTTTGCTATGTTTACTTCTGCTTAGTGTGTCTGGGGGGGCTATCACTGTAGAAAGAGGTGGAGTGGGAGGGTTGGATTCCTATTCCTTTTACCTTTATGCTCTTTTGGTATGTTGTTAGTTAATTTACCGCTCACTAAGACTGTTGTCTGACTCAAGGTTTTATGTTCAACTCTTATTACCTTGGGCTGTTCATCCATTTTGGGATGGGCAGACTAGGTAGCAGGTGACAGGTGCTGATCTTAGTTTCTCACGATGCTGATGACGAAGACGGGCTGGAGGCTTGCATATTATTTTCTTACTATATGTACTGGATGTTCCGCTGCTTGTATAATTCTCTGAGTGTTATGTAGTGCGGCTTGATGTATTGACTATTCAGATGTTTGTATCCAACTATTATGAGGTTTAATAGAGATTCTGTTCTGTAAAGCTTCACTATATATACTTTCTATTGTATTTTATCCATGCGCTGTGAGTTATACGATAGATTCTGCTGTTTTAACTTAACCTTGGCAACCGTCCATGGCTGCCTGGCACACCTTACAATGCACTATTTTCTATGTTCAGTGTAGGGGTCATGGGCGGTCGTCACATTTGGTATCAGAGCTTTGGTTAATCGATTTTACCCAACGCTCGCTGACGTAACTACGTATGAGAGACGTAATTGTATTTTGATGGATGATTACTATATATAATATAGTAGCTTAGAATGATTTGAACCCCTTATGCAGTTGTTCTCAAGGTGTATTAATCATTCCTTTTTATAGATATTAAGGATGAGTCGAAGAGGGAGACCAGCTGCTAGGGAATGCCGTGCTGCTGAGGGGGCTGCTGATTATGCTGCTATGTTCGAGGCTATGATGACTTCGATCATGAGAAGGATGCCAGCCCCGGGGCCATCAGTAGATGTTGGATTTCAAGTTCAAACTCCAAAACCGGTGGATTTTGCTAAGCTGTGTAAAGATTATACTGCTCTTGGAGGAAAGGTTTTCTTGGGAACAGAGTCAACCATTGAAGTCCAGAGGTGGATAGATGCTTGTAGAAGAATCTTTGGTGATTTGGGAATCGAGGATGCAACTAAAAGGAAGCTTGCATCAAGACAGCTTCAAGGAAGAGCTTCTGATTGGTGGAACTCTATCACCATTGATACTCCGGAGGAAGGAATTACTTGGGAACAATTCCAAGCCAGATTTGAAGCTAAGTTCATTTCTACAGCTCAGAAATCTGTTCTGTTCAAGAAGTTTGTGGAGTTCAAGCAAGGTGGAAGACCAGTTCTTGAGTATGTTTCTGAGTTTGAAGCTTTGTCCAAGTATGCCCGGTCGTATATTGAATCTGCATATCAGAAGAATGAGAAGTTTGTGACAGGCTTGGACAGTTATCTTGGGAGGCAGTTGGTGGATCATTTGGACGATCCATTTGAGAAGCTTGTGGAGAAAGCTCTCAGGCACGAGAATTTGTTTCCTAAAGAGGGATCTGTTGTTGCTGTGACCAAGGAAGAGTCTAAACCACAGCAAGGTGGAAACAAGAAGAGGAAGCAGCAGCAGCAAAAGGGTAAGGATGGCCAGAAGAAGCCGAAGGGCGAAGTGACTTGCTACAATTGTCAGCAGAAGGGCCATTTCTCCAGAGATTGCAAGAATCCGAAGGTACCGGTGAAGTGCCACAACTATGACAAGCCGGGGCATATTAGGAAGAAATTTCCAGAACCGCGGAAGGACAAGCAGATTGTGCAAGTTTATGCTTTGGGGGCTGTTCCATCATCTTCAAAAGCCTCTACCGCTGAAGAGAAAGGAAAGAGTGTGGTGGTTCAAGGTACTCTTTCCATTTGTGGTGTTCCAGTTAGAGTGTTATTTGATACTGGGGCGTCGCATTCTTTTGTTTGTAATGAACTTGTAGGCCGGTTGGGTTTAGAACCGGATATCGTTGATAGGCCATTGGTTGTGACTAATCCAGTTGGGGGTTCGTCTTGTTTGTGTATGCTATGCCGTGGTCTGATTGTATCGAGTCATGATTGCTCTTTTGTTTGTGATTGTTTTGTTCTGAACTTTGCGGGGTTCGGAATTATTTTGGGTATGGACTGGCTTAGGAAGTATGCGGCAAAGGTTGATTGTGAAAGGTTGGAGGTGACAGTCGAGAATGTGGAGGGGCGAAAGGTTGTGATACGATGTAAGCATGAGGAAGGCGTCTTCATGAGCTTCATGTATTCGCTGGTTGTTCCATGGGATGGACTGTCATCGATGCCAATCGCTAATGGATTTGAGGATGTCTTTGATGAGGTCAAAGGGTTACCGCCGCATAGAGAGATCGAGTTTCGTATAGATCTAGTTGAAGGAACCAGACCTGTTGTGATGCCTCTTAGGCGGATGGCGCCTAGGGAACAACAAGAGTTGATGGTGCAAGTTGATATCTTTTACAGAAAGGATTCATTCGGCGTAGTGTGTCCGAATGGGGTGCACCAGTTGTGTTTGTAACCAAAGCGGATGGATCGCTGAGGTTGTGTGTGGATTATCGTGAGCTGAATAAAGTGACTAAGAAGAACAAGTATCCATTGCCGAGAATAGATGACTTGTTTGATCAGCTTCACGAAGCTAAGGTGTTTTCTCAGATAGATTTGACAACGGGATTTCACCAGTTAAGAGTGGCTAAGGATAGTGTGTCGAAGACTGCTTTCAGGACACCATCCGGTTTCTTTGAGTGGCTGGTAATGCCGTTTGGATTGACCAATGCACCAGCATATTTTGTGGATCTTATGAATAGAGTGTTCAGAGATCAGTTGAACAAGTTCGTACTAGTGTTCGTGGATGATATTTTGATTTACTCCAGAACTGAAGAAGAGCACCAGACGCACTTGCGTATTGTTTTGGAAATCTTACGGAAACATCAGCTGAAGGCTAAGTTTTCGAAGTGAAGAGCGAAGTGAGGTTCTTAGGCCATATTATCTCTGGAAACGAAATAGCGGTTGATCGCGCTAAGGTGGCAGCAATCCAGGATTGGGTTAGACCTAAGAAGGCATCTGATGTGAGAAGTTTTCTTGGATTAGCAGGATATTAACGTCGGTTTATCAAAGACTTTTCCAAGGTAGTTGCACCATTAACAGGATTGATGAAAAAGAACCAAGTATTCAGATGGGATGCTAAGTGTGAGCAAGCTTTCGGAATCCTGAAAGAGCTACTGACAAGTGCTCCTGTTTTGATTATTCCAAGTGGAAATGATGAGATGGTGGTTTACACCGACGCATGTGGTACTGGACTTGGAGCAGTGCTAATGCAAAAGGGTAAAGTTGTTGCGTATGCAAGTCGACAATTGAAGCTGCACGAAAGGAATTATCCGGCTCATGATTTGGAGTTGGCGGCGGTTGTTTTTGCTCTGAAGATGTGGAGACATTATCTATTGAGAGTTCGATTCGAGTTGTTTACAGATCATAAGTCGTTGAAGTATCTTTTCTCCCAAAAGGATTTGAATCTTAGGCAGCAACGATGGTTAGAGTTTTTGGCATCATATGATTTTGGTATAGCCTATACTCCGGGAAAAGATAACGCAGTGGCAGATGCGTTAAGTCGAAGACATGCAGGATTGAGAGCCATATTTTCAGAATGGAAGAGTCTCGAGTATTTAGCTGGATTTGACTTCAGGCCTAGATGCGAATTGGAACCTGAGATGTTGGCAAACTTATCGATAAGACCGACTCTTGTGGAAAGAATTGGCGAGAGCCAAAAGCGAGACGATAAGCTTGTTAAGATTATCCGTGATTTGGAATCTGGATTGGACCCAAAAAAGGATAAAGGATTCGAGGTTGATCGAGAGGGTTGGCTTCGGAAGCAAGGACGACTTGTTGTTCCTGATATAGATGAATTGAGGAATGAAGTTCTGAAGGAAAGTCATCACTCAAAGTTGACAATTCATCCAGGTGGAAATAAGATGTATCAGGATATGAAGAGAACCTATTACTGGGAAGGTATGAAGAAGGATGTTGGAAATTTTATTTCCAAGTGCATGAATTGCCAGTTGGTAAAAGCCGAGCAGAAGAAGCCAAGTGGATTGCTTCAGCCATTAGAAGTTCCTACATGGAAGTGGGAGCAAATATCGATGGATTTTATTGATGGGCTACCTAGAACAAGAGCGGGAAATGAAGGGATTTGGGTCATTGTGGATCGTCTGACTAAGAGTGCAAGATTCATTCCTGTTCGATCAACTAGGACTGCATCGAAATTGGCTGAGCTGTATGTTAAGTGGATAGTTCGATTCCATGGTATTCCGAAGAGTATAGTGAGCGATCGAGACCCATTGTTCACTAGTGGATTTTGGAAGAGCTTTCAGGAAGTTTTGGGAACTGAGTTGCGTTTGAGTATAGCCTATCATCCCCAAACAGATGGTCAGACCGAGAGAGTCAACCGAGTATTGGAAGATCTCCTTAGAGCTTGTGTTTTAGGTTTCGGAGGATCATGGGAAGATCACCTTCATTTGGTGGAATTTTCGTATAATAACAGTTACCAGTCAAGCATTGGTATGGCACCATATGAGGCACTGTATGGAAGACCGTGTAACTCTCCGACATGTTGGTTAGAAACAGGGGAAAAGTTGATACTTGGGCCAGAAATGATTCGACAGACTTCGGATTGCATAGAGATCATTCGGCAACGAATGAAGGCAGCCCAAGACTGTCAGAAAAGTTATGCTGATAAGCGTCGTAAGGATTTGGAATTCGACGTAGGTGATAGGGTTTTTATGAAGATTTCTCCACTGAAGAATGTTATTCGATTTGGAAAGAAAGGAAAATTGACTCCGAGATTTGTTGGACCATTCCCGATCATCGAGCGAATTGGAAAGCTCGCCTACAAATTGGAGTTACCAGAAAAGATGTCGAGTGTGCACAATGTTTTTCATGTATCGTATCAACGGAAGTATGTGCACGACTCGAATACAGTGGTTTCTGCTGATAGCTGTGAAGATTTCGAGATTGATCCAGTCGATAAGAGACCTCGTAAGCCGCTTCGTGTTGTGGAAACTGACACAAAACAGCTTAGGAGGAAGGTAGTTAGGTTGCTCAAGGTACAATGGAGTGATGATGTTAACGACTGTACATGGGAGGTGGAAGAGAGGATGAAAGCAGCTCATCCTGAACTCTTCGAGGTATGGCCATAAGGTGTCGTGACATCTCATGACATTGTAACTTGTTCTAATTTTAGAATTCTGCATGCTAGGCTAGAATTGGATGCATGGTTTGTTGATTGCTATGGATGGTAGGCATGCGGAATAGCTTTTGATTGCTCTTGTTTGTTTGGAATTTTGGGGGCGAAATTCCTAAGGGGGAGAGAATGTAACGACCCGTATTTTTACGGATCGAATGTTTGTAAAACAGTTGTTATTTGATTGTGGTATGGTTAAGTCGTTCAGAGCCTAGGTCGTTCGGAGCTTAGGTCGTATAGTAGTTAGGTCGTAGACGACTTATAGGAGTTGGCGACCTAAGGGAGTTAGTGGTAGCAGTTAACGACTTAGGGACTGGATGAGGTAAGGCTTAGGTCGTATGACAGTTAGGTCGCGTAGTAGTTTAGGTCGTATGTGAGTTTGGGACGACCTATAGAATTTGACCGACCTAAGGAAATAGGCGACCTAAGGAATAGGCGACTTAAGGAAAGTTGGCGACTTAAGATAATGGCGACTTAAGAGTTAGCGGCATAGGAATAGCGACCTAGTAGACAGTGCGAGTTAACGACCTATAGTAGTTAGGTCGGTGGAGCGACTTATAGGAGTTGGCGACTTAAGGATTATAGGTCGTAAGCGACTTAAGGTAGAATGCTTAAGTCGTTATAGTTAGGTCGTTGTGACCCTGAGTATAGATAGCTCGTTAGACGACCTAAAGGTTAGGTCGTAAGACCCTGTGTATAGTTAGGTCGTATTTGATAAGTCGTTAGGTCGCGCAATGTGTTAAGTCGCGAAAGCGTTAGATCGGCATCTTTGTTAAGTCGTGGGTCGCGCGTAAGTGTTGAGGCTTAGGACGTTGGGTCTGTAGGTCGCGCAGAACTGTTAGGTCGTTAAGTCATAGGTCGGAGATAGTTAGGTCGTGGACTACCTAAGGGGGCGGACGACCTAAGATTTTTCCAGCCTATAAATACACGGTTCTACCTCACTTTTTGGGATTCGGATTTTGAAGCGACGAAGTGCTGCTATTTTGAGAGCTCGAGTTCTACACTTCTTCACTTCTTTTCTCCACTCTAATCTTGTGATTCCTTCCATCCAAATCGAAGATCAAAGAGCTTAGATTGAAGATCTTCAACCATTGAAGAGAGATTTCATCGTTTGAAGCGGAATTTTGGCGGATCAAGTTAGATTCTTCACTGTCCAGATCTGAAGTGTGTTGCTTTTGAGGTGTTTAGAAGATTTGGTGAGTGGTGATTATCTCTCACACGGATCCAAAGGAGTATATCGGATTGATGGCTTGATTTGGTGTTAAGATAGTGATTTCCATGCATTTTCATAAACTTAAGTGTAGATCTATTGTTCATGATGATTTGACATCCATTTTACTACATGTTAACCTATGCAAGTTCATTCATCAAGTTGTAGAGATATTGCTCATGATTCATGCTTGTTAGATTTAGACTCTTTATTTACAAGATTGCCATTATTGTTATAATTGTTTATTTGATCATGTTTGAATGCTTGATTACTTGGATTAATGTTTGCCTTGATTGATTGTTGTAAATTAGTTGATTGATGAATTGATTTGGACAAGTTAGTCGAAGATGATTCAAAAGCTAAGGGAAAGGCTCTTGAATTGGAAAAGCTTCTCGTGGCATATGTGGCGGATGATGAAGCTCATATGGATAGTTTTGATGATGTTGATGTTGAGATGAGGCTTTGCTATGATGAGATGAAGCGAGGCATGGTATGAGATAGCCTTGGTTTAATCCAGACGGGATCATTCCAAGCATGTTGATAACTCGGTGAAATGGTTCGAGTTGAGGATAATGGATTGCTCGAGAGGCGCTTGAGCTAGTATGGAAATAGTCGTCGAAGAGGATGACTAGGAGGCTGAGATTTCATCATTGTTGAAGGTTCTAGCAGGCTCAAAGCAAGAGTACGTTGGGAAGATTCGATAGTCCCTAAAGACTATGATTGTAGTCGAGTACTCTAGACAGATTCGATAGTCCTAGGCACGGGCTGCGACGACGTGCGGAGTTCTGTCTAGAACCGGGGTTGCCATTAACCCTTGACGGACGGCTGAAAGAATGTGCTGGTCATTCAATTAACGGTGGTATCGAAGCAATGATAACAGTGATAGCCAGAGTCATGGATGTTTGGTTGTATCGTCATTCGGTCTCAAGAGCGATGTTTTCTGGGTGCTTATCTGATCTTGGTTTAGGCCTTGGGGGTTTGTACTTGGAAAACACCGACCTTGACTCCAGTGATAATTGCTTTACTTTAAATGTCTGCTTTGCTATGTTTACTTCTACTTAGTGTGTCTGGGGGGGCTATCATTGTAGAAAGAGGTGGAGTGGGAGGGTTGGATTCCTATTCCTTTTACCTTTATGCTCTTTTGGTATGTTGTTAGTTAATTTACCGCTCACTAAGACTGTTGTCTGACTTAAGGTTTTATGTTCAACTCTTATTACCTTGGGCTGTTCATCCATTTTGGGATGGGCAGACTAGGTAGCAGGTGACAGGTGCTGATCTTAGTTTCTCACGATGCTGATGACGAAGACGGGCTGGAGGCTTGCATATTATTTTCTTACTATATGTACTGGATGTTCCGCTGCTTTGTATAATTCTCTGAGTGTTATGTAGTGAGGCTTGATGTATTGACGATTCAGATGTTTGTATCCAACTATTATGTGGTTTAATAGAGATTCTGTTCTGTAAAGCTTCACTATATATACTTTCTATTGTATTTTATCCATGCGCTGTGAGTTATACGATAGATTCTGTTGTTTTAACTTAACCTTGGCAACCGTCCATGGCTGCCTGGCACACCTTACAACGCACTATTTTCTATGTTCAGTGCAGGGGTCATGGGCGGTCGTCACAGAAAGAAAGATGAGAAAGTACAAATATAAGGACTCAGCTAACTAAAGACAAGACCAGGGTGGTCAAGTGCAGAACCAGGTGAGAAAATTGCCTGACATACGAGTCAGCAAACTGAAGGTGAGAAAAAATGTAAAATGATCTACTTATTTTAGTAAGAAATAATGAATACACAAAATTGAGGAAATGAAATGTAGAAAGAAAAGATAAAAACAGAGTCCAAAACCTGGAGATTGTTTCTTTCTTTACAAATCAGATAGTATGAAATTTTATATAAACATGCATTCTCTATTACAACAAATTAACAACTTATTTTTATGAATAAACCGATACCTTTCGTCAAATCAGATTGTTTCTTTCTTTACTCCTAAACCGATACCATTTGTCAAAATGCTTTTTATGAATATTCATGCATTCTCTATTACAACATGCAATGTAACGCACCGCCTTCAAAAGCGCACTGCCTCTAAAGGCGGTGCAAATTGCAGCACTGCCTTGGAATGGCAGTGCACGCACTGCCTTTAAAAAGCAGTGCAAAATACATTTGCACTGCCTTCAAAGGCAGTGCAAGCACACTGCCTGTTCAGGCAGTGCACACATGCACTGTCTGTAACACGCAGTGCCGCATGATGCTGCTGCACGTGCACGGAAATGTCTGTAACACGCAGTACCGCATGATGCTGCTGTACTTGCACACATCCTACTAGTTTCAAACAACTCATCTCATAATCCATTGTTATAGTTTAGGTAAGTAGTCAATGTATTATTTTATTTGAGTAATTTATATACAAAGTTCAAGATGATTACCTCTTCTTGATGTTGCTCATTCTTACCCATGGATGCAACAAATTCAAGCTTCTTTTACAAAGTGAACAACCTCCACTACCATCTCCTTCACGATCACCTATCAACGGAATTTCAATTTGAATTTGTAATCAACACCTTGCCACCGCTTACTCAACCCGGAATGATGCGTTGAAGAGTTGCATCCATTTTCTCATTTGTTTACCGTTCTACTTCTAGCTTATTTATTCTTTTTTTCTTCTGCTTGTTTGTTGGTTACGCTCATGGTCAATGCATTTTTTTTCCTGATCAATTGTTTATGAGTATCCTTCACTGTTTGCAACTTGAATTTTTGCGTGCACCTATTAATGTCTTATCCTATTTTTTAAAACCCGCACCCTGGACTGGCTGTTGCCTGTACAACCACAATGATCTATGATGGTCTAGTTTTCAAATCATAAAAAGAAATAAACTGGTAAAATAAAAAATCAATTACCGACAAACATAAAATGAAATCGAGGGGAGGAAATTTTTTTTTACAAAAATAAACCAAACAAAAGAAACGAAAAGCTACAGAGGGAATAAAATAACAAACATCTTCCCTTTTCCTCCTCTCAGCACTTTCTACATTTACATGCCAAAAGGAAAAAAAGAAAAATTGCTCTACTCCAAGCGTCCAAAGTAGCATTTATTTGTGTAAAATCACCAAATTATAATGATATACCCAGACAACCAACAACAATGCGGAACTGTTGATTGTCTTAATAAAGAACTTAAGAATTTAATCCATACTTATAAGAGGGATGAACATGGAGTCTTTTCTTTTCTTTCTTTTTGATTTTTTTTTGGAATGGATTGCGCACAACTCTGATCATCAGGGGCAAATCCAGACCTCTGTTCCAAAGGGATCAAAATTTGAGAGGGGTTGGTGTTCAATTTACTGGGATTTTCAACATCGTACAAAATTTTAATTGCTAAGTTCAACTGGGATTTTCAACATCGTACAACATTCCTTTGAAGCTGTTTACATAGTGTTCCATTTACACAATACCCAATAATAACAATATTTTGGTAAATAAAAACGATAAAAATAATGAAAATAAATGAATAATCTTGTTTATTACAACCAACACAAACAAAATGATTTCAATTCAATTTTACTACAAATAACTCCAAGTATCAATCAAACACTAACAACAATGAGCAAATAAAATCAAGCATCAGTATTGACGTTGTTTAATTTTAGATCTATACACATAAATGAATGAGTATAACAAATCTACTACTAAATTGATTCGAAAGGTGAGGAGAAATTCAAACCTCGATTCGGAATATTCGTCAACGCAGAAAACAACACTGGTGTATGGTTTGGCAATTCGTCGAAGGCTCTTGGTAGGGTTTAGCTTCGATGATGGCAAGGCCGCGAGAACAATGTGGGATGGAATTGCGGTTTTAGGTTTATAAATTTTGACGATGATGTTTATTTTTAGGAGTTTAAGAAAAGAGCGGCTATTGAAATGTTGGGAGGGAAATGAAATTTTCACGAAGCCGCTGTTGGAGAAGAGTGAAAAGAGTGCTTGGAAATAGATATTACAACTGTAAAAAATGAAGTGGTTGTCAGATGTGTATATTACAACTAGCATACGAACAAAGTTGTTAGAGGTAACCTTATTACAACCGTTAAAAATAAACAGTTATTATAAAATACTTATTACAACTATCAGCTTATGCTAGTTGTAAATCAATAGTTGTAATATGGTTGTTTTGTTGTAGTGATTCCGTACTTATCTCATAAATTTTCGAAATTTATTAATTCCCTTTTCCATTCCCAAAATTTATTGATTATATCTATTTATAATCCAACTAACAATTTAAAATTCCTTTAATGAATTCAAATTCATTTCCGAAGTCCCGTGTCTAACTATTTTGGAAATTCTCTAAATTTCCAGAAACACTATTATAACACTTCACTTAAAGCAATCACGTCCATTCAATAAATCCGGATCAAATCTCGAGAGTATTTATAGATAAATTCCAACACTTACCCTTAAATCATAGATGTAAAAATAATAATTTTTAAAGTGTAATAATTTATTTCTAAAACATGTTTAAGTAATTATTTAAAATATCAAAACACTTTTAAATAAACATCGATAACTCATTCCCAATTCATTTTAAAATAAAGTAATAAATTTACAAAAAACTTATTATAAAAATTCAAATTCCTTTCAACTAATATTTAAATAATTAACTTTATGAACTATTTCCATACTAAAAATAGTTTTTAAATTACATAGTTTAATAAATAGGGATTTCCTTTTAAAGATGAAACTTAACTTCTCGATAAAAATATATTTTAAAAATCCCAATATAACCAATTCCAATTTATAAATCTCTCTTGATTTATAATCCATCGACCACATTTTCAATTTCATAACTTTTTCCCCACGTTTCAAAAATAGGATCTACCATTTTTTTTATCCCGATTATCCTATCTCACTATAAATTCTCATCGTGAATTTATATTTCCATTATCAAATGATAATAATTTCACTTATTTATGAACATTGTTTATAAACTTCAAGATCTCATTTCCAGTTTACAACGGTTTCATATCATTCAAATCCATTTATAAATCAAATTTCTAATTAAAATTCCATTCGTAAATCTATTTCTAAAATAATCCAAACTATATTCCGAAACCATTCAAATCTCGATTTCTACTTCCATTTCGTGAATTAAAAATCTTATTTAAAAATCCAGTATAACCAATTCTATATTTATTTCCACATTTCCTTTATTCTCCCAAACTATTCAAATATCGATTTTTAAATCCCTTTTACTTTTAAACGCATATCACCTAAGATTTACCAAATAAAATCTTTTATATCCAATATTTCAAAATCTTTATTTAAAATATACCAAGAAATAAGTAAGTACAAATTTAAAGTCAAATCATTTATTTATCCAAATGAATGCCCTTTTTAATTAATCCAACATTCAATATAAATATTTCACTTCTAAATCGCTTTTCAACTTTTATTTCAAATCCAAAAATAATATTTATAGATTTAAAATATTGAAATTAGGGCCAGTGCTACCATATCATTCAATAAATTCAAATCACACTATATTCTATCACAGATTATTCAAACATATCATATATCAATATATATATGAAATCAAATTCAACATTTTTGAGGAATCCAGATGGATCTCTCCAACCTGTTTCCGTGCATCCACAGATGTTAGATAATATAAAATACCAATTCCGCTTCGAGGCGGGATATTGCGGTAATATAGGGTCATCCGCTATTATGCGGGGCGCATTGGGTCTCATCCGCTTCAATAGGCGGGAATAATCAATCCAACTACTAATATATATATACTACTATATATATATAATATAACATCCAACTGATAATATAACTTATCAATTCACCCAATCATCCGATAATTAATTATAAAATTAAACTAGCAATCCAAATGAGTGAAATTTACTCACCTTGATTTTTATTGTCGCTTTCGCTTTCTGATTTCCGATTAAATTCGAATGCATTCGAATTTAATTGGAAATTCTACAAGCTCTAAACTCAACCAAGTTGATTCCATAGCAAAGATCTCGTTAATGCGAACCCAACGCGACTGACCGCGTTGGATTTGGACCTAAAACGAATAAGATATTCAATTTATAAGTTTAATGATTATTCTTAAAAATAATTTATATAAATAACCAACTTTTCCTTTAACCAAAAAACAACAGGCCCGGCCTAATATGAATAGTACCGTCTTTTCCCAATTTCTCAAGCCTGCATCTCCTCAACAGATACGCGTGCACGCGTACACTGATACGGCCATCCCATCCCTATTTCAACGAAATGACTCCGCCATCGAATCCCACTCATCATTCTCCACCCACACGACACTTCGCTTCTCCCTTCGAGCCACTACACGAAATCATGACAGCGGCTCCCCTCTACGTGCATAGTAAATATCACATCCAAGGTTTTAAATATCGGATTTCGGTCACGTTTCGTCTCGGAATTTCTACACAAGTTATCTCGTATCGGGGGAGATCTCGGACGAGATGAATACATATCGGGTGTACATCTCAGATTAACATCTAGGGTCTTATAATGCATCTCGGGAATATTTCGGATGTACTTATGTGTCTAAAATTGATGTGTCAAAAATTTATTTAACGGTTATAACTTTCGTAGTAAAAATAAAAATGGTAACATACTTGATTTACAAGGAAAAAAGAATATTTTTAGAAGAGTAGTAGCTTGATTAGCTTAATTGATTTGGTAATGATTGAATAATATTCTTTTATTTGAACATAATAAAGAAGTGAAACCTTTCGCTATGACTCATTAAGATTAAGATAAAAAGTAAAGAATATGTTCAAGAAGTTGATAAATTATAATTGGATTGAGTAGTTTCTTTTGAACCAATATGAAAATAAAAAATATTATGCAAAATAAGAAAAATGTATAATTTCGGGTGAGATCTTGGATTGAAATTTTAATCCATATTTCGGGTGAGATTTGAATATCTCGGACGAGATGAGTGTCGAGGGAGATATGGAGGAGATTTGATGTCTCGTCTCGTTTAAGTGTGAAAATGAGATCTCGGAGGAGATCTCGGGCGATATATAGGAGATTTAAAACCATGATCACATCCCACCAGAGAGCATCGCACGTCACCAAATCGATCACCCAGCTGCTAAACAATCTTGCGATCATGAATCTAATCACTAATTCGACAAGTTCACCCTCAAACCCATAAAAGTCGAAACCCTAGTTTACTGCTTCACAACCATGGCCACGGTACTTTTTCAAAATTCGCACGCGACCCTCGAAAATCATCTCAGGCCAAAGATCATACCAAACCGAGAATTTTGAAATTCGTTTCAGGGTTTTATTGATTTGCATTTAATTTTTTATTTTTATTTTTGAACTTTCTTTTTTTTCTTGTTGTACTCTGTTTGCTGTGTTTAAAAAGTGAAGAGAAGGAAGCATGCATACGAAGGAAATGTAGAATAGGGTAGGGTGGCTGTAGGATAGAGTTTGACTAAATATTGCGGCTGATGTGAATGATGATAATAATATATATATTTAAAATTCTCAAAATATATAGATATTTATTCTGAACCCCGATCGAGGCATGCCACCAGGCGTTCCTAATGTTATACCCCATTCTGAACGCAATGGAACAAGTTTCGAGCCCCAATTCGATCGTATGGAGAATATAGCTTTTTGAACCCAATTATTATATTGAATTTTCGATATTAAATTCAACGCGTTTCTATCCCGTACAACCAAATGGTAACTCCAAACGCTACGAAATTTGGAAATCTGATTATAATACATTATTACAGATTCAATGGAACTGGTTTCATCGAAATCCGAGACTGTGCCCTTGAAAGTTATTTTTATATGTTAATTTAAACGAGATATTTTCAAAATCAGTTAAATCACTTTTAAATCCAATTTGAAAGTTTGTTTATCTTCATTTTTATTAAATATAATTTAAATAACCTTTGAAATTATTTTTATCAAGCTTAAAACTCAAGATTATATTATTTAACCAATTTCAATTATTAAATCTAGCAATTAATTTATCCAATAAATCCCTATATTTGAATTTCAAGTTATTTAATCTATAAATTTAACTTTCAAATATTTAAAATTAATTAAACACTCCAATCTCAAATGACTAAAATCCTGGATCGTTACATTCTTCCCCCCTTAAAAGAATTTCGTCCCCGAAATTGCCAAGGTAGGAAAAATGCGCAAACCCATTTCTTTTCTAAAACAAATTAGTTGAAATAACTTCCAAAATCAATCTGTTGAAACCTTGTTATTACTTTTACTAAGTTTCCATATTCATTCATAGATTCTAACTAATATAATCCCGTTCAATCATTTCAGACCATAACTCAAAAATCAAATTTTAGATATAAAAAATTTCTTCAAAATTTCTAACTCCTTAAATTTTCGAAAAATTACGCCAGCGTCTCCTTTACGTGGCTAGATCAGAACAACTACAAATCACCACTACGGGCCCAAGCCAACAAAAGAAAGCAAAGCCATGTGGCTCATTCATAAAACCATCAAATTCAAACAACAATTTAAACACGTACCTTTTAGTCGGGCAACCTAGTTTTCTTATGATATCAAAGACATCAAATTAGCTCTTGCTTTTAAATACCTGCATCTTATTTACCAATGATATTCAATCATATAATTCATAATCATATTATTCTGCATTTTCAATTTTCAATATCTGCTTTACTTAAGCCCGTACGATGTACATATATCATCCGTACGCAATATCAAATCTGATCGCTTTACTCAATCACACAATTTCACTTCCGAACTAGTATCATTCACACGACTCTCTAGTGCGGACGCAGATTTGGTTCCTTGATCAGAAATCGTTATTCTCCTTGCATAGCCATATACTATGATAGAGAATTCCAAAATCAATCAAAAATCCACATCTAGTGTTCGCCGTAGAAAATCGAGTAAAAAATCCTAATTCGAATCGATATAAATTATCTCGAAATTCTGTGCTCGAATCTGGATCAAACCGTCATACGAATAAATAATATATGTACAACTTACGTATTAATTTCAATTGATTATTAGCTACACCAAATTCTCTTATTCACATTCATTCCATTTATATTTATTTATTCACTATTATTATCCACATTGCATTATCCATATTGCTTAATTTCTTAGTATATTTTCCCAATACCAATTATCTCTTAAGAATTTTCTCATCAATTTTCTCAAGTCAATTTTTAATGTTTTATACAAATGTTCTTAGATTAATTACCACTTCACAACTTAAGTCCCTATCCATTTCTATTCAAATTCAATTTCATTCTCTAACTCAACATTTATCAATCAGCATTCCAACCCATATTCAATTCGCTAATTAATTTAATTAGCCTATTTCATTAATTTATTTCAATTCTCAATAAATTCTATTTCCACAAATTACTTCATTTAGCCTAACTTGGGCTAAATTTTTAGAATTCACTTTATTTAACTTATTTTAACTTATTTTAACTTAAATTTCATTCCACGGTAAAATTTCAAATTTTCCTTTCTTGCATTCACAATCAACAATTTTAAAATATTGTTGTAACTTGCAAATTTTCAAATTTTATAAGTTATCATCTTATTTATCATATTTTCAATAACATTTAATTGAAAATTCCAAGAGTTCAAACACCTCATTCTTATTTATTTCAAATCATTTTGAAATATTATATATATATATATAATTCCTTTGGTATAACAAATCATTTTTTTGAATTTCAAAACCAAATCAGTTTTACCAAAACAAAACTCCAACTGGTAGCAATTCCTCTCTTGGAAACTCGAAAATGAGCATCGATGATGCTGTTGTCATCACCGAAATTATTTTCCAGCGATCGAAGTGAGTTCAGTGCTTAAATTTCTTTTAAACCCCCTTTAAATATTTCTATTCAAAATTATTTTTCAGATAATACTATGATTATTTTCCAAAACCTTGAAAGATCATTTTCAAAATTTTCGGGACTTAGATTCAAAACTTCTCAGTTTAAATCCATTTAAATTTATAAGTCACATTTTATAAATTATACTTACAAAATTTCACTTCCTCAAAACATTTGACAATGTTTTATCATTGTTTATTTTTTTATAATAAACATCTTTTATTTAGGCACAACAACCAATTAATGATAATAATCAAATATTATCATTCTCTAACAACCAAGCACACCATATACAACTATAATAATTTCTGAAAATTATACCTTTATAAAATATAATTTAGGTAAAATTATTTCATTTACCCGGTTTCAAAACAATACCATGTCGAACTGCTCTATTCAAGTGTTTAGAGATCCCTATCAATAACGTTAATTACTCGTATTGACCAAAATCCATAACCCACTCAATAGACCAACCAACACAATATAAATCAATTTATATTCACTAACAAATACACGCTTATATCTATTAATACACTCAAACTCATTCTAGGGTACCACCGACCCTATCTCTAATGAGTTACCCCATCAAGCCAAGGTTCTCGCTTAACCTTCAGCTCCGATACCAAATGTAGCGACCCGCCGTTCCATACCCTTCCAGTTAACAATTAATTACACTTATCCAACACAAATTGTATGAAAAGACGAATGACTAAGAGAAAGAAGAGGATAGAATAAGAAACAGAAACAACAATGCATAGAATCTCACAATCGCGGTGGAACAAAATATAATATATTTCAACAGATCTTGTACAAAGAAAAACTGTAACTGTTAATATACATACCAATCATTAGAGTACAACAATCAACAAACCAATATTGGATAGTCATAATAACTTGTCCTCACAAGTGCTGAATATACAGCCTGCAATACACAGCGGAATATAATCAAGTACGTGTAATACGTCTTCATCATGCGGCTCGTCTCCTGAGCTCCATAGCATTCTAATCTGAATCAGTAATACTCGGTCTAAACCAAGCATTATAATAAAATAACACCCGAGTCAGTCTGGAAAACCAGCGTGAGAAAACACACTCAATTTGAATTATTATTATTTTCAAAATCCTTTGAAACAAAGGTATCTCGTAAGACCGCGTCACACATAAACACGACGAGTTTTTACCTTACGATAACCAAAACATTTTATATCAAGATCATCAGATATTATAATAGTGTCTATAGAAAATAAATTAGAAAATAGCTGAAATGCTTGCATCTCACGTTTCAGAATAGTTGAGCATAATCAAAACCGTACAGGCTCGTAGTGGATATTGGATTCCATACAATGACTGGGCTACTGGGGTACCGTCCATCACAGTACACCTCTATAAAAATGTACCAAGGACCTCGTCGGGATCCCCTGCTAATACAGGACCGGCTTCCCCCTAACTTGGATAGTACCGAATATGCTATCACCTCGGGTGTTTCCACCCTTATCGAGAGCTCTCCTTTTTCCATGCACACCCATATCCATAATTTATAATATATCCGAGAGTATCTAGAAAGGCGATAAACATACCCTAATTAGGTGCGACCCACTTAGCCCTGCTGCATCTCCCATGTTTTAGTCATTCCCAGTTGATGAGGCTTGAGGCTACGATTACCTTTCAAGGAATTTATACTTAGAATGCTCATTGTCCTCCAATGATAATGTACTGATAACATTCATCCATACGAGTTGTTCTGGGTCTGAATAAACCGAATTACTGTCTTCACTATCTTCATGATATCACCATTCGTAACGATCAAATCGGATCGAAGTGGTTCTCGGATAATTAAATCCGATCTCGGTCTCTTCGAAACGATCAACGAATTTGGCCAGATTTGACAGTCGGTTATTTAACTATCAAATTTACACACAAAAGCAGTCACTAGGCCCGATTTCAACATTTACAAAGGTATATATTCAAATACCTTCCAATATTTCAACATTTGAAAACGATTTCAAATACTTATTTCCATAACAGGATATTTCAACCCACACTAAAACTTAAAAATAATTTCAAATCCATCTTATAATTCATTACTTAGAAAATATTTCTATATACATCATTTCATTGCTATAATATCTTCAAACCCTTTTATCCAATATTTTGGACAATTATAAGTCTATTTCCCAAAAATCATATCTCATATTCCATACTTCGGAAACATTCCGTACTTATCTCATAAATTTTTAAAATTTATTAATTCCCTTTTCCATTCCTAAAATTTATCGATTATATCTATTTATAATCCAACTAACAAATTAAAATTCCTTTAATGAATTCAAATTCATTTTCGAAGTCCCCATGTCTAACTATTTTGGAAATTCTCTAAATTTCCAGAAACACTATTATAACACTTCACTTAAAACAATCACATCCATTCAATAAATCTGGATCAAATCTCGAGAATATTTATAGATAAATTCCAACACTTACCCTTAAATCATAGATGTAAAAATAATAATTTTTAAAGTGTAATAATTTATTTTCAAAACATGTTTAAGTAATTATTTAAAATATCAAAACACTTTAAAATAAACATTGATAACTCATTCCCAATTCATTTTAAAATAAACTAATAAATTTACAAAAAAATTATTATAAAAATTCAAATTCCTTTCAACTAACATTAAATATTTAAATAATTAACTTTATGAACTATTTCCATACTAAAAATAGTTTTTTAATTACATAGTTCAATAAATAGGCATTTCCTTTTAAAGACGAAACTTAACTTCTCGATAAAAATATATTTTAAAAATCTCAATATAACCAATTCCAATTATAAATCTCTCTTGATTTATAATCCATCGACCACATTTCCAATTTCATAACTTTTTCCCCACGTTTCAAAAATAGGATCAACCATTTCTTTTTATCCCGATTATCTTATCTCACTATAAATTCTTATCGTGAATTTATATTTCCATTATCAAATGATAATAATTTCACTTATTTATAAACATTGTTTATAAACTTCAAAATCTCATTTCCAGTTTACAATGGTTTCATATCATTAAAATCCATTTATAAAATCAAATTTCTAATTAAATGTCCATTCATAAATCTATTTCTCAAATAATCTAAACTATATTCCGAAACCATTCGAATCTCGATTTCTACTTCCATTTCGTGAATTAAAAATCTTATTTGAAAGTCTAGTATAATCAATTCCATATTTATTTCCATATTTCCTTTATTCTCCCAAACTATTCAAATATCGATTTTTAAAACCCTTTTACTTTTAAACTCATCACTTAAGATTTACCACATAAAATCCTTTATATCCAATATTTCAAAATCTTTATTTAAAATATACCAAGAAATAATAAGTACAAATTTTAAAGTCAAATCATTTATTTATCCAAATGAAGGCCCTTTTTAATTAATCCAACATTCAATATAAATATTTCACTTCCAAATTGCTTTTCAACTTTTCTTTCAAATCCAAAAATAATATTTATAGATTTAAAATATTAAAATTTGGGCCAGTGCTACCATATCATTCAATAAATTCAAATCATACTATAATCTATCACAGATTATTCAAACATATCATATATCAATATATATATATATGAAATCAAATTCACCATTTTTGAGGAATCCTGATGGATCCCTCTAACCTATTTCCCTACACCCACAGATGTTAGAGAACATAAAATACCAATCCCGCTTCGAGGGGGGATATCGCGGTAATATAGGGTCATCCACTATTATTCGGAGCGCATAGGATCTCATCTGCTTCAATAGGCGAGAATAATCAATCCAACTACTAATATATATACTACTATATATATATATAATATAACATCAAACTGATAATATAATTTATCAATTCGTCCAATCATCCAATAATTAATTATAAAATTAAACTAGCAATCCAAATGAGTGAGATTTACTCACCTTGATTTTTATTGTCGCTTTCACGTTCTGATTTCCGATTAAATTCGAATGCGTTCGCATTTAACTGGAAATTCTGCAAGCTCTAAACTCAACCAAGTTAATTCCATAGCAAATATCTCGGTAATACGAACCTAACGCGACTGGCCGCGTTGGATTTGGACCTAAAACAAAAAAGATATTCAATTTATAAGTTTAACGATTATTCTTAAAAATAATTTATATAAATAACCAACTTTTCCTTTACCCAAAAGCAATAGGCCCGGCCCAATATGAATAGTACCTTCTTCCTTCGTTCCCAATTTTTCAAGCCTGCATCTCCTCAACAGATACGCGTGCACGCATACACCGATACGGCCATCCCATCCCTATTTCGACGAAATGACTCCGCCATCGAATCCCACTCATCGTTCTCTACCCACACGACACTTCGCTTCCCCCTCTAAGCCACTGCATGAAATCGCGACAGCGCCTCCCCTCTACGTGCACATTAAATATCACATCCAACCAGAGAGCATCGCGCGTCACCAAATCGATCACCCAGCTGCTAAACAATCTTGCGATCACGAATCTAATCACCAATTCGACAAGTTCACCCTTAGTTCCATAAAAGTCAAAACCCTAGTTTACTGTTTCACAACCATGGCCACTGTACTTTTCCAAAATTCGCATGCAACCCTCGAAAATCATCTTAGGTCGAAGATCATACCAGAACGGGAATTTTAAAATTCGTTTCAGGATTTTGTTGATTTGCATTTAAGTGTTTTTTTATTTTTGAACTTTCTTCTTCTTTTTTTCTTATTGTAATCTGTTTGTTGTGTTTAAAAAGTGAAGAGAAGGAAGCGTGCGTACGAAGGAAATGTAGAATAGGGTAGGGTAGATGTAGGATAGAGTTTGACTAAATATTGCGGTTGATGTGAATGATGATAACAATATATATATATATATATATATATTTAAAATTCTCAAAATATCTAGATATTTATTCTAAACCTCGATCGAGGCATGCCGCCAGGCATTCCTAATGTTATACCCCTATTCCGAACGCAATGGAACAAGTTCGAGCCCCAATTCGATCGTATGGAGAAGATAGCTTTTTGAACCCAATTATTATATTGAATTTTAGATATTAAATTCAACACGTTTCTTTCCCGTATAACCAAACGGTTACTCCAAATGCTATGAAGTTTTTCCGATAATAATACCTTATTACGGATACAATGGAACTGCTTTCGTCGAAATCCGAGACCGTGCCCCGGAAAGCTATTTTTATATGTTAATTTAAACGAGATATTTACAAAATCAGTTAAATCACTTTTAAATCCAATTTAATAGTTTGTCTATCTTCATTTTTATTAAATAGAATTTAAATAACCTTTGAAATTATTTTTATCAAGCTTAAAACTCAAGATTCTATTATTTAACCAATTTCAACTATTAGATTTAGCAATTAAATTATCCAATAAATCCCCATATTTGAATTTCAAGCTTTTTAATCTATAAATTTAACTTTCAAATATTTAAAATTAATTAAACACTATAATCTCAAATGACTAAAATCCTGGGTCGTTACACAATATCGATATTGATTGTCTATCACTACAGGGCTTTAGTTTTGAACATATAATAATGTCATAATCAATAGAGCCAACAATCAGGTTTAATATCCAATAATTCATATGGCAGGAATATTATTGAAAACATTTCAACAATGGTGAGGAACCTCGTTGGATTCCTCAAACCTATCCCCTTACCTCACAACTAATATATATCAGCACACCCACACATATCAAAAGTAGTGAGGAATTCCGTTGTATCCCTCCAACCTGTCCCCCTGCATTACAGCTCATATATAATCATATAATATGGGTTACTCGCTACTAAGCGAGTATATATAAAAGGTCATCCTCTCCAAGGGCGGGAATAAATCCAAACCAACTGATAAAACAGTAAATCATCCAAACATCCAATCAATAAATCTTACCAACTATATAACATACTGGTTAACCATAAGAGTGAGTTTAAGTCACCGAAAATTTTCAGTTACCGCCGAAGTGTTCTGGTTTAGACTAAAATTGAGTAGGCATTCAGTTTTAATACAAATTCCTACTAGCTCCAAATCTGTCCAATCTAACATTATCTGGTAATATTCGTTGATACGATCGCAACGTAGCTCGTCGTGTTTGATTTGGACCTAAAACGAACAAGATATTCAATTTATAAGATCAAGAACTAAATAATAAAAATTTATCCCTTAATTACATAATTAGTCTTATAATTAACCTTTTTTAAATAAATAACCCGCCCTCCAAATTCTCCTTCTCCCTCTCGTATTCGTGAAACAACTCAGGCGCTATCTTCCATCGATCGCCGCTGCCTCCATAGTTGACCAGATGCCACCATGTCATGACCCATGCTAGCCCAGCCTTCGCTCCTCCCCATGCCACCGGCCTCGTCACCCAATTTGCTATCGTTGCCTCGAAAATAAACCCACACGCCCACGTTCAACTCGGATATCCCACCGCCATGATCGTCCATTCGCCACTAAACTCCGGCAGGTAGCTCTCACCATCCCCTTTATTTTCCCTTCATACCCTATGCCTAAAAGTGCCTAGAATTGCAGGAATCAACGAAAGCACGGCCGTCGTTCATCAATGAACTATGGCCACCACACATCACTTGTATCCAGTCCAACTGTTGAATGAGTCGAGCTCCTTCCCACAATCATCTTTGTAGTTGAACTCGAGCCTAGAAATGCACAAAACAACCCACTTTTCTTTACAGTCTAAGCTGACAATAAACCGCACATGTCAACTCAAATTAAACAAAAAGGCGGATTGTTAGGGGTGAAGAAGAAGAAAGAAGATAAGAAGAAAACTAAACAACGTAGAATCTCACAGCGGAACAAGTAATCTATAAGATATCACAAGTCTTTACGAAAAAGAAAAACTGTAATATGTATATATATACAAACATCAATCAGAGTATACTAACATATCTCAGGCTGAGATTCTTAGCCTGGATAGTTATAACAATCTGTCCTCACAATCGCTGATAACAAAGCAATGAATAAAGCAGAAAATATAACCATCTACATGAGTACGTCTCTAGACCTCCAACTCGTCTCTTGAAGCTCCAAGCATCCAAACTAATCTGTAATATACTCGGTCTGACCCGAACATTATGATAAAATAACACCCGAGTTAGTCTGGAAAACTAGCATGAGAAAACACACTCAATTTGAATTTATTTATTTTCAAAAATCCTTTGAAAAACAAAGGTATCTCGTAAGACCACACCACACATAAATACGACGGGTTTTTACCTTACGATAACCAAAACCTTTTATTTCAAAATCATCTGATATTATAATAGTGTCTATAGAAAATAAACTATAAAATAGCTGAAATGTTTGCATCTCACATTTCAACATAGTTGGGCCCAATCAAAACCGTACGACGCTTATTGGAGAATGGATCTCATACAATGACTAGGCACTGGGGTACCACCTAACACGGAACACGTCTAGAAATTGTACCGAGATCGAACCTATCGATCCCTGCCAACACAAGACCGGCATACCCCTTACTGGATAGTACCGAATATGCCATCACCCCGGTTGCTTTGCAACCCTTTTGAGATCTCATGCACAACCAATCCATAAATATGTAGATGTAGAGTAATCTAGAAAAGTGACAACATATCCAAATGGGTGCGACCCACTTAGCCTTGCTGCATATCCCTTGATTTTCAGTCATTCCCGGTTGATGAGGCTTGAGGCTACGATTACCTTTCAAGAAATTTACTCTTAGAATGCTCGTTTCCCACCAGTGACAATGTGCTGATAACATTGATCCATACAAGTTGTTCTAGGTCTGAACAAACCGAATTTCCAAAATCACCGTCTTTATTATAATCACGATATCACAGTTCGCAACGCTCAAATCGGATCGAAGTGGTTTTCGGATAATCAAATTCAATCCTGGTCTCTTCGAAACGATCAACAAAATTGGCTAGATTTGATAGTCGGTTATTTAACAATCAAATAACACACATAAACAGTCACTAATCCCATATTATAAATTTTCAAAACATTTATTTCAAATATCTTTATAAAGATATAAACCTCTTCAATATTTCAATATTTGAAACAGTTTCAAATTCATATATCCATAACAGGACATTTCTATATCATATCAACACTTAGAAATATTTTCCAATCCAACTTATAATTCATTACTTTAGAAAAATATTTATGTATAAATCATTTTGTCGCTTAAATATCTCCAAAAACCTTTAATTCCAATACTTAGGAAAATATTATAAGTCTATTTCCCAAAATCATTTCTAATATCTGTACTTAGGAAATATTCTGTACTTATCTCATAAATCTCCGGAACTTTATTACTTCCCTTATAATTTTAAAAAATTATTGATTATGCCTATTGGTAATCCAACTAACAATTTATAACTCCTTTAATGAATTCAGATTAACTTTCGAAATTCCCGTATCTAGACAATTTGGAAATTTATTTTAAATTTCTAGAATTTCTTTATAAGATTTCTCTTATCAAATTTCATCCGTAAAATAAACCTGGTTTACAAATCTCGAGAAGATTTATAAATACATTTCCAAACACTTACCTTTAAATCCTGTATATAAAAATAATAAGTATTTTTAAGATAATAATTTATTTTCAAACATGTTTAAAAAATTATTTAAAACATCAAAACCCTTTTTTAATTAACATCGGTAGCTCGTTCCCAATTCATTTTAAAACAAAACTAATCAATTTATAAAGCTTATTATAAAAATCAATTTATATTCAGTTAATATTAAATATTTAAATAACCAACTTTATGAAATATTTCAATACTAAAAACTGTTTAAATTACCTAGTTTAAATAAATAAAAATTTCCTTTTAAAACAAAACTTAACTTCTAGATAAAAATATATTTTCAAATTTTCAATACAACCAAATTCCAATTTATAAATCCCTACCGATTCATAACACATCGATTATATTTCCCATTTCATAACCCTCCTCACATTTCAAAACAGAACCCACTATTTCTTTCTAAACCGATTACCATATTTCATTCATAAATTCTCACTGTGAATTTGTATTTCCAATTTATCAAATGATAATCATTTCATTTTTATTTATAAACATGGTTTATAAATTTCATAATCTCATTCCCATTTAAACAAGTTTATATTACTAAAATTCATTTATAAATCGATTTCAATTAAAATTTCATTTATAAATTTATTTCTTATATAACCCAACTATAATCCAAAACCAATCAAATCTTGATTTCTACTTCCATTTCGTATTTTAAAAATCTTATTTAAAATCCGTTGTTTTAAAATCCTCAATTTAAAATTCTCAATTTGAAACCATTTTACGAAATAGCTAAATAAATATCCAAATTCCAATCATTTATTTTATCTAATTCAATCCCTTTTAAATACTTACAAATTTCAATATAAATATTTTCATTTCCAAAATCTCCTTTGAATTTCCTTTTTAAATTCAAAAATATTATTTATGGTATTTATAATACCAAAATTAAGGTCAGTGCTACGACAGCGTCAAATAAATTCAAATCACATCGTAATCTATAACAAATTATTCAAAACACATCATATATCACTATATATGGAATTAAAATCAACAATTTTGAGGAATCCAATTGGATCTCTCCAACCTGTTTCCCTACAACCACAGATGTTATATAACATAAAATACCAATCCCGCTTCGAGGTGGGATATCGCGGTAATATAGGGTCATCCGCTATTATGCGGGGTGCATAGTGTCTCATTCGTTTCAATCGGCAGGAAATATACTCAACTACTACTATATATAGTATAACATCCAACTGATAATAATATATCAATTCAACCAATCATCCAGTAATTAATTTTAATTATTATAAATTAACCCAGTAATCCAAGATGAGTGAGATTTACTCACATTTATTTTCTGTTGTCGCCGAGACGTTCCGGTTTGCAACTAAAACCGGACGACGTCCGATTTTAGCTCAAATTTCCACTATCTCCAAATTCGTCCAAACTAGTTTCATTGCAAAGCATTCTTCGTCGCGATCGCAACACAAAAAGTTTCGACTCGACCGGACCTCGCATGAGAGAGATGTGAATTTTAGAAGTTATCGAATAAAATAATATAATAATTTCCTTAATTACAAACTTATCCAATTAATTACCCTTTGCTAATCCTTCCCCCATCTTGCTTAAACCCCTCCATGCACGAAATAGTGCACAGCTGCACTTATTAACCCGACTACCCTCTCTCCTCCTAGCTTCTTCATTCCTCGACTATTCGACGAACCGTCTTCACCACCGCCTTGCTCTACGCGAGAGCAACTCGACTATCCCAACGTACTCAAGCCCGCACCCCTCCTCGCCATTCCGACCTGATGGGTTCTCTTTGCTGCCCTAGTTTCGGACATTACCTCGGTTCATGGGAAGTCACGAAATTATGGGAAATGACGCTATTCGATAAGGCGGACGCCATGGCAACCTCAGATTCCTCCTTCAATGACCATAGTTCCTCCCACCACAACTCTTAGCCATGGCTGGAACAAGATCGACATTCTCAAACTCAACGCACTCAATTCCAAGACTGTTAGCACCAAAATTGGTCACTAACACCCTTGAATAGAGTTATGTAGAGAGATTAATGAAGAAAGTAAATTAAAACAGAGAAGTAATGCAATTGAGTGCGAAAATGACAACAAAAAACGAGAACACCGGAGTTATAGTGGTTCGGCGTAATTGCCTACGTCCACTTTGAATATGATCTTTATTACTTTTCCAATCACTTGAGTACAGATACAATCCGTAAACAAACAACTTGAATACAAGTTTGAACAAAAAAGAAGCGAGTACGAAAATGGCAGAGTCTCCTTGGAGTTCTGCAAAAAAAAGGTCCCCTTAACTAGACCTCCACCCCTCAATTTATAGACGAAGATAGGCTGGATCCCCTGTCCAGGCCCATGACTAAGATAGCTCGGCCCATGGCTAGTAAGTGAAGTAGACCGAACCATGCATCATGATCTGTAACGACCCGTATTTTTACGGATCGACAAATTCGTCAAAATCTGGAATTCTTAGCGTTGTTAAGTCATTTCAGATTTTAGGCAAAATTTGTTAAGTCCTAGGTCGTAAACGACCTAAGTGATAAGTCGTGACCGACTTAAGTGGTTTAGGCGACCTAAGGAAGTGTAGTTGGCGACCTAAGTATTCTGGGGTTAGGTCGTAGGGGAGATAGGTCGTGTGATAACTTAGGTCGTGGGGTAGAGTTAGGTCGGCAACGACCTAAGAAAACTAGGCGAGTTAGCAACCTAGGGAGTTTAAGGTAGTTCAAACGACCTAAGGTGTTGTCGTAGTTAGGTCGTGAGCGACCTATCAGTTATGTTGTGAGCGACCTAAGTGTGGGTGTTGGATAGTTAAGTCATCTAGATGACTTAGTAGTTAGGTCGCATCCCAGTTGATTCGCGACTTATGATAGGTCGCGTGGAAGCTTAAGGGATTAGGTCGTAGCCTACCTGTTAAGTCGTAGATCGTATCCCAGTTTACTCGTTAAGGCGGTATTGTTGCTGAGTCGAGTGTGCTGAGTCGTTAGGTCGTATAGGCAGTTAGGCACACATGAGCTTAGGTCGTAGGTTGCTGGGTACATTAAGTCGTAGATGACTTAGGAGTTGAGTCATAACCCGGTTAAGTCTTATCTTGATAGGTCGTAACCCTGATAGATCGGCAAAGTTGCTAAGTTGTTTAGGTCGTATGGGGGTTAAGACGTAACCTAGTTATCTGTTAAGTCGGAGGCCCTGCTAAGTTATAAGTCGTAGGTTGGTATAGCAGTTAAGTCGTAGGTCGTCTAGGGTGTTAAGTCGGAGAGGGAGTTAAGTCGGAGACGACTTATAGAGGCAGAAGACCTAAGATTTCAGCTATAAATACTCGTCCATTTCTCACTTTTTGGGATCCGGATTTCGAAGCAACGAAGTGCTGCCATTTTGAGAGCTCGACTTCTACACTTCTTCACTTCTTTTCTCTACTCTAATCTAGTGATTCCTTCCATCCATATTGAAGATCAAATCGAAGATCGAAGAGCTTAGATTGAAGATCTACATTCTTCGAAGAGAGATTTCATCGTTTGAAGCGGATTTGTGATAGATCAAGCTAGATCCTTCGCTGTCCAGATCTGAAGTGTGTTGATTTGGGGTTTTTTAGGTGATTTGGTGAGTGGTGATTATCTCTCACACGGATCCAAAGGAGTATATCGGATCATTGGCTTGATTTGGTGTTAAAATAGTGATTTCCATGCATTTTCTTCATCCTAAGTATAGATCCATGTAGATTCGTTGTTCATGATGATTTGACATCCATTTTACTACATGTTAACCTATGCAAGTTGATTCATCAAGATTGTAGAGACATTGCTCATGTTTTCATGTTTTTTTTGGACTTTTGACTCTTTAATTACGAAATTGCCATTATTGTTATAATTGTCTTTTTAGATCATATTTGAATGCTTGTTACTTGGATTAATGTTTGATTTGATTGATTGCAATGAATTAGATGATTGATGATTTGATTTAGACCGAAGATGATTCAAAAGCTAAGGGAAAGGCTCTTGAATTGGAAAAGCTGCTTGTGGCATATGTAGCGGATGGTGAAGCTCTTATGCATAGTTTCGATGATGATGATGTTGAGATGTGGCTTTGCGAGGATGTGATGAAGCGAAGCATGATATGAGATAGTCTTGGTCTAATCCAGACGAGATCATTCCAAGCAGGTTGATAACTCGGTGATATGGTTCGAGTTTGAGGATAATGGATGCTCGAGAGGCGCTTGAGCTTGTATGGAAATAGTCGTCAAGGAGGATGACTAGAAGGCTGAGATCCCATCGTTGTTTAAGGTTCTAGCATGCTCAAAGCAAGAGTATGTTGGGCAGATTCAATAGTCCCTGAAGGCTACGGATTGGTAGTCAAGTACTCTGGGCAGGTTCGATAGCCCTAGGCACGGGTCACGATGACGTGCGGGAGTTATGTCTAGAACCGGGGTTTCCATTAGCCCTTGACGGACGGCTGAAAGAATGTGCCGGTCATTCAATTAACGGTGATATCGAAGCAATGATAACAGTGATAGCCAGAGTCATGGATGTTTGGTTGTATCGTCATTCGGTCTCAAGAGCGGTATTTTCTGGGTGCTTATCTGATCTTGGTTTAGGCCTTGGGGGTTTGTGCTTGGAAAACATCGCCCTTGACTCGAGTGATAATTGCTTTACTTTAAATTGTATGCTCTGCTATGTTTGCTTCTGCTTAGTGTGTGTCTGGGGGCTATCACTGTAGAAAGAGGTTGGAGTGGGAGGGTTGTATTCCTATTCCTTTTTCCTTTATGCTCTTTTGGTATGTTGTTAGTTAATTTACTGCTCACTAAGACTGTTGTCTGACTCAAGGCTTTATGTTTTTAATTCTTATTGCCTTGGGCTGTTCGTCCATTTTGGGACGGGCAGACTAGGTAGCAGGTGACATGTGCTGTTCTTGCTTCTTACGATGTTGATATCGAAGACGAGCTGGAGGGTTGCATATTATCTTCTTATATGTACTGGATGTTCCGCTGTTTGTATATTCTCTGAGAGTTATGTAGTGAGGCTTGATGTATTGACTATTCTGATGATTGTACTCAACTATTATGAAGTTTATTGATGAGATTCTATTCTGTGAAGCTTCACTATATATATGTTCTATTGTATTTTGTCCATGCGCTATGAGTAATACGATAGATTCTGTTATTTTAATTTATCCTGGCAATCGTCCATGGTCGCCTGGCACACTTTACAGCGCACTATCTCTAGGTTCAGTGCAGGGGTCATGGGCGGTCGTCACATTTGGTATCAGAGCCTTGGTTAATCGATTTTACCCAACGCTCGCTGACGTAACTACGTATGAGAGACGTAATTGTATTTTGATGGATGATTACTATATATAATATAGTAGCTTAGTTGAGTTTGAGTCCTTTAAGCAGTAGTTTCTCTAGATGTGCTAATCATTCCTTTTTATAGATATTGAGAATGAGTCGAAGTGGGAGACCAGCTGCTAGGGAAGGCCGTGCTACTGAGGGGACTGCTGATTACGCTGCCATGTTCGAAGCTATGATGACTTTGATCATGAGAAGGATGCCAGCTCCGGGGCCATCGGTGGATGTTGGAGTTCAAGTTCAAACTCCAAGACCGGTGGATTTTGCTAAGTTGTGTAAGGACTACACTGCTCTTGGAGGAAAGGTTTTCTTGGGAACAGAATCAACTATTGAGGTCCAGAGGTGGATAGATGCTTGTAGAAGGATCTTTAGTGATTTGGGAATAGAGGATGCAACTAAGAGGAAGTTGGCATCAAGGCAGCTTCAAGGGAGTGCCTTTGATTGGTGGAACTCTATTACCATCAATACTACGGAGGAAGAGATTACTTGGGAGCAATTCCAAACTAGATTTGAAGCTAAGTTCATTTCTACAGCTCAGAAGTCTGTTCTGTTCAAGAAGTTTGTGGAGCTCAAGCAAGGTGGAAGACTAGTTCTTGAGTATGTTTCTGAGTTTGAGGCTTTGTCCAAGTATGCCCGATCGTATATTGAATCTGCTTATCATAAGAATGAGAAGTTTGTGACAGGCTTGGACAGTTATCTTGGGAGGCAGTTGGTGGATCATCTGGACGATTCATTTAAGAAGCTTGTGGAGAAAGCTCTCAGGCATGAGAGTCTGTTTCCTAAGGAAGGATCTGTTGTTGCTGTGACCAGGGGAGAGTCTAAACCACAACAGGGTGGAAACAAGAAGAGGAAGCAGCAGCAGCAGAAGGGTAAGGATGGCTAGAAGAGGCTGAAGGGCGAAGTGACTTGCTACAATTGTCAGCAGAAGGGCCATTTCTCTAAGGATTGTAAGAATCCGAAGGTGCCGATGAAGTGTCACAACTGTGACAAGCTGGGGCATATCAGGAAGGATTGTCCAGAACCGAGGAGGGACAAGCAGATTGTGCAAGCTTATGCTTTGGGAGCTGTTCCATCGTCTTCGAAAGCTCTAACCGCTGAAGAGAAAGGAAAGGGTGTGGTTGTTCAAGGTACTCTTTCCATATGTGGTGTTCCAGTTAGAGTGTTGTTTGATACTGGGGCGTCGCATTCGTTTGTTTGTAGTGAACTTGTAGGCCGGTTAGGTTTGGAACCGGATATCGTTGATAGGCCATTGGTTGTGACTAATCCAGTTGGGGGTTCGTCTTGTTTGTGTATACTATGCCGTGGTCTGATTGTATCGAGTCATGGTTGCTCTTTTGTTTGTGATTGTTTTGTTCTGAACTTTGCGGGGTTCAGAATTATTTTGGGTATGGACTGGCTTAGGAAGTATGCGGCAAAGGTTGATTGCGAAAGGTTGGAGGTGACAGTTGAGAATGTGGAGGGGCGAAAGATTGTGATACGATGTAAGCATGAAGAAGGTGTCTTCATGAGCTTCATGTATTCGCTGGTTGTTCCACGGGATGGACTGTCATCAGTACCGATTGCTAATGGATTCGAGGATGTCTTTGACGAGGTCAAAGGGTTACCGCCGCATAGAGAGATCGAGTTTCGTATAGATCTAGTTGAAGGAGCCAGACCTGTTGTGATGCCTCTTAGGCGGATGGCGCCTAGGGAACAGCAGGAGTTGAGGGTGCAGGTTGATGATCTTTGCAGAAAGGATTCATTCGGCGTAGTGTGTCCGAATGGGGTGCACCAGTTGTGTTTGCAACCAAGGCAGATGGATCGTTGAGGTTGTGTGTGGATTATCGTGAGCTGATTAAGGTGACTAAGAAGAACAAGTATCCATTGCCGAGAATAGATGACTTGTTTGATCAGCTTCACGAAGCCAAGGTGTTTTCTCAGATGGATTTGGCAACGAGATTTCACCAGTTGAGAGTGGCTAAGGATAGTGTGCCGAAGACTTCTTTTCGAACACCATCCGATTTCTTTGAGTGGCTGGTAATGCCGTTTGGATTGACTAACGCGCCAGCATATTTTGTGGATCTTATGAATAGAGTGTTCAGAGATCAGTTGAACAAGTTTGTACTTGTGTTCGTGGATGATATTCTGATTTATTCCAGAACTGAAGAAGAGCACAAGACACACTTGCGAATTGTTTTGGAAATCTTACGGAAACATCAGCTGAAGGCTAAGTTTTCGAAGTGTCACTTCTGGAAGAATGAAGTGAGGTTCTTAGGCCATGTTATTTCTGGAAATGGAATAGCGGTTGATCCCGCTAAGGTGGCAGCAATCCAGGATTGGTTTAGACCTAAGAATGCATCTGATGTGAGAAGTTTTCTTGGATTGGCAGGATATTATCGACGGTTTATCAAATACTTCTCCAAGGTGGCTGCACCGTTAACAGGATTGACGAAGAAGAACCAAGTGTTCAAGTGGGAAGATAAGTGTGAGCAAGCTTTCAGAATCCTGAAAGAAATATTGACAAGTGCTCCTGTTTTGACCATTCCTAGTGGGAATGACGAGATGGTGGTTTACACCGACGCATGTGGTACTGGACTTGGAGCAGTGCTGATGCAGAGGGATAAAGTTGTTGCGTATGCCAGTCGACAGCTGAAGCCGCATGAAAGGAATTACCCGACTCATGATTTGGAGTTAGCGGCGATTGTTTTTGCTCTGAAGATGTGGAGACATTATATACTGGGAGTTCGATTCGAGTTGTTTACAGATCATAAGTCGTTGAAGTATCTTTTCTCCCAAAAGGATTTGAATCTTCGGCAGCAACGTTGGCCAGAGTTTTTGGCATCATATGATTTTGGTATAGCTTATACTCCGGGAAAAGGTAACGCAGTGGCAGATGCGTTAAGTCGAAGACATGCAGGATTGGGAGCCATGTTTTCAGAATGGAAAAATCTCGAGTATCTAGCTGGATTTGACTTCAGGCCCAGATGTGGATTGGAACCTGAGATGTTGGCAAACTTATTGATAAGACCTACTCTTGTGGAAAGGATTGGCGAGAGCCAAAAGCGAGACGATAAGCTTGTCAAAATTATCCATGATTTGGAATCTGGATTGGACGCAGAAAAGGATAAAGGATTCGAGGTCGATCGAGAGGGTTGGCTACGGAAGCAAGGACGACTAGTTGTTCCCGATATCGATGAATTGAGGAATGAAGTTCTGAGGGAAAGTCATCACTCGAAGTTGACAATTCATCCAGGTGGAAATAAGATGTATCGGGATATGAAGAGAACCTATTACTGGGAAGGTATGAAGAAGGATGTTGGAAATTTTATTTCCAAGTGTATGAACTGCCAGTTGGTAAAAGCTGAACAGAAGAAGCCAAGTGGATTGCTTCAGCCATTAGAAGTTCCTACATGGAAGTGGGAGCAGATATCGATGGATTTTATTGATGGACTACCTAGAACAAGAACGGGAAATGAAGGGATTTGGGTCATCGTAGATCGTCTGACTAAGAGCGCAAGATTCATTCATGTTCGATCGACTAGGACTGCATCAAAGTTGGCTGAGTTGTATGTTAAGTGGATAGTTCGATTCCATGGTATTCCGAAGAGTATAGTGTGCGATCGAGACCCATTGTTCACTAGCAGATTTTGGAAGAGCTTCCAGGAAGTTTTGGGAACCGAGTTGTGTTTGAGTACATCTTATCACCCTCAAACCGATGGTCAGTCTGAGAGAGTCAACCGAGTTTTGGAAGATCTCCTCAGAGCTTGTGTTTTGGATTTCGGAGGATCATGGGAAGATCACCTTCATTTGGTGGAATTTGCATACAACAACAGTTACCAGTCAAGCATTGGTATGGCACCGTATGAGGCATTGTATGGAAGACCCTGTAACTCTCCAACATGTTGGTTAGAGATAGGAGAAAAGCTGATGCTTGGGCCAGAGATGATTCGACAGACTTCGGATTGTATAGAGATCATTCGGCAACGAATGAAGGCAGTCCAAGATCGTCAGAAAAATTATGCAGATAAGCGTCGAAAGGATTTGGAATTCGACGTAGGTGGTATGGTTTTTGTGAAGATTTCTCCACTAAAGAATGTTATCCGATTCGGGAAGAAAGGAAAATTGGCTCTGAGATTTGTTGGACCATTCCTGATCATCGAGCGAATTGGAAAGCTCGCCTACAGATTGGAATTACCGGAGAAGATGTCGGGTGTGCACAATGTTTTTCATGTATCGTATCTACGGAAGTATGTGCACGACTCGAATACAGTGGTTTCTACTGATAGCTGTGAAGACTTCGAAGTTGATCCAGTCGGTAAGAGACCTCGTAAGCCGCTTCGTGTAGTGGAAACCGACACGAAACAGCTTAGGAGGAGGATAGTTAAGTTGCTCAAGATACAATGGAGTGACGATGATAATGAATGTACATGGGAAGTGGAAGAGAGGATGAAAGCAGCTCATCCTGAACTCTTCAAGGTATGGCCCTAAGGTGTCGTGTCATCTCACGATATTGTAACTTGTGCTGGTTTTAGAATTCTGCATGCTAAGCTAGAATTGGATGCATGGTTTGTTGATTGCTATGGATGGTAGGCGTGCAAAATAGTCTTTGATTGCTTTGTTTGTTTGGAATTTCGGGGATGAAATTCCTAAGGGGGAGAGAATGTAACGACCCGTATTTTTACGGATCTACAAATTCGTCAAAATATGGAATTCTTAGCGTTGTTAAGTCATTTCAGATTTTAGGCAAAATTTGTTAAGTCCTATGTCGTAAACGACCTAAGTGATAAGTCGTGACCGACTTAAGTGGTTTAGGCGACCTAAGGAAGTGTAGTTGGCGACCTAAGTATTCTGGGGTTAGGTCGTAGGGGAGATAGGTCGTGTGATAACTTAGGTCGTGGGGTAGAGTTAGGTCGGCAACGACCTAAGAAAACTAGGCGAGTTAGCAACCTAGGGAGTTTAAGGTAGTTCAAACGACCTAAGGTGTTGTCGTAGTTAGGTCGTGAGCGACCTATCAGTTATGTCGTGAGCGACCTAAGTGTGGGTGTTGGATAGTTAAGTCATCTAGACGACTTAGTAGTTAGGTCGCATCCCAGTTGATTCGCGACTTATGATAGGTCGCGTGGAAGCTTAAGGGATTAGGTCGTAGCCTACCTGTTAAGTCGTAGATCGTATCCCAGTTGACTCGTTAAGGCGGTATTGTTGCTGAGTCGAGTGTGCTGAGTCGTTAGGTCGTATAGGCACACATGAGCTTAGGTCGTAGGTTGCTAGGTACATTAAGTCGTAGACGACTTAGGAGTTGAGTCATAACCCGGTTAAGTCTTATCTTGATAGGTCGTAACCCTGATAGATCGGCAAAGTTGCTAAGTTGTTTAGGTCGTATGGGGGTTAAGTCGTAACCTAGTTATCTGTTAAGTCGGAGGCCCTGCTAAGTTATAAGTCGTAGGTTGGTATAGCAGTTAAGTCGTAGGTCATCTGGGGTGTTAAGTCGGAGAGGGAGTTAAGTCGAAGACGACTTATAGAGGCAGACGACCTAAGATTTCAGCTATAAATACTCGTCCATTTCTCACTTTTTGGGATCCGGATTTCGAAGCGACGAAGTGCTGCCATTTTGAGAGGTCGACTTCTACACTTCTTTTCTCTACTCTAATCTAGTGATTCCTTCCATCCATATTGAAGATCAAATCGAAGATCGAAGAGCTTAGATTGAAGATCTACATTCTTCGAAGAGAGATTTCATCGTTTGAAGCGGATTTGTGATAGATCAAGCTAGATCCTTCGCTGTCCAGATCTGAAGTGTGTTGATTTGGGGTTGTTTAGGTGATTTGGTGAGTGGTGATTATCTCTCACACGGATCCAAAGGAGTATATCAGATCATTGGCTTGATTTGGTGTTAAAATAGTGATTTCCATGCATTTTCTTCATCCTAAGTATAGATCCATGTAGATTCGTTGTTCATGATGATTTGACATCCATTTTACTACATGTTAACCTATGCAAGTTCATTCATCAAGATTGTAGAGACATTGCTCATGTTTTCATGTTTTTTTGGACTTTTGACTCTTTAATTACGAAATTGCCATTATTGTTATAATTGTCTTTTTAGATCATATTTGAATGCTTGTTACTTGGATTAATGTTTGATTTGATTGATTGCAATGAATTAGATGATTGATGATTTGATTTAAACCGAAGATGATTCAAAAGCTAAGGGAAAGGCTCTTGAATTGGAAAAGCTGCTTGTGGCATATGTAGCGGATGGTGAAGCTCTTATGCATAGATTCGATGATGATGATGTTGAGATGTGGCTTTGCGAGGTTGTGATGAAGCGAAGCATGATATGAGATAGTCTTGGTCTAATCCAGACGGGATCATTCCAAGCAGGTTGATAACTCGGTGATATGGTTCGAGTTTGAGGATAATGGATGCTCGAGAGGCGCTTGAGCTAGTATGGAAATAGTCGTCGAGGAGGATGACTAGAAGGCTGAGATCCCATCGTTGTTGAAGGTTCTAGCATGCTCAAAGCAAGAGTATGTTGGACAGATTCGATAGTCCCTGAAGGCTACGGATTGGTAGTCAAGTACTCTGGGCAGATTCGATAGTCCTAGGCACGGGTCACGATGACGTGCGGGAGTTATGTCTAGAACCGGGGTTTCCATTAGCCCTTGACGGACGGCTGAAAGAATGTGCCGGTCATTCAATTAACGGTGATATCGAAGCAATGATAACAGTGATAGCCAGAGTCATGGATGTTTGGTTGTATCATCATTCGGTCTCAAGAGCGGTATTTTCTGGGTGCTTATCTGATCTTGGTTTAGGCCTTGGGGGTTTGTGCTTGGAAAACATCGCCCTTGACTCGAGTGATAATTGCTTTACTTTAAATTGTATGCTCTGCTATGTTTGCTTCTGCTTAGTGTGTGTCTGGGGGCTATCACTGTAGAAAGAGGTTGGAGTGGGAGGGTTGTATTCCTATTCCTTTTTCCTTTATGCTCTTTTGGTATGTTGTTAGTTAATTTACTGCTCACTAAGACTGTTGTATGACTCAAGGCTTTATGTTTTTAATTCTTATTGCCTTGGGCTGTTCGTCCATTTTGGGATGGGCAGACTAGGTAGCAGGTGACAGGTGTTGTTCTTGCTTCTTACGATGTTGATATCGAAGACGAGCTGGAGGGTTGCATATTATCTTCTTATATGTACTGGATGTTCCGCTGTTTGTATATTCTCTTAGAGTTATGTAGTGAGGCTTGATGTATTGACTATTCTGATGATTGTACTCAACTATTATGAAGTTTATTGATGAGATTCTATTCTGTGAAGCTTCACTATATATATGTTCTATTGTATTTTGTCCATGTGCTGTGAGTAATACGATAGATTCTGTTATTTTAATTTATCCTGGCAATCGTCCATGGTCGCCTGGCACACTTTACAGCGCACTATCTCTAGGTTCAGTGCAGGGGTCATGGGCGGTCGTCACATGATCCTTCTTGACCGACCCACATATCGCTGACCCACATACACTGGTCCACACTTGTCGAACAACCAAGGCCGAACCACAATGGCCGAACCACCTTGACCGACCCACTTCTAGCTTCTTTCCTTTACGGAGCCTCCGATGCCGACCCATACGTGCTGAACCGTATAAATTGGCCGAACCGCACATATACAAATCCTTCTGAGGCCGATCCACATCTACACCGAGCCACTTAGGTCGAAACACTACGTGCCGACCCACATTGGCCTGTCTCCCTTAGCCGAACAACACGTGCCGACCCACCAAGGCCGACCCATCCATGACCTTCCCTAAGAGCTATCCTATTCCAACCAAACCACCATCGAACACCGATCCACATAGACATTCCGAACCACAAAGGTTGCATCAATCCCTTATATCTCCAATCTCTTCTTGGCCAGAATCTTGTCTAGTGCTAACTATAACTTCTGCAACTGTCGCTTTATAGCCGAGCCAAGTAGCCGGGTAACAAAGACCATAGACAACAAGACAATCACCTTACGACTCTAACAGATCTGATTTGAGAATTTATAATGGAGAGATGAACTCAAAATTGATTTTTAAAGCTCTGATTTTTTTTGTGAAACCTGCTCTGTTAAAGGAGAAGAGTGATTTATAAAGGAAAATGTACGGGATTTGAAATTACAGGGTATGGGATATGTACTGTGAAGGTGTGGGCTGATGGTACAAGTGCATGGAGATATTTTATTAAAATATGATATTATATGCTTGAAAATTTTCAAACTCCTATCAAGACGTGCCGCCTGGCGTTTTATATGTTATACCCATATTTCGAATGCAATGGAACAAGTTTCGAGACCTAATTTGAACGTATGCAGAAGATAGCCTTTTGAACCCAATTATTATATTAAATTTCCAATATAAATTTCAACGCGTTTCTATCCCATACGACCAAACAGTAACTCCAAACGCTACGAAATTTGAAATCCGATAATAATACACTATTACGGATTCAATGGAACTAGTTTCATCGAAATCTGAGACTGTGCCTCGGAAGGCTATTTTTATATGTTAATTTAAACGAGTTATTTTTAAAATCAAGTAAATCACTTTTAAATTTTATCTTCATTCTTATTAATATAAATTTAACAAGCCTTTAAAATAATTTTTTTATCTAACTTAAAACTCAAAATCCCATTATTTAACCAACTTCAAATTATTAAATTTAACAATTAAATTATCCAATAAATCATTATAACTGAAATTCGCGTTATTAAATTCATAAAATTAACTTTTAAATATTTAAAATCAATTAAATATTCCAATTATAAATAACCATAATTCTGGGTCGTTACATTCCTCTCCCCTTAAAAGAATTTCGTTCCCGAAATTTTCCAGGTAGGAAAAATGCCTAACCCATTTCTTTTCTAAAACAAATTAGTTGAAATAACTTTCCCAAAACCAATTTGTTGAAACCTTATTATTACTTTTAATAATTTCCAAATTCATCCATAGATTCCAAATAATATTATCCATTCAATCATTTCAGATTCTAACTCAAATCCAATTTTAGCTATTAAAAATTTCTTCAAAATTTCTAACCCTTTAAATTTTCGAAAAATTTCGCCAGCGTCTCCTTTGCACGGCTAGATCAGAACAAGTACAAATCGCTACTACAGCCTAAACCAACAAAAGAAAACAAAAGCCAAGTGGCTTAACCATAAAACCATCAAATCAATAATGTTTTTAACATGTACCTTTTTGTTTGGCAACCAAATTTTCTTATGAAATCAAAAGCATCAAATTAGCTCTTGTTTTTAAATACCTGCATCTTATTTACCAATGATATCCAATCATATAGTTCCTAATCATATTCTTCTACATTTTCACTTCCAAATATTTTCTTTACTTAAGCCCGTACGATGTTCATATATCATCCGTACGTAATATCAAATCAAATCGCTCGTTCGATCACATAATTTCACTTCTGAACTAGTATCGTTCACACGACCCTCTAGGGCGGACTCAGATCCGGTTCCTTGATTAGAAACTGTCATTCTCCTTGCATAGCGATATACTATGATAGAGAATTCCAGAATCAATCAAAAATCCATATCAAGTGTTCGCCATCGAGAATCGAGTGAAAAATCCTAACTTGGATCGATATAAATTATCTCCAAATTCTGTGCTCGAATCTGGATCAAACCGTTATGCGAATGAAATAATATACGTATGACTTACGTATTTATTACAATTGGTTCTTTGCTATCCCAAATTATTTTTATTCACATTTACCTCATTTACATCCAACTATTCACATTGCTTTATTCACATTCAATTGATTTACATTCAATTATCAATATTCACTTAATACTTAGTATATTTTTCAATACTAATTATGTCTTAAGAATTACACCATCAAATTTTCTTAAGTCTATTATAAACATTTTATACAAAAGTTCTTATGTTTATTATCACTTCACCACTTAAGTCTATATCCATTTTAACTCAAACCCAATTTAAATTCCATTTGACTTAATCCATTTGTTTCAATTTCAATATTTCAACCATATTCCAAAAATCATATTCAACTCACTAATTTATTCAATTAGTTTATTCCTTAGTTCGTTCCTAAAAATTATTTTATTTAATCTAACTTAGGCCAAATTTTAAATTTTCACTTTATTTAACTTAAATTCAGTTAAATTTTTATTCCACAGTTCAGTTTCAAATTTTTACTTCTCTTTCATTTACATTCAATAATTTAAACATCGCTTTAAGTTGCAAATTTTCAAATCTAATAAGTTATCAACCTTATTTCTCATATCTTTAATAAAACATTTTAAATGAAAATCCCAGAGTTTGAACACCTCGTTCTAAAGCATTTCAATCATTTTTGAAATCGTATATATATATACACACACACTCACAATTCCTTGGTATATCAAATCATTCTTTTGAATTTTAAAAAAATATCAAAACCAGTTTTTCCAAAACAGAACTCTAATGGTAGCAATTCCTCTCTTGGAAACTCGAAAATGAACGTCGATGATGTTGCAGTCATCAATGAAATTATTTTCCAACGACCGAAGTGAGTTTAGTGCATTTATTCCCTTCAAAATCCTTTTAAAAATATATCCATTATTTCCAGTCAAAAACATTTTCCAAATAGTGATATTATTATTTTTCAAAGTTTTCAAAACATTTTCAAAACCAATGGGAATTAAATTCTCAAATTCCCAATCTTTTAGAGCCTTTTATAAATCATATTTATAATATACCCTGAAATCTCATTTCTTTTCAATTTATAAATCACATTTATAAACTATAATTCCATTTTGTTATACAAAATCATTTCTTTGTTGTTAGACTTGCTTACATTATAATATCAACCTTTCTTTGATCATAAACAACAACCAACGAACGATAATAACCAAATATTATCATTCTCTAACAACCAAGCATACCATATAATAATAAGTTCTAAAAAAATATTCTCTTTATATATAAAACTATAATCAAAGTAAAATAATTTCATTTACCCAATTTTAAAACAATACCATGTCGAATTGTTCTGTTCAAGTGTTTAGAGATTCCTATCAATAACGTTAATTACTCGTATTGACCATAATCCATAAGCCACTCAATAGATCAACCAACACAATATAAAACAATTTTTTATATTACTAATAGTGCACAACTTATATATATACACTCAAACTCATTCTAAGGTGCTACTGAACCTATCTTTAATGAGTAACCCCACCAAAGCCAAGGTTCTTGCTTAACCTTCAGCTTTGATACCACGTTGTAACGGCCCACTTTTTCTGTACAGTCTAAGTTGACAATAAACCGCACATTTTAACTCAAACTGAACAAAAAGGCGGATTGTTAGGGGTGAAGAAGAAGAAAGAAGATAGGAAGAAAACTAAACAACATAGAATCTCAACAGCGGAACGAATAATCTATAAGATATCACAAGTCTTTACACAAAAGCAAAACTGTAATATGTATATATACAAACGTCAATCAGAGTATACTAACCTATCTTAGACTGGACAATTATAACAATATATCGTCACAATTGCTGATAACAAACCAATGAATACAGCGGAAAATATAACCATCTACGTGAGTACATCTCTGGACTTCCAACTCGTCTCTTGAAGCTTCAAGCATCCAAAACTAATCTTTATTATACTTGGTCTGACCCGAGCATTATGATAAAATAACACCGAGTCAGTCTGGGAAACCAGCATGAGAAAACACACTCAATTTGAATTTATTTATTTTCAAAAATCCTTTGAAAAACAAAGGTATCTTGTAAGACCACGCCATACATAAATACGATGAGTTTTTACCTTACGATAACCAAAACCTTTTATATCAAAATCATCTGATTTTATAATAATGTCTATAGAAAATAAACTATAAAATAGCTGAAATGCTTGCATCTCACATTTCAATATAGTTGGGCACAATCAAAACCGTACGGCGCTTATTGGAGAATAGATCTTATATAATGAGTAAGCAATGGGGTACCACCTAGCACGATACATGTCTAGAAAATGTACCGAAATCGAACCTATTGATCTCTGCCAACACAAGACCAGCCTACCCCTTACTGGATAGTACCGAATATGCCATCACCCTGGTTTCTTTGCAACCCTTTTGAGATCTCATGCACAACCAATCCATAAATATGTAGATGTAGGGTAATCTAGAAAGGTGACAACATACCCTAATGGGTGCGACCCACTTAGCCTTGCTGCATCTCCCTTGATTTTCAATCATTCCCGGTTGATGAGGCTTGAGGCTACGATTACCTTTCAAGAAATTTACTCTTAGAATGCTCATTGCCCACCAGTAACAATATGCTGATAGCATTCATCCATACAAGTTATTCTGGGTCCGAACAAACCGAATTTCCAAAATCACCGTCTTTATTATCATCCCGATATCACAATTCGTAACGCTCAAATCGGATCGAAGTGGTTTTTTCGGATAATCAAATCTGATCCCGGTCTCTTCGAAATGATCAACGAAATTGGCTAGATTTGATAGTCGGTTGTTTAACTATCAAATAACACACATAAACAGTCACTAAGCCCATATTATAAATCTTTCAAAACATTTATTTCAAATATCTTTACAAAGATATAAACCTCTTCAATATTTCAGTATTTGAAACAGTTTCAGATTCTTATATCCATAACAGGACATTTCTTAATCATATCAACACCTAGAAATATTTTCCAATCCAACTTATAATTCATTACTTTAGAAAAATATTTTTATATAAATCATTTCGTCGCTTAAATATCTCCAAAAACCTTTAATTCCAATACTTAGGAAAATATTATAAGTCTATTTCCCAAAAGCATTTCTAATATCTGTACTTAGGAAATATTCCATACTTATCTCATAAATCTCCAGAATTTTATTACTTCCCTTACAATTTCCAAAATTATCGATTATACCTATTTGTAATCCAACTAACAATTTATAACTCCTTTAACGAATTCAGATTCACTTTTGAAATTCCCGTATCTAAACAATTTTGAAATTTCTTTTAAATTTCCAAAATTTCTTTATAAGATTTCTCTTATCAAATTTCATCCGTAAAATAAACCTGGTTTACAAATCTCGAGAAGATTTATAATACATTTCCAAACACTTACCTTTAAATCCTGTATATAAAATAATAAGTATTTTTAAGAATCGTAATTTATTTTCAAACATGTTTAAAAAATTATTTAAAACATCAAAACCCTTTTTAGTTAACATCGATATCTAATTCACAATTCATTTTTAAACAAAACTAATCAATTTACAAAGCTTATTATAAAAATCAATTTATCTTCAACTAATATTAAATATTTAAATAACCAACTTTATGAAATATTTCAATACTAAAAATAATTTAAATTTCCTAGTTTAATAAATAAAAATTTCCTTTTAAAAAAAAACTTAACTTCTAGATAAAAAAATATTTTTAAAATTTTAATATAACCAAATTCCAATTTATAAATCCCTCCCGATTCATAACACATCGATTATATTTCCCATTTCATAACCCTCTGCACATTTCAAAACAGAACCCACTATTTCTTTCTAAATCGATTACCTTATCTCACTCATAAATTCTCACTGTGAATTTGTATTTCCAATTTATCAAATGATAATCATTCCATTTTTATTTACAAACATTGTTTATAAATTTCATAATCTCATTCCCGTTTAAACAAGTTTATATTACTAAAATTCATTTATAAATCGATTTCAAATTAAAATTTCATTTATAAATTTATTTCTTATATAACCCAACTATATTCCAAAACCAATCCAATCTTGATTTCTACTTCCATTTCGTATTTTAAAAATCTTATTTAAAATCCATTGTTTTAAAATCCTCAATTTAAAATTTTCAATTTGAAACCATTTTACGAAATAACTAAATAAATATCCAAATTCCAATCATTTATTTTATCCAAATCAATCCCTTTTAAATACTTACAAATTTCAATATATATATTTTTATTTCCAAAATCGCCTTTGAATATCCTTTTTAAATTCAAAAATATTATGTATGGCCAGTGCTATAATAGCATCCAATAAATTCAAATCACATCGTAATCTACAACAGATTATTCAAAACACATCATATATCACTATATAAGTATATATGGAATTAAAATCAACAATTTTGAGGAATCCAATTGGATCCCACTAACCTGTTTCCTTGCAACCACAGATGTTATATAACATAAAATACCAATCCCGCTTCGAGGCGGGATATCGCGGTAATATAGGGTCATCCGCTATTATGCGGGGCGCATAGTGTATCATCCGCTCCAATCGGTGGGAAATATACCCAACTACTAATATATATACTACTATATATAGTATAACATCTAATTGATAATAATATATCAATTCAACCAATCATTTGGTAATTAATTTTAATTATTATAAATTAAACCCAGTAATCCAAGATGAGTGAGAGTTACTCACATTTATTTTCTATTGTCGCCGAGACGTTCCGGTTTGAAACTAAAACCGGACGACGTTCGATTTTAGCCCAAATTTCCACTATCTCCAAATTCGTCCAAACCAGTTTCATTACAAAGCATTCGTCGTCGCAATCGCAACGCAAAAAGTTTCGTCTCGATCGGACCTCGCATGAGAGAGATATGAATTTTAGAAGTTATCGAATAAAATAATATAATAATTTCCGTAATTACAAACTTATACAATTAATTACCCTTTGCTAATCCTTCCCCCATCTTGCTTAAACCCCTCCGTGCATGAAATAAAAGTGCACAGCTACACCCATTAACCCGACTACCCTCTCTCCTCCTAGCTCCTCCATTCCTCGACTATTCGACGAACCATCTTCACCACCGCCTTGCTCTACGCGAGAGCAACTCGACTATCCCAATGTACTCATGCCCGCACCCATCCTCGCTATTCTGACCTGATGGGTTCCCCTTTGCTGCCCTAGTGTCGGACATTACCTCGGTTCATGGGAAGTCAATAAATTATGGGAAATGGTGCTATTCGACAAGGCGGACGCCATGACAACCTCAGATTCCTCCTTCAACGACCAAAGTTCCTCCCACCATAACTCTTAGCCACAGCTGGAATAAGATTGACATTTCCAAACCCAATACACTCAATTTCAAGACCATAGACGACAAGACAATCACCTTACGAACGGATCTGATTTGAGAATTTATAATGGAGAGATGAACTCAAAATTGATTTCTAAAGCTCTGATTTTTTTTGTGTGAAACCTGCTTTGTTAAAGGAGAAGAGTGGTTTATAAAGAAGGAAAAGGTACGGGATTTGAAATTACTGCGTATGGGGTATGTACTGTAAAGGTGTGGGCTGATGGGACAAGTGCATGGAGATATTTTATTAAAATATGATATTACATGCTTGAAAATTTTCGTACTCCTATCAAGACATGTCGTCTAGCGTTTTATATGTTATACCCCTATTCCGAACATAATGGAACAAGTTTCAAGACCTAATTTGATCGTATGCAAAAGATAGCCTTTTGAACCCGATTATTATAGTAAATTTCCGATATAAATTTCAATGCGTTTCTATCCCGTACAACCAAACGATAACTCCAAACGCTACGAAATTTAAAATCTGATAAAAATTACACTATTTCGGATTCAATGGAACTGGTTTTGTCGAAATCCGAGACTGTACCCCGGAAGGCTATTTTCGTATGTTAATTTAAACGAGTTATTTTTAAAATCGAGTAAATCACTTTTGAATTCAATTTAATTTTTTATTATCTTCATTTTTATTAATGTAAATTTAGTAAGCCTTTAAAATAATTTTTATTATCTAACTTAAAACTCAAAATCCCATTATTTAACCAACTTCAATTATTAAATTTAACAGTTAAATTATCCAATAAATCGTTATAATTGAAATTCGCATTATTAAATTCATAAAATTAACTTTTAAATATTTAAAATCAATTAAATATTCCAATTTTAAATAACTAAAATTGTGGGTCATTACAAGTTATTTAATTTCTTTTAATTATTTCCACAAGTAATTCCTTAAAATTGGAATTTTATGTGTATCTACAAGTGAATTTTTATGAGATGTGGTGTTACGCTTTAAATTATGTTAATTTTTATATTGTTATATTTATTACATCTACATGTGTATTTGAAGTAAAGTAAAAAATTATTTGGTTGTTTCAAAAATTAGCGAACACAAGGTTTATTTTCTACACAAATTTATCATGTTATATTATGCTATATGTATTAGAAAATATTACATTTTAAGCTACAATGATATTTTTCTAATTCGAATAGCATTAAATAGTGTCAAAATTATGACTAGCTCTTTATTTCACATGTTTCTCCTTGTAGCACTCTTACTTCTATATACAACACTCATGCATATCATAATTTTTCTATCATATTAGCTTTTTAGTTCTACTTAATTACACATTCTCAAAATTTACCTTTTATTAAATCACGTTGTATTATTTCTATTCATATTATTTGCACACTTTATAACAAAATAAGGATTATGTTTAATTGGTTGGAATTGTCATATTTGGAAGATACATTGTTCACAAGTCAATTTTATTTTGGAAGAAAATATACTAAAATGATTTATTAACTTAAATGATACGTTAGTTGTAAAGGTTAGTATGTAAAGTTATGTAACTACTAATTCACATTTATTTTTTCAATTTAAAAAAATAATATTACGTTTAGTATTTTTACACTTTTAGTTTTTAAACCTAAATGCTTAGCTTAAATAAATAGATTATTTTTATTACTAAAGCATATGCATAATTTTGTTAATCAGAAATTCTAATAAAATATTTATTATTTAGTTTTTAATATTTTAAATGAGCATGTTCATATTTTTCATTCTATAGTGTTTAGCAATTTAATTGTAATCAAATGAATTTGCCCATTAATGATAATTAATTCATTTAGTTACCATCAGGAAGAATTAATTTGTCAATTAATGTGTAATTAATTCTCTAATTAAAAATAGAAATCAAAACAAAAGGAATATATCTATACTATAATAAAAAACCTTTGGTCAACCGGTCAAAGTGAAGCCTTTTTTGAACTGACCAGAATGCCCATGCTAATATAGCCTGTAAGTTATTTACGCAGGTTTATTTTTTGAGGCGGGATACTTTTCAACGACAAATTATTGGAGGCAATAGTTATTCCCTCTTACCCATGACTGCTGCACGTTCGTTTCTGTGAACGTGATTAAGCTCTCCTTCTATTTCTCTACACACTCCAGATGATCTGCCATTTCCCCCAAATTGCCATTTCCCCCAAATTACTCCAAATCATAAAACCGAAATTACTTCATACTAGGAAAAAAGATCAATGATGAAAAGTAGCCTCAACGAAGGAAGCCACTCCCTCTTAGACACTGACAAAGATTGTCCAATCATCCCCTCCGAATTTGGCATCCTGATATGATCTTCGATAGCAACCTGATCCTGCGTAAAGAGATCACAGTATCTGAAAGGTAACAGCTTCAAATCTTTCGACCAACGGATGAGGGAATATTGACGAGTACATGAAGTCCGTACTATTGTGGTTTTAGATTTGAGGCACATGTTGCAAGCGTTGGGGAGCAGCTTGAGCCTGCGGAGTTCAAAAAGTGGATCGTGGACGTGGATGTTGGTAAGACTTTGATTGTGATTTGAACAAGTAGAATCTGATTTGGATATCATCACAGGATTTATTGCTAATCTTAACATATTGTTGTTCAATTACGATTGACTAATTAATCATGACTATTGAATTTTGCATACGCAGCTACAACCATTTTCGCTTTTGCAAAAGATGCATACATAGTTCTTGGGACTGAGAGTGAGGATATTTTGAAGGAGATGATATATGAGAACATTCAACGACTTGAAGAAAGGTCCCTCTTTCTTTCCATTTCAACCCTTGCATCTTTCATATTTTCAGACTTGAAATTATATCTAACAGTTGTTGCAATTTAGGAACTTTTGCAATTTATAATTATAATATAGATTAGACATTCTAAATTGGATGGCTTATCCCAGATTCAAGATGATTCCACACTAACATTGCTACACACATGTCATTGACAAATAAGATCTGGAAATAATAGTTTATTGTTTTTGTTCAAAATTGGTTTTGGAGAAGAGTCATCAGATTCAATTATTTCGTTTGTTGTTTATTTCTATGTGATAATGTTGTAGTTGATGATGTACTTTTTTAGGTGTATATATTTCTTAAATAATTTGATGATTTTGTGTTTGTCTTTATGTAGCATCATTGAATCTTAGATCTTACTGTTTATGTAATCTGTTAATGTTGCATTGTATATGTCCAAAATTTTGTTAGTTTACATAAACAGAAAAATATTGACCTTCACTGTAATGATTTTCGTTGTTGATATCATGAAATATTATAATTTCTGTGTGAGATTTTTGACAGTATACTTATATCTATCTTCTACTATACTCATTGCATGTAGTTAGGTGGGTGTCTATCTACTCTCAGTTGGGATAGTTCATTAATATCCAGTAATGTTATCAGTTTTTATGTCATCTTCAATGCATTTATTACTATATTTGTTCGGATATGGGCCCTCTTGGATACTTCGACCCATTTACATGTTCTGTTTATCCAGCGCATTTGCTATAAGGCGCCCCCCGCCCCCCCAGTTCATTTCCACTGCATTAATATAAACAGTATTCATAATGAAAAATCATAATGTATATTGAATAAGATGAATGCATGAACATGAATATAACTACTTCCTCATGCTTTGATGGAGAAAGGCCTTTGAAAGAATTGGTTACGACATCAATTTTATGTACTTGCACTACTAAAACATGACACACTGCACCATCTGACAATAATAAACGTACCATAATGTTTGTCATAAAAAAATTGAATGTGAATGCTTAAATACTCTAATACATAGTAATATCTTATGCTTTTACGGTTGTTGGATTGTATTAGTCTAACCCACGATACACACACACGAGACTACTGTTAAACTGACATGCAAAGGTTATATGCATGTGATTGATGCATGAAATGTCGTGTGCAAACTAATTAAGCTGCAAGCTGAAGTGATGGTGTGAGCAAATTGAATTGATGAACAGGTGCATGTCTCAATGCTGCTGGAACTGCGATGCTGGCCAAACTGATGTTGTATGCAAACAGAACTTCGATGCTGATCAAATTGGGTGACTGTATAGAACAATGTACTGGAGGTTGACTTAGTGATGATGACTCTGCTATGCTAGCCAAACAGGTGGTGATGAAATAGGTGCTGGATGAAAATTTGGAATGTATTAATTATGGTAATAGTTTATTTTTTGTTTTTATCATTCTTCATTCCAACTTACTGATTTCTACTGTTTTTTTTTCAATGACACTTCGAATTGTGTTTAATCTTTCGGAGTACAATTGGCATGCACCACTGCCAATAAATCCTTTACAAATTTATTTACAATAGAGCAGCATGGTTCTCAAGGCCATTGATGTTAAAGCTGCCTTTATATACTTCTTTATAGTTAAAAGAACATTAACCACATGGAAATTTGGCTTTCATGTTGAAGTTTAATTAAGCATGGTCAGTACTAACTGTATTTTTTTCTGCACAATGTGACAATAACTACATATGACATATAACACCTTATTTCTGTTTATTTGTCAACAAAACCAGTTAAGATAAAAATATATTTATCCAAATTCATTATTATATGACACTGTAACCATGAGCCCAGTCATGCATTAGAATGTTACAAATTTGTTTAATATGAGTTTATAGTTTATCTTTTTGGGTTTCCTTACTATGATGCCCTTATTAATCCATATTTTCATGTAGTAAAGGTGACCATGTTTGCCGAGCAAGGATAAGGTCGACAGCTGTAAGTAAAACAAGGAAAAGTCGAGTGTAAATGCATTCAATAATTTGCTTAGACTCATCATATAAATATAATTACACTAAATATGCACAATTTATGTTCACTCTTATACTTTGTACTAGAATAATCATGTTAAATTCATATATGTTGTATGGGTTTGTCTACGTCCACTAGCTATATAATGATATCACTGTATGTTTACAAGAATTGGTAAAAAATTAATTTACTTATCAAACTAACTTCAAAGTATATATATGATTGTTCATCTACAAAAACTCAAGCAGAAGTCATGCAATGGCTATGATGTCATATGCTCCCTTGATGGCTTTGCTCTGTATATTGTTTGGAAAGTAAAAGCTCTCTTGAAGTAGTATTGTAAGTCTTATCCTTTGATTCTCTACTGTCACTTTCCCAAGTGAAATAACCCATCTCACTATTTCTGCATAATCTTTGAAGCACAAAAAATTTGTGTTAACCGTATTGTCATCAAAACAAAGCTTAATTAGGGTACTGAAATAATTTTTCAAATCATTTCTTACAGTACCAACATGAATAGCATTGGTGAAAAAAACCCACTTTCAGTCCATTATTTTTAATTATTATCATGCTTTTATTCAGAAATTCCGTATTGCTATTTATCACGATTTGTTTGTTAAATACTACATATGTCATTAAACCAATAGATAAAATCATAGTCATATAAAACCAATTTTTTTAGTACATATATTGTGCAAATAACATGCACACACATTGTACATTTGTAATGTTTTGTTGTGGTTTTCATGTAAATAATATTTTAATGTTTTCATATTACTAAATATATACCACAACAATAACGTGCACAATGCAGTTTGCATTGTTTTCTTAATATTTTTTTTCATTCAAGCTGATATTCATACTGTCATTGGTTTTTCATAATTATGCCTGTCATTAGGAAAAAATTTACCTTAAGTTTTCATATATTAGAAAGAGATGGTAAAACATAACAAGTTTTTCCTAAGATGATATCAACTGTAATTGTTTTTTTAAATTATCTCAAGTCTTATGACTAACCATACCTTCTCTTTACGATCCTCTAGCCACAACCACTCATATTACTGCCAATAACAAGCCTTTGACTTGGTTATCGTACAGTTACCTTTTTTGTAGCATATAATTTCTATTTATTCTTTGTGTATATGATTGAACTGTTGTGGACAATATGAATAATGAATTGCAATCACATATCATTCATAGTATATTTTTCATGAACCATGAACTATATAGTCTTTTTAACATGTAGCCTGAATCCTCATAATTTTTAGTGCACATGCAAAGCATGTCACAAACTTTGCAATCATACTATATACATATATATATCATACGGATTCGAGTTGAGTAATCAAAAAAAGGGTTCGATGATTTTGTACCGCTGTTATTAATTATTAACCATTATAATTAATATGCTGTTTATTTTCAGTGTATTTTGATAGTTACTCCCCAACTGAAGTCGGATCTGAGAAGAAGCCTACCAAACGACTTCCAAGGTCGGTAAACATGTCACCTTTATCATATTATTAGTTTTGAAACTGTATACAAATTTTTGTCCATGTCTTAAATCCCATATTATTGAACTTTATGTTTTGTAATTTCAAAATAAAAGTTAATTCTTATGTATGAAAATCAAGATTATAATAGTAAAAAAAAACTGCGGCTGCAGCATACGCAACAGCAAGAAGAAAAAAAATCATGTTACTGTAATTGTTGTTTTTCCAAATGATTCCTTATGCTTTGCTTTCCCCATCCAAACTAGCTTACAATCAATAGCTACAAACGTAGTTTGTTCTATTTACATTTGGAAGATGAAGTTACAGGTAATATTTATCCCTTCAACCATGGTTAAAAAACAATAACACTACCCACTGTTGTTTCTTCTACTAGATATTTTGTTCGCTAAATATTGGATTTTGTTAAATTTTAAAACTGAATTTATGTGCATATCCCTTACATGACCGCAAGTTATTTACAAATGGATCTTTTCTGCCAATTTCATTCCATCATTGTCATAGTTGAATTGACTGAAACAATCACTTATAAATGTGATTGGTTAATTTCAATTCTGCAGATCAGTATCCTCATTTTGAAATGGTGGTTTCATATAGCTTTTATATATGTCCTTCAAACTAATTGATGTTTCAATTACAACCATTCTGTGCTGTATAAATTAACAAAGTATTAGTTTAGTCAAAAAGTTAACTACACTACAATACTTACTACACTGGATAAAGATATCTGTCAATAATATTTACCTACCATATTGTTTGAATTTTAACACCATCTAACTCATTATATGTTAATCTCTGGACACATTATTCTAACCAAGTAAGCAACAAGCTATTCAAGTACGCAACAAGTTCTTTTTCCCCAAATTTTAATTCAAAATTAATTTCATCTATACCTTTACAGACCCCAGTCCACTTACCGCGAAAACCAAAGTCGATTCATGCAATCTTCTTTTAAATAGCTCCATTAAGACATCATCCAGTTATAGCGCCTGCGCTAATGGTATCCAACCATTTGATGAATGGCTAAAGAACGAGCTGAGCATGCAATGGATCATGAGTTCCCAGATGAATCTGCATTGCAAAGCAACTTTAGATCCCTCAGCAAAGCTTGAATCAATGGTAATTATATACGTATTCTACTCTCTCATATTTTTAAGTAAAGCAATACATAATCACGGTTTGCAATTCAACAGCAGACCGGTAGATATATCTGAATCCTAGGAAAAATAGATTAAAAATGCATTTCAAAATAAGTCGACACTGTGCAATGTTTTCAGCGCATATGCCAAATTAGATTTGATAATTAAAATATGGTATTTGTAAGAAAAGAAAGACTTGGGAAAAGAAACAAGCAAGCGGGGTTGGCAGGGATAGAAAATGAAACCGAGTGTGGACAACCCATGTTGATATGAATATTTCTACTTAGTTACAAAATTAGAAAGTGAAATTCAATGATTTTCATTCAGGCACTATATAACTTTAGGTATGATTTCAAATTGGAGATTTTACAAGCCACAAAAGATGCATAAAACACATGTTAATACAACAAATTCACAACTCAACCGAACGCCTTCAACAATCCATTGAGATTCACTCTTGCTTGCTCAGCTCAACATCTCATCACGTAAATTCTTTGAAACACATTAATATTGATAGTAGCAGTAAACTATCAAGTGCCACTTCATTGAACCTCAAAGAATTGACAACAATGAACACCATTGTTAGAAGTGGCTGAAGAGGAGTCATACCATAAGAGAATGAAAGAAGCAGCAAAGAAGGTGATATTCATGGCCAAGGGAGGTAGATTACGAGTTCGAGCAAGGAAGTGGAGGAGGAATAGGTGATGTTAATGAGTTGTTTAATGTTCCAAAGATGAAGACACTTGAAAGCACCACTGCCCTTTCACTCACCACTTTCAGGTCACTTCTAATTGCATTATTAGCAATGATATGCCCAATTAAGTTGTCACTGTTTTTCAATAATTAATGTCATGCTTCATTGTTTCCAGTGAGTAGCATACTATGAAGTGATGGATGAATAAAGTTAATTTGGTATTTCAGTCTGAGGTCGCATAAACTCAGATCTGTAGCCAATATCTTCTTTCGAACCGGCTATGGCGACACCAAATGCCAATCTGCCCCCAGCTCCATCACTCTAGGGCTACCTCATATTCACTTTCCTACAACTTTCCAACTTAAGAAATGCATCAATTAATGCTCGAATTTGGTTTCTCAATGAAGTTTCCTCACGCTTTTACTTGATTTTACTTGAGATCCATGTCAAAGAAGGTGATATGGTTTGTTCTGAAACTAGAAGGAAGTTTCATCATGCTATACTTGATATCCATGTCTAAGAAGGATATTTGCTTTGTCGAAGAGGCTTGGCTACACAGTGTAGAGGAGTGGAAGCTAAAGGTTGTGTCGGCGCTTGGTTTGAAGGCTGACGAGCATAAGAGTTTTGGGTACAATGTGCGAAGGAAGGAAAGCAGGCAGTCATGTCAGTGCTTGGCTTCAAGGCAGACGATCATAATAAGTTTGGCTATAAGGTGAGGGGGAAGGGAAGGACTAAGGATGTGGGTGTGTTGACGCTGGGTTTGACTGGGTTTGACGGCGGAGGAGCAAACTGGGTAGTATGGATGAGTTCTCTACCTATTTTTTAGCTGTTAATGTTTTTTACAGTTTCATTATGTTTTGTTTACCTATTATATAAGTTTCATGTGACCAAAGAATTGTAATATAGTTTTTTCATACAGATAATATTATTTGGAGGACCCGTGTTCTAGCAGCCACATAAACTGTAAAAACAACTTTTGAAAAGAATTGTAACTACAAATAAAAATTTCGTACGGTAGTATTGGAAAATAGAGTTGAACATAAAACATTGAATAATCTGTAAAATATAGATCCATCACTGTATTCATATTTATTTTGTATTCATTATTTCATCTCAGGTTTAATAATATCCTAAAGTGCTAGATTTACTATATTTGGCATGATACAGTATTACCTTCAACTGTAATGTTTCCCTCTTCAGAGTTGTTTGTTTCATTTAAGATTTATCCAGATTGTTTGCATATGAGGTTTATATTGTCTGATTTTTAATATATGTATTCTATTATAAGATATTAGTTACTATGCATCAGTATTGAAAAGCATGGACGATTCCTTTGTTTGACGCCAGTGATGAGTTTACAAGACCAAGTGACATCGGCAATGCAGCTCCTGTACAAAATGGTTCTACTGTATTCACATAACTAAATATTGCATGCGTATACCCCAGTACTATAATGGTCCAAGTACATGATGCTTGGTACAACTCTTAAGATCATCAACTTAAGATAAATGCATGTACAAATAGCGTTTCTCACTGAATCCGACTTGACTATCTGAATTGTCAACTATAGATCAATGCATGTACAGTATAATTCCTTATGAAATCATTTCTTGAAATGCTCGGCTTTTTGGATGATGCTAAATTTTGAATGGCAGAGCCATAACTATTGTATATATCATATAACTCTCCTTTTATATACAAAATACCAACATTAATGCAATTTTTTTTTGCATGTACGCACATAAAAATGCAACATCACATACAATGTCATTTTGTAAGGTGACAAAAAAAAAACTAACAAACAATGTTTCATAATACCAATTCCTTCTGCACACGTACACGTTCATCGCACGTGTCAAAGAACTCCTACAAAGGTGCTTCATCATTATCGGGTTTACCTATCGTCTTTCCTACAATACCTTATTTCTGTTTATTTGTCATATCCTCTTCCTCTTTTTTCCCGTAATTAACGAAAGCATTACTATAATCTCTCACAATATCATAATTGTAATAAAGACAAAATACGTCACTTCCTTCTTTACACACGTCCAACGGACGTGCCACCATACTTGTCATAATAATGAATGATAATTCTGTATCTCGTTTGGATTAAAATATAAAGTAGTAAATGTATCTATCATCATTACTTCGACTTTCTATTGCATATATAGTTCTATATACAATTTTATAATTACAGGAAATTATTGTCAAGGACAAAATTTCTCAGCATTTTAGCCTCAAGGACAGACCTTCAGTATTTTAGCCTGAAGGATAACTTTCTTTAGGTATCAGTTTCTAGTTATTGATAGCAGTTTTTAGGCATCAGTTTGTAATTATCAGTAGTAGTTTTTAGGTATCATTTTTTAGTTCGGTAGCAGTTTTGGAAGAATGTTTGTCCTTATGAATAATTTTGAAAGAATGTTTGTCCTTATGAATAATTTTTAGGAGAATGTTTGTCCTTGTGGTTAAAATATTGAGGTCGTATCCTTAAGGTTAAAAATATATAAATTTTTGTCCTTTAAATTAATTCCCCCTTTATAATTATTTGTAAAAATAAATATGTTCATGTTTATAATTTTTTTATGTGAAACCATTGTATATGATTTAATCATCTACAAATTGAGTTGAGTTTTATATAATTTATTTATTTCCTTTTATTATCTTAGTGCAGATTGAATTTAATACAAAATTTATATACATAAATTGTTTACTTGCTTCAAAAGTGAAAATGTCAACTGGTGAAAGCATTATTATCTATTCTTTTGGTTTAAGAATAATACTAATTTTGGTTTTTCAAATGGATATTGTTACTGACACTCCACTTTTGGTTAAGAGGGAGCATTTTTTTAAAAAGGTGTTTTTTACTATGAGGGGTACCAACAAAAATATAACCCTCATATAATTATGTAACGATCCGAATTTTTAGTCGTTTGATTTTGAACATTTAATTTATTTTAAATGTTGAATTTGAAATGTAATGGAATTTTATTTTGAAGTTTATCGATCAAATAAGTGGAATAAAACATATGTTCCAAATATAGCGATTTATTGGATAAATTTAATTGTCGAATTAATAATTGAAAATCGTTTCAATAATTGAATTGGAGTTGAATATGAATCGAAACGATTTCTAATGTTGATATAAATTCTATTTGAATTAGAATTGAGTTAGTAAGTTTTTAAAACTTCAAGTAATATCGCTAATTTTTGAAATCGTCGATTTAATCGACGTGTTAATATAGCGATCCGGGGAACAGTCTCGGAATTCGACGAAACCAGTTCCATTGGATCCATAATAGTGTATTATTATCGAATTTCAATTTTCATACCGATTGGATTTACCATTTGGTCGTACAATCTGAAAATGCCTAGAAATAATTTAATTGAATTTAATTTAAGTAGTCGATTTAAAAAGCTATCTTCCACATACGATCGAATTAGATCCCGAAAGTTGTTCCATTGGGTTCGGAATAAAGGTATAACATTAGGATCGCCAAGCGGCATGACTCGATAGGGGTTCGAATAAAATATCTAGATATTTTGGAATTTTTAATATATGCATATTATCATATCCATTCACATCAGCCGTTTAAAACGTCCCCATCAGCCACCCTATATGGGCCGACCTAGCACTCTACTTCGCCGACCTCTCCTCCTTTTGTTAAAAACGCATCTCTCTTCTTCAATTTCATTTTGAAATCGACAGAGAAAGAAAAAATAATATAAATCCACGATCGCAATTCGTTTGATGGACGCGTGTGATTTATTGCCGACTCAAAGTGTACGGAGATATGAGCCATTACAAATTATGTTGTAAATTGACAAATTTATTCCTTTATTTTTACCCTAAGTTCGTTTAATTTTCACCGTTCTTCTTCTTTAGTCTGTATCCAAATCAATAATCAATGGAGAAATTAAACCTATCTATAGATAAAACTCCAAAAGAGAAAAAAACTAAATTAACTGTTACCTAAGAAAGCATCCGTAATGTAGTTTTTGTTCAACAAAACAAACATATAATTTTTTTTAAATTCTACCATTTTACACGTTAATTTTGTTCATGACAATTCTAAATCGAATTAGATGATGGGTAAAATAGGAATGCGTTTTTGGTCTAAAAGTAGAAGATTGGTTATCACCATTACTAAAAGCTAAATTGAACTTGGTGAAAAATGTAAGTGAAGAAGAAGAAGATTGGTTAAAAATAAATGATGGGTAAAATAGAAAAAGATATATATTATTTGTACAACATGAGTACCTTTGATAACGATTTTTAAATTTTGTGGAGTGTAAATTAAAAATGGCCCCATCTTAACCAAAAGTGGAATGTCACTAACAATACCTTTTCAATGCTTTAAATTTTTAAAACTTTTACTTTCGACTTTAGTCAATTATAAAACTATGGTAAAATACATTTAAGTTTTTTGTGTGTGTGAGTGTGTGTATATATATATTTGGTGAATACTTGTAGTTTGGTTAATCTAAATTCTTACATGTTTTTTATGTAGGTTTAGTTGATTATTGGTATTATTAGTGATTTCATAATAAGTTTCAATGTGATGTATATTTTTATATCTTTTTTCCATTTTTAATATTCAGTTGATTATATGTACTTGAATTCTCAAATCAGTAACCATTAATTCATTTAAATAGCGTTAAGTTCTATAATCAATGTGTAATATCAAATATATCATAAATTTATATTGTAAATTATTCTACATAAGTTTAGAATTAATAAATATCTTTAACATAATTCACTTCTACTGTCTATTCCATATGAAACTTACTACAAATTCATTCTCACATGGTATTTTTTCACACATTAATTTATTAGGATCACGTAGGTTGTGTGATATTTTTTAACATGTTAGTCATTTTAATTTTCATTGGTTGTTTGCAAACTAAAAATGTTTTTGTGTCATAACAAAATGCACCAATGTCTAATTGATCTTACCTTCTATTTTAAAACCACTTTTAAACTATCAGAAAATATGCTTAATTCAAATTTTAATTTGTGTATATTTATTAGAAAATTTACTGACTTTATCGAACATATTTATTTTGTTTACTTTAGTTGACAGTTGCTATTATAGCAGATTGACCACTTCAAATCTTATGTTACGAAATTGAGTATAAATATGAATTTCGAGTAAAACTATTTTCCTTAACGGGTTGAATACTAAACATGGTTGGTTGTATGTTATGTGTGTATGAAATGTTCTTTCATTTTTCTTTTAATAATTTGGTACAGGTATTGTATGTGCACATATATGTCTTATGATATGCTATAAAATAGTTTTGTACAAATGTTTATTCATACACGTACATTGAATGTGCTTATGCAGTATTGATAATGTTTTTAAGTTAACCAACTTCAAATATTAAAGATCATATCAAATAATACTACCGTGTAACTGATAAAAGGAATTAATTATCTTTAATTGAAATTAAATTTAATGAAAGAATTGGATAAATTATAATCAATGCTAATAAGTTAGAGAATTTATTTTAATTAATCATTTCCTTTTATGTAATTTCTTTATAGAAATATTTTAGAAGCATTTACGTTTTAGCTCCATGACAGAAAATGTAATGTTTATTGTTCCATGACTTTAACAAATGTTTCTTTACTATTTTTCATTTATTTAGCAGCAAACTAATCTAAGTATTGTAACCAAGATATATTTTTGGTTTTATAAGCAATATTATATTCGATGTGTTTGTTTATGCTTGAAAAGTAACATTATATATTCTATACATTACTAAACATGGTTATAATTTACCTTACATGAATAAAAATTTGATTTGGTTATAAATACCATATCCTGTTGAAACATGGTTATAATTTACCATATTCTACAAATGAATAATACTAAAAGCATTAGTATCAATTTAGAATTAATACTCCAAAAAATATTCATTTAAATTTCTGATTGGATTTCCAGCGAAAACTTATGGTCAATGTTTGTGCTACAAATAAAAATTTTAAGGTGAAAATGAGAAATTATTGTAAAAAGTCGAAAATAAAAGAGAAATTAATATTGAGTTAAGTATCAAGTGCTATTGGTTTGATGAAGGATGAGAGATATGATAGGTTTTTTTATTAAATAAATTACTACAAAGAATTTTAAGGAAAATAAAGAAGGTGTTTAATGCGCATAATTCAAGTGCAAGTTTTATCTATAATTTTTGTGAAGAAATGTATAGTTTATCTTTGAGTAAACCATAGATTTTATAGATTTTACTTCATAATAAAACAAGTTAACTTTGTCTATTTCTTGCATTTTATAAAGTCATTACTTTACTACACAACACACCAACTTTCATTTCAATATTTACGGCTTCTTCCCAAATGTTGATGTTTATTTTATAAAATATTTTGCTTTGTATTGTAATATGGCCAACTACAAAAATTTATTCCAATAATAATAGTAATCTTTTTTTAATTGTTTATTTCTTTAATTGTGTCTCTCTATATCGTTTGATCTAATTATTTTCTTTAATGAAATTTTACATATTATTCTTATGTCATATTACGATATATGGGTAAGAAAATATTGTACTTCCAAGCTACCGTAATATTTTACTAATTTAGTTAATATTGTTTATGTCAAAATGTGTAATAATGCAAATGTTTTAATTGTTTTTTTAACCAAATTTGGAACATTATCTCACTGAGTGCATAATTTCTCCATTCTAGCTTGAAAATGCTAGTACCGTAACGAGCTATGTACATATTGAAATTTCTATGTTAAACATAGGATAAACTCATATTGAACTTATGTGGCTTAAACTTGAAAATTGATAAACATGCATAGTAATGTAATTTCCTACAAAGTTTAGAATAATAGAAAGTTGATGTTAAGATTAGGTGTATAAAGTATTGTGGTCCAAAAATATTTGTTATACTTTTTGCGTTTCTCATTACTTAAGTAGATTTATCATCAAACGTTTGTTAGTAGCATTTAAGAAAAAGCTAATTTGGAAAAAAAATACAATCCATGAACGTATGTTTTCACTTTCATGTAACAACAAATCCAAAAATACATCATTAAATAAATTATGTGGTGAATCTCATGTATGTAGCATGGGTTCGCACTAGTTAATCTATATTTATTGGAAATAAAGGGGAGAAATCCAAAATAAAATAAAAACATGTCCTCTTCCTTCCTCCTTCCTCTCGCCTTCCTCTTTACAATACAATCATTATAAATATTTACAAGTCCTAAATAAAGGAGGGGAGAAAATAGAGGGTTTTGTGAAAAAGGAAGAAGAGTAAAATAAAAGGCTACGAATTTATTCTATAACATGCATGTCTAGATTTTGGAGGTGATTCGGACTATGACTAGAGGAGAAAAATGCTACTCTTTACTAATTTGAAATAGACCTAGATTAATCTTCATTTGAGATGAGTACTTATATATCCTTTACTAGATTCTTTGATTTATATTCATATAAACAATGAGTGTTATTTAAAAGTGGTATTTTTAATATGAACAATGGTTTAAAATTTATATATAGATGATTGTTGGACATGAGATCTGCATTGTTCAAATGAAATTTTTGTTGGGTTTATATTATACAATTTGTTATTTGTAGATGTTGACATGTTTTGTTTATTTATAGTAATTGAGTTAATTTCTTTACATTGATTTAATTATTACATTAGTATGATATGAAGAAGAATAAGTATGTTTTAAATAAATAACGTTGACATGCAAAAGTTAATTAAGTGGTTTATTAGATTTGTTTAATAATATATCATTTTAAGGATTTTAAGGTGATTTGATATCTTTAGATGAAGATAATAAAAAAATAACTTACAAATGTATATGGTAATGTATTATTGTTATTATTACTACAATTTTAAGATTAGTAATAAAAAATAGCTTTAAATAGTTTATAATGATGTTTAGGTTTTGGGATAAGTTACCTTTTTTATAAATGTGGATAGTAGTAATAAAATGGTTTTATAGATTAAATGTAAAACATCATTATTTCAATTCAAAATGAGATGTTTGGTGTATTTCAAGAAATGAAGAACAATAAAGGATTTAAAGAGTATAGCATCGTTTAAAAAGAATTATTATTGTTTTGAGGATGAATAAATTAAGGTGACTTTATAATAAATAATAATAAAACGATTTTATTATGCTTACGAGAATAATTGATATAAATATATTATTTGGATGGTTGTTGAATGTGTAATCAATTGTTGACTGTAATTATCACATATATTTGATGTTTGACGACGTTATCGCATTTTGATTAGTGTATGATATTAAACCATTATTGCTACTAGATGATGGGTAGTTAACTGATGATTGATGTTATGTTGCTAATATTGATCGAATTAATACATATTGGATGGTTTATACTTACATTGCTGATGCAATACTACAGTTGATGATTAATATGTATTGAAGTATATTCATGTTATTTTCTTATTTGATGGATTAGGGTTGTCATTAAATATTTTCAATGTTTAATGGTTGCATATTATTAGTGATGTTGTCCCATACAATGATCTATACTATTATATTATTACTGAGTTGCATTTCAAGGGCTATGAAGTCTCTGTAATAATTTTGTGAAATGAACAGTCCCGTCTTTTTACTTCCCTCTGTTCGTTTCCCTCTCTACGATTCTTCCTTTTACTCCAGCCCATATTAGGTTTTCCTATCTAAGATTTCACGGTTTTCACCCAATCATTCACCCAAAACCCTAATTACTCTTCTTCAAGTAGCCGCTGAATCGCCTCAGATCGAATACCCTAATTTAGCAATGATGGATTCCTCGTTGGTATAATCCATATTGTATTTTGAGTTATTATTTCAATACTTTGATTATCAATGTTCGTTTTGCTATGTTTTCTAGCCAAAATCAAATTGTCCAGTATCCTCTTTTCAAAATTCTTTGGTTCTAAACTAAAAAATTAATCGATTGTTTGTTTTTATCGCATTTTTTCTCTTTGCAATGATCTTCGCCACCATATTTGATGTTCTGAATGTAATCTAATTTCCTTTTTGGTATGTTTTCTACCCAAATTGAATTTTTGAGTATCTTCTTTTCCAGATTATGTGGTTCTAAACTAAAAAATTAGTAGAATATTTTTTTTATTGTAGTTTTTTTCTTTGCAATGAGCCTTGACTCCATATTTGATGTTCGGAACTTATTCCAAGTTTTTGCCAAATGTTATACACTGTTCCTGACCAGATAGCGTAACTCCTTCCAGTTTATTTTTTAAATAAGTTACCGCTAATCAGTACTAAACATATATTGTCTGCCATCCTGCACTATCATTATCATGTTACTATACATTAAGCGTTAAGATGACATCAGGACATTATGCTACTTTCAGTTTGAGCTACCATTGAACTTGGGTGAGTATTATTATAATGCATCAATATCATTATAGTTTAGGCTAGCAGTTAACACTGGTAATTATTGAGTAGATGACTCGTTTTACAATTCAATTATAAAGCGGGTATCCAGACTAGTATTATACTGATTAGTGAAAAAGTAGTGCTATTATAAAAAAGAAAACATTAGTAAATTATAAACATAAGATAAATTGCTGAGTATTTTCATTTTCCCTTTGTGCAAATAATTGAGCATAATTGTTATGTCTAGCTTTTCCCATACATTACAAACTTATTATATACGTATTAAACTTTTGGTTCAACTGATTTTTAATGGCAATCCGAGAACTCTTTTCTACCTTAAATTGCTATATATTTTTCAGACTAAGTCTATTTTGGTTTGTACTCTGCTGATTTTTATCGGGCATGTTTTCCTTCATATCCTTTTCTTTTCCCTGTCGAGCTTTCCACAAGTTTGTTTCAACTTATTTTGGCTGCTCACTGTCCAGGCTGCACTAAAAAAACCATGTCTCTGTACTCCATGTTTCAAGCCTTTAACTTACTTTGGTGTTTCATTACCCATTGTTGCCTACTGGCCTGTTTCCCTGCTCTAAATTTATATATTGCTTGCTGCTTCTAATTACACGCACATGCATTAAAAACTTTGACAAAACTTTAGCTTTTCATCTGTACTAATAAAAATTTATATGGAATAAAGAACAAAATATATATGATGACAGAATAACAACCTACTGGTATTTACTATTTGATAATCGACAAAACATTGTTTACACGTATACCTTTCTGACTACTATTGCACCCCAAACAAACATGAAGTTCAGCACCATGGTTCTACAGCTGCAAGGTTTGATGAAGATGGAATTGCTAGCAAACAACTATAGACCATTAACTAAGCTGATATTCTTCTTATTTTATAGCATTTTTTTTAAATTTATGTTCTTGCAATACTATATTACATTAGTAGTGCAATTCATTCACCAAACTTTGTTTAATCTACTCATTTTCTTTCTCTTTTATACCCACTGTAGAAGGACAGACCGGTAGGTGATTTGGCCCACATACATTGTGTAGAGGAGGAGACTAGGTGCCTGGAGTTATATCTATTTATTTTTACTCTCAATATAGTCTATTTCATATTATGTCATTCTTACTTATCAGACTCTATGTACTACTAGTTGGAGATATTGTCGTATGGACCACGTTATTGAGACTATTATCTGATTTGGATTATTTTTAGTATTTATATTTTATTTCCTTATGCTATGAGATAAGAAAGTGTAGAGTGCTTAAAAATTTAGTCTATGTATCAATGTAATGTCCTAAAACCCCGATGAATCGTACTTCTTGGCATGACGCGAGTTTGAAAATCATTTTAGGCTTTGAATCAGTGTGTTTGGTGGTGCAAGTTGTCACACTAAATCTCCAACTTGCACTTTAGGTCAATTATGAAATCTTATTCCTTTATTTCGATCAATTTTCTCAAAACAATTGAGCTAGTCCCTTAATGAAGGGTATAAATTTAGTAAAACTGGATTTGGATGTTAGAGATTATGTGTTAGGTATTGTATGGTAATCATATGATGCAAAACAGAATGAATCATACTCCTATTCGTAAAAGTATGGGAATTGTTGTGTGATAAAAAAATATTTTAAAGAAAAACTTGCATACATGTAGAACTGCCAGTATATATAGGTTATTTGTACCCAATTTTCCAATCTCTTTAAGGAATGCATTCATATAGGAGGTGCCAATTTAGTGTTATTCAGCATACATCTCATTTGTGTTGTGATAACCGTGAATTCGTACACGATTGGTTGCAAAATCAGTTGTTACATTTTGGTATCAAAGCTTAGGTAAGTCGATTATAAGAATTTTGAAATGCTAAGTGAACATATTTGTACTTTTAACTAGAATAATATATATGTTTTATTATATTTTACTATTCCACTGTAAGTTCATATAAATAGGTCTCTAGTGTAATTATGATTTTTACAGTTTACCAACACTAGCAATCCGTACCCTAATTGACTTAGGTCTTCAATTTAGTCAGAAATCAGGCACATTAAGGTGCCGATTTTTACAGTCTTTTATAAGGTGTTTGGTTTTTGAAACAATTCATTAGTATTTCGTAGATACTCGAGAATACTCTAATTCGGATTTGAAACTTACTCACCATATCAGTTACATAAGCAAATTGTGATATAGTAGACAACAGAGAATATATGATAATTCATATTATCGATGCATCCATCTCATATGCTCCATATTAAACATTTCAATATGGTGTCTTGTATATCATTTTGGGACACTCCCACCATCCTTTTATACTAATTATAAAAGATGTCATAAACAACCAAAAAAATTAATTTTAACATGGGTAAATTGTAACAATCATAAGTTTGTTGTTTATTTATAGTTTTTTGAAATATTTTAATACTTAGAGTTTTCTTATAAATATATGCTTCCACTGTAATCTAACTAAAAATCAAATTGTTTGATTTCTTTATCAGAATATTTGCTCAATTTTAATGCTCGTCAAATGACGCTTTTGTATTAGTTCTTGGATCAGATTCAAAACCCACAAACTCGGTATCACTCCTATTGACATATAGACACTTTGGTTCTTATGTGCAAACAATTTATTCCAATTCATTATTTTGAATTTCCATTTAACATAAGTGTCCCAAAACGCAAAATCATATTGGTAATAATTTTGTGAGTATATCCTGAATTATTTTGAGCATATTGAACGATGAATCTGTTTCGTTAATGTCAACAAGTGAAATTTATGATGTCATTCTTGTCAACATTGCTAACCATATTCCAACTGCATTGGTCTTCTTCTTGAAGAAATATTTATGGTCGAACCATATGGAAGAACCAATACCCTTACTCACCATAAATTTCACTTGTACCATAAAGAGTATTGGTTCTTCCATACTTACTCACCATATCGTCAATAAGCTTGTAAAGATTATCCGTAAATTGGAATCTGGATTGGATCCAGAAAAGGATAAAGGATTCGAGGTCGATCGAGAGGGTTGGCTTCGGAAGCAAGGACGACTAGTTGTTCCCGATATAGATGAATTGAGGAGTGAAGTTCTGAAGGAAAGTCATCACTCGAAGCTGACAATTCATCCAGGTGGAAATAAGATGTATCGGGATATGAAGAGAACCAACTACTGGGAAGGCATGAAGAAGGATGTTGGAAATTTTATTTCCAAGTGTATGAACTGCCAGTTGGTTAAAGCTGAACAGAAGAAGCCAAGTGGATTACTACAGCCATTAGAAGTTCCTACATGGAAGTGGGAGCAGGTATCGATGGATTTTATTGATGGATTGCCTAGAACCAGAACGGGAAATGAAGGGATTTGGGTTATCGTTGATCGTTTGACCAAGAGTGCAAGATTCATTCCTGTTCGATCGACTAGGACTGCATCAAAGTTGGCTGAGTTGTATGTTAAGTGGATAGTTCGATTCCATGGTATTCCGAAGAGTATAGTGAGCGATCGAGACCCATTGTTCACTAGTGGATTTTGGAAGAGCTTCCAGGAAGTTTTGGGAACCGAGTTGTGTTTGAGTACAGCTTATCACCCTCAAACAGATGGTCAAACCGAGAGAGTCAACCGAGTTTTGGAAGATCTTCTTAGAGCATGGGTTTTGGACTTCGGAGGATCATGGGAAGATCACCTTCATTTGGTGGAGTTTGCATACAACAACAGTTACCAGTCTAGTATTGGTATGGCACCATATGAGGCATTGTATGGAAGACCGTGTAACTCTCCGACATGTTGGTTGGAAACTGGAGAAAAGTTGATACTTGGGCCAGAGATGATTCGGCAGACTTCAGATTGTATAGAGATCATTCGGCAACGAATGAAAGCAGCCCAAGACCGCCAGAAGAGTTATGCTGATAAGCGTCGGAAGGATTTGGAATTTGATGCTGGTGATATGGTTTTTGTGAAGATTTCTCCACTAAAGAATGTTATCCGATTCGGGAAGAAAGGAAAATTGACTCCGAAATTTGTTGGACCATTCCCGATCATCGAGCGAATTGGAAAACTCGCTTATAGATTGGAGTTGCCAGAGAAGATGTCGAGTGTGCACAATGTTTTTCATGTATCATATCTACGGAAGTATGTGCACGACTCGAATACAGTGGTTTCTGCTGATAGCTGTGAAGACTTCGAAGTTGATCCAGTCGATAGAAGACCTCGTAAGCTGCTTCGTGTTGTGGAAACCGACACGAAACAGCTTAGGAGGAAGGTAGTTAAGTTGCTCAAGATACAATGGAGTGATGATGATAACGACTGCACGTGGGAGGTGGAAGAGAGGATGAAGACAGCTCATCCTGAACTCTTCAAGGTATGGCCCTAAGGTGTCGTGTCATCTCACGATATTGTAACTTGTTCTAGTCTTAGAATTCTGCATGCTAAGCTAGAATTGGATGCATGGTTGGCTGATTGCTATGGATGGTAGGCATGCAGAATAGTCTTTGATTGCTTTGATTGTTTGGAATTTCGGGGGCGAAATTCCTAAGGGGGAGAGAATGTAACGACCCGTATTTTTACGGATCGACAAGTTCGTCAAAATCTGGAATTTTAGCATTTTTAAGTCATTTCAGATTTTAGGCAGAATTTCGCTAAGTCTTAGGTCGTAAACGACCTAAGTGATAGGTCGTGACCGACTTAAGAAGATAGTGGGTTGGTCGTATGTTGGTTTAGGTCGTAGACGACCTGGGAAGGTGGAGCGACCTAAGAGTTAGGTTGTAGGTTAGCTTAGGTCGTGTTGAAAGTTATGTCGTGTGCGACCTAAGGATGAGGTGGTTAGGTCGTATAGCAGTTTAGGTCGGTTGAGCGACCTAGGTGTTGATAACTTATAGAGTCTAGACGACTTATGGGATAGGCGACCCAAGTTTTGAGCGACCTAAGAGATAGGTTGGTAGCGACCTAAGTAAACTAGTGGTTAGCGACCTATAATAGTTCGCGACCTATAGGAGTTAGCGATCTAATTGTTAGCGACCTAAGAGTTAAGCAGAGTAGGGGATGGCTGGTTAGGGTAGTTAGGTCGTACGCGACCTAAGTTAGGTCGTGAGTTCTGTTTTAGTTAGTTCGCGTGTTGGCATAAGTTGTTAGGTCGCATAGGTTGGTAGGTCGCGTGGGAGTTAGGTCGCGTGTTGTTTTAGGTCGTCATGTGTTAGGTCGCATAGGTTGGTAGGTCGCGTGGGAGTTAGGTCGCGTGTTGTTTTAGGTCGTCATGTGTTAGGTCGCATAGGTTGGTAGGTCGCGTGGGAGTTAGGTCGCGTGTTGTTTTAGGTCGTCATGTGTTAGGTCGCTGAGGAGTTAAGTCGTAGCATCTGTTGGTCGCGTGGGTTACTAAGTTGCTAGGTCGCAAGGTTTTGTCTAAGTGTTAGGTCGTACCTGTTGTTAAGTCGCGCGCTTGTGATAGGTCATGCGCATTAGGTCGTAGGTCGCTGGCATGTTAAGTCGCAGATGTGCATTGTTGTAGGTCGTTAGGCTTAGGTCGGTGGGGCTTAGGTCGGAGGGGCTTAGGTCGGAGACGACCTATAGAGGTAGACGACCTAAAAATCTGCCTATAAATAGAAGGGTTTTTCTCACTTTTTGGGATCCGGATTTCGAAGCGACGAAGTGCTGCCATTTTGAGAGCTCGACTTCTACACTTCTTCACTTCTTTCCTCCACTCTAATCTAGTGCTTCCATCCATCCAAGTTGAAGATCAAATTGAAGATTCAAGAGCATAGATTGAAGGTCTTCATCTTTTCAAGAGAGATTTCTTCGTTTGAAGCGGATTCGTGATAGATCAAGCTTGATCCCTCACTATCCAGATCTGAAGCGTGTTGATTTGGGTTTGTTTAGGTGATTTGGTGAGTGGTGATTATCTCTCACACGGATCCAAAGGAGTATATCGGATTGTTGGCCTGATTTGGTGTTAAAATAGTGATTTCCATGCATTTTCTTCATCCTAAGTGTAGATCCATGTAGATCCATTGTTCATAATGCTTTGACAACCATTTTACTAAGTGTTAACCTATGCAAGTTCATTCATCAAGATTGTAGAGATATTTCTTATGATTTCATGCATGTTAGACTTTCAACTCTTTAATTACGAAAATGCCATTATTGTTATAATTATCTACTTAGATCATATTTGAATGCTTGATTGCTTGGATTAATGTTTGGTTTGATTGATTGTTTTACGAATTAGATGATTGATGGTTTGATTTAGACCAAAGATGATTCAAAAGCTAGGAGAAAGGCTCTTGAATTGGGTAAGCTGCTCGTGGCATATGTAGCGGGATGATGAAGCTCTTATGCGTAGATTTGATGATGTGATGTTGAGATGAGGCTTTGCGAGGATGTGATGAAGCGAGGCAATCATGTGATGAAGACTTGGTCTAATCCAGACGGGATCATTCCAAGCATGTTGATAACTCGGTGATATGATTCGAGTTGAGGATAATGAATGGATATGAGAATAGTCGTCGAGGAGGATGACTAGGAGGCTTGGATAGCATCGTTGTTGAAGGTTCTAGCATGCTCTAAGCAAGAGTACGTTTGGGAAGATTCGATAGTCCCAACGGCCAACTGTTGATGGTCGAGTACTCTGGGCAGATTCGATAGTCCTAGGCACGGGCTGCGACGACGTGCGGGAGTTATGTCTAGGACCGGGGTTTCCATTAGCCCTTGACGGATGGCTGAAAGAATGTGCCGGTCATTCAATTAACGGTGATATCGAAGCAATGATAACAGTGATAGCCAGAGTCATGGATGTTTGGTTGTATCGTCATTCGGACTCAAGAGCGGTATTTTCTGGGTGCTTATCTGATTTAGGCCTTGGTACTTGGAAAACATCGCCCTTGACTCGAATGATTATTACTTTACTTTAAATTGTATGCTCTGCTATGTTGCTTCTGCTTAGTGTGTGTCTGGGGGCTATCACTGTAGAAAGAGGTGGAGTGGGAGGGTTGTATTCCTATTCCTTTATGCTCTTTTGGTATGTTGTTAGTTAATTTACTGCTCACTAAGACTGTTGTCTGACTCAAGGCTTTATGTTTCAATTCTTATTGCCTTGGGCTGTTCGTCCATTTTTGGGACGGGCAGACTAGGTAGCAGGTGACAGGTGCCGTTCTCTTCTCACGATGCTGATATCGAAGACGAGCTGGAGGGTTGCATATTATCTTCTTATTATATGTACTGGATGTTCCGCTGTTTTGTATTCTCTGAGTGTTATGTAGTGAGGCTTGATGTATTGGCTATTTGGATGCTTGTATTCAACTATTATGGAGTTTTATATGATGTCATTTTGTTCTGTAAAGCTTCACTATACATATGTTCTATTGTATTTTGTCCATGCGCTGTGAGTAATACGATAGAATTCTGTTGTTTTAATCTACCCTGACAATCGTCCATGGTCGCCTGGCACACTTTACAGCGCACTATCTCTAGATTCGGTGCAGGGGTCATGGGCGGTCGTCACATTTGGTATCAGAGCGTTGGTTAATCGATTTTACCCAACGCTCGCTGACGTAACTACGTATGAGAGACGTAATTGTATTTTGATGGATGAATACTATATATAATATAGTAGCTTAGTAGAGTTTGAGTCCTTTATGCAGTTGTTTCTCTAGATGTTCTAATCATTCCTTTTTATAGATATTGAGAATGAGTCGAAGAGGGAGACCAGCTGCTAGGGAAGGTCGTGCTACTGAGGGGACTGCTGATTATGCAGCTATGTTCGAAGCTATGATGACTTCGATCATGAGAAGGATACCAGTTCCGGGGGCAGCAGTAGATGTTGGAGTTCAAGTCCAAACTCCGAAACCAGTGGATTTTGCTAAGTTGTGCAAGGATTATACTGCTCTTGGAGGAAAGGTTTTCTTGGGAACATAATCAACTATCGAAGTCCAGAGATGGATAGATGCTTGTAGAAGGATCTTTGGTGATTTGGGAATTGATGATGCAACTAAGAGGAAGTTGGCATCAAGGCAGCTTCAAGGGAGAGCCTCTGATTGGTGGAACTCTATTACCATCAATACTGTGGAGGAAGAGATTACTTGGGAGCAATTCCAAGCTAGATTTGAAGCTAAGTTCATTTCTACAGCTCAGAAGTCTGTTCTGTTCAAGAAGTTTGTGGAGCTCAAGCAAGGTGGAAGATCAGTCCTTGAGTATGTTTCTGAGTTTGAAGCTTTGTCCAAGTATGCCCGGTCATATATTGAATCTGCATATCAGAAGAATGAGAAGTTTGTGACAGGCTTGGACAGTTATCTTGGGAGGCAGTTGGTGGATCATTTGGATGATTCATTTGAGAAGCTTGTGGAGAAAGCTCTCAGGCATGAGAGTCTGTTTCCTAAGGAAGGATCTGTTGTTGCTGTGACCAGGGAAGAGTCTAAACCCCAGCAGGGTGGAAACAAGAAGAGGAAGCAGCAGCAGTAGAAGGGTAAGGATGGCCAGAAGAAGCCGAAAGGCGAGGTGACTTGCTACAATTGTCAGCAGAAGGGCCATTTCTCTAAGGATTGTAAGAATCTGAAGGTGCCAATGAAGTGTCACAACTGTGACAAGCCAGGGCATTTCAGGAAGAATTGTCCAGAACCGAGGAGGGACAAGCAGATTGTGCAAGCTTATGCTTTGGGAGCTATTCCGTCGTCTTCGAAAGCTCCTACCGCTGAAGAGAAAGGGAAGAGTGTGGTTGTTCAAGGTACTCTTTTCCTATGTGGTGTTCCAGTTAGAGTTCTGTTTGATACTGGAGCGTCGCATTCGTTTGTTTGTAATGAACTTGTAGGCCGGTTAGGTTTGGAACCGGATATTGTTGATAGGCCATTGGTTATGACTAATCCAGTTGGGGGTTCGTCTTGTTTGTGTATGTTATGCCGTGGTCTAGTTGTATCGAGTCATGGTTGCTCTTTTGTTTGTGATTGCTTTGTTCTAAACTTTGCGGGGTTCGGGATTATTTTGGGTATGGACTGGCTTAGCAGGTATGCGGCAAAGGTTGATTGCGAGAGGTTGGAAGTGACAGTCGAGAATGTGGAGGGGCGAAAGGTTGTGATACGATGTAAGCATGAAGAAGGCGTCTTCATGAGCTTCATGTATTCGCTGGTTGTTCCACGGGATGGACTGTCATCAGTGCCAATCGCTAATGGATTCGAGGATGTCTTTGACGAAGTCAAAGGGTTGCCGCCGCATAGAGAGATCGAGTTTCGTATAGATCTAGTTGAAGGAGCCAGACCTGTTGTGATGCCTCTTAGGCGGATGGCGCCTAGGGAACAGCAGGAGTTGAGGGTGCAAGTTGATGATCTTTTGCAGAAAGGATTCATTCGGCGTAGTGTATCCGAGTGGGGTGCACCAGTTGTGTTTGCAACCAAGGCAGATGGGTCGTTGAGATTGTGTGTGGATTATCGTGAGCTGAATAAGGTGACAAAGAAGAACAAGTATCCATTACCGAGAATAGATGACTTGTTTGATCAGCTTCACGAGGCTAAGGTGTTTTCTCAGATGGATTTGGCAACGGGATTTCACCAGTTGAGAGTGGCTAAGGATAGTGTGCCGAAGACTGCTTTTAGGACACCATCCGGTTTCTTTGAGTGGCTGGTAATGCCGTTTGGATTGACTAACGCGCCAGCATATTTTGTGGATCTTATGAATAGAGTGTTCAGAGATCAGTTGAACAAGTTCGTACTTGTGTTCGTGGATGATATCCTGATTTATTCCAGAACGGAAGAAGAGCACAAGACGCACTTGCGTATTGTTTTGGAAATCTTGCGGAAACATCAGCTGAAGGCTAAGTTTTCGAAGTGTCACTTCTGGAAGAGTGAAGTGAGGTTCTTGGGCCATGTGATTTCTGGAAATGGAATAGCGGTAGCAATCCAGGATTGGGTCAGACCTAAGAATGCATCAGATGTGAGAAGTTTTCTTGGATTAGCAGGATATTATCGACGGTTTATCAAAGACTTCTCCAAGATAGCTGCACCGTTAATAGGATTGACGAAGAAGAACCAAGTGTTCAGTTGGGATGCTAAGTGTGAGCAAGCTTTCGAAATCCTGAAAGAGAGATAGACAAGTGCTCCTGTTTTGACTATTCCAAGTGGGAATGATGAGATGGTGGTTTACAACGACGCATGTGGTACTGGACTTGGAGCAGTACTGATGTAGAGGGATAAAGTTGTTGCGTATGCCAGTCGACAACTGAAGCCACATGAAAGGAATTACCCGACTCATGATTTGGAGTTAGCGGCAATTGTTTTTGCTCTGAAGATGTGGAGACATTATCTATTGGGAGTTCGATTTGAGTTGTTTACCGATCATAAGTCGTTGAAGTATCTTTTCTCCCAAAAGGATTTGAATCTTCGGCAGCAACGTTGGCTAGAGTTTTTAGCATCATATGATTTCGGTATAGCTTATACTCCGGAAAAAGGTAACGCAGTGGCAGATGCGTTAAGTCGAAGACATGCAGGATTGGGAGCCATGTTTTCAGAATGGAAGAATCTCGAGTATCTAGCTGGATTTGACTTCAGGCCCAGATGCGAATTGGAACCTGAGATGTTGGCAAACTTATCAATAAGACCCACTCTTGTGGAAAGGATTGGCGAGGGCCAAAAGCGAGATGATAAGCTTGTCAAGATTATCCATGAATTGGAATCTGGATTGGATCCAGAAAAGGATAAAGGATTCGAGGTCGATCGAGAGGTTTGGCTTCGGAAGCAAGGACGACTAGTTGTTCCCGATATAGATGAATTGAGGAGTGAAGTTCTGAAGGAAAGTCATCACTCGTAGCTGACAATTCATCCAGGTGGAAATAAGATGTATCGGGATATGAAGAGAACCTACTACTGGGAAGGCATGCAGAAGGATGTTGGAAATTTTATTTCCAAGTGTATGAACTGCCAGTTGGTTAAAGCTGAACAGAAGAAGTCAAGTGGATTACTACAGCCATTAGAAGTTCCTACATGGAAGTGGGAGCAGGTATCGATGGATTTTATTGATGGATTGCCTAGAACCAGAACGGGAAATGAAGGGATTTGGGTTATCGTTGATCGTTTGACCAAGAGTGCAAGATTCATTCCTGTTCGATCGACTAGGACTGCATCAAAGTTGGCTGAGTTGTATGTTAAGTGGATAGTTCGATTCCATGGTATTCCGAAGAGTATAGTGAGCGATCGAGACCCATTGTTCACTAGTGGATTTTGGAAGAGCTTCCAGGAAGTTTTGGGAACCGAGTTGTGTTTGAGTACAGCTTATCACCCTCAAACAGATGGTCGGACCGAGAGAGTCAACCGAGTTTTGGAAGATCTTCTTAGAGCATGGGTTTTGGACTTCGGAGGATCATGGGAAGATCACCTTCATTTGGTGGAGTTTGCATACAACAACAGTTACCAGTCTAGTATTGGTATGGCACCGTATGAGGCATTGTATGGAAGACCGTGTAACTCTCCGACATGTTGGTTGGAAACTGGAGAAAAGCTGATACTTGGGCCAGAGATGATTCGGCAGACTTCAGATTGTATAGAGATCATTCGGCAACGAATGAAAGCAGCCCAAGACCGCCAGAAGAGTTATGCTGATAAGCGTAGGAAGGATTTAGAATTTGATGCTGGTGATATGGTTTGTGTGAAGATTTCTCCACTAAAGAATGTTATCCGATTCGGGAAGAAAGGAAAATTGACTCCGAGATTTGTTGGACCATTCCCGATCATCGAGCGAATTGGAAAACTCGCTTATAGATTGGAGTTGCCAGAGAAGATGTCGAGTGTGCACAATGTTTTTCATGTATCATATCTACGGAAGTATGTGCACGACTCGAATACAGTGGTTTCTGCTGATAGCTGTGAAGACTTCGAAGTTGATCCATTCAATACAAGACCTCGTAAGCCGCTTCGTGTTGTGGAAACCGACACGAAACAGCTTAGGAGGAAGGTAGTTAAGTTGCTCAAGATACAATGGAGTGATGATGATAACGACTGCACGTGGGAGGTGGAAGAGAGGATGAAGGCAGCTCATCCTGAACTCTTCAAGGTATGGCCCTAAGGTGTCGTGTCATCTCACGTTATTATAACTTGTTATAGTCTTAGAATTCTGCATGCTAAGCTAGAATTGGATGCATGGTTGGCTGATTGCTATGGATGGTAGGCATGCAGAATAGTCTTTGATTGCTTTGATTGTTTGGAATTTCGGGGGCGAAATTCCTAAGGGGGAGAGAATGTAACGACCCGTATTTTTACGGATCGACAAGTTCGTCAAAATCTGGAATTTTAGCATTTTTAAGTCATTTCAGATTTTAGGCAGAATTTCGCTAAGTCTTAGGTCGTAAACGACCTAAGTGATAGGTCGTGACCGACTTAAAAAATAGTGGGTTGGTCGTATGTTGGTTTAGGTCGTAGACGACCTGGGAAGGTGGAGCGACCTAAGAGTTAGGTTGTAGGTTAGCTTAGGTCGTGTTGAAAGTTATGTCGTGTGCGACCTAAGGATGAGGTGGTTAGGTCGTATAGCAGTTTAGGTCGGTTGAGCAACCTAGGAGTTGATAACTTATAGAGTCTAGACGACTTATGGGATAGGCGACCCAAGTTTTGAGCGACCTAAGAGATAGGTTGGTAGCGACCTAAGTAAACTAGTGGTTAGCGACCTATAATAGTTCGCGACCTATAGGAGTTAGCGATCTAATTGTTAGCGACCTAAGAGTTAAGCAGAGTAGGGAATGGCTGGTTAGGGTAGTTAGGTCGTACGCGACCTAAGTTAGGTCGTGAGTTCTGTTTTAGTTAGGTCGCGTGTTGGCATAAGTTGTTAGGTCGCATAGGTTGGTAGGTCGCGTGGGAGTTAGGTCGCGTGTTGTTTTAGGTCGTCATGTGTTAGGTCGCATAGGTTGGTAGGTCGCGTGGGGGTTAGGTCGCGTGTTGTTTTAGGTCGTCATGTGTTAGGTCGCTGAGGAGTTAAGTCGTAGCATCTGTTGGTCGCGTGGGTTGCTAAGTTGCTAGGTCGCAAGGTTTTGTCTAAGTGTTAGGTCGTACCTGTTGTTAAATCGCGCGCTTGTGATAGGTCGTGCGCATTAGGTCGTAGGTCGCTGGCATGTTAAGTCGCAGATGCGCATTGTTGTAGGTCGTTAGGCTTAGGTCGGTGGGGCTTAGGTCGGAGGGGCTTAGGTCGGAGACGACCTATAGAGGTAGACGACCTAAAAATCTGCCTATAAATAGAAGGGTTTTTCTCACTTTTTGGGATCCGGATTTCGAAGCGACGAAGTGCTGCCATTTTGAGAGCTCGACTTCTACACTTCTTCACTTCTTTCCTCCACTCTAATCTAGTGCTTCCATCCATCCAAGTTGAAGATCAAATTGAAGATTCAAGAGCATAGATTGAAGGTCTTCATCTTTTCAAGAGAGATTTCTTCGTTTGAAGCGGATTCGTGATAGATCAAGCTTGATCCCTCACTATCCAGATCTGAAGCGTGTTGATTTGGGTTTGTTTAGGTGATTTGGTGAGTGGTGATTATCTCTCACACGGATCCAAAGGAGTATATCGAATTGTTGGCCCGATTTGGTGTTAAAATAGTGATTTCCATGCATTTTCTTCATCCTAAGTGTAGATCCATGTAGATCCATTGTTCATAATGCTTTGACAACCATTTTACTAAGTGTTAACCTATGCAAGTTCATTCATCAAGATTGTAGAGATATTTCTTATGATTTCATGCATGTTAGACTTTCAACTCTTTAATTACGAAAATGCCATTATTGTTATAATTATCTACTTAGATCATATTTGAATGCTTGATTGCTTGGATTAATGTTTGGTTTGATTGATTGTTTTACGAATTAGATGATTGATGGTTTGATTTAGACCAAAGATGATTCAAAAGCTAGGAGAAAGGCTCTTGAATTGGGTAAGCTGCTCGTGGCATATGTAGCGGGATGATGAAGCTCTTATGCGTAGATTTGATGATGTGATGTTGAGATGAGGCTTTGCGAGGATGTGATGAAGCGAGGCAATCATGTGATGAAGACTTGGTCTAATCCAGACGGGATCATTCCAAGCATGTTGATAACTCGGTGATATGATTCGAGTTGAGGATAATGAATGAATATGAGAATAGTCGTCGAGGAGGATGACTAGGAGGCTTGGATAGCATCGTTGTTGAAGGTTCTAGCATGCTCTAAGCAAGAGTACGTTTGGGCAGATTCGATAGTCCCAACGGCCAACTGTTGATGGTCGAGTACTCTGGGCAGATTCGATAGTCCTAGGCACGGGCTGCGACGACGTGCGGGAGTTATGTCTAGGACCGGGGTTTCCATTAGCCCTTGACGGATGGCTGAAAGAATGTGCCGGTCATTCAATTAACGGTGATATCGAAGCAATGATAACAGTGATAGCCAGAGTCATGGATGTTTGGTTGTATCGTCATTCGGACTCAAGAGCGGTATTTTCTGGGTGCTTATCTGATTTAGGCCTTGGTACTTGGAAAACATCGCCCTTGACTCGAATGATTATTACTTTACTTTAAATTGTATGCTCTGCTATGTTGCTTCTGCTTAGTGTGTGTCTAGGGGCTATCACTGTAGAAAGAGGTGGAGTGGGAGGGTTGTATTCCTATTCCTTTATGCTCTTTTGGTATGTTGTTAGTTAATTTACTGCTCACTAAGACTGTTGTCTGACTCAAGGCTTTATGTTTCAATTCTTATTGCCTTGGGCTGTTCGTCCATTTTTGGGACGGGCAGACTAGGTAGCAGGTGACAGGTGCCGTTCTCTTCTCACGATGCTGATATCGAAGACGAGCTGGAGGGTTGCATATTATCTTCTTATTATATGTACTGGATGTTCCGCTGTTTTGTATTCTCTGAGTGTTATGTAGTGAGGCTTGATGTATTGGCTATTTGGATGCTTGTATTCAACTATTATGGAGTTTTATATGATGTCATTTTGTTCTGTAAAGCTTCACTATACATATGTTCTATTGTATTTTGTCCATGCGCTGTGAGTAATACGATAGAATTCTGTTGTTTTAATCTACCCTGACAATCGTCCATGGTCGCCTGGCACACTTTACAGCGCACTATCTCTAGATTCGGTGCAGGGGTCATGGGCGGTCGTCACATTTGGTATCAGAGCGTTGGTTAATCGATTTTACCCAACGCTCGCTGACGTAACTACGTATGAGAGACGTAATTGTATTTTGATGGATGAATACTATATATAATATAGTAGCTTAGTAGAGTTTGAGTCCTTTATGCAGTTGTTTCTCTAGATGTTCTAATCATTCCTTTTTATAGATATTGAGAATGAGTCGAAGAGGGAGACCAGCTGCTAGGGAAGGCCGTGCTACTGAGGGGATTGCTGATTATGCAGCTATGTTCGAAGCTATGATGACTTCGATCATGAGAAGGATACCAGTTCCGGGGGCAGCAGTAGATGTTGGAGTTCAAGTCCAAACTCCGAAACCAGTGGATTTTGCTATGTTGTGCAAGGATTATACTGCTCTTGGAGGAAAGGTTTTCTTGGGAACAGAATCAACTATCGAAGTCCAGAGATGGATAGATGCTTGTAGAAGGATCTTTGGTGATTTGGGAATTGATGATGCAACTAAGAGGAAGTTGGCATCAAGGCAGCTTCAAGGGAGAGCCTCTGATTGGTGAAACTCTATTACCATCAATACTGTGGAGGAAGAGATTACTTGGGAGCAATTCCAAGCTAGATTTGAAGCTAAGTTCATTTCTACAGCTCAGAAGTCTGTTCTGTTCTAGAAGTTTGTGGAGCTCAAGCAAGGTGGAAGATCAGTCCTTGAGTATGTTTCTGAGTTTGAAGCTTTGTCCAAGTATGCCCGGTCATATATTGAATCTGCATATCAGAAGAATGAGAAGTTTGTGACAGGCTTGGACAGTTATCTTGGGAGGCAGTTGGTGGATCATTTGGATGATTCATTTGAGAAGCTTGTGGAGAAAGCTCTCAGGCATGAGAGTCTGTTTCCTAAGGAAGGATCTGTTGTTGCTGTGACCAGGGAAGAGTCTAAACCCCAGCAGGGTGGAAACAAGAAGAGGAAGCAGCAGCAGCAGAAGGGTAAGGATGGCCAGAAGAAGCCGAAAGGCGAGGTGACTGGCTACAATTGTCAGCAGAAGGGCCATTTCTCTAAGGATTGTAAGAATCCGAAGGTGCCAATGAAGTGTCACAACTGTGACAAGCCAGGGCATTTCAGGAAGAATTGTCCAGAACCGAGGAGGGACAAGCAGATTGTGCAAGCTTATGCTTTGGGAGCTGTTCCGTCGTCTTCGAAAGCTCCTACCGCTGAAGAGAAAGGGAAGAGTGTGGTTGTTCAAGGTACTCTTTTCCTATGTGGTGTTCCAGTTAGAGTTCTGTTTGATACTGGAGCGTCGCATTCGTTTGTTTGTAATGAACTTGTAGGCCGGTTAGGTTTGGAACCGGATATTGTTGATAGGCCATTGGTTGTGACTAATCCATTTGGGGGTTCGTCTTGTTTGTGTATGTTATGCCGTGGTCTAGTTGTATTGAGTCATGGTTGCTCTTTTGTTTGTGATTTCTTTGTTCTGAACTTTGCGGGGTTCGGGATTATTTTGGGTATGGACTGGCTTAGCAGGTATGCGGCAAAGGTTGATTGCGAGAGGTTGGAAGTGACAGTCGAGAATGTGGAGGGGCGAAAGGTTGTGATACGATGTAAGCATGAAGAAGGCGTCTTCATGAGCTTCATGTATTCGCTGGTTGTTCCATGGGATGGACTGTCATCAGTGCCAATCGCTAATGGATTCGAGGATGTCTTTGATGAAGTCAAAGGGTTGCCGCCGCATAGAGAGATCGAGTTTCATATAGATCTAGTTGAAGGAGCCAGACCTGTTGTGATGCCTCTTAGGCGGATGGCGCCTAGGGAACAGCAGGAGTTGAGGGTGCAAGTTGATGATCTTTTGCAGAAAGGATTCATTCGGCGTAGTGTGTCCGAGTGGGGTGCACCAGTTGTGTTTGCAACCAAGGCAGATGGGTCGTTGAGATTGTGTGTGGATTATCGTGAGCTGAATAAGGTGACAAAGAAGAACAAGTATCCATTACCGAGAATAGATGACTTGTTTGATCAGCTTCACGAGGCTAAGGTGTTTTCTCAGATGGATTTGGCAACGGGATTTCACCAGTTGAGAGTGGCTAAGGATAGTGTGCCGAAGACTGCTTTTAGGACACCATCCGGTTTCTTTGAGTGGCTGGTAATGCCGTTTGGATTGACTAACGCACCAGCATATTTTGTGGATCTTATGAATAGAGTGTTCAGAGATCAGTTGAACAAGTTCGTACTTGTGTTCGTGGATGATATCCTGATTTATTCCAGAACGGAAGAAGAGCACAAGACGCACTTGCGTATTGTTTTGGAAATCTTGCGGAAACATCAACTGAAGGCTAAGTTTTCGAAGTGTCACTTCTGGAAGAGTGAAGTGAGGTTCTTGGGCCATGTGATTTCTGGAAATGGAATAGCGGTTGATCCCGCTAAGGTGGCAGCAATCCAGGATTGGGTCAGACCTAAGAATGCATCAGATGTGAGAAATTTTCTTGGATTAGCAGGATATTATCGACGGTTTATCAAAGACTTCTCCAAGATAGCTGCACCGTTAATAGGATTGACGAAGAAGAACCAAGTGTTCAGTTGGTATGCTAAGTGTGAGCAAGCTTTCGAAATCCTGAAAGAGAGATTGACAAGTGCTCCTGTTTTGACTATTCCAAGTGGGAATGATGAGATGGTGGTTTACACCGACGCATGTGGTACTTGACTTGGAGCAGTACTGATGCAGAGGGATAAAGTTGTTGCGTATGCCAGTCGACAACTGAAGCTGCATGAAAGGAATTACCCGACTCATGATTTGGAGTTAGCGGCAATTGTTTTTGCTCTGAAGATGTGGAGACATTATCTATTGGGAGTTCGATTTGAGTTGTTTACCGATCATAAGTCGTTGAAGTATCTTTTCTCCCAAAAGGATTTCAATATTCGGCAGCAACGTTGGCTAGAGTTTTTAGCATCATATGATTTCGGTATAGCTTATACTCCGGGAAAAGGTAACGCAGTGGCAGATGCGTTAAGTCGAAGACATGTAGGATTGGGAGCCATGTTTTCAGAATGGAAGAATCTCGAGTATCTAGCTGGATTTGACTTCAGGCCCAGATGCGAATTGGAACCTGAGATGTTGGCAAACTTATCAATAAGACCCACTCTTGTGGAAAGGATTGGCGAGGGCCAAAAGCGAGATGATAAGCTTGTCAAGATTATCCGGGAATTGGAATCTGGATTGGATCCAGAAAAGGATAAAGGATTCGAGGTCGATCGAGAGGGTTGGCTTCGGAAGCAAGGACGACTAGTTGTTCCCGATATAGATGAATTGAGGAGTGAAGTTCTGAAGGAAAGTCATCACTCGAAGCTGACAATTCATCCAGGTGGAAATAAGATGTATCGGGATATGAAGAGAACCTACTACTGGGAAGGCATGAAGAAGGATGTTGGAAATTTTATTTCCAAGTGTATGAACTGCCAGTTGGTTAAAGCTGAACAGAAGAAGCCAAGTGGATTACTACAGCCATTAGAAGTTCCTACATGGAAGTGGGAGCAGGTATCGATGGATTTTATTGATGGATTGCCTAGAACCAGAACGGGAAATGAAGGGATTCGGGTTATCGTTGATCGTTTGACCAAGAGTGCAAGATTCATTCCTGTTCGATCGACTAGGACTGCATCAAAGTTGGCTGAGTTGTATGTTAAGTGGATAGTTCGATTCCATGGTATTCCGAAGAGTATAGTGAGCGATCGAGACCCATTGTTCACTAGTGGATTTTGGAAGAGCTTCCAGGAAGTTTTGGGAACCGAGTTGTGTTTGAGTACAGCTTATCACCCTCAAACAGATGGTCAGACCGAGAGAGTCAACCGAGTTTTGGAAGATCTTCTTAGAGCATGGGTTTTGGACTTCGGAGGATCATGGGAAGATCACCTTCATTTGGTGGAGTTTGCATACAACAACAGTTACCAGTCTACTATTGGTATGGCACCATATGAGGCATTGTATGGAGGACCGTGTAACTCTCCGACATGTTGGTTGGAAACTGGAGAAAAGCTGATACTTGGGCCAGAGATGATTCGGCAGACTTCAGATTGTATAGAGATCATTCGGCAACGAATGAAAGCAGCCCAAGACCGCCAGAAGAGTTATGCTGATAAGCGTCGGAAGGATTTAGAATTTGATGCTGGTGATATGGTTTTTGTGAAGATTTCTCCACTAAAGAATGTTATCCGATTCGGGAAAAAAGGAAAATTGACTCCGAGATTTGTTGGACCATTCCCGATCATCGAGCGAATTGGAAAACTCGCTTATAGATTGGAGTTGCCAGAGAAGATGTCGAGTGTGCACAATGTTTTTCATGTATCATATCTACGGAAGTATGTGCACGACTCGAATACAGTGGTTTCTGCTGATAGCTGTGAAGACTTCGAAGTTGATCCAGTCGATAGAAGACCTCGTAAGCCGCTTCGTGTTGTGGAAACCGACACGAAACAGCTTAGAAGGAAGGTAGTTAAGTTGCTCAAGATACAATGGAGTGATGATGATAATGATTGCACGTGGGAGGTGGAAGAGAAGATGAAGGCAGCTCATCCTGAACTCTTCAAGGTATGGCCCTAAGGTGTCGTGTCATCTCACGATATTGTAACTTGTTCTAGTCTTAGAATTCTGCATGCTAAGCTAGAATTGGATGCATGGTTGGATGATTGCTATGGATGGTAGGCATGCAGAATAGTCTTTGATTGCTTTGATTGTTTGGAATTTCGGGGGAGAAATTCCTAAGGGGGAGAGAATGTAACGACCCGTATTTTTACGGATCGACAAGTTCGTCAAAATCTGGAATTTAGCATTTTTAAGTCATTTCAGATTTTAGGCAGAATTTCGCTAAGTCTTAGGTCGTAAACGACCTAAGTGATAGGTCCTGACCGACTTAAGAAGATAGTGGGTTGGTCGTATGTTGGTTTAGGTCGTAGACGACCTGGGAAGGTGGAGCGACCTAAGAGTTAGGTTGTAGGTTAGCTTAGGTCGTGTTGAAAGTTATGTCGTGTGCGACCTAAGGATGAGGTGGTTAGGTCGTATAGCAGTTTAGGTCGGTTGAGCGACCTAGGAGTTGATAACTTATAGAGTCTAGACGACTTATGGGATAGGCGACCCAAGTTTTGAGCGACCTAAGAGATAGGTTGGTAGCGACCTAAGTAAACTAGTGGTTAGCGACCTATAATAGTTCGCGACCTATAGGAGTTAGCGATCTAATTGTTAGCGACCTAAGAGTTAAGCAGAGTAGGGGATGGCTGGTTAGGGTAGTTAGGTCGTACGCGACCTAAGTTAGGTCGTGAGTTCTGTTTTAGTTAGGTCGCGTGTTGGCATAAGTTGTTAGGTCGCATAGGTTGGTAGGTCGCGTGGGAGTTAGGTCGCGTGTTGTTTTAGGTCGTCATGTGTTAGGTCGCATAGGTTGGTAGGTCGCGTGGGAGTTAGGTCGCGTGTTGTTTTAGGTCGTCATGTGTTAGGTCGCTGAGGAGTTAAGTCGTAGCATCTGTTGGTCGCGTGGGTTGCTAAGTTGCTAGGTCGCAAGGTTTTGTCTAAGTGTTAGGTCGTACCTGTTGTTAAGTCACGCGCTTGTGATAGGTCGTGCGCATTAGGTCGTAGGTCGCTGGCATGTTAAGTCGCAGATGCGCATTGTTGTAGGTCGTTAGGCTTAGGTCGGTGGGGCTTAGGTCGGAGACGACCTATAGAGGTAGACGACCTAAAAATCTGCCTATAAATAGAAGGGTTTTTCTCACTTTTTGGGATCCGGATTTCGAAGCGACGAAGTGCTGCCATTTTGAGAGCTCGACTTCTACACTTCTTCACTTCTTTCCTCCACTCTAATCTAGTGCTTCCATCCATCCAAGTTGAAGATCAAATTGAAGATTCAAGAGCATAGATTGAAGGTCTTCATCTTTTCAAGAGAGATTTCTTCGTTTGAAGCGGATTCGTGATAGATCAAGCTTGATCCTCGCTGTCCAGATCTAAAGCGTGTTGATTTGGGTTTGTTTAGGTGATTTGGTGAGTGGTGATTATCTCTCACACGGATCCAAAGGAGTATATCGGATTGTTGGCCCGATTTGGTGTTAAAATAGTGATTTCCATGCATTTTCTTCATCCTAAGTGTAGATCCATGTAGATCCATTGTTCAGAATGCTTTGACAACCATTTTACTAAGTGTTAACCTATGCAAGTTCATTCATCAAGATTGTAGAGATATTTCTTATGATTTCATGCATGTTAGACTTTCAACTCTTTAATTACGAAAATGCCATTATTGTTATAATTATCTACTTAGATCATATTTGAATGCTTGATTGCTTGGATTAATGTTTGGTTTGATTGATTGTTATGAATTAGATGATTGATGGTTTGATTTAGACCAAAGATGATTCAAAAGCTAGGAGAAAGGCTCTTGAATTGGGTAAGCTGCTCGTGGCATATGTAGCGGGATGATGAAGCTCTTATGCGTAGATTTGATGATATGATGTTGAGATGAGGCTTTGCGAGGATGTGATGAAGCGAGGCAATCATGTGATGAAGACTTGGTCTAATCCAGACGGGATCATTCCAAGCATGTTGATAACTCGGTGATATGATTCGAGTTGAGGATAATGAATGGATATGAGAATAGTCGTCGAGGAGGATGGCTAGGAGGCTTGGATAGCATCGTTGTTGAAGGTTCTAGCATGCTCTAAGCAAGAGTACGTTTGGGCAGATTCGATAGTCCCAACGGCAAAATGTTGATGGTCGAGTACTCTGGGCAGATTCGATAGTCCTAGGCACGGGCTGCGACGACGTGCGGGAGTTATGTCTAGGACCGGGGTTTCCATTAGCCCTTGACGGACGGTTGAAAGAATGTGCCGGTCATTCAATTAACGGTGATATCGAAGCAATGATAACAGTGATAGCCAGAGTCATGGATGTTTGGTTGTATCATCATTCGGACTCAAGAGCGGTATTTTCTGGGTGCTTATCTGATTTAGGCCTTGGTACTTGGAAAACATCGCCCTTGACTCGAATGATTATTACTTTACTTTAAATTGTATGCTCTGCTATGTTGCTTCTGCTTAGTGTGTGTCTGGGGGCTATCACTGTAGAAAGAGGTGGAGTGGGAGGGTTGTATTCCTATTCCTTTTCCTTTATGCTCTTTTGGTATGTTGTTAGTTAATTTACTGCTCACTAAGACTGTTGTCTGACTCAAGGCTTTATGTTTCAATTCTTATTGCCTTGGGCTGTTCGTCCATTTTTGGGACGGGCAGACTAGGTAGCAGGTGACAGGTGCTGTTCTCTTCTCACGATGCTGATATCGAAGACGAGCTGGAGGGTTGCATATTATCTTCTTATTATATGTACTGGATGTTCCGCTGTTTTGTATTCTCTGAGTGTTATGTAGTGAGGCTTGATGTATTGGCTATTTGGATGCTTGTATTCAACTATTATGGAGTTTTATATGATGTCATTTTGTTCTGTAAAGCTTCACTATACATATGTTCTATTGTATTTTGTCCATGCGCTGTGAGTAATACAATAGAATTCTGTTGTTATAATCTACCCTGACAATCGTCCATGGTCGCCTGGCACACTTTACAGCACACTATCTCTAGATTCGGTGCAGGGGTCATGGGCGGTCGTCACAATCATGGCATATATTAGATAATCTTTAAATATTAAAGACAATATATAAATAGGATAAGGCAAACTTTATTTATTTATAACACATACTATAATACAATCAAAGTCAAATCAAAACCGTAATTATACACATACTAAATCAAATCTATGATAATCAATCCAAACTCAATTATTTACATATTTAATCAAACTAAAAATAAATGGGTTTGATATACACACTTACAAATAGAATTTCAGATATTCCTAGGAATTTCAACCCAACCTTTTGATCCAAAGATTGGATTTTCCTTGATGGCATCAATCTCTATTGTCCTTAGTATTTGAGAATTCTGGGTTGTTGGTTTGATCATCTTTAATAAGAGAGGAAAATAATCATCGAAGAGCATCGAAATGCGTCTCTTGTTCTTTAATCATTTGCGTTTGGCTTAGTTCCAACTGCCTCTAATTTCTTAGTATGAAGGTGGAACATATTTGAATGATTGGAGTGTCTCTTCAAGGTTTTCATAAAGTTTTGGTATGGAGAAGACATTTTTATTAAGAAAAATGTTGAGAATAAAAGAGGATACAGAGAAGAACTATTGAGTGAAGTTTTCTCCAAGAAGAATGTAACGACCCGTATTTTTACGGATCGACAAGTTCGGCAAAACCTGGAGTTTTAGCATTTTGAGTCATTTCAGATTTTAGGCAAATTTCGCCTAAGTCCTAAGTCGTCCACGACTTAGCATGAGTCGTATACGACTTAGGAGATAGGAGTGTGATGACTTAAATTGACTGACCGACTTAAGGAAAGTGCGACCTAAGGGGATAAGTCGTTGCTGGGCTAAGTCAGTAGGTCGAAGTTAACTCGGCGAGTGTTAAGTCGTAGGTTGTAAGTCGTCGCCGAGTTAAGGGATAGACAACCTAAGGAAGTGACCGACTTATGTTATTGTAGACGACTTAAGGTTTTGAGTTAAGTGTTAAGTCGGCTGACGAGTTAAGGTAGTGGTCGACTTAAGACCTGGACGACTTAGGAGTTGAGTCTTATCCTGGTAGATCGGCAAAGCTGCTATGTTAAGTCGTAGGTAGGCTGCTGTGTTGAGTCGTGGCCGAGTTAAGGTGATGAGTCGTAATACTTGATAAGTCGTAGTCGAGTTAACCGTTGAGTCGTACCTTCTGATGAGTCGTACCCTGATGAGTCGTACCCTGATGAGTCGTACCCTGATGAGTCGTAGTCTTTGTGTTGAGTTGGAAGATGCTATAAGTCGTAGATAGATGAAGGTTAAGTCGTAGGAGCGTGTGTTGACTCATAGCTTGGTTAAGTCGTAGGGGGTTGCTGAGTCGTAGGGGCTTAAGTCGTAAGTCGGAAACGACTTAGGAGATAGACTAGTCACGACTTAAGGGCAGTTTTCAGCTATAAATAGGAGGGGTTGTTCTCACTTTTTGGGATCCGGATTTTGAAGCGACGAAGTGCTGCCATTTTTAGAGCTCGACTTCTACACTTCTTCACTTCTTTTCTCCACTCTAATCTAGTGCTTCCTTCCATCCAAATCAAAGATCAAAGTTGAAGATCTTCATCTTTTCAAGAGAGATTTCTTCGTTTGAAGCGGATTCGTGATAGATCAAGCTTGATCCTTCGCTGTCCAGATCTGAAGCGTGTTGATTTGAGGTTGTTTAGGTGATTTGGTGAGTGGTGATTATCTCTCACACGGATCCAAAGGAGTATATCGGATTGTTGGCTCGATTTGGTGTTAAAATAGTGATTTCCATGCATTTTCTTCATCCTAAGTGTAGATCCATATAGATCCATTGTTCATGATGATGTTACATCCATTTTATCATATGTTAACCTATGCAAGTTCATTCATCAAGTTTGTAGAGATATAATCCATGTTTTCATGCTTATTGGACTTTCAACTCTTAAATTACGAAAATGCCATTATTGTTATAATTGTCTACTTAGATCATATTTGAATGCTTGATTGTTTGGATTGATGTTTGATTTGATTGATTGTTATGAACTAGATGATTGATGATTAAATTTAGACCGAAGACGATTCAAAAGCTAAGGGAAAGGCTTTTGAATTGGGAAAGCTGCTCGTGGCATATGTAGCGGGATGATGAAGCTCTTATGCATAGATTTGATGATGTGATGATGAGATGAGGCTTTGCGAGGATGTAATGAAGCGAGGCAATCATGTGATGAAGACTTGGTCTAATCCAGACGGGATCATTCCAAGCATGTTGATAACTCGGTGATATGATTCGAGTTGAGGATAATGAATGGATATGAGAATAGTCGTCGAGGAGGATGACTAGGAGGCTTGGATAGCATCGTTGTTGAAGGTTCTAGCATGCTCTAAGAAAGAGTACGTTTGGGCAGATTCGATAGTCCCAACGGCTAACTGTTGATGGTCGAGTACTCTGGGCAGATTCGATAGTCCTAGGCACGGGCTGCGACGACGTGCGGGAGTTATGTCTAGAACCGGGGTTTCCATTAGCCCTTGACGGACGGCTGAAAGAATGTGCCGGTCATTCAATTAACGGTGATATCGAAGCAATGATAACAGTGATAGCCAGAGTCATGGATGTTTGGTTGTATAGTCATTCGGACTCAAGAGCGGTATTTTCTGGGTGCTTATCTGATTTAGGCCTTGGTACTTGGAAAACATCGCCCTTGACTCGAGTGATAGTAGCTTTACCTTAAATTGTATGCTCTGCTATGTTGCTTCTGCTTAGTGTGTGTCTGGGGGCTATCACTGTAGAATGAGGTTGGAGTGGGAGGGTTGTATTCCTATTCCTTTTCCTTTATGCTCTTTTGGTATGTTGTTAGTTAATTTACTGCTCACTAAGACTGTTGTCTGACTCAAGGCTTTATGTTTTAATTCTTATTGCCTTGGGCTGTTCGTCCATTTTTGGGACGGGCAGACTAGGTAGCAGGTGACAGGTGCTGATCTCTTCTCACGATGCCGATATCGAAGACGAGCTAGAGGGTTGCATACTATCTTCTTATTCTATGTACTGGATTTTTCCGCTGTTTTGTATTCTTTGAGAGATATGTAGTGAGGCTGGATGTATTGACTATGTGGATGCTTGTATTCAACTATTATGGAGTTTTATATGATGTCATTTTGTTCTGTAAAGCTTCACTATACATATGTTCTATTGTATTTTGTCCATGCGCTGTGAGTAATACGATAGATTCTGTTGTTTTAAATCTTACCTTGACAATCGTCCATGGTCGCCTGGTACACTTTACAGCGCTCTATCTCTAGATTCGGTGCAGGGGTCATGGGCGGTCGTCACATTTGGTATCAGAGCATTAGTTAATCGATTTTACCCAACACTCGCTGAAGTAACCACGTATGAGAGACGTAATTGTATTTTGATGGATGAATACTATATATAATATAGTAGCTTAGTAGAGTTGAGTCCTTTATGCAGTTGTTTCTCTAGATGTTCTAATCATTCCTTTTTATAGATATTGAGAATGAGTCGAAGAGGGAGACCAGCTGCTAGGGAAGGCCGTGCTACTGAAGAGACTGCTGATTATGCAGCCATGTTCGAAGCCATGATGACTTCGATCATGAGAAGGATACCAGTTCCGGGGGCAGCAGTTGATGTTGGAGTTCAAGTCCAAACTCCGAAACCAGTGGATTTTGCTAAGTTGTGCAAGGATTATACTGCTCTTGGAGGAAAGGTTTTCTTGGGAACAGAATCTACCATTGAGGTCCAGAGGTGGATAGATGCTTGTAGAAGGATCTTTGGTGATTTGGGAATTGAAGATGCAACTAAGAGGAAGTTGGCATCGAGACAGCTTCAAGGGAGAGCCTCTGATTGGTGGAACTCTATTACCATCACTACTCCGGAAGAAGAGATTACTTGGGAGCAATTCCAAGTCAGATTTGAAGCTAAGTTCATTTCTACAGCTCAGAAGTCTGTTCTGTTCAAGAAATTTGTAGAGCTCAAGCAAGGTGGAAGATCAGTTCTTGAGTATGTTTCTGAGTTTGAAGCTTTGTCCAAGTATGCCCGGTCATATATTGAGTCTGCTTATCAGAAGAATGAGAAGTTTGTGACCGGCTTGGATAGCTATCTTGGGAGACAGTTGGTGGATCATTTGGACGATTCATTTGAGAAGCTTGTGGAGAAAGCTCTTAGGCATGAGAGTCTGTTTCCTAAGGAAGGACCTGTTGTTGCTGTTACCAAGGGAGAATCTAAACCACAGCAGGGTGGAAACAAGAAGAGGAAGCAGCAGCAGCAGAAGGGTAAGGATGGCCAGAAGAAGCCGAAAGGCGAGGTGACTTGCTACAATTGTCAGCAGAAGGGCCATTTCTCGAAGGATTGTAAGAATCCAAAGGCACCGATGAAGTGTCACAACTGTGACAAGCCAGGGCATTTCAGGAAGAATTGTCCAGAACCAAGGAAGGACAGGCAGATTGTGCAAGCCTATGCTTTAGGAGCTGTTCCGTCGTCTTCAAAAGCTCCTACTGCTGAAGAGAAGGGAAAGAGTGTGGTGGTTCAAGGTACTCTTTTCCTATGTGGTATTCCAGTTAGAGTTTTGTTTGATACTGGAGCATCGCATTCGTTTGTTTGTAATGAACTAGTAGGCCGGTTAGATTTGAAGCCGGATATTGTTGATAGGCCATTGGTTGTGACTAATCCAGTTGGGGGTTCGTCTTGTTTGTGTATGTTATGCCGTGGTCTAGTTGTGTCGAGTCATGGTTGCTCTTTTGTTTGTGATTGCTTTGTTCTGAACTTTGTGGGGTTCGGAATTATCTTGGGTATGGACTGGCTTAGAAAGTATGCGGCTAAGGTTGATTGTGAGAGGCTGGAGGTGACAGTCGAGAATGTGGAAGGGCGAAAGATTGTGATACGATGTAAGCATGAGGAAGGCGTCTTCATGAGCTTCATGTATTCGCTAGTTGTTCCACGGGATGGACTGTCTTTAGTGCCAATCGCAAATGGATTCGAGGATGTCTTTGACGAAGTCAAAGGGTTGTCGCCGCATAGAGAGATCGAGTTTCGTATAGATCTAGTTGAAGGAGCCAGACCTGTTGTGATGCCTCTAAGGCGGATGGCGCCGAGGGAACAGCAGGAGTTGAGGGTGCAAGTTGATGACCTTTTACAGAAAGGATTCATTCGGCGTAGTGTGTCCGAGTGGGGTGCACCAGTTGTGTTTGCAACCAAGGCAGATGGGTCGTTGAGATTGTGCGTCGATTATCGTGAGCTGAATAAGGTGACTAAGAAGAACAAGTATCCATTGCCGAGAATAGATGACTTGTTTGATCAGCTTCACGAAGCTAAGGTGTTTTCTCAGATGGATTTGGCAACGGGATTTCACCAGTTGAGAGTGGCTAAGGATAGTGTGCCGAAGACTGCTTTTAGGACACCATCCGGTTTCTTTGAGTGGCTGGTAATGCCGTTTGGATTGACTAACGCGCCAGCATATTTTGTGGATCTTATGAATAGAGTGTTCAGAGATCAGTTGAACAAGTTCGTACTTGTGTTCGTGGATGATATTCTGATTTATTCCAGAACTGAAGAAGAGCACAAGACGCACTTGTGTATTGTTTTGGGAATCTTGCGGAAACATCAGCTGAAGGCTAAGTTTTCGAAGTGTCACTTCTGGAAGAGTGAAGTGAGGTTCTTAGGCCATGTGATTTCTGGAAATGGAATAGCGGTTGATCCCGCTAAGGTGGCAGCAATCCAGGATTGGGTTAGACCTAAGAATGCATCTGATGTGAGAAGTTTTCTTGGATTAGCTGGATATTATCGACGGTTTATCAAAGACTTCTCTAAGGTAGCTGCACCATTAACAGGATTGACGAAAAAGAACCAAGTGTTCAGTTGGGATGCTAAGTGTGAGCAAGCTTTCGGAATCCTGAAAGAGAGATTGACGAGTGCTCCTGTTTTGACTATTCCAAGTGGGAATGATGAGATGGTGGTTTACACCGACGCATGTGGTACTGGACTTGGAGCAGTGCTGATGCAGAAGGATAAAGTTGTTGCGTATGCCAGTCGACAACTAAAGCCGCATGAAAGGAATTACCCGACTCATGATTTGGAGTTAGCGGCGATTGTATTTGCTCTGAAGATGTGGAGGCATTATTTGTTGGGAGTTCGGTTCGAGTTGTTTACGGATCACAAGTCGTTGAAGTATCTTTTCTCCCAAAAGGATTTGAATCTTCGGCAGCAACGTTGGCTAGAGTTTTTGGCATCATATGATTTTGGTATAGCTTATACTCCAGGAAAAGGTAACGCAGTGGCAGATGCGTTAAGTCGAAGACATGCAGGATTGGGAGCCATGTTTTCAGAATGGAAGAGTCTCGAGTATTTAGCTGGATTTGACTTCAGGCCTAGATGTGAATTGGAACCTGAGATGTTGGCAAACTTATCGATAAGACCCACTCTTGTGGGAAGGATTGGCGAGAGTCAAAAGCGAGATGATAAGCTTGTCAAGATTATCCGTGATTTGGAATCTGGATTGGAGCCAGAAAAGGATAAAGGATTCGAGGTCGATCGAGAGGGTTGGCTTCGGAAGCAAGGACGACTAGTTGTTCCCGATATAGATGAATTGAGGAGTGAAGTTCTGAAGGAAAGTCATCACTCGAAGTTGACAATTCATCCAGGTGGAAATAAGATGTATCGGGATATGAAGAGAACCTACTACTGGGAAGGCATGAAGAAGGATGTTGGAAATTTTATTTCCAAATGCATGAACTGCCAGTTGGTAAAGGCTGAACAGAAAAAGCCAAGTGGATTGCTTCAGCCATTAGAAGTTCCTACATGGAAGTGGGAACAAGTGTCGATGGATTTTATCGATGGATTGCCTAGAACCAGAACGGGAAATGAAGGAATTTGGGTCATTGTGGATCGTCTGACTAAGAGTGCACGATTCATTCCTGTTCGATCGACTAAGACTGCATCAAAGTTGGCTGAGTTGTATGTTAAGTGGATAGTTCGATTCCATGGTATTCCGAAGAGTATAGTGAGCGATCGGGACCCATTGTTCACTAGTGGATTTTGGAGGAGCTTCCAGGAAGTTTTGGGAACCGAGTTGTGTTTGAGTACAGCTTATCACCCTCAAACAGATGGTCAGACCGAGAGAGTCAACCGAGTTTTGGAAGATCTTCTTAGAGCATGTGTTTTGGACTTCGGAGGATCATGGGAAGATCACCTTCATTTGGTGGAGTTTGCATACAACAACAGTTACCAGTCAAGCATTGGTATGGCACCGTATGAGGCGTTGTATGGAAGACCGTGTAACTCTCCGACATGTTGGTTGGAAACTGGAGAAAAGCTGTTGCTTGGGCCAGAGATGATTCGACAGACTTCGGATTGTATAGAGATCATTCGGCAACGAATGAAGGCAGCCCAAGACCGTCAAAAGAGTTTTGCTGATAAGCGTCGAAAGGATTTGGAATTCAACGTAGGAGATATGGTTTTTGTGAAGATTTCTCCACTGAAGAATGTTATTCGATTCGGGAAGAAAGGAAAATTGACTCCGAGATTTGTTGGACCATTCCCGATCATCGAGCGAATTGGAAAGCTCGCCTACAGATTGGAGTTACCAGAGAAGATGTCGAGTGGGCACAATGTTTTTCATGTATCATATCTACGGAAGTATGTGCACGACTCGAATACCGTGGTTTCTGTTGATAGCTGTGAAGATTTCGAAGTTGATCCAGTTGATAGAAGACCTCGTAAGCCGCTTCGTGTTGTTGAAACCGACACGAAACAGCTTAGGAGGAAGGTAGTTAAGTTGCTCAAGATACAATGGAGTGATGATGATAACGACTGTACGTGGGAGGTGGAAGAGAGGATGAAGGCAGCTCATCCTGAACTCTTCAAGGTATGGCCCTAAGGTGTCGTGTCATCTCACGATATTGTAACTTGTTCTAAGTCTTAGAACTCTGTACGCTAAGCTAGAATTGGATGCATGGTTTGCTGGTTGTTATGGTTGGTAGGCGTACAGAATAGTCTTTGATTGCTTTGATTGTTTGGAATTTCGGGGGCGAAATTCCTAAGGGGGAGAGAATGTAACGACCCGTATTTTTACGGATCGACAAGTTCGGCAAAACCTGGAGTTTTAGCATTTTGAGTCATTTCAGATTTTAGGCAAATTTCGCCTAAGTCCTAAGTCGTCCACGACTTAGCATGAGTCGTGAGTCGTATACGACTTAGGAGATAGGAGTGTGATGACTTAAATTGACTGACCGACTTAAGGAAAGTGCGACCTAAGGGGATAAGTCGTTGCTGGGCTAAGTCAGTAGGTCGAAGTTAACTCGGCGAGTGTTAAGTCGTAGGTTGTAAGTCGTCGCCGAGTTAAGGGATAGACAACCTAAGGAAGTGACCGACTTATGTTATTGTAGACGACTTAAGGTTTTGAGTTAAGTGTTAAGTCGGCTGACGAGTTAAGGTAGTGGTCGACTTAAGACCTGGACGACTTAGGAGTTGAGTCTTATCCTGGTAGATCGGCAAAGCTGCTATGTTAAGTCGTAGGTAGGCTGCTGTGTTGAGTCGTGGCCGAGTTAAGGTGATGAGTCGTAATACTTGATAAGTCGTAGTTGAGTTAACCGTTGAGTCGTACCTTCTGATGAGTCGTACCCTGATGAGTCGTAACCTGATGAGTCGTACCCTGATGAGTCGTAGTCTTTGTGTTGAGTTGGAAGATGCTATAAGTCGTAGACAGATGAAGGTTAAGTCGTAGGAGCGTGTGTTGACTCGTAGCTTGGTTAAGTCGTAGGGGGTTGCTGAGTCGTAGGGGCTTAAGTCGTAAGTCGGAAACGACTTAGGAGATAGACTAGTCACGACTTAAGGGCAGTTTTCAGCTATAAATAGGAGGGGTTGTTCTCACTTTTTGGGATCCGGATTTTGAAGCGACGAAGTGCTGCCATTTTTAGAGCTCGACTTCTACACTTCTTCACTTCTTTTCTCCACTCTAATCTAGTGCTTCCTTCTATCCAAATCAAAGATCAAAGTTGAAGATCTTCATCTTTTCAAGAGAGATTTCTTCGTTTGAAGCGGATTCGTGATAGATCAAGCTTGATCCTTCGCTGTCCAGATCTGAAGCGTGTTGATTTGAGGTTGTTTAGGTGATTTGGTGAGTGGTGATTATCTCTCACACGGATCCAAAGGAGTATATCGGATTGTTGGCTCGATTTGGTGTTAAAATAGTGATTTCCATGCATTTTCTTCATCCTAAGTGTAGATCCATATAGATCCATTGTTCATGATGATGTTACATCCATTTTATCATATGTTAACCTATGCAAGTTCATTCATCAAGTTTGTAGAGATATAATCCATGTTTTCATGCTTATTGGACTTTCAACTCTTAAATTACGAAAATGCCATTATTGTTATAATTGTCTACTTAGATCATATTTGAATGCTTGATTGTTTGGATTGATGTTTGATTTGATTGATTGTTATGAACTAGATGATTGATGATTAGATTTAGACCGAAGACGATTCAAAAGCTAAGGGAAAGGCTTTTGAATTGGGAAAGCTGCTCGTGGCATATGTAGCGGGATGATGAAGCTCTTATGCATAGATTTGATGATGTGATGATGAGATGAGGCTTTGCGAGGATGTAATGAAGCGAGGCAATCATGTGATGAAGACTTGGTCTAATCCAGACGGGATCATTCCAAGCATGTTGATAACTCGGTGATATGATTCGAGTTGAGGATAATGAATGGATATGAGAATAGTCGTCGAGGAGGATGACTAGGAGGCTTGGATAGCATCGTTGTTGAAGGTTCTAGCATGCTCTAAGCAAGAGTACGTTCGGGCAGATTTGATAGTCCCAACGGCTAACTGTTGATGGTCGAGTACTCTGGGCAGATTCGATAGTCCTAGGCACGGGCTGCGACGACGTGCGGGAGTTATGTCTAGAACCGGGGTTTCCATTAGCCCTTGACGGACGGCTGAAAGAATGTGCCGGTCATTCAATTAACGGTGATATCGAAGCAATGATAACAGTGATAGCCAGAGTCATGGATGTTTGGTTGTATAGTCATTCGGACTCAAGAGCGGTATTTTCTGGGTGCTTATCTGATTTAGGCCTTGGTACTTGGAAAACATCGCCCTTGACTCGAGTGATAGTAGCTTTACCTTAAATTGTATGCTCTGCTATGTTGCTTCTGCTTAGTGTGTGTCTGGGGGCTATCACTGTAGAATGAGGTTGGAGTGGGAGGGTTGTATTCCTATTCCTTTTCCTTTATGCTCTTTTGGTATGTTGTTAGTTAATTTACTGCTCACTAAGACTGTTGTCTGACTCAAGGCTTTATGTTTTAATTCTTATTGCCTTGGGCTGTTCGTCCATTTTTGGGACGGGCAGACTAGGTAGCAGGTGACAGGTGCTGATCTCTTCTCACGATGCCGATATCGAAGACGAGCTAGAGGGTTGCATACTATCTTCTTATTATATGTACTGGATTTTTCCGCTGTTTTGTATTCTCTGAGAGATATGTAGTGAGGCTGGATGTATTGACTATGTGGATGCTTGTATTCAACTATTATGGAGTTTTATATGATGTCATTTTGTTCTGTAAAGCTTCACTATACATATGTTCTATTGTATTTTGTCCATGCGCTGTGAGTAATACGATAGATTCTGTTGTTTTAAATCTTACCTTGACAATCGTCCATGGTCGCCTGGTACACTTTACAGCGCTCTATCTCTAGATTCGGTGCAGGGGTCATGGGCGGTCGTCACAAAGAAGGCTTAAATAAGAGTGCAAAGTCATCTACTTTCATTAAATGATTTATTAGATAATAAAAAACAACGGATTTTTAGTACTATTCGAAATTCGGAAGAATTGTGTAAGGGGACCATTGAGCAGTTCGAACGAGCTTGGGATCATTTATGGAAAGTGGAAATGGAGGAGTTTCTATGGGACAACATCAGAATTCTCTGATTTCATAGAGTCAGCAAGACCGGGTGACTAGAGTGATCAACAGCTTTATCAGCTTAAGAGGCAGCGTCTTTGCATTTTTTTAGTAAAATAAGAGGTGTTAAGCTTTTTATCAATTTGAAATAATTGAATTGAAGGTAGTTAAAAGAAATTAATAATTTAATTTTTTTTCCAAACGGATATAGTATGTCGACATATGTACCTAAAATTGCCTTTTAATTTTTTGATATATTTTTAGTTCCTGCTTAATACCATTTTCTTTCAATGATTTCCAGAGACTAATTGAATAAATATAACAGTAAGAACTAATTTTTCATTGATTAAACAAGATGATACATGGCAAAAAAACATAAGAAGATAACTTGAAATAAGCTAAAGAGATACAAGGAAATAAAAGCTAGACAAGATACATTGGATAATTAGATATAATTAGAAGATAACTAAGGAAATGAGCTCATATCAAGCTTCTTTATAATCTTCCCAAAATACTTATCCACTTTGTTGGAAAGATTAATAAACTTCTTACTTAGTTTCTTTTGATTTTTAATAATTTTCTCTTGATTTCTAACAATTCCTTTGCTTAAGCTTTGAGATGGACTCTCAAAACTTTCAAGAGAAGTCTCTACTTTCTCTTCTTATTCTTCATCTTATTGAATTCCATAACTTTCTTCTTCTTCAATTTCTTGTTATTCTTCATGTGATGACCCACCTTTCTGATCCCTGGGAACGACACTTAATACATCCTTGGTATTCGTGTATCATTACCCAAGCATCCGAAAGATAAGTTGTCTTGGGGTAAAATAAACAGTAGAAAGGACAGAGTAGATAAACCTCACAATGGAATGGCTACATAGTACAAAAGGATACTCCTTACATCGAGCTATTAGAGTTAAACAAAAGTACTACATCTAATAGATTTGCAGCTATACATTCTGACTTTACATTGGGGTTTTGGACCAAAGGTCTCTATTCTTAAAGACCAAGCACAAAAAGTCCCTACTCATAAACCCTTGTAAATTAGGTCCCTATTTTTTTTACTGAACTATCCCTTTCTAGAAAATCGACCGAGCATTGAAATCAGTGGCAAAAGTAGCATAAATTAGCCAAAAACTAAAAATAGGGACCTAATTTTCATAACTTTTTCGGGAGGGACTTTACTTTCATCATCTTTCAATTATAGAGAGTTGGCAGCCATTCCTTGTTTTTCAAATACCAAATATACCAACATAATCATCCAGCGGAAATAAATAACTAGATAACTAATGAGCTGCCTGCTCGATCACCGTCTTCAAAGAGCTCCAAAGAAAACATGTTACTCTCGGACTACTCAAATATAATTGAGTACCCGAGAATTTTAGGGAAAGTAAACAACTCGAGTCGGACAAAATGTGTGGTATGAGTAAAACTCTAAAACAAAAGGAAGTGTATTTAACAATAATATCTGGGACCACGCTTCTAACGCGAAATGGGTTTTCTCCTATATAAACAACAACAAAACATAAGAATGGAAAGAACAACAGGAAACAAATCCAAACACAGATGATGGGAAAAAATAGTATAAAGATCTAGACTTGAAAGAATGGAAATAGTCTGAAGAAAATCCAAATTAGACAGAATGGATAAAACAAGATAACAGTCCTAACTTGATAGAATAGACAAAACCTATAATTAAACCTCGTGAATAGTAGTTGTGTAACAACCCAAAATTATGGTATTTTGATTTTAAATGTTTAATTAATTTTAAATATTTAAATAATTGAATTTTGGAATTTAATAATTTATAATTCAAAATATAGGGAATGTTTAAATATTTGAATTGTGAAATAAATCTTAATTAAATGGATTTAATAATTTTATTCAACTCCTTTTAATTTATAAATAATATCGGTGAATTCGATTTGGAAAATTTATTTTCAAAATAGATCGAATGAATATTGATAATTGGATCGAAAATATAGAATGATATTTAAATATGTGAAATTAACATTCTGGGGCATTGTCTTGGATTTCGACAAAATCAGTTTCACTGGATCCATAATAATTAATTATAATATGCCATCAAATTTCATGGCGATCAGACGAATCATCTGGTCGTGCGAGTTCGACACGTGTAGAAATTAATTTCAAAAATTTATATAATAATTTGGTTTGAAAAGCTATCTTCTGCATATGATCGAATTAGGGCTTGGGACTAGTTCTATTGCGTTCGAAATAGGAGTATAACATATAGAACGCCAGGCAGCACTTCTTGTTTGAAGTTTGAGATTTTTGGACGTTATATATCTAGATAATTTAAATTAAATAATATATATTTACATGTTCACCATGTCTTGGCCATACCCCCACATTTCAAACCATACTCATGTGTATAGGCCCATACCGTCATCTCCCTTTATGTGTTTCACTGTAATCACAACAGAGCCCTCTGCTTTTAAAAACAAGAATTCAAAAATTAAATTAAGGCGATATACTCATCTAAAAATCGTGAAAAAAGTAGATTTGAACTCGTTTGGATTTATGCTTCGATTTGTTGTAGGCTGTGTTGGGTGTGGCTATGAATTGGGGTGCTCTAATTTTGGGCGGTCCACCTAGGGATCGAGATTAGGGGAGATGTAGGCATCGAAAGGCGTGGGCGTTAGTTGTTTTGGTCTTGGGGTTGTAGATATCAGCTGGTCGTCGAATTTGGTGGTGTGCGGCTCATGTTGAAGGATTACGACCTGACACGTTTAGAGGAGGAGGACCTCACAATCAATTCTTTATATCCTATCTATGATTTTATAAATGATTATTGATTGCTTGATTGATTGTTTGGTTGAATTTCCGTTTGGAAAATGGATGACATATTACTTTGATCGTTATGAATCCATATGATTGTATATAAATTATCCATAACCATTGTTTTGCAGGGAAAACCTATAGAGTGACCCTAAGTGGTTTCTCGCTAATAATTATTTATTTGCATTCTTGTGCTGTTATATTGATAGTTAATTGAAATAAATCTTGATGTTCCATTTAATTTGTTAAGTGTCGTTACAGTGATTCGCTATATCGTCATTTATTAATTTTCATCTCGAAAACCCTATCGCATGTTTTTGAACTTTAGCTTGTGTTTTCACCAAACAAAATGTTAAAATTCATTAATCATTTTAATTAATGGTAATTTAGAATAATTAATCATTTTAACTAATGATTTTGAAATTAATTAACCAATTTAATTTATGACGTTTAAAATTGGGTTATCTCTTGATTTAAAAGAGATTGGATTTAACTAATCATCTTAAGTAACGATATTTGGATTTAATTGATTATTGTAATTAATGATATTTTAAAAGTAGTTAATCATTTTAAATAATGTTATTTGGATTTAACTAATCATTTTTAGTTAATGATGTTTTGAAATTTAATAATCTATGATTTATGAGATTTGAATTGAATTAAATCATTTTAATTAATGATTCTAAACTTTTATTAATCATTTTAAATTAATGATTGTTTTAAAGTTAAATAATTGTTTTAACATAATGATTTTTGAAAATCAGTTAATCATTTTTAATTAATGATGGTTTATAGTAAATTGATCATTTTAACAAATGATGTTTTAACTAATGAGGTTTGAATTTAATTAATCCAATTAATTTATGATTAATTGAACTTAATTATTTTAATTAATGGTATTTAAAATGTATTTATCATTTTAATTCATTGAGATTAATTATTCATTTTAGTTAATGAATATTTGAATTTAATAAATCTTTTATTTAATGGTATTTAAAGTTAATTAATTGACTTAATAAAAGTGATTAAAGTAAATTAACTAATATAATGAAAGTGTTTAAAAGTTAATCAACTGATTTTGTGTTTAAAAGTTAATAAATTGATCTAATAAGATTTTAAAGTTAAAAGTGTTTTGGAAATAATTAATCATTTTATTTAAAATAATTGATTTGTTTATAAATGTGATTAATTATCTTTAAGGATAATTAATATTGTTTTAATTTTATAAAGATATTAAAAAATTTATTATCTTTTGGGATAATAAACATTGTTTTAAATTTATAAATACTGGTTTATAAATGAGAAAAATCCTTTAAAAGGAATTATTTATAAATAAAGATAAGTGTAAATTGTTTTGGGTTTATAGTAAATAATGTTTTAATGACATTTGTTTTTGACCCTTGTTTTTTATACACTTAGTATTATAAATTTGTTTTTTTAAAGATCAATTTAAAGAACATTTTTAAAGTGTTTTTACTAAGATTGAAATATGAAAATCAAGCATAAGTAAGGATCAAATGTTTTTAAGCATCTGATTCATTTCATTTGTGGTAAGTGTATGTAATTTAATTCTCATACACAAATCACGTAGTTATTTCGGATAGTTGATTTCTCAACTATCAATTTCGATTTTGCTATCTTCTTTATATTTTGTCATTCTAAGACGATGTTTTGCTCCATTGAGCTTTGATATCCTTTATTGAAAATGACTACTTTATCATCCTAAGATGATTTATCGCTCATTTTGAGCATTGGTATCCGACATCGGAAAAACTAAAACCAAAGTGTGAGTGGGACCCAAGCCATGTGGGTCGCACTCATCAGACTATGTTCACATCATCTACAGTGGTGTCGGCATGCATGCATTGATGTGAAATATTCGAATGCTCGTGTGAAGCGTGGTCCAGCTTGAAAGTTCCTGAGAGTGACGCGTGTGCCCTTAAGTATATTTTATCTAGAGGTATACTTTCATTAAGGGGGAGCACCGTCCTAGTTAAGTTGGATAAATTCATTTTCCTTTTCTGATTTGAAACTTTGAATCAGTTTTTCTGTAATTGCAATGGGAAGAGTCAACCACTTTTCACGATGTCTAATTATATGCTTTGTCCATTTTCTCAAGTTTGGACAGTTATCTTATTTTATCCCTTCTATCTAGTTTGGATTTTGCTCGAATTATTTTCATTCTTCGAGGTCTGGATTTTTAATACTATTTATGGCCATTCTTATTTGGATTTGTTTCCTAATATTTACTTCTGCTCTTGCATGTATGGATGTTATTCTTATGAGGTAAAAAACCCGTTCCGCGTTAGCGGCATGGTCTCACAGAACTTTAATATGTTCCCCGTTATTTGAGTTACCTCACGCTGGTATTTCCAGACTGATCCGGGTGTTATTTTATTATAATGCTCAAGTCAAACCGAGTATTTTTCCCAGATTAGCTTTGGTGATATAGAGATCTTGAAGTGAAGCTGGAGGTTCACCTATCATAATGTTTTATTTTCCACTGTATTATATAGTATCCCTATCAGCATTTTGTAAGGTCAGGATTTTATAATGGTCTGGCTGATAAGGTTTGATTTTAACTCTGATATACTCTATATATTTGGAGTGATAGTTTTTACTATCCTTGTTATATTATATGTCGTCGATTCTGCCATGAGATTTTGTTTCTCCTTTGTTTATATGTTCTTTTCTTTTATTTACCCTAATAATCTGCCCTTTTGTCGATTAGTTGCACGACATTTGACCACGGTGGTAGTGTTCGGTGTCGACATTCGATGGATAAAAGGCGGGTCATTACATATGGTATCAAAGCGCAAGGTTAAGCAAGAACCTTGGCTTTGGTAGGGTCTGGCTCATTAGAGATAGGGTAAGCGATACCCTAGAATGAGTTTGAGAGCATTATATATTCGAGGGCGTATTTTGTTAATGTTATAATATCATATTTTTAAATTGGTCTATTGAGTTTTTATGAATTCTGATCGAGACGTGAGACGCCACGGTATCGATAGGGGTTTTTAAACACTCGACCAAGGCCAACAAACATGGTATTGAACTTTTGGAAAATTCGAAAAACTAAAATATTTTCGCTAGGATTATACTTTATATATATATATATAAAGGAATAATTATCAAAACTTTATATAGTTATGTAGCGTGTTTGTTTGATTGTGATAATATTTATTTATTACCACTATTATTTGTTCAGTTGTGCTAAATTTAAATAAGAAGCACCGACTCTTGTTTGTTAGTTGTAAAATTATGCTCGGTTTATTTAGGAGCATTTATCATTTTGATTTAAGACGAACCCTTTGTGAATTAATTTTCACAATTTAACTATAAAGGTGTTCGGAGAAAATATTAACTTGAAACTTGAAAATTCACCTTTTAAAAGTGGACGGTTAAGGATTAAACTTTAACAAAAAATTGTTGAAATAATCCAAATAGTGGGATATGATATTTAGAGAATAAATATTCGAGATAATTCTATTATAATAAAGAAGGATTATTATAATATGTAATGATTTTTATATAAAGGAAATTTTATACAAATTTAGTTTATAAATGCGTTTAAAAAGGATTTTTGAATCCTGGATTTTTGAAAATAATTTCGAAAGAATTTTGAGAAATGCAATAGTAGTATTTTTAGGAGTAATTGAAAGTAAAAATATTTTAGGAAGTGAATTTTAAATTGGAATGCATTTTCTTTGGGGTAATTAGGAGGAAATTGTTTCGATTAGTTTTGTGGTAATCAGAATAATCTTCTAAGTGACGATCGGATGTTTGCTTAGACGAACGTTGTGGAATACTTAGTAACTTATTCTATTTATCATTGTGTGGTCGAAATGAGTTCAAAATCCGAATGAACCCAAAGTGAGTTTTAATAAATAAACCATTTGAAGATTATTTCATATAAAAATATATGTAAAATGCCTACAAAGATGAGTTTTGAAATTAAAACCGGGTATTTAATTTTTAAGTTCCCTTAAAGGGAATTGTTTTCCTAAAACGAAAGATATTTCCGATAAAGATTGTTTTAATAAATGAGATTTTACCCTTAGATAAAAAACGATAAATTTGACACAAGTTTAAATTAGGATAAATTGGATATGAAAGTTTTGATAAACATTATATTATTTAAAACCGTAACTTCTGTTTTAAAAACATCTTAGTAGTGTAAACTATTTGCATATTTTGGGTCAACCCATGAAATATCATTTATTTTAACACTCTAAGTTAAAGAGGTTAATAGGTTGACTCAATTTTAAGAAACCATAATTTGATTTGATCTCTATCTAGATCTTTGAAATACTCTTAAGATATAGAAGAGTATTATACAAGTAAATAAAGTGGAATAAGTTATTATTTGATGTTTTTTTAAAGAAACGACTTTATAAAATATTTTAAAACTTGGGTGAGAATTTATGAAATAATTCATAAATAATTTTAATATTGAAAAAAATACTAAGTGAAAATATAAGTGACTTAGAACAAAAAAATTAATATAATTAAGAAACTAATAAATATAGAGTATAACTTCTCATTTTGTCCAAATGAGTTTGAATAATCTTTTAGGCAATAACCAAAGGCTAATAAGCAAAATGGTATGCTTAGATAATTATCTATATTTTTGGACAATTAAAAAAGTTTTGAACCTAAGTTAAAATTTGTTTGCTATTTATTTGACATTTTGAAGCAATGTTAAGTGATAAGTTTTCCCTTATGGAATTTGATTGACTGATAGTGTTAGTTTATTCCTTCATGGAATTTGATTGAATTGAATTGATTGGTTGTATGATTTTATATACCATTGTTTATAAAGTTTAAATTTATAGACAAAGGGTTTTGAATTGTTGTTATTAGGACCTAAATCCCAATGATTTTGAAAAAAAGAATTGGAAGATTTTAGGAAAGGAATACTATTTATTCACTCTAGTTGATATTTTTGAAGGAACCGGAATACCAGTGGACACTCCATGTTGTTATGATTCTAGAGTTTCACCATACTTTATTAGGAGGAATTCCCTCCTTGTTATTTTGATTTTTGATCTTTGATTTTTCTTGTTTGAGAAATTTGAAAATAAATTTTTGAATTGGAAAAACTGGGTATTTAGATCTAAAATTTATCATTTGAAATTATTGGATGCATATCATCTATTACATAATATTCTTTGTATTTTGTTGCATATGATTGAAATATGGTTGTTGATTGCATGTAGATTTATATCAGACTAGTTTTTGCATGTAGAGTTACATCACATTGCTTTTGTCAACCTAATTCTCTTTTAGATTATGTAAGTACAAGGAAGCAAGAGACTCCTACTTGACTTCTTGCACACCTGCATTTGCACAGAGATAATAAATTACTAGCCAAATTATAAATCAAACGCAAAAAGGTACATAATAAATTTACAAAATTTAAATTGATTGATGATTTTATACCCTAGATATGGGAGGCAAGTTGGCTTTTGTTTTCTTCGGTTGGTTTAGAGCCCATAGAGGCAATTTGTAGTAGTTCCGATTAAGCCATGCAAAGGAGACGCTGGCAAAATTTTCCTAAATGTAAGAGTAGGAAATGTTTTGAGAATTTTGGAAAAAAATTTGATAACTAAAATTTTATTTTTGAGTTATAACTTGGAATGAATGAATAGAAGGGAATTAGTTGGTATAAGTGGTTGGATTTAAAGGACTTGGAAATAATCTATTCCAGCTAATTGGTTGTGAAAAGTTAATAAGTTTAATAACTCGTTATAATTAATAGTTTTAAAAATTAAGGGTCTGAAAACATCTTCTTCCGTAGGAATTTCGGGGACAAAATTCATATAAGGTGGGGATAATGTAACGACCAAAATTTTTGGCCATTTGATTTTAAATGTTTAATTAATTTTAAATATTTAAATAATTGATTTTGGAATTTAATAACTTATAATTCACAATATAGGAATTTTTAAATATTTGAATTGCGAATTAAATCTTAATTAAATGGATTTAATAATTTTATTCGACTCTTTTAATTTATAAATAATATCGGTGAATTCGATTTGGAAAATTTATTTCCAAAATAAATTGGATAAATATTGATAATTGGATCGAAAATATAAAATGATGTTTAAATCTGTGAAATTAACATTCTGAGGCACTGTCTCGGATTTCGATGAAATCAATTTAATTGGATCCATAATAATGAATTATAATATGCCATTAAATTTCATGGCGATCAGACGAATCATTTGGTCGTGTGAGTTCGAAACGCATAGAAATTAATTTTAGAAATTTATATAATAATTTGGTTTGAAACTATTTTCTGCATATGATCGAATTAGGGCTCGGGACTAGTTCCATTGAATTTGGAATAAGGGTATAACATATAGAATGCCAGGCAGCACATCTTGTTTGGAGTTCGAGATTTTCAGACATTTTATAGCTCGATAATTTAAATTTAAATAATACATATTTATACATTCACCATGCCTTGGCCATACCGCCACATTTCAAACCATACCCATGCCAATACCCTTGTGTGCAGGCCCATACCCTCACCTACCTTTATATGTTCCACTGTAACCACAACAGAGCCCTCTTCTTTTAAAAACATGAATTCAAAAATTAAATTAAGATGATATACTCATCTAAAAATCATGAAAAAATAGATTTGTACTCGTTTGGAGTTATATTTTGATTTAGGGTAGGCTGTGATGGGTGCGGCTACAAATTGGGGTGCTCCAATTTTGGGCAGTCCACTTAAGGCTCGAGATTAGGGGAGACGTAGGCATCGAGAGGCGTAGGCGTCGGTTGTTTTTGGACTAAGGGTTATAGAGAGCAACTGTTCATCGAATTTGGTGGTGTGCGGCTCATGTTGGAGGATCACGACCAAACGCGTTTGGAGGGGGAGGACCTGATGTCGCGATTCGCAAGGGAGTCTTAGAGGTGACATGGTGATGGCGTTCGAGTCAAGGCCGAGATGAGAAGCTCAATGGCAGAATCGATTCGATAAACGGAGCACTATAGCTCCGTGTCAGTGTGTACACGTGCACGACCATGGTGTTTTTTCACTGTGCATGATTTTGTTGAGGGAGAAGGAGAAAGGTGAAAGGTAATAATAAATATAAAATTATTATTTATTAATTTAAATTTATCCAATAACTTATTAAATCGATAGATTTTGTGTACGAGATCGGATACGAATGTCATTCGTTGCATTGCATTTGTATAGACATTGTCTTCGCAATGGAGTTGGTTTGGTTGGATTTGGAGCAAGTAAAAACTTATGCCAAAATCGAATGGCTATTATGTTTTAGTCCAAATCAGAACGTTTCGGCGAAAACGAAAATCAATGTGAGTTTAACTCAAATTCAATTCTATTATATCATATCTTTGATGTTATAAATGATTATTGATTATTTGGATGTTAGTTAAATTGCTTGATTGGTTCTTTGGATGAATTTCCATTTGGAAAAAGGATGACATATTACTTTAATCATTATGAACCCATATGATTGTATATATATTATCCATAACCATTTGCAGGGAAAATCTATAGAGAGACCCTAAGGGGTTTCTCGCCAATAATAATTTATTTACATCCTTATGCTGTTATATTGATAGTTAATTGAAATAAATCCTGATATTCCATTTAATTTGTTAAGTGTCTTTATAGCGATTTCGTTATATCGTTATTTATTAATTTTCATCCCCAAATCATATCGCATGTTTTTAAACTTGAGCTTGTGTTTTCACCAAACAGAATGTTAAAATTCATTAATCATTTTGGTTAATGGTAATTTAAAATAATTAATCATTTTAACTAATGATTTTGAAATTAATTAACTAATTTAATTTATGATGTTTAAAATTTGTTTCTCTCTTGATTTAAAAGAGATTGGATTTAATTAGTCATTTTAAGTAATGATACTTGGATTTAATTGATTATTGTAATTAATGATATTTTAAAAGTATTTAATCATTTTAAATATTGATATTTGAATTAAATTAATCATTTTCAGCTAATGATGTTTTGAAATTAATTAATCTATTTGATTAATGAGATTTAAATTTAATTAAATCATTTTAATTAATGATTCTAAACTTTTATTAGTCATTTTAAATTAATAATTATTTTAAAGTTAAATAATTGTTTTAACTAATGATTTTTGAAAATTATTTGATCATTTCTAATTAACGATGGTTTACAGTAAATTAATCATTTTAACAAATGATGTTATAATTAATCAAACTTAATTGATTGTTTTAATTAATGGTATTTAAAATTTATTTATCATTTTAATTAATGATGTTTGAGATTATTTATTCATTTTAATTAATGAACATTTGAATTTAATAAATCTTTTAATTAATGGTATTTAAAGTTAATTAATTGATTTAATTAAAGTGATTAAAGTAAATTAACTAATAAATGAAAGCTTTTAAAAGTTAATCAACTGATTTTGTGTTTTAAAGTAAATAAATTGATCTAATAAAGATTTTAAAGTTAAAAGTGTTTTGGAAATAATTAACTATTTTATTTAAAATAATCGACTTTTTTATAAATGTGATTAATTATCTTTCATGATAATTAATATTGTTTTAAATTTATAAAGATGTTTAATTTGTTTTACTATCTTTTGGGATAATAAACATTGTTTTAAATTTATAAATAATGGTTTATAAATGAGAAAATCCTTTAAAAGGAATTATTTATAAATAAAGATAAGTGAAAAAAATTCTGGGTTTATAGTAAACTATATGACATTTATTTTTTACCCTTGTTTTTTATACACTTAGTATTATAAATTTGTCTTTTTAAAGATCAATTTAAAGAAATTTTTAAGTGTTTTTACTAAGATTTAAATGTGAAAATCAAGCACAAGTAAGAATCAAATGTTTTTAAGCGTCTGATTCATTTCATTTGGGGTAAGTTTATGTAATTTAATTCTCATACGCAAATCACGTAGTTATTCCCGATAGTTGATTTCTCAACTATCGATTTCGACTCTGCTATCTTCTTTATATTTCATCATTCTAAGACGATTTTTTTCTCTATTGATCTTTGATATCCTTTATCGAAAATGACTAAAACCAAAGCACGGATAAGGGTGGTGCACCCTCCAAGCCATTATTGTGCTTCGTCATCCTAAGACGATTTATCGCTCATTTTGAGCATTGGTATCCAACTCTAGAAAAACTAAAACCAAAACGCGAGTGGGATCCAAGCCATGTGGGATCCAAGCCATGTGGGTCGCACCCATTAGGGTATGTTTATATCATCTAGAGAGGTGTCGGCATGCATTGATGTGAAATATTTGGATGCTCGTGTGGAGCGGGGTCCAGCTTGGAAGTTCCCAAGAGTGACGCGTGTGCTCTCAAGTATATTTTATCTAGAGGTATACTTTCGTTGAAGGGGAGCACCATTCTAGTTAAGTTGGATAAATTCATTTTCCTTTTCTTATTCGAACCTTTGAATCGGTTTTTCTGTAATTGCAACGGGAAGAGTCAATCACTCTTCACGATGTTTAATTATAGGTTTTGTCCATTCTATCAAGTTTGGATAGTTATCTTGTTTTATCCATTATGTCTAATTTGGATTTTGCTCAGATTATTCATTCTTCCATGTCTAGATTTTTAATACTATTTATGGCCATTCTTATTTGGATTTGTTTCCTAATGTTTATTTCTGCTCTTACCTGTATGGATATTATTCTTATGAGGTAAATACCCGTTCCCGTTAGCGAAATGGTCTACAAAAATTTAATATGTTCCCTGTTATTTGAGTTATCTCACGTTGGTATTTCCAGACTGATCTGGGTGTTAATTTATTATAATGCTCGGGTCAAACCGAATATTTTCCTAGATTGGCTTTGGTGATATGGAGATCTTGAAGATAAGCTGGAGGTTCAGCTATCGTAATGTTTTATTTTCTGCTGTACTATATAGTATCTTTATCAATATTTTGTAGGGTTAGAATTTTATATCTGTCCAGCTGATAAGGTTTGTTTTTAACGATATACTCTGTATTTTTGGAGTGATAGTTTTCACTATCCTTGTTATATTATATGTTGTAAATTCCGCGGTGAGATTCTGTTTTTCCTTTGTTTATATGTTCTTTTCTTTTACCCTAACAATCTGCCCTTTTGTCAATAGGATGCGCAACATTTGAACACAGTGGCAGTGTTCGATGTCGACTTTTAATGGACAAAAAGGCGGGTCGTTACAGGTTGACTCTTCCCGTTGCAATTACAAAAAAACAATTCGAAGGTTCAAATCAAATAAGGAAAGGAAAATTTCTAACAAAGGACTAGGAAGGTGCACCAGCCTTGAATTATACCTCTAGTAATATACTTTTGAGAAGCCCATATACTCCGCGACACTTCTCGGAAAATACCAAGCCGGACCTTGCCAAACCTTACCAAGAATCCGAATATTTCTACATCTAAGTGCACAACCGAATCCAAACTAAATGAGATGTGAAACTTTTTTAATAGGAGCAATTTCACATAGCTTGGCTTCCTCTCGCACTTTGGGTTAAGTCATTTTCGACAAATGATAACAATGCTCAACTGAGCAATAAATCATCTTAGAATGACGATAATAAAGAAGCCGAAGTAACCGATAGTTGAGAAACCAACTACCGAGGACGATTATATATGGAAATTAAGTCTTGTACACTTACCACCACTCATTGAATTCAAACTTGTACTATTTCTTGATTAACAATAACATCAGACAAGTCAAGGTAGTGTTACCTCAAAGTCATGTCTCACTTATTCTTAACTTTCGAAATAGCGACAAATCTACTTCTTCGATGTTAATTGCTAATTATACAAATATATCGTTCCAATAAAAGTAAATCTCTTTACGGAAATTAATTCATTTCCATAAATGAATCAAACCTTTTCTTTTAAAAACCCGAATTCATGCTTGGCTTCACATTACAAGTATAAGCTTTAAAACATTTTGTTAAAAGAGTTTGCTAACTTTAATCATCATTATAAAAAGGATTTAATAACTTAAACAATCCTTATTACATTGATTAATTAACTTTAAAACTTCATTAATTCAGTTGATTGATTGACTTCAATAGCCCTTAATTCAAAAGGAGCTAATCACCTTTTAACATCATTAATTTAATTAACTAACAAATTAAATATAATTAATTAAATTAATAAATAAATAATTAAATATCATTATTTAAAATGATTAATTAATTTAAACCATCATTAAGAAAAGATCAATTAAAGTTAAAACAAGTTGATTTCCTTTTAATAGTCATTAATTAAAAAGATTAATTAATTTAAAAACATCATTAATTAATCGATTAATTAATTTTAATCCATCATTATCAAAATATTAGTTAGCCTTAAACATCATTAAATAAAATGATTAGTTAATTTAAAACATCATTTAAAGAAGGATTAATCAAATTTAAAACAAGTTGATTAACTTTTAAAAGTCATTAATTAAAAAGATTAATTAATTTAAAAACATCATTAGTTAATTGATTAATTAATTATAAACCACCATTATCAAAAGATTAATTAGCCTTAAGCATCATTAAATAAAATGATTAATTAATTTAAACATCGTTTAAAGAAAGATTAATCAAAGTTAAACAAGTTGGTTAACTTTTAAAAGTCATTATTTAAAAGATTAATTAATCTAAAAAAATCATTAGTTAATTGATTCATTTACTTTAATTCATCATTATTAAATGATTAATTTTCTTTAAACATCATTAAATCAAAATGATTAATTAATTTTAAAACATCCTTAACTAAGTAATTAGTTAAATTTAAAACACATCATTAACTATGAATTAGTTAACCTTAATCCTTATTAAGTAAATAATTAATTAGATTAAATAATCATTATTAAAATGGTTAATTACTTTTGACAACACCGTTAAACAAAATCCTTCTTAATTTGTAAAACAATTCCAAGCACGAAGATGAAACCAAACGGTTTCGATAAAAAGTGATTTTTCAAAAGTGCCGATATAGCGACTATCGCTATATGGGCAGTTCGGCAAACAAGTTTATGGCATTATCATTACAACCAAACATTACATAGCAAGGATATGAGCATATATATATCTGTGTCTATGTGTGTAATTTACTATGATACAATATGTAATAAGCATGAATCAACATTATAAGCAACTTTTACTTACTAACTTTACAAGTTACTAAACTACGATCAAGATGTCAACTTTTCGAAGCATGAATCAAACAAACGACTACCACACTACCAAATACATACAATAAGCATTCAATAGCTACAAATATGAACATGAGTATGGTTTAAAACTTTTGGTTTAAAGGTGAAGTTTTACTCACCAAAGCACTTGCTAACTTTGCCGAGTTACGATGAATCACTACAGCATCTTGTATTAACTTCAATGACACCTCTCTTCACTTGAATCTTGGTATCTTCGACTCTTAATGGGCTGTTTGGACTTGACCTAGTGGGCTATAAGGCATGGCCATTGTCCAAAATGAGGGGTATGTGTCTTGTATTTTGGATGCAAGGTGATTTAGAGTAGTTTTAACATGGTTTTAGGAATGTCTAAACTAGTTTCGACTTAGGAAATGAATTTAGAGACCATGAATGGATGTATGCATTTATGAAGAAGAGAATGGAGATAGTGTTAGGAAAATGGAAAATTAAATGAAGAAAGTGACTTACATGAGAATGTGAGGGTATATATAGGCATAGAAAGTGCAAAATTACCAAAATAACTCTAGTACCTTCCCTCCACTCATAAAATGCTACTCACTCTTCCTCCACCATGCTATACACGTTGGTAATGGTCCCTCATCCCCTTAAATCAAGCAAGCACCATGCCTTCATGTACAACCTAGGATCTTAAGGTATGATGGTATGGTATTTCTTTAATATAGAGGTTAATTTCATGCCATACTTGATTTATTTAAAGCCAAATCAAGTTTTAATTTAAATTAAGAATGATTTATTACTACTAAAACAATACTTAACTTATCATGTGACATATGTATGTGTGTGCATGTTGATAAAAATGTGCATGACATTTTCGATGCCGAAAATTCATAATTTTGGAAAAAAAATTCGGTCACATTTTCTATTTTTATCTGAATTAATTATTTTGGTAAACAAAATTTGAAAATGATTTTGACATCATTAATTATTATTTAAAGATGTTTATTTGGTTATTAAAATCCATTATTTAAATATTTAAAAATGATTTAAATATTCAAATATAAAGCGATTAATTTACGGGTCGTTACACTCTCCCCCTTAAAAGAATTTCGTCCCAAAAATTTTATGGAGTGTAAGAAGTAATAACCAACCTAAGAAAAATCAATTTACTTACTTGGTTTTTAGTAAATCTGATTAGTTATATTTTCCTTAGTTATATTAATTCTATCATAAACATATGTAATACAAACACTATAACAACCATATGCAAGAAAATAAAGAGAATATTCTATAATAAATGCTATGCATCCAACATTTTTCAAAATATTTCCAAAATTTTAGAACTAAATGCCCGGGTTTTATATTCAAAATATTTTCAAAATTTATTTTTGAATTCCTCAAAAAGAGAAGTAAATCAAAAACCAAAAATGTCAAGGAGAGTGTCTTCCTAACAAAACATGTTAAACTCTAGAATCAAAACAATATGATGCTTCCAATGATATTCCAGTTTCTCCTAAAACAACAACTAGAGCAAACAATCTATTTATTTCTCAAATTTTCCCAAAAATCACTCTCCAAAATCACCGGGATTTAGGTCCTAATAATAATAATTCAAAAACCTTGGTTTATAAATTTTAACTTTATAAACTATGGTATATAATATCACACAATCAAATCAGTCAAATTCCGTTAAGGAAAATATAACACTCAACATTATTTAAAATGGCAAATGAAAAACAAACAAATCTTGACTTAGGTTCAAAACTTTCTTGATTGTCCAAAAATATAGACAATTATCTAAGCATACCATTTTGCCCATTAGCCTTTGGATATTGCTTAGAAGATTACCTATGCTCCTTTAGACAAAAATGAAAGTCATACTCCACAATTGTTGGTTTCTTAACTATGCCAATATTTCTAAATCTCTTAAATTTGCATTTAGCATTTCATTTAATACCAAAATTATTTATGAGTTTTTCTTAAATTTTCACCTAAGTTTAAAAATATATAATAAAGTCATTTCTTTTCAAAACATCAAATAATAACTTATTCCACTTTATTTACCAATATAATACCCTACTAAATCCTAAGAGTGTATACAAAACGTAAAATTTATTTTTCTTTTCACAATTTAAGTGAAGATCTAATCGAAATTTGGGTCCTTTAAAACTGAGTCAACCTCTCGACCTCTTTAACTTAGAGTGTTAAAATGGATGATGTTCATGGGTTGACCCAAAATAACAAATAGTTTACACCACTTAGATGTTTAAATAAAATCTATGGTTTTGATAAAAAAAATGTTATCAAAACCTTCCTATCCAATCTAACCCATTTAAATTAGTGTTAAATTATCTTATATCTTATCTAAGGGTAAAAGTTCATTTATCAACACAATCTCTTATCAGAATTACTTTTTAGTTTGAAATCAATTCCCTTTTAGGGAACTTAAAAACTAATTAAACACATTACATATATTTCTTTTATAAAATAACTTCAAACTATTCTATTTACCAAAACTCATTTTGGGTTTATTCGGATTTGGACTCATTTCGATCGTACAATGATAAAGAGAATAATTTACTAAGTACTCCACAATGTTCACCTAAGCAAACATTCGATTGTCACTTAGAAGATTATTCAGATTACCACAAAACTAACCAAAATGTTTTCCTCGAATTATCCCGAAGAAAATGCATTCCATTTAAAATTTCTTTTCCAAAATATTTATATTTTAGAAATATTTCCAAAAAATACCACTATTACGTATTCTCAAAATCTTTTGAAACCATTTTGAACAAATTCCTAGATTTGAACTTTTCAAAAACTCTTTAAAATGTTATTTTGAAAGACAATTTTATAATACTAAGTGTATTAAAATAAAGGTAAAAAATAAATGTAACTTTTAAACATTGTTTACTAAAATCCCAAAACAATTTACACTTGCTTTATTTATAATCAATTCTATTTAAAAGTTCTCATTTAAAAACCATCGTCTATTAATTTAAAATAATATTTATTATCTCAAAGGATAATAAACCAATTTAAATACCTTTTATACATTCTAAACAATGTTAATCGTCCCGAGGATGATTTATAATGTTCTTTTAAAAACCTTCAAACCATATAAATTTTCCAAAGAAAATAAATCAAATTTAACTTCTTTTATTAAATTTAAAATAACATCAATTATCTGAAAGATAATAAATCACATTTATAATCTCATTTATGAATCTAAAACAGTATTAACTATCCCAAAAGATAATTAATCAAATTTACAATTTCCTTTAATAAACAAATCAATTATCTTTAATAAAATAGTAAATTACTTCCAAAACACTTTGATCTAATCAATTAATTTATTTTAAACTCATTTATAAAATTAATTAACCAAATTAAAATATTATTTATCAAACGATTTATTAAATTCAAATAATCACTAATTAAAATAAATAACTACTTTTAAATATCATTAATTAAAATGATTATTAATTTTCAAATATCACTAATTAAAATACTGAATTAAATTCAAATATGATTACTCAAAATGATGAATTAAATCCAAATCTCATTAATCAAAAGATTAATTAATTTTAAACATCATTAATTAAAATTATTAACTAATTTAAAATATCATTAATCAAAACGATTAATGAATTTTAAACATCTACTTTTGTGAAAACATAAGCTCAAGTTCAAACACACATACACGGGTTTAGGGATGACATTCAATAAATGACGGTATAACAAAAATTGCTATAATGACACTGTAACGACACAGTATTTTCGATAATTAAAAATAGTAAATTAAATAAAGTTTTGTGATTTAATGTTGGAAGAAATAAAATTTCGTGATTTAATAATAAGGATATAACGGGAATGCAATATAATAGTATAAATTTAAGGTAATTGATAACTGCTTTAAACGTAATTCCAATTAATTGAAATGATAAAAAAGTTATGATTGATGTAGATTGTAAATAAATTACAGTAATGTAAGAAAAATGATAATAAACTTAGGTTAACATTTTAAGCTATTTATAATCAGATTTAATGGTAAAGGTGAATACTGTAAGTAAATAATTATAAACTTTAATTAATATTGAAGCCATTTATAATTAAAATGAGTACTATATAAATTGAATGGTTATTACTTCAGAAACCATCGAAATGATTCAGAAATGGTGTTAATATTCAATAATACTATATATGGAAGAATGAATGTGAAAAAGAAATAATCTATAAATGGTGAATTGAATTGTAAAGAAACTTACCTAATAATGTATAATCCAATAATTGAAATAAAAATAACTTATTTAAGCAATGAATGTAAAGTAATAAAATGAAAGAAAATGACACTGTATGAATAAAGGAGAAATGAACTTTTGTAAGTAACAATGAATGTAAATTAATTAAAATTAACATTATATGAATGAGAAAATAAAAGCAAATGATGAAAAAAAGGGAAATCAAACTAAATTGTAAATATGAAGTAAACTGAAATAAAATGTATACAATACTTCAATAGTGAATTCATTAATGATTCAAATAATTGAAATGGATATAACTTATGTAAGTAAAGAATGTAAATTTATGAAACGAGTCTTACATGAATGAAAATAAATTTTTTGTTTGTAAGTAATGAAATAAGACTTATATGAGTGAGTGAAAATTTAAAATTTTGTAAGTACTGAACGTGAATTAAAGAAAATCATTGTATGAGAAAAATGAACAATAAATGATGGGAAAAAGATAAATAGAGTAAACTTAAAAATGTGTTGAATTCCCTGATGTTTGGCTTATGGATTGGTTGGGAAAGGATACTTCTATTTTGTATAGAGATGTACAAATAATCTATAAGTTTTATCTACGACTGTTGAGTGTATGGTTTACTTCATAGTTTATTTATCATTCTATATGATTAGAATTTCTGAATCCGAACAAACCATTTGTTTGGTTGCTATGGATGGATGATTGCTCTCTTTGTTGAAAACGATGTTTGTACTGTTGTTTGCAATGCCTATTGTTATATTGTGATATTTTGTTTGTTGTTTATTGAAACAACTTAATATTCACTTTTACTTAATTATTAACTTCTTTTGGATTACATAAGTGAAATACAGGCTATGGAAGCAATTGCTATGGCTTTTGGTTTCATAAAATAAGCGTTACCGACAAATAGGTACGTTCTCGGATTACGGTTTTCTAGCGATATTATATTGTTTTCCCATGGTTTAGGATATTTTATTTTAAACAATATGATATATATTGTTATTATTGATATTATTATTTCTCCCAGACCTATCCGTACAAAAGAGACTCTGTTGAAATTTTCCGTGAATTTTGGACTTAGAAAATTTTGTAAATTGTTTTCCAAACTATTTGTTAACTTGAATATAAAAGGATTTAATTTTCATAAATTGATATATTTTATTTAAATTATTTAATTATGTAAATTAATTGTTTATAAATTTAATATTTTGAATAAGATATATGGATTACTTAATTCCTTCTTTTCCCTTCTTTTTCCTTTTCGAGGACGAAATGTTTTGAGTGGGGGAGAGTGTAACGACCCGTAATTTTCGATAATTAAAATAGTAAATTAAATAAAGTTTTGTGATTTAATGTTGGAAGAAATAAAAATTTGTGATTTAATAATAAGGATATAACGGGAATGTAATGTAATAGTATAAATTTAAGGTAATTGATAACTACTTTAAATGTAATTCCAATTAATTGAAATGATTAAAAAGTTATAATTGATATAGATTGTAAATAAATTACAGTAATGTATGTGTTAATTGAAAAGTGGATTTAAGAAGAAATTGATAATTTAAAGGATGTATTAATTAATTAAGTAATGTGCAATAAATAGAAATTGGATAGAATTAGTAGAGTGTAAGTGGTTATAACTTTTGTTGTAAATAATAAACTTACAAATGTTATTAAATGCAGAAATGGTGACAATTGTTATTTGTTACCAATTTATTTAAATCAATTGCAATTGAATGTCATTAAATGTTACATTAATGTGAGTTAAGACAATAACTATAAATTGTGAATGTAATAAAAGGAATATAAATGTTAATTATATTCATAAGGTAAAAATTGATTTAATAAAAGAATGAAACCAAGATAAATAACTTAATTCGGATTTCAAATTTTAATTAATTTGAAAATTCGACAAAATTCAATACAATTGAAATATAGTAGTTAATACAAATAAAAGATGGAAATTGTAGCATATTAGTGAAATAAGATATAAACAATGTTAACTATGTCTGTAGAGTAATAATTGTTAGAATAAAAGTCTAAAATCAAACTAAAACAATTTATTGGAATTTAATTTTAATTAATTGGATTTAATTACAGTTGAAATTGAACACTGTAATTAGGGAAATATTAAACACTGCATTTGATATGTAAATTTGCTTCAAGTTATTGTAAATGTCTAAGTAATAAAAAACGAGGAAAATTCATTAGCTATAAATATTGAATTAAAATGTGATTAATTAATTTAATATTAATTTATTTAAATAACGTGAAAATAGACATTTTGGCAACTGTCTCGGATTTCGACGAAACCAGTTTCATCGGATTCGTAACAGCGAATTATTGTAAGGTTTCAAGTTTTGTAGCGATCGGACTTGTCGTTTGATCGTACGGGCTTGAAACGCGTAGAAATCAATTTAATTAAATTCAATTGAAATCAATTTGAAATAAGCTGATTTTAAGCTAACTTCTTCATACGATGGAATTAGGACCTGAAATCTGTTCCATTGAGTTTAAAAATATCGAAAACATCTATTTTGATATATGGGATGACCCATTTTCGTTTTGGGGACCAAACGGGCTTTTCGGGTCGTTTATCGTTCAACTTTCAAATAGATCTAGTCCATTCATTTCTATTTTTGATCTGCCTATATATAGCCCATTATAAACCCTGGCTATTTCTTATTCCATTTGTTTATACATACAATTCTATCTGCTTCTCTCTTTCCAATGGCAGATAAACCAAAACCAATTTCAAATTCAATTGCAATTCCAAATTTAATCCAAATTTCAAACTACTCGAAAAAATTAAGTAAAATTTGGAATTGAAAGTTCTCAATGATACGAATCAGCGTCTAGTGTTCGTTTGTCGTAATAGTGCTTCGATCATCAACAAATCGCGGTCAAACTATGAAATCGCGAAACCCTAATTGCCATTTTGCGCGTTTCGATTTCGGCGCCAATCACTGAAATTAACTTGTGGGTTTTGTGGAGCTCGCTGCGCGGAGTTGGATGGTGGTTGTCGCATGACCTGAATCTGAGTGGGGTGGCCGGAATTTTTGACTTTAGGGTTTCGAAACCCTGGTTTGGGAGTGGCGGCCGGTGAAGTTAGGGGCGATCAGACCGGGAGGGATCGATAACCGACGGCGAGGCGAGTGTAACAGCGGGGGTGCCTTGGTCAACGGCGGCGTGTAGGCGGAGGTCAGGGCGGTCAACGGTGGGCGACTGGAGCGTAGGCATGGGTTCAGCTCTGATGTTGGGTCGCGTGAGAGAGAGGATGCAGCTGTGACGTGGTAAAGTTTGATTTTTTTATATTTTTAATTTATTTAAATTTGAATTTCAATCTTCTAACGTACAAACTTTCTCATACGAGCTTGGATTTATGCGTGGTTTATTCCGTTGCGGTCGTATCGGAATTTCAGACATTCTGACACTGATTTGGACAAATTCTGAGACGATTCAACTTTGGGCTCAATTTTGGATTTCAAATCGATTTGAAATTCAAAGGTGAGTGATTTGACCCACTCACAATTACTAAACTATCTTATGTTAGTTAAATTAAATTTATGAGACGATTAGAAATCAATTGATTGATGTTTGGTACGTTTAAATTTCTATTCTGGTTAAGTTTGACTTTTATCGCATTTAATCACCATTTAATTTAATATTTAATTTAATTGTCAATTTAATTCCTGATAATGATAATCAGTTATTTATTGATGTTTATTGGTTGATTTGGATGATGATTGTGATGGATTTGATTGTTGATATTAGATGACTGGATGTTGTATTTTATATTGTTATAGCACTACAAGTTCCCTATGGGTTGAAACGATACATACCCGAACTATCTATAGATTAGGGAAAAATTGTTAAGGGTTGAAATGATAGACTCGAGCGATTTTATGGATTTGTATTAAATTCGGGATTATGGTTTGAAATGATATATAACCGTAAAATTATAAATTGCGGATTGGAATGATAAATATTTCTGTATCACTTGACCCTAGGGTAGAAAATTATATACGAACACCGGATTTGGTTAAATTAATTGATTTTTAAATCTTTAAATTTTGAATTCAGTTAACTAGTATTTTGAAATAGAAATTGATTTATATAAACTGAATTATTTTCGAAAGTCTAAGCGTAAATGTTGAAAATGGAATTGATTTAATGAATTGTTCAAAGGATTTAAATTTGATTTTCAAAGTTGAAGTGTCAAATATAAATGAATTTATCGGAATTGAGTTACTGAAAATGGGTGGATATAACTTTGAAATTTATTTTAAACTAATTTAAACTATTTTAATTAATTTAAACTATTTTAATCAATTTAAAACTGCTTAATCTATTTTAATCTATTATAACCTATTTAATCCAATTTAATCTATTTTTCCTATTTTAAACTAATAAAAATTCATTTAATCTATTTTAAATCTCTTTAATATAATTTAAATCTATTTTAAATTTATTTAATCTATTTAAAAATCTACTTAATGTAATTCGAACCTATTTTACCTATATTTAATTTATATAATCATTTTACATCTAATTAAATCTATATTTAATTAATTTAAATCATTTTAAAAATCTAATTTATCAAATTTAAATCGATTTAAACTATTTTACTATTTAAAACTATCTTAATCAATTTTAAATTACTGTCAAACTATTAAAATTATTTATGACTATCTAAACTATTTTCTAAAATTTCAGATTGTCTAAAGTTGAAGTATTTATATTTAAATCCTTGATGATGATACAACTTAAGTTGGAATTTGGAATTGATACCTTTTGTGAAATGACTTATTTGAGTAAATATGATGATTTTGGAACTAGGATTTAATTAACCTATCTTATCGATAAATTCAATAGTGAATATGATTATGAAAGTGAATATAGTTTTGAAAGTGAATATGATTTCGAAAGAAATATGATTTGAAATCGAATATGATTTTGAAAGTTGAAGTGATGATTTTGTACGTTTCAGTCGATCGGGAAAGTTAGCGCCTCGATATATTGGGCCATTTCCTATCACCGAACGTATTGGTTCCATGGCTTATCGCCTTTCATTACCGGCTCAGTTTTCTGCCATGCATGACGTGTTTCACGTTTCTCAATTATGGAAATGCCTTCGGGATTCCGAATCTATTCTTGAGCCCGGTGTTATGGAAGAAATTGAAGTTTCACCTAATTTAACTTATGAGCAGCATCCTATTCGCATTATTGCTTCGGAGGTCAAACGACTTCGAAATAAAGATGTTCCGCTTGTTAAAGTTCAATGGTCCTCAAATCCTAAGGATTGCTCTTGGGAATCTAGAGAACTCATCGAGCGTACACATCCGGACTTACTTTCTCATGCTCCTTGAGGTGAACTTCTTATTTCAAATTTCTTTTGTGTTAATATGCTTTTATGGTTGTTACTTTTTATTTCCATCTTATATATATATTGCGAGGACGCAATTTCTTTAAGGAGGGGAGTCTGTAACAACCCGCATATTTGACGATTATGTATTTGAATATCTTATTTAAATATTTTAATCGTTAATCGGATCTTAGTCTGAAAAGCTACTTTTTGCATATGGTCAAATTAGGACTCGAGACCACCCCCCATTGAGTTCAAAATGACGGTTGCGATCTTTTTGAGTATAAACTTCGTTATGTTTGGAGATAGTGGAATTTTCGCCACTTTTTCGCTTATGGCTTTGGTTTGGGCTGAACTCTTTTTGCCCCTTACTAACTCAGCCCAACCCCCTCTCCCCTTCATTTCCTAACACTTCAAGCTTCATCAAAAATGGAGGAGGGAATGGGAAATTAAAACTCCAAGCTCAAGTTCTCTTGCAAATCCATCATTCAACTCCAAATTCAAAGTGAAGACATTGGATTCAAGCTTCTTCCATTACTTTTAAGCTTCTCCATCATCAATTTCGTGAATAGGTGAGATTTTTATCTCACATTCTTGCCTATAAGTATCTTGGATTGTTGGGAATGAATTCCTATCACTTTAGCATGCACATTAGCATTTGGTTTGGATCGAATTGGCAAAAAACTCCAATTTTTAGTGCTTTTGGAAAATTCTGGGCGTTAGGTCGTTCTGCCTGTGCCTTTGGTTGTTTTGTTGAAAAGTCACACTGAGCATAACTCGTTTCCGGCCTTAATTCGTTCGCATGAGTTAGGTCGTTCGCACGAGTTAGGTCGTAGGTCGTTAGGCGTTAGGTCGCTCGGCCTTGTTTGAGACGTTAGCTCGTTCGAGCCACTAGGTCGCTCAGCCTTCACCTTAGGTCGCAGCATATTAGGTCGCTTCGTACCTTAAGTTGCTCGGCCTATATAACTGCATATTGCTCGAATACCATTAGGTCGTTAGGTCGCATGACCTCAATTCCGTTAAGTCGCATGACCCCAACACCATTAGGTCGTTAGACCTTAATTCCGTTAGGTCGCATGACCCCAATTCCATTAGGTCGTTAGACCTTATTTCCTTTAGGTCGCATGACCCCTAAAGCTGCTCGGCCCGTTCCACCTTAGGTCGTAAGGCCTTAGGTCGTTCCATGTTAGGTCGCTCGCTCTGATTAGGTCGTTCGCACCATTTAGCTCGTTCTACATTAGGTCGGCCTCTGCTAGGTCGTGCCACTGTTAGGTCGTGTCACTTATAGGTCGCGCCAATTCCTGCCTTGAGTCGCTCGGCTTGCTTATTCCTTAGGTCTCACCTCTATGCCATTGCTCTTTTGGTCGTTGCACTCTAGCTCGGCCATGTTCGTTCTCACGGGCATTTCTACTTTGATGGTTTTGGAATTGATTTCTTTGGACTTTACTCGCATCTTCGAATGTGAATCTTTGTGATTTGATTTGTTTCAAAAATCGTTTTGTGGTATGTCACTTTAAAAATATGAAGGTTTCAATACTAGTAGTAAATACCAAAACTCTTTCATCAAAGCAATTTCAACACTATTTTATTACAAAACTCCTTTTCTTAAATCATTTTCCAATCTATTAGTATATATAAGCCTTTACTTCACTCGGATGAGAAATCTAATTAAACGGCTTAGTAAAACAGGTGGTATGAAACGCTTGTGTTCACTTCGTCGGTTAATTCTTGGACTTGTTCGACTGAACCTTTTGTGACAATTTCCTAGTGAAGATCTATAGTTTGTTCGTAAATATTTAGGTTAAGCATGTGGTTATGGGACATGAAGCTAAACTCATATATTTACTAGCTTGGTGTGATTGACACTTCTTGATGATCATGATGATCATTTTTGTTATTTAGACTAGCAATTGTGCGATGTCTCTTTGTCTACGAGGGAGATTAAACCCTGTTTGTGTGATGTTTCTACATCACATATGTTGGGTAGCGCCCCACGGTCTTCGGGCCATTCTTGTGGAGCTTCGGCTCAAAAATTAATGGTTAGCTACCATGAGATAGCGTCTCGTCTTGTGTTACACGTGTTGGTGAGTTTTCATACTCCCGTTTTGTGATAGGCATCCCCCTTCTTGTGATTTCTGGATTTCTTGTGATGATTTCTAGAATTTTGTGCTTCACCAATTTTCGTGATTTCCATTGATAAGTTTTATCAATTTTTGTGTATTGGTGAATTTGTGTGTCATTGACTTGTTATGAATACAAGTTTAGGGTATGATACCCCATTTTATTTTTGAGAAGATTCTTGTGATATTGATTAATCTCATGTTGATTTTCAATTACATACTTGTAGTAGTATGCCATTATGGTTATTACATGTTCATGCCATGTCTTTTATTTTATACCATATCATCTGATATTTATAGCTAGACTGATCCGTTTATTATTTTCTTATAAATAATACTCGGGTCAGACCGAGATGTTATAGGTGCTTCTGCTTGACTTCTCTTCTGGGATTACTCTGACTTTTGGCTAACTACTTAGATTAGTAGTTTTTGTTGTATACATTTGAGATATAGACTCCGTGATGTATACTTATTCTTTTGTGTAGCTTGTAGCTATTCTTTTGTATTATCGTGGATCTTTCAGACCACTACTTTGATGTACACTTTCATATGTTATATATTCATATCTCTTTCCGCCATTGTGATATGGATGTCTGTGACTGATTTGTGTTATGTTTATTTCTATGTTTGTTTCCAAAGATTATATATAGCCACTGTGCGATAGCTTTGAGTTTGTGTCGGTATGTCGGATTTCCTCCTTAAATGAAATGCATGATATACTATCTGACATATCGGTGCTCACACAAAGAAATTACACGGATGGTCGCTCCTCAACAGCCTTATTCTCCGTGCTAGTTGACAGCATTACTCCGTTGTGTTCTTGACTATCGTGGGTATTGAGGTGGGGCGTCACAGCTTGGTATCAGAGCCAAACTTCGGAACAATGTAGAATAACTTAACAAGGATCATCGTCCTAAGTCCAACTTAGGAGTCGTGCCTTAGGATTTAATTCGAGTCTTCGTACTGATTCATCCTATTTCCTTCTATGTATCCTTGTTTTATCTATCAAGATTTGCTTGGTATTTATTTGGAGAATAACTTTTCTTCTTCTCTCTTTCTTAAAGAAGAGAATGTCTAGACCAGGTCGTCCCAGAGCCGGACCATCTACTGTTACTCCCCAGGATGGAGTTTTTATGACCGCTCAGTAGCTACTTGATTTAGTAAAGAATGCTCAAGCAACTGGTCCTAATCAGGAACCTACTCATCCTAAGTCTGGATTTGCATGCTTGTGCAACGATTATACCAACTTGGGTGGGAAACCGTTCAAAGGTTCCGAAACTATTATTGAAGTCCAGGCTTGGTTAAGAACATGCGATCGAATCTTTTCTTGCATGAATCTTATCGATCTTCACCGTGTTCAGGTGGCCTCCAGTTTGCTCCAAGAAAGAGCATTGGATTGGTACGAACTTCTTATTTATGAAATTAATGAAGCGGATCTCACCTGGGAGCAATTCCGGGAACGCTTCGAATTAAAATTCGTACCAGAAGCAGAGAAAGTGACATTGGCTCGTCGTTTCATAGACCTTGTTCAAGGTGAATCCTCTGTGACAGGTTATGTCGCTTCCTTCGAGTCACTGTCTAAATATGGGGTTGAATACATCAACACCCCATTGAAGAAGAACCAAAGATTCGTCTATGGCTTAAACAAGAATCTCAAAAAGCCATTACTTCTAAAATTAGAAGTTTCTTTTGACCAGCTCATTGATATCGCTCTTCGTCTTGAAGAGGCAGATAGGGAAAATGATGTTGAAGTAGTAGGTTCCAAACCAAACTTCAACAACAAGAAGAGGCCAAACAAATTCAAAGGTCCTTATACCAACAAAAGGGGGAAACCTGCACCTCCAGCAGCAAAGACTTCTACCCCAAGTAGTGGGAAATTCTTTAATTGTGGTTCCAAGGACCATTTTGCGAACAAGTGTTCAAAGCCCCGTTCTTGTCGCTATTGTAAAAGCCCGGATCATTATATACATTTATGCCCCAGACTTCAACGCAAGAAGGAGGGAAAGTTAAACGTGGCTCAAGCCCCTGGCAACACATCTCGCGGTCAAGGTATGTCTCATTCTGTCCTTGATGGCATTATTATATTTCGTGATCAACCTATTAGAGTTCTCTTTGATACGGGTGCATCCCATTCTTTTATATCAAAGGAACTTGTCGATACTTTTTCCTTAAGTGTTGTTGCTTTAATGACTTCTTTAAGAATTGCGAATCCGGTTGGTGGATCCGCAACTCTTAGTTTGCTTTGTAAAGATGTGGAGATTATTTTGTGTGATTTTCCTTTCCTAGCCGATTTGCATGTCATGCGTTATTTAGGCTTTGGAATGATTTTGGGTATGGATTGGCTTAACCGTTATGAAGCTCATATCCTATGTCCTGAGCGGACTATTTATCTCCGACATCCGCAATCTGTAAAGCCGATTTCTATTATTCTTAAAGATTCGGATTCGACTTTGGCTGCATCTTTATATTCTTTAAATCCTCGTGATGATGATAATGATGATGAGGAAGATGTCATTTCTCGTATTCACGTCGTTCGTGAATTTTCCGACATATTTGAGCCCGTTTTAGGATTACCCCCTAAGCGAGCAATTGAGTTCAGAATTAATCTTATACCTGGAGCTCAACCTATTACTCGTCCTCCTTATCGCATGTCCAATAAGGAGAATGAAGAGATGCGCAAACAATTATCTGAATTGGAGACGAAGCAATTTATTCGCTCTAGTTCCTCGCCTTGGGGAGCTTCAGCAATTTTCGTGAAGAAATCCGATGGTACAGTTAGGCTTTGCGTCGACTACCGCAAGCTTAATGATCTTACTATTAAGAATAAATATCCTTTACCTCAGATTGATGATCTATTTGATCAACTTAGTGGTGCTAGAGTCTTTTCACAATTGGACTTGGCTACCGGTTTTCATCAGCTTCGTATTGCAGAGGATAGTATTCCTTTGACTTCGTTCCGTACTCGTTATGGATCTTATGAATGGCTAGTTATGCCATTTGGTTTAACGAATGCTCCAGCTTATTTCGTTGACCTTATGAATCGAGTTTTTAAAGATTTTCTCGATCGGTTTGTTCTCATCTTTATTGATGATATTCTTGTGTATTCTAAAACCAAGGAGGAACATGAAAAGCATCTTCGAATTGTATTGGAAACTCTTAGGAGCAATCAATTAAAAGCAAAATTTTCTAAATGCCACTTTTGGCAATCTAGTGTGAAGTTTCTCGGTCATATTATTTCCAAATCCGGAATATCAGTGGATCCTTCAAAGATTGAAGCGATTCAAAATTGGAAGAGACCGGAGAGCGTGACTGAAATCCGTAGCTTTCTCGGATTGGCAGGTTATTACCGCCGTTTCATAAAAGACTTTTCTAAAATTGTCGTGCCTCTTACTGGCTTAACAAAGAAAGGTGTTAAATACATTTGGTCGGATAAATGTGAAGCTTCTTTTCAGAAATTAAAAGAACTCCTTTCTGATGCTCCTATTCTTGTTATTCCCGAGGGGAATCAAGATTTTGTTATTTATACCGATGCTAGTCGTGTTGGTTTGGGTGCCGTTCTTATGCAAAAAGAACGTGTTATTGCTTATGCTTCTAGGCAATTGAAGCCGGCTGAGACTAGATATGCCACACATGATTTAGAACTCGCGGCTATCGTTTTCGCCCTTCGAATTTGGCAACATTATCTTTTGGGAGAGAAATTTATACTTTATACTGATCATAAGTCTTTGAAATATTTATTCTCTCAAAAGGAACTTAATTTGCATCAACAGCGTTGGCTCGAATTTCTTGCATCTTATGATCTTGATATTCTTTATACTACCGGAAAGGGAAATCGAGTTGCCGATGCACTTAGTCGCAAGCAACAAGCGGTTGTTTCCATGATGATATTCGAATGGAATGATCTCGAGGATTTATCCACTTGTGAAATTCGAGATCGTGTTTCCGATTTATGTTCATCTCTTGTTTTATGTAGCCTTAAGGCTCATCCTTCTCTTTTAGACCGCATTCTTGAAGCTCAAAGGCTAGATCCCGAATTGGCTCTTCTTGGCCAAAATATTAAGGATAAAGTTGATATTGAAGGTTTGAAAGACTTTGATATTGATTCTCGTGGCGGCATTCGAAAATTTGGTAGACTTATCGTACCAAATATTAGTGATCTTCGTAAAGATATTCTAGAAGATTCTCACCGTTCCAAATATTCCATTCATCCCGGTAGTAGTAAAATGTACGTGGATATGAAGCGACTTTATTATTGGGAGGGAATAAAATTTGATATTGCTAACTTTGTTAAGTGTTGCATGACTTGCCAACTTGTCAAGGCCGAATATCAAAGGCCCAGTGGGTTATTGCAACCATTGGAAATTCCAATTTGGAAGTGGGATCAAATTTCCATGGATTTTATTGATGGCCTTCCCCGTTCTCGTTCGGGTCATGATAGCTTATGGGTGATTGTTGATAAACTTACTAAATCCGCCCATTTTATTCCCGTTCGGTCTAATCGGACCGTACCTCTTTTGGCCAAACTCTTCATTAAAGAAATTGTTAAATTGCATGGAGTCCCTACTTCTATTGTTAGTGATCGTGATCCATTGTTTACTAGTGGATTTTGGAAGAGTCTTCAAAAAGATTTAGGAACGAAGCTTAATTTTAGCACCGCTTATCACCCCCGGTCCGATGGAAAAACTAAGCGTGTGAATCAGACACTTGAAGATCTTCTTCGTGCTTGTGTTCTTGACTTTGGTGGAAGTTGGAAGATCATATTTCACTTGTTGAATTTTCCTATAATAACAGCTTCCAATCTAGTATTGGTATGGCACCTTTTGAGGCACTCTGTGGAAGGCCATGCCGATCTCCATCTTGTTGGCTTGAGGCCGGAGAGAAGCTGGTTCTAGGTCCAAATTTTATTCGAGATTCCACAGAAAAGATTGATCTTATTCGTCATAGGATGAAAGAAGCCCAGAGTAGACAAAAATCCTATGCCGATAATCGAAGTAGGAAATTAGAATTTTCTATTGGAGATCTTGTATTTGTTCGTGTTTCACCCATGAAGGGTGTTGTACGTTTCAGTCGATCGGGAAAGTTAGCGCCTCGATATATTGGGCCATTTCCTATCACCGAACGTATTGGTTCCATGGCTTATCGCCTTTCATTACCGGCTCAGTTTTCTGCCATGCATGATGTGTTTCACGTTTCTCAATTACGGAAATGTCTTCGGGATTCCGAATCTATTCTTGAGCCCGGTGTTATGGAAGAAATTGAAGTTTTGCCTAATTTAACTTATGACCAGCATCCTATTTGCATTATTGCTTCGGAGGTCAAACGACTTCTAAATAAAGATGTTCCGCTTGTTGAAGTTCAATGGTCCTCAAATCCTAAGGATTGCTCTTGGGAATCTAGAGAATTCATCGAGCGTACACATCCAGACTTACTTTCTCATGCTCCTAGAGGTGAACTTCTTATTTCAAATTTCTTTTGTGTTAATATGCTTTTATGGTTGTTACTTTTTATTTCCATCTTATATATATATTGCGAGGACGCAATTTCTTTAAGGAGGGGAATCTATAACAACCCGCATATTTGACGATTATGTATTTGAATATCTTATTTAAATATTTTAATCGTTAATCGGATCTTAGTCCGAAAACTACTTTTTGCATACGGTCAAATTAGGATTCGAGACCACCCCCATAGAGTTCAAAATGACATTTGCGATTTTTTGAGTATAAACTACGTTATGTTTGGAGATAGTGGAATTTTCGCCACTTTTTCGCTTATGGCTTTGGTTTGGGCTGAACTCTTTTTGCCCCTTACTAACTCAGCCCAACCCCCTCTCCCCTTCATTTCCTAACACTTCAAGCTTCATCAAAAATGGAGGAGGGAATGGGAAATTAAAACTCCAAGCTCAAGTTCTCTTGCAAATCCATCATTCAACTCCAAATTCAAAGTGAAGACATTGGATTCAATCTTCTTCCATTACTTTTAAGCTTCTCCATCATCAATTTTGTGAATACGTGAGATTTTTATCTCACATTCTTGCCTATAACTATCTTGGATTGTTGGGAATGAATTCCTATCACTTTAGCATGCACATTAGCATTTGGTTTGGATCGAATTGGCAAAAAACTCAAATTTTTAGTGCTTTTGGAAAATTCTGGGCGCTAGGTCGTTCTGCCTGTGTTTTTGGTCGTTCTGTTGAACAGTCACACTGAGCATAACTCGTTTCCGGCCTTAATTCGTTCGCATGAGTTAGGTCGTTCGCACGAGTTTGGTCGTTAGGTCGTAGGTCGCTAGGCGTTAGGTCGCTCGGCCTTGTTTGAGACGTTAGGTCGTTCGAGCCACTAGGTCGCTCAGCCTTCACCTTAGGTCGCAACATATTAGGTCGCTTCATACCTTAAGTTGGTCGGCCTATATAACTGCATATTGCTCGAATACCATTAGGTCGTTAGGTCGCATGACCTCAATTCCGTTAGGTCGCATGACCCCAACACCATTAGGTCGTTAGACCTTAATTCCGTTAGGTTGCATGACCCCAATTCCATTAGGTCGTTAGACCTTATTTCCTTTAGGTCGCATGACCCCTAAAGCTGCTCGGCCCGTTCCACCTTAGGTCGTAAGGCCTTAGGTCGTTCCACGTTAGGTTGCTCGCCCTGATTAGGTCGTTCGCACCATGTAGCTCGTTCTACATTAGGTCAGCCTCTGCAAGGTCGCGCCACTATTAGGTCGTGTCACTTATAGGTCGCGCCAATTCCTGCCTTGAGTCGCTCGGCTTGCTTATTCCTCAGGTCGCACCTCTATGCCATTGCTCTTTTGGTCGTTGCACTCTAGCTTGGCCATGTTCGTTCTCATGGGCATTTCTACTTTGATGGTTTTGGAATTGATTTCTTTGGACTTTACTCACGTCTTCGAATGTGAATCTTTGTGATTCGATTTGTTTCAACAATCATTTTGTGGTTTGTCACTTTAAAAATATGAAGGTTTCAATACTAGTAGTAAAAACTAAAACTCTTTCATCAAAGCGATTTCAACACTATTTTATTACAAAACTCCTTTTCTTAATCCGTTTTCCAATCTATTAGTATATACAACCCTTTACTTCACTCGGTTGAGAAATCTAATTAAACGGCTTAGTAAAGCAGGTGGTATGAAATGCTTGCGTTCACTTCGTCGGTTAATTCTTGGACTTGTTCGACTGAACCTTTTGTGACAATTTCCTAGTGAAGATCTACAGTTTGTTCTAAATATTTAAGTTAAGCAAGTGGTTATGGGACATGAAGCTAAACTCATATATTTACTAGCTTGGTGTGATTGACACTTCTTGATGATCATGATGATCATTTTTGTGATTTAGACTAGCAATTGTGCGATGTCTCTTTGTCTACAAGGGAGACTAAACCCCGTTTGTGTGATGTTTCTACATCACATATGTGGGGTAGCGCCCCACGGTCTTCGGGCCATTCTTGTGGAGCTTCGGCTCAAAAATTAATGGTTAGCTACCATGAGATAGCGTCTCGTCTTGTGTTACACGTGTTGGTGAGTTTTCATACTCCCGTTTTGTGATAGGCCTCCCCTTTCTTGTGATTTCTGGATTTCTTGTGATGATTTCTGGAATTTTGTGCTTCACCAATTTTCATGATTTCCATTGATAAGTTTTATCAATTTTTGTGCATTGGTGAATTTGTGTGTCATTGACTTGTTATGAATACAAGTTTAGGGTATGATACCCCATTTTATTTTTGAGAAGATTCTTGTGATATTGATTAATCTCATGTTGATTTTCAATTACATACTTGTAGTAGTATGCCATTATGGTTATTACATGTTCATGCCATGTCTTTTATTTTATACCATATCATCTGATATTTATAGCTAGACTGATCCGTTTATTATTTTCTTATAAATAATACTCGGGTCAGACCGAGATGTTACCGGTGCTTCTGCTTGACTTCTCTTCTGGGATTACTCTGACTTTTGGCTAACTACTCAGATTAGTAGTTTTTGTTGTATACATTTGAGATATAGACTCCGTGATGTATACTTATTCTTTTGTGTAGCTTGTAGCTATTCTTTTGTATTATCGTGGATCTTTCAGACCACTACTCTGATGTACACTTTCATGTGTTATATATTCATATCTCTTTCCGCCATTGTGATATGGATGTCTGTGACTGATTTATGCTATGTTTATTTCTATGTTTGTTTCCGAAGATTATATATAGCCACTGTGCGATAGCTTTGAGTTTGTGTCGGTATGTCGGATTTCCTCCTTAAATGAAATGCATGCTATACTATCTGACATATCGGTGCTCGCACAAAGAAATTACACGGATGGTCGCTCCTCAACAGCCTTATTCTCCGTGCTAGTTGACAGCATTACTCTGTAGTGTTCTTGACTAGCGTGGGTATTGAGGTGGGGCGTCACAACTGTGCACATGGAGGAGATTCCAGAAATGAAGTAGGATGGTGGCGAACGATTTCTGTATGAGTTATTGACGTGACCCTGACTCCCGTGAGTCAGCTTAGATGTGACTAAAACAAGAGCTATACCTAGGCCAAGTGAGGTCACTCCTCTGATCAGACATGCTTCTTCGATACCATATTATGGTTTTGTGATGATTTAGTGGCCACCCCTTGATTTTGATTATGGGAGTGTGTTCCGAGGTGGGCGGTAGTAGCTGACATGCATTACCACCAGCCCGGTTCTACAATTGGTAAATCTACCCTGGCATTGCCTCGAGTGCCGTGTTAAAATTCCCTAGAGCGCCTTCTACGAGTTTGTTTTGTATCGTACCTATGGGGTGTTCTCTGCGTAAACCACCGGTTTGGTAGAGTCTACGGCATTGTATAGACTACGGGAATATATAAAATGTGTTAAGGGGGATATGGATAACGCCTTAACGCTATTTTAATACTTTACTTTATTTTAGACACTATTATAATAGTGTATTATACTACATAGTAGATAGTTTAACGGATCCTTAGGAGATGGAAATCCGAACTTCTCTTAAGTTATTGCACCCACGTTAGACACTGGATAGAAGATGTCAAACTCCGTAAACATCTCTGATGTCATTGCACTCGTATTTATTTACTTTTGATTTAACTTACATAAGATCTTTTAGTTTCGACTCGAGTGTTTTGTCTTTTCAATTCGCTCGGGTCAGTCTGAGCTTTTCAGTTTATCGAAGAGATCTTCTGGAGGATGAAGACGAAGATTTTTTACTATCATTACTTATTATATGTATTCCACTGCATCATGTTGTTCCGCTGCATTTATTTATTATTATTTCTTGTTGTATGTAACTCTGATTTTGTTATAAAAGAGTAATCAAATGTATTTATAAAACAACTTCATGAACTGTTATTTGATTATTATATTTTGTCATTCCGCTGCGAGATTCTGTTTTTGTTTCTTTTCTTTCTCTGCTTTTCTTATTTAACCCATAACAATCTGCTCCTTTGAATGGTTTGAATCTAACGAGTGTGGTTTAACGTCGATTTAAACCGTCCAAAAAGGCAGGTAGTTACAGTTGGTATCAGGGCTTTGGTTTAGCGATAACCTTAGCTTTGTGGGGTCTGACTCATATAAAATTGGGTAGTAATACCCTAGAAGGAGTCGTTGAGTGTATATACGAGAGAGAGCATATTTGTTAGTGTTATAAAAGGTTTTTGTATTGTGTTAATTTGTTCCGTTTTGTATTTATAAGTTCTAGTCGGTACATAGGATGCTATGACATCAATAGGGATTTCTAAACACTTAATAGGACATACACACACAATATTGTTTTGAAAAATAGGTAAATGAAATAATTTTTCCTATAATATATTTTGTATATATAAATTAATAAATTTTATAAAAGATATAGTTGGATGTAATATGTTGTTTGTTAGGTAGAGAAATTTTATAAGTATTGATTGTAAAATAGGATTTACGAGTAAAGCAAATATAAATTGGAAATTTAGAACTTAAGTTTCGGGATTTTAGAATATAATATTTGTATTATTTGATATATTTTTAGATAAATATTTTCAATATAATTTGAACGAATTGTTTTAAAGGAAATTTTAAAGGAAATAAGTTCTGTACTCCCCTCTCAGTCGTAGGAAAATAATTTCGGTAATGAGTGCATGCATCATCGACGTTCATTTTCGAGTTTCAAAGTGGGAAGGGTGCTGTAGTAGTTTTACTACACATCTGTTTGATGAATAAAACCTTAGTTTTGAATTTCTAAATATGATTGATCTATAAAAGAGATATATATGTTATTTTCTAAATGACTAAAATGAAGCTGGAATTTAGTTCTTAAATTTTCTGATAATTAGTAGTTTTCAACTATTGAAATGAATGAAATCTTAATTATTTTAATAATTGGAAGTATTCTAGAATGAAGAAAAATATAAGTAACTGGATGCTTAGTGATAAATGGAAAATACAAGAAATTGAAAATTTGTAAACTGTAAATAAAAAGGGAAATGAAAATAAGAAATGGTAATTATGGAACATTTTGTAAACTAAATATATAAGAGAAACTTGGGTAATATTCAATTGCATTCTTAAAAACATATATATAACTTACCAAATTATTAAAAGTTGAAATGTTAAAAAGAATATGTAATAGAATATTATACAGGTAAACTTGGAAAAATGAAAGCATTCAATGGAATTACCTCTATAAATAAGAATTATAATGTTATAAATTTGTTATAAACTGAAGTTAATAGTTTGAAATGCTACTAATTAAATGTAATAAAAGTGAATAATGTAAGAAAAATGATTATAAACTTAGGTTAACATTTTAAGCTATTTATAATCAGATTTAATGGTAAAGGTGAATACTGTAAGCAAATAATTATAAACTTGAATTAATATTGAAGCCGTTTATAATTAAAATGAGTACTATATAAATTGAATGGTTATAACTTCAGAAACCATCGAAATGATTTAATGTATAATCTATGAATGGTGTTAATATTCAATAATACTATATATGGAAGAATGAATGTGAAAAAGAAATAATCTATAAATGGTGAATTGAATTGTAAAGAAACTTACCTAATAATGTATAATCCAATAATTGAAATAAAAATAACTTATTTAAGCAATGAATGTAAAGTAATAAAATGAAAGAAAATGGCACTGTATGAATAAAGGAGAAATGAACTTTTGTAAGTAACAATGAATGTAAATTAATGAAAATAAACATTATATGAATGAGAAAAGAAAAGCAAATGATGAAAAAAGGGCAATCAAACTAAATTGTAAATATGAAGTAAACTGAAATAAAATGTATATAATACGTCAATAGTGAATTCATTCATGATTCAAATAATTGAAATGGATATAACTTATGTAAGTAAAGAATGTAAATTTATGAAACGAGTCTTACATTAATGAATGAAAATAATTTTTTTTTGTAAGTAATGAAATAAGACTTATTTGTGAGTGAAAAATTAAAATTTTGTAAGTAATGAACGTGAATTAAAGAAAATCATTGTATGAGAAAAATGAACAATAAATGATGGGAAAAAGATAAATAGAGTAAATGTAACGATCCAGAATTTTGAACAATTGAAAAGAAATATTTGATTAATTTTAATTATTTGAATGATGGTTTGACTTGAATTTCAAATTATCAGAATGAATTTGGCGATTAAATTATAAAATTTAATCTATTGAAACTTGAATAAAAATTTGAATCTTCAATTTTAAGCTGATTAAAAATATTTCAAAGGCTTGTAAAATTCATATTGATGATACTGAAGATAATGGAAGTGGTAAAAATTTAAATTTTAAGTGTTTTTTCAAGTTTTGAAAATTTATCGTTTGAATCGATATTTAAAAATAGCCTTTCGAGGCATAGTCTCGGAATTCGACGAAACCAGTTCCATTGGATCCGGAATATTGTATTATTACGGGATTTCAAATTTCGTATTGATCGGAGTTGTTATGAGAGCACACGGTAGGTGAACGCATTGAAATTAAATCAAATTCGATTTAATTTTAAAACTTGAAATTGGTCAACACCAGTACTTTGCCTTCCCCATCAAAACGCTGTAGAGGTAAGGCAAACACGTTCTCCCTGTTAAATCACGTACTCTCATCCCCTCCCTCCTTATTTCAAGCCGAAGCCCCTTTCCTCAGAAAAGAAATTCAAATAAAAAAAAAGTAATGGCCGATAATTTAAATTCATCTCCCTCCCTCTTTCAGTTTCATTTGCAAAGTAACCACCGAAAGAAAAAAACGATATCGGTCTCTTTCTATTCAAATTTAAATTCATCTTCTCGTTCAATCGACTTCGGGAAAATGAATAAATAAAATGGCCGAAGCCTCGTTTGAGGAATGGAAGAAATTTCGTTCGTTCGAAAATTCAAATCAAAGGCCGCGTCTTCCTTTTGAGTCTTGAAATCGATTTGCTCGATTTGATGGAAGCAAGGTTCGCGAGTGTGAACGATGATGTAAACTCGTCGAGGCTGCTGGCGCAAGCGCGCGGGGCTCGTATTGGTGGGCGACGTAGGCAAGCTAGGGCAAGGCGAGATGTTTAAGGCAAGCGGCGGCGGCTTCAAGCATCGATTTCAGGCGACGTGAAGGAGGCTGTGGCTAGGTGGAAGTCTGGCGCTCGCAGTGACGATAGCGGGTTCTCGAGTGCATCTGAGGCGAGGTCGAAGGGTGTGTACTTGAGCCGAGCCAGCAAGGGCGACGCAAAGGTCGCTAGGGTTTCGCGTGAGGCAGCGTGCGAATTCGAGGCTGCTGCGTGGTGTTCGGTGCGATGTCGGGTTGGAGTCGATCACGAGTTCGACTGAGTGGCTGTGAGGTATATTTGTTTCTTTTATTTGTTTCTTTTAATTCATTAACTGATATGTGTAGAAAAAAAAAGAGTACAGTAAGGTTTATTACTGTTTAACTTGCAGAAAATGTAATTTTTCCAGTGAAGAGATTTTTTTTTACTGTTGTTCATTTACAGAAGATAAAAATTAATGTATACATATGAAGATTTTTAATTTATACATATACAAGCAAATAGATTTGATAATTTCTGAAGTTAAAATTTTTGAAACTGGGATATAAAAAATAACAATTATATAATAAGAATGTATTTATAAAGATAAGATTTTTATAAACCCATATAGCCTATTTTTATATATGCAGTTTGAAAAAAATGGAAAATAGAGACAAAATACAATTTACTAATTTATTTTAATAATTAAATTGTTTAGTTAACTTAGGTAATTATTTTGATTGCTAAATGTTTTAAAGGGAAATTTGTTTAAAATTTGAATTTTTGGTTTAAAATTTAAATCATTAAAATGAACTAAATTAGGAGATGAATTAAAATTTTAAAATGGCAATTGGATTATTCGATTTGTTCGAATATTAATGAATTGTATAAATGTTTATACAAGGTTTAAAAACGGAAAGAAAACAAGCGGAAATGGAAATGGACTGCAAATTAAAAATAAAAGCTAAGGTGAGATTTTCTCACTCGAATGAAAAATTGGATTTTGCAGTTATTGATTGATTGCTATTTGGATGTGATACTATATATAGTAGTATATAGCAATATATATATATATGTATATATTGTAGTTGTTGATTTTCCCGAATTATATAGCGGATGAGACCCTATTGCGCCGCATAATAGCGGATTGATATTTTTATAAATCCCATATACCGCGATATTCCACCTCGAAGTGGAATTGGTATTGTGCTAACATCTGTGGATGCAGGGAAACAGGTTGGAGGGATCCAACTGGATTCCTCACCAGTATTTATTTGATTACAGATATTGTGATATTTGTTGATTATCATATCGATATATGATGTTGGATATCGTGATTGACTATTTGGTGTGTTGCATCATTGGGCCAAATTGGAATTTTTAAAGGATTTTTAAAGTGATGATTTTTCAAATTGAAAAAGTGATTTTTCTTAAAGGTATACGTTTTATTAAATTTTTGAATTGATTCATCTTAAATAAATAAACGTTCAAATTTTAAAGTTATAAGAATTATGATTTTTGTGAAATATAACCAAAAGGTGATTTTTGAAATAAATAGTTAAGTAATTTATAAAATGGTTTAAATTTGGATTTTTGAATTATTAAAAACGATATATATAAAAGATGTACCAAATGGATAGTTTTTATAAGTGTTAAAATGAAGTATAAATGGATTTCATAAGTGAACGGAATTTTATATTTATAAATTGTGAAGTTTTAAAGGAACGATTTTGTAAATAAATGAATTATAAGTATTTAACTTATAATAGGGACTTTTGGTATTTATATCGAGTTATAAATTGAATTGAAAAATAAAGGAGATTTATAAATCGAAGTGTTATAAAATAGAAATGGAATTTATAAACATTTGTTTGTAAATTCGAAATCAATTAAATTTGATAAATTAAACATAGAAGTTATTAAAGGAGATATATTCCTGATTTTGGATAGCGAATTATCCTTTAAGTTAAATGATGTAATAATAAGAGTTTGGTTGGGAATTTTATTCACGATTTTGGATAGTGGATAATTCTTTAAATAAAAAGTGTAGAAATGTTGAATTGGGTAAACAAAGTATATTCACGATTTTTGGACCGTGAATATATTATGAAATATTTGGATATGTTCTTGGGGAAGAGATATTTTGAAATAAAGTTAATGGTTTTAAAAGACGTTTTAAAATGCATTAAATATCGAAAACATAGATTTCAACTTTTATTGTTGAAATAGACGTTTTTGAGGAATATAAGGAAATGGTGGACTATAACACTGTTGTTATAGTAAATGATTTCCGAAAGGAAATGTTTTATATAGTATTGGGATTTATATATCTATCTAAATTTTCGAATCCCTATACTAGTGATTTTGAGTCGTCGTAACGATGTTTTATGTAACATTCGTTTTGACTCAAATAAATGCGTTTAAGAGAATGTCTTCCTTAAAGAATAAAATATATACTTAATATTGATTTAAGTATATTGAATATTTCCAAATGTTGAAAATAAATAGATTTGTGAAATACTTATTATTAAATAAGTATGGAAATGTTTTTCCAATATGAAATGAAATGTTTTTGAGAATTTATCTTTGTAAAGATAAGTTGAAATTGAATATTTGAAATCGATTTGGAAATCATGTATCAGTAGATATTTTGAAGTGTAAATTCACTATGGAATTTATAAAAGAAAATGGAAATTCGTTTTAAAAATAAACGTTGATTTATATTTGAAGTGTGGAAATTTTATATCTTGTAAAGATATTTTTGGAAAATAAATAATTTGGACAATTATTTGGGATCTGATGATGCTGTGCAGACCTATTGATAGTTAAATAAACGACTATCAATAATTACCTTGAATGGGTATTTGTTGTGAATTGGATGAATTTGAATGCCACACTTATTTTTGAATAAGCGCTCACTATTCGGGTTAGCCGGGAAAGGACCTTTGGGTCGTATAACTCATTCCGAATATGTGATACGTCGTAATGGATTGCATTTGATGACCGGTGTTGAAGACCGGATATTTTTTAAAACGGAAGGATTACCGTTGAGTTACTCTGCATCGGCTGATCTCTGATATATGGGTTTTATCACCCTTAGTGACGGGAAGTCCGGACGTGATTAGAAAATTATCCGGATTTGCAAGGGCTTCGTAAGAAGTGCCTTCGGTTCGGTTTGATCCCGGAACAGACTTGTATGGATTGTGTGTCTGACGTTACAAATTGAGATATAAAGCTGATTTCTTTCAAATACATTTCTGTTGGTGGCGGAGAATTTATTCTCTTAGCTTAACACCCTTCTCTGAGACGTACGAGCTCAGAGGTTATGTAGTTGAAGGTTATCGGCGATATATTCCCAATTTGGTAACGTGGCATGCTAAGTGTTGCCGTGTAATGATCATTGTTTGATCATTTGTGATATGATCATTTGTTTGATCATTTATCTTTGTGATCATTACTTTGATCATTTGTTTGACCCGAAGCATGGCTTTGTGAAAAGCGTAGCTTTGTGGACGAGACTTCGTTGGACCTCACACCCCGGAAATGGTCAAAACAGGAAGGATGCGGCAAGGTTCTAGGGAGTAGCGCCCCTTAGTGTATGTCATTCCTTCTGGATAGAGGTGGTATCATGGTATGGAGCCCAGATATTTAACCTATGTTGTTGTTGCAAATTTATTTCTTTGTGGTTGTTGGAAATCGAGGATCCTCGGGAAGATCGGTTACGATCGGGGGATGGCATACGCGTGTCAGTAGTTACCTATTTTTGCAGAGGTAACCCAGCCTTGTGTTGGCAGAGATCTAACCGTAATGTTAGGTTATTTCTCGGGTCGTCTTTCCAGAGGCGTACCTATGTGGCAATGAAAAGTTCCTTGGCCTGACCATTTGTTGGAAATCCAAACTCCAATACGCACCTTGTACAGTATTAGTTGTAGAACCTGCCATTTACTTATGGTGATCACCACTGTTTAGATGGTAGCTATAGTAGGCATAAGTGCGGAATGCCTATGCCGGCTAAGATTTATATTTTACTTTCGAAATGTTTTCTACACTATGCACTAATAATAATATCAAAAATGATTTGATTTTGTGTATCAAGCATCTTTGACTATCATAAGGAGAAATCTCCTCCAATTCTGCATTTGCATTGTGTGTGTGGCGGGAGGCCTTATGGTAGTTTCATTTTCCAAAAGCATTGCGAATCTGTTATATTTTCTTTGTGAAAAATAACTGTTTTTACGATCTCACACCAGTCACCATGACTGACTCGGAGTTTATTGTTTCCCTTCTAAACTCTGGGTGCCCATTATTTTCCACACGGGCAGCCTAGAGTTATGTTATCAGGATATTCTGGATATCCTAGAGCTTTGGAAGCAAGCTGGATGGCGAAACGTACTACCGTACTTGTTTATTTATTCCGCTGTGTATTCTGTATGAGGACAAGTTTATATAACTGTCCATTGTTGTATTGAGTTGTATATTGACTCTGATTGATGTATGTATAAACTGATATAGTTCTTTGTTTTAAAATACTAGTGATTATCTATTATATATTGTTCCGCTGCGATATGTGAGATTCTGATATTGTTTCTATTTCTGTGTTTTCTGTTGTTCTTCTTTTCTTTTCTTCTGTCTTTTCTTCTACCTCTTCTTTCTTAAACCCTAAGAATTCGGTTTTCCGGCATTCGATGGCTCGGCAGTCGATACAGTGGACGTATTGATGTCGATATTCGGAAGTCGAAGAATCGGGTTCTTACAGTAAACTTAAAAATGTGTTGAATTCCTTGATGTTTGGCTTATGGATTGGTTGGGAAAGGATACTTCTATTTTGTATAGAGATGTATAAATAATCTACAAGTTTTATCTACGACTGTTGAGTGTATGGTTTACTTCATAGTTTATTTATCATTCTATATGATTAGAAGTTCTGAATCCGAACAAACCATTTGTTTGGTTCCTATGGATGGATGATTGCTCTCTTTGTTGAAAATGATGTTTGTACTGTTGTTTGCAATGACTATTGTTATATTGTGATATTTTGTTTGTTATTTATTGAAACAAGTTAATATTCTCTTTTACTTAATTATTAACTTCTTTTGGATTACATAAGTGAAATACAGGCTATGGAAGAAATTGCTACTGCTTTTGGTTTCATAAAATAAGCGTTATTTGCCCGACAAATAGGTACGTTCTCGGATTATGGTTTTCTAGCGATATTATATTGTTTCACGTGGTTTGGGATATTTTATTTTGAAAAATATGATATATATTGTTATTATTGATATTATTATTTCTCCCAGACCTCTCCTTACAAAGGAGACTCTGTCGAAATTTTCCGTGAATTTTGGACTTAGAAAATTTTGTAAATTGTTTTCCAAACTATTTGTTAACTTGAATATAAAAGGATTTAATTGTCATAAATTGATATATTTTATTTAAATTATTTAATTATGTAAATTAATTGTTTATAAATTTAATATTTTGAATAAGATATATGGATTACTTAATTCCTACTTTTCCCTTCTTTTTCCTTTTCGAGGACGAAAAGTTTTGAGTGGGGGAGAGTGTAACGACCCGTAATTTTCGATAATTAAAAATAGTAAATTAAATAAAGTTTTGTGATTTAATGTTGGAAGAAATAAAAATTTGTGATTTAGTAATAAGGATACAACGGGAATGTAATGTAATAGTATAAATTTAAGGTAATTGATAACTACTTTAAATGTAATTCCAATTAATTGAAATGATTAAAAAGTTATAATTGATATAGATTGTAAATAAATTACAATAATGTATGTATTAATTGAAAAGTGGATTTAAGAAGAAATTGATAATTTAAAGGATGTATTAATTAATTAAGTAATGTGCAATAAATAGAAATTGGATAAAATTAGTAGAGTGTAAGTGGTTATAACTTTTGTTGTAAATAATAAACTTACAAATGTTATTAAATGCAGAAATGGTGACAATTGTTATTTGTTACCAATTTATTTAAATCAATTGCAATTGAATGTCATTAAATGTTACATTAATGTGAGTTAAGACAATAACTGTAAATTGTGAATTTAATAAAAGGAATATAAATGTTAATTATATTCATAAGGTAAAAATTGATTTAATAAAAGAATGAAACCAAGATAAATAACTTAATTCGGATTTCAAATTTTAATTAATGTGAAAAATTGACAAAATTCAATACAATTGAAATATAGTAGTTAATACAAATAAAAGATGGAAATTGTAGCATATTAGTGAAATAAGATATAAACAATGTTAACTATGTCTGTAGAGTAATAATTGTTAGAATAAAAGTCTGAAATCAAATTAAAACAATTTATTGGAATTTAATTTTAATTAGTTGGATTTAATTACAGTTGAAATTGAACACTGTAATTAGTGAAATATTAAACACTGCATTTGATATGTAAATATGCTTTAAGTTATTGTAAATGTCTAAGTAATAAAAAACGAGGAAAAATCATTAGCTATAAATATTGAATTAAAATGTGATTAATTAATTTAATATTAATTTATTTAAATAACGTGAAAATAGCCATTTTGACAACTGTCTCGGATTTCGACGAAACTAGTTTCATCGGATTCGTAACAGTGAATTATTGTAAGGTTTCAAGTTTTGTAGCGATCGGACTTGTCGTTTGATCGTACGGGCTTGAAACGCATAGAAATCAATTTAATTAAATTCAATTGAAATCAATTTGAAATAAGCTGATTTTAAGCTAACTTCTTCATACGATGGAATTATGACCTGAAATCTGTTTCATTGAGTTTAAAAATATCGAAAACATCTATTTTGATATATGGGATGACCCATTTTCGTTTTGGGAACCAAACGGGCTTTTCGGGTCGTTTATCGTTCAACTTTCAAATCGATCTAGTCCATTCATTTCTATTTTTGATTTGCCTATATATAGCCCATTATAAACCCTAGCTATTTCTTATTCCATTTGTCTATACATACAATTCTATCTGCTTCTCTCTTTCCAATGGCAGATAAACCAAAACCAATTTCAAATTCAATTGCAATTCCAAATTTAATCAAAATTTCAAACTACTCGAAAAAATTAAGTAAAATTTGGAATTGATAGTTCTCAACGATACGAATCAGCGTCTGTTGTTCGTTTGTCATAATAGTGCTTCAATCATCGGCAAATCGCGGTCAAACTATGAAATCGCAAAACCCTAATTGCCATTTTGCGCGTTTCGATTTCGGCGCCAATCACTGAAATTAACTTGTGGGTTTTGTGGAGCTCGCTGCGCGGAGTTGGATGGTGGTTGTCGCATGACTTGAATCTGAGTGGGTAGCCAGAATTATCGACTTTAGGGTTTCGAAACCCTGGTTTGGGAGTGGCGGCCGGTGAAGTTAGGGGCGATCGGACCGGGAGGGATCGATAACCGACGGCGAGGCGAGTGTAACAGCGGGGGTGCCTTGGTCAACAGCGGCGTGTAGGCGGAGGTTAGGGCGGTCAACGGTGGGCGACTGGAGCGTAGGCATGGGTTCGGCTCTAATGTTGGGTCGCGTGAGAGAGAGGATGCAGCTGTGACGTGGTAAAGTTTGATTTTTTTATATTTTTAATTTATTTAAATTTCAATTTCAGCTTCTAACGTACATAACTTTCTCATACCAGCTCGGATTTATGCGTGGTTTATTCCGCTGCGATCGTATCGGAATTTCGGACATTCTGACACTGATTTGGACATATTCTGAGACGGTTCAACTTTGGGCTCAATTTTGGATTTCAAATCGATTTGAAATTCAAAGGTGAGTGATTTGACCCACTCACAATTACTAAACTATCTTATGTTAGTTAAATTAAATTTATGAGGCGATTAGAAATCAATTGATTGATGTTTGGTACGTTTAAATTTCTATTCTGGTTAAGTTTGACTTTTATCGCATTTAATCATCGTTTAATTTAATATTTAATTTAATTCCTGATAATGATAATCAGTTATCTATTGATGTTTATTGATTGATTTGGATGATGATTGTGATGGATTTGATTGTTGATATTGGATGACTGGATGTTGTATTTTATATTGTTATAACATTGCAAGTTCCCTATGGGTTGAAATAATACATACCCGAACGATCTATAGATTAGGGAAAAATGGTTATGGGTTGAAATGATAGACTCGAGTGATTTTATGGATTTGTATTTAATTCGGGATTACGGTTTGAAATGATATATAACCGTAAAATTATAAATTGCGGATTGGAATGATAAATATTTCTGTATCACTTGACCCTAGGGTAGAAAATTATATACGAACACCGGATTTGGTTAAATTAATTGATTTTTAAATCTTTAAATTTTGAATTCAGTTAACTAGTATTTTGAAATAGAAATTGATTTATATAAACTGAATTATTTTCGAAAGTCTAAGCGTAAATGTTGAAAATGGAATTGATTTAATGAATTGTTCAAAGGATTTAAATTTGATTTTCAAAGTTGAAGTGTCAAATATAAATGAATTTATTGGAATTGAGTTACTGAAAATGGGTGGATATAACTTTGAAATTTATTTTAAACTAATTTAAACTATTTTAATTAATTTAAACTATTTTAATCAATTTAAAACTGCTTAATCTATTTTAATCTATTATAACCTATTTAATCCAATTTAATCTATTTTTCCTATTTTAAACTAATAAAAATTCATTTAATCTATTTTAAATCTATTTAATATAATTTAAATCTATTTAATCTATTTTAAATTTATTTAATCTATTTAAAAACCTACTTAATATAATTTAAACCTATTTTACCTATATTTAAGTTATTTAAATCATTTTACATCTAATTAAATCTATATTTAATCAATTTAAATCATTTTAAAAATCTAATTTATCAAATTTAAATCTATTTAAACTATTTTCCTATTTAAAACTATCTTAATCTATTTTAAATTATTCAAACTATTTATGACTATCTAAACTATTTTCTAAAATTTAAGGTACTGACGTGACCCTAACTCCCGTGAGTCAGCTTAGATGTGTCTAAAACAGGAGCTATACCTGGACCAAGTGAGGTCATTCCTCCGATCGGACATGCTTCTTCGATACCATATTATGACTTTGTGATGATTTGGTGGCCACCCCTTGATTTTGATTATGGGAGTGTGTTCCGAGGTGGGCGGTAGTAGCTGCTATGCATTACCACCAGCCCGGTTCTGCAATTGGTAAATCTACCATGGCATTTCCTCGAGTGCCCTGTTCACATGCCCTAGAGCGCCTTCTACGAGTTTGTTTTGTATCGTACCTATGGGGTATCCTTTGGGTAAACCACCGGTTTGGGGGAGCCTCCGGCATTATATAGACTACGGGAATATATAAAATGTGTTAAGGGGGATATGTGTAATACCTTAACGCTATTTTAATACTTTACTTTATTTTAGACACTATTATAATAGCGTATTGTACTATATAGTAGATTGTTTAACGGATCCTTAGGAGATGGAAATCACGAACATCTCTTAAGTTATTGCACCCACGTTAGACACTAGATAGGAGATGTCAAACCCCATAAACATCTCTGATGCCGTTACACTCATATTTATTTACTTTTGATTTAACTTACATAAGATCTTTTAGTTCTGACTCGAGTGTTTTGTCTTTTCAATTCGCTCGGGTCAGTCTGAGCTTTTCAGTTTATCGAAGATTGCTTCTGGAGGGTGAAGACGAAGATTTTGTACTATTATTACTTATTATATGTATTCCACCGCATCATGTTGTTCCACTGCATTTATTTATAATTAATTTTTGTTGTATGTAACTCTTATTTTTGTTATAAAAGAGTAATCAAATGTATTTATAAAACAGCTTCATGAACTATTATTTGATTATTATATTTTGTCATTCCACTACGAGATTCTGTTTTTGTTTCCTTTCTTTCTCTGCTTTTCTTATTTACCCCATAACAAGCTGCCCCTTTGAATGGTTTGAATCTGATGTGTGTGGTTTATCGTCGGTTTAAACCACCAAAAAGGCAGGTCGTTACATACACTACGCAGTTTAAATGGAATATCAAGATTAATTTCTATTAAACATCCATTTTCCAAATGGAAATTCAACCAAACAATTAGTCAAACAAATCTAACCATCATCAAAGAAATCAACAATAGTTTATAGCATTACATATATGATATAGTAAATTAGGGTGTGAGTTAAACTGATATTTAAATAATTCTCCTCTATTATAACTAATTTTCTCATATATTTATCCTTTAAATGTATTATCCTACTACTCAGATTATGTTAAGCAACTTTTTATTAAAAGTTTACTTTCGGCTTAACACTGTTAATAGATAATTTTTAACTTAACCCTTTCACCAAACACCTTATAATCAAACTGTTAAACTGAATTCACAAGGAGTTTATTCTCAAGGTTCCCTAATTCCTATTTACCTAACCTATATGTTACTAAGGAAAATTTCTTATGTACTTATTCAACAATAGTTAGTGCTCAAACTGGACGAGCATAGCCACACAAATCCTAAATGATAATCATAAAATATCATCATCTCCTAGTAATCAACTCATCAATACCACTACATTAATTTTTAAATCCATTCTTTTATATATAAAAAATATATCCCTAGGTAAAATTATTTTATTGACCATTTTAAAACAATATTGTATTGGTAGGTCTATTTGAATGTTTAGGAATTCCTGTCGACAACGTTGATTAGACCCATCGACCAGAATTCATATACCACTCGATGGATCAAGCAAGACAATATAAAACATTTTTATAACACTAACAAATATGCACTCAATATATATGTATTTATACCCTCAAACTTATCCTAGGACATTACTAATCATATCCTTAGAGAATTTACCCCACCAGGGCTTAGGGGTTCACTAAACCTAAGCTCTAATACCATCTGTGACAACCCACCTTTCTGATCCCTGGGAACAACACTTAATACATCCTCAGTAATCATGTGTCGTTGCCCAAGCATCCGAAAGATAACATGTCTAAGGGTAAAATAAATAACAGTTAGAACAGAGTAGAATAACCTTACAACGGAATGGTTATATATATACAAAATGATATAGTACAAAAGGTTACACCTTACATGGAAGTATAAGAGTTAAACAAAAGTACTACATCTAATAGATTTGCAGCTTACATTCTGACTTTACATTTTCAAATACCAAATATACCAACATAATCATACAGCGAACATAAATAACTAGATAACTAAGGAGTCGCATGCTCGATCACCATCTTCAAAGATCTTTAAAGAAAACCTGCTACTCTCGGACTACTCAAATATAATTGAGTACCTGAGAGTTTTAAGGAAAGTAAACAACTCGGGTCAGAAAAAATGTCTGAGTAAAACTCTAAAATAAAAGGAAATGTATTTAATAATAATATGTGGGACCACACCGCTAACACGGAACGGGTTTTATACCACATAAACAACAACCAAACATAAGAACGGAAAAGAACAATAGGAAACAAATCCAAACATAGATGATGGGCAAAAATAGTAAAAGATCCAGACTTGAAAGGATGAAAATAGTTTGAACAAAATCCAACTGGACAGAATGGATATAACAAGATAACAGTCCAAACTTAATAGAATGGACAAAACCTATAATTAAACATCATGAAGAGTTGTTGACTCTTCCATTTGCAATTATAGAAAAAAAATTCGAAGGTTCGAATCAAATAAGTAAAGGAAAATTTCTAACAAATGACTAGGAAGGGACGCCAACCTTAATGTATACCTCTAGTAATATACTTTTGAGAAGCTCATATACTCCATGACACTTTCTCGGACAATACCAAGCCCAACCCCGCCAAACCTTACTAAGAATCCGAATATTTCCACATCTAAGTGCACAACCGAATCCAAACTAGATGAAATGTGAAAATACCCTTTTAATAGGAGCAACCCCATGTAGCTTGGCTTCCTCTCGCGCTTTGGATTTAGTCATTTCCGATAAAGGATAACAATGCTCAATAGAGTAATAAATCATCTTAGAATGACAATAATAAAGAAGCTGGAGTAACCGATAGCCGTGAAACCAACTAACGAGGATATAAAACAATCATATATGTGTTTGCAACCAAATTGGTCATAAACACCCAAGAACTGGTTTATGTAGAGAAGTAAATGAATAAAATTAAATTAAAACAGAGGAATAGAGTAAAATAATAGGCAAATCAAAACAATAATCAAGAACATCAGTGTGACGCCTCACCCCGAGACCCACAGTAACAAAGAGCATTATAGAGTAATATTGTCTGTTAATGCAGAGAATAGGGCTGGTTAGAAGCGACCATCCGTAAGCTTTGTCTTAAACATGTATTGAATACGTCGATTGGGTGCTCTAATTTTATTTTCTTTTATCTTTCTCAAGTGGATCGACATACTCAATAAATGTTTAACACAAAATTACGGTGGCTAATGGATCTATCAGAACAAAATATAATAACAACAAATATAACAAATTACAAAACAGCAGTCACATATATATACATATAAACAGATACATCATAGTACACCACATAGTGATACAACAGTAGTGGTACATGAACCACAATATACGCATCGAGTCCAAAACAAATAGATACATATCAGAGTTTACAAAAACACTATAAAGCTAAACAAAAGGCAACTAGCAGAAAGTCCATAGCGAAAGCAGCGAAGCAGTAGTCTACAGTAGGTGACTAACTTGAAATTACTCGGTCTAACCTGAGTACATAAAAATACATGGGTCAGTCTAGCTTAAATAAACTGATTAGCATATGATAGGTGAAATATAGGGGTAAAGGATAATATTTCTTCTCAAAAGAGAAGGAGTAACACAAAGATATGTCAACTACTACATAAGAGATTATATCACTAAAATATATCATAAGGAAGTATCTCGAAAGAGGCAAGTTCAATGACAATATCAATTAATCACAAATAATTGCCTCATATCATCGGCATCAACAACCAAAATAATGGCATCCATCAACACCATAATTCCTGAATAGGAAATCATAAATCTCAAAAACACCAAGGGATGGCAACCATAAATCACAATATGTAGAACTCGGCTAAGAGTTCAAAACTCCAAAATGTATTCACGATATAATGAACAACACAATACCACTCAGGCTATATAAATAATCCAACATGGGAAACCATGGTGAAAACATAAATCATTTAAATTCTAGAAATCAACGTAAAGAAATCTAGAAAAGCAACAACGCAAAGTATAGGACCCAACAGTCCCAAAAAGTAGCCCAATGGCTATATATGTAGAAAGGACCCAACAGCCCAATAAGTGGCCCAACAGTCTGCCAAGTACAATGTATAGGAGACCCAACAGCCTCAAATAGGACCCAACAGCCCATGATTAGCCCGATAGCTATATATGTTTACATAGGACCCAACAGCCCAAGTACCAGCAATAACAACCCGAAGGTCCAATATATGTGTCACCAACTTCCAGATAGTAACCGAATCAGCAACAACAGTGTGTCCCATACCACACACTCTCACTTAACCGTTTACTATAAGATAGTTAATTTCACTCTTGTGTATGACCTCAATCGAACAAGTCCGGAATTAAACGAAAAAGTAAACGCATGTGTCCCATACCATATGTTTTACTAAATCTTTTAAATCGCTTCCTCATTCGCTTGAAGAGTGCAAAAACGTGTATTTTATGTAGAAAATAATTTGCTTTGAGGAAACTAGTTTTTAATCAATTTTTGAAATTGTTTGGAAAACATTCCTTTGAAATTCTCTTTATTATAGAGAATATATATATATATATATAATAGCTTTAAAATAATTATAAATATCATAAAATATTTATTTTGAAAGCTATTTTATTATAAAAATTATTTCAAAATCGTTTTAGAAAACCCATGCTCGAAAATAGCAGAAATCACCGAAAACACCGAAAATCAGCATATGATATCATCTCAAAAAACATGTCAATCCGGAGTACGGATCAACAATAATGTTGGCTTGCCTATTGATAGGTTTTAGCCCTTCCAAACACCTCAAAAATATCGCTAAAACTAGTTGCAAAAGTCACTGGTATAAGATGAAGAACACAGTAAAACAAAAGAAAACGAGCTTGGAAAAATACACAAGCTCAGGTCGACCCATAGGTCGACCTTTATATTGCATAGGTCAACCCTAAGGTGGACTTATGTATTTCCTGGGTCGACCCTAAGGTCGACCCCATGGCTTCTTGGTCGACCTTCAAGTCGCGATTTCTACAGGCAGTTTTTGCCTGCTTCGATCCAATTTTTGAGCAGAGATTTCAGGTAGTTACAAGATGAATTAGAATATGAAATTTGACATGCAATAACAACAACACATAGACAACAATCCGGAGAAATTCCGGCATGAATTCATGACAAGAATAGAGAGATATGAGCACAAAAAGAAGGACTATAGAACCATTACTTATTGTAATCACTCAAGCAAAAGATATAGTTTTACAGTAAGCGAAAATCAACTAATTTCTGCTAGCAAACCTGATTTTTTTCTAGATTTTGTGAGTTATAAACTCACCTTAGCACAATTTTGAGCAAACTTGAAGAAGATAGGAGCTTTTGCCTCAATTTAGCTGTAGGAACCTGAAAAGAGAAAATATACAGACATGCAGCAAGAAAAGAATTGTTACAGACAACACAAGTTCTCAAAATTGAAAGAGATGAATTAGATTTTGGTTTTGGATTGATTACCTGAAATAATTTGCTTCAAATTGTTTAATTCAGCAAAGAATTTGGAGAAATTGGAGATTGAATTGCTAGGTATTTAAAGAAAAGGGGTTTTCTGGTTTTCTTTCTTTTTACAGCTTACCGAGCTTTGCATACGTTCAGTTTTGAGAAGGAGATGACTTCCTTCTTAGTTAAAATTGCAAGTGGGCTTAAACCCAATAAGAAAAATAATTAGATTATCACTAATTATCACAAAATACACCAAAACACTTACATTTTAACCAAACAGCTTATATTTTAGACAAAACAACTTACATTTTCATGTTTTCAACTCACAAAATATTTTACAACATACAAAAAGCTATTTTAACCAATAAAACAATTTCCATCATAAATATCCTTATTTTTATTTAAATGCTCAATTTACACTATTAATTACATAAAACAGTATTTTTAACATCAAAATTTACACAAAAATCATTTTCTTATCCGATTAAATATAACAAACCTTATTAACATGATTTTTACATCCAAATATTATTTTAGAACAAAGTTCCGCCTTTTTATTTATAATATATAACATATTAAATTCTAATACTTCATTAAAATTAACCAAAATCAACATTTGACAACAATTACCAACATTATTGCATTTTTTCAAATTAAAAACATATAATGCTCATTTTTATAACAAACTAACATAATAAAACTTATAAAACTTTATTTTCAACATTTTATATTTATTTCAACAAATTAATGTTGATTTAAATTTTTTTATCTTTATTTAATTCAATTATTTAACTACCAAATCAACATATTTCTTTTTATTCAAACTTAACTAATTTATTAACCACCAAACCATCTTAATTCTAATTTATTTTACAAAATCCATTGTTTATTTAAAATAAACAAATTTTAACAAATTTACATCTCCAAATTATTTTATTTCTCCATTATTAAATTATAACCACCGTTATAATTTAATTTTGCTGGTAATCACCAAAACCAGGATTATTACAATCAGGATTTATAGTGGTTCGGTGTCATATGCCTACGTCCACTTTGAAGATTCTCTTTATTGGTTCACTATTAATTTGATTACAACAGCAAACAGCAAGAAGTAAGGAAAAAACTTAGTTACAATGAAGAACTATGTAACCGGCAGCGTAAAAATCCTCAAAATGACCCCATATGCTAGTATTTATAGGTGAAGGCGACCACCAATCTATCTGAAACTTCGGTTATAGGACCTTCTTATTCATATGGGCCCAATATAGGGGTCGCTAGGCCCAAATCCCAATAAAGAGGGATCAATACCGATCCCTTCATCGGTCGATTCTTGGGCAGTGATCCCAATGGTGGCTTCTTAATGTTCAGATATGTTGGCTCTTTAAATATCATGTTGATTGGACAAGTGGAACTCGTGCTTTTGCTTGGTTCTTGGTTTAGATCTACTTGGAGGATATCTCTGCCGAACCCTTCTAATGGATCATGCCGATCCCTCATGACTGACTCTAGTATGTCGATCCATGCCCTTCTAACGTATGCCAATCCATGCTTGCTTAATCATTCTCATCCCTTGGAATCCATTATGTAATCCTGATCCCTCTGATTCCACTAAGTTATGTCGATCCCTCTTATTCCATTGAGCTATGCTGATCCATTCTATTGCATAATGCTATGCTGATCCATCTCCATCTTATTGCATAATGCTATGCCAATCCCTCATATTGCACAATTCTATGCCGATCCCTCCTACTTCATGAAGCTATGCCGATCCCTCCTACTCCATAAAGCTATGCCGATCACTCCTACTCCATAAAACTATGCCGATCCCTTGTGTTCCAACCTAACACGCATATTTCTAGAACCATGCATCGTCTTTCTATCAACTTCGTTCAATCCTGGCTTCATATAACCATTTGAGCTCTGCTTCCAGGTTCTACAGCCATTGCTCCATGGTCGCCCTTCTCGATAACAGTCAAATATAACTTGCGCAATCAGTCCAATATAGCCAGGTTAGGATACCGGGTAACACTTGCCCCTCAATGTACGTCTTGTGAGTAACATGATGTGCTTTGAATCGAAACAAGTCTGAACTGCTAGAAAGAAGTCCATCTTGCTTCCTGACTGATTGTTATTCCTTTGTCGAATCATCCAAGGCATTGAATTCTCCATTGATCGCTAAGACACTTGGTCGACTACCAATAATATAAGTCCAATGTTGTATTCCATTAGCATATACAAATATGGTCGTGTGGGACTTATAAACTTTTTATTACATGTATATTCATATATATATGTATCTATCGTTTGCTCCCGGACGTGTTAGAACATTCACAAGTCGTTGCCAATTTTTATAGCATTTTTTATGTTTGCGTTTACAGTCAAACCTTCATGAGTACTATTGTTATTCATTTTTGAATCATCCATCATTTTTTCTCTTTCATTTTTCATTTCATTTTCCCCTCTCCTTTTTTATATATGTTGGGATCGGCATCCAACATGCCGACACATTGCTGAGGCTATGCAAATAGGGATCGGCAGGTCCCAATGCCGATCCCTCCTCACCTTTGACTCGCTCAACAATTTCATGACCGACCCCTCTCCCATCCATATAAATATGAGCCCCTCTTCTTTTCCTTCTACACTTTTCATCCTATTGGCCTTTGCATGAAATTTTTCTTCCGAACCCAAGCTCTCTCGAACTTTCAACTTTAAATCCAGCCTCAATTCCATCAATTCAACTAACACATCTCTTTTTTGCCTTCAATTCAATTACCTTCGAGCATTTGTCGCTAACCTAATCTGTACCTCCTGCTTTAACATAGGTATGGATTTGTGAAATCTGTTTTAATTACACAACTAGGTTATGAGTTTTGAGCTGCTGATCTGAGCATAAGGTTGCGATGGCAAGCGTTAATCGAGCATGTTTAGATAGATGGCTTGGTAGGTTGCATTAGGATATGAGAGAGAGAGAGAGTAAGAATAAGAAGAAGATAGGTTCAGCTTAAGATCCCGATGAAGGAGAAGCCAACTTTGGAGAAACGTAGGGGTCAACATATTACAACATGGATGTGGTAGGGATCGAAAGATGAGGGTTTGGTTGCTTAGCTGTTTTTAGTTAAGGAGACAATGGGATGAAGGAAGTTTGAAGACTGGGATCGGAAAAGAAAGGTTTTGAGAGAGATCGGTATAGGATAGGGATCAGTGTAGAGAGTAACGTATAAGATAGGGATTAGTAAACTTTGATACGGTAATGATAGGGACCGATCGCTTTAGTTGTGGAGAGGAATCAGTGAGGAGGGTTTAGAGAAAGGAATCGGTATTGGGTAGTGATGTAGGGATTGGTATGAGGTGTTATAAGATAGGGATCGGTATGAGGCCTTTGATGGAGGGATCGGTATGAGGTGGTTTAGAAGAGGGACCGATAGGAAGGTCTTAGGGAAGGGATCGGTAGCGAAGTCTAGGGATCAACATATGCATTATGGACTAATCCAACTCAACTCATTCAAAAAGTCAACACTAGTTTGCCTTGCTAAATTTGAACATAGGATGAGATGAACGATATAACATGCATACTCGAACCATTGAACTTAAAATTGATCAACCAAATTTCTGGAATTTTAAATATGGACCGAGCGACAGACTTGCTAATAAACTTAAGTAACAAACTTCATGATTTAATATGCAAATAGTCGATCCCAAAGCTTTCGTTGCCAATCAATTTCCTTTCCAATTGAGACAGTGAACGATGACGGTCTCTTCAGACAAAGCTCCAAAGTTTTGATGTTTTATTTCGCTTTTCTGATTTCAAACTATTTATGTCTATTACATACTGCACTACACTACACTAGTTCACACTTATCATGGGGGAACATGTTATTTTTCTAATTTTGATTATCTATTAAGTATAGCTGATACACATCCTCAGCGCTCGAAGCATTCAGCTGATATGTCTTTCGATTCGGCGACACGACACATCGGTTCTGAGGCGAAGTCAAGTTCTGCAACTATATCGGAAGGGCCTTCTCCAAGCCATCATGTTGAATGAATAGAAGCTTCTAACCCATAAGTCGATCTTTTCTCCAACATTCCAGTCCTTCAGACAGAAAATATTAGCCCTGCTCCTGATGATGTTAAGGGCACCATTCTCCTTGATAATCTAGTGGATTTAGAGGCTTCTCGAATTAGTGAAGCTGCTCTTCGTCGGTTATGCTTAATCCATGGAATTCCGTTTGACGATGTCTTGGTTCCTATAAGACAGGATAGACCTCACTTGCTCCCAGCTGAGTATACAGCATGCAATAAGTTTATGTGCTGGGCTAGATGTGTTCTGCCTTTCAATTTGTTTGTCCGGGAGATGTTGAGATATCTCGGGATCGCCCCTACACAACTTCATCCCAACAGTTATGCTTTTATCCATGGGACTTTCTTGCTGTTCATGAATGTTCTATTTCATCCGCCTACTCTTGAAGACATCAAATTCATTTATAATTTCAAAAGATGATCGGGAAGCCTCTCGTGCATCTTTTTTGAGCCTTCGCCAAATTGCCAAGTCCTGACGGGTGCTTGGAACAAACTTTCACTATTTAAACATGAATGGTTCTATATGCGATGCCCTCCTGGATTCGTAAGACGATGGTTAGAAGGATGTAAGTACTTCTTCCACTTTCCTCTCAAGTTCACTGACCCAAGCCATAACTTTTCCTGAAATCTACTAACATCCGGAGTTCTTTCAGGTGTATTCCCTTGCCTTAAAGGTGCTAATTTTTCTAGGGTCGTTGCTGCTATCTGTACTACCCCTATTAAGGATTGGGACAACAAACTCCTCATGATCGATGAATTGCTATCTTTGTTCGGGTTGTTGGAAGACGACCGCAGGTCGGACTTCCTGGAAGCACGACATTACCAAAGAATATTGTCGAACGAAGAAAGGCCACAGTTAACCCTACTGTGCCCCCTGTTGGGAGGACTCGAAAAGATATTGAGGAGGGAGAGATTAAAGATTTTCAAGACAAAAAAACTGGGAGATCTCGATGCAGGCCTCGAAAAAGCGCCAACGGTTGAACCATCGTAAGTCGGATAATCCCAAACACCTACAAAGAGAAAAAAGAGGTTGGCGTACATGCTATGTAGAAGATAAACCTCATCAGACCTAAAGTTTGTTATTACTCCTCTTAAGAGGAATCATCATCTCAACCTTTGGAGTTCATTAAAGGGATTCTCTAATCTTCATATTCCAAATGACATCATATCTTATGCCTTTCCAAACATTAACATCAAAGGACTTAAATCTCCCACCAGAGGTGGCGAAGGCATCCATCCTTCTAACAAAGGGGAGAACACGCTGATGAGCAAGGCTACCATCATCGGTCTATTGAGGGAACACTAGGACACTCACAATCACATGCATGCCACTATACACTTGTTATTGACCTTTCATACAATAATTTCTAATACGCCCCCTCATTTGGTCTTTACAAGTGCAATGTCTCAATCGAGAGCCTTCGACCGTCTCCGAAGCTCCTCAGCATACCATCGACCAAGCCGGGATTCCGAGTCCACCCGAAGCGGGACAAGAATTATCACTCAACTGAGTCTTCTTCTTCTTCCAAACGCAAATCCTAATCTCACACATCTCAACAAGGCGACCAGTCCGATTTTCCTACCCAAAGTAGTGAGCAGCCTCCTATCGTGGTCCTCATATTGCCTTATCTCATGAGCCACATTTCAGCTCTTCAAGCTGCAGACAATCTCGTGAGCGTCGTTCTAGCAAACATCCTCTCACTACCTCCGAACCACCTTTGCCGGCCTCTACTCCCGACACTTCCATAGTAGAGAAATTGGTCGAGCTTAAGGCCACTTTTCCAAAGATTTTCTTTGATGGCTTTAAATCCTTCCTTCCATCCATTTAATCAGAGGACATGCCAAGGAAAGTTCTCTAGCATGAGTGATGATGCAACACGAATGATTTATACACCTGGCAGAAAAAGTCTCTGAAGTTTCTATCGAGCGACAACACGAAATAGACCATCTCAAGTTAGAAGCAATACATGACAAGGATATAATCAAGCACCGGGATGCTGAGTTGCTAGAATTCAAAACCCAACTTGTTGAGGTGGAAAAGAACGCCAAGGAGACAGTAGAGGTCGTAAGCCATCTGGAAACTTCTCATGAAAAAGAACTCGACGTGGCACTTCATCGCAGCAAGACACTCGCTTTAGAAAAGGACTCCTTGATTAAGGAGTAAGATGCTTTAGCTCGTCGCATTGAGGAGCGTGAAGAATTATTAAAGAAGGAAATGGAGGAAAAAATTGAAGCCCAAGAGGAATCGCAAAAGTATTGCAAAGAAGTCGTTGAGGCTTGGAGCTTAAAGGCAAAACTTGACAACCAATTTGCTAAAATTATAGCTCTCAAAGAAGAGGCTCGAGAAGAAGGCCGAAAAGAGATGATCGAACAAGTCAACTCCCAAGTGGAAGCCACCGTGGACTCCGATAGGAACGAGATCAAGGACTTATTCGATCCGCTGATCATTGAATACAGTGCTATAGTCCTACTTCACCGCGACTTAAGTTTTCTTGGCGAAGGCTACATTGAATTGCTTATTGAATCTTGGGAGCATATTGTTAAGATGAAGAAGGAGAGCTGGGTGAAGCTGATTTAATGAGGAAGAGTTAGTTAGGGAGGATCTTCGCGGAAACGAGCCTTCGAATCTGGGCCGTTGTAAAACTTCAAATTTTCAAGGCTTTTGCACCTACTGAAGGAGGAGAGGATTTTGCCGGGTCTTCAGGAACTGATCTTAAGGATTCCTCTCCAACCCAAGTAGCTGGACCATCAACTTCTCTTGACATTGAGTAGAATCTCGGTTACGATCCGGAAAGCCTGGCTTTGAATCAAAAATGCTATCTCCCATTCTCGAAGGAGGCACCCCGGCGACTATAGAAAGTCAATCAGATGTTGGTATCATACTATACTCCCGCATATATAAAAAGTTTTTGTTATTCACACACAATGGCTTTTAGCTAACATGCCTATTTTATCAAATTTTGTAGGCCTTTCGGGTCTCAGTCAAAATCCCATAAGTGGCGTTGTTGCAGAAAAACACGAGGAAATGGCTGAAGATCCGGCGACGGCTAATGTTTCGGGATCCGATGCTCAAGTCACCAGTGCGCTTGATGAAGATAAGACTGAGGATCCACTTCCGACTGATGAATTTGATGACGTGATAATTCTCGGTGCCTCGAAACATACTGATGGGACTAGCATGAGGAAGAAAATTGAAAAGAAGAAACTGTTGAAAAGAAAGGTTAAAATCGAGCTTGCCGAGGTGGATATCGATGATCCTCATCTCATGCCATTGCAAATTATTCCACTGGGTGGGCGATCCCTGATGAACTTCCTCCTACCTCTTCAAGCTCGCCGGACAAAGGCGGTAAAGGGTCTCGAAAGAGAAGTACGAGTGGCGTCACCCCAGAAAAATCCAAAAGAGGAAGAAAATCGAAGAAGTAGTTGCTGCTTCATGTCATTGTATATAGTTTGCATAATTATATCTTTCACTAGTCAAAGTTGTAAGGGTATGAATCCCGATCTTTGGAAATAGCTTGTAATGAAATTTTGGCATCTGTAAATAAAAGTTTTTGTTTTCGGTTATGCTTCATGTGAATTGTTATTCAAGTAGATGAACGATTACTTTCCATTCAATGTACTTGTAATTCGTTGCTTGTGAATTATGTTAACAATCCACCATCTCCATCTCAAGGCCTCCAAGTGGTTGTGGCCTTAAGTCATATCAAACACCAAGTTCTGGCCTTAGTGTTACGCTTTTAGGTTAAGCGGTTTTCCTTTTTTTATTTGAATAACTATGCTTTTGCCCCCGACAATGATTTGGCAAGGCCATAATTCAGATGGTCGACCATCCTTAGCGGGTTTATACTCCTCCTGTCAATTTTAGACCAGAGTTTAAGGAATAGAGAACAGTCGAAATCCACTCATCTATTCATGGAGTTTATGGAATAGAGAACAGTCAAAATCCACTCATCTATTCATGGAGTTGTTGGAATAGAGAACGATCGAAATCCACTCATCTATTCATGGTTATACTCCAGTCTGCTCTCTGGGGACTTGGAGTTATTTTGTGGGCAGTCGGTATCCGCCCGATTTATATTTATATCCATTCCATGCTCTGGGGACCTAGAATTATTTTGTGGCCAGTTGGTATCCACCCGATTTATGTTTATACTCCAGTCTGCACTCTGAAGACATAGAGTTATATCGGGAGCAATTAGGTTGTACTCCTTTTTGTTGATTGGTTTTTTTTCAGTCCCACGGCCTGGGTAGGAATTTTTTAATCTCCAGATTGTCGACCATATTCGTTCCTTATTGTATGTTCCATTCTCTGGATCATTAATAGGATTGTTAAACGAGCAAATTAACTGAGCTCGTATTGTTTGATCCCATCAGGGGTCAACACGATCGATCGATTTCAAACTCTGGGAGCATGTTCACACACATCGATATCAATCAGTTTCGTAATGTATTTAGCATACAGTGCAATAACAATCATAACTACAAAGGAAGCTTCATTAAATGGAAAAGAACAAAACAATCTTTCTTATTACATATTCGGAAAATCAAATGCTAAAGCATAACTCTGAAAGTAAATAGAACTGAAATGTAAAGGAAATAATCTAAGTGAAATAGCATCGTAAATGCTCTCTATTCCATGCTCTCGGAAGTGTAATGCCATCGACAGTCGCTAGCTTGAAAGTTCCTACTATAAGCCTATGTTCATTGACATGGTCCTTCCCAAATCATATTCATGTGTGATGGGGTAGGAAAAACCCGTTTCAGGATGAGATCGCCAATTTTAAAGGTTATTGATCACACTTTAGTGTTATAATATCAGGCAACTCGATGTTGCTGTGCAGCTGCTCCCAAATCGGCTTCTTCACGCTTCTCATCTATAAAGTCCAAAGTTTCCAAGAGGAGATCTTTATTTGTTTTAGGATCATAGTAAGTCACTCGATGAGAAGGGACTTCGAGCTCGACATGAATAAAGGCTTCTGAACCATAATCGAGAGCAAATGGAGTATGGCTAGTCGTGGACTTATGAGTGGTCCCTTTAAGCCCAAAGTGTTGTAGGGAGTTCATCCACCCACTTGCCTCTAGCCTTCTTCAAACACTTCTTTAGAATTAACTTGATGATTTTATTTATAGCTTCAACCTATCCATTTGCTTGAGGGTGAGCAACCGCTGTGAATCTCTTTTCATGCGGTATCTTCAGCAGAAGTCTTTAAACTCAGTACTATCGAATTGAGTCCCATTATCTATTACAATGGTCTGTGGGAGGCCAGAGCGACATATGATGTTTCGAGCGACATAGTTGATTACTTTCTTGGTCGTGATTGTAGCTAAAGGTTCCGCCTCGGCCCATTTGGTAAAGTAATCAATTGCCACTATAGCGTACTTCACGTCACCTTTAGAGATTGGTAATGAACCGATACTATATATACCCCACATGGCGAACGGATATGGGCTGACCATTTGCGTGATTTCTGTTGGCAGAGCTCTCAGAACTTTGGCTTATATTTGGCATTTATCACATCATTTTACATAATCGGCTACATCTCGGTTTATGGTTGGCCAATAATACCCATAATGGAGTATCTTCTTTACCAATGTTTGCCCCCCCCCCCCAGCGTGATCGCCGCATTCTCCTTCATGAACTTCTGTCAAAACACATTTTATCTCGTCATGAGCGATACACCAGAGTAATGGGACCGAGAAACCTCTCCTATACATGACCCCTTCTTGCATAATATATTGTGAATCTTTGTGAAGGACCTATCACTTTTCATTTCTTTTATCAGGCAGGACCTCATGTAGTAAATAGTCTTTAATTGGAGTCATCCACGATTCCCTTTAAGCTTCAGCCTCCAGTGCTTGATCGATTTCCATCTTGTTTATACTTAGGGTATCTAATACTTCGATCGGTACCAAACTCATCTATTGCGCATCGCCGGTACTAGCGAGCTTTGCCAACGAATCAGCTTCTTTATTTTGATCATGCAGAATATGTGAATGTCATAGTATTCAAATTAGTTAACTACTCCTGAACTCGGGTAAGATAAGGGGAAAGCCATTGTCCCTTAGCCTGGTAGTCTCTTCTAACTTGATACACCACCAATTGCGAATAATAATAGATTCCAAGAGATTTAACTCTACGTTCATTGGCGAGTTTAAGTCCAGCAATCAGAGCTTCATACCCAGCTTTGTTGTTTGTTGTAGGGAAATCATGCTTTAGAGCATAACAAATCGACCGATCACTACAAGAAAAGCTACACTTGATAGCAAAATAGAACAGCGTCTTAACCATACACGCAGTCATTTGCGATTTTAGATATCAACAAGATTTGATAATCGCTGTCTAATATCTTCCCTCTAAATAAATCGACATTTATTTTCATGGCCGCCATTTATCATTTTGTTTCCCTCCAAAATAAAGCAAGAACCTTAATGGAATACTTCTCAATTATCATTCGCTTTCAGCTCTCCCTTTGCTCAATCTTCTCATCCACACAAAAACTCTAAATCATTTTCAGCCTTCGCAAGAAGCCCTAATCCAAAACCGCAAATCCTTTCGCCCTCCGCAAGAAACCCTAAATGAAAACCCTAAATTCTAGACCACTTCAGCTACAATTTAGGGTGGTAATGGTGCCACCGACCAATCCCAGGCTATTTGAATAAAAACGCTTCAGTTGATTCTAGACCACTTCTCGCCGTCATGCTTTAATCCGACTGCAATGTACAGGTAAGACATTGGTATTCGTTTGACATGTTTCCTTACTGCCTTATGTTGTTAACCATATTAAATATCAAGCATTATTGCTATTATGCTTCAAAATTTTACTTTGGAAACTTGGTTTTTAAACATTGTTGTATGTAGAAAGAGATATTGTGGGTAGGAAAAAAATGTTGCAATTGAATATTGAGAAATATAATTACTATATCCTAGATTAGGTAGATGCAGTAGAGTCAAATATGTTTGACATTTGTCATTCTTTGATTATACACATGCAGGAACACTGATTTAACAAAATTGAGTTTTCTCATTTTTTCAAAATTGCTTTTTTTTCAATTTTGAAAAACTTGGTTTTACTTAGTTTTTTCCATTTTTTTCAATATTGAAAATACCCAGTATTACAAAGTTGGTTTACCCTTCGGTATAAATCATATATAAGTAAAATGTATGATTATTGCAGACTGAAATCGATAATAGTACTTTCTTTGCAGAAAGGGAATAAAGAACTTGGTACTAGAATCATCAAGTGAATTGAGATCCTATGGATTTGCTTTAACTACGTGGGAAAATGCATAGAGAGCCATGGATGCACTTGAAGTAGGAGACTCCCTCAACAAACACAGCCTATGGCTTCATTGGTATGATCTTTTTCTATTGCTAAGAGTATTCTCATTTTCTTATCTGTATAGTTGGATAATAAGATAATAAGAAATTTCAATCTACTTACATGACATATAAGTTATTTAGGGACATCTACTTTGAATTGAATGTTTATGTAGGGGAACTGCTACATCAGAAATTTCTAGAGCTTTCACCTTGAAATTGGATCTTATGTCTCAAGTCAAATATTTGATTTGTACATGCTAAATATGTTTAACATTTGTCATTCATTGATTACACACATGGTCGAACACCGATTTAACAAAAATGAGTTTTTGTCATTTTTTCAATACTGGTTTTTCTCAGTTTTGCAATCTAAGTGTTGCTCAGTTTTGCAAATCTGAGGTTCACTCAGTTTCCTCAATATTGAGAATGCCTAGTATTGCAAAAATGATTTTTACTCGGTTTTGAAAAACTTAGATTACTTAACTGAGTTATCTCAATTTCACAAAAATGAGTTTTTGATGTAATCGACATATGTATATTATTATGCTTAAGCATATATTATTATGCTTAAGCACATGTTGGAAAATGCTATCCTTTCTGTTATAGCAAAAGGTTGAAAATGTATTTTGATTGTTACATCATAATTGCCAAGTTTTCGTAAAAGTTCATGTCTATATAAGTGGAAACATGGTAAGCTGTTCGTTTATTTTTTACTTAAAGAGAACAATGGTCCAAGCTTATTGTTTCCAAATAGTTTGTAACCTCGTTGAACAATAAGTAGACATATAATCGAAAAGTCTTGCTCATGCGGCCACACTTTTCTCCTTCTAGGATTTTATTAATTCACTATCTTTATCAAATATTCTTAGGTGCGACGGTCAACTATCAGGAGACGATGAATCATCGATGCTACTTTTCCAGATGCACTTATGCTTCTCCTGGTGATGCTTGATTGATTAACACCAGTATCAAGAAGCACCAGGCAATGAGTAGGTATAATTTTTCAAGGATGTAATAGTTGGACAAAACAAGGATTACGAGAAAATTACAGGTCACCATCTCTCACTGTCAATAAGGGTCATAGTAAGTTTTATAGACAACGGTATTCTTTTGATCTCTATGCATTTTGCCCAATGGATTATTGAATTGTCTGTATAGAAGACTACGACCTCACTATGGATTACTACATGACCTTCATTTCTTATTGATCAGCGCAAAAATGTGGTTGCCCAATAGTTAAAACATTACTTAAACTAAGCAAATTAATTTATACTGTCCAAATATATACACACATATATACATACACACACACATATGTATATGTATATGTATATGGAAAATTGCTTAATTATTATGGAAGGTTGCTATGATTGTTTTTTATTATTATACCACTAAGTGAGCATGCCCTTTTTATTTGTTATTCTAATCTTTGATCACTAGCTAGTTGGCAAAGTTATTCTTTTGCTAAACAAATGATGCCCAAAAAAAGTAGTAATTTATAATGATCACTGATTCATTATAGCTATTCTTGATAGTTAGTACGATCAATGACCCAAAAGAGTGATTGAAATTGAACTGAATATTGTTTCACTTTAATTAAGGGTACAAATAATTTGAAAAAGCATTGTAAACTACTTTTTTATTTTGTGTTGATCAATTTGTACACTAAAGAAAGAATATCCACGAATAAAATAAAGTATGTCGTAAATACCATAACTGGGAACATGAAAAAGATCATAGGAGTGAAGGTTATAGTGCTCACAAATCCTAGTTTATATGGCCAGCTCTTTTTAGTCATTTTTTAAAACATATAGGATCCATCATTCAATATCAGTACAGGTTTCTTAGTTGATGTTGAGTGCAAACTTGTTTGCCAATCCACTCCGTAGAAAATGTAGTTGACGATGCTGGAAATTTTATTAGCAAACTCTGATTGTGAAACCTAAAATCCGCCATCAAGATTTATGTGAATTTTCGATAGGATGCACAACTTTTGAGGCACGTAGCTTAATGTTAGTGTATAACAACTCTCGGTTCAAGTCATAAATAATAATACAAACAGTTTCGTATTAAAATTGCAAACAGACAAGTTAATATTCCACTTAAAACAACAGCTAGTTCTAACTAATCTTTGGAGATAAATAAATATACAAGTTAATGAAAAATTTCATGTACTATATATATATATATATATATCTCGACTGTTGACATACTCTAATGGGTGCGACTAACATACCCCTACTGCATATCCCCTGTTTTAGTCAATCCCGGTTGATAAGGCTAAATGCTACGTTTTACCTTTATATAAAATTAACATACATTTTATATATTATAGGCCCATTCCTTAATCAAATATCTTCTCAAGAAATAAAGTGTCGTGTAAGTGCATAAACTGTATACAACCAAACCATTTCATCATCTATGTTTTTCTATACTGTTTTTACGCATGTCATACATAAAATAATCAGTTAATAAAATAAACCTGTATGCCAAGAGGGGAAATGTTGGAGGTAAGTGATCATTCTTGCATCATTGTTTCATTGATATTATCAGGTACAAAAATTCTAACTAAAGTAATTCTTTTGGTGCATTGTTCAAAAGAAAAAACTTATATGAATCTTTATCGAATGGACTATTCAGTAACAAATTTGAATTTAGGTACTTTGGCAATACATTATTCATAATGGATGGTCATGTAAAAGTAGAAAATTATAACATATGCCACTCAGCCTTTTGTTAAAATTCACCATCTTATCCCCTAATAATAGAAAAAGATGTATTAAAATATGCCATGCTGATTACAGTAGTAGTACAAAACACAAATTTTCAGTGCGTCATGTGTATAGCTTATGTTAAGTGGTGACTTAAGTCGTAATGTCGTACTGCATTGTCAAACCAAAAAGAGCAACTGTTATTCTGAAAGTATAATCCATGCTTTAGTGTTAGTCTTTATATATTATCCAGTAACAAAAAACAAAAATAAAATACAACTATTTTTCATACCGAGAAATGATTATACAACCACCAAGAATGGCTTCTTTGTTTCTCTTCCTCCTCTCCTTTTCCTTGTTTAAGATTTCAGGTAGTAAATACAACTCTAAAACTTCAGAAACACTACTGAAAAACACTAACAATTTCTGATTTCATTTTTTCTTATCTTTAGCAGATGGTGCTTGGTGTGTATGCAGAAGTGATGTAAGCACCCCTGCTTTACAAAAGACATTAGATTATGCATGTGGAGTCGGTGCTGACTGCAACCCAATTCATCAAAATGGTGCTTGCTTCAGCCCTGACACGGTACTAGCTCACTGCTCCTATGCTGCAAATAGCTATTACCAGAGAAATAACCAGAACCAGCAAGCTTGTGATTTTTCTAGCACTGCTCAACTCTCCAATACCGATCCTAGTCCTGGTATGTTCCCTTTCTTTATCGCTTTTTGTTATGTATTTTTCAGAACTTATTTTCTTTAATTTTCCTTTTTTGCTTGTTTTTACAAGTCAGTCTGGATGCACCTACCCTGCCACACTAAGGTAAAACTTGAGAAAATTAGTTTGCTTGTTAGATGTCTTGAAGCAATTTGTAAGTAGAAGATAAAAAGCATGCTTTTCTTGAAATTTAAGAAGTTATTCATCACTTTTGCTTCTTTTAATGTTTATGTTACAGTGCTGCGGGAACAAGTAGCAGCAGCAGCACAAGTACATCATCAACAGGAGGAGGAGGAGGTCTGAACTCACCAACAACAACAGGAGGAGGAGGTCTGAACATAAGCTATATTTTTTTAATGATAGCTTATGAACTCCTGGTAATTTGTTCAAAGTGGGAAAGAAAAAATTACCGCCGACCTTTTAGTTTTATTATTGATAGCGTGAACATAAGCTATATTTTTTTTATCTAAATGACTACTAAATAGTTAACAATAGCAAGACACGTTTTGATGCTATCGCTGTTTGCCATTAATAGCCTATATTCAATCATAGTTTTAGTTGAACATTGTATTACGTTGTCACTTATAGTTTCAGTCCTTACAGATATAGTTATATACAGTATGAATTCAACAATATAGTTCAGTAACCAGTTATTATATATATATTGTATGTTGTGTGTGAGGGCGTAATTTGCTGCGAGTGTGGATTTGTTCATGTATGCGTGTCAGGGGTGTGAGTTAATGCAAGAGGGAATGTGTTCATTTGTGATTTGTGAGTGGGTGCGTGTGTTCCAGTTGGATATGTGTGTGGTTGTGTGAAGGGCTTTCTGTGTGCGTAGTGATGGGGAGTGTTCAATTTTATGTGAACACACACACATAAAACATACTGATATACGCCAGAACTAGTATAACACACGTGCAAGACAGTCCCTTATGCAACTTATCAATTGGATTAAACACTAGATATATAGCCCTTTGGTTTTGATTGGTACTAACGCATATAAGATCTGTATAAAATATATATATGCTCCATTTTGTATGTATTTTAAATAAAACACTGCTTATTTGTAATGATTCTTTTGCCCTGTAATGCTATTTCTAGATTCCAGGAAAAAAAAGAATGTAACAGGTTGATCATACAAATGTACATATAAATAATACTGGATTCTTATGTAAATTGTACAATTACCATTTATGTCAGAACATGAGCTTTTTATCTCAGAGATTCATTAATCCAGTTATAATCTGTTAATGCATGCAATTAATTGTACAAAAACAACAGTACTGGAGTAAACATGAGTGCATGGTATACTAAATGGTCAGAGCAATTAAAGGACTCCGTAAAAATCATCAAATTTAAGTGGTGCATAATATATAAGTAAGTCTCTTAAGGCATTAGTCAAGTTCAAGTTGCAATCAGGAAGATACATGGTGAGTTCCACCTTTCGATTAATTTTCTTTTCCTTCTTTCCCTACTATTTTCTTTATTCCACAAGTTTGTTTTGGGGCTACAAATGGGTTCTTCACCAAGCTTATTTCTTTTATATTCTTGCTTTTTTAGGCAACGATGCTTCCTTTGACATATTGATGATTATCTTTGCTCCTGTCTTACTATTTGGGCAACTGCGGCAATATTACACTCACTTTCGGGTATTGCTTTTCTTTTTCTCCCTTTCATTTTCATTTCAGACAACATAGTATATTGAGTTGTTAAATATAATATTATAATTTGACAAATAATATTGTACAAAGATCCTGAGTAGATTCGATTACATGTAGTACCAAACTTATCTTAAGGAGAGAATTCATGATATGATATGTCTAATATTCGACCTTTGAACATGGAACAATGGGTACAAAATTTACAGGTAGAATGAGTCAGATTTTTAAAAGTGACATTATTTATAGATGAAGTCATATGTAAGTAGGCATATTTATTGATTGCTTGTCAAAATACTGGTAATATACATTCATAATGTTCGGGCGTCCTGGTTATAGAATAAAGTAAGCACTACTTTGTTGTGACTAATGACTGAGATTTCCTGGGACATAGAGGAATGAAAAATAAGGAGATCCAAGATTTACTCACCACTTCATCGTGTCGTGTTCTTTTTGAAAGAAAAACGGAATGAAGGATGGATATTATAGAATGAGTATGGGTATGAATTATTTTGTTACGTTGTTTGTTTTTGCATCCTTTTAGAATAAAACTGAAGTAGAAGGCACGTTGAATTTGTTGTTACTTTTAAACCATTAATCCATGCACCTGCTTTTCATATCTGTCACGTTTTCTGCTATACAAAGAATGATGTGCTTTACAAATCCACCAAACATGTGCAGTTTTTTGTATACGATCATTGATTTTGCTCAATAATTGGTGATGGCCATCTTTACTGGTTATTCCCTTTATTTTGATATATAGGTACACAAAACATTCCTTTGCTATATGGAAGATTGCTAGCTAAAGTTGTTAATAAAAGGTATGTTTTTATACATTTGAATGCGTACGCTACTATGAACTATATTTTGTTATATATGATATAAATACGATCTTGTTTTGATCGTGTAAATGTATATCGAATTGGGGTGTGCGGGAAAGCATTAACCGCACAAAGAACTGGCAGTCTATTTAGTTAAACTGATGTACTGGTAGTCTATTTAGTTAAAATGATGTACTAACAGTCTTTATCTTTTTTGTTATGAAAAATTATATAACTTGCGGATGATGTTTGGATTTGAAAAATAACTTATGTGCTTCGTTTTGACAGGTGATGTATGATGATACCGGGGTTACTACAAGCTAGAAGGAAGGAAAAATTATTTTGCTGCATTCATTCTCTTTCAAATCGGTTATGCTTGGATTAACGTATTTTGTATTGACATTCATATATCTTTGCTTTTAGTATGTATCGTTTTGGTCAGCTATGGTTGTATGTATTGTTTTTTTTAAGATCACAAATATTTGAAACTTTGTGTACGAAATATTATGGATATATATTTAAATATATATTGTGGTTTGGCTTATGTCTTCATTTGATTACGTACATCATTATGTGATAATTGTGTTTTTTGAAATTTTATAATATATTAGTAGAATTGTAAGCTTGGATGTACCTAGTTAAAAAACCGTAGGGATAAAAATTTATAGCGTTTTAACTGTGCTATGGAAAGGTTGTTTTTTCCAGTTTTATATACTACAGCATTATGATAGTGCTATAAACAATTTTCATAACAAAAAAACAACGCAATAAAAGACAGCAAGCCGCTATAGAAAGTAGCTGTACTTATACATACAATGTACTATTGCAGCAGATAACGCTATAAAATATTGTGTTCTATAGCGTCTATAGACGCTGTTGTATATTTCATATGTGTGCCAGCCTGTTTTTACATAGCAGTCATGAAAACGCTATAGTTTCACTTCATAGCGACTTTCCAAGGCTATTAAAAGTCATGTTTACAACACTCATAAAATGCTATGAAATGGCCTTGTCCATAGCGTCTCTTATAGCGTTTTGTATGTTGCTGTTATAGGTCACTGACCTATTACAGCATGTTAATATACAGCGTAAGAAAAAACGCTATAATAGCTTCTAATAGCGTTTTTTAAACGCTATTAAAGGGTGTTTTTGTTGTAGTGGATTCTCAGGAGTCATAAGTACAATCCCAGCTCCAGAGCAATGATCATTAGACACTCCATCAATATATAACTTCCATCGTACAGTGGGGATTCTAGAAGATAATCCTGCCTAGTAAACTCTATTATGAAGTCCGCCAAAGCCTATTCCTGGATGGCTCTCCAAGGGGGAGAAGTAATGTGAAATTGGCCGAGCTCAATGTTCCACTTGAGTAACCTCCTAAACGTCTCAGGTCACTATAGGACTTGTCGTAACGGCTAGTCGATGTAAATATTGATTAGATATTCCTGAAAGTATGGGCAAAGCTTTCGTGATGCTATTAGCAAGCAACACACTAGTTTCTTTATTTTCGGATAATTCCTTTCTGCTCCTGTAATTCATTTACTGACGTAATACACCGGCCCCTGGATTGGATTTTCCTCACGAAGTAAGGCGGCACTTATAGCATGTGCTGATACAGCCAAATAAATGAACAACTCCTCATGATCTACCGGCTTTAATAGAATAAGGTATCTCTCTAAATGATTCACCAGAGCTTGGAACGCTCTTTACAATCATACGTCTATTCAAAGTTTCTTTTTCCCTTTTTAATCAGATCGAAGAAAGGAATGCATTTGTCAGTAGCTCTAAAAATAAATCGACTTAAAGCAGCAACCTTTCCATTAAGACTCTACACTTGTTTAATGGTTCTTAGTGCCTGGATATCGTGGATATCCTGAATCTTCTCTGGATTAGTTTCTATTCCACGAGCATTGACAATAAAGCCCAAAAACTTTCCTGATGCCACACCGAATGAACATTTCAAATGATTGATTTTCATCTTGTAATACTAGAGGATGTAGAACATTTCTGCCAAGTCTTTGATGTGGTCACTTGATCGTCGGGACTTCACGAGCATATTATCCGTGTACATTTCCATTGTCTTTCCATTCTGATCCCTAGACATCCTATTAACCAAGCGCTGATAGGTTGCTCTGGCATTCATCAATCCAAGTGGCATTAATATGTAACAATACAACCAACATCTGTTAATAAACTAGTGTGCTCCTGATCGGGGATATGCTTTGGGATTTGGTTATATCCCGAATACGCATGCATAAACAACAAAAATTCGTGTCCTGCAGTTGAATCAACTAGCTGATCAATCTTAGGAAGGGGAAAACTCTCTTTTGGACATGCTTTGTTCATATCTCAATAATCAATGCCCGTTCTCCATTTTCCATTCACCTTCTCCACAAGCACGAGATTAGATACTCACTCAGGATAGAGGGCATCGCGGATAAACTCATTGACTTTTAGTTTATCCACCTCCTCTTTAAAAGTGGTAGATCTCTCCGGATCCATGCCTCATCTTTTTTACTTCATCAAAACATTCTTTGGATCAATATTCAATGCATGGCTCGCAATGGATGGCGAGATCCTACACATATTAGAGTGAGTCCAAGCGAATACATCTAGATTCGCTCGGAGAAAACCAGCAAGTTCTTTCATCATCGGGGGGCTGAGTTGTGACCCAATCTTCAGGACTTGCGATGGGTTGTCATGGCTGACCATGATATCAATCATCAGCTCCCCCGATGTAGCCTTGATCTCATCGAGCTCCTCTTCATCATCTCTCGGATCTATATCTCTATAGAACCAACTATGGCACCTGGGCTAAGGCCCAGGCGCTAGTTGTCAATCTTCAGTGGTTAGGATGCGAATGGCTTTGTCCACACCCTTTCCCTTCTCCTTACGCTGAGCTTCCCTCAACTCAGCTACATAACTTGCACGTCCTATTGCATGATCACCATGAACAACTCCTATGCCATTATCTGTTGGAAACTTCAGAGTTAAACGCCATGGGGCAAGAGTTTCCTAGAATTCAACCAAGGTGGTAGGCCTAGAAAAACATTGTACGGACAGTCAACGTCCAAAACAATAAACGGTAAGATCTGCACTCTCCTTCGTTCACCTTCACCCAATTCCACGGGTCATTCCATGTATCCTACAACCTCAGTTGCAACTCCATTAAAACCATAAATTTGAGGTTTAGATGGTTTCAAGTCTTTGGCCTCGATTCTCATCTGATCGTACGCCTTTTTGAAGATTATATTCACCAAACTTCCACAATCAATCAAAATCCTCCTTACCAATGCAGGACCAATCATAGTTGAAATGACCATTGGGTCAATTGTTGGAGCCTCTACTTTGTCTGCATCCCTGCTTCTAAACACAATATCATCCGCCATAGTGCGCTGCTGTTTTCCCGGAGCTCCATCTTCTGTATTCAAACAGCATTCAAAATCTACATGCCTTATTGCGCTAGCATAACGCTTCATCTATTGCTAACTCATGACTGCAGGGGTGCGGTCCCATTACTATCATTTTAATCACTAGTCTTCCACTGGTCCGTGTAGGCTCCTCACCCCTACGCGGAGCTTGTCCTCAATTAGGGTTAGATGTCCCACGTCCGCCATCCTGCCGAGTTTTCACAAACCATTGAAACTTCTTTTCCCGAATCAATTTTCCATGGCATCTGGAGGTGCCTACGTTCATTCGTATTGTGCCTATAACATTTGTGAAACCGATAATAATTCCCAGTTTTCTTCTGTCTCTCTGACGACTCTTTTAGTTGCGGCTTCCTGTACTACATAGTATTGCAAGTGGATAGATAAATGTTCTCCAAGGATGTGTTTAGCAGCGTGTAATTTTCATGCATTGGAATCCTGGGCTTTAGTCTCCCAAAGTCCCTCTTCCGCTCTCGATTCCTGTCTCCATCTTTCTTTTATTGATTCGGCTTATTCTGAACATTCACCTGAACTTTCCCACAACTGTCATCAGACTGTTTTATTGCAATATTACTCTGTACTACTTCTCCACTCGGTCCTGCAATATTCTTTTTCCTAGAGGACCTAGCCTCCTCCATCCTCAAAAACTGAGCTGCCTTTGCATAGAAGTGCTCTAACATGGCAGGGGGTTTTCCAGCCAGCCAGTCGCCAAATTCAAATTCTGGATCAATCCGTCTTATCATGGCCATAAGTATAGCATGATCATTTGGGTTACTGACCTCCGTGGAGGCAGTATGAAATCTCTCTAAGTAATATTTCAATGATTCCCCTAGGGCCTGGATCACACTGGAAAGGAACATCACGTCTTTAGGACGAACTGCTTGCATTCGGAATTGCTCTAGAAACTTGGTTGCCAACTCATCGAATCTTGAAATTAACTGCAGAGGTAGTCTCGTGAATCACGTCGTTGCTATCCCGGAAAGGGTTATGGGAAAGCATCTGCACTTGGTTGCGTTTTAGCTCTTCTAGAATCCATCAACCATTCATATCTCATGATATGCTTCCTGGGGTCGGTTTTTCCCTCGTAGGCAGGCATTGATGGCATGTTGAACCTCCTTAGGTATTCTGCATGCAGGACATTGTCAGTAAAGGGGATATGGCTTCTCGAGATTTCCCAATCATCATTAGTCAAGCCTTGATTCTCTCTCACCAACTGTTTGACCATTGCCGATAAATCCGGCGTCTGGATAGGCGGTGGTTGCGCTCCACCTCACATGAACGGTCCATTTGATCTCTACGAGCTGTCTCACGCCTTCTTGGTTCACCATCCTCTTGATGCATGCCTTGAACATTTATCTCATTGTCATTTCGGCGGGATACATGTTCAACATTCGATCGAGCTCCAACATCCAAGCTTTCGGGAAGAACTCTAACACGATTCCCTAAGTATAGGGAGAATCCCTCCTCTGGAGGAGGGATCGACACTAATCCTTAGGGAGGGATCATCATCGATCGATCTTGGCAGACCATACTGGTCTGCCAAGCAGCGCTTCAACGTTTCTGTGTGATCCCCTTCCAGCCTATGACACCTAAGCCTTTGGTATTTAGCCGATGAGCTTGAACTTTCCGATGCCGAGTAGGGAGTAGAATCCCTCCTGGCCTTCCCACGCTGTTGTTGGGTAACCTGGTTTATCATGATAATATTGGTCTGAATCTACTCATTTAGTTATCGATGGCTTTCCATCAACTCTCTCATCAGATTATGAAATTCAGCTCGGGTTATAGAATCTGTAGGGTTCTGAACTTCAACCAGATCAGCATTCAAATTGGCAGGCTGGTTGCTTGGGCCTCCTTGTTGAATACTAGCAGTCTCATTCCCATTAACCTTCTGAGAAGTGGATCTAGTATGTCTCACCATTGACAATCTTCTTTTTTAGAATTTTCCAAGTCTGAGTAGTGTAAGAAAGTTTTTTGAAGATAGCTAGGGGTCCCCTTCGGGGGGTTTGCCCAATCCAGTAGCAACAAAGAGGATCTTAACAGATTGAGAATCGGGTTCTCAGTAAAAGCACCAAATTTTTTGTAACCAAATTGGTCACAAACATCCAAGAACTGGTTTATGTAGAGAAGTAAATAAAGAAAATTAAATTAAAATAGAGGAATATAGTAAACTATTAAGCAAATCAAAATAATAATCAAGAACACCAGGATTTATAGTGCTTCGGCATTGTATGCCTACGTCTACTTTGAAGATTCTCTTTATCGATTCACTATTAATTTGATTACAGCAACAAACAGAAAGAATAAGGAAAAAACTTAGTTACAATGAAGAACTATGCAACCAGCAGCGTAAAAATCCTCAGAATGGCCCCGTAGGCCAGTATTTATAGGTGAAGGCGACCACCAATCTCTATGAAACTTCGGTTACAGGACCTTCTTGTCCATATGGGCACACCATAGGGGTCGCTGGGCCTAAATCCCAATGAAGAGGGATCGATACTGATCCCTTCATTGGTCGATTCTTGGGCAGCGATTCCTATGGTGGCTTTTTAATGTCCAAACATGTTGGCTCTTTAAATATCATGTAGATTGGACAAGCGGAACTCGTGCTATTGCTTCATCCTTGGTTCAGATCCACTTGGAAAATATCTCTATCGAACCCTTCTAATGGATCATGCCGATCCCTCATGACCGACTCTAGTATGTCAATCCATTCCCCTCTATGTATGTTGATTCATGCCTTCTTAATCATGCTTGTCCCTTGGATTCCATCATGTCATTTTGATCCCTTTGATTCCACCAAGTTATGCCGATCCATCCTATTGCATAGTGCTATGCCGATCCATCCTATTGCACAATGCTACGCCGATCCCTCCTATTGCACAATTCTATGCCGATCCCTCCTACTTCATGAAACTATGACGTTCCCTCCTACTCCATAAAACTATGTCGATCCCTTCTACTCCATAAAACTATGCCGATCCCTTGAGTTCCAACCTAACTCCCATATTTCTAGAATCCTGCATCGTCCATCTATCAACTACGTTCAATCATGGCTTCATATAACCATTTGAGCTTTGCTTCCAGGTTCTACAGCCGTTGCTCTATGGTCATCCTTCTCGATAACAATTGAATATTATTTGCGCAATCAGTCCAATATAGCCGGGTTAGGATACTGGGTAACATATATGGAAATTAAGTCTTGTATACTTACTACCACTCATCGAATTCAAATTTGTGCTATTTCTTGGTTAAAATAATACTGGACAAGTCAAGGTAGTGTTACCTCAAAGTCATGTCCCACGATTATTCTTAACTTTCGAAATAGCGACAAGTCTACTTTTTCGATGTTTAGTGCTAATTATATAAATAAATCGTTTCCATATAAGTGAATTGCTTTATGGAAATTAATTCATTTCCATAAACGAATCAAACCTTTTCTTTTAAAAACTCGAATTCATGCTTGGCTTCACATTACAAGTATTAGCTTTAAAACACTTTGTTAAAAGAGTTCACTAACTTTAAACATCATTTTAAAAAGGATTTAATAACTTAAACCATCCTTATTACATTATATAATTAACTTTAAAACTTCATTAAGTCAGTTGATTGATTGACTTCAATAGCCCTTAATTCAAAAGAAGTTGATCACCTTTAAACATCATTAATTTAATTAACTAAAAAATTAAATATAAAAGATTAAATTAATAAATAAAAAATTATATAATATTATTTAAAATGGTTAATCAATTAAAACCATCATTAAGGAAAAATTAATTAAAGTTAAAATAAGTTGATTTCCTTTTAAAAGTCATTAATTAAAAAGATTAATTAATTTAAAAACAACATGAATTAATTGATCGATTAATTTTAATCCATCATTATCAAAAGATTAATTAGCCTTAAACATCATTAAATAAAATGATTAATTAATTTAAAACATCATTTAAAGAAGGATTAATGAAAGTTAAAACAAGTTGATTAACTTTTAAAAGTCATTAATTAAAAAGATTAATTAATTTAAAAACATAATTAATTAATTGTTTAATTAATTTTGATCCAACATTATCAAAAGATTAATTAGCCTTAAACATCATTAAATAAAATGATTAATTAATTTAAAACATCGTTGAAAGAAAGATTAATCAAAGTTGAAGCAAGTTGATCAACTTTTAAAAGTCACTAATTAAAAAGATTAATTAATTTAAAAACATCATTAGTTAATTGATTAATTAAATTAAATCCATCTTTATTAAATGACTAGTTTTCTTTAAACATCATTAAACAAAATGATTAATTAATTTTAAAACATCATTAACTAAGTAATAGTTAAATTTAAAACACATCTTAACTAAAAATTAGTTAACCTTAATCCTTATTAGGTAAATAATTAATTAAATTAAATAATCACTATTAAATTGGTTAATTATTGTTGAAAACATTGTTAATCAAGATCTTGCTTAACCTGTAAAACAATTCCAAGCATGAAGATGAAACCAAACGGTTTCAATAAAAAGTGATTTTAAAGTGCCGATATAGCGACTATTGCTATATGAGCGGTTCGACAAACAAGTTTATGGCATTATCATTACAATCAAACATTACATGGCAAGGATATGAGCATATATACATGGTAATTTACTATGATACAACATGTAGTAAGCATGCACCAACATTATAAGCAACTTTTACTTACTAACTTTAAGTTACTAAACTACGACCAAGATGCCAACTTTTCAAAGCATGAATCAAACCAACAACTACCACGCTACCAAATACATACAATAAACATTCAATAGCAACAAATATGAACATGAGTATGGTTTAAAAAAATTGGTTTAAAGATGAATTTTTACTCACCTAAGCACATATTAACTTTACCAAATTACGACGAATCACTACAACATGTTGCGCTAACTTCAACAACATCTCTCTACACTTGAATCTTGATGTTTTGGACCCTTAATGGGTTGTTTTGGCTAATCTTAGTGGGCTATAGAGTTTGGCCATGGTCCAAAATGAAGGGTATGTGTCTTGTTTTGGATGTAAGGTGATGTATATTAGTTTTAACTTGGTTTTAGGAACGTCTAAACTAGTTTCGACTTAGGAAATGAATTTAGAGGTCATGAATGGATGTATGTATTTATGAAGAAGGGAATGGAGATAGTGCTAGGAAAATGGAAAATGAAATGAAAAAAGTGATTTACATGAGAATACGAGGATATATATAAGCATATAAAGTGCAAAATTACCAAAATAACCCCAGTACCTTCCCTCCACTCACAAAATGCCACCTCACTCTCCCTCCACCAAACCGTACACATTGGAAATGGCCCCCCATCCCCTTAAATCAAGCAAGCGCCATGCCTTCATGTACAACCTAGGATCCTAATGTATGGTGGTATGGTATTTCTTTAACATAGGTTATTATTCATGCCATGCTTGATTTATTTAAAGTCAAATCAAGTTTTAATTTAAAATAAGCATGATTTATTACTACAAACACAATACTTAACTTATCATATGGCACATGTATGTGTGGGCATGTTGATACAAATTTGCACGACGTTTTTGATGCCGAAAAGTCATAATTTCGGAAAACATTTTTCGGTCACATTTTCTATTTTTATTTGAACCAATTATTTTGGTATATAAAATTTGAAAATGATTTTAACATCATTAATTATTGTTTAAAAGGTGTTTATTTTGTTATTAAAATTCATTATTTAAATATTTAAAAATGATTTAAATATTCAAATATAAAGTGATTAATTTTTCGGTCGTTACACTTCCATTGCTAGTCTTTCTTCTTTCTGGGAAGGAGTCTCATAAGGTTCAAATTAAGGAGGTGTATGCATGGGAGAATGTTGGATTTGTTGAAAAATTCGAGGCAAAGTGGATTCTTCTTTAAGATCAACATCAAAGCATTCAAAAATTCTAGTGAGCTACACGCTAAGGTAAAGTGTGTTCTTATGTCTAGAAATATTTTTCTGAACAAATTCATGTAAGAAGACCTGTGCTCAATTGATGTTATAGTTTCCATAGTAGATGGAAAAAGTGCTTTAAAAACCTTTTGAATCGGGTTATCATAATTACCCGTCCTCACAGTAATGCTTTGTTGTAAAATGAGACTCATAAGTCCCGATTTCGGTCTAAGATTTTATGTTTGAATTCAAACTCTTCATCATCTTCAAAAATGTTATGAAAAAATTCTTGATTTTGTTCATCAATTTTAGAAGTAGAGAGGTCAATTCCACTAAATTCGCAACCAATAATTTGACCTGAAATTTCACAATCTAAAATAATTGTAGTGCCTTTCACACTATTATAAACTTTTCCCTATCCTACTTCTAAAAATTTCTCATTCAAATTCGCATAAAATATTTTAACTAAATACAGATTAAAAAAATCATTTTGAGAAGATTTGACTAAATTAAGAATATCATTTTGAAAACAAATATCTTAAAGACCATAAGAAGACAAATCATCAAACATTGCAAAGCTTCCGGGAAATACTTTTCTAAAAGTAGCATATTCGACATAAGTGTCGATGGCTTCTTTATCATTGAAAAGAAAGTCTTTGATTCTTTCTGTGAGCCTAATGGTCTTTGGTTGGCTTGAGGAGGCCATTATTGAGTAGTTGAGGAGATAAGAGAGTGAAGAGAAATTTTGAATTTTTGAAATTAAGTGAGTGAATGAATGGATAGAGATAGGATGATTTAATAGGGAGTGAACTGACATTTCAACTTGGATGTCTTTTATGTTTTTAGAATAAATGCAAAAAAGAGGGAAATTCAAAATTTGAATTTGAAATGAAATTTCAAATTTCAAATTTCTAGCAGATACTTCGACATATAAATTTGGGTATGTCGACATATGGGCCAAAAAATCCAAAAATACTGTTGATGCAAAACATATTCCTATATATATATATATCTATATACTTGTATGCATCCAATATTATTATTAATCTATATTTTATTCCTAAATTCAATAATCTAAAAAAATGAAATGAAAATCAAATGTGAAAAGTGCCACGTTTTTCTCTTTTCCTTTGATCAGTTCAGATTATCTATTATTGCCGTGAAACACATGTTTGCATCCTTAGTGTCGGAATCATTGTTGCTTGAAGTAGTATCTAAATCATATAATGTTATTATGTAAGTCCTCTTTCTTTCTCTAGATGAATCAGTAATTGGTGCATGATCCTTGATTTATTCTGATGTGGACAATTTCTTTGCAGATGACTAGGTTCATCGCAGCCGAAACATCTAATTGCAGTTCCATTTCCAGAGTCTTGTTTTCAGGTCTACGAAAGTTGTTTATCATTCTATACTTTAGGAACTTTTTGAAATTCCTAGTCATGAAGGCAATCTCCTTATCATTTTCATCGTTTGAATCCCGATCGTCATATATTGCACTGAAAGCAATGGATTTCTTTTCTATTGTCTTGCTTTCTCTTCTACCTTGCAATTGTGCTTCATTGGACATTAGATTACCTATTAACTCTTAAATTTTAAAGTACTAATGCCATTAGCCTCTTCTATTGCTAATGCATTTTGATCCGTTTTTGAAGAGAGTTAATTAAGGATTTACCTAACTTAGTCCTCTTCAAAAAAGTTTTTACCTAATGATACCGAAGAATGTATTATATCTTGAAACCTACCATACATGTCAGAAATAGACTCATTCTGATCATTTTAATTAATTGAAATTGATTAGTTAACATGAAATTTTTTTTCTGTTTAACTTTACTAGTGCCTTCATGTGTAACTTGTAGTGTTCTCAAGATTTCATATGCAAACTTACAAATAGAAACTCTATTAAATTCATATTTATCTAATAAGCATAAAAAACATATTCATGGCCTTAGAAGTATTAAGTGCTTGTGCCTTTTGGTCTAATGTCCATGTTCAGTGTACTCATTTTGTGTAATATTCAAAATATCTAGACTATTAGACTATAAATAGATCTTTATCCTACATGACCAAAAAGTGTAATTACATCCACTAAAAAATGAGGGTCTAGTAGTAGATTTTTCTTCTACAGAAATGTTAAAAAGCATACTAGTAGTATTACTAGCCATTTATATTTTTCAAAAATCAAATTAAGAGTTTTTGAAAACGTAGTGCTCTGATACCAAATATGGGTTGAGGAATAATGGATCTTAAGGCCAGTTTAACGCTAGAGGAGGGTGAAAAGTGTTTTTTTACTTGTGTAATTCTTTCCAAAATTCTTTCAGATTAATATCAAATCATATATTAACAACGCGGATTTATACTAGCAATCAGTGACAGATGCAATCACAGGTAAATATAAAAGCAATAAAGTAAAACGTAAGAAGTTAGAGGAATGTTATCCAGGTTTTTAACCCAGCAGAATCCAAAGGAAGTCAGAACAGCTTTGTCGAGTCAGAGTAGCTCAAGAGCCTACCAAAAAGACTAGAGCAACAACGAAGAGAAATCAGAGGAATAGAAAGCGAAAATATGCAAAGGTGATGGATCACTAGCGATTCTTCATTAGTGGATTCATGAATTCACTTGCATCATGGTCCAATGGGTATTTTAAGGACAATGGCTAAGTTTGCTGGGATTCCAAGCTAGCTAAATTGAGAGGCAAGTATTCATTTAGTTCAATCAACAGTCTAATGCAACCAGTATGCGCATCATCATCAAAACAAGGCAACGTGCTATAAAATTACATGGAGGACACCAATACGAAGCAACAAATACACCCCAGAAGACAAAGTCCAGAAATTATTTAAGTACATGGATTGCTAGTGATCCATACCATTTTGCCAGATCGCCATGAACTTTAAGGTAAAAGGTAAGGGGAAGCATCTCAAGCCGTTGGATCGCCACCGAGCCAAAAGCCATGGGTCGCCAGTGACCCATCAAGTTAGCCCGATTCATGATGAAACTTGTAGTGCATCTTACTATGGTCATTTGCAAGCATCTAGCAAGAAGGCCTAGCTCAGTAGCTCTCCAAACTCTATAAATACTCACATATCTGCAACATAAAGGGGATCCTCTGGACTGGCTGTTGGAACTCTATAGAAAACCTTCTTCACTCTTCTTTCCTTACAATAATCATCCAAAGAGTTCACTGTGATTCTCCAGTGAACTGTAGCATTGGAAAATCATTCTAACATAGGGTATTTGATAACTTTGTAATCCAATTCACCTTGTGACATCAACCAGTCAATAATAAAAGTTATAAAGTGGACGTAGGCTTCATTAAAAGCTGAACCACTATAAAAATCTTCTTGTCTTCTTATTATTTCTGCTCTTTTTATATTTATTCTCTATATTATTGCTATGTAAGAACGGGACTGGTGCTTTCACACTCAATCTAGGGTGTTGATCCATTTTTTGGGTTAACATTTTGGTGCTTTCATTGAGAGCTGAACGCAAGCTTAGATCTAGCTATCTACTTTGGATCAGATAGGTTCAGAAGTTAGATCCTTAATCTCTATTCAAAAGATCTGCTGCTAAAAACCAATGGCTCCAAGAAGAAAAAGTACTGCTTTTGGAAGATCCATAGTGGCAGTAATAGCCGAAGAAGAGACGAATCATCAACAAATTGAAGCAAATGGCGCCAATGCAGGAGATTTGAGGCCAGGATCCTCCAATCAACACGAAGTCATTACAAGAGATGAATTGAATAAAATGGTTGATGAAATCAATCAAAAAATGGAAAGTAGTCAGAGAGCTCTTATGGACAAGCTTAATGCCCTCTTGACCTTACAATCACATCCTGCTCCAAGAACTATGGCAGAACCCGCGGCTGCCGTAGAACAAGAAAATTCTTTCATTTCTAGTCTGAACAGAAGAAACAGAAAGCAGCTGCAAAGAGGAGTGATAGCTGAAACCATGGGAATCAATGTAGAAGGAAACACAAGTACTCCACCGACCGCAAGGCAACCGGCTATGAACATGAACCAAGGAGCGAAGGCCTCATAAGAGGATATAGCTATAGACCTCTCCGACTCAAAAGATGGAGACCAATTTAACAATGGGAAGTTAGTAGGAAATGCCAACGTATTCGATAAGGCCAGGAATGTCCAAACTGCCACAATCAGGCCAACTGTAAGCCAACAGGGTTCCGAAGGAGTGGCTCTTCCCAAGATGGGAGAGCCTAGGCTTTGTAGGATCGATTTCACCCTAGAGGGGGTGAATAGGGTGATAGTGTTAATTATAAATATTATTACGGAAGTGTATATTAATTTTAACACAGATCACAGCAGAATAAACACAGCATAGATAATATCAGAATAAAGCAGAACAGAACAACACAGAATTTACCCAGCTTCGGCAAAACCCTGCCTACGTGCTGCCCCCAAGGTTTCTACTAGAAATTAGATAGTCAGACGCTTACACACGTAAACTCGCTATACCCGCTATTGACTTTCCTAACTCTACGCTCAAAACCCTGCCACAACTCAGCCACTGAGTTGCGAATTCCCAAACTACGCCACGTAGTTTGACCCCTAGTCACACGACTAGTAAATACAACTGTTTAAAAAAAGAATTTAAATTTAAAAACAAATAACCCTAATTTAAATATAAACTAAAGCCTTTAAAAAATTAAAGCCAAAAAGAAAGGCCGGCTTAAATTAATCCCTTTCTTCCTTATTATTTATTTCGGCCCGTTCCTTTTTCTTTGAGAATGACGGCTTTGTTAATCTTCGTTCGTTCCTCTTTGCAACTAAATTAGGGCTTGTCGAAGCTGCGCTATTTGCTCGATCGATAGGAATTTGCGTGTTGCCTTGCTCGATCAATTCTTCGTTGCTCACTGCTGCTTCGACGAGTTCGATTTTGCTTTGGTAAGAATTTATGCTTTTGTGCTTTTTGATTTTCGTACTCGAACTCTTGATCATTTTGTCGATGATGTTAATGGCTTATATAGGATTCGAAATCCTTGATTTTCATCGTATAATATTTATTTGAATTTGTCAGTTGTTTTTGCTTGACCGGTCGATTTTATTTTGATGCTCGAGATGGTTTCTGACTTCTTCAATTCGTATATACTTGTGTTACTTGGTTGACACGGTGTTGATTCAATTTCGTGATGACCACGGCTTTGAATTTGCTGCTTCGTGAATTTCTTGTTTTGACTTTGGCCAAGACTACTACTTTGAATTCTTTGGCATGTTTTCTGATTTCTGTAAAACCTGTTACTTTGGTTTCACGGCCTTGACTTGAGTTTTCAAATTTTTATCGAACACTGCTCTAACTTGATAATGTCTTCGACTTTGTTAATGATTTTTGACTGATGAATTTGGTTTGGATTTGTGGTCTTGTGACATAGTGTATCAGTGATGCATTGTTGCAGTTGCCTCCGTGTACATGATATATTGTGTAGTCTTGTTCACTGGTCGAGTTCATTTGGTTTGTGCATTGGCCTATAGTGTTCATTAGCTATGCTGCACCACTGTTGTGTGTTTGTTCCTTCCTGTACTTGAGTCTGCATTGCTGATTCACTTGTGTGCTTCTGCTTTAACACTGCATAGTTGTTTGAGCATTGCCTTCATATGATCTGCACTTGCATACTACTGCTGCCTTGTTCTCTGATTCATTGCTGTATTGGTTCATTGCTGTATTGTGTTCACTTGATTACTTGAGCTTGCATTTGTTAGTGATGTCGTACTTCACTATTGCCTGGTCTAGATTTGTGTTCTGTTTCTTCAAGCTTGTTAGTGAGTTGCATTTGTGAATTTGATCTGTTCATTGGAGTCAGTGGTATTGCTTTGGTTTTCCTGTTCGCATGCTCGAAGTCGTAACCTGTACAACTGCCTTATGTTGAATCCAGTTTTAAACTCGGGTTTGACCTTGTGCTTGTAACGTGACTTTATTTATATTATACCTGAGTTGAATCCGATAATTTGGGTTTGACCTGTGCTCACCTGTCCCTGTAAATTTATCAAGTGTATATATATCGGTGTGCACGGCCTTGTGGCATGTACAGTGATACACTGTGCATGTCACATTGTTCGTGTGTGATGAATTCAAATGATGATGAACAACCCAAATAACTGAGGCAAATATTATTTTCAAAATCACATTTTATTTTATATTGCAAAAATATTTTATTTTCAATTTTACTACGTCAGTATGTATTTTTGAAGATTGCTCAGATGTTGGATTCAAACTGGAACGAAGTTGAAGATAAATACGAGTGTGAGTGATATGTAGTGAGGTCCTGATGTAAATATGAATTGTATTGTAACTGAAATTGTATGTATATAGTGAGAGCTTGAATTTGTACTATTCAAAATTGTAATAAATATTTGTTTGAATAAAATTTCTGTTTGAATTCAAATTCTGTGTTATTTATTTTATTCAGAAAATATCTATTTAATCTGTGAAAATAAAATAGTACAATAGCAAATACATTTAAATGAATATATATATATATATATATATATATATATATATGTTTATTATCATCAAACAAAAATCATATAGACGCATATTCAACAATCTCCCCCTTTTGATGATAACAAACATATATTTAAGATTTTGACTATATTAAATGTATTTGATTATTCAGTTTGCTCCCCCTATTTGAATGCTCCCTCTCTACACAATACTCCCCCTTCATATATGCATAAAAATATTCAAATGAGCCTTGATGCAATTAGAAAATATTTGACCTTTATTTTCAAAATCTTAACTTTTCTCTCCCCCTTTTGTTATCAGCAAAAGAATAATAATGTTAGAAAATAGAGATAAAGTGATAGACATTAAAACAATATTAATTCCCAATCGAGTATAAATATTAAATTTCAATAAAAAATCAAACAAAAATCATAAATACTCTGTTTGACGCATATTCCACTTTAGAATGATAGGGATAATGTCATCATATAAAACCATATAGTTGTGTCTATTTGTGGTATATTTATATCAGGAATTTGAATATCTACTAACCATGCATAACCGTTAGACTTTTAAATGAGATTAGTAGTATTCCAAAAAAAATTAAAAAATAAATGAATTCAAGTATCTTCTAACCACGCATAACCGTGAGGACTTTTAAATGGGATTAGAATCAACTTGTTTTTTTAATCAATCAATTTTTGATATGCGTTCCATACATGCATAACCGTGAGGACTTTTAAATGAGCATGGAAGCACATAACAAATTCAAAGTAATTCACCCATGCATAACCGTGAGGACTTTTAAATGAGAGTGAATTCTTTGGTTGTTTTTATTTGTTAAAAAATATAATAAAATGAAAAACGAATGATCCCCGTTTAAATACCACATATTGACATACTTTATTGGATTTTGATGTGTGATGGTCGATAGAAAAATGATAGAAGTAGAATTAGTCATGGAATTTTTTATCAAACAAAATTTTTATAACTCTTGTTTAAATTTCTAAAGAAATTTTCTAAATATACTGTCTTGAGTTATAATATATGGTTAATATCAACACTCATCACTTTTTCAATCATTATTTATCTTTTCGATAATTAGTAGGGGGTCAGATTAGTTAATGTAGTGATTTTAAAATCAATTTCAATAATAATTATAAAATCAATTTTTCTGGAATAACTAATCTGAAACAAGGTCAAAAATAATTTTCTTGAAGGGTTTATTTAAGAAAAATATCTATTAATTGAAAATTATTTGAAATGAAAAATATGCAGATATTTTCTTTGAAAAACGATGCAATTACTGAAAGTTGAATCACGGTCCACTAGTAATTCTTCATCAACTAGATTGCCAGTGTAATCTACATCTGAATTTTTCTTTCACTCAACATTATCATTGTTTAAATGTTATAAACCAGGCTTGTGAAAATTCAACAAATAAAATCATTTGTAACATCTTTTTGAATGAAGTTCTCTTGAAATTGAATTGAAGCCGTTGAAATAAACAAGTAAACAAATATATCTACTTGTAGCATGAGAAATCAGTAATCAATCAACATCATAATTAATCCAAGCAATTTTATTCAAAGATGATTGGTCAACATTTTGAATAAGTCGGAATTAACATCATCAATTATTTCACATAACTGGCTGATTTAATTCGGATTATGGTGCAGATTATCACTTTGAATGTATCGTTCAAAATAATTATCATTACCTGTTTTACCTTTACGACAATCTTTCGTTGTTTGCCCATTGTGAATCTATCACCTTTATACTAGGCTAAGGAACTTTGAATTGTCGCCCGTTGTGTTTCTGGAATAACCAGAATCCAGATAGAACCGATGTTGTTCCTTAGCCTGCCACCACACCTACACGGTAAAATATTTTTGTGACCTATTTGTTTTTATAGGTCCATGGTTGTTAGTGGCAGAATAATTTGAAAAATAATTTTGTGGAGACCCATAACTATCTATATATGTTCCTTTTGGCACTCAGATTTGTTTAACTTTGAGAGATTCTATATTTGTGCCTTTTGGAACCCAAATTGAAATTGTTTTCACATGTTTGGGTATATACCAACAATTATTTTGATCGTGTCCAGTTTTTCTACAAATAGTGCACATTGAATTGACTTGTTTAGTTTCCCTTCTATACCGTTCTGTTTGAGTATACCCAAGTCCTTGTCTATCAATATTGATAGTTTGTTTCCCTAATAGCATATTCAACGATCTTTCACTTTTGGAAAATTTATCTAAAGTAGTAGACAATTGTTGGACTTGTGATTTAAGTGATTCGTTTTCATTCAATAATTGAGTGCACTTTTTGATAGAATTTTCTCTTCTCGTATTTTCACTCTCTTTTAAAATCAGAATTTCATTTTCAAGTGATTTTATATTAATTTCTGATTTTTTAATCTCATCTTCGAATGTTGGACACTTATCACACTTAGGGATTCTACTTTGATAGTTTTTAACTAACTGTTCAACCTGTTCATTTGTTTCTATCAAACTATCTCTTTGTGATTCAAGTTTAGCGTATCTCTCCCTAAGTTGTTCAAAACAACTGTTTACTTCGTGGAAATAAATAAGCAACTCAGAATGAGTTAGTTTTGATACCTCACTTGGCTCGTCATCGTCACTATCAGTTATATCACCTCGAAGACACAATTCTGCTATTTCACTTTCACTGCCAGTGCTTTGATCTTCCTCGTCTGTTTCATCCTAAGTGGCTGCAAAACTTTTCCTTTTCTGTTTCTTTCCACGGCTGAATTTATTTTGTGGACAATCGAGCTTGATATGACCGGGTTTGTTGCACTTGTAACAGATGATCTTCTGTTCGTCTGGGCTGTCAAATACTTTGGCTATTCTGCTTTTCAATTTTTGATTTAGAGATGGATTTCCGTATTTGTGATTCCACTTTTTGAATTTCCTTATTAATTTTGCCAGCTCAGCATCTTCATCATCGTCCTCATCATCATCAATTTTTGTTGTTCCTTTGAGAGCTATCGATTTCTTCCGAGTATCTCCTCCTTCACACTCTTCCTTGAACTTTATTTCTAGCTCGTAAGTGGTGAGATTTCCGATGAGTTCTTCAACTTTGAGTTGTTTTAAATCTTTTGATTCTTGAATGGCAGTAACTTTCGCTTCAAAGCTTCGTGGAAGGACTCTGAGGATTTTTCAGACTATTTCCAATTCGGTGTATGATTTTCCAAGAGCCTTTGATTTGTATACGATATTGGAAAGTCGCCCGAACATCTCTTTGACATTTTCTTCCTTGGCCATTATGAAGTTTTCATATTCGCTGCTTAGCATGGCATGGCGAGATTCTTTGACTTGAGATGTTCCTTCGTGAGTCACTTCGAGTGTGTGCCATATTTCCTGCGCAGTTAGACAATGTGATACACGATTAAATTCAAATTTATCCAATGAACAAATAATAGAATTCATAGCTTTAGCATTAATATTCTGTAGTTTATTTTCTATCTCTGTCCATTGATTCTTCGGTTTTTCTACTTCCTGATTATCTACAGTTATAGTTGGAGTTCTATAACCTGTCTCAACAATATTCCAAGCGTCAATGGTTTCTAGAAAAAATTTCATCCTATTTTTCCAATAAGCATATTCACCATTGAACATTGGAGGTCTAACTATTGACTGACCCTCAGCAAAAGCATTATTAAAAGAAGCCATTTTAAAAATTCAAATTTTTAAAACAAAATTTGATTTTTGAAAAAAATTGAATTTTTAAATCAAAATTTTGACTTCTATTCCTAGCTCTGATACCACTTGTAGGATCGATTTCACCCTAGAGGGGGGGTGAATAGGGTGATAGTGTTAATTATAAAAATTATTGCGGAAGTGTATATTAATTTTAACACAGATCACAGCAGAATAAACACAGCACAGATAATATCAGAATAAAGCAGAACAGAACAACACAGAATTTACCCAGCTTCGGCAAAACCCTGCCTACGTGCTGCCCCCAAGGTTTCTACTAGAAATTAGATAGTCAGATGCTTACACACGTAAACTCTCTATACCCGTTATTGACTATCCTAACTTTACGCTCAAAACCCTGCCACAACTCAGCCACTGAGTTGCGAATTCCCAAACTACGCCACGTAGTTTGACCCCTAGTCACACGACTAGTAAATACAACTGTTTAAAAAAAAGAATTTAAATTTAAAAACAAATTTAAAAACAAATAACCCTAATTTAAATATAAACTAAATCCTTTAAAAAATTAAAGCCAAAAAGAAAGGCCGGCTTAAATTAATCCCTTTCTTCCTTATTATTTATTTCGGCCCGTTCCTTTTTCTTTGAGAATAGCGGCTTTGTTAATCTTCGTTCGTTCCTCTTTGCAACTAAATTAGGGCTTGTCGAAGCTGCGCTATTTGCTCGATCGATAGGAATTTGCGTGTTGCCTTGCTCGATCAATTCTTCGTTGCTCACTGCTGCTTCGACGAGTTCGATTTTGCTTTGGTAAGAATTTATGCTTTTGTGCTTTTTGATTTTCGTACTCGAACTCTTGATCATTTTGCCGATGATGTTAATGGCTTATATAGGATTCGAAATCCTTGATTTTCATCGTATAATATTTATTTGAATTTGTTAGTTGTTTTTGCTTGACCGGTCGATTTTATTTTGATGCTCGAGATGGTTTCTGACTTCTTCAATTCGTATATACTTGTGTTACTTGGTTGACACGGTGTTGATTCAATTTCGTGATGACCACGGCTTTGAATTTGCTGCTTCGTGAATTTCTTGTTTTGACTTTGGCCAAGACTGCTACTTTGAATTCTCTGGCATGTTTTCTGATTTCTGTAAAACCTGTTACTTTGGTTTCACGGCCTTGACTTGAATTTTCAAATTTTTATCGAACACTGCTCTAACTTGATAATGTCTTCGACTTTGTTAATGATGTTTTGACTGATGAATTTGGTTTGGATTTATTGTCTTGTGACATAGTGTATCAGTGATGCATTGCTGTAGTTGCCTCTGTGTACATGATATATTGTGTAGTCTTGTTCATTAGTCGAGTTCATTTGGTTTGTGCATTGGCCTATAGTGTTCATTAGCTATGCTACACCACTGTTGTGTGTTTGTTCCTTCCTATACTTGAGTCTGCATTGCTGATTCACTTGTGTGCTTCTGCTTTAACACTGCATAGTTGTTTGAGCATTACCTTCATATGATCTGCACTTGCATACTGCTGCTGCCTTGTTCTCTGATTCATTGCTGTATTGGTTCATTGCTGTATTGTGTTCACTTGATTACTTGAGCTTGCATTTGTTAGTGATGTCGTACTTCACTATTGCCTGGTCTGGATTTGTGTTCTGGTTCTTCGAGCTTGTTAGTGAGTTGCATTTGTGAATTTGATCTATTCATTGGAGTCAGTGATATTGCTTTGGTTTTCCTGTTCGCATGCTCGAAGTCGTAACCTGTACAACTGCCTTGTGTTGAATCCAGTTTTAAACTCGGGTTTGACCTTGTGCTTGTAACGTGACTTTATTTATATTGTACCTAAGTTGAATCCGATAATTTGGGTTTGACCTGTGCTCACCTGTCCCTGTAAATTTATCAAGTGTGTATATATCGGTGTGCATGGCCTTGTGGCATGTACAGTGATACACTGTGCATGTCACATTGTTCGTGTGTGATGAATTCAAATGATGACGAACAACCCAAATAACTGAGGCAAATATTATTTTCAAAATCACATTTTATTTTATATTGCAAAAATATTTTATTTTCAATTTTACTGCGTCAGTATGTATTTTTGAAGATTGCTCAGATGTTGGATTCAAACTGGAACGAAGTTGAAGATAAATATGAGTGTGAGTGATATGTAGTGAGGTCCTGATGTAAATATGAATTGTATTGTATTGTAACTGAAATTGTATGTATATAGTGAGAGCTTGAATTTGTACTATTCAAAATTGTAATAAATATTTGTTTGAATAAAATTTCTGTTTGAATTCAAATTCGGTTTTATTTATTTTATTCAGCAAATATCTATTTAATCTGTGGAAATAAAATAGTACAATAGCAAATATATTTAAATGAATATATATATATATATATATGTTTATTATCATCAAACAAAAATCATATAGATGCATATTCAACAGGCTTCAGTTGACTCACCAAGACCGTTTGCAAAGCCAAACACTCGGTGTAGTGACTGACGGCTGACCTCTGGACTACCGGACATCAAAGGCATTTATCGTGGATATGGTCAAGCGACTGATGGATGAGAATAAGAATAGAAGAGATGATGAGTAGAGATCCGCTTCAAGTTGGACCCCCTTTACTGAGGAGACCTTGAATGAGCGGTACCCAAAAAAGTTAACTATGCCAACTATTCCGTCCTATGATGGAACAAAAGACCCAAAACCCCATCTGTACAAGTAAAGTTGGTACATGAACAGAGTGAATGCTTCGGATGCTGTTTGATGCAGATGTTTCTTAATTTTTCTAGAAGGAATTGCTTTCATGTGGTTCACTAGGCTTCCACCAAGATCCATCTCCACTTTCGACCAAGTAGCAACAAGATTCCTTGATCAGTTCTGACTTCACATAGCGCATCCTAAAGATGCGATGTCCTTGTCCGGCCTATTCCAGGGATGAAATGAATCTCTGAAGTCTTTCTTGAATTGGTTCAATACCGCAGTGATAGAGGTAAGCAATTAGAAAGAGGATATGGTTTTCATGGCTTTGGTTTGCGCCATTCACCCTGAAACTGAGTTCGGAAAATGGATCAAAATGAAACAACCTACCACTAGGAAGGAATTCAACCATAAGGTGGGTCAAGATTTGAGAATGGAAGAGGTGCAGGAGTTAGAAAGGAAGTCTACTAGCTTGCAACTGATGAATGGTGAGCAGAGTGACATAGCGATGAAACAGAACATAAATACCTCCAGGAGCACCGAAGGAAGTGCAGGGAAAGACGGAAACCGAAAAAGGAAAAATCAAAATCCCAGTAAATGAAATGGTAATAATAAATGACTTAAAGGCTTCAGGCCCAAGGATTACACCCCCACTCAATGATACTCCAGAAAACATCTATCTCGCAACACAAGAGATAGAGGAGTATATAAAAACCCCTAAGAAGGAAGCAACTGAATAACAAAAGCGCTCGAGGAAGTTCTATCGCTTTCACGAGATGCATGGTCACAACAAAAACGAGTGCCATCATCTAAAGATCTTGATTTAAGAGCTTATCCGAGAAAACAAGCTTCAGCCATACATAAGAAAATCATAAATTCCTGACTAACCTATGGCTCGTCAAGCTCTTAGGGATCAAAGAAACCAAGTTGGAACCAACGAAGAGGGATCTAAGTGAACTGACCAAAGACTCATCATTGGAATGATATCTGGAGGATCATATCTCGCACAGAGAAGTTAGGGAGAAATGGAGCGGTATGCGAGTTCGTTAAAGCACGCTTCAAAGGATTTGTGCCTCGCAATCGAAGATGAAGCTCCAGCCTAGCAGCAAAAAACTTTGAATAATGATATAATATTCCAAATTCGGGATACCGAAGGGATCGAAGCTCCAACTCTCGATCCCATGGTAGTGACAGTAGGGATCGGGCCTGCTGTGGTTCGATGAATATTGGTTGACAGCGTCAGTTCTGTGAATATTCTTTTCAAACGTACCTTTGGCCAGATGAAGATTAGCATAAAATATGTATCTGCATGCTAAACAAAAATCCAAGTATTCATTAGCGAACCCAAAAAAACCATCTGGATGATTGACTTGCCAGTAGAACTTGGGGAGAGCGACCGAAGTGTCACCCTCATCTAAAAGTTCGTAATTGTAGATGAAACTTCTACATATAATGCCTTCTTGGGATGGCCCATGCTGGCAGATTTCAGAATCGCTTTAGCCCAGTGGTGCCTTATGATGAAATTCCCAACAAAAAATGGAACCGGGGTGGTCAAAGGAGATCAATGCGCCGCCAGAGAATGTTACATTGTAGAACTGCATGAATCCAAAAGAAAAGAAAAGGGGAAGAATGTGGGGAGAACTCTCCACATTTGCAAACCTGCCGAATAGCAACTATAGATCCTCCTCTAGCTTGGGGACCATATCTGATTTGACAAGGATTTGGACCCTAGAAAGAAAAGTTCAAGGGAGGATAGGGAAGCACTGGTAGAATTGACAATGTCTGTCCCAATCGACATGGATGACCCAACACGGGTCTTGAAAATTGGATTGTACCATGGAAACAAGATGCGAATGGAACTCACTAAATTTCTTCACACCAACTTGGATGTGTTTGCTTGGACACATTCCGATATGTGTTGGGTATCATCTAAAATTGCATGTCACACACTCAACATCGATCCCATGTATACACCGGTGAAGCAGAAGAGGCGCAACCTAAGCCTTGAACGATTTAAGGCCCTGAGAGAAGAGGTAGACAAGCTAATGGCCAACAGTTTTATCCATGATGCGACTTGTATCGACTACTCGAACTTAAATAGAGCTTACCCGAAAGACAACTTCCCACTGCCCAGAATTGACCAGCTTATGGATGGGACGGTGGGGCATGAACTGCTATCATTTATGGACGCATACTCGGGATACAACCAGATTCTGATGCATGAACCCAATCAAGAATACACCAGCTTCATCACCGATCTAGGACTATACTGCTACAGGGTAATTCCATTCGGTTTAAAGAATGCTAGGGCAACCTACCAAACATTAGTAAATGCCATGTTCAAGCGTCAGATCAGAAAAACCATGGAAGTCTATGTAGATGGCATGTTGGTTAAATCGCAAATAGCTACTAACCACCTAGATAATCTCGCTGAAATGTTCAAAATACTCAAGAAATATGGAATGAAGCTCAACCCACTCAAATGTCATTTTGGTGTAGCCTCCAGAAAGTTCTTAGGATTCATGGTGAGCGCCAGAGGCATTGAAGCAAATCCAGAGCAAATTATTGCCCTACGAGAAGTCGAAGCCCCAAAGAACAAGAAGGAGGTACAAAGCCTGAATGGGAAAGTCGTTACCTAAGCCGGTTTATCTCAAAAGCCATCGACAAATGTATACCGTTCTTTAATGCACTGAGGAAAGGAAATAAGAACTTTGAATGGAATAAAGATTGTTATACCGTGTTCAAGGAGTTGCTGCGACATATGGAGACCCCACCAATCCTATTGAAACCGATAGATGGAGAGGACTTGTTTATCTACCTAGCAGTCTCACCTTACGCATTAAGTGCTGCTCTTGTACATGAAGAAGCCAGGATCCAGCGACCTGTATATTACATTAGTAAACTTTTCACTGGAGCCGAGAGAAATTATCCGAAGTTGGAAAAGCTAGCGTATTGTCTCTTGATTGCATCTAGAAAATTACGGCCATATTCCAGGCACACACAATCAAAGTATTGACCGATCAACCCTTGAAGCTGGTATTGTACCGTCCCGAGACGTCAGGGCGGCTCATCAAATGGAATATCGAATTAAGTCAATATGAAATCACTTACCACCCTAGAAGAGCAATCAACGGGCAAGCATTAGCAGATTTCATCACCGAATTTACCATTTGGGAAGATGAAGAGGAGAATACACCGAAAGTGGAAACACGATGGAAGCTCTTTGTCGATGGTGCATCTAATAACTTCTACTCGAGGGCAAGGGTAGTGATTTAGACTCCATAAGGATGAGCCGTTTGCTACACCTTACGATTAGAATTCCCAACGACAAATAATGAAGCAGAATACGAGGCATTGATAGCTGGGCTAAAAATTATGAAAGAACTAAACATAAAATCTACACATCTATAGCGACTCTCAGTTAGTCGTATGTTAGGTGAAAGGGGAATATCGGGCTCGAGGGGAGAACCTTGCCCCATATGTATCTAAAGTGCAAGAGTTGCTGAACGACATTGAACATTACACTATAACTCACATCCTAAGGGAGAAGAACACGAAAGTTGACTACTTGGCTAAACTAGCCAGTTCTGGAGAAGCTCAATCATTGGGCCCAGTTCCTGTCGAAACCCTGACCACTCCGAGCATAAGCGAAATGGATGTTGACTGATTTTTGAGGCTACCATTGAACCAGAAATGTGGATGATGCCAATCGAAAGCTAATTGCTCACGGGAACTTTTTCTATGGGTAGGAACCAACGGAAAATGCTTCTCCGTAAGGCACTGCAGTTCTTAATATAGGATGGGACACTCTATTGAAAGGGGTTCTCTACCCTCTACTCAAATGTATGACCAAAGACGAAGCTCTAAGGATCCTGATGGAAGTTTACGAAGGCGATTATGGAGACCATAATGGGGGGGTTAAACCCTTGCAAAAGAAATCCCTCAACAGAGCTAACGCAGATGGTCATCCCATAGCCGTTTGCAATATGAGGTATTGATCTGATTGGCATGTTACCAATAGCTAAAGGAGGGGCTAAATATGCTATAGTTACCGTTGACTATTTTACCAAATGGGCCAAAGCGGAACCGCCGGCCACCATTACCACAAAGAAAGTCATTAACTTTGTTACCAAAAACATTATTTGCAGGTTTGGTGTGCCACAGAAATCATTGTGATAACAGGACCCAATTCAAAAGCGCTGAGTTCAAAACTTTTGTAAACGCTTTCAAATCAATAAGAGCTTTTCCGTGGTCGCTTATCCGCAAGCAAACGGGCAAGTGGAAGCTGTAAACAAGATCATCAAGTCCACAATCAAAAAGCGGCTTACTAAAGATGAAGGGAGTTGGGTTGATGAACTTCCACTCGCACTATAGGCTTATAGGAAACACAAAAAGCAGTAACCGAGCATACCCCGTTCGCCTTAGCATATGGTTCAGAAGCAATGATCCCAGTCGAACTGCAAGTCCGCTCTCATCGAAGATAGAATTTCAGTCAAAGGCAAAATGAGCAGCTCCTACTCAAGTCGCTTGATATGGTCGAAGAGAAGAGAGAAGAAGCCAAATTAAGGATCACTGCTCACCAAAAAAGGGTCGCATGATACTTTAACTCCAAAGTTCACAACCGGACCTTCGAAGTGGAAGACCTTGTCCTCAAACGAGTCTATCCTGTACGGGGAGCATTTGGACCAAACTGGGAAGGGCCACATGTCATCGGTCAAAAGCAAGGGAATGGAACATTCAAACTAACAACTTTTGACGAAAACCAAATTCCCCCAGCATGGAACGGCGAATCGCTGCATCATTACTTCACCTAGAACTATTTTATGTACTTCTTATTTTTCAGCAAATAAGCCATCCCGGAATACTGGGGGCATTATAAATAGGCAGAATTTTCCCAACCTTTCTTAATAAAATTGCTTTTCTTTCTGAACCAATAAAACCGCGTTCATAAAAGTAACCTATTGGATCGACGGGGTCAAATTGGCTCAAAACCATTTAATCACTGCTTGAGATAATGCATGCTCAAGCATGCCCCACTTGCCTGCTGGGTCGATGGAAGCAAATTGACTCAAGCCGTTGGGTTGGCGGAACCCGATCCCCACCTTCTAAGAACCGGTGTTGTTCCGGCTGCACCGGGAAGGCTCAAATCAAAGCAGTGCATCTCATTAGCCATGCACTACATTTTCAAGCCATGGAGTCACGCTTTTAAAAGTATAATCTCCTCACGTTGCCCGAAGATTGGAAACGTCGAGAAGTTCCAAAATCGCTCTAGATCAACGGGTCGTATCGATCCCGAAAGCCGTGCACACTTCTAAAAGCCGTGCATATTTTTAAGTACCGGTATTGCCCCGGTGATACCGGGAAAACTCGCCCATTGCAGGAATAATAAGAATCGACCCACTCCCATTATCGGGATAAACAGGCTTGAATCCAATAAAATCAAAATGCTACAAATCGGCAGAAAATTCCAATTGTTGACTGGCAATAAATCTGTAATTAAGCCATTCAAATCATAAGTTTCCAAGGATAGGAACCATAAAGCAAGTCTGGTGATAAAAAACACAATAACAAACAAACACTTGGATCAATCGGTCATTTATCAGGTGTTCGAAGTAAACAACCCCATAAACTGGGAGGTCATATGCCAATACTCAAACAGAAATACTCAAAAACAAAACATTTCATAGTTCTGTTACTCTAAATAAAGAATTTTAGTGGTAATCACAAGACTAGATAAAATAAAATAGCAGCAAATGAAATTGACATAAGCGCATGAAACTCAGATAAGTAGACAGGTAAAATTACGATCAAAATGTCAGCATTGTACTACTTATAATGTTTTGTGTACAAAGTCAAAATGTAAGGGTCGTACCCACACAATATCGGCCAACAAAAGAAAAATACAGACGCTACAAAAAAAGCAGTAAGTGTGGACTCTACCCTTGAACAAAACAAAACAAAATGTCTCGAAAATCGGCTCCACTGCTATTGGACATCTCAACGCCTCTTTCCGCAGCTCTCCTTCCCACCTTTAGCTGGAACTTTTTGCTTATATTTAGGATGCCGTATAGGGGTAGTGTCACTGTCAATGATATCAACTATCTCCTCGGTGCCGGCATCTCCTCCCTGCTCTCCAACTTTCTCGAAGAACTCCCTTTTCGCCTTGCGCTTCTGGGATTTGCAGGGGCTCTTTGAGGATCTTATCGCTTCAACCTTTTCTTTCTTAACAGTGATCAGTTGCTATTCGGATTTACATGAATGCTCGGTCTAGACCTCCTGCTCTCGAGTTTCGACTGCCGTAAGATCGTCCTCCAAAGATACAGAAGGGCTGTCCAAGCCATGTAATGCAGTGATCTTCTCAGACTGTAGCCCGGGCTGCGAACTAGACACAGACGCAACAGTCGGGGCAGCTACAGAGACAAGCACTGAGATGGTTGGAATAGTGATGGGTCCACGCATCGAAGAAACCGACGGATCAATAGGTAAGGAGGACGGACCTATAAGATCAAAAATGAAAGCGTTAAGTTCATCCTGTTCTTGCGGCGTGAGCTAGAAATTCTCAAACTCGGGAGAAACAAGAAGGTTACCTGCATCAGAAGAGTGGCCAAGAATGTCGATTTCGTATTCACTGCCTTCTTCTTCTTTTAATGGTTGCACAATCTGCAGAGAAGCTTCAGGCCTAGAACTCGCCAATTGATCGCGAAGTTGTCTTGATGATTCGCCTAGACAAGAAATAAGAGGCCCCGGCAATGTTTTGGCAGTTGTAGTCATCCTCGTTAAGGTAGGCATCCTCTAGCTCCCACTCAGTATAGACATCCCCGCTATCTTGGAAACGGGTCAGAATTTCCTTCCAAACCACGGCGAGAGTGCGTAGGAACTTGGGGCCCAAATAACTGAGACTCCCCTGATGTAACAGAGAGTTTACATAGAGGTTTAAGATGGTATCACCCATCTTCTCCATTTTCCTCTCAAAAGTGCCATGTAGCTCCAAATAATCCACCGTAATGGCAGCTTTTTCAACTTTAACACGAATTTTGTTGGTGCTAAGCTGCGCAACTCTTTCTTGGAGTATGGCAATCGTCTGGGCTTGATCGGAGATGGTCTTATCACGAGACATCACGATCCCTTCATACTCCGCGATTGTTTTGTTATGCCCTTCAACAATCTTGTCGTGATCAACAATAGTCTTCTTTTGGGACTCAATAATCATGTTGTGAGCTTCGAGCTCCTCTTTCAACTTGATATCGTCTACATGGGCCTTCTTAATTTCATCTCGGAAGACGATCTCTATTTTCGCATAGGCCTCCTTCAACTCTTTCAGCAAGCCAGTGTTATTCTTACTCTCCCAGAGCACTATGTCCCTTTCTCGTGCCAGTCATTCAATTATGGCGTCACATTCCACTGAAGCCTTCTCAAAGTCATCCTTATCTGATTCAAAGGAGAGGATCTCTTGGTAATTATTATGGATCGTATCAGCCAGCTACTTGCATAGTTTGTCCCATTCCTCGGCTTGCTTTAAACCACTTTGGATCGCTTGAAGATGGGGCATATAGGAATCTTTGTAGACTGGGTTAAGGTCGCGATCAAACTTAACTCCTTTTAAAAACCACCTGAGGAGTGCTGCTTCAAGTCTAGGAGGACCAGACGGAAGAATGTAAGTTGATCTCTGGTGAGGGCACCAAGAATCGAAGGCGAGCACCATGTGGGATGATGGAACTTGAGTTGAAGACGGAGCCTGAATGGAGGAAACCGGGATTTCAAAACCGACGGAAGTTGGGGCCGGGGCAAAGGCCTATCGTGCAAAAGGATGAGAACCGCGATCAACCCTTGACTTCTTAGATGGTTCCTCACACTCATCAAGGGTTTTTGTCTTCTCATAGCCACCTTTGTATGTCCGACACCATTCCCTCTCATCCTGACGATGAGCTTCAGCCTCCAAGTTCTTCCGCTTTCTCCATTCCTCCTCGGTCTTGTAAGGTTGATGATGGCTTGTGGATCGTTTCGACCAACGTTGTGAATCTGTGAATTCCTCGAGATTGTTATAAAGGCCACGTCCTCTCATGGTACCTAACATAAAGAATAAATAAAGAGCTTTAGTAAAGAAAAATAGGCTTGAATAATGTGTGTGTAAGTGAATATGACCTTAGTGAAACGTGTAATGTGTTTGGGGGGCCTAAAATGACGTCACAAACCAGATCAGGCAGCCATTGTGGTAGAATCGGACTAATTTCGGGTGCAACATGGCCTAGACGAGGAGACCTCTCTTCGAATTTGAAATCATCCCTCATAAGTTCGTCAATATACACGTAACATTGCTCAAATCCCCAAAGTCTATGTCGACATCTTTAATATGGGAATCCTGACATCGCTCGGCTACTGGCAGCGCATATTTATAATGGATTTCTTGGTGAGGCAAATCTGGAAGAATGGGACTTATCCTCGGAGTCTCGTCATACAATTCAGATTCCTCGTCAACAGAATCTGCATCAAAATCATCATCACTAGAGGAGGAATTATAGCTATTGCTACTCTCAACTTCACCGTCCTCTTTTTCTGTTGCTGCTGCAGCCATACATTCTCATTGCTTGAACTCTTCTTCACCTTCCTATGGAATCGGAGACATTTTAGTCGGACAGTTGGCTTTAGTCGCAACATCTCTTCTTTCATGAGTCTCTTCAACTGACTCGCCAAACAAACCCTCCTTTTCTTGAAAAACTCCTTCTTCGGAACCATGTGATAGGGAATTAGAGCGCATTCGTATTTTGGAGTGGGAAGGAGACAGAACTTCAACCGCTATAATGGATCTTCCTAGATGCAATAGTCCATGCCGGAGCAAATTTTCGTCTGTTAGCAGAAATCTAACCGATCTCTTATCGACATCTACAGCCTTCAGTGTATGGAAAATTTGGTCAAGCGATAAGTCTTTATTTGGCTTCGGAATAACTGTAGGAAGCATTTGACTTGTTAGAAACTCCATAGCGACATTTCAAAATTCAATGAGTAAAGAAGAGAACTTACCCCCCCGTTGTCTAAAGGAGATTTAACCCTTTGGGACATCTAACAAAGAAGTACCAAGTCTTGATTAGGACAAATTGCTTTGAAGTTACAGCACGATCTTGCGATTCTTCGGGGCCTCAATGACGACAAGGGATGGACACTCATTTCTCTTCTTAGACGAGTGGAAATATCTTAACTCATCGAAACTCAGAGCATGGTTAAATGTCCGCATAAACAGAATGTGTAGGAAAGTCAAGATCGCATACCCATTAGGATGAATTTGAAATGGGGAAATTCCCAAGTTCGAAAGAGTTTCTCTCAAGAAGTCAATGAAGGGAGGCACTTCTCCGTTTAGGCACATATATCGATGGAAAGTAGTGTATCTCGGAGGTAGTGTATAGGCAAACCCATTCTTCTCTGGGAGGTGCACGTCATCCTTCGAAATGTCATGTTACAAGCAGATGTTATGCAAAACCTTAACGGAGATTATGGGGGAAGCTCTCTTCGGTGGATTAAGGAAACTCTAAAATTCGACGGAGTCTGGTCCACAATCAGACCAACTGGGACAAGCTGACTGTATTCAGGCCGCGAAGCAAAAGAGGAAGGGGTGACAGAAGATGATTCAGCTTCTGAAAGTGCTGGACTTCTTCCGCTGGACCTACGGCGAGAAGACGAGTACTTCATTTTATACAATTGGACTTGCGTCCAAAGCGGTCAGGTAAGTCTATCTTTAACTACAAACTCCCCTATAACACTTGAATTCCGAAAGAATATTGATTCATGCTGACACATCGGATTTCAAGTATATACCGGGACAAGTGCGGTGTCTTATCTATGGAGGGAGAGCTCGGTGTCCTGAATACTAAAAATGCTCTATCCCGTGTAGATAGTTCGCTCATAGTAGAGAATGATAAGTTCCATTTTTTGAAATTACTCCTTCTACACTCACCCATTGTCGATCAACGATCAATAAAGCATCCGTTGTCCGATGCGACACGGAAAGCTCTTCCCAATACAGGTACATCGAGCATGCAAGAAACAAGACCAGTCTGAATTCTCCAAGAGGAGACAACAACATAAGCTGCTTGTGAGATGCTATCCTAAGCCGTTATCCCCTCTCCAGAAAGGTTAAAACCAATTCGTGATGCATCGTGTTGTATCGGCAATGTAACTTAGTATAACTCAATTTTGATTTATAGATGAAGACAGCAAAACATGTTAGGCACTGGGGCAAGGCCCGAGTGTCGTTCCATGAAGAACTCAAGACTCGATTTACTATCGTCTTCCATAAAATCACAATTAACTCGGACTCTTTCTTATAATCATCACCAATACACTCCATTGTCAAATCGCTAAATGAACGTCAGAATTAGCATTACCCACCTCGAATCAAGAATCAAAAGGCAAATATGGTCGGAGTTTTCAACCTAGCGATCCAAACAATGAGGGTTGGTGGCGATTCAAGGAAGGAGATAACGGAGTTAGGGTTCGATCGACGGCGATCCAGAAGGAGCTACGAACGCAGTTGAAGCAACAACGTGCCTTAAATCGATCAATGGCATGAAACTTCGAAGATAGATGATCGACGAAGGTGGTGGAGCAGCTGGATTTAGGGGTCGTTCGAGAATCGGTGGAGTCGCAAAGGATAGGCTTGGGTCGTAGAAAGAAGATGGGAGTGAGGTGATGGATTGGCTCAGGGTAGTTAAATAGGAGATTACATGAGAAAAATGCCAAAGTCATTGGATTACAAATGACCCATCGGCTATGGATCGCGAGTGATCCATCGAATCGTGTGCGATCAATCTTAAATTTATCTAGCAAGATCCACGTGCTGCTTCAAGGCATTCTAAAAGTTGTAGGGTAAACTTGGTATGTTATAACAAGCAACGACGGTTCAGGTCAAAACTTAGCGAGCAACCGAATAGCCAAAGTCAAATTCGTGTGGCCCTAACACGATTACTTGAACCTCGCCAAGCAGAAAATGGAAAGCAATTACTTCCATAGCACGCCTTGTTTTCAACGAAGGCATACTCTGGGGGGCAAATGTTATTCGGGTTTTTAATCCAGCCGAATCCAAAGGAAGTCGGAACAGCTTGGTCGAGTCAGAGTAGCTCAGGAGCCAACAAAAGACTAGAGCAACTAACCAAGAGAAATCAAAGGAAAGGAAAGCGAAAATAAGCAAAGGTGATAGATCACTAGCTATCCATCACCTATGGATCGCTGGTGATCCATAATCTTAGCTCGTGGATTCATGAATTCACTTGCATCATGGTCTAATGGGTATTCTAAGGACAATGGCTAAGTTTGATGGGATTTCGAGCTAGTTAAATCGAGAGGCAAGCATTCATCTAATTCTATCAGCAGTCTAATGCATCCAGTATGTGGATTGTCTTCAAAACAAGGCAACGTGCTATGAAACTACATGGAGGACACCAACACGAGACAACAAATGCACCCCAGAAGACAAAGTCTATAAATCAGTTAAGTACATGGATCACTAGCGATCCATGTACTATGGATCGCTAGTGATCCATACTATTTCGCTAGGTCACCATGAACTTTAAGGTAGAAGGTAAGGGGAAGCATCTCAAGTCATTGGATCACTAGCAATTCATCAAATTAGCTCGGTTCGTGATGAAACTTGTAGTGCGCCTTCCTACTGTCATTTGCAAGCATCTGGCAAGAAGGCCTAGCCCAATAGCTCTCCAACCTCTATAAATACTCACCTATCTGCAACATAAAAGGGATTCTCTGGACTAGCTGCTGGAACTCTGTAGAAAACCTTCTTTACTCTTCTCCTCCCTTACAATAGTCATCCAAGGAGTTCACTGTGATTCTCCAGTGAGCTCTAGCATTGGGGACTCAGTCTAACTTAGGGTATTCAATGACTTTGTAATCCAGTTCACCTTGTGACAGCAATCAGTCAATAATAAAAGTTATAAAGTGGACATAGGCTTCATTAACAGCTGAACATACTATAAAAATTTTCTTGTCTTCTTACTATTTCTGCTCCTTTTACATTTATTCTCTATATTATTGCTCTATAAGAATAGGGCTGGTGCTTTCACACTCAATCCAGGGTGTTGATCCATTTTTTGGGTTAACAAGGGATGACACCAGGAATTTTAAACTGGTTTGGATTTCTCCTACACCCAGTTCCGAACAATTTCCTGTACGTATTTTTTTTCAAGTGCCTACTTTATGGTAGCAAGCAAACTAATTACAATCTCGATTTGAAGGCTACGAGACACACCCTCCTATATTTCGAGTTTGGTGCAAATTCACTTGATTTAAACGGGCTATAAGCACACCCCCTAGATTTGAATGGGCTACAAGCACACCCATATAAACAAGAGTAGAGTTGATGTTTTTCCAAAGACAAATAGTTGTACTTTGGATACAATGGATCCTATGGCCACTTAGATAGCACTTTGATCTTTGAAATGAGAGAGATCCTTGCAAAACAGTGAGTAAGTAGTAGTGAATCGATACAATGAAGTAAGAATAGATTATATATGATTTTGAATTAAACAGAGTATATTTTTCAAGAGAATTTTCAAGAAAGTAAGGAGTGGGAAGGAAATAAGTAATTAATTAGTTAAAAATTCATTTACACTCCCTTTATATAGTAAATAAACAAATGTATCCATTCATGAAGGGCTGTGTCCAAAAGATACTTCCATTCAAAATTTAAAAAACAATTTAACGACCTATATGTCGACATATAGAAATATATATGTTGACATATCCTAGTGAAATTTGAAAATGTTTTATTTTAAATTGTTTTGAAAATTCTATACTTTGTAAAATAGCTTTAATATAGTTTTTAAATATTTTGAACCCCTAAAAAATTTTATAAAATATTTAAAAATATATTTTGAAATTTAAATAATTTTTTATTTTTTCTTTTAAAATATCAAGGATCAAAAATTGGAGATAAGGGTTATAGATTGCTATCAAGGGGTCAAGGACTTCAACAATAAATTCTAATGACTCTAAACACTAAACTATAATCTTCAGTTGTTCATTTATTTGTCTTTGGACTCATAAGCCTTCAAATCTTATCTTGAATCTTTATACAGTACAATCTTTGATTCAACACCTGTGTAATATTCTACACTATATACTATATAACTTGGCAAAACATTAGTATCTATATTTTATATGGTTATTGTCATCAAAATCAATAACCGTGGTATTAAAAACACACACACACACACATATGTTATATTTAAATATATAAACATATGGCAAATATTTTAAAATACATAAATTAATATTAAGGTTCTTATAATGTTTTACAAAGTTATTATAATTATTTGCTCTCATGGTTGTATACACACAAACATAGATATATGTATATATCAGATCATATATGTTATGTAATTAGATAAAATTATATCTGTAATTTAAAAAAATTCCAATCATGGTTGGAATTTATATAAATTAAATTTAGATAAACTAAAATAATATAACTCTTGATCAAGTTAGTTGATTTGACTTTGTATTGCAAGCTATTTCCTCTTTAAAGTTTTTCTCCTTATCCTTATAGCTTGGGTTACTTGGCTAAGCTATAGTGTAACATACCTAATTCCGAGAACCAAAGATGAGGAACCATCTTGCTGCAACCACCTTGGAATTATTATTCAACAACATAATGAGTTCGATGTAGAACGGTCTTAAATAAAAAGAGAAACTAAATACAATGTCATTATACAGATTAATCTTTACATAAAGGTCTTTACATTTTCATTAACCCAAAACATGCCCATGTAAAGGTGAAATATAAACAGAGCATAAATACTAGTACTGTGCCCAATATATGAAGATGTCAGCATAAACACGCATACAGTGGGAACAGAACAACTTTTATTTGCAATCAGCCTCCTACTTTATCTTTGGTGTTCCGTGTTCATCTTTCCAAAGCATCCTTTCTATATTCCTATAAACTCAGCCTACCCATGGGTTTATTGGAAAGACAATAATAAAGTCATAGGTCAGACACAAAGTCTGGTATGAACAATACTTTACCTACACATAACATATAGCGAGACCACACCGCTAAAGCTCAAATTGGTTTCCCCTCGTTATTTAAATATGTCAATGTATCATAACATGAATCACAAACACAAGTCATTCATTTGTTAATAGTGCGCCCTACACTTAAAACTATCCTTTGTCAAAGCCTTCATAGTCATTTCATTTAATTTGCCACTCAGGCCTTATCTGGTTCCCTTTTATTTATCATGGTAATTACACTCTCAGGTGCCATAAAGGCCTTATATCTTATCATTATTTAATGTCATATCCTCTTTACTTTTGGCTGCCACTAAGGCCTTACACCCCTTTCTTTCATATACATGTTTTACTTACACACTACGGTTGCCACTAAGGCCTTACACCCACCACCAAATGCAATACCATCAATGCCATCTTTGGTTCCACATAAGCCTTACATCAACATTTCCAGACAAGGTCCTCACCACCAAATGCAATACCATCAATGCCATCTTTGATTTCTTTGATTCCATATAAGCCTTACATCAACATTTCCAGACAAGGTCAACTTTAGATACTTGGTTTCCATTTAGGCCCTACACCGTACAACTGAATGCAACGTTGTAATTAAATGTTGGGTTGCCATTGAGGCCTTACACCTCATTACCGAATACAATGTCATTTATGAACATTGGGTTGCTATACAGCCCTTACACATTATTAGCAAATTTTAACGACCAGAATTTTGAACATTTCGTATTTAAATATCTTAATTATTTAAATATTTAAATCTTGGTTAAATGGATTTTACAACCTTATCAGCCCTCTTTTTAATTAATAGCACATGAAGGTAAACTTGTTTTTGAAATATGTTTACAAAAATAAATAGTCCGAAGAAATATCGATAATATGGCTGAAAATTGTTTTATCGATAAACGACTTTTTACCGATAAAAGTTGTAGCATCCCATTGTCGAGAAGCAACAAATTAATAATTAAATAATAGTAATAATAATTAGTAAATTAAATATAATTTGAATTAATTATATGGAATTATTTGATGATTTGGTTATTTTGAAATAAAGAAATATGAATTAATTCATTGGAATAAAATGTTAAATTAAATTTTTATAAAAGAAATAATTTTATTAAAGTTTTGAATTTAATTTATAAATTGATTTAAATAGAATGATTTAATTAAATAAATAGATTATAGAATAATTTTATGGAATGATAAAATGGAGATATAGTGTAGAGATTTTGATGTGAAAGTAGACTTGGAAATGTAATTTATTTCATGTACTAAAGTTAGAAAAAGAAAATAATAAAGCCCAACATCTTTTAAGCCCTAAACCATAATTCATGTTTCCTGACATTTTCTAAACTCTAGAGATTACTATTTTTAGGCTAGTCACCTTCATCTATAAATATAATTCTAAGTATTCACTCCTTGCTCTTGGAAAATCAAAATTTACCCAAACCCTACCTCTCTAAAAATTAAATCAAAATCAAAATAAAATATACAAAAACTCTACACCATATAGCAAGAATGAATTAAAGGTTTTTCTCATCTAAATCAAATAGGGAAACTTACTGTAGGTGATAGAAGGGGCGCAAGGGGAGAAGCATGAAGAATCTTAAAGATCAATTGAGTTGCTTCAATCCAAGGTGAGTAATCTAACTCACTTCTATGTCTATTTTGATGATAAATTGAAGTCTATAATGGTGTATACCTCTATGCAATCACATATCCATTTTCTTGTATAATTGCTCATGTTGTCACTTGATTTTTGATTGTCTTTGTGCTAATTGCAAGTTGTTCAGACTTGAGTTAATCATAGAATGAATGTGCAAGGGTGTATGCACTTGAACATGGAAGTAGACGGTAGGAAAAGGGAGAAGATGGTCTAAAATGGTCAGAAGCAGCTGCACAAAATAGAATCACCTATAGCCCGACTGGTTAACCGCCCTTGACCAACCAGTCGACCGGTGGTTACGACCGGTCATGTAATCAGTTATTATTGTATATATACTAATAAATAAAATTAAAAATAGATTAAAATATATAATATAAATATGTAAATATACTATAACATATTATATTTACACATATATATGAATATTATTTAAAATGTTAATAAAATGAAGTAAATTAACAATAATATTGTAATAGAAAACTATACATATAGGTAAATTCTTGTTTCTAAAATTTTCAAAATGTTCTTAAAATAATTATTAATGACTATAAGCTTTATATTATAGATTTATAAGGAATTCTACGATGTTTGTATTCATTTGGATATTAATTTATATTACTTAAATTAAAAATATATTCTTTATTATAAAATTATTATTTATGTTTTCAAATCTAACATAAATATATATTTGTTTATAAAACTATTTTGATTGCTTTATATTTTTTTCATTTCTGTGTAACAAGGAATTTGAATAAACAAATTAGTGATACCGTTTGGTACGGGACTTTCATTGACGCTTTTTCAATTATTCGTTGAACTTGTTGCATAGATATATATATATATATATATATATATATATATATATATGTATGTGGTATGAGTATAGTTTGTGAGCACTGAATAAAAAGACTAGTAATACGTGGTGGTATGGGACGTCGACATGATACTTATTTAGTTATTCAGTGTATGTAAATGACACTCTTACGATGGGAATATGGATCATAGTTTATACTTACGTGAGGTGATGCTTGAGGTTAAGCAGATTCATGGATGTTGAGTTATGATGATGTCCAAATATATGTATATATATTCATTAATATTATCTACTTATCTATCATGAAGTGCTCCGGGATATAATTAGAAGTTAGAGGGAGCCTGATTAGGCCAGTGTCCACCCCGATGGCCTAATCATGGGATCACGCATCGGATCCATTACACCTTTTTTAGATGAATAGCCCTTAGGGTGGGAGCCTTAGACCATTTTTTTTACCTAGGCCAACAGTCTATTACCATAGGGGCATGATCCGAGATCGTGACTAGGAGTCCTCGCGTTGTTGGGCACGTTAGGTGGATATTATCATGATTACCAGGGAGGTAACTAAAGATTGTAGGAGCAGATCCGGGTGGGTAGTCCAGAGCTCCTAGAACAGGCGGTTAGCTATTGGTCTTCGGTCTGTTTCTACACGGATTGGTAGATGAGTACATATATTAAGGTACCTCACTCAGTATAGGTATAAGTGGAGTAACCCATCTGTTATAAGATGACTCTACTTCGGACCATGTATCTGTTGTACAGTTGTCATGAACCGGATTTTTCGACTTTCGATAATTCGACATCGATACTCACTTTATCGACTGCCGAGCAATCGAGTGCCGGAAACTCCAATAGTGAGGGTTTTAAAAAGAAGAAAAAGTAGAAGAAGAAGAAAGCAGAAGGAAGAGAGTAGAAAAAGAAAAAAAAAGAACAACACATCAGAACAGAAACAGAAAACAATATCAGAATCTCACATATCGCAGCGGAACAACATATAATAGATAAATGAATAATCTTTAAAACAAAGAACTATATCATTTTATATATACATCAATCATCAGAGTCAATATACAACAATGGACAGTTATATAAACTTGTCCTCATACAGAATACACAGCGGAATAAATACTATCAGATACAAATACTACGTCTCGCCATCCAGCTTGCTTCCAAAGCTCCAGAATATCCAGAATATCCTGATAATATAACTCTAGGCTGCCCGTGTGGAAAATGGTGGGCACCCAGAGTTTAGAAGGGAAACAATAAACTCCGAGTCAGTCATGGTGACTGGTGTGAGATCGTAAAACAGTTATTTTTCACAAAGAAAAATAAAAACAAATTCGCAATGCTTTTGGAAAATGAAACTACCATAAGACCTCCCACCACACACACAATGCAAACGCAGAATTGGAGGAGATTTCTTCTTATGATAGTCAAAGATGCTTGATACGCAAAATCAAATCATTTTTGATATTATTATTAGTGCATAGTGTAGAAATCATTTCGAAAGTATAATATAAATCTTAGCCAGCATAGGCATTCCGCACTTATGCCTACTATAGCTACTATGTTCAATAGCAGGTTACCGCCACATTCCATAGCAGGTAATACAACTAAAACCGTACAAGTCACGTATTGTTTCTTTGGATTTCCAACAAATGGCCAGGCTAAGGAACTTCCTTTTCCACGATGGGTACGTCCCTGGAATAGACGACCCGAGAACCTAACTGGATCTCTGCCAACACAAGGTCGGGTTACCTTTGCAAAAATAGGTAACTACTGACACGCGTATGCCATCCCCCGATCGTAACCGATCTTCCCGAGGATCCCCGATTTCCAACAAACCACATAGATAATAATGCAGCAACCACATAGGTTAAGTATCTGGGCTCCATACCATGATACCACCTCTATCCAGAAGGAATGACATACACTAAGGGGCGCTACTCCCTAGAACCTTGCCGCATCCTTCCTGTTTCGACCATTTCCGGGGTGTGAGGCTCGTCGAAGTCTCGTCCACAAAGCTACGCTTTCTACAAAGCCCTGCTTCGGGTCAAACAAAAATGATCAACCTATGATCACAAAGATATAAGATCAAACAAATGATCATATCACAAATGATCAAACACTGATCATTTCACAGCAACACTCAGTATGCCACGTTACCAAATTGGGAATATATCGCTGATAAATTTCAACTACATAACCTCTGAGCTCGTACGTCTCAGAGAAGGGTGTTAAGCTAAGAGAATAAATTCTCCGGCACCAACAGAAATGTATTTGAAAGAAATCAGCTTTATATCTCAAATTGTAACGTCAGACACACAATCCATACAAGTCTGTTCCGGGATCGAACAGAACCGAAGGCACTTCTCACGAAGCCCTTGCATATCCGGATAATTTTCTAATCACGTCCGGACTTCCCGTCACTAAGGGTGATAAAACCTCTAAATCGGAGATCAGCCGATGTAGAGTAACTCGACGGTAATCCTTCCGTTTTCAAAAATATCCGGTCTTCAACACCGGTCTTCGAATGCAATTCATAACGACGTATCACATATTCGGAATGGGTTATACGACCCCATGGTCCTTTCCCGGCTAACCCGAATAGTGAGCGCTTATTTAAAAATAAGTGTGGCATTCAAATTCATCCAATTCACAACAAATACCTATCTAAAGGTAATTATTGATAGTCGGTTATTTAACTATCAATAAAGATGCGCAACATCATCAGATTCCAAATAATTTTCCAAAATTATTTCATCTTCAAAAATATCTTTACTAGATATAAAATATCCACACTTCAAAAATAAATCAACTTTTATTTTTAAACAACTTCCCTTTCTTTTATAAATTCCATATTGAATTTATATTTTCGAATATCTATTGATATTCGATTTTCAATCGTTTTCAAATATTCATTTTCGATTTATCTTTAAGAAGATAAAATCTCAAAACGTCTCATTTCATTTTGGAAAACATTCCATACTTATTTAATAATAAGTGTTTCACAAATCTTTTATTTTCAACATTTGAAAATATTCGTTATACTTAAATCAAAATTAAGTATACATTTCATTCTTTAAGAAAATCATTCTTTTTCACAAATTTTATTTGAGTCAAAACGAATGTTACGTAAAACATCGTTACGACGACTCAAAATCACTAGTATAGGGATTCGAAATTTAGATAGATATATAAATCCCAATACTATACAAAATATTTCCTTTCGGAAATCATTTACTATAACAACAGTGTTATAGTCCACCATTTCCTTATTTTTCGAAAACGTCTATTTCAACAATAAATGTTGAAATCTATGATTTCGACAATTCACACGTTTTAAAACATCTTTTAAAACAATTACTTCATTTCATAAAATCACTTCTCCAGAACATATCCATTTTACTTAACAATATATTCACCGTCCAAAATCGTGAATATACTTCACTATCCAAATTCAACATTTCTACACATTTTATTTAAAAGCTTATCCATTGTCCAAAATCGTGGATATAATTCCTTTAATTAACTTTTACAATTCACTTATCAAAATAAGTGATTTCGGATTTATAAACAACGTTTATAAATCACAATTTTATATTTTATAACAACTTCAACTTATAAATTCCTTTTATTATCCAATTCAATTTATAACTCAATTTTCTACCAAAAGTCCATTCTATAAGTTAAACACTTATAATTCGTTTATTTACAAAAATCGTTCTTTTAGGACTTCACAAATCATTTATTCTGTCCTTTATAAAACCCATTTTAACATCATTTAAAACGTCTTTAAAACTCCTTTATAATTTCATCACTTTGATTTATAAAAATCAAATTTTATAAATCTTATATATAGAGCTTTCGTAATAAATTCAAAAATCTCTATTTAAACCATTTTATAAATAAATCGACTTTTATTTCAAAAACGACACTTCAGTTATATTTCACTAAAAATTATAACTTTTATAACTTTAAAATTTTACGTTTATAAATCGATTCAAAAATTCCATAAAACGTATATTTTCAAAAATCACTTTAAAAACCCTTTTAAAGTAAAAGTCGTTATTTTTACATTTCAAAACTAAATCCGATGATGCAACAACACCAATTAGTCCATCACAACAGTCAATATCATATATCAATATGATAACAGAATATATATCAATATCTGTAAATAAGTAAATACAGTTGAGGAATCCAGTTGGATCCCTCCAACCTGTTTCCCTGCATCCAAAGATGTTAGCACAATACCAATTCCGCTCCAGTACGGAATTATCGCGGTATATGGGTTTTATAAAAATAATCCGCTTACTAACGGCGCAATAGGGTCTCATCCGCTATACGAGGCGGGAAATCAATCAATCCAATATATACATATGCCAATATGTATATATTGCTATATATAGATATATCCTAAAATATATAATATCAACAATCCAAACAGACAATCAAACAATAACTGAAAATTCCACTTTCAATTTGAGTGAGAAGATCTCACCTTGATTTTAATTCTGATTTCAGCGTTTATTTCGAATAAAATTAAACGAGCGTTTAATTTTACCCGAAATTTTCATTGACTCCAAACGACTCCAATCTAGTTGCATCGCGAAGAGCTCGTCAATACGATCCCATCGCAAAAAATCTCGTCCGAAATGGACCTCGTATGAAATAGTTACACACGTTTAAAGTTTATACGATTTGTAATATAAATTTATTTACTATTTTCTTTTAATATTTTACAACCTATTTTTCTGGGCCGTGCATTTTGAAATCTGCAGATCTGAACCGTTGCCTTCCCTTTCTTCCTCACGTGAAAAACTCCCCCAGGCTCACGTTCGAACCTGAAAAACCCATGCTCCCTCACGTTTTGAAATCTCGTGACCACCATTGATCAACGAAACTTCGATCAACAAGCGCCCTTACGAAGCTCCGCCTCCCCTCTACTTTCGGCCAAAAACGTGGCACACTCGGTTGTCCCCTTGTCATGATTTGCGTGCACGAACGACAGGCCTTCACGGCAAAAATTCCATCGATCTATTCGCCTATATGTAATCACTGCCGTATGAATTTGTAGGTCGTAGCGTGCTCTTTATCTTCCGCGTTGGATGTTTTGCGAATTGATGCGTGGATTTAGAGAAATTGAGGGAGGAAGATTGATGAATTCTGGCCTTTGATTTTGAAAATGGCGGCCGGCTGTGAAGAAACCCTAGGGTTGATATTCTTTTGCAAAAGTGAGGAATAAGGGGCTTTTATAGAAAATTTCACGATTTACTATTCATCGAATTTTTTCGAACTCCAAATCGAGCGTGCCGGCTGACGTTTATAAGGTTTACCCCGCGTTCCGAACGCAATGGAACAGGTTTCGGAAGCTAATTCGGTCGTATGTGTGAGATATGACAATAAACGATCAATTTAAATTAAACCGATTTAAATCGATTTCGAGGCGTTTTAATTTGTACCGGACAAATGGTAAATCCAAAAATTATGAAATTTGAAACCATGCAATAATTTCACATTACGGATCCGATGAAACTGGTTTCGTCGAAATCCGACACTGTTTGAAAAATGACTATTTTAACTCGTCGAATAAAAATTAAAATAATTTCAATGCGTTTCGATCTGCCACGGTCAAACGATAACTTCGATTGCTACGAAAATTGAAATCCGATAATAACTAACTATTACGGATCCAATGGAACTGGTTTCGTTCAATTCTGAGACTGTTCGAAAATTGGCTATTATTACAGTCGATAATTAAATATTAAAATATTCAATTTTCACAGATTAACTCCAAATTCAATTTTAAAAGTTCTATAACCTTTCTATAACTCCAGTATGATTAAATAAAATTTTCCAAATCATTTTAAACTCGATTTTCAATTATCTCTGGAATTTCACTATTTAATTTATCGATTAAATTATCAAATTAAATCCAATATTCGAAAAATAAATCATTCGACTTCTAAATTTCATTTATTAATATTTAAAATCAATTAAATATTCGAATTTTAATTATCAAAAATTCTGGGTCGTTACAAACTTCCCCCCTTAAAAGAATTTCGTCCTCGAAATTACAAGTCAGGAAGAAGGGTCCTTAACTCGTCTACTATTTTTCACAATCTAATAGTTTTATCAATTTATCAAAACAAATCTTTCTATTAAAGATTCGTTATCATTCAACTCGTTTTCCAACTTCAATTATAAGTTTCAAACAACATTGTTTAACTTCTCAATTCAAATTCGAGTTTAAATTCAAATTTTAAACTTTCAAAATTTTCTCAAAATTTTCTAACGCCCTAAATTTCCGAAAATTTTTGCCAGCGTCTCCTTTGCGCGGCTAATACGGCACGACTACAAAACGTCCCTACGGACTCTCAGATTTCAAAAAGAAAAAGAAAAAGCCAAGCGGCTAGAGAAATAAGTCATCAAATCTCATATTCGAATTCAAATACTTACCTTTTGTCGAGCCATTCAAATTTATCTTCGAAATTAAATTCCAATTCCTTTATACCTGTATATCCTACTAGCCATAATATCTAGTTGCATATATTCAAACCATTTCGTACATTCAATTACAAAATTTTCAATATAACTGCTTATATCATCTCTAATTCACTATTGAAGTTATATATTCAATTTCGTTCAATTTTGCATCTCAAGATTCCATTTGAATTCAATTCACAATTCCAATTTGAATTCAGTTTATCTTCTGAATATTGAATTTTTATCAATTAACTTTAGTTCATTCCCAAAATTTATTTACAATTCACTATTTTGGTTTATTACCACTCATATTAAGCTGGATTTCAAATTCCATATGAATTTTAATTCATTTCAAACCATATTAATTTGTCATTTCTTTAATTAGTTTCAATTACTAATTTTATTTCAATACATTACTTTACAAATTCGAAATGAATTTTTCAATATTCAATTTACTTTCATTAAATTGATTCACTTGTACTTGCTTTGATTTAACTTCATCCTTTAAGTTAAATTTATTCTATCAAAATTCAAATTGTATAAGTTATCAACTTATTTCTTATTTCATAAGTATTTTTATATAGTATTCCAGAGTCTTTTCAATCTTTTCAAAACCATTTTTGAAAACAATTCAAATTATCCCTTGAATTTTCTAAAACAAAATCCAAATTCTCAAAACAACTTCCATTTAAACAATTTGGCAGCAATTCCTCTTTTGGAAACCCGAAAATGAACACCGGTGATGTCGCGATCATCATCGGAATTATTTTCCAGCGACCGAAAAGAGTTTAGAGCTCTCATCTCTTCCAAAATACTTTTCAAAACCCTTGAAATCCATTTTCAAATCAAAAAGGAATTAAACTTTCCAAATCTCCAAAATTTTCAAATTCTTTCCAAACATTTCCAAAAACTTTTCTGGAATTCCGTTTCAAATTACAAATCACATTTATAATTCATATTCTTACATTTCATTTGTATATGAATTTATCTCTTAACTTTGGAGTTATGATTTCAATTTCTTATTCAATTTTAGTGATGATAATTCACTATTATTACTTCCTAATATCCATGCAACCATATACTATAGTAATTCATAGAAAATCATTTCTTTTATATACAAAAATAGTTTTGGGCAAAATTATCTCATTCGCCCTATTTTAAAAACAATACTGTGCCGAATTGTTCTATATAAGTGTTTAGAGATCCCTATCGATAGAGTTGTACGGACAATACCGACCAGAATCCATATACCACTCAACAAACCAATCATCACAATATAAAACAATTTTATATTCACTAACAAATACGCACTCGTATCTATTATTACACTCAACTCATTCTAGAGTACTACTGACTCTATCTCTAATGAGTAACACCCAACAGAGCAGGGTTGTCGCTTAACCATATGCTCTGATACCACGCTGTCACGAATCGGATTTTTCGACTTTCGAAAATTCGACATCGATACTCACTTTATCGACTGCCGAGCAATCGAGTGCCGGAAACTCCAATAGTGAGGGTTTTTAAAAAGAAGAAAAAGTAGAAGAAGAAGAAAGCAGAAGGAAGAGAGTAGAAAAAGAAAAAAAAGAACAACACATCAGAACAGAAACAGAAAACAATATCAGAATCTCACATATCGCAGCGGAACAACATATAATAGATAAATGAATAATCTTTAAAACAAAGAACTATATCATTTTATATATACATCAATCATCAGAGTCAATATACAACAATGGACAGTTATATAAACTTGTCCTCATACAGAATACACAGCGGAATAAATACTATCAGATACAAATACTACGTCTCGCCATCCAGCTTGCTTCCAAAGCTCCAGAATATCCAGAATATCCTGATAATATAACTCTAGGCTGCCCGTGTGGAAAATGGTGGGCACCCAGAGTTTAGAAGGGAAACAATAAACTCCGAGTCAGTCATGGTGACTGGTGTGAGATCGTAAAACAGTTATTTTTCACAAAGAAAAATAAAAACAAATTCGCAATGCTTTTGGAAAATGAAACTACCATAAGACCTCCCACCACACACACAATGCAAACGCAGAATTGGAGGAGATTTCTTCTTATGATAGTCAAAGATGCTTGATACGCAAAATCAAATCATTTTTGATATTATTATTAGTGCATAGTGTAGAAATCATTTCGAAAGTATAATATAAATCTTAGCCAGCATAGGCATTCCGCACTTATGCCTACTATAGCTACTATGTTCAATAGCAGGTTACCGCCACATTCCATAGCAGGTAATACAACTAAAACCGTACAAGTCACGTATTGTTTCTTTGGATTTCCAACAAATGGCCAGGCTAAGGAACTTCCTTTTCCACGATGGGTACGTCCCTGGAATAGACGACCCGAGAACCTAACTGGATCTCTGCCAACACAAGGCCGGGTTACCTTTGCAAAAATAGGTAACTACTGACACGCGTATGCCATCCCCCGATCGTAACCGATCTTCCCGAGGATCCCCGATTTCCAACAAACCACATAGATAATAATGCAGCAACCACATAGGTTAAGTATCTGGGCTCCATACCATGATACCACCTCTATCCAGAAGGAATGACATACACTAAGGGGCGCTACTCCCTAGAACCTTGCCGCATCCTTCCTGTTTCGATCATTTCCGGGGTGTGAGGCTCGTCGAAGTCTCGTCCACAAAGCTACGCTTTCTACAAAGCCCTGCTTCGGGTCAAACAAAAATGATCAACCTATGATCACAAAGATATAAGATCAAACAAATGATCATATCACAAATGATCAAACACTGATCATTTCACAGCAACACTCAGTATGCCACGTTACCAAATTGGGAATATATCGCTGATAAATTTCAACTACATAACCTCTGAGCTCGTACGTCTCAGAGAAGGGTGTTAAGCTAAGAGAATAAATTCTCCGCCACCAATAAAAATGTATTTGAAAGAAATCAGCTTTATACCTCAAATTGTAACGTCAGACACACAATCCATACAAGTCTGTTCCGGGATCGAACAGAACCGAAGGCACTTCTCACGAAGCCCTTGCATATCCGGATAATTTTCTAATCACGTCCGGACTTCCCGTCACTAAGGGTGATAAAACCTCTAAATCGGAGATCAGCCGATGTAGAGTAACTCGACGGTAATCCTTCCGTTTTCAAAAATATCCGGTCTTCAACACCGGTCTTCGAATGCAATTCATAACGACGTATCACATATTCGGAATGGGTTATACGACCCCATGGTCCTTTCCCGGCTAACCCGAATAGTGAGCGCTTATTTAAAAATAAGTGTGGCATTCAAATTCATCCAATTCACAACAAATACCTATCTAAAGGTAATTATTGATAGTCGGTTATTTAACTATCAATAAAGATGTGCAACATCATCAGATTCCAAATAATTTTCCAAAATTATTTCATCTTCAAAAATATCTTTACTAGATATAAAATATCCACACTTCAAAAATAAATCAACTTTTATTTTTAAACAACTTCCCTTTCTTTTATAAATTCCATATTGAATTTATATTTTCGAATATCTACTGATATTCGATTTTCAATCGTTTTCAAATATTCATTTTCGATTTATCTTTAAGAAGATAAAATCTCAAAACGTCTCATTTCATTTTGGAAAACATTCCATACTTATTTAATAATAAGTGTTTCACAAATCTTTTATTTTCAACATTTGAAAATATTCGTTATACTTAAATCAAAATTAAGTATACATTTCATTCTTTAAGAAAATCATTCTTTTTCACAAATTTTATTTGAGTCAAAACGAATGTTACGTAAAACATCGTTACGACGACTCAAAATCACTAGTATAGGGATTCGAAATTTAGATAGATATATAAATCCCAATACTATACAAAATATTTCCTTTCGGAAATCATTTACTATAACAACAGTGTTATAGTCCACCATTTCCTTATTTTTCGAAAACGTCTATTTCAACAATAAATGTTGAAATCTATGATTTCGACAATTCACACGTTTTAAAACATCTTTTAAAACAATTACTTCATTTCATAATATCACTTCTCCAGAACATATCCATTTTACTTAACAATATATTCACCGTCCAAAATCGTGAATATACTTCACTATCCAAATTCAACATTTCTACACATTTTATTTAAAAGCTTATCCACTGTCCAAAATCGTGGATATAATTCCTTTAATTAACTTTTACAATTCACTTATCAAAATAAGTGATTTCGGATTTATAAACAACGTTTATAAATCACAATTTTATATTTTATAACAACTTCAACTTATAAATTCCTTTTATTATCCAATTCAATTTATAACTCAATTTTCTACCAAAAGTCCATTCTATAAGTTAAACACTTATAATTCGTTTATTTACAAAAATCGTTCTTTTAGGACTTCACAAATCATTTATTCTGTCCTTTATAAAACCCATTTTAACATCATTTAAAACGTCTTTAAAACTCCTTTATAATTTCATCACTTTGATTTATAAAAATCAAATTTTATAAATCTTATATATAGAGCTTTCATAATAAATTCAAAAATCTCTATTTAAACCATTTTATAAATAAATCGACTTTTATTTCAAAAACGACACTTCGGTTATATTTCACTAAAAATTATAACTTTTATAACTTTAAAATTTTATGTTTATAAATCGATTCAAAAATTCCATAAAACGTATATTTTCAAAAATCACTTTAAAAACCCTTTTAAAGTAAAAGTCGTTATTTTTACATTTCAAAACTAAATCCGATGATGCAACAACACCAATTAGTCCATCACAACAGTCAATATCATATATCAATATGATAACAGAATATATATCAATATCTGTAAATAAGTAAATACAGTTGAGGAATCCAGTTGGATCCCTCCAACCTGTTTCCCTGCATCCAAAGATGTTAGCACAATACCAATTCCGCTCCAGTACGGAATTATCGCGGTATATGGGTTTTATAAAAATAATCCGCTTACTAACAGCGCAATAGGGTCTCATCCGCTATACGAGGCGGGAAATCAATCAATCCAATATATACATATGCCAATATGTATATATTGCTATATATAGATATATCCTAAAATATCTAATATCAACAATCCAAACAGACAATCAAACAATAACTGAAAATTCCACTTTCAATTTGAGTGAGAAGATCTCACCTTGATTTTAATTCTGATTTCAGCGTTTATTTCGAATAAAATTAAACGAGCGTTTAATTTTACCCGAAATTTTCATTGACTCCAAACGACTCCAATCCAGTTGCATCGCGAAGAGCTCGTCAATACGATCCCATGGCAAAAAATCTCGTCCGAAACGGACCTCGTATGAAATAGTTACACACGTTTAAAGTTTATACGATTTGTAATATAAATTTATTTACTATTTTCTTTTAATATTTTACAACCTATTTTTCTGGGCCGTGCATTTTGAAATCTGCAGATCTGAACCGTTGCCTTCCCTTTCTTCCTCACGTGAAAAACTCCCCCAGGCTCACGTTCGAACCTGAAAAACCCATGCTCCCTCACGTTTTGAAATCTCGTGACCACCATTGATCAACGAAACTTCGATCAACAAGCGCCCTTACGAAGCTCCGCCTCCCCTCTACTTTCGGCCAAAAACGTGGCACACTCGGTTGTCCCCTTGTCATGATTTGCGTGCACGAACGGCAGGCCTTCACGGCAAAAATTCCATCGATCTATTCGCCTATATGTAATCACTGCCGTATGAATTTGTAGGTCGTAGCGTGCTCTTTATCTTCCGCGTTGGATGTTTTGCGAATTGATGCGTGGATTTAGAGAAATTGAGGGAGGAAGATTGATGAATTCTGGCCTTTGATTTTGAAAATGGCGGCCGGCTGTGAAGAAACCCTAGGGTTGATATTCTTTTGCAAAAGTGAGGAATAAGGGGCTTTTATAGAAAATTTCACGATTTACTATTTATCGAATTTTTTCGAACTCCAAATCGAGCGTGCCGGCTGACGTTTATAAGGTTTACCCCGCGTTCCGAACGCAATGGAACAGGTTTCGGAAGCTAATTCGATCGTATGTGTGAGATATGACAATAAACGATCAATTTAAATTAAACCGATTTAAATCGATTTCGAGGCGTTTTAATTTGTACCGGACAAATGGTAAATCCAAAAATTATGAAATTTGAAACCATGCAATAATTTCACATTACGGATCCGATGAAACTGGTTTCGTCGAAATCCGACACTGTTTGAAAAATGACTATTTTAACTCGTCGAATAAAAATTAAAATAATTTCAATGCGTTTCGATCTGCCACGGTCAAACGATAACTTCGATTGCTACGAAAATTGAAATCGGATAATAACTAACTATTACGGATCCAATGGAACTGGTTTCGTTCAATTCTGAGACTGTTCGAAAATTGGCTATTATTACAGTCGATAATTAAATATTAAAATATTCAATTTTCACAGATTAACTCCAAATTCAATTTTAAAAGTTCTATAAACTCCAGTATGATTAAATAAAATTTTCCAAATCATTTTAAACTCGATTTTCAGTTATCTCTGGAATTTCACTATTTAATTTATCGATTAAATTATCAAATTAAATCCAATATTCGAAAAATAAATCATTCGACTTCTAAATTTCATTTATTAATATTTAAAATCAATTAAATATTCGAATTTTAATTATCAAAAATTCTGGGTCGTTACAACAGTCAACTCCCATCACCATCGGATTTGAGTTTTAGATATATTTATTTATGGATGCATATTTAAGATTGGAGATTGATGAATACATGGTGTGCTTGATTATGTGATATGTTTAAATAATTGAATTTTACATATCCATGGACTATACTTACGTTATATTGATCACCTGTAATATATCATTATAAACATAGTCTGACCCATGTATTATTTATAATACTCGGGTCAGCCCGAGAAATTTCAGGTGTAAGTACCCAGTAATTCATAACTTGGTAGATTTTTGGAGAGTCTAATAGTTGATATAGGATGATAAATTTCCTATAGTTTTGTAGCCTTATTGTATATGTTATGTAGTATATGATAATATATTGTATAGTGGGCTAGATACTAGCATTATGTAGCCCTAGACCATGTATTATGTTGTATATTATATTTTATCCGCTACATTATGACTCTGTGTATTCTGCTATTATTCAATGATTATGTATTGTTCATCCTGAGAGCACTTGTGTTTATTGCTTTGTACTGGGATCGTGTACATCTATGGTGTATTTTATATGATATGAGATATGTGCCAGTGTTAGTCTAAGGGAATCTTCACATGTGTACCCCCATGTCACCTTATTCTCTGTATTAGTCGATAGTATTACTTAGTAATATTCTAGGGTAGTATAAGTATAAAGGTTGGGGTATTGCTAAATTGGTATCATAGCAGGATTAGAATAATACATATCATAAAGAGACACGAGTCATTAGCCTAGATGGACTTGGGAGACTTTATCCTATCGGTATCGGTGGATAACTTATATATTATCTAAGTTTACATGATGATTACATGGTGTAGTCATCTAGCTATGTATTTGTTATTTGTGTGATAGCTTATATAATTTCTTCTTGTTTATTTTTAATCTGAATCACGTCTTTACAGTAGTGAGAGATGGCTGGTCCTCACTCTAGTCGAGTTGACCTAGGTTAGTAAAGTGGATCGGGGGGAGTCAGTATGACTATAGAGTAACTTATGGAATTGGTAAGGAGCATCCAACAGTTGAGTGATACTACCACTCCGAATCCTCCCACTCCTCGATTTGACTTCGCTGGGCTATGTAGTGACTATGCTAAACTTAGCAGGAAAATCTTTAAGAGCACAAAGGGAGTGATAGAAGCGTAGGCTTGGTTGAAGACATGTGAATGCAACTTCACACGTATGGGAAATATTAAGTAGAAGAAAGTCCAAGTTGCTTCTAGCCAGCTTCAGGAAAGAGCACTAGATTGGTACAAGCTTTTGGTTGTAGAGACGGATGAGTCAGAGTTGACTTGGGATTACACCAAGAGCCGATTTGAAAGGAAGTTTCTTTTAGAAGCTGAGAAGGGAGCTATGGCTCGTAAGTTTATAGATCTGAAGCAACGCAACATGTCCATAGCAGAGTTCGTTTCTACATTCGTAGCCTTAACTAGGTATGGCATAGAGTTCATTAACACACCGCTAAAGAAGAATCATAAATTCGTATATGGGCTAAAGTAATCTCTGAGGAAACCTTTGCTACCTCGGTTGGAGTTTACTTTTGAGAAGCTTGTGGACTCAGCACTAGGGCTTGAAAAGGAGGAAAAGGGTAGTAGTGAACAAGGTTTTAAATCTCGGATTTCGGTCACGTCTCGTCTCGAAGAATTTAGAGAGCTCATCTCGTATCGGGTGAGATCTCGAACGAGATGAGTGCATCTCGGTCGTCCATCTCAGATTTACATCTCGGTTTCTAAAATTCATTTCGGAGTTATCTCGGAGTATATGTCATGTCGAAAATTAATTTTCATACACCTAAATTTATAATACTATTCACTACCTTAAGGAAAACACTATGCACTTACCTTGAATATATCACATGCTTATCATTAGTAATTTAATATGGAAAAATATCACTTGTATCATGTAAAATAAACAAATAACTAGATTTCATGAATAATGTTCAATATAATATCATATGAGATAAAGTAGACAAGAAACAAGCCATAATATATGCACATTTACTTTGTTTGATCATTCACTTAACTTTTCTACACAATATAATGTCTCATTTCTACCTTTTATGATTTATAGTGCTGCAAGGGAAATCTTAATTTTATAACTTCAAATACAAATGTCTACAAGTAGAATTAAAATATTCTAGTTTGATTATAGTATTTAATTATTAGCAAACAAAATCTCATTAAGCAACTAATAACATAGAAATTTCAAACAAACGTAGAAATAGCATATATAGTACAAACAATTTTCAAACATTTAGTAATATTATAAGAAAAGCAAAAAAATGATGTACGAATGAACATGTAATCATCAAATGAAATTAATAGATGAAATAGAATTCCTTTATTACTTAAAATAAGCCTTGAGGAAAAAAATTATAGCAGCAAAGACTAAATGAAATCAAATTGGGAATCCATTTGGAACATAAAGTTAAATAAGTGAAGCTTAAAAGTTATAGCCACAAAAAAATAGGGTTAGGAAAAAAACTCAAGAAAGTGTCGAAAAAAGAACATTGAAATCGGATGTAAATTAATTTGGATCAGAAACCTAAATGAAAACCATAAAGTGAAATACTTACCATAATCGATGTAGATTTTATCATCTTCTTACATTCGTCACTGCCGTAAAATAAGAGACGAATATTAAATGAGATTTATACAAGAAATAAGGGTTAAAAAAGTACAATTAAGAAGGCTTAAATTAAGGTAAAGGATGAGCCAGCTCAATACGGAAGAAGAGTTGATTTTTTCCAAAATTCAACAACTCGGCCGATATCTCGCTATTAAATCTCGTCCGAGATATCGAACGAGATACCGAAATATCGTCCGAGATTTGGGTCAGACGAGATTCAAACGAAATTGCCTGTTTCGAATCGCCCAGGCTTGAAAACGAGATCTCGGCCGAGATCTCGGCCGAGATGAGCGAGATTTAAAACCTTGGTAGTGAAGAGGAAGAACCAAAGTGCAATGTTATTCTTGGACAGAAGAGGAAGTTTTCATTCAAAGAGTAAAGGCTAAGGTTCTTCAAGAAGAAGCAGGCAAAGATCAATGTAGCTGATAACCAACCTCAATCCAAGGAATAGATTATGTGCTATAATTATGGAGAGAAATGGCACTGTGCAAACAAATGTTCTAAGCCATGGAAAGCATCATTCAGCCTAAGTGTAGGATCTATAGAGCAGTGCGACATCTTAGCTATACTTGTCCCAGAGTGGAGGAAAAGACCGAGAATCTGAATGCAATTACGATAGTTGGCAGTTTCTCTCAAGCTAAAGGGAAGACACCTGCAGTCCTAGAAGGCACGATTCTATTTAGGGATTTTCCTATTAGAGTTCTCTTCAATATGGGTGCATCGGACTCATTCTTATCAAAAGAACTAGTGGATAAGTTTAATCTTGATGTGGTATACTTGGTCACATCTTTGAAGATCGTGAATTCCATTGGGGAATATGCAACCCTTAGAATGTTGTGTAAACATGTTGAATTGCTTTTGGGTGATTACTCTTTTTACCGTGACTTGTATGTATTTGAATACATAGGATTTGGCATCATCCTTTTGATGGATTGGCTGGATCGACGTGAGACACATTTATTATGCCCTAAAAGAATCGCGACTCTCAACCATTCAGATTCCGAGGAAAGAGTTAGCATAGCTCTTGGAAGTGTTAGTGAAGATTCGAGTGGATATCTTTGAAGCTTGGGATGAGGATGAGATTGCGTTAAGGAATACCCGGATATCTTTGAACCTATAACAGACCTTTCTCCTAAGCGGCTATTGAGTTCCGCATATATCTTGTTCCCAGAGCTCATCTTGTCAGTCAACTTCTGACTAGAATGTCAGTGAAGCAAAATGAGGAGCTTAAGAAACGCTGACAGAACTAAAATCGAAGCATTTTATCAAAGCAAGTAGTTCACCCTGGGGAGACCCGGCTGTGTTTGTAAAGAAGATGGATGGATCTCTCATGTTGTGCATCAATTGTACGAAGTTGAATATGAGTGGACAATTAAGAATAAGAATGCCCTTCTTAGGATAGATGACATGCTTAATCAATTGAGTGGTGCCAAGATCTTTTCATAGCTAGGCTTAGCTCTGAGATTCCATCAACTCAGAATTGCTAAAGAAAGCATCCTACTAACTGCATTTAGGACTAGATATGGCTCATATAAATGGCTAGTGATGCCATTTGGTTTGATGAATGCTCTAGCTTATTTTTTGGATCCGATGAGCAAAGTCTTCAAAGACTACATGGATAAGTTCATCTTAGTTTTCATTGATGATATTCTGGTCTACTACTAATCTAAGAAGGAGCATGAGGAGCAACTTAGAATAGTGTTGGACGCTCTAAATCTTAACAAGTTAAAAGCCAAGTTCTCCAAATGTCATTTTTGGTAGAGGAAAGTTAAATTCTTAGGCTATGTCATTCCAAAAGCAGGTATCTTAGTAGACCCAGCAAAGGTGGAAGCTATATAGAACTGGAAACAGCCAAAGACAGTTTTGGAGAATAGAAGTTTCCTGGGATTAGTTAGGCATTATCGATGATTCATCAAGAACTTCTCAAAGATAGTACAGCCTCTGACCAACCTCACTAGGAAATGAGTGAAGTTACAATGAATGGATAAGTGTGAGAAAGCTTATCAGAAGTTGAAGGAGTTACTTATGAATGCACCTGTGCATATTGTACCTGAAGGCAACCAAGACCTGAAAATTTATACAGATGCATGTGGTTCTAGATTGGGTGTCGTACTTATGCAAAGGGAAGAGTTGTGGCATATGCATTAAGGAAACTAAGGCCTAATGAGATTAGATATGCTACACATGACTTGGAACTAGCATCTATTGCCTTCATGCCGAAGATTTGATGACACTATTTGCTTAGAGAGCGACTTCTGCTATACACAGATCACAAGTCACTGAAGAATTTGTTTGCATAAATGGATCTCAACATGGGACAATGGTGATGGTTGGAGTTCTTAGCTACTTATGATTTTGCTTAGAGGGTAATTGAGTGGCTGATGCTTTGAGCCGAAGGCACCAAGCGATAGTCTCCATAATAATTGCTGAGTGGAAGGATCTTGAAACATTATCCATGTGCGAGACTCGAGATAGATATTGTATTGATTGGTCAAATGCAATGATAGCAAGCCTTGTAGCAAGATTATCTCTAATAGATCGGATCCAGAAGCTCAAAAGAAAGACTCGATTATTTTAGCACTTATTCAGATATTGAAATATGGAGAAGAAGGTGAAGATTTGGCTATTATTTCCTCGACTCTTATGGATGCTTATGAAGAAGTAATAGATTAGTAGTACCCGATGTTGATGATCTCTATAGGGAAGTGATGGAAGACTGCCATAGATCATGATACACCATCCACCCAGGTTGAAGTAAAATATATATGGACATGAAATCTCTCTACTGTTGGGAAGGTATGAAACATGATATTGGAAAGTTTTTTCAGGAGTGCATGACATTCCAGTTAGTGAAGGCAGAACACCTAAGACCCAGCGGTCTATTCAGCCATTAGAAATCCTTATAAATGGTCTACCACTGTCAAGAAGTGAACACGACAACATTTGGTCAATTGTAGATCGATTGACTAAGTTGGCACACTTTATACCAGCAAGTCAAACCGAACTACATCTTATTTAGCTAAGTTGTACGTGAAAGAAGTCGTAAGACTTCGTGGAGTTACTAGCCCCATAATATGTAACCGTGATCCTTTGTTCACCATCAGATTTTGGGAGAGTTTCCAAGAAGCATTGGGGATGAGGCTGAGATTTAGCATAGCTTATCATCCACAACTGATGGGCAGACGAAGAGGCTGAACTAGATTCTAGAGGATTTGCTTCATGCATGTATACTTGATTGTGGTGGTAATTGGGAAGATCACCATTATTTGGTCGAGTTTTCTTATAATAACAATTACCAAGCTAGCATCGGCATGGCACCGTTCGAAGCTCTTTATAGCAGAACATGTTGATTATCATCTTGTTAGTTGGAGACTGGAGATAAGTTTGTTCTGGTTCTAGAATTTGTTAGGGAAGCAACAGTGAAGATTAAGCTAATCAGATGAAGAATGAAGGAGGCCCAGGATAGACAAAAATTGTATGTCGATCGCAGAAGAAAAGATATAGAGTTTGAAGTTGGAGATCTAGTGTATGTGAAGATATCTCCATCGAAGGGATTTATGAGATTCAGCAAATCGGGGAAGTTAGCACCTTTCTACGTAGGTCCATAACCAAATACTGAACGTATTTGGAAAGTGGAATATCAAGTTGCATTGTGTAATCACTTCTCAAGGATTCATATTGTCTTTCATGTAACTCAACCAAGGAAGCGACTATGGGATACAGAGACTATTGACGACCCTAGAGACATTCAGAAGCCTGAGTTATTCCCTGATCTGACATATGTGCAACATCTAGTTTGGATAGTTGACTTTGAAATTTGAAATCTCGAAAGACAAAGAGTTCCAATCGGTGAAGGTGCAATGGTCTGACAATCCGTTGGATTGTACTTGAGAGATAAAAAGCTATAGAATGCTCATACCCTGAGTTCTTTATTGATGTGCACGAGTCACATATGTAATTTATTCCTCGTTTGTTGATTAATTAGTGGTGTAGAGAGCTAGAATTTATCTAGCTAGTTATATATTTTTCCTAATAAGGAAATTGCAAGGATGCAATTTTCTTAAGGGGGAGTTTGTAATAATCCTTGTCGAAAAGCAATAAATTAATAATTAAATAACAATAATAATAATCACTAGTAAATTAAATATGACTTAAATTAATTAATATGGAATTACTTGATGATTTGGTTATTTTGAAATAAAGAAATATGAATTAATTGGAATAAAATGTTAAATTAAATTTTTATAAAAGAAAGTATCTTATTAAAGATTTGAATTTAATTTTTAAATTGATTAAAATAGAATAATATAATTAAATAAATAAATTATATAATAATTTTATGGAATTATTAAATGATTTGTTAGAGATTTGGTGTAGAGATTTTGATGTGAAAGTAGACTTGGAAATGTAATTTGTTTCATATACTAAAGTAAGAAAAAGAAAATAAGAAAGCCCAAAATCCATAAGCCCAAAACCCTAATTCATGTTTCCTGACATTTCTAAACTCTAGAGATTTCTATTTCTAGGCTCTTCACCTTTATCTATAAATATAGCTCCAATGTATTCATTCCTTGCTCTTCAAAAATCAAAACTTTCTCAAACCCTCCCTCTCTAAAAATTAAATAAAACTCAAAACAAATTATAAAAAATCTCTACACCACATAGCAAATAATAATTGAATGTTTTTCTCATCTAAATCAAATAGGGAAACCTACAGTAAGCGATAGAATGGGTGCAAGGAGAGAAGTAGGAAGAAGCTTGAAGAGCAATTGAGTTTCTTCAATCCAAGATGAGTAATCTAACTCACTTCTACGTCTATGTTGATGATAAATTAAAGTCTGTAATGGTGCATAAATCTGTACAATCATGTATCCACTCCTTTGTATCATTTCTCCCGCCTTTATCATTTGATTTTCGATTGTTTTAGGTTAATTGTTGGTTGCTTGGACTTGAGTTAATCATAGAATGAGTGTGCAAGGGTATATGCACTTGAACGTGAAAGGAGATGGTAGAAAAGGGGAGAAGATGGCCTAAAATGGTCAGAAGCAGATGCATAAAGTCGCATCACCTGTATCCTGACCAGTCGATCGCCCTTGACCAACTGGTCAACCGGTGGTTGCGACCCGTAAGGTAATTATTTATTATATATAAGTAAAGAAAATAAAATTAAAATAAATTAAAATAAAATATGTATAATATAAATATGTTAATATACTATAAAATATTACACATAGATATGAATATTATTTAAAATGTTTAACAGTAAAATGAAGTAAATTAATAATAATATTATAATAAAAAATTATATAGATTGGTAAGTTCTTATTTCTAAAATTTTCAAAATGTTCTTAAAATACTTATTAATGACTATAAGATTTATATTATAGATTTACAAAGGAATTTTATAGTGTTTGTATATTTATTTGGACATTACTTCATATTACTTAAATTAAAAATATATTATTTATTATAAAATTATTATTTATGCTTTCAAATATAATATACATACATACATTGATATATATATATATATATTTGTTTATAAAACTACTTTGATTGCTTTATATGTATTTTCATTTGTGTAATAAGGAATTCGAATAAATGGATTAGTGATACCGTATGGTATGGGACTTTCGATAATACTTTTCTGATTATTCATAAACCTAGGACAGGTGGTTAGCTATTGGTCTCTTGTTTAGTTCTAAATGGATTGGCAGATAAGTACATATATTTAGATATGTCACTAAGTATAGGTATGGGTGGAGTAACCTAATCATTATGATATGACCCTACTTAGGACCATGTGTCTGTTGTGTAGTTGATTCCCATCACCACCGAATTCGGGTTACGTACATATATACACACACACAAACATACATACATACACACACACACACATATATATATATATATACACACATATACATATATGGATACGTATTTGAGATTAGAGATTGATGAATACATAGCTTACTTGATTATGTGATAAGTTTGAATGGTTGACTTTTACATATCCATGGACCATACTTTTGTTATATTAATCACCTTTAATATATTATTCTAGACATAGTCTGATTCGTGCATTATTTATAATACTCGGGTCAGCCTGAGAGATTTCATATGCGAGTACCCAGTAATTCAAAGCTTGGTGGACTTTTGGAGAATCGGTAGTAGACATAGGATGATACATTCTGTATACGTTTTGTAGCCTTATTTTATGTAGTATATGATAATGTATTGTATAATGGGCTAGAGACTAGCATTGTATAGCCCTGGACCATGTATTATATTTTATCTGCTGCGTTCCGACTCTGTGTACTATGATATTATTATTTGATTATGTATTGTTCATCCTAGGAGCACACATGTTTATTTCTTTGTACTAAGACTGTAACAACCCGGAGTGGTATAACAATTGATTATCGTCAAAGGACGATTAAATTGATGATTAATTGTTGTTAGGAATTTTGATCGGGTGTAAATTCTTTTAAAAATTTGATTGAGAGTGTGGGCTTTGAAGCCCATGTTTGATTTTAGTTGCCGTGTTATTTATCATTGCCATCTCCCTTTCCATACACTCGAAAACCCGTTACCCTATGAATTTTCATTCGAAAACCCTAAACCATCGAACGAAGAAAATTAAAAATGGTGGCGGCTTTGTTCTCCTTTATTCCTCTTCGACAAAAATTAGGGCTAGCCGCTGACTTCATTTTGTTCAATCAAGTGATGGATTTAGTTGCTAGCTTCAATGATCCGGGGAATTGATTCGTGCTTCTTGCTTCGTCAATCGCTCGATTTCTCAAGTGCTCGACTGCATCCTTCGTCGAAACAAGGTGAGTACTCACTCACATCTAATTCTCGTCTCGAGTTGAATTGGGGTTTAAATTCTGTGATTTTCGTTCGTTTTCAATTGGTTGTGTTGTCGATTCGTTTGGTTTTGGCCATTTGAAGTTAATTTGCTGTGTTCGATTGTTTTGAGATATTCGTTTTCGTGGATAATCACTGTTCGATTTGGTTTGGACGTTGATTTTGAACTGTTCGCTATTCTTAGTAATTTCGTTTTGATGTTGCTGTTTTCTTGTTTCTGGTTATCACGGCATTGTTTTATCTCGTGACCACCACTAACTTCTGTCACTTGATTGTGTGAATGCAATTTCATGACTTTGTATTATCGTCAGACATCACCATTGCTATGATAATGTCGATCAATGCAATCCCTGATTCTTGCTCTTCGAATGAGGTGAGTAATATTAATTACTCACATCTAGTTCAAGTCTTAAATTGTAGGGTTTGAATCTCCTTGTTTTTAGTTCGTATGACTTTTGTTTTGATGTCGCGATGGCCACGGTTTTGGTTTGAGAACATTCGATCTTTCAGTGACACACGGTTCTGCCTTGATCTGTTTCTTTGAATTTTTGTTGGCTTCGGCCCCATAATTTGAATTGTTAAACCTGCTTTCTGACTTTATTTTCTTTTGACGATTGGTTCGAACGGGCATCCTGATCCAATTGTGTAGTTGTCTGCATTTTTATTTGCAGTGTGTATATTCTTGTGTGGATTTAGATACGTGCATATATACACTTGTATGTGTGTGTGCACGCATAGTAGAATCTATACTTTGGGTTACTAAATTCACATGGTTTGATTTATACGACTTTTGTTTTACTTGAAGTCTTCTGTGCCTTGTGTAGTTATTGTTGCCCTGCTCTCTATAGCATATTAAGATGTCTTCATTGTCGACTGATGCCTTTGCTCCATGCATTCATGTCTCAGTGATGAAACAAGTTGTTCAGTGGATCATTGTTGTAATGTTGCTAGTTGCTCCTGTGTTCATGTGTTTATGTGGATTTGTTGAACTTGCGTATTATTTGTTCCATATTTCATTTCCACTGGGTCGTTTGAATTGATTACGTTAATTTTATGAAAATAACTGGGTTTTTCACTGATTTTGCTTTCTGGTCATTTAATTCGAACTACCGATGTTTGAATGAACTGCAGGCGATATTTTGCCTTTTTTCTTCGGCACTGCGCCTTATTGTTGATTGTGATACTTGGGCATTTGTCACTAGTTCATCTTCATATACATTTTCTAATTGGGTTGCACTGTCCAGTTCATATAGTTGTTACTGGTGACTTGTATCTGTTGCCTTCATGTTCATGAACATTAGTTCTTGCTTCATTTTGGAAATTGCAGTTTCTCTGCATATTGAGTTTTCTTGCTTCATTTTGGAAATTGCAGTTTCAATACTGTACACTGCCTTGACTTGTACTTGACTCACTGGTTCGAGTCACTTGTGCATGTCACTATTCAGTTTGATTACACCTGAGTTTCATTTGATCTGAGTTGGATCCATTTGCTTTTGATGCATTGATCTTCTGCGTATTTCATTACAGTAGTGGCGAGGCAGTACACGCGTGCGTGTACTGCAGCCCTAGTAGAATTGACAGATTTAATTGATATTTCGATTGTTTGAATTGTTTCGTTGGTTCAATTCAATATTAGAAGTTGTATTTTGATTTGGTTTAATCTGATGATTATGTTGACATCTAATTATCTTTTAGATAAGTTAGATTATGTGTTTTCTAATTATCATATTGATAATTAGATATTTGTTGTCTATGTTGTTTTGTTGGCTTGGGTTCCACTTGATCTCTGTAGTTTTGATTGCTGTTAGTATTCACTGTTGTGATGATTTCACGTACGGTAGTGGCGAGGCAGTACACGCGTGCGTGTACTGCAGCCACACAGAGTTTGGTTTTATTTAACCACTTTGAGATTTTCTAATTATTTATTTAATAATTGGATTTGGTCGTTAATTGTTGTTTAAGCAATTCTGTTGTTTTCTAAAAATTATCTTCATTGATAATCTTTTTATCTATCTTTATTGATGATTTGGATCTGCTGATATGTTGTTTAACACTGTTTAGTGTTATATCTGCCGTTGTCCGATTCTCTTATCGAGAAGTTGGATATACGAGATTTATGTGACTGTCGTCTATTCATTATTTGATTATTATTGCTTCTGTGCATTAATAACTGAGTTTGAATTAGAATGACCCGTGTATTATTTTCTTTTGAATGTAATACTCGGGTCAGACCCGAGTTATTTCAGGTTGTAGATTTCCTGCTTTGAGTTGCTGTTTGAGCTATAAAGACTTTTCACATCTTTTGGGGTATTCGTGTCATAGTATAGGTTGATATGTATTCATGTATATTAGTTGATAATGTACGTGTATATATATAACTTCCAGAGTCGACAGTTGTAGTTGTATCATATGTATTGTGTCAACTGTATTGTAACTGACATTAGTTATATATATATGAGACTTTTGTTATCTGTGTTCCGCATTCTTTTTGTATCTGTGTTGTTATTATATATATTGCCCTAAACTATTATGAACCATCGTAGCTTGTTTTATACTGGAATTGGGTATGTCGATGGGATAAATAAATAAGAGATGAAAAATAAAAATATATACCACTCCTATCGAAATAACCAATACTAGTGTAAGGCCAACTACGGATGGCCGCTCCTATCCAGCCTTATTCTTCATAATAACAGACAGCATTTCTTTTAATACTCTTTGTTATTGTGAGCATAGAGGTGGGGCGTCACAGTTGGTATCAGAGCTTGGAGTTTATGGACATAATATAAAACATAACTTAGATGGAACATGTGTTACAACTATTGGTCGGTGTTTTTATTTGTGCTTTGAGTCAAAAACTAAAGTTTTGAAATTTTGGTGAAATTTTTAAATATCCTTATTTAAAAATAAAAGTGGACTTGTGTTTTGTTGATTGATAATTTGTGTTCTGTTTATCAGAGTGCGCAGCGGAAACAGTGAAACTGTCTTCGCTAAGTACAACTGATAATCTTTTTGATTTAAAAATCGAAATATGAAATTGAAATAAATTTCGTTTGTTGTTTACATAGCTGTATTTATTTTGTTTCTTTGAGAATTTCAAATCCGAATTGAAGATTCGAAACGATTGCAGTTATGTGATTTTTATTGAGATTTTTGCTGGTTTTCTTTTATGCTAATCATATATTGATTAGATTTTTGCTGTTTTGAATTATCTTCATTGAAGATACTTACGAATGATTTCTTTGTTCATTTTGTAGTACGTGCAAATTTGAGTTGCACGTTACTGCATTGTTTTTAAGTTAAACCGATGTTTGGTTTAAACGTATTTTGTTGCCGTTATTTTTATAACGGGATTTTTACACTAGTGCTATATTTTTGAAGCACGGTGTTTTGTTGACAATTTTAATGAATGAAAATTCACTGGTGTTACATTTTGATGTAAATTATTTTGATGGGATTTTGACGTTTAAAATTTACTGTCGCTTTGGCTTCAGTAACCGTCAAGTTTTAAAAGTGGATTTTCAAGCGGTTATACCACAATGCTGATTTGTGACCCGTTTTTACGGTATTTTGGGAAGTACAATTTCCTTATCGAAATTGTTACTGATTTGCTGTTTTAATCACGCGTTCTGAAAATCGTTTTAAAATGAAAATTGTTTTATAAAAATTTTAACAGTTTGCGCTTTCAAAAGAATGAGGAAGCGACTTAAACGTTTCAGCAAAATCGAGGACCATGACCCCTTTCTTTTACTGATTCGCTTAACTCCGGACTTGTTCAGTTGAGAATGTGAATTGTTATTTTTATAAAATAAATAAAATTGTTTTCAGGAATTTTACAGTTTGCGCTTTCAAAAGAATGAGGAAGCGATTTAAACGTTTCAGCAAAATCGAGGACTATGACCCCTTTCTTTTACTGATTCGCTTAATTCCGGACTTGTCCGTTTGAGAATGTAAAATGTATTTTTACAAAAATACACAATTTTGCACTTTCAAGGAAACGATGAAGAGAATCAAACGATTTAGTAGAACACGTGGTATGGGACATGTGCGTTTGCTATTTCGGTTAATTCCGGACTCTTTAATTGAAATATTCGATGTTTTGATGATTCTGATGTTTTGTGTGCTTTCGAGCCACTATGTTGGACCTTCGGGTTATTTGTTGGACCTTCGGGTCATTTGTTGGGCTTTCGGGCCACTCTGATGGACCTTCGGGTCAAATACCAGTACTAGACCTTCGGGTCACTCTGCAGACCTTCGGGTCAATTTGTTGGGCGCCAAAATTATGTTTAGTACTTGGTAGGCTTCGGCCATTTGTTGATGCACGTGCGGCGAACAAAAAACTCGCCATCTGATGGGATCGATCCAACCTTTTATGTTGATTTTCTAGTCTTCTTAATTGATTTCTAGATATTTGTTGTTTCTAATTATCTGCAGGTAATTAGATATCTGATGTTATGAGATTTAATTATCGTATCGATAATTAAATATTTGCTGTTATGAGATTTAATTATCGTATCGGTAATTAAATATTTGTTGATTCTGATTATCGTTTTGATAATCGAATATTTGTTGTTTCTAATTATCGCTTGTGATAATTAGATATTTGTTGATTTCTGATTATCGTTCTTGATAATCGGATATTTGTTGTTTCTAATTATCGCTTGTGATAATTAGATATTTGTTGATTTTGATTATCGTTTTTGATAACTAAATGTTTGTTTATTTGAGATTTAATTATCGTATCGATAATTAAATATTTGCTGTTATGAGATTTAATTATCGTATCGGTAATAAATATTTGTTGATTCTGATTATCGTTTTTGATAATCGGATATTTGTTGTTTCTAATTATCGCTTGTGATAATTAGATATTTGTTGATTTCTGATTATCGTTCTTGATCATCGGATATTTGTTGTTTCTAATTATCGCTTGTGATAATTAGATATTTGTTGATTTTGATTATCGTTGTGATAATTAAATGTTTGTTGATTTGAGATTTTATTATCGTATCGATAATTAAATATTTGCTGTTATGAAATTTAATTATCGTATTGGTAATTAAATATTTGTTGATTCTAATTATCGCTTGTGATAATTAGATATTTGTTGATTTCTGATTATCGTTTTTGATAATCGGATATTTGTTGTTTCTAATTATTGCTTGTGATAATTAGATATTTGTTGATTTTGATTATCGTTTTTGATAATTAAATATTTGTTGATATGAAATTTGATTATCGTTTTTGATAATCGAATATTTGTTGATTTGAGATTTGATTATCGTTTTTGATAATCGAATAATTGTTGATTTGAAATTTGATTATCGTTTTTGATAATCGAATATTTGTTGATTTGAGATTTGATTATCGTTTTTGATAATCGAATAATTGTTGATTTGAGATTTGATTATCGTTTTTGATAATCGAATATTTGTTGATTTGAGATTTGATTATCGTTTTTGATAATCGAATATTTGTTGATTTGAGATTTGATTATCGTTTTTGATAATCGAATAATTGTTGATTTGAAATTTGATTATCGTTTTTGATAATCGAATATTTGTTGATTTGAGATTTGATTATCGTTTTTGATAATCGAATAATTGTTGATTTGAGATTTGATTATCGTTTTTGATAATCGAATAATTGTTGATTTGAAATTTGATTATCGTTTTTGATAATCGAATAATTGTTGATTTGAAATTTGATTATCGTTTTTGATAATCGAATATTTGTTGATTTGAAATTTGATTATCGTTTTTGATAATCGAATATTTGTTGATTTGAAATTTGATTATCGTTTTTGATAATCGAATATTTGTTGATTTGAGATTTGATTATCGTTTTTGATAATCGAATATTTGTTGATTTGAGATTTGATTATCGTTTTTGATAATCGAATATTTGTTGATTTGAGATTTGATTATCGTTTTTGATAATCGAATATTTGTTGATTTGAGATTTGATTATCGTTTTTGATAATCGAATATTTGTTGATTTGATATTTGATTATCGTTTTTGATAATCGAATATTTGTTGATTTGAGATTTGATTATCGTTTTTGATAATCGAATATTTGTTGATTTGAGATTTGATTATCGTTTTTGATAATCGAATATTTGTTGATTTGAGATTTGATTATCGTTTTTGATAATCGAATATTTGTTGATTTGAGATTTGATTATCGTTTTTGATAATCGAATAATTGTTGATTTGAGATTTGATTATCGTTTTTGATAATCGAATATTTGTTGATTTGAGATTCGATTATCGTTTTTGATAATCGAATATTTGTTGATTTGAGATTTGATTATCGTTTTTGATAATCGAATAATTGTTGATTTGAAATTTGGTTATCGTTTTTGCTAATCGAATATTTGTTGATTTGAGATTTGATTATCGTTCTTGATAATCGAATAATTGTTAATTTGAAATTTGATTATCGTTTTTGATAATCGAATATTTGTTGATTTGAGATTTGATTATCGTTTTTGATAATCGAATAATTGTTGATTTGAGATTTGATTATCGTTTTTGATAATCAAATATTTGTTGATTTGAAATTTGATTATTGTTTTTGATAATCGAATAATTGTTGATTTAAAATTTGATAATCGTTTTTGATAATCGAATATTTGTTGATCTGAAATTTGATTATCGTTTTTGATAATCGAATATTTGTTGATTTGAAATTTGATTATCGTTTTTGATACACGAATATTTGTTTGATTTGAAATTTGATTATCGTTTTTGATAATCGAATATTTGTTGATTTCAAATTTGATTATCGTTTTTGATAATCGAATATTTGTTGATTTGAAATTTGATTGTCGTTTTTGATAATCGAATATTTGTTGATTTGAGATTTGATTATCGTTTTTGATAATCGAATATTTGTTGATTTGAAATTTGATTATCGTTTTTGATAATCGAATATTTGTTGATTTGAGATTTGATTATCGTTTTTGATAATCGAATATTTGTTGATTTGAGATTTGATTATCGTTTTTGATAATCGAATATTTGTTGATTTGAAATTTGATTATCGTTTTTGATAATCGAATATTTGTTGATTTGAGATTTGATTATCGTTTTTGATAATCGAATATTTGTTGATTTGAGATTTGATTATCGTTTTTGATAATCGAATAATTGTTGATTTGAAATTTGATTATCGTTTTTGATAATCGAATATTTGTTGATTTGACATTTGATTATCGTTTTTGATAATCGAATATTTGTTGATTTGAGATTTGATTATCGTTTTTGATAATCAAATATTTGTTGATTTGAGATTTGATTATCGTTTTTGATAATCGAATATTTGTTGATTTGAGATTTGATTATCGTTTTTGATTATCGTTTTTGATAATCGAATAATTGTTGATTTGAAATTTGATTATCGTTTTTGATAATCGAATATTTGTTGATTTGAAATTTGATTATCATTTTTTATAATCGAATATTTGTTGATTTGAAATTTGATTATCGTTTTTGATAATCGAATAATTGTTGATTTGAAATTGATTATAGTTTTTGATAATTAGATAATTGATGTTTTCTGATTATCGTTTTGTTAAATAGATAATTGTGTTTTCTGATTATCTTCTTGATAATTAGATTCTGTAGAGAATTTGTGAATTTCTTTTATGGAATTGAAAGATTTCTTTGGTGTTGGGCTCTCGATCTTTATTTTTCTAACTTAACCAGTTTATGTTAGAAGAATATTGGTTGTTGACGACCTTAATTATGAAAATTGCGGGGACGCAATTTTTATAAGGAGGGGAGTCTGTAATAACCCGGAGTGGTATAACAATTGATTATCGTCAAAGGACGATTAAATTGATGATTAATTGCAGTTAGGAATTTTGATCGGGTTTAAATTCTTTTAAAAATTTGATTGGGAGTGTGGGCTTTGAAGCCCATGTTTGATTTTAGTTGTCGTGTTATTTATCATTGCCATCTCCCTTTCCATACACTCGAAACCCCGTTACCCTATGAATTTTCATTCGAAAACCCTAAACCATCGAACGAAGAAAATTAAAAAAGGTGGCGGCTTCGTTCTCCTTTATTCCTCTTCGACAAAAATTAGAGCTAGCCGCTGACTTCATTTTGTTCGATCAAGTGATGGATTTAGTTGCTAGCTTCAGCGATCCGGGGAATTGATTCGTGCTTCTTGCTTCATCAATCACTCGATTTCTCGAGTGCTCGACTACATCCTTCGTCAAAACAAGGTGAGTACTCACTCACATCTAATTCTCGTCTCGAGTTGAATTGGGGTTTAATTATGTGATTTTCGTTCGTTTTCAATTGGTTGTGTTGTCGATTCGTTTGGTTTTGGCCATTTGAAGTTAATTTGCTGTGTTCGATTGTTTTGAGATATTCGTTTTCGTGGATAATCACTGTTCGTTTTGGTTTGGACGTTGATTTTGAACTGTTCGTTATTCTTAGTAATTTCGTTTTGATGTTGCTGTTTTCTTGTTTCTGATTATCACGGCATTGTTTTATCTCGTGACCACCACTAACTTCTGTCACTTGATTGTGTGAATGCAATTTCATGACTTTGTATTATCGTCAGACATCACCATTGCTGTGATAATGTCGATCGCAATCCCTGATTCTTGCTCTTCGAATGAGGTGAGTAATATTAATTACTCACATCTAGTTCAAGTCTTAAATTGTAGGGTTTGAATCTCCTTATTTTTAGTTTGTATGACTTTTTTTTTATGTCGCGATGGCCACGGTTTTGGTTTGAGAACATTCGATCTTTCAGTGACACACGGTTCTGCCTTGATCTATTTCTTTAAATTTTTGTTGGCTTCAGCCCCATAATTTGAATTGTTAAACCTGCTTTCTGACTTTATTTTCTTTTGACGATTGGTTCGAACGGGCATCCTGATCCAATTGTGTAGTTGTCTGCATTTTTATTTGCAATGTGTATATTCTTGTGTGGATTAAGATACGTGCATATATACACTTGTATGTGTGTGTGCACGCATAGTAGAATCTATACTTTGGGTTACTAAATTCACATGGTTTGATTTATACGACTTTTGTTTTACTTGAAGTCTTCTGTGCCTTGTGTAGTTATTGTTGCACTACTCTCTGTAGCATATTAAGATGTCTTCATTGTCGACTGATGCCTTTGCTCCATGCATTCATGTCTCAGTGATGAAACAAGTTGTTCAGTGGATCATTGTTGTAATGTTGCTAGTTGCTCCTATGTTCATGTGTTTATGTGGATTTGTTGAACTTGCGTATTATTTGTTCCATATTTCATTTCCACTGGGTCGTTTGAATTGATTACGTTAATTTTATGAAAATAACTGGGTTTGGCACTGATTTTGCTTTCTGGTCATTTAATTCGAACTACCGATGTTTGAATGAACTGCAGGTGATATTTTGCCTTTTTGCTTCGGCACTGCGCCTTGTTCTTGATTGTGATACTTGGGCATTTGTCACTAGTTCATGTTCATATACATTTTCTAATTGGGTTGCACTGTCCAGTTCATATAGTTGTTACTGGTGACTTGTATCTGTTGCCTTCATGTTCATGAACATTAGTTCTTGCTTCATTTTGGAAATTGCAGTTTCTCTGCATATTGAGTTTTCTTGCTTCATTTTGGAAATTGCAGTTTCAATACTGTACACTGCCTTGACTTGTACTTGACTCACTGGTTCGAGTCACTTGTGCATGTCACTATTCAGTTTGATTACACCTGAGTTTCATTTGATCTGAGTTGGATCCATTTGCTTTTGATGCATTGATCTTCTGCGTATTTCATTACAGTAGTGGCGAGGCAGTACACGCGTGCGTGTACTGCAGCCCTAGTAGAATTGATATTTCGATTGTTTGAATTGTTTCGTTGGTTCAATTCAATATTTGAAGTTGTATTTTGATTTGGTTTAATCTGATGATTCTGTTGACATCTAATTATCTTTTAGATAAGTTAGATTATGTGTTTTCTAATTATCATACTGATAATTAGATATTTGTTGTCTATGTTGTTTTGTTGGCTTGGGTTCCACTTGATCTCTGCAGTTTTGATTGCTGTTAGTATTCACTGTTGTGATGATTTCACGTACGGTAGTGGCGAGGCAGTACACGCGTGCGTGTACTGCAGCCACACAGAGTTTGGTTTTATTTAACCACTTTGAGATTTTCTAATTATTTATTTAATAATTGGATTTGGTCATTAATTGCTGTTTAAGCAATTCTGTTGTTTTCTAAAAATTATCTTCATTGATAATCTTTTTATCTATCTTTATTGATGATTTGGATCTGCTGATATGTTGTTTAACACTGTTTAGTGTTATATCTGCCGTTGTCCGATTCTCTTATCGAGAAGTTGGATATACGAGATTTATGTGACTATCGTCTATTCATTATTTGATTATTATTGCTTCTGTGCATTAATAACTGAGTTTGAATTAGACTGACCCGTGTATTATTTTCTTTTGAATGTATTACTCGGGTCAGACCCGAGTTATTTCAGGTTGTAGATTTCCTGCTTTGAGTTGCTGTTTGAGCTATGAAGACTTTTCACATCTTTTGGAGTAGTCGTGTCATAGTATAGGTTGATATGTATTCATGTATATTAGTTGATAATGTACGTGTATATATATAACTCCCAGAGTCGACAGTTGTAGTTGTATCATATGTATTGTGTCAACTGTATTGTAACTGACATCAGTTATATATATATGAGACTTTTGTTATCTGTGTTCCGCATTCTTTTTGTATCTATGTTGTTATTATATATATTGTCATAAACTATTATGAACCATCGTAGCTTGTTTTATACTGGAATTGGGTATGTCGATGGGATAAATAAATAAGAGATGAAAAATAAAAATATATACCACTCCTATCGAAATAACCAATACTAGTGTAAGGCCAACTACGGATGGCCGCTCCTATCCAGCCTTATTCTTCGTAATAACAGACAGTATTTCTTTTAATACTCTTTGTTATTGTGAGCATAGAGGTGGGGCGTCACAGTTGGTATCAGAGCTTGGGGTTTATGGACATAATATAAAACATAACTTAGATGGAACATGTGTTACAACTATTGGTCGGTGTTTTTATTTGTGCTTTGAGTCAAAAACTAAAGTTTTGAAATTTTGGTGAAATTTTTAAATATCCTTATTTAAAAATAAAAGTGGAATTGTGTTTTGTTGATTGATAATTTGTGTTATGTTTATCAGAGTGCGCAGCGGAAACAGTGAAACTGTCTTCGCTGAGTACAACTGATAATCTTTTTGATTTAAAAATCAAAATATGAAATTGAAATAAATTTCGTTTGTTGTTTACATAGCTGTATTTATTTTGTTTCTTTGAGAATTTCAAATCCGAATTGAAGATTCGAAACGATTGCAGTTATGTGATTTTTATTGAGATTTTTGCTGGTTTTCTTTTATGCTAATCATATATTGATTAGATTTTTGCTGTTTTGAATTATCTTCATTGAAGATACTTACGAATGATTTCTTTGTTCATTTTGTAGTACGTGCAAATTTGAGTTGCACGTTACTGCATTGTTTTTAAGTTAAACCGATGTTTGGTTTAAACGTATTTTGTTGCCGTTATTTTTATAACGGGATTTTTACACTAGTGCTATATTTTTGAAGCACGGTGTTTTGTTGACAATTTTAATGAATGAAAATTCACTGGTGTTACATTTTGATGTAAATTATTTTGATGGGATTTTGACGTTTAAAATTTACTGTCGCTTTGGCTTCAGTAACCGTCAAGTTTTAAAAGTGGATTTTCAAGCGGTTATACCGCAATGCTGATTTGTGACCCGTTTTTACGGTATTTTGGGAAGTACAATTTCCTTATCGAAATTGTTACTGATTTGCTGTTTTAATCACGCGTTCTGAAAATCGTTTTAAAATGAAAATTGTTTTATAAAAAATTTAACAGTTTGCGCTTTCAAAAGAATGAGGAAGCGACTTAAACGTTTCAGCAAAATCGAGGACCATGACCCCTTTCTTTTACTGATTCGCTTAACTCCGGACTTGTTCAGTTGAGAATGTGAATTGTTATTTTTATAAAATAAATAAAATTGTTTTCAGGAATTTTACAGTTTGCGCTTTCAAAAGAATGAGGAAGCGATTTAAACGTTTCAGCAAAATCGAGGACTATGACCCCTTTCTTTTACTGATTCACTTAATTCCGGACTTGTCCGTTTGAGAATGTAAAATGTATTTTTACAAAAATACACAATTTTGCACTTTCAAGGAAACGATGAAGAGAATCAAACGATTTAGTAAAACACGTGGTATGGGACATGTGCGTTTGCTATTTCGGTTAATTCTGGACTCTTTAATTGAAATATTCGATGTTTTGATGATTCTGATGTTTTGTGTGCTTTCGAGCCACTATGTTGGACCTTCGGATCATTTGTTGGACCTTCGGGTCATTTGTTGGGCTTTCGGGCCACTCTGATGGACCTTCGGGTCAAATACCAGTACTAGACCTTCGGGTCACTCTGCAGACCTTCGGGTCAATTTGTTGGGCACCAAAATTATGTTGAGTACTTGGTAGGCTTCAGCCATTTGTTGATGCATGTGCGGCGAACTAAAAACTCGCCATCTGATGGGATCGATCCAACCTTTTATGTTGATTTTCTAGTCTTCTTAATTGATTTCTAGATATTTGTTGTTTCTAATTATCTGCAGGTAATTAGATATCTGATGTTATGAGATTTAATTATCGTATCGATAATTAAATATTTGCTGTTATGAGATTTAATTATCGTATCGGTAATTAAATATTTGTTGATTCTGATTATCGTTTTTGATAATCGAATATTTGTTGTTTCTAATTATCGCTTGTGATAATTAGATATTTGTTGATTTCTGATTATCGTTCTTGATAATCGGATATTTGTTGTTTCTAATTATCGCTTGTGATAATTAGATATTTGTTGATTTTGATTATCGTTTTTGATAATTAAATGTTTGTTGATTTGAGATTTAATTATCGTATCGATAATTAAATATTTGCTGTTATGAGATTTAATTATCGTATCGGTAATTAAATATTTGTTGATTCTGATTATCGTTTTTGATAATCGGATATTTGTTGTTTCTAATTATCGCTTGTGATAATTAGATATTTGTTGATTTCTGATTATCGTTCTTGATAATCGGATATTTGTTGTTTCTAATTATCGCTTGTGATAATTAGATATTTGTTGATTTTGATTATCGTTTTGATAATTAAATGTTTGTTGATTTGAGATTTAATTATCGTATCGATAATTAAATATTTGCTGTTATGAGATTTAATTATCGTATCGGTAATTAAATATTTGTTGTTTCTAATTATCGCTTGTGATAATTAGATATTTGTTGATTTTTGATTATCGTTTTTGATAATCGGATATTTGTTATTTCTAATTATCGCTTATGATAATTAGATATTTATTGATTTTGATTATCGTTTTTGATAATTAAATATTTGTTGATTTGAAATTTGATTATCGTTTTTGATAATCGAATATTTGTTGATTTGAGATTTGATTATCGTTTTTGATAATCGAATAATTGTTGATTTGAAATTTGATTATCGTTTTTGATAATCGAATATTTGTTGATTTGAGATTTGATTATCGTTTTTGATAATCGAATAATTGTTGATTTGAGATTTGATTATCGTTTTTGATAATCGAATATTTGTTGATTTGAGATTTGATTATCGTTTTTGATAATCGAATATTTGTTGATTTGAGATTTGATTATCGTTTTTGATAATCGAATAATTGTTGATTTGAAATTTGATTATCGTTTTTGATAATCGAATATTTGTTGATTTGAGATTTGATTATCGTTTTTGATAATCGAATAATTGTTGATTTAAGATTTGATTATCGTTTTTGATAATCGAATATTTGTTGATTTGAAATTTGATTATCATTTTTGATAATCGAATAATTGTTGATTTGAAATTTGATTATCGTTTTTGATAATCGAATATTTGTTGATTTGAAATTTGATTATCGTTTTTGATAATCGAATATTTGTTGATTTGACATTTGATTATCGTTTTTGATAATCGAATATTTGTTGATTTGAGATTTGATTATCGTTTTTGATAATCGAATATTTTTTGATTTGAGATTTGATTATCGTTTTTGATAATCGAATATTTGTTGATTTGAGATTTGATTATCGTTTTTGATAATCGAATATTTGTTGATTTGAGATTTGATTATCATTTTTGATAATCGAATATTTGTTGATTTGAGATTTGATTATCGTTTTTGATAATCGAATATTTGTTGATTTGAGATTTGATTATCGTTTTTGATAATCGAATAATTGTTGATTTGAAATTTGATTATCGTTTTTGATAATCGAATATTTGTTGATTTGAGATTTGATTATCGTTTTTGATAATCGAATATTTGTTGATTTGAGATTTGATTATCGTTTTTGATAATCGAATAATTGTTGATTTGAAATTTGATTATCATTTTTGATAATCGAATATTTGTTGATTTGAGATTTGATTATCATTTTTGATTGTAACAACCCTGTATTTTACAATTATTTTTAAATTGATTTCCAGATTTAAAAGCTTTATTTATGAAAAAGAATAAATTTTTGTTATTTTAAGTATAAACTTTTATTTTGATGTGGATTAGTATTCCAAATATGACTAAATTAAATATTTCCAGAAAATGTGAATTTTTGGTCAATAGTCAAACTTTGACTTTTAAATTTAAATTTTAAATATTTGAAATTTTAAATTTTATCTTTTATTATGAAAATAGATTTAATAACATGAATATTGCTTTTCGTTTCGTTGAAAACGGAGTTAAAATGTAAAAGTTATGTACATTTCAATTTTTAGTATAATTTGTTTTATTGTGCAATTTTGCCTATTTTAAATTTTATAAATCATATTTTATTTCTTATTATTTATTTTAATATGTGTCAATATGTTAATTTATGTATATTTTCATCTCTAAATATTTTTAAAAATAATAATAGAATTTTCCAAAATTTACTATGATGATTTCCTATTTTTAAAGGTTGTTTTCCTATTTTCTGCTATTTTCTCCATTTAAAAATTATATGTAAATTAAATTTTTAATATTTATTTTGTGAATATATTTTTATTTTATGTTATTATTTATGTTTAAAAATATATTACAAGCTCATATGAATTTTCTAAAATTTATTCTATTTAATTTCAAATTTTCTAGACTAGTTTACTATTTTTAAGCAATTTCCTTAATTCTTTTTATATTTTCTTTAAATTTAATTATATATTTTTATTTTATTTCACTTTGTTTCGGTTTTTAGATGTACTTGCTGAATTTTATTTCATTTTATTTGATTTAAAAGAAAAGGAAGTATGGAAGGTTTTAAAAGCTAAGAAATGTAAAGTCGTTTCACCGTTTCTTTTACCGTTTCTTTTTCAATCAATACATCAGTTATTTTGGTCGTTCCTTATACTTCCTTCAGCCGTACCTCTCTCTTATTCACGTGAAAAACTTCTCAAAATTTCAGTTCTCATCTCCTAAAACTCACGGCTAAGAAAAATTTGCCAATGGCTTCCATTCTCTACTTCTTCTCTTCACTTTTCCTCTTTTCTTTCAATGATTTTGCTTGATCTCTTCACATGTTTGCTTGGCCTAGCCTCTACCACCTTCATCGACATCATCACCTCCTCCATCTACTACAGCAAACACTCCCTTCCCTCTGACCAAGACAGGCCATGACCTTCCACTTGAAGCCATCACCACAAAACTCCACAAAACATTGCCTAGACCACACATATCATCACCTACCCTCCATATCTTGCTTTGGCCACCCCCTTAGCCACCACCACCACTTGCTACATGACCTTTGGCTGCTGCTGCACCATCACCCTCCACTGTCCAGACCTGTACCATGCAAGGGCCGAGCCCCACTTGCCTTTGGATGAGCCAAAAATGCACCAAAACTCCACTTATTTTGCCTTGACCCTTTGTCTTATTCATATGTAACTCCTACCATCATCATCTCCTTGTTGCCATGTTGTTTTGATGCCATAAACTGAGATTATGTCCAGCTATGGCTGAGCAAAAGATCCCCTTGGTCAAGCTCTTGAATGGTTAAAGAAAGGTCGAATCACTTTGCCCTTTGTTGTTTTTTTTATTTTAAGTCATTTCGATATTGTTTTGTGTTACATATTTATGTACACATTGTCTTGTTTTGTTTATATGTATACAAGGAAATTATATTTGGCTCTCCACTCTCAAATCATATTCATGTTGTCGTGCCTTCAAAGATTCTGTGTTGTGTGTTTGGTCATCATCTCCAGCTTAAACAAGTGAGTTATTCTCACCAGACAATATGTACCTATATAACTAGTAAATTGACACCCTGTGAATCTGTAGAAATATATTATCATGTTATATATGCCTATATTATTATCATATGTTGTTCACACCTGTTATTACACCTGTTATATCATATTTTACTGTTATTTAATGTTATTCTATTATTTATATCAGTTATCACCATTGCAAGTTCCTTGTAGACTAGAATCACTATGGGTTGAAATGATACATACCCGAACGGACTTTAGAATAGGGAAAAATCGTTATGGGCTGAAATGATAGGCCTGAATGGTTTTTATTTAATTTATTTTAACTTGGGATTTCGGGTTTGAAATGATAGAACCTGGATTTTTCTTTTTAAACTACGGATTGAAATGATACATATCCGTATCACTTGACCTAGGCTAGAAAACTATATACAGGCCCGTGGTTATTTTATAAGGTGTTTTGGATATTTTTAAGTATTTTAAAAATATAAATTTATGAAATTTGATTTAAACATATTTTGAAATATTTTGAATTAAAGAAATTATGATTTTTCTATGTGTTAAAAATGTAATAAATGAATTGTTTAACTGGATTTTTTTTGAAATATAACTCAAGTTTGGAAATTTGGAATTTTGGTTAAAAATGATATTTAAGTTATATAAATAAAATGGAAATTTAATTATATTTGGAAACTGTTATGATAATTTGATTTAATTTGAATTTAAATGATTTATTAAAGTATTATTGATTTTTCTATAAATTTAAGTGGTTAAATAAATGAATGTTTAAAAGTGATCTTTTAAAATATAACTTGACTTGGAAATGTGAAATTTAGTTTTAATTAAAAGTTTAAGTTAATTAAATAAAATTTGAAATTTAGTTAAATTTGTGAAAAGGTAATTAAACTCTGAATTTGATTTGACAACATTTTTGAAATGTATGTAAAAGATATTACAGCATTTTGCAAATACTGTAGTTGTTTAAATGAACTAAAAAAGTTAATTTGAAATAAAGGCTATTATAGTACTTTGTAAGTGCTGTAGTGGTTAAACTTAACATTTAAGTTTATTTTAAATTTAATGGAAATATATTACAGCATTTAAGTGCTGTTGTTTTGTTAAATGAACTATTTTAAACTATAACTTTACGTAGCATTTTGTAAGTGCTACGGAAACTGTATTTTTGTTGTTTTAATAAATTTTAATGAAAAATAATCTTTGGAAAATGATATAATTTTGGAAATTAAATGTTAAATTTCTAAAGATAATGAAGAGACATTTAAATGGTTTTAAATGGAAGAATTTGATTTTAATGTGAGTTTAAAATGGTATTTAAATTTAATAAAATGAATGGATTCAAATGGTATTTAAATGAAATATAAATGAATGATGCTTTGAATAATATTTTGATATTTTGAAATGTATATAAATGATTTTGAATTTATGAAATGTGGGATATTTAAGCTTTGAAATATACTAAAGATTGAATATTGTATTTTGTTAATTAAACCTATATTTGAAATTATAAGATTTGAAATGGTTTGTTAGTAAACTGAATTTGAGTTGAAAATGATGGTTTGAATTAAATTTAAATTTAAATTTGGAATTTGGGTTTAATTTAATAAATTTGTAAATATGTAGAATTAAAAGATGATTTCAAATATATGTTTTCGAAATGTTGTGATTTTCAAAGTATAATGATTTCAAATGTTTTAGTTTCAAAATAATTATAACTTTGAAAGTATAGACTATTTGAAAGGTGAATATATGTTTGAAATGGAAATGATGTTGTTTTGAAATGAACATAGTTTTGAAATAAAAATGATTTTGATTTCGAAGTATAACTATCAAAGATATGATATTTTGATATATTAAAATGATTTGAAATGAAGTTTGTAAGATATGATATTTTGATATATTAAAATGATTTGAAATGAAGTTGAAAAGATATGATATTTTGGTATATTGAAATGATTTGAAAAGAAGTTTGAAAGGATACGATATTTTGGAATATTGAAATGATTTGGAAATGATAAATCTTTATTTTGATAAAGACATGATTTTGAAATGATATCTTATTTTGAAGTAAAGTATTGTTTTTAAAAGTTATAACCACGGGTTATAATAACGATTGGTTGGCAAAGAGACCGGGATCGGATATGGACATACTCTCTGTCGATACCGAAAACCACTTTGACAACCGTGTACGCGGTGGAGATTCCAGAATGAAGTAGGATGGTGGCGACGTTCTTAAGGTATGTTACGTGGACCCAACTCCCGTGAGTTGGCATAAGGTGGCTAAAATAGGAGCGATCTCGGACCAGTGAGGTAGCACCTCTTCTCGGACACATTTCTTCGATATTATACTCTTACTTGTGATTGATTAGATGGCCATCCTCCGATTTGGGAGTGTTGTTCGAGGTGGAACGGTAGTGGCTGCTATGTGTATCCATCAGTCTGTGTGCGTAATTGGTATATCTACCCTGGCATTGCCTTGTGTGCCGTGTCACCTACCATATCGAGCTTTACTACGATTATGATTTTAAGATCCGATCGCGTTAAGGTTCTCCATCCCCTTAACGCTATTTTCTATATGATTATACTTTACTGATTAGACACTACTGTATATAGCGTATATTACTATATAGTAAATAGTTTAACGGACCCTTAGAGGATGGGCGGTCCCAAGCATCTTCTAAGTTACTTGTGCCTTATTACAGTTCACTTGAGTTGGTTTATATTATATAAGTATATATTGTCCTGACTCGAGTGTTTTGTGTTTTGCTTTACGCTCGGGTCAGCCTGAGTTATTCACAGATTTGGATTTCCACTCTCTTGGAGATTTGAATCGCTGGAGATTATCTACTTGTCATGTCCTATCTATTTTAATTCTGTTGTTCTACTCGGCTTGTACTTGGTTATCATATTGAGACTTTTGTTGTATTCTATTTCTTCTGTTATATCTTATGTAACTCTGATATATTTATATAGTAGCTTCATGAACTACTATTTCTTTTACTTCCGCTGCATTATTTTACTCTATGTCTGTGATCTGTGATTATATTTATTTACTGCATATTCTGAGATTTGCCAAATTTTTATTTACAACGCGGTATTTTGAGCAATTTAATTCCGGCATGAGTGTCTACCTATACACTTATAATGGATGCGAATGGTTGAAAATATCGGGTCGTTACATTGATAATCGAATAATTGTTGATTTGAAATTTTATTATCGTTTTTGATAATCGAATATTTGTTGATTTGAAATTTGATTATCGTTTTTGATATTCGAATAATTGTTGATTTGAAATTTGATTATCGTTTTTGATAATCGAATATTTGTTGATTTGAAATTTGATTATCATTTTTGATAATCGAATATTTGTTGATTTGAAATTTGATTATCGTTTTTGATAATCGAATATTTGTTGATTTGAAATTTGATTATCGTTTTTGATAATCGAATATTTGTTGATTTGAAATTTGATTATCGTTTTTGATAATTGAATATTTGTTGATTTGAAATTTGATTATCGTTTTTGATAATCAAATATTTGTTGATTTGAGAATTGATTATCGTTTTTGATAATCGAATATTTGTTGATTTGAAATTTGATTATCGTTTTTGATAATCGAATATTTGTTGATTTGAGATTTGATTAGCGTTTTTGATAATCGAATATTTGTTGATTTGAGATTTGATTATCGTTTTTGATAATCGAATATTTGTTGATTTGAGATTTGATTATCGTTTTTGATAATCGAATATTTGTTGATTTGAAATTTGATTATCGTTTTTGATAATCGAATATTTGTTGATTTGAGATTTGATTATCGTTTTTGATAATCGAATATTTGTTGATTTGAGATTTGATTATTGTTTTTGATAATCGAATAATTGTTGATTTGAAATTTGATTATCGTTTTTGATAATCGAATATTTGTTGATTTGAAATTTGATTATCATTTTTGATAATCGAATATTTGTTGATTTGAAATTTGATTATCGTTTTTGATAATCGAATAATTGTTGATTTGAAATTGATTATAGTTTTTGCTAATTAGATAATTGATGTTTTCTGATTATCGTTTTGTTAAATAGATAATTGTGTTTTCTGATTATCTTCTTGATAATTAGATTCTGTAGAGAATTTGTGAATTTCTTTTATGGAATTGAAAGATTTCTTTAGTGTTGGCTCTCGATCTTTATTTTTCTAACTTAACCAGTTTATGTTAGAAGAACATTGGTTGTTGACGACCTTAATTATGAAAATTGCGGGGACGCAATTTTTATAAGGAGGGGAGTCTGTAACAACCCGGAGTGGTATAACAATTGATTATCGTCAAAGGACGATTAAATTGATGATTAATTGCTATTAGGAATTTTGATCGGGTGTAAATTCTTTTAAAAATTTGATTGAGAGTGTGGGCTTTGAAGCCCATGTTTGATTTTAGTTGCCGTGTTATTTATCATTGCCATCTCCCTTTCCATACACTCGAAAACCCGTTACCCTATGAATTTTCATTCGAAAACCCTAAACCATCGAACGAAGAAAATTAAAAATGGTGGCGGCTTTGTTCTCCTTTATTCCTCTTCGACAAAAATTAGGGCTAGCCGCTGACTTCATTTTGTTCGATCAAGTGATGGATTTAGTTGCTAGCTTCAGCGATCCGGGGAATTGATTCGTGCTTCTTGCTTCGTCAATCGCTCGATTTCTCGAGTGCTCGACTGCATCCTTCGTCAAAACAAGGTGAGTACTCACTCACATCTAATTCTCGCCTCGAGTTGAATTGGGGTTTAAATTATGTGATTTTCGTTCGTTTTCAATTGGTTGTGTTGTCAATTCGTTTGGTTTTGGCCATTTGAAGTTAATTTGCTGTGTTCGATTGTTTTGAGATATTCGTTTTCGTGGATAATCACTGTTCGATTTGGTTTGGACGTTGATTTTGAACTGTTCGTTATTCTTAGTAATTTAGTTTTGATGTTGCTGTTTTCTTGTTTCTGGTTATCACGGCATTGTTTTATCTCGTGACCACCACTAACTTCTGTCACTTGATTGTGTGAATGCAATTTCATGACTTTGTATTATCGTCAGACATCACCATTGCTGTGATAATGTCGATCGCAATCCCTGATTCTTGCTCTTCGAATGAGGTGAGTAATATTAATTACTCACATCTAGTTCAAGTCTTAAATTGTAGGGTTTGAATCTCCTTATTTTTAGTTTGTATGACTTTTGTTTTGATGTCGCGATGGCCACGGTTTTGGTTTGAGAACATTCGATCTTCAGTGACACACGGTTCTGCCTTGATCTGTTTCTTTGAATTTTTGTTGGCTTCGGCCCCATAATTTGAATTGTTAAACCTGCTTTCTGACTTTATTTTCTTTTGACGATTGGTTCGAACGGGCATCCTGATCCAATTGTGTAGTTGTCTGCATTTTTATTTGCAGTGTGTATATTCTTGTGTGGATTAAGATACATGCATATATACACTTTTATGTGTGTGTGCACGCATAGTAGAATCTATACTTTGGGTTACTAAATTCACATGGTTTGATTTATACGACTTTTGTTTTACTTGAAGTCTTCTGTGCCTTGTGTAGTTATATTTGCCCTGCTCTCTGTAGCATATTAAGATGTCTTCATTGTCGATTGATGCCTTTGCTCCATGCATTCATGTCTTAGTGATGAAACAAGTTGTTCAGTGGATCATTGTTGTAATGTTTCTAGTTGCTCTTATGTTCATGTGTTTATGTGGATTTGTTGAACTTGCGTATTATTTGTTCCATATTTCATTTCCATTGGGTCGTTTGAATTGATTACGTTAATTTTATGAAAATAACTGGGTTTGGCATTGATTTTACTTTCTGTTCATTTAATTCGAACTACCGATGTTTGAATGAACTGCAGGCGATATTTTGCCTTTTTGCTTCGGCACTACGCCTTGTTCTTGATTGTGATACTTGGGCATTTGTCACTAGTTCATGTTCATATACATTTTCTAATTGGGTTGCACTGTCCAGTTCATATAGTTGTTACTGGTGACTTGTATCTGTTGCCTTCATGTTCATAAACATTATTTCTTGCTTCATTTTGGAAATTGCAGTTTCTCTGCATATTGAGTTTTCTTGCTTCATTTTGGAAATTGCAGTTTCAATACTGTACAGTGTCTTGACTTGTACTTGACTCACTGGTTCGAGTCACTTGTGCATGTCACTATTCATTTTGATTGCACCTGAGTTTCATTTGATCTGTGTTGGATCCATTTGTTGTTGATGCATTGATCTTCTGCGTATTTCATTACGGTAGTGGCGAGGCAGTACACGCGTGCGTGTACTGCAGCCCTAGTAGAATTGACAGATTTAATTGATATTTCGATTGTTTGAATTGTTTCGTTGGTTCAATTCAATATTTGAAGTTGTATTTTGATTTGGTTTAATCCGATGATTCTGTTGACATCTAATTATCTTTTAGATAAGTTAGATTATGTGTTTTCTAATTATCATATTGATAATTAGATATTTGTTGTCTATGTTGTTTTGTTGGCTTGGGTTCCACTTGATCTCTGCAGTTTTGATTGCTGTTAGTATTCACTGTTGTGATGATTTCACGTACGGTAGTGGCGAGGCAGTACACGCGTGCGTGTACTGCAGCCACACAGAGTTTGGTTTTATTTAACCACTTTGAGATTTTCTAATTATTTATTTAATAATTGGATTTGGTCGTTAATTGTTGTTTAAGCAATTCTGTTGTTTTCTAAAAATTATCTTCATTGATAATCTTTTTATCTATCTTTATTGATGATTTGGATCTGCTGATATGTTGTTTAACACTGTTTAGTGTTATATCTGCCGTTGTCCGATTCTCTTATCGAGAAGTTGGATATACGAGATTTATGTGACTGTCGTCTATTCGTTATTTGATTATTATTGCTTCTGTGCATTAATAACTGAGTTTGAATTAGACTGACCCGTGTATTATTTTCTTTTGAATGTAATACTCGGGTCAGACCCGAGTTATTTCAGGTTGTAGATTTCCTGCTTTGAGTTGCTGTTTGAGCTATGAAGACTTTTCACATCTTTTGGAGTAGTCGTGTCATAGTATAGGTTGATATGTATTCATGTATATTAGTTGATAATGTACGTGTATATATATAACTTCCAGAGTCGACAGTTGTAGTTGTATCATATGTATTGTGTCAACTGTATTGTAACTGACATCAGTTATATATATATGAGACTTTTGTTATCTGTGTTCCGCATTCTTTTTGTATCTGTGTTGTTATTATATATATTGCCCTAAACTATTATGAACCATCGTAGCTTGTTTTATACTGGAATTGGGTATGTCGATGGAAGTAAATAAATAAGAGATGAAAAATAAAAATATATACCACTCCTACCGAAATAACCAATACTAGTGTAAGGCCAACTACAGATGGCCGCTCCTATCCAGCCTTATTCTTCGTAATAACAGACAGTATTTCTTTTAATACTCTTTGTTATTGTGAGCATAGAGGTGGGGCGTCACAGAGATCGTGTACATTTATGGTGTGTTTTATGTGATATAAGATATGCACCAATGTTAGTCTAAGGGAATATTCAAATGTGCACCCCATATCACCTCATTCTCTGTATTACTCGTAAGTATTACTTAGTAATACTCTCAGTTAGTATAGATATAGAGGTGGGGGTGTTACAAAAGTTGTTCGAACTCTTTGGCATGTCTAGTATATTAATGTTAAATTAATTAGAAACTAAAAATATTTTTTGTGTTTTGGCTAACTAATTGTGATTAGTAGGGTAGAATGATGTCATATTATCATTGGTGATGTCTTGAGGAGTAGATATTTATGGAAGATATTTTCCTAAGTAAAGTGAGGTGTAAAGTTGGGATATGGAAGGTCGAGTGCATGGTGACCTTCCAAGGAGGTTAGGGGGTGGTAGTGACCTCTTGTTAAAGCTACAAGTACATTACCCTAAGCTCACAAATCATTTTTTACAAAATACTAAGCATAGAAAAAATAGCTCTTCATCATCTTTCTCTTCGCTTTAAATTCCCAAAAAATATCAAATAAAGTCCAAACTCCTCCAAACTCTGGCTAAGGGCCTAAGGAAACATCTAAAAAACTTAAAGCTTGAAGGAATAGAGCACAACAAACCCACCAATGCATGACCGTAAGCAATATTGGAGAAAAAGAGGAGGCCAAGAGAAAATATGAAGCAAAGTTTGGATCAATGGTTGTTTAGTGATGGTAGTAAGTTGTTCTAGTGTTCTAGTGCTTGTACTTGGATGTTAGCAAGGGTTTGGGTGAGTTAACCCACCATTGAAATGTATATGATGTGTATACATATGTTGCGTGTAAATATAATGTTCAATAACTAAGTAAAGTTATAACTTTGGGCCCCTCTTGATTTTTAAAGAAAATGACAACTATATATTATATATAATCACTTCTATTGCCCTCTAAAATATGTAACATAGCCTTGACTTTATGTTTACATGTTTAGTTTGGTTGTATGTGAAGTTAAAGTGTGTTTGAAGCGAGAAAGACCGCTATAATTGCACTTTGAAATCCCCTTGTATTTGACCTCTTTAAAATGGCTATATGTGAATATGTTGTGAAAGTATATATTTTGGTTGTACTCTACACTCATTGTAATGTATGGGATAGCTAAGAATCCGTTTGGAAATAGGACTTATTGAACAAAATTTGCATAATTTAGTAGGCAAAAAAGTCGTTATAGATGCACTTTTAAATGCCTTGTTTTTGAGAATTTTTAATATGATTTTGGAAGACATCATTAGGGCATTCTTTACATGGTTATTAAGTACCATAAGTAAAGTACTTACTGTAAAAAATTGGGCTTTAAAATGATTGTTAACTTGTTGAAAACTGGGCAAACTTTAAGGCTTTTAAAACTGGTTTTCTGGCAAAAAACCTGAAACAGCAACACTTTTCCAACAGCAACACTTTTCGGCCATTTATGGACTTTTCCATAGTACTTTGTTATGTGCTCATATGTTGTTTGAGACTTTAAAAGGTTTAAAAATGATATTTAAATAAAGTATTTTTCTGAAATCTTTGTATAGGTGTTTAAAAACATGTATTAGAGTATTTTAAAAGTGGTTTAAAGTTCAAATATATTTTAATAATCATTTATATAATTTTAAAGTAAAGGGTTTTATCTTATGCAAAATATGCCTTTTTTATGATTTTTGTTAAATTCTAAATAAGTTATTTTTAAGTAATATTTTATGTGGATATTTAAAATGCATTTATGTATGTTAAAAGTGTATATATAAGTTTAGAAAAGTATTTAGGAAAAGGGTAAGTGGGTTTTGGTTATAAGATTATGTTATCATGAATGGGTTTTGAGAAGTTATTTAAAATTATATTATCTTGTTAAATAAGTATGCTTGAATCTTTAAAAGAATGTTTTAAAAATAAAGAAAGTATAAAAGGTTTTGGGTTTATAGTAAACAATATTTGAGTAACATTTGTTTTTAACCCTTTTGAACATGATTTTGAAATGTAATTAGATCTCTGAAAAGAATATTTTAAAGATAATGATAAGTATAAAATCTTTTCGATAAAACAATAATTTAATTTATAAAAGAGAGAAGGGGTTTATAGTAATAATGTTTTAGTAACATTTTTTAACCTCTTTGATTATATTTTAAAGTGGAAAATCTTGTTAAATGGTTTGTGAATATTATGATACCTTTGAGATAAGTATATGAATATATCTTGAAGAATGTATAGAGTAGAAATGAATAGTGAAGTGTTAGTATACAGATATATATATTTTATAAAGGTATTTTAGATATACAAACAAGTATTTATAAAGAAGTATTATTTGAAAATAAGAGGATTAGAAGTCGCTTGTGTGACTTAATCGTGTCTATGTGCGTATTTGTTTGTGAAAAGTATTTACTCTATACTTAGCCCTAAAAGCCGACAAAGTAGACTTGTTTTATCTATGAGAGTTAAGAATAAATTATCTAGGTAAGGCTTGGATGCAACCAATGCTTTAACCTACCTGTCTTCACTCATGATCGAAGGATAACATAAGTTGAGAAGGTTAGAAACGTGATAGGTATACAAGACTTGATTTCCATATGCAATCATTTTATTTGTATTGAATATGACCAAAATTAACTTAGGAATTATATAAAGCTTACGACCTCATATGGTTCAAGATCCCAAGAGGAGGGCTCCTTGGTATAAAACGTCTCTTGCTTTTAGAACATATATATGTGTGTGTATATGATATCCCTCGGGGAGGACTCCTTTATGTCGTTCGCTTACCTCTAAAAGAATCGGAATTGATTTAACCGAAAATTCCTCGATTTAGTTTTGAAGAGTCCGGGATCGGATTATTATACTTAGGTATTACTTACCAAATACATATTTAAAGCTGATGTATGAGTTATATGCTTTGGAAGCGGTTGTGGAGACAATTGTTATAGAGTTGAACTGTCTATCCTACGGTTAATTCCAAGGGAGAGGTCAGTGTCAACATTTCAAACAAATGCTATAGAGTTGAACTGTCTATCCTAAGGTTAATTCCAAGGGAGAGTGAGCGTTAGCATTTGTTGAACGACTTGTGATGGAATCCATGGAGAGACTCGTGAACTTTTTGAGTGATGCTGGCTCGTGTGTTGAAATGCTGGAATCCGTAGAGAGATTCATGATTTGCTCAAGTGATGAAAACTCATGTGTTGAGATGTTAGATGTGACTTTACCATCAGAAATAACAGAAAAAAGAGTAGGAGCATAGCTAGTGGGTTTAGCTAACCCAAGGATATAATAACTTCATATCTAGAGAAGCTTATTGATGTTGCTAGTGGGAGTTGATGATATTCGACATCATATATTCAAGCTTGGTTTAGCTATTTTTACCTATGTAGTATATTTCATCTAGAGATATACATCACTTCGGAAGGTACTTTTTGATCCTTGTCAGGAAGCCAGCCTCAATGTACTTAGGAGACCTCCATGGAAATCTATATGTAAATGAACTAGCGGTTTTAGTTGTACTTCTAATATTGTTGTGTTGTGAGATGCAAGTAGCACAACTATTTTCTGATTTATATTCTACACAGTAGACACAATCTATTATACTGCCTTATTTAATTATTAGATGGTTTGGTTCTTTTGAGGGGAAAACCATTATGGTGATTCAAAAGGTCTTAAAAGATATTGTTATATGTGCTAGTATTTCTTGAGTTTCTCACACCAAACTTATGTATGATTCATAGTTTTATTTTTCCCTTAATTCCATGGGTGCTCTTTTAGGTAGTTTGATAAGGTAAGGTTTTCACTGCATATATTCTTTGGAGCTTTAGGAGATGAGCTGGATGCTTTCATTTGCCTACATTTGTATTTTAATTCTGCTGCACTACTAGTATATAAAGATCAGCAATTGTAAGGACATTCTTTATAATTTTCTAGGTTGATTGATGTGCACGTAAATGTGCATATTTTTATCATAATATTTAATCTAATTAAAATAAATAAATGATCATATTTGGGTATTTTAACTTGTTTAAACCAAAATTCAATTTATTTTCAAATCGTCATATATTCATCTCCATATAAGAGCAAAATTGTCATTTTTGTGCATAAATTAATTTGTGAAAATTTACTTGGAATTTTCTATGTTATTTTGTAGGAATTTGGCTTCATATACAAGTGGTTTTATGAAGATATATGCATGCACAAGAGTGAATACAAATGAATGGAGATGGAAAAAATTCATTTCATGAAACATGGAGGACCTCACCTACCCACTTACCATGATGTACACTTAGGAGCTAATGCTTATGCTAATGGAAATTAAAGCTACATGTACATTTAAGTGGGGGATTAAGCCTTCTAATGATTATTTGGTGGTCACACTACCTCAAGGGCAATTTGGGTAGTTCCTAAAAAAGTGGATTAGGGTTTCATACATGTATAAATACCCCTTATGTTCATGTAATTAGCTCTCTCTCTTATCTTAGTCTCTCTTAGGCTCTCTTTTCTTAGTTTAGTTTAGATCAAAAATAAAATGAGAGCTTTATTTCTTTTCATGGCTACTTAGCCATTTCTTTTATGTACTTTTTTTATGCAATTTTAATTTAAGTCTTTTCTTGTTTGTTTCCTTTCATGCTAGTAGTGTAGTTTCATTTATTCATGCAAGTAGAATAGTTTTATTTCTTTTTAAGTAGCTTTTATTTCATTTAGCTTTCTTTTTCTTCTTGTTTTTGTTCTATGTAGTAATCAATATTTGTTGATATGGTAACAAATATGAGAGGCTAAACCCCTTCAATTTAGGGGTAATGAAGATCACTAGTATGTAGATTCAACATTTTGATGTTTATGTTCTCTTTTTGTGCTTAGTGGAATTTGAAGTGGTTTAACTTATTGTTGTAGTTTTGAATTTGATAGCCTATATTGTTGACACCAAATAGGCTATGCTTAAACAAAAAACAAACACAAATTACCTCTTCATCTACATATGATGTTGGTAATGAAGTGAATGTTTAAATCAAAATTTGATGGTCTATATTTCAAATCAATAGTTAATAGGCATACTTAAAATAGATTTTGCTTTCAACTTTGTTGTCATATTTCATGAGAGTTAAAAGTGTATTAGTGGTTGTGTTATAGTTTGATGGTTTATATTGGGCTAATTAATAAACAAATATGCCATACTTATGATAAGCACAACAACTAATTTCACTAATGACCAAAAGAGAGATCATAACTTCATTTTGTTGATTTATGTGATCTAGAGAGTGGAAATTATCTCTAAATTGTCTTTACACTCTCATATTTTTATCACTCTCTTTTGGTTGTTTTTTTTACATTTTTATCTTAACAATCTCTCGACTTTGGTTAATTTGATTGAATAGAGATTTAAAATCAACAATTCCCTGCGGATCGGCCCGTACTCACCACGTACTAGAATTGTACGCCGTGCGCTTGCAGTTATTTTTATTATAAATTCGTTCGACTATTTTCTAACTCAATAGACATTTAGCCGATACGAACACTGATGATAGTACTTAGGTTAGTAACTCCAAAATTACATGTAGCTATAACTTTCTTTTTTTTCACCCTAACAATCTATCTTTCCGGCAATTGAGTGATTGACACATGAATACCGTGGATGTATTAGTGTTGGCGTTTAGGGTTCGAAAAGGAAGGTCGTTACAAAAATACAAATGTCGTTTATGGACGTTGGGTTGCCGCACAATCCTTACACCGCGTTACCAAATACAATCTCGTTTATGGACCATAGGTTGCCACAAGCCTTACACCTGGTTACTGAAAGTTCCTCCTAATTACTCATCGATTAAGCTGTGGACTGTTTATATTGAACTTAGTTAGCTTCCCCACATATCCTTAACCCCCACTTAGGCCTTGGAGCTACCTGCCACACACTAAGCATTGTAAAACTCTAAGTACCCCCTTTCAGCTATCTTAGGCTAATAGATCTCAGTATTTACTCCAACCAGAAGTCAATGGATCTCGGTAATGACTTTGCACCGAAAGTTAATAAGTCTAGGTTAAACCCGTCTTGGCTAATCATTACCCTCATATTCATATTAAGGAAGTCTGGTTCATTAATGGGTTCATTCCGACATCCCATATTGCCTTCACATTAGGTCTTAGTTCACCCATTTCATCTTCTGAAAAAATCTTGCCTTCGTAAATTGCTCACGCATTGGCTTAATTTATTGCCTCCTCCTTCGGCAATCACTTTCGGCTATCTCCTTTATATTTTCCTAATTTATTATACTCAGAATTACTTAGCCATTCACTAGTTCATTTTAACCTTTGGTTCTTGTCTAGTCCTCCTACAATCTACTCTCCTTTGCCATTTCAGCTCTTCTAATCGCAGTAAGGCCTGGCATCTAAACGCGTTTGGCACTCGCTTTTACATGTGATGCCCCCAAATTCATTCATCCTCCACTTTTAGTTAGTGACATTGTCCTTTATATTATTTTTATAATAATTTTATAGGATCTTGTCCCCTTATTGCTTAATCATGTAATTGCATGCATAATTAGGTCTCTATCGTCTTGATATTTGGTTTCAACTTTCAAACTTAGCTTTCGATAATGGTTATTCTTGATTAGGAAAATATTGGTAAAATTCCAAAAATTAGTAAATTAATTCTTATGCACATTTTTACAAAATTTCTATTTTTAATCTACTTTCCCATATTTATTTAATACAAGGATTCCTTCAAAAAATCGTAACAAGATATTTTAACATGGGAAAAATTTTCTAACTTATTACCCATCCCTAAAATCTTGGTGAGAACATTATATTAAATCTTCATAACATTTTGAAATCAGTAGTATCTAACCATCCTCTAGTAAAGATACTAAAACCACAAAACATTTGTTACGGTGTTATTTAACACTTTTGAATGCTTAACATAAACGATCTCTATCATATTAATCCAATTCATGTTCACTCAACTATGAAAGCAGCAAAATGGGTTTAGTATTGTTCACCTAAACCTTTGGTTAGATCTGATCTTTAAGAGCTTTAGTTTTTTGTAGCTTTTAATTTTCCTTTTTCTCCTTAAGTCTTTGCCATCATTAAAGAGTTTCAAAGCTTTTGTTTTTGTGTAGAGAGTGAATGAATAGAAAAAGACGTAGTGGTTATATTTATTACCTCATAATATGTTTGGACATTGGCCCCTTATAATCCGCTTCCCTTTTTTATTCATTTCCTTAAATCAAATATAAGTTATAACCCAATAAGTAAACGTACACTCAAATACTTATCATGATAAATCATTATTTGTTTTATTCTAAATTGCAACAAGTAAATAAATGTAACCTAAATATTTTCCTTGTCCCATTCACAAATTTTCCTCGTTCACCTGAATGTTACAGGCTTCCCCTTATAGGAATTTCACCCATGAAATTCGAATAAGGTACGGTAATGTTTCATTTTTTCCATTCCCACTCTAGCATAAACACGTAATTTCCCTATTTATGTGTCACAAACAAAATATACTAGTTCATTCTACTAATACATAACAAAATCAACCATAATAACACATGTATACATGGTTTATAACACACATAGTAACCATGCATACTAAATCTAAACAAAAAAACTCAAGGTAAGTCCTTTTGACTTTATCTTTTATCTCCTAAGGACAATCCTCTCGTTTCTCACTCCATTGGACCCATATAAGCTTCACTTTCTATTCAGAAGCTTCTTCACATCAATGATCTACAATTCGAATGGATTTTCTAACATATATCATGTTTGGTTCAACAACTAAGTAATCCATAGCTTTCGAATTTACCAATGCCTCAAGGTCTAAGGCACATTTCCTTAATTGTGATACTGAAACACATTATGGACCCCAGTTAAAGCACTTGGAAACTTTACTTTATAAGCCATTTTCTGATTCTTTCTAATATAAGAAATGGGCCAACATATCTTGGTGTTAACTTTCGAGCCTTTTCAAACCTCATGATGCCTCTCATTAGCAAGACCTTAAAAAATACATGATCCCCTAGATTGAACCTAAGTCTTTTTTCCTTCTAACGGTGTAGCTCTTCTGCCATGATTGAGCTTCCTTCACTTTGTGTTGAATCATCTCAACCTTTTCTAAAGCTTCTCTTCTGATATTCGATCCCAACACTAGTCAATACCCTGTCGCATATCAACATACGAGTGACTTGCATGGTCTTCCATTTAATGCATCGAAATGTGCTATCCTAATATTAGATTGGTAACTATTATTGTTTGAAAATTCCACTATGTGTAAGTGATCTTCCCTAGATCCATCAAAGTCAAATACGCAAGCTTATAACAAATCTTCAAGTACCCAGTTGACTATTTCAATTTGTCTATTTGTTTGAGGTTGGTAAGCTGTGCATAATTCAGAACCTAGGACACTCTGTAGGCTCCGCCAAAACTCATTACCAAACAAAGGGTCTTGGTCACTTCCTTTAGTACTTGGAACTCCATGCAATCTTACTACAGTATTTATATAAATCTCGAGTAACTTTATTGTCGTCCTTATAGATTTCACTAAGACAAAATGGGTACTCTCAGTCAATCTATCTGCTATGACCCATATACTCGCATTCCTAGCCCTAGATCCCAGCAAACCATATATGAAATCCATATAAACTAAGACCTAGTTCCACATCGAAACTTCCAAAGGCTGCAAAAGTGCACTTGGCTTTTGGTGCTTTGCCTTAACTGTTTGGCATGTGAAACATCTCTTCATACCCTCCCCAACATCCCTCTTCATTCCTTCTTAGGAGAAGCTTCTCTTCATATCTTGGTACATCTTAGTACCTCTTGGATGAATAGCAAACTTTGAAAGGTGGAATTTTTTCAAGACTTCTTTCCGAAGGCCTTCTATATTTGAAACATGCATTCTTCCCTTATTTCGAAGCCAACCACTTTTATCAGCACTGAAACCTCTCAGCTATTCAGTCTCGGCACCATACCTTAGGCACCCAATCCTTTTGACACAAAGTGGAAGCTCTTGTTTCTAGTCGGCAATTCTTTCCATGAGAGTTGGTTGAACTTTCAAGCATGATAGTGCTTTGGAAAATCTACTCAAACTTGCACTCGATCGAAAGTGAACATTGCAAGAACCTAATGTTTCCAATATATACACTTCCCCAATCATATCGAAACACATCTTTGTTGCCTCCAGCTTGAGGCATCGACAACTTTATTTGCTTTCCCTTGGGTATACGTTATCCTAAAATCATAACATGCCAGAAACTCTAACACCTCTATTGTCTCATGTTCAACTCTTTTTGAGAGAACAAGTATCTCAAAGACTCGCGATCAATAAATATTTCGTAACTTTCTCCTAAGAGGTATGCCTCTAAATTTCAATGCGAAGATATCACCTGCTAATTCCAAGTCATGTGTCAGGTATCCAATCTCATGGGGTCGTAATTGCTTAGATGCATAAGCTATTACTTTGCCTCTTTGCATGAACATTGCTCCTAACCCAGAACCTGAAGCATAAGTATAAACAAGTATAACCAAGTCTGGGGTATTTGTCAATCGACGCTTCAACTCTTGGAATGACGTCTCACACTCCTATGTCCAAACATACTTCTCATTCTTCCAAGTAAGCTTCACCATTGGCGCCACTATTCGGGAGAAGTCCTTAACGAATCTCCAATAGTATCCTGCAAACCCTAAGAAACTCCAATCCTTCATAATTATTTTGGGTCTCTTCTAGTTATTTACAGCCTTAACTTTCGAAGGGTCTACAACCAAGCCTCTCTTCGAAATTACATGGCCTAGGAACTTAACTTCTTTTCTCCAAAAATGACAATTATAAGTTTTTCCTTTAAATTATGTTTTCTTAGCATCTCCAACACAAGCCTTAAGTAAACTTTTTTGTCTTTCTCATCCTTTGAGTACACCAAGATTTCATCTATGAACTCCAACACATATCAGTCCAACTGATCTTGGAAGATGCGATTCATCAATTCCACAAAAAATGCAGGTGCATTGGTTCCTCCAAATGGCATTACTAACCACTTATATGGTCCATACCTCATTCTGAAAGTAGTCAAAGGAACATTCATTTCTACAACTTTCAGTTGTCGGAATCCCAAAGCCCAGATAGCTATGAAAATAATTTAGCTCTATTCAACTGATCAAACAATCATCAATCCTTGGAAAGTGATATATGTTCTTCGCAGTCCCCTCATTTAGCTTCCGATGGTCGATACACAATCCTAGTGAACACTTGGAATTCTTCACAAATAAAATCAAAGCTCCCTATGTTAAGTTACACGGCCTTACAAAGCTCTTGTTTTCCAACTCTACTAGTTAATTCTTAACCTCCTCCATCTCCTTTGATGGTAGTCTACTAAGGGGGTCAACTAAATGGTTTTGTTCTTCGTATCAACTCAATATATGAAACTCAACAGCTCTTGGAGGTGGTGTTCACAAAATTGGTTCAAATATATCAGAGAAGTCTCTCACCACTCTAAATTCCCTAATACCATCTTCCTTCGAATATAAGGTATACACTACTCCTTCACACCCAGGTCTTGGCTCTTTTGATGCCACACCATTCTTGTGTTTTGGTAAGGGTGTATCAATACTATAGTCCTTTCAGCATAATATATCTATATGTTGAAGCTTCCAGCCAATCCATTCCAAAATGACCTCAAATTCCATAAAGTCGAACATGTAGGATCAAATAAAAACTTATACCCACCTAACTCAATCTTTATGTTAGTAAATTAAAATTTGAGAGTGGTATATACCCACTGTCAGATTTAATACACAAATAGAAGTGACTAAACAGCTAACTTCTAATCCAAGTCTATCAACTAAGTCCTTCGCTACAAATGAAGGTGTATCACGGGTATCAAACAGTATTCTAACTGAAATAACAGAAATCCGAGTCATACCATCTAGAATGACTCTGTTTCCTTCTGCTTCACAGATGGCTCTCCTTTCGGTCCTCCAAAGCATATAGCCTGGCTTTAAGCTTTGGATAGTCTTTCTTCTTATAGCCAAGCTTGTCACAGTTAAAGCACTTGACCTTTTCCACTCCCTTCGATTTGGGACACTTTAATGCATAGTGCCACATCTGCCCATGGTTATAGAAGGTAACTTCAAAACATCCTTCTTTGCTCCTCCTTGAGCCTTTCCCTTAAATTATTGGCCTTTCTTCCCCTTCTGATAAGGGGTAAATCTCTTCTTCTTGTCATCCTGAACTTTCAGACCTGTACCCCTCCTTTTGGTGTGTATAAGCTTATATCGCCTTGCCATATCCACCACTTTGTTGAATGGAAATACCAAGTGGGCCACTGTCTTATCACTTAACTCCAGCCTCAATCCTAGAATAAACTTCTCCACCTTCTTTCTTGGTTTTCTTATCAGATCAGCCCTATGCTTAGATAAAGCATTAAACTTCTGCACGTCTCTGGTACAGACTGGCATCCTGTTGTAACTTAATAAACTCCCAAAACAAGCCGACTCCTATGTTCCATAGATAAACTGCTCCTTAATCATTCCTTTAAATGTTTCCTAAGTAGTCTCTGGCTTAGGAATTTCTTCCTTCATCATTTCCCACCAAATACCAATCAGCCCTTTAAATTGCCTGAATACTAGCTTCCCCTTCTAAGCATCAGTAGATTCTAAATCTTTATATATTCTTTCACATATAAGTAGCCAATCACTTGCTTCCAAGGTTGATTTCATTCCATCAATCATTTCTGCTCCCCAACTCTAAAATTCTTTATTTATCTTAGTAAAATCTTCCCTAACTAGTTGCACCAGGCCCCCTTAGCATATTTAGGGCTTGCGTCGGTACTTACTATTGCACCAAGTTTTCCATAAATGGCTAGAAAAACAAATTTGTGTCTATGATTCCCATAGTTGGAGCTGGAATTCGAACTCCAATCTCTACTTTAACATTCAGGGTCGTTTACCTTCCTCGGCTATTAGTCTGAGTAATTTTGACCTCTTTTCTTATACTTGCTCCTCCCACGGTAGTTCTTATTTCCATCTTGCTTTTCTGTCAAGCAGGTCTTTATTAGAATTGGAAAGAAAGAGGGTGAAATAACAATAGAAGAATAGATATATCTACGTATATCTCTATATAGAAAAATATTGTATACATCATATAATAGCTTATAACTTTCCTAAGGTATTTACTTTATTTCAAGTATTTGACTATTTCTAGCTCTGTTTTACTTAAGTGTCCCTTAACCTAAGCTCTCTTAGACCAAGCTATAACATCTCCCATTTTGGGACAAAAGATACGTTACCAACATGTTGCACTCACCTTAGAATTGACGATAAAATGAGTTCAGTGTAAAACATTCTTAAGTAAAAACAGCAACTAAATGAAATGTCATCATACATAATACTCTATACATAAATATCTTTACGTTTTCATTACCCTAAAATGTGCCCACGAAGGGGTTGAATATAAGTAGAACATAAATACTAGTGTCGTGGCCGACGTATGAAGATGCTAACATGAACATTCAAACAGGGGAAACAAAACAACTTTTATTTTCAACCAGCCACATGCCTCATCTTTAGCATTCTTTGTTCGTCTTGCTAAGATGACCTGTCTATTCCTATAAACTCAGCCTACTCAAACTTGTAACTATGAGTTTATGGGAAAAAAACAATAATAAAAACTCGATTCATATACAAAGTCTGGACTAAGTTATACTTCACCCTAAACACAATATATAGTGAGGCCATGTTGCTAATGCGTGGAACGGGTTTTCCCTTCGTTATTCAATCCTATCAATGTATCATAGCATGAACCATAAATACAAGTTATTCATTTGTTCATAAGTTGCCCTACACTTACATATATCCCGTGTCTAAACCTTCATAGTCTTTTCACTTAATTTTCCACTCAGGTGTTATCTGGTTCCCTTTTATTTTTCAAGGTGATTACACTCTCGGTCGCCACAAAGGCCTTACACCTTTATTATTTCTTATTATCATATCCTCTTTACTTTTGGATGCCACTATGGCCTTACGCTCACTTTTTCATATACATGTTTAACTTAAATGCTTGGGTTATCACTAAGGCCTTACACCCTTTACCGAATGCAATACCGTCAATGCCATCTTCGGTTTCTTGGTCGCCACACAGGCTTACAGCAACATTTCCAAACAAGATGAACTTTAGGTACTTGGTTGCCACATAGGGCTACACCCTACAACTGAATGCAACATCGTAATTAGATGATGGGTTTCCACTATGGCCTTACACCCCATTACCAAATACAATGTAATTTGTGGACGTTAGGTTTCCACACAGGCCTTACACATCATTACTGAATACAATGTCATTTATGGACATTGGCTTGCCACATAGGCCTTACACCTCTTTACTGGATGAAATGTCATTTATGGACCTTGGGCTACCACTTGGGCCTTATACCTTGTTACTGAAAGTTCCTCCTAATAACTAATTGATTAGGCTTCAGCTATAAACAATTTTTAAACTTAGTTAGGTACCCCACCTATCCTCGGTCCTAACATAGGTCGGAGTTCTATTCCATCATACACTAAGCATTGCAGTACTCTAAGTACCCCCATTTGGCTATCTTAAACCGATAGGTCTCAGTATTGACTCCCCATTGGAAGTCAATGGTTCTTAGCGATGACTTTCCACTAAATTCAATAAGTCAAGGTATTAACTTTCCATTGAATGTTAACCCATTTAGGCTAATCACTACCCTCGAAATCAAATTAGGAAAGTCTAGTTCATTCACGGGTTCATTTTGCCATCTTTTCTTGCCTTTATGTTGGGTCTTGGTTCACCCATTTCTTCTTCTGGCAACTCTTGCCTTCGTATGTTGCTTGCACATTGGCCTCCGGCTGCAACCTCCTCTTTTAGCAATCACTTTTGGCTCTCTCCTTTATATTTTCCTATTTATTACACTTAGTATTACTTAGTCACTATTTCATTTAACTTTTGGTTTCGGTGTAGTCCTCATGTAATTGTACTCTTATTTTTCGCTTTATCTCTGCTACAAATAGCAAAGCCTGGCATCTAAGGGCGTCTGTCACTCGCTTTTACACGTGTTGCCCCCAGGTTCATTCAACCTCCACTATTATTTAGTGACAGTTTCCTTTACATTATTTTTATAGAAATTTAATATGATCTCAACCCCTTATTACTTAATCATGTAATTTGCATGCCTAATCAAGTTTCGGTTATCTTAATATTTAGTTTCGATATTCAAACCTAGCTTTCGGTAATGGTTATTTTTGGTTAGGAAAATATCGATAAAATTCTAGAAATCTTTATATCATTTCGAAACCATTAAAGTGGGAATCATAGTTAAACATCCTCTAATAAAGCTATCACAACCCCAAAACATTCATTAAAATATTATTCATCACTTACGGATGCTTAACATATATGATCTCTATCATATTAATCCAAACTATGTTAAGTCAACCATGAAAGTGGTAAATGGGTGTAGTATTACTCAGTTAATACTTTCATTAGCTTTAATCTTTAGGAGCTTTAGTTTTCTTTAGATTTTAAGCTTCCTATTTTTTTTATTCATAGACTGTTTCCACCATTAAAGAGTTTCAAAGCTTTTTTCTATTTACAAAGTGAATTAATATAAAAGGACATAGAGGTTATAATTATTACCTTATAATATCTTGGGTCGTTAGCCTCTTATAACCTTATTTCCCCATTTTTAGTCATTTCCTTGAATTAAATGCAAGTTGCAACATAATAAATAAATGTATGTCCAAAAACTTATCATGAAAAATCATTATTTATTTTAATCCAAATGGCAATAAGTAACTAAATGTCCCATAATATTTTTCGCCCCATTCAGAAGTTTTCCTTATTTAATCGTATAATTAAATTTAAACATCTATTCTAATAGTTAATTATTTAATTAATTGTTTATTAAATTATGGGGTGTTACATATAGGCTTTAACATTTTTCTAATGAAGGCTTGGGTTTATATTAGGAATTGTGTGAAAAATAAAGGAATAGGGTAGTATTTATAGACTCGAAATGGCTATAAATTATTTAATATAATTCCCAATTTTTCTCCTCGATTTACTCCTTGATAAACATTTATCATACATACTTTTCAAATGAAAACAAAGTCCCATTTGTTTCCTTTTATGGCCGACCATACCATATGCTAGATATATGTAAATTTTAGTATTTGATTATGTCAATAATTAATATGTTATTTTAATTATAAGGCTTCGTATAAATAAGTAAAAGATATAAAAAAATAATATAATATTTATATTATTTTTGTCCGTTTATCTACAATATTTATATATATATTCAGTTATGTTGAATTAAGAATCATGATGACAAACACTATTATTCGACTCTTGGTGTGAACTCATCCTTAAGTAACATTTAAATAATTAAAATATTAAAGCATATGCGGACTTTGCTGAAGTATAATTGTGGACATGAGTTCAGCTGCTTATAGAGGTGAAATCTTATTTGTAATTTATTTTTTTAGCAAAGCTAGTGGGCTTTAAAGTGGGTCATGCCACTGTATAAATATGGAAAAACAGGTGTTCTGTACATGCACAGAACATCTAAAAGGGTCTAGAGACCAAACCATAAAAAATGAAAAGCATTGGAGCTGGACAAAAGTGCCTAAACTACTAAATAGAACATGACTAAGCGCCCTCAGAAGAGGAGGAAATGCCACGACCATCATCCGACGCTGAACCAATAACATAAGAGAAACCAGAGAAGAGAGTAGCCAGATTCAGATCATAATCCTCAGAAGAAGGAGAGTAAATAAATTTCCCATCCCAGGTGACATCATAAAAAAACCTTTATTCGGCTCACTAATCTCGCCAACCCTGGTAAGGGACAGACCCTCACCCTCAATGTGATATGTAAGATAACGACTCTCTCCCTCAATGTCATTGATAAAGGCATAAAAAGTGTCAGTCTCAGTCGAGTGCCGCATTTCAAAAGGGAAATGAAGTCAGGCTCGTTCATCCGAATTCCAAATAATAGTATTAGACAAAGAAAGAGAGTCAGCCTCAATCAGGACTGAAGGAGACAAATTGGCAGAGGGGGGAGCTACATAAGCATCATCACTGGGAGGTACACCAATTGGGGCAACAGTGGAAATTGGATCAGATAAGGGAGGTACAAACTTTGGAATCTATTTCCCTGTAGGAGAACGTGGAAGTGGAGTCTGATCAACAAGAGGAATAAGGCCAGCAGATGCCGAACCGGAACACGCATCCGAAAGATGCCCAAAAGACTGGCATGACATATAAATCTCAGGTTTTCAACTGTAGCGAACTCTGACCTTAGCACAATGGCCACACATTAAGTAATTCGGAGTTCGATCGTCACTATATTTCTAATTTATTAAAGCCACACATTAAGTAATAATATATTTTGCACTTTTTCTTTTTGTCATCACTATATCACTAAGATATTCGGAGTTTGGTCAATAGTCCAAAACCCTATAATATCGATAGTTAATTATGAATCGCAACTTCAAAGCTCTTCATTCAATCTAATAACATTTATGAATTGATTCTTTTACTCTAACAAATGATTTTGATTTTATGTTGATTACCAATTACAGTGAGACTAGCCTTCTATATTAAAGGAATCCTTTCTTGAGTAGAGTTTCACTTCAAGTGGTTTAATGAATACCTGACTATGATTGTAACATTCGAATTATATAATGTGATTGACCATAATTAAAGTATAGTTGAGATATTCAAAATTAATGATATTCTCAAGCTTAAAGTCTACGACACGTTGGTACATGAGATCCTTTATTTTAATTTAGTTGTATTTAACTTATAAATGACTCTTGATAAGTCATTTTGTGACTGTTTCAAACAATCACAAGTTTGTAATCATTTGGTGTCCTCGACGATCATGAGTAATTCACCGTTCGTATGAAGAGCATTAGATACAGTACTCTCAAAGGATTCTTTGATATTATATGCTTGAAATATCTCGACTACAAATATTTATGGATAAGTATTTCAATTATATGATTGAATACTCATTGTTACAAATACATTCGCAACTGCAATTAGGTAATACTTTTTCCTAAGGATTTTCTACTTGTATGTATGTATTGTTTTCATAGCATACCTATACCATAATAAAAAAATACATAAAACGAAAAACAAAACAAAAAAACATATTTGTTTCAAACAAGATTCATTTGAAAGAGTTAGGATATATAATAAATTACCTAACTTTTTGCAGGGTGCGCCCTTAAATTTATCAGAAATGGCCTTACTAATTGGATCTACAATATTATTATTTATTACTACTCAATTAACCACAACTTTCTCATTACTGATAAATGATCTTATTATGTAATACTTGTAGAAAATATGTCTTGATTTATTATGAGCTCTCTATTCCTTATCAATCCACATTGCCACATTGTTATCACAAGACAAGGGTATTGGACCTTCGATGGATGGAATCACTCCTAGATCTCTAATGAAATCTATATTTCTTCTTTTATGATGTAATTTGAAGTGATGTAATCAACTTCCATAGTAGAATCTTCCACTGCTTCTAGAAATTTTCCAAATAAAACACAAAAGTAGGGATCGATTTGTTATCTTCTACATCACTTTGAAAGCTTGAATTAGGGTATCCCTCTATAAGGCACTTATCGATTTTATAAATTATAAAAAATCTTTAGTATTCCATAAATACTTAAGAAAATTCTGAATAGTCTTCCAATGATTTTTAGTAGGATTAGATTTATATTTGCTTACTACATCAAGTGTAAAAGCAATATCGGGTCAAGTTAACACAATAACATACATGATATAAAATATTGTCGAAGCATAAGGGAACCTTTTCATACACTCTCTTTCTCCATCATTGCATGGGGAGTCCTTTCTAGAATTCTTTATATTAAACCTTTTTAGTATTGTGTCTATGTACATAATTGGTATAATATGACCTTTAGAACCTCTATCTAGAGCGTTATACCTCTAACCACTTGAGCTAGAGATCCTTGAAAATTTAGTAATAACGTAATAATATACAAAAATCTAAGTAGTAGGAATAAGGTATGATAACAATATAGATATGTGCAAAACATAAATTATCGTATATGAGAAAAAGAATTACAACGATAACCTCTTATCCAAATCTCAGAACGTACGTTTCTAAATCTGTATAGTAAATAAGTCATATATCAAATATCTATACAATAATGCAATATGATAAGTAAATTTTTTTACTAATAATAAGGGGAACTAGATAATGAATGTTGATTGTAAAAGCACTAACAACTCTGGTGCTCTTCACAGCTAACAAGGTCAACCTATTCACACATAAGTAACAAAAGAAGAGGAAAGTAGAGAGACTTGACCATAAAGCCTGGTGAATGAAAAGTATTTCTAAACAACATGATAACTGATGTACATGTATTTCATTAACAATATACTAGGTGGTATCCATACCTAAAGTTGTATCCTCTCCTTCCCTAACAAGTTAACATGTTACGATATAATGCTACACCAATAATCAATCGTTCATCTAACATGTCAACAAATAAAATAGTAAGTGTGAAGAAATAGTGCTATCAGAAATCACTTGATTGTACAATTTGGATTGGGACTCAGATTGAATTCACCACTCCGAATCTAAAATGGAGAGAATATCATAGAAAGTCAAAGTCATGCAATCTTTTAACAAAGAAAATCACACCTCTTGAAACAATGAGTTTATGACTTTATATTTCTTAGCCTTAATTCCCCAAACTGTTGCTTTTCATTAGTCGTTAAAGGGCTTTACAAAATTGAAAATCTAGAGAAAGGTTGCATCCAGTGAAAACCAAGTGATACAGTTTGAACGAAAAGATCGAAAATTGATCATTTAAAACGACAAATGATTGTGTTAGATCATATACAAAGTAGTGTAATTGGAGATGAACCAAAATAAAAGGAGAAGATTAATAGGAAAAACAAAGAAGACTTACCAAACAATTTTGAATTTGTTGTAGGTAAGAGAAGCACTTCCATTTCTTCTTTTTTTCTTACATTAGTTTCCCTTTGTTTTATTTATTTCATTTGAGTTGACATAGAGAAAAACGATGACTTTTTTGAATAAAATTGGGTTTTGTTAACTTTTGATTCTTATAGAGAAAATATTGATGGCATTGATTAACCTGTACAATTTGCTAACTCGGATGTTGATAATTTAATACACATGATTTTCATACCACTGTTTAAATAGTCAATCAGAACTCAGTATCTATAAATCCTAATTTTTGTGTTATCCAATTAAACTTTCATCTAAAAGTTATTTTTGTTCCCCATAATAATATAATTATGCTTAATCTATAAATTGTTTATAATGTATAGAATATGTTTATTCTATTTAGTTGGTAGAATATTGAAACAAACATATTAACTATATTTTTTTTGAGCAAGACGGATGTGTAGTGATATACTACACAGTCGATTAATAATAGTAGGATAATAGGTAATAAGGTCCGGTTAACAAGCCCAACCGGTGGCCCAAAAAATAGGCTTAACTAGATATCATAATAATGTACATAAGAGAAATGGATTACAGGATGAAACACAAGCACCATATTCGATGTTTCAACTGACAAAATGGGGCTAATCTGTTTCGATTTGGAGCTGCTACCGAGGGTTGGCGCTGGTGCTGGCCATTGATTCCGTAGAGTTAGCAGGGGCGGTCCTCAGTCGAAATCTGAACGGGGCAGCGTTGGAACCTGTCCAGTAATTGAAAAGATACGAGATTCGACTACAAATGGCCGCAAAAGAATATCTTGGTTTGTTGAAGACGTGGGCATTTCTTTCTTTCCAGATGCACCAACAGTAAATGGTGATAAAGATGTCGAGATTGTGATTTCCGAGATCTTGCTGCCAGTACTCAAAAAAAGAAGCGAACTCCGGTATGTAACCAAGGAGATGCGTGCTGGCTAGGGCCCAAATTGCGAAAGAGAAATCATAGTCTATGAAAAGGTGAGTGATGGTTTCGACGTGGGAGGAGCAAAGTACGCAGAGTGGATCTGTGGGGATGTTTAGACGAATAAGTCTATCCTTGGTGTTAATGCGGTTATGAATGAGGCACCATTGGAAGAAGAGGAGTCTTGGGTGTGAATGGCATTTCCAAATCCTGCTGAAGGGGAATAGGCGGCCAGGGTGGGTGAGGAAGGAGTAGCAAGAGGATACAGAGAAGCCTTTAGATGGATTGAGTGCCTAGATGAAGCGGTCCGGTGAGTGGGATAGGCGAAGAGATTGGAGATTTTTAGAAGCTTCGAGAAGTTCATTAAAAGTTTCGATGGAAAAAAGGGAGGGGGGATGTAGGCTACCGGTGCCCAGGTGACAGAGGGTATTGATGGTGGCGAGTTGGAGGTTTGAGGAGGAGAAAAGGTTTGGTAGTGATTTGGCCAGAAGGGAAGGGTCCACCCACGTGTCATGCCAGAATAGGCAGTTCTTGCCATTGCCTATTATGACATGAAAGAGGGATTTGACTCGGGGGATGGTATGGAGGACACCGGACCAGAATGGGGATGGTCTGCAACTGGGAGGGTGATGCAGGGCTAGGTGTGGATTGGAGTAGTGATATGTATGTAGGATCCAGAGGAAATTGTCGGGGGAGAGAAAACGCCAGAGCCATTTTGTTAATAGAGTAGTGTTGAGCGAGGAGAGATCAGGGACACCTAGGCCACCATGGGGTTTTGGGAGGCAGACTGAGCGCCAGTTGATTAGGCACTTTGCTTTAGAGCCATTCCATAAGAAGGCCCTGCGAGATTTGTCAATTTTATCGGATACCCAAGAGGGGAGTTTGTGGAAGGAGATCCAGTAGGAGGGGATGGCTGAGAGGACCGATTTAACTAAGATTAATCTACCAACAGACGAGAGGGAAGCAGCTTTCCAGGATGAGAGGCAGGATTCAATTTTGTTAATGAGGGGTAGCCAGTCAGGGCGGGTGAGTCTAGTGGGACGAATAGGAAGGCCAAGGTAGGAGATTGTAAACTGGGAGAGTTTGCAGTTAAGGACGGCAGCGGTTGCAGGGCCAAGGTGGTTGGCAATGCCTAGCATGATTAGGGAGCTTTTGTGGAAGTTGATGGAGAGGCCAGAGATAAGTTCGAAGACATAGAGGAGAACTTTGAGGCAGTGTAGGTGGTTAGGTTCATGTGAGGCAAAGAGGATGGTGTTGTCACCAAATTGGAGGTTGGATATTTGAAGGTTCGAAGTAGGGATACTAATTCCGACCAAGTGGTTATTGGAGATGGACAATTTAATCATGCGGTTGAAGACATCTGCAATTAGAACAAAGATTAAGGGGGAAAGAGGGTCCCCTTATCGTAGGCCTCTCGTAGACTTGATGAGGCCACCAAGTTCACCATTGACTGATATGGAAGACATGCTGGAGTTTAGGATAAAGGATATCCAGGAGCACCATCTCGGTGGGAAGCCTCTGTGTCGCAATAGTTCGAGGATGAAGTTCCAGTTGACTGAGTCAAAGGCCTTAGAGAAGTCAAGTTTAAGTAGGATTCCTGGGGTGTTGGTTCTGTGGCAGAAAGACATAACTTCTTGAGTGGCGGCCACACAATCTAGGATATTGCGACCGAGGATGAAGGCCGATTGCTCCATGCCCACTGAGGGGAATATTACAGATTGAAGGCGGTTTGTAAGGATCTTGGTAATGATTTTGAAAGTGGTGTTGAGGAGGCTGATAGGTCGAAAGGAATCAAGGGAGGTAGGGTCATCTGTTTTTGGGATGAGGGTGATGTTGGCATAATTAATTCGCGCAATCGAGCTGGGATCATTTTGAAATTCAAGGCACATGTCTATTATGTCGGACTTCACTGTACTCCAGAAGTGTTTGAAAAATAGGGGGCCAAAACCGTCTGGTCCAGGGGCTTTATTATCGGACATATCTTTGACTGCAGCCCAGATTTCTTCTTCCGTGAAGGGATGATCGACTTGCATATTCTGTGGGTTAGGGTAAAGGAGATTCCAGTCTATGTCGGGTAGAGGGGTGGAAGGTTTGCCTAGGATGTTGCGGTGGTGGTTGGTGAAGAGGCGGAGGAGATCTGATTGGTCAGAGTAGGTGACGTTGTTGTGTTGAATGTTAGAGATAATCGAGGATCTGCGGCGCCCATTTGCTAACCTGTGGAAGTAGGCTGTGTTTCTATCTCCTTCTTCCAGCCACTTTACTCTGGAGCGTTGCTTCCAACCAATTTCTTCCTGTTTAAGGAGCCTTTCTAGTTCCTTTTCAAGGAGGATCAACTGTTGCAATTCTGGTTCGTCTAGGGGTTGAGACTCGGCAAGGATATTAAGATTGAGGATTTCGTCTTGGGTTTGAGAGATGCGAAGTCTTAGGGTACCCCAGATGTATTTGGCCCAAGGTCTTATCAACTTTTTGATAGAACGGAGCTTGGCCACAATACGAGCAGTAGGATATTCTAGATTGGTGGGTTGAGACCAGGCCAACTTAATGAAGTCATCAAAGGAGGGCTCTAGTAACCAGAGCTGTTCAAATCTAAACGGTTTGTGAGTGATGTTCAGTGAACCAGAGTCAAACAGGAGGGGGCAGTGGTCGGAGATCATGGTTGCCAACCCTGAGACAGTTGAGAGGGGATGTTGGTCTTCCCAGGCTGTGTTAAAGAGGAACCTATCTAATTTGGCTAGGGATGGGTGATCTCTACGGTTAGTCCAGGTGAAGAGGCGGTTACTGATGGGGGGTCAATCAACACGCAAGTGTTAATGAAATTATTGAAAGCAGTAGAATCTTGGGATAGGTTTCCAGAGTTTCTTTCAGTGGGGTGTCTAGTGGTGTTGAAGTCTCCGGCAATAATCCATGGGCCATTTATTCGGGCTGCGAAGTCCATACAATGTTCCCATAGGACAGCCCTGCCCTGTGTGTCAGTGGGACCATATACGTTCGAGAAGAAGTAGATAATGCCTGATTTAGAGTTGCGAAGTGCGACATTAAGGATTGAAGGGAATTTGATAATTTGATGTAAGGACCATATATTTTCATTCCATGCTGTAATGATCCCTCCTCTGGATCCAATAGCATCAATGTGGGCCCACCCAGATAAATGTGAACCAACAGTTTGTGTCTAGTGTGATTGTGTGGGGTCAGATAGCTTAGTTTCTTGAAGCATTAGAATATCAATTTTGTAGGGGGAAAGAATAGTGTTAACAGCATAACGCTTATATGGGTCCCCCAACCCACGAACATTCCATGTGATAAGTTTCATTGGGATTGGGAAATACGCTCCTGTTCTAGAGTTTGCATGCATGTGTAGTGTTCATCATGCAAACTCACACCCACGCAACGTGATAAGATTTTATTAAGCCTATTATTGGCAGAGGAAAAAACAACAGGCATTAAAAAACTACCAGTTTGACCAGGATCGGATGCTGCCCCAACCAATCTGGAGCTGCGCCTAACCATTGTCGGGGAGAAGAATTGTGCTGTGTCTATCTGGGTTGTCTGAGCTTCCTCGTCCTGCACAAATTGTTGTAGATGAGTATCTTCCTCCTGGGCAGTGTTATCTTGATTAAGTTCATGAGGAGGGGCCACGTTGAGGGGGGAAGCGACATTGATGGAGTGGGTGTCATCTTGGGCAGGAGCTGGGATATTGGGGGAGTCAGGGAGGACGAGGATGGAGGGGGAAAATGCAGGGTCGAGAGGCTGGTTGGATTGCAGGTAGAGAGGGGCGGAAAGATCTAGGTATAGCATTGGATCTCATCTATCCGTCATTTGGGCTGGGAACCCCCTTCTAGGACCCGATACTTCAAAAGAGTCGTCTTGGGGTGGAAGAGCTGGAAGGATAGGGGAGGCAAGGTGGCTTCATGATTCATGGCGTCAAAGAGGTCATCTTGGTCAAGAAGGATTGCGGGGGTAGTCCACTGTTGGTCAAGAAAGTTGAAGTTTTGTTCAAGGTTGTAATCGAGGCCAAGGTAAGTGATGTCAGGGGTACGGTTCGGGTGTGAGTGTTCCCAACGGTTAATGGTTAGGAAGAAGTCAGAGTTATTAAGGGAGGCCACGTAGGAGCAGGGGGTGGAGATGACCGCGAAGAATTGGATTCTGACGTAAAGAAACTGGTGGTCAATGTAGGCCCAGTCACATTCGTCCAATGCAATGAATCTGCCCATGGGCTTCAAGGCTTCTCTGATAGCATCTGGGTTTTCTTTGAAGAGTTCGGGGAAACCTTCAACTCTCGCCCATGACTCAGGTTCGAGGGAGGGAGCAGTGAAGTTGTCTTGGTCGGCCCATGGTCTCAGGAATACTGTACCTCCTGGTTTTGTTAAGGAGCCTCTCACGACGAAGACATTTCTCTCGAGCTCTGAATCACAGTAGATGAGAAAGCTATTATCAGTCAACATCCAGATCGGACGTTATCGATGCCCATACTGGTTGAGGGCAGCTTGGATATCTAGCGCACTCCAGAAGCCCTGGGTTATTGTGGCAATGAGGTAACGGGCAGAGTTTTCCATGAGAAATTCTGGGTTTGGAAATTTTTTTGAGGAAAGAGGAGCTGATGGATTGTGTGGGGTGGTTTTGGGAGAGGAAGGTTTAAGTTGGCATTGGAAATTGAATGCTGGGCTGGTGATGACGATGGGATATGAGTCGACTTTGTTTCAGTATGGGGGACCCACACTTTTCTGCCAGTGGGGCCTTGAGAAAGATTTGGTCTGGGAATTCGGGTTTGGGATGAAGAATGAGGATTAATAATTGGAGGGGAGTGCTTTTTGGCAGTGTTTGTCTTGGAAGACGAGAGGACGGGCTGCACAAGGAACGAGGCATGTCTCTTCGAGGGGCAAGTGAAGGAAAAATGACCAAAGTATCCGCAATAATAGCAAATCTTTCCATTTCTGCAAGATTTTGCCACGTGTCCATTACCCGCACATTTCAGGCACCTCCCTCTGGAACTCAGGAAAATGACCATTTCCCGCGTAGATTTGAATTTTGGGACAAGTTTGGGACGCTTGGGTTTGGGGTGGAGAGATGGAGATGGTTGAGATAACACGACCTGAGCGTAGCTACGACCGTCCTTATAGTAGGTGGGAGGTTTGCGGGCATAGCAATTGGTCACTTCAGGCGAGGCAAGCATCGGGTCAAGTGGATGGGGATCGGGGGGTGTAGCAAACGATGGTGGTGTAGGCAGGACGGGAGGATAAGCTGAAGCAGGATGACTGAAGTATGGAGCATATCTGGGGGGAACAAAGGAGATTGGAGGAGGAGGAGGAGAGGAGGAAATGGTATGGTTGGTGGTAGACGCCATTAACATATTAACTTTATTAATGTATTATTGTAGATGTCTAAAGGGACTGATATCATATGGGATCATTGTAAGCCTCTTAAAGAAAATGATAAAAGAGATAACCATTTTAATTATTTCTCATATTTAATAATTGGAGGAGTTTTCAAAATGAAGTATCACCTTTCTCAAACTTCAAAAAATGTAAAAGCATGTTCTAATCTAAGTAGTTAATATCAGAAAATATCGTCGATATATCTCATATTACTCTTTAACTAATATTTTTTCCAAAATATCGCTTTAAATATTGTTATCGGTATATCATCCAATATTTGATGATATATCGCTCCAATATTTAGTGTAGAATAACTGATATTTTTTAGGAATATCGATTATCATTGTAACTATTGGAGAAAATAACAAATAAATATCTTCTCAATTTTTGTTTTTAGTTTATGGTGAATGATGATATGTAGGCCATATTATTAATCCCAATGAACAAATTTTTTAGTTTTAACTAATTCTTTTCAGTCTTCTTTAGTATGCTTTCAATGAGGAAAAATCTACTTATTTCGTTGTTTTATTTTGTGTGAACACTTTACCTATAAAAACAAGTTTATGTAAGAGATACTTTTCATTATACGCTATTTCTAATTGTTAAGTTACCTTATGAAAATTCTTTTTTTTGTTTGTTTTAGTTATTATCAAGTGCCAAGAACTAAAAGTTTAAGAACGGTAAAATTATATATTTGACATATTGACAAAAAAAGGGCCAGAAGCAGTAACTGGTATAAACCAACATTACTTGTAAAAATCTGTATTTTTGGGTCTTCAAATTTGAATATTTAATTTATTTAAATATTCTGATTTGAATTTAAATTATTATAAATTATCTGTTTCGAATTTAGATTTGTTTTTTGATAACGTATTTTTAATTTAATTTTTAGAATTTTTCCATAATTTTTAATTTCAAACATAATTGAATTTTCGTTTGACGCTTTTTGCGGCAAACGTTCGTACTTTTGAAACTTCACATAATAAGTTAACTTATCTATTTTATTGTTGTTTTGTGATCATGTCACATTGTTTTGCGCCATCGTGTTTTTATTTCTGTCGTTCGCAGTCCGTATAGGAATGTAGTATTGTGTAGCATCGTACCTCAAAACTTTTAAAATAAAATTTTAGATCAAAGTCGGATATAATCTTTTTTTTCCTTCATGTCTTGCTTGTCCTTTATTAAGCAATTTGGTGGCTTTGCATTGAATGCTTGTCCATTTACCTTGGTCTTGAAATAATTAGTGTTCATTTTATATACAAGGAGATGTTCATTTCATTTTATTTCTCACTGCAATGGACATACATTTCTTTCTATTTTCTTTTTCCTTCCTCTACAAAAACAAAACACGGAGCACCAAGAATGGAAACAAAAGAAAAAAAGGGGGCAACACAAAATAGATGAACAATTTTCATTTCCTATTTTCTTCTTCTTGTTGCATGCATAAGATACACATTTTTTCACGTATCACATTTTCTCTGGAAACCAAAGTATATAGTATGGCACTTGGAAACTGAAGACACACATGGAATGTAAGTGAAGAAGGAGCGAAGTCTAGGCCTGGAAGAGATGCGTATAAGGGAGAGTGGGTTACTGGGTTTGTTTGGCGACTTTGGTTGTGGTTGCTGTAGCCTGTGTGTGTATGTATATTATGTATTTGTATGGGTATGTGCTTGCATAAGGGGAGATAGGCTGAGGGTTGCATGCGGTTGGCTTGGGGATTGTGAGGGGTGGAGGAAGTCATATTGTTAGGCGCGCGAAGAAAGAGATAGGGCGGTTGAGCTAGGAATGAAAGCGGCCAAGAGAGGTGTTGGCGTAGGTGGAGGATCAGGGAGCATGGGAAAGTTGAGCGCATGCGTATGTGTGTGTGTGTGTGTGTCTATATATATGAAAGAAGAGAATGGGTTACTTATGATTTCAAAAGATTTTGCAACTTAGTCCATATTATTGTGTTCAATTGCACTTGAGGAGGGGGAAGCTTCATTTGCAGGTGGATGCAGCTGTACTTGATTGGGCGTGACCCTATTTGATTTGGGTGAGAAAATATTATAAGTTTTCTTTTGATTATTTTATATTATTAAATGTCATAAACTTTGAATTGTTATAACCTGTTCGTATGAAATTCGATTGACAAACGGATTTTTGCGTTGTACTCGTATTGACGAGTACAACATTGTAGAGTAATTTGTTGGTAGCTTTGGACATGTAAATTTTTTTGACATAGTTAAACAAACCAAATTTAAATTACGTTATTTAAATTTATAACATCGTTTAAATCTATATACCTTAATTATCGATTCTTATTTGGACAAATAAATTAATGTTGAGTTAAACTGGATTGAGTATGGTAGTTGGACATTTGCTAGCGGAATAAAACATTGTTCCGCTAATTAAATAAATTTGACATCCAATTAGCATAATAAATCCTCGTTTTACTATCTATATATTTGGACATTTGATTATATGTCGTAAATTGATATGCCACTCTGGATAAGTAATATGTTAACCAATGATAGTTAAGTGTTAAATTATTTATTTAGTCATTGATTATGTGGATATTTGTTATTAACTTGAAAAGTTAAATTAAATAATATGTTAGCTTATTTAAGTACCATAGTGATCGTTAAGCCTCCTTCAATTTTAAAAGTTTAAAATGAAGGCTATTTTAAGAATAATTTTTATTTAGTAATAAGATTTTAAAAGGTAATCATTATTTATTCATAACGTTTAAAGATATTAATTGTTTTTTAATATGATTTAAGTTAATTATATTATTTATATGATTCTTAAAGGTTATTTCTTAAATGTTAATTATAATATTTAGTTATTATTTTAAAGTTATTTAGTTATTTTTTTTAAATGTTTTTAATTTTACTTTAATTATTTATTTAAAGTGATTTAACTATGCTTTAGACTTTAATTAAAGTAATTTAATTATATTGATTTAAGTTATTTAATTTTATGTATAAGTTAATAAATTATCATATTAATCTTAGTTTAAAGTTAATTAATTATTGTTTTAATAACATTTAAGTTAATTAATTATTATCTTAATATTATTTGGAAGTTGACTTATTAATACAATAATAGTGTTTTAAAATTAATTTAATATATTATTAATAAGATTTTAAACTTATTACTTTAAATGAGATTTAAATTGAATGGAATAGAAGGATGTTTAAATAATAACTTATTATGTTAAGTTATTTTAAATAATGTATGGTTTACCAAGGGAACCTTGTTGACTTAAGGAGTTTATTAAAGAGGTTTGTTAAAATATAGGAAGAGTTTTATAAATGGTTTTGAATATTTATAAAAGAATTTATAAATGAGTTTTAAAGATCTGAGAAGAAGAAGTTTTATAAACTGGATTGAGATTTATTAAGAATGTTTTATAAATGGATTGGAAATTTATAAAGGAACTTTGTAAATAGATTTGGTAATATTCATGAAATAAAGAGATTTTGGAAAGAAATGATTGATTTTCATGGCGTATTTCAAGGGGCAGGGATTGCCCACATTTTACTATGGATTCGCTGGGATAGCGACGTAACCATTATGTAAGTTGCGATCCATAGTCGATATGAAATGGTACTTTCCATATCTATTTTTAGAAGTTTTCAAATTCTAAATTTTGAAAGTGAAATGGTTTGTGAATATACTTATACCACTGAGATAAGTATATGGTTATATTTTCTATGTATCGAAATACAGTGTTTTGTGAAGTGTTTTATGAATATACTTATCCTGTTGAGATAAGTATATGAAAGTGATTTCCAACTTATTCGAAAGGTGATTTTAGAGTAATGGAAACTTAATTGAATGAGGCTTAGTGACGTTCCATGGGAAATATAATCTTTTTTTGGAATGTTTGTTTATTTGATAGTAAAATAACCAACTATCAAACCTTGGCCTAAATTTGTAATCCTTCTTAATTTTGATGGTCGGGAAATATTCCTTACTTAACGCCGAAGGATTTTAACTCTGGAAATATCTAGAGGAAATATGGGGATTATATGGTACAGTTACCATCGGTGGTGCTACACTATACGTATAAACTCGTTTCATTCTTCTAGGAAAAATGATAGAGAGATCCATGCACTCAAACGGTTAGGGGGTGATAACCGCTTTTATGTATTGTCTGATTATTTCCTAAAGAACCGGTATTGAGCATTCCATAAATCGACGTTTGATTTTGTGGAGCACCTGGGAAATGGAAGAGTGTACTCATAAGAGACGACTCGAACCCATAACCACTCCGAAAACCATATACGGTTCTATGGAGGAGATTCATGATATATTGAGATGTTGGGATCCATGTGTGATTCCGAAACCCGTTAGAGTTTGGGAATCTGGGTGTGATTCCAAGATCTAATTGAGATATGGAAATCTATGTGGGATTCTAAGACCCATTAGGGTATTGGAATCCAAGTGGGATTCCATGATCTATTTTGATGGCGGTGCGTGAGCTAGAATGCCGGACATAGCCTCATCAGTGAGCTAAACCAGAGATAGGAGGCATGGTCAGTAGGGTTGGCAAACCAACAGGGTGTAGTCGTCTCCTCCTAAATGTCACTTATAGTTGTTATGCATGGACACTCGGGCTTAGCGAGACCAGCTATGTTTTCCTATGGTACATCACTAGGGATGTATGCTGCTTCGGAAGGATATCTCTAATCCTTGTGCAAGAGGACCGTTCCTTGAAGTACTGAGGGCACCCCTATGGAAATCCTACACAATTAGCGAACGAGCCTTATCGGTTTTTGATTATATACCTAGTATTGTTCTGATGTACACTCACGAGCATCACAGCTACTTGATTATTATTATTTTCGCCCTCGGACATTATTATAATATCGATGGATTTTCTGTTATAAAAGTTTTGGTTATCGTAAGGTAAAAACCCGTCCGAGTTTATGTGCGGCGTGGTCTTACGAGATACTTTTGTTTTGAAAAGTTATTTAAACTTTAAGAATCCATTTGATTATGTTTCTCACGCTGGTTTTACCAGACTGACCCGGGCGTTGTTTTCCTATATTGCTCGGGTCAGACCAAGTATATTTTCAGGTTTAGTTGGATATTTATAGTGCTTTAGGAGAGGAGCTGGAGGCCCAGAGACGTATTCACATACATGATTATGTTTCCATTGCATTCATTGATGTATATTATTTAGCAATTGTAAGGACAGGTTGTTATTACTGTCCAGCTGAAATAGGTTAGTAAACTCTGATTGATGTCTGTATATACTTATATTACAGATTTGTTTTTATGTAAAGATCTGCTGTATATTATAAATCATTCATTCCACTATGAGATTCCGTGTTGTTATTTTTCTTCTTGCTTCTTTCTTCTTTCTTTTCCCTAATTATCCGCCTTTTTGTTCAATTTGGGTTGGACATATATGGTTTATTGTTAGATTGAACTATACAAAAAAGTGGGTCGTTACAGTTGGTTTCAGGGCTTAGGTTGAGCGAACACTTAGGCTTTGGTGGGTTTGACTCATTTGAGATAAGGGCGTGTATTTGTTAGTGATATAAAAATGTTTTATATTGTGTTGATAGATCTGTTAAGTGGCTTAAGAATTCTGGTTGATGCATTTGGCCAATGTTATCGATAGGAATTTTCTAAACACTCGAGCAAGACCAACTGACACAATATTGATTATGAAATGGGTTAATGAAATAAGTTTACCCAAATTTATATTTTGTATATAAAAGAAGTATCTTTCCCAAAAATTTATTATAGTTATAATTTATCCAGAAGATACTTTCCAATCAATGGCGGCTACCACCCACCATACCATTTCCTCCCCTCCTCCTCCTCCAATCTCCTTTGTCCCCTCCCAGATATGCTCCATACTTCAGTCATCCTGCCTCAGCTTATCCTTCCGTCCTGCCTACACCACCATCGTTTGCTACACCCCCCGATCCCCAACCACTTGACCCAATGCTTAACTCGCCTGAAGTGACCAATTGCTATGCCCGCAAACCTCCCACCTACTTTAAGGACGGTCGTAGCTACGCTCAGGTCGTGTTATCTCAACCATCTCCATCTCTCCTCCCCAAACCCAAGCGTCCCAAACTTGTCCCAAAATTCAAATCTACACGGGAAACGGTCATTTTCCTGAGTTCCAGAGGGTGGTGCCTGAAATGTGCGGGTAATGGACACGTGGCAAAATCTTGCAGGAATGGAAAAATTTGCTATTATTGCGGATACTTTGGTCATTTTTCCTTCACTTGCCCCTCGAGGAGACACGCCTCGTTCCCTGTGCAGCCCGTCCTCTCGTCTTCCAAGACAAACACTGACAAAAAGCACTCCCCTCCAATTAATAATCTTCATTCTTCGTCTCAAACCCGAATTCCCAGACCAAATCTTTCTCAAGGCCCCACTGGCAAAAAAGTGTGGGTCCCCCGTACTGAAACAAAGTCGACTCATATCCCATCGTCATCACCAGTCTAGCATTCAATTTCCAATGCCAACTTAAACCCTTCCTCTCCCAAAACCACCCCACACAATCCATCAGCTCCTCTTTCCTCAAAAAAATTTCCAAACCCAGAATTTCTCATGGAAAACTCTGCCCGTTACCTCATTGCCACAATAACCCAGGGCTTCTGGAGTGCGTTAGATATCCAAGCTGCCCTCAACCAGTATGGGCATCGAGAACATCCGATCTGGATGTTGACTGATAATAGCTTTCCCATCTACTGTGATTCAGAGCTCGAGAGAAATGTCTTCGTCGCGAGAGGCTCCTTAACAAAACCAGGAGGTACAGTATTCCTGAGACCATGGGCCGACCAAGACAACTTCACTGCTCCTTCCCTCGAACCTGAGTCATGGGCGAGAGTTGAAGGTTTCCCCGAACTCTTCAAAGAAAACCCAGATGCTATCAGAGAAGCCTTGAAACCCATGGGCAGATTCATTGCTCTGGACGAATGTGACTGGGCTTACATTGACCACAGATTTCTTTACGTCAGAATTCAATTCTTCGCGGGCATCTCCACCCCCTGCTCCTACGTGGCCTCCCTTAATAACTCTGACTTCTTCCTAACCATTAACCATTGGGAGCACTCACACCCGAACCGTGCCCCTGACATCACCTACCTTGGCCTCGATTACAACCTTGAGCAAAACTTCAACTTCCTCGACCAGCCGTGGATTGCCCCCGAAAACCTTCTTGAGCAAGATGACCTCTTTGACGCTATGAATCATGAAGCCACATTGCCCCCCTATCCTTCCAGCTCTTCCACCCCAAGACGACCCCTTTGAAGTGTCGGGACCTAGAAGGGGGTTCCCAGCTCAAATGACGGATAGATGGGACCCAATGTTAGACCTAGATCTTTCCGTCCCTCTTTACCTACAATCCAATCAGCCTCTCGACCTTGCATTTGCCCCCTCTATCCCCGTCCACCCTGACTCCCCCAATATTCCAGCTCCTGCCCAAGATGACACCCACCCCATCAATGTTGCTTCTCCCCTCAACATGGCCCCTCCTCATGAATTTAATCAAGATAACACTGCCCATGATGAAGATACTCATCTACAACAATTTGTGCATGACGAGGAAGTTCAGACAACCCAGATAAACACAGCACAATTCTTCTCCCCGGCAATGGTTAGGCGCAGCTCCAGATTGGTTGGGGCAGCATCCGATCCTGGCCAAACTGGTAGTTTTTTAATGCCTGTTGTTTTTTCTTCTGCAAATAATAGGCTTAATAAAATCTTATCACGTTGCATGGGTGTGAGTTTGCATGATGAACACTACACATGCATGCAAACTCTAGAACAGGAGCGTATTTCCCAATCCCAATGAAACTTATCACATGGAATGTTCGTGGGTTGGGGGACCCATCTAAGCGTTATGCTGTCAACACTATTCTGCCCCCCCCCCACAAAATTGATATTCTAATGCTTCAAGAAACTAAGCTATCTGACCCCACACAATCGCAATTGACACAAACTGTTGGTACACATTTATCTGGGTGGGCTCGCATTGATGCTATTGGATCCAGAGGAGGGATCATCACAGCATGGAATGAAAATATCTGGTCCTTACATCAAATTATCAAATTCCCTTCGATCCTTAATGTCGTACTTCGCCACTCTGAATCAGGCATTATCTACTTCTTCTCGAACGTATATGGACCCACTGACACAGGGCAGGGCTGTCCTATGGGAACATTGTATGGACTTCGCAGCCTGAATAAATGGCCCATGGATTATTGCCGGAGACTTCAACACCACTAGACATCCCACTGAAAGAAACTCTGGAAACCTATCCCAAGATTCTACTGCCTTCAATAATTTCATTAACACTTGCGTGCTAATTGACCCCCCCCCCCATCAGTAACCGCCTCTTCACCTGGACTAACCGTAGAGAACACCCATCCCTAGCCAAATTAGATAGGTTCCTCTTTAACACAGCCTGCGAAGACCAACACCCCCTCTCAACTGTCTCGGGGTTGGCAACCACGATCTCAGACCACTGCCCCCTCCTGTTTGACTCTAGTTCACTGAACATCACTCACAAACCGTTTAGGTTTGAATGGCTTTGGTTACTAGAACCCTCCTTTGATGACTTCATTAAGTTGGCCTGGTATCAACCCACCAATCTAGAATCTCCTACTGCACGTATTGTGGCCAAGCTTCGTTCGCTCAGAAAGTTGATAAGACCTTGGGCCAAATACATCTGGGGTACCCTAAGACTTCGCATCTCTCAAACCCAAGATGAAATCCTCAATCTTAATATCCTTGCCGAGTCTCAACCCCTAGACGAACCAGAATTGCAACAGTTGATCCTCCTTGAAAAGGAATTGGAAAGGCTCCTTAAACAGGAAGAAATTGGTTGGAAGCAACGCTCCAGAGCAAAGTGGCTTGAAGAAGGAGATAGAAACACGGCCTACTTCCACAGGTTAGTAAATGGTCGCCGTAGATCCTCGATTATTTCTAACATCCAACACAACAACGTCACCTACTCTGACCAATCAGATCTCCTCCGCCTCTTCACCAACCACCACCGCAGCATCCTAGGCAAACCTTCCACCCCACTACCCGACATAGACTGGAATCTTCTTTACCCTAACCCACAGAATATGCAAGTCGATCATCCCTTCACGGAAGAAGAAATCTGGGCTGCAGTCAAAGATATGTCCGATAATAAAGCCCCTGGACCAGACGGTTTTGGCCCCCTATTTTTCAAACACTTCTGGAGTACAGTGAAGTCCGACATAATAGACATGTGCCTTGAATTTCAAAACGATCCCAGCTCGATTGCACGAATTAATTATGCCAACATCACACTCATCCCAAAAACCGATGACCCTACCTCCCTTGATTCCTTTCGACCTATCAGCCTCCTCAACACCACTTTCAAAATCATCACCAAGATCCTTGCAAACCGTCTTCAATCTGTAATATCCCCCCTAGTGGGCATGGAGCAATCGGCTTTCATCCTCGGTCGCAATATCCTAGATTGTGTGGCCGCCACTCAAGAAGTTGTGTCTTTCTGCCACAGAACCAACACCCCAGGAATCCTACTTAAACTTGACTTCTCTAAGGCCTTTGACTTAGTCAACTGGAACTTCATCCTCGAACTAATGCGACACAGAGGCTTCCCACCGAGATGGTGCTCCTGGATATCCTTTATACTAAACTCCAGCATGTCTTCCGTATCAATCAATGGTGAACTTGGTGGTCTCATCAAGCCTACGAGAGGCCTATGACAAGGAGACCCTCTTTCCCCCTTAATCTTTGTTCTAATTGCATATGTTTTCAACCGCATGATCAAACTGTCCATCTCCAATAAACACATGGCCGGAATTAGTATCCCTACATCGAACCTTCAAATATCCAACCTCCAATTTGCTGACGACACCATCCTCTTTGCCTCACCTGAACCTAATTCCCTACACTGCCTCAAAGTTCTCCTCTATGTCTTCGAACTTATCTCTGGCCTCTCCATCAACTTCCACAAAAGCTCCCTAATCATGCTAGGCAATACCAACCACCTTGGCCCTGCAACCGCTGCCGTCCTCAACTGCAAACTCTCCCAGTTTCCAATCTCCTACCTTGGCCTACCTATTCGTCCCACATGACTCACCCGTCCTGACTGGTTACCCCTCATTAACAAAATTGAATCCCGCCTCTCATCCTGGAAAGCTGCTTCCCTCTCGTCTGCTGGTAGATTAATCCTAGTTAAATCGGTCCTCTCAGCCATCCCCTCCTACTGGATCTCCTTCCACAAACTCCCCTCTTGGGTATCCAATAAAATTGACAAAACTCGCAGGGCCTTCCTATGGAATGGCTCCAAAGCAAAGTGCCTAATCAACTGGCGCTCAGTCTGCCTCCCAAAACCCCATGGTGGCCTTGGTGTCCCTGATCTCTCCTCGCTCAACACTGCTCTATTAACAAAATGGCTCTGGCGTTTTCTCTCCCCCGACAATTTCCTCTAGAAAGACTGGATCCTACATGCATACCACTACTCCAATCCACACCTAGCCCTGCATCATCCCCCCCCCCCCCCCAGTTGCATACCATCCCCATTCTGGTCCGGTGTCCTCCATACCATCCCCCGAGTCAAATCCCTCTTTCATGTCATAATAGGCAATGGCAACAACTGCCTATTCTGGCATGACACGTGGGTGGAACCTTCCCCTCTGGCCAAATCACTACCAAACCTTTACTCCTCCTCAAACCTCCAACTCGCCACCATCAATACCCTCTGTCAACTGGGCCCCGGTAGCCTCCATCCCCCCTCCCTTTTTTCCATCGAAACTTTTAATGAACTTCTCGAAGCTTCTAGAAACCTCCAATCTCTTCGCCTATCCCACTCACCTGACCGCTTCATCTGGGCACTTAATCCATCAAAAGGCTTCTCTGTATCCTCTTGCTACTCCTTCCTCACCCACCTTGGCCGCCTATTCCCCTTCAGCAGGATTTGGAAATGCCATTCACACCCAAGACTCCTCTTCTTCCAATGGTGCCTCATTCACAACCGCATTAACACCAAGGATAGACTTATTCGTTTAAACATCCCCACAGATCCACTCTGCATACTATGCTCCTCTCACGTCGAAACCATCACATACCTTTTCATAGACTGCGATTTCTCTTTCGCAATTTGGGCCCCTGCCAGCGCGCATCTCCTTGGTTACATACCGTAGTTCGCTTCATTTTTTGAGTATTGGCAGCAAGATCACGGAAATCACAAACTTGACATCTTTATCACCATCTATTGTTGGTGCATCTGGAAAGAAAGAAATGCCCACGTCTTCAACAAACCAAGATCTTCTTTTGCGGACATTTGTAGTCGAATCTCACATCTTTTCAATTACTGGACAGGTACCAACTTTGCCCCGTTCAGATTTCGACTGAGGACCGCCCCTGCTAACTCTGCGGAATCCATGGCCAGCACCAGCGCCAACCCTCGATAGCTGCTCCAAATCGAAACAGATTAGTCTCATTTTGTCAGTTGAAACATCGAATCTGGTGTTAGTGTTTTATCATGTAATCCGTTCTCTTATGTACATTATTATGATGTCTAGTTAAGCCTATTTTTTGGACCATCGGTTGGGCTTGTCAACCGGACCTTATTACCTATTATCCTATTATTATTAATCGGTTGTGTAGTATATCACTACACATCCGTCTTTCTCAAAAAAAATTATTATAGTTATTCTTGGTTGTGCTTTGTTGTTAGGAACTAATAATATTCCATCATTATAATTTAGAATTTGATTAGCCATGCTCGCCAGTTTTTGAGCATCGACTATTATCCATTAATCTATCTTGAATCTTCCTTTTGAAACCTGGATGATATATATAGGAATTTTAGGAACATTAAAACGAATACGTTATGAATTAAGTTTCACAATTTGAATATAAGGCATTTGTTGATAATGTTGGGTTAAAATTTGATTTCTAAGGGTTGTTTATTTAAAAGAATATTTAGTTATTGTTTTTTAAAGTTATTTAGTTATTGTTTTTTTAAATGTTTTTAATTTTACTTTAATTATTTATTTAAAGTGATTTAACTATGCTTTAGACTTTAATTAAAGTAATTTAATTATATTGATTTAAGTTATTTAATTTTATGTATAAGTTAATAAATTATCATATTAATATTAGTTTAAAGTTAATTAATTATTGTTTTAATAACATTTAAGTTAATTAATTATTATCTTAATATTATTTGGAAGTTGACTTATTAATACAATAATAGTGTTTTAAAATTAATTTAATATATTATTAATGAGATTCTAAAGTTATTATTTTAAATGAGATTTAAATTGAATGGAGTAGAAGGATGTTTAAATAATAACTTATTTTTTTAAGTTATTTTAAATAATGTATGGTTTACCAAGGGAACCTTGTTGACTTAAGGAGTTTATTAAAGAAGTTTGTTAAAATATGGGAAGAGTTTTATAGATGCTTTTGAATATTTATAAAAGAATTTATAAATGAGTTTAAAGATCTGAGAAGGAGAAGTTTTGTAAACGAGGTTGGGATTTATTAAGAATGTTTTATAAAGGGGTTGACAATTTATAAAGAAACTTTGTATGGTAATTTTCATGAAATAAAAAGATTTTGGAAAGAGATGATTTATTTTCATGGCGTAATTCGAGGGGCAGGTATTGCCCATAGTTTACTATGGATTCACTGGAATAGCAACATAACCACTGTGTAAGCTGCGATCCGTAGTCGATATGGAACGGTACTTTCCATATCTATTTTCAAAAGTTTTCAAGTTCTATGTTTTGAAAGTGAAATGGTTTGTGAATATACTTATACAATTGAGATAAGTATATGGTTATAATTTTTATGTATCGAAATATAGTGTTTTGTGAAGTGTTTTGTGAATATACTTATCCTGTTGAGATAAGTATATAGAAGTGATTTCCAAAGTATTCTAAAGATGATTTAGAGTAATGGAAACTTAATTGAACGAGGCTTGGTGACTTTCCATGGGAAATGTAATCTTTTTTGGAATGTTTGTTTATTTGATAGTAAAATAATCGACTATCAAACCTAGGCCTAAATATGTAATCCTTCTTAATTTTGGTGGTAGGGAAATATTCCTTACTTAACACCGAAGGATTTTAACTCTGGAAATATCTAGGGGAAACACGGGGATTATATGGTACATTTATCATCGGTGGTGCTGTACTATACGTATAAACTCGTTTCGTTCTTTTAGGACAAATGATAGGGAGATCCGTCCACTTAAACGGTTAGGGGTGATCCCCGCTCTTATGTATTGTTTAATTATTTCCTAAAGAACAGGTATTGAGAATTCCAAAAATCGACGTTTAGTTTTGTGGAGCACCTGGAAAACGGAAGAGTGTACTCGTAAGAAATGACTCGAACCGTAACCACTCTTAAAACCATATACGGTTCTATAGAGGAGATTCGTGATATATTGAGATGTTGGGATCCATGTCTGATTCTGAAGCCCATTGAAGTGCGGGAATCTGGGTGTGATTCCAAGATCTAATTGAGATATGTGAATCCATGTGTGATTCCGAGACCCATTGGGGTATGGGAATCCATGTAGGATTCCATGATCTATTTTGATGGTGGTGCATGAGCTGGAATGCCGGATGTAGCCTCATCAGCGGGAATAACTAAAACCAGAGATAGGAGGCATGGCCAGTAGGGTTGGCAAACCCATAGGGTGCAGTCGGCTCCTCATGGATGTTAGTTATAGTTGTTATGCATGCATAGGGTGATGCACTCGGTCTTAGAGAGACCAGCTATTTTTTCCTATGTTACATCACTAGGGCTGTATGCTGCTTCGGAAGCATATCTCTGATCCTTATGCAGGAGGACCATTCCTGAAGTACCGAGGGCACCTCCATGGAAATCCTACACAATTAGCGAACAAGCCTTATCGATTTTTGATTATATACCTAGTATTGTTCTAATGTACACTCACGAGCATCACAGCTACTTGATTATTATTATTTTCGCCCTTAGACATTATTATAATATCACTAGATTTTCTGATATAAAAGTTTTAGTTATCGTAAGGTAAAAACCCGTCGGTGTTTATCTATGGCGTGGTCTTATGAGATAATTTGTTTTGAAAAGTTATTTAAACTTTAAGAACCCATTTGATTGTGTTTCTCACGCTGGTTTTACTAGACTGACCCAAGCATTATTTTCCTATAATGCTTGGGTCAGACCGAGCATATTTTCAAGTTTAGTTGGATATTTTTGGAGCTTCAGTAGAGAAACTGGAGGCCCAGAGACGTATTCACATACATGGTTATTTTTTCATTGCATTCATTGATGTATATTATTCAGCAATTATGAGAACTGGTTGTTATAACTATCCTGCTGAAATAGGTTAGTAAACTCTGATTGATATTTGTATGTACTTATATTACAGATTTGTTTTTGTGTTAAGATTTGCTATATATTATAAATCATTCATTCTAATGTGAGGTTCTGTGTTGTTATTTTTCTTCTTGTCTTCTTTTTTCTTTCTTTTTCCTAACTATCCGTCTTTCCATTCAATTTGGGTTGGACATGTGTGGTCTATTGTCAGCTTGAACATTACAGAAAAGTGGGTCGTTACGTTACTTGTAATTTAAATGAAAATGAAAATGAAGAAACTATAAATATAGATAAAGTTAAAAAAATAGTAGATGATTAGATGACCAAAGAAATAAATAATATAATATAAAATAAAGAAAATAACAAAGATGTACATTATACAAAATTTTGATTTTGTTGAGACTGTTTTAAGACATGTATTTAATAGAATATCCCAGTCTTTACTAATAACTACAGATCCAAATATCTAACAATTTAACATCTTTATAGCACAATATCATTTTAACATGTTCTAGATATATTCGATATTTTATTGATATTATCTGGTATTATCATGATATTTTAAAATATCTCATATTGATACTTGACCGATACGTATCAGATATCGAATTTAACTACTAAGGTTCCAATGTATTAGAATCGGTAACCACATTATTTAAAAGCACATTGAAACAATAAATGTAACACCTTTGATAATAATGACAAAGCAAATTATCTCGATGACGATGTCAATAAAGTTCTTGCTGGCGTAGGTTCAAAAAAGAAAAAGTGATCGATATTCTATGGAAGAAGGAAGATAGAGATGATATTTGAATGAATATTTATCAGGTATTTATGCAAATGCTTTGCCTTTTAATTTAGTCAGAAGCCCTTTATTTGGCATGGTGGAAGGTAAAAGGAAAAGGTTTAAAGATTCCTAGCTATCATGAGAATAATTTTGTAATGAAGGAAGTTAAAAATGTCAAATAGAAGCTAGAAACATACAAAGAGTAGAAGAAGATGGATTGTAAGATTATGTTAGACGGGTGGAATGGTAAAACACATAGGAGCATCAAGGATTTTTTCGGTGAATAGTCTAAAGGGAGCCGTGTTTTTATAATCCATTAACTCCTCTTTAATTATATAAAAATGTGGAAAATATTTATCAAATGTTTATTGATGTGCTTGAAGAAGTTGGGCAAGGAAATGTAACTCACGTTTTTACTGACAGTGTTGCAGCTTTTGTTGAAGCTAGAGAAATGTTGATGAAGAAATATAAAGTCAAATATTTTGGTTGTCTAGTGCAGTTCATTTTGTTAGATCTAATGCCTACCCATGTTGGGACCTTTGGACGTGAAAAAAAGGTAACATGATTTTATTTATAAACAAAGTTGGTTTGTAAATCTTATGCAAAGGAATATGAAATTTAAAAATTTAACAGGATCAGCAATAAAAAAAATTGCACCACGATATTTAACATTAAAGTGCATGTCACAACAACATAATGGTCTAAGAAAATGTTAACTTAAGTGAACGGAAGGATAATCCGTCATGTAGAAAGATAAAGGGTGAGGAAGTTCAAAACATATTTTAAATAAAAAAGATTATTGGAATGAAATAAAATATTGCTTGAAAAATACAATTCTATTTATTAAAGTTCTTAGACTGGTAGATGGTGATGCGGAACCCGCAATCGGTTATATTTATGAAACAAAGGATTTAACCAATAAAAAAATAACTTTGTACTTTCAAATGTGTGGAGTCTAGACATGAGGATTTGTATGAGAAATTGTAACACCCCCACCTCTATACCCATATTATCCAAGAGTATTACTAGGTAATATTGTCAGATAATACAGAGAATGAGGCGATATGGGGTACACAAGTGAATATCCCCTTAGGCTAACACTGGTACGTATTAAAACATCATATGTAACTGTCCAACAAACGTACACATTAACAACACAAAGCAATGAACATGTATGCCTCATGGATAGAACAATACAATATACAATGAGTGAAAGAGAACACAGAGTCGGCCGCAGCGATAACATATAATATATATATAATACAATAATACTATAAGAATACAATACAACTCAAATGTATACTACATATACAAATAGTGAATCAATATCATACAAATATCAGGTAGTCATCCTAATATAATACTCCTTTAAGCCCAAAGTAAACAAATATCGGTCATATCGTCCCTATACCTAGAATGTCTCGAACTGACCCGAGTATTATATAAATAACACACGGGTCAGACTATATCTAAATTAGGAGTAAAATAATATGATAACATGCATAGGATCAAAAGTACGCAGTAGTGTATGCATGGTATGTATGTGTATATGTATATATAATTATAATACTATAGACAATCACAAATGCATCTCATAATCTCAAATATCATAGAATCATGTGTAAAAATGTCATTACCCATATAAAAACTCATCTAATTAGAATCCACAAATCAACTTAAATGGGTGAATCATACATATCCTTTAATCATCACGAGATATAAGGCGAGATAGCCTATAGTATTATCCCATCAAATTCAACATCATAAAATCAAAAATATGAATCAGTCACATTTCAAATCACATCAATAAACAAAGGCTATCTCTAAAATATCAATTCAGAAAAGCATGTATATATAGGGACTGACTACACTTTAGACTCAACCAGTTTCTAGTCTAGTCAACTCATTATAGGAAAGAGAAATATATGCCAATCCACTACATACACATATACCTTGAATCTAACGAGAGACTAATAGCCGCCTACCGCAAGCCTGCTCTAGGAACACAGGTTTAATTGCCAAACACAGAGTAACCGTCTATTCCTACAGTCTTCAAGGTATATGTCCATCTACTATACTCACATACCTTGAACCAGATAGGGAGACTGATAGCCACCTACCGCTAGCTTGCTCTAGGAACGCAGGTCTACTCGCCTACTATAGAGTAACCGTCTATTCCTATAGTCTTCAGTTACCTCGAAGGACATCGTGACTTTATCCACTAGTGGCTCGTCAACACGTAGTCTCGGTCACGACCTTGCTTTGCCCCTAATGGTAATAGATTGCTGGCCTGAGTGACACAAGGGGCTACGGGAAACAACCCATCTACTAACAATACTATGATGCACATCAAATGGACATATAACTACGGTGTCGCGAATCTGGGGCACGACCCCATGCTTAGGCCATCAGGGTGGATACTGGCTAATCTGGTTTACTCTCGAAAAATAAAGAAAGCGGGACACAATGTGGATAGTAATATGGTACTCATACCCTATCACTTCACATATCTCTAGTAATAGGCCGACACATGGCTCTTATAAGTCAATATCTAACATTACGATACTCCTCATTGAGTATCACATGGACTCGTGAGTGTAATTCTCATTCAAGTGACATTTACTTATAAAGAATAATCAAATAAATAACATAACGACATCTCATACCACTACAAAACTAATGTTATGAAAAATGTCATCAACGCTACATTTCTTTTTATAGTTGGATGTAATAATTATGTAAAAAACACAATGATTGAAATACAAGTAAAATCAAGTGACTTGTTGCAGATCATCGTAAAAAACTTTTAATTAAAGAATAAATACATGTCAAAATTGTTCACTGAACCAAATAACCATTTATAGTAAAATTGAGCTTTACTATAATCTTTATATGATAAGTTTTGAAATGCTTAGACAAGAATTAATTCAATAATATAAGTTCAGCGAGAGTAAGATATTTCAAACATGTAATCAAAATTGAGCATACCAGCAAGAAAAACTACAAGTTGATATGACATACCAATTAAAGTTGATATAAATAAATCGAATTAATACAAGTTTAAAAATCCTAGACTAAGTCACTACAATGATATAAACGTATAATGTAGGTTGTAGGTTATATGTACATCAGATTAATTCATGTGGTTTTTGATGTCATTATTGGTGGTTAACCTATTCCATATAATTATTTTTCACGTAGAAAGTTAGGAGAAATAACAAACTCCAATAATTTTTCTTAATTGTATTCTTATATACTTCAGCAATAAAAACTGAATAACAGATTGTAATACAAATTTTAAGAAGAGTATATTACTAGATAAGCAATTATATGCTTATAATCCTAACTACATTTTACCCTAACAAAGGAGTACATATTATAACATAGAAATCAGTATATCATTTTGAGAAATTGAACATAAAGAATAGTAGATGACTAAAAATGAAATTTTACCACATTTTAAGTGTAGTGCAGAAAGACAATCTTAAAAGGTGTATTTGTTTACATTATACCATGTATGTATCTCTAGATGCAAGATTTATGGTATTACGATGCTCAAAATATAGCTATTAAATATAAATTTCATCAGATAATCAAGCCACTAATTTCTTCAGCTATATTTCATCTAAGCAAAAATAAAAAAATCGATCAAATTGAGAAGAAAATTTTCACTTAAATGTTTTGCTAGTGCTGCAATTTAGTTAGTGTATGCTTTAAATCATGCATCAACAAAAAATTCCACCACATGGTAGAACTTTTAGTTTATTAAATTCTATATTTAAAACACAAATCTGTAATATAAAATTATCTTTCCTCCATGTCTTGATCAGTAAGACTGCTATAAACAATAAATAGGAACCACCTGCAGTAATCACTTATACTAAAATAAAATAACCTGCAGTAATCACAAACAATCACAAAATTAGCTTTCCTGTTTAATGTTGGTAAATAAAATAACATGCAATCCTTATGCAATCTATACTATCTAGTTATCATTTTACATTTCATATTGACCTCGTTTACACGAACTTAAGAGAAAGTTTACCAAAAAGATGTAAAATGAATAAAATTGTATAACATGAAAACCATATGGCTAGAATTTGATCATTTCAAAGCAACAAAAACTCAACAAAACATGCATTCATTCACATAGATAAACCAAAAAAAATTCATGCAGCATAAAATATGAGCATATTGAATAGATAGTGAATCAATATTGAATACAAACCTAAATACAACAATATCCCAACAGAATATTCATATACTCAAAGAAAATCAAAGCATATATCATCGTTATATCTTATATTATGTAACATTTACCAACTTCCCCTACGTATAAACATGACAGAGATCTTTGTAAGATATTAACACCTAATTTTCATTCTAAAACTTTCAGTTCTTGCTATACCCCCTAGAACGAAATAGTTCTTCACTACTTAGTCCTTAAACATCTTACAGTGTAAACAAAAATAGTTCAAATTGACAAGCACCATTGTCCCAGTGGTTAAGTGATTCGACTTTGGTGCGAGAGGTCACAAGTTCGAAACTTGTGTAGCGTGATCCAAACATTTATTGACACACGATTTGTGGTTTGTTGTCCTAGTGACATGTTGTATCTAAGTACCATTTCAAAATAAAAAATAGTTCAAATTAATCGCTAAACAGTTCAAATTAGTCGCATTTATTAAAATAAAATACATAATAAAATCAACTGCTCAAATTAGGATTAAATCAACTATTCAAGTTAGGCAAACATTCAAGAATACGATGCATCCAAATTAATATAAAATCAAATTGAACCACAGAATCGATTTAAAAAATTCATACCTAAATATACCTATACCGCGAGGAGAAACTCTTGCTAGCTGTCGCGACGATGTTGAGTGGAGTACAACGACAGAGTCGACGATGAAAAGGAGAAACTCTTCAGCGCGATGAAATTTGAGCTCGATTAAAAGGGAGGAAATTTTTCTTCAGTAGAAAGCAAAAGGGATGAAAGTGAAAGAGGATAATAAATTTTTCTAAGTATACGAATGGATTTAGGTTGGTCACATTTATTTAGTTTACGTGGAATTTTTTAGGAAAGGCGGGAACGCGAAATGTTTTTGGCCAATAGTGAAAATAATATTAGTTGCATTTAACAAAAATGCAACAAAATTTTGCAACTATAAATGGTTTTTCAGGTACTGTGTTACCGAAAGTCCCATACCAGATGGTATCACTAATCCATTCATTCAAATTTCTCATCACATAGAAATAAAATCACACAAATCAAATTTAAAGATGTCATCACCATATCATATCAAATCACTAAACAAATACATATCAAGGGTGAATCATTCATATAATCCAATTTAGTATAGGAAAATGAGAAATCGGAAGATTTAGGAATCATGCAAAAAAAATTCCAATTTAATTTGGAAAATGAAATAATAATAAAGATTATCAAAATATATCTTTAAACATTTAAATCAAATATTTGAATATATATAAACTCAAAAAAAAATTACATTAATTTCAAATCATAAAATATAATCAAATTATTTAATTATTTTATAAAAAGAGCCTATATTTTTCTAAAATATACAATCTCTTTCAATAATATTTAAGTAACCATAATATTAAAATCTCTTTAAAATAAAATGATAGTTTTTATAATATACATTATAATATAGTAGTATATTCTATTTTATCTTTAAAATAATTTCAATATAATATTATGTCATTGATTTAAATAAAAGAGTTTATAACCAAAAAGAGACTATTTTTATATTTCTAATTAACAATATATTTATAAGTTTGAAAATAGCTAAATTAAATAAAATTCAGTAAATTTATTTATAAAATACTTTTAATAAAATTTTAAAACCATTAAATAATATTTCAAAGCTTTCCAAACATTCTTTAAAACAATAAATTAATGAATATCTATATATAAAATATGGAGTAAAATTTCTCTATAAACATATCAACGAACATTATTATATATATCACGGAACCGGAATCGAATTCCATCAACTCCGGTCATCATAAAATTCATACATCTACATACAAATAAATTTTTAGCTCAACTCGTAAATGGACAGAGTTTCATTTGTAAATCAACACATTCAACTAACACACTCAACCAATTATCACAACATCATTAATGTCAATCAAATTCATCACAATTCCAAATAAACAATTCAAACAAGCTAAGCATTAAGGGGATGGATAAATATATATCAAGCAATAAAATAGATATAGTTGTGAGTGAGGAGAACTCATAGATTTGTAGAATTATGCACATGTGCTCGCCGTTGCCCGCTGCGTCACGCCTAGAAGAATACTTCTCTACTTCAGCAGCTCTGCACAGATCGAACACCATCATCGTCGATGCTACAACGTCAATAACAACACCATCATCTCCTCTAAATCACCATTCATCATGGTTGCATCCCAAATTCTACCATCTCCTCCATCATCGTGACCTTCCGAGCACGACTTCCCACCGAACTCGACTACCCTGACGTCGGGCAACCTCCATCGTGCATAATCTATAGGTTATGGTTGTGTTCCTCCAAAATCAGAGAATGCGAGCATTTCTTTCTTTTTTATAACTGGGTTGCGATTCCTTCATAATAATTAGGGCATGTTTTCTTTTTCAACTGGAGGAAGAGAAGCTCGGTCTTGAATCCAGAAAAGGAATGAAATTTCTAGAGAGAAATGAAAGGGTTTTAGGCCAAAAGGATTTTGGGCTTCGGTTTTCAATTAATTGATTTTTTTATAACTCTTTTAATTTAATTTCTAATAATTTCAATTTGATTTATGTTAATATAAAATTCAAAATATTTCATTTTAATTAACACCCATTATTCATTTTAATATATTATTTGAAAAGAATTTACCAATTCAATTTAGTTTATTACGAACAAACTTTTTATTAAATAAATTTCAAAAAATTTAATTATCACAAATCAAATTCAAGCAATTCTATTTTAATTTAATTACTATTACGGCGTAGAAAGCAGGGTTGTTACAAACTTCCCCCTTAACAAAATTGCGTCCTCGCAATTTTTGATAGGGAGATATCAAACAACTCATACCTGACTTTCTTCGTATACAACACTCGCTTTCAAACTCAACTACCCAATCCTCTTTATGGCACACATTCCAATTCTCTTATCGTATGCTACAATTACATAGATTCAATTGACGACTTTCTATTTTTGCATACGATAAAAATTTTGTGAATATTTTCTAAGTGTTGGATTTTTCGAAAAATTTCGACAATGTCTCATTTGTATGGAGAGCGTTCCGAAAAATCAAACATAATATAATTATATAATATACATCTCCAAAGAGGCATCCCGAAACATGGGGAAAACAATACAATATCACATATATACCAATATTGCGTAAAAACGTACCTTTTTATTTAGCATTTAAGCAAGTTTATAATGCAAGCAAAAGCAAGCTATCATTCCAAAATAATCTCTAGACTCCAAACATACCTATTCTTAATCTCAAATTCAGATATTAGTTGCATATAATAAAGTATAATAAGTACGTAAACATGTGATGTAAAGACCCGTATTTTTGACAATTAAAAATATTAAATTAAATAAGGCTTGAAATTCAAATTTTTCAAAAATTAAAAATTTATGATTTATTGATGTAAAAATTGTTAGGATATAAAACATGATCTTAGATAAATGCTAAAACAGCTAATTTTAATGAGGTAAAAGATTGTAATGCATATTAGAATATAATTTAATGATATTGATTTTAATATGATTTATTTAATAATTGTTTGAATGTAAGTTCCATTTATTGTAATAATAGGTGTTAATATAAGAATGGAATAATTTAAGAAGTAAATGTTGGAATATATGAAATGAACATAAAACGGTTGTGGTATAATGAGAATTCGTTTGAAATCTAATATTGTATATAAACTATAATAAGAGTTGTTGGAATTCGTTAATTGAAAAGAAAAGACGAGTGCATTGTAAATAATAAGTTCAACATAAGAACTTACATTTTAAATTAAATTAAAATTAACATTTTAATGAAGTTTAAGCTTTGACTTGAAAAAATAAATTAAATGTTTGTCTCTAATCAGAATAACAAATGTTGAATTTAAATAAAGAATTGAGTAAATGTTTTAATGAAAGAACAACATAAGTTGTTATTTGAAATGTATCTTGGAGAATTTCATTTCAATAAGATAAAATATTTACTTTGTAAATAGTGTATAAATTTTGTTGTATACGAAATTTTATAAAACATATCTGAATTAGTATAAATGAAAAGAAAATAGTGTTTTATATTTAGAATTCATTTGAAATTAGTAATGAAATTAATTGGAATTAGATTAATTGAAATGTTTCAATTAAAAGGAAATAAGAATGAAATTGTAATGAATGAGTTAATATACGAACATGCATTTTTGTGTTAAAATGGAATTAACATTTTAATTAAAATAAATGCATGTTTTGAGACATATAAAATAAAATTTTCAATTTTGAATAAGTATGATTTTATAAAAAGAAAAATTGAGTTTTGGAATAATATATGTAAACACACTTATTAGTATTCAAAATTTAAAATATATTAGAGGGTTTATGGTTGTGTAAATGTTGTGGAATCAATTAGAAATTACCTTATATTAACAATTGTACATTAATTACACATGTTCACATATATTTATTTTTCCATTTTATATATGGTTAAAACTTGTAAATTGGTTGCATTAATGTGACCGTCATAGTAATTAACAAAGTAAAGTAAACCATTTTTATAATGCATAGATAGATATATATTCATGAATTAAGAAAATTGGTTTGAGTAACATAAACAAATATATAGATTGATTGGTTGATTAATTGATTGGTTGATTGTTAATTGATTGATTGAGTTAATTGAATGTGCACATATTAACATAAAACGAATGTTTTAATAAAGAATTAGATGGTATAAATATGTGTATATTTAGGTTTATTGAAATTAATTAATTGGAGTAAGTTTTGGAATTTGGATTCCAAAAGGTTGTTTATAGTACCCTTCATTTACTTCATATTTATTATCACATTCACATTCTCTTTCTTTTCATTTTCAAGTTCTCAATGTAGGTTCCACATCTTCCATTTCATTTGTTAGACTACTCATTCGTTCCTTATTAATTAATAGTACCCTCATTTGATATATTTCTAATTAATAATTGCCGCATTCTTTTCATGTATTTCTTTTTTTGTTTACTTCTTTTCCAAGTATCTTACTTGAAGTTTTTTTTTCATTTTAATGTGAACATCCAAATTAATATTCATACCACATCATTAGCATTTACTATTCTTCATTTCTGAAGTTCATTTTGTTTATGCGTTATTAGTTCTCATAACTTCCTTTCATTGGCAATTTATTCTCTTAATGCTTCATATTTAAAAACGGAAAATTTATTTTTATCTTCATTCATCCTTTTATTCCTTTACTACACCTCTTTTAATACCTACCTTTTTTTGACTATTCATATTTTTACTTTATTTTAATTTTTAGTTTGTTTATATTTACTATATTAGCTTTTCATTTGTTTCCATCTTCATTCCTGTAGCCTATTTCATTTTTCAAATCTCATCTTCTGTAGCTTCATTTTTTCCAAACAAAAGTTCTATTTCATTATTTTTCTCTCTTCACCTTCCTCCGTTTTCATTTTTCTTCTTCAAATCTCCTTCTTCTCCCTTTTTTCAAAGCTTCCTTTTCTTTTTTTCTTTCTTTTTATATTCTTATTCTTCAAATCTTCTTCTTTTTCAAAGTTTCTTATTCTTTTTCAATTCTTCTTCTTCTTTAAATTTTCTTCTTCTTTTACAAACCTTCTTCTTCTTTCCATATCTTTTTCTTCAAATCCAGATCTATACAAACTTCTTGTCTCTTCCAAAACTTTCTAAAAAAAGATTAAGATAGCAAGGAAACAAACAAAAGGAGAAAGTAGTAGCGGATCCAAATCTAACTAGAAAAGCGAAAGCCAAAAGGTGAGTATTTAAACTCACTCACGAAATATTGGAATTTTATTACAAGTTAAACCAAGTCATATAGTGATATAATAATTATTGATTGTTGGTTGAGAATTTTAATTTGACATTTAATTTGAATACCCTTGATAGTTAGACACCAATATATGATAACTAATCATTATTGTGACGTGTTGTTGAATTGGTTGATTAGTTGAACTGATCGATTTGAATGTTGATTATATGCTGTGATGGATGCTATTATGATTGAATGTGTGTTTGTTCATTTATTCTGATATATCCCTGTTATCACCCTAGTTATTATAATCAAATAAATTTTCATGTTGATTATTTGAATACTGAATAAGGATACAAAACCCTTGGATTTATTATATTGACATGTGAAACAAATTAGTATGCTTAGATTTACTTTTTGAACCATAGAAATGATTTTTGAGAAATAAACCGCCGTTACCTTATTTGAAAGTTTTCAAATTTAAATTTTGAAACCTTGGGAAGTTTTCATAAATTGAATTTTGAAATTTTGAAAAATTTTCCTAAATCAAATCTCTTGAACTCTGAAATTTAATTTGGAATTTTTCTGTAAATTTGTAAATTATTAGAATGGATCTATTGTGAAATTTGTTATATTTTGAATATAAAAATAATAACTCTTCTGAAAAATTTGAAACTTTAAAAATGTAGTTATCTGCATTCCATATTTCATTTGATTTTGATCTAATTTGCATAAGAATTTTAATTCTGACTCGAGTGTATTATTTTCCTTAACGCTCGGGTCAACCTACGTATTTCAGCATTTCGAAGATATTATTTCTTGAAGATGAAGATGAGTTTGAAGACCGTATTTATTAATATTATTCTGCTGCATTACTTGTTATATTTATTAAATGTATAACTCTGATGATATTGTAAAGTGAAATTATTGTATATTGTTAAATAGCTTCATGAACTGTTTATGTAATAATTATATTTTATCATTCCGTTACTAGATTATATAATTTTATTCTTCTGTATCTTATTTCTTTAGAATAAAACCTCATTGATAATCTGTTCTTTTGGGCTGTTTGAGTCAGACATGTATGGTTTATTGTAACTTTCTTACTTTAAGACATTTATCAATAAAGGTTTCAAGGCTCAAAATACAAAACTAGATCATAGTCTCAACGAACAAATTGCTGTATAGTTAATTATCTTTCCAAAGCAATTTATTTCCAGTTTTCTCGATAATCTTTAATTTTTAATGAAGGACATGCTTACTAAATCATACAAGAGACCGTACATCATTTTTCCTTCACATGATACACTATTAATATGATAGTCAACATCTTCCATTCACTGAGCAAAGGTCAAAATAAATAGAACTGTACCAACCAATCTCAGCATTATTCAAATTCAAGAAAATAAAATTTTACTTCTAATCGCCTAATAGAGAAGAAGCATACGGAACATGTTAATAGTAAGCTTTAGTGGTACAAATCAACCTTCATTTTTCACAAAGTTGGGGGATCTAGATTATAGAAAATAAATTCTTCATATACCTAGAAAAGTTGAAGACGGCAAAAGAGAATTCAAATTATCGCATATAAGTTTACCAAATTTCAAAGTGAGCTGCAGCAGTAAGTTTTTTTAAATGACATAGAATTACATCACCAAGTCATAGCTTATGACTTTATTTTAATTTATGATCCACCATATCCGATGTTTTGTTTTCTGCATTATATAATTTATATAATATAATCATACTTTTCATTACCAATTTCAATTATTTTATATAGCTTTCAAATAGCGTTTATAGCACGTATATTTTCATTTATATAGAGTAAATTTTGTTATATAGAACTGACAACTTATGAAGTGGCATTTGTATGTGTAGTGTTTATAACATATAGACAGGTTGTACTTTTGTTTAAATCATGATGGCCCTATGTTCAGGTTCCAATATCAAGTTTTAGTCTATGCTTACAAAGGAAATTTGGCATATATGACTACACTCAAACCATACAGAAGATGACCACAATCAAAATCAACGGTCACTAGAGATCAACATGTACATAACTTGAAACTTTAAGATAATTAACTAGTATACAATTAGAGAATATACTGTTAGTAGTGAAACATATTTAAGATTGTAGAGGCTATTTGATCAATTGAAGTTAAAGGATTATACAACCTGGGATTGGCTCCCTTGTTCTGCATTTTTGCAAACTTTTTTTTTTAACAGGTTATATTCGTTCAAACTTGTGAGATAACTACACTTACTCATGTATGAATTATAATTTTTCCATGTATTTTTACATGCTATCCTGTCTACGAATGTTCTTTAGAGTTTGGCACATACGTATCTTAGTCAAACATTGACACACCAAAACATAACCAAGTTTGTTTGTACATATTTATATATGTAACATACATCATGAAATATATGTTTATGCCTTATTCACATTCAAAGTTTCAAACTTCACAATAATCTTCCTTCATAAAACATGCATATAAAATCCCACATATACCATTTGGATTCACGTCCATTTTACCTTTTTTTCTTGATTCTCATAACTTATTATCTTGTCAAAATATTATAAAACTTTCATAACTCAGACTTTCCTATATAAATTTGTTTTTCAAAATATTGTTTAATATTTTTCCCCAGGTTATCCAAACGATATACTTTTAAAAAAAATATTTCTGGATTCACATTCAAATATTACTTAATACTTTTCAAATTTTCTTTCAAAACAATATTTTTATTTTTCATTTCCTAAAACATTTGCTCATTTCAAAATATTTTCCTTTACAAAACATTGTTTTTTTCATAACATTGAGTCGAAATGTTTCGTCCTAGTGTTTAGAAATCTTTATCGTGACGTTGGCCAGACGCATCGACCAGAATTCTTAAAGCACTCGACGGACAAGTTAACACCAAAACAAACTATTAAAACATTTCTAAATCTCTTGAAAAACTCAATTCATATTTCGTTAAATCATATGTATGTTTTAAGTAGAATTATTTATTTTTAAAATTCGTATATACATTTAATTCAACAACCATTAACACTAATACAAATTATCATACATCAACGAAACAAACAACAAACAAATAAACGCCTTCAGCGGAAAACAATCTATCAGTTTTCATTGTGCAACTCTGATCACTACTGGATCATATTACTCAATTCAAGAGTACGTAATGTTAGAAATTGATACGAAGATCCCCAAAATTGAGAAACCTAACCTGCGGTGAAGAAGAGATGAAGTCACGTTGCTGATTTCTTGGTTCGGTGATTGTGTCGAACGGGAAAGAAGGAGCTGGAAGCCGAACCATATTTCTTAATTGAAGAAGGAGAAGTTCGTTCGTCAATTTTTTGAAGGAGGAGTATCTAATTTGGTTCGGCGAAGGAATGGGGCGACATTATTTTTGGAGCGGTGAAGACGAAGATTGCCGAACCAAATTTACCGTTCGGTAAAATGAAGTGCCGGACGGAAATCTCGTCCGGTGTTGCTAGTTTCATTCGGCATTGAGTAGGACCGAACCAAATATTTGGAGCAGTAAAACGGAGCGGCGTTAGCTTTTGGCGAACGAAATTTTTCGTTCGGTATTTTGGATGCCGGTCCAAAATTTTCGCTCGGCGTTTTGCCGAACCAAATCCCAGGGCTGCTATATAGCAGTTATCCCTCCTCATTTCTTCTCTATATAAATAGTGGAGTTTTTGGACAACGATGACAGTCGAAATTGAAAGTTAATTTCAGCCAATTTCAGAGCCATCCTAGAGAGCTGAAACTCTACGTATTGTTAATTCTTCTTTTGTATAGCCTCCAAAAATGAATCAATCTTGTAACTCTAATCTTTTAGTGATTAATAAAATCTCCTCTCCCCAAGTGGACGTACACTGCCAAGCGGTAGTGGAACCACTATAAATACTGGTGTTATTTATTTTTCTGCATTGCATAGATCTGTGACTGTCTGTTCTGGTGTTCATCTTTTGTTTGTTCCATCTCACTACAATCACGATCCAGTTGTTTTCCACTGCGTTGGGTTTTTTATTCCCTTAGACTGATCATCTGAAGGGATTTTCCACAACAGTCTGGTGTCAGAGCTGCAAGGTAGATTGAGGAGTGTTAGACGCTATGGCAGAAGATGAAGTAACTCCAGTTGTTACAAGACCATATATTAGAGGGATGTATATCGTGTCAGGATCACAGTTGACAATTGAGAAATGGAATGGGGATAAAGACTTCGAAAAGTGGTAATGGAGGATGAAAGCTGTTCTAATGAGGAATGAAGTCCATCCAGTAGTGTTTGCTCTTGAGGAGTTGACGGCTGACATCTCAGTCGTGGAAAGGAAGGAGATGGAGAAATGGGCATTTACTACTTTACAACTAGCTATGGAAGAGAATGTTATCTCAGAGATTAGCAGTGAGACCACTGCTAGGGGCATTTGGACCAAGTTGGAGAATCTCTACATGAAGAAATCTCCGACTAACCATTTGATATTATTGAAAACATTTTTCACCATGCGAATGAGGGAGGGTACTTTGTAGGTTCGATTTCACCCTAGAGGGGGGTGAATAGGGTGGTACTATTAATTATAAAAATTTAATGCGAAAGTATATAAAATAATTTCAACACAGATATAGCAGAATAATAGCAGCACAGATAATAGTAGAATAATAAATGCAGAAATAGAACAACACAGATTTACCCAGCTTCGGCAAAATCCTGCCTACGTGCTGCCCCTAAGGTTTCTACCAGAAATTAAGTAGTCAGACGCTTACACACGTAAACTCGCGACACCCGCTACCGACTAACCTAACTCTACGCTCAAAACCCTGCCACAACTCAACCACTGAGTTGCGAATTCTCGAACTACACCACCGTAGTTCGTCCCCTAGTCACACGACTAGACTTCACAAATGATTACAAGATAAATACAAAATTTAAAAGCAATTTAAAAAACAATTAAAAAAACAAAGCCCTTAATTAAATATTAAGCCCAATAAAGATTGCCGACCCAAATATGTTCGGTGGTAAAAAATTATCCCCTTTCTCCTTTTACACTATCGGCCGTGTCTTCTTTTATTTGTGATAATGGCTGCTCCTTTCATTGCTCGTTCGTTCTGAAATCAGGGCTTTGCTAATTTGAGGTATTCGACTTCATTGATCGATCGAGTGAATGTACTCGCGTTTCCAGCTTTGACGATCGACCGTTTCTTCGATTAGCACATAGCTCCTTCTCGAGTTCACTTGAATTTGTACATGATTTCCCTTTTTGCTTTTCTGGTTGATTTGCTTTGAACTCGATTGATTTCCAAGCCGATGATGATTATGGGTTTAAATAGGGTTTATTTCCCTAAATTTCGTTCGTATATTTTATACGAATTCGTCTGATAATTTCAAGCTCGGCCACTCGATTTTGATTGAATGCTGTGATTTGAATTGACTTGTTCAATTCGTACAATTTGTTGCTTGATTCTCACGGCTTCAATTCTTGACTTGTTCGACTTCGTATAATTTTGTTTACTTGATTAACACGGTGTTGATTAATTTGACCTTGCTTGATTCTTTATCTTGGTTACCACGGCTTTGTGAATTTGAACTTGGATTTTTTTTCGTTCTTTATGATGTCGACTTTGGCCATTTGTGTTAAACTGGACTTGTTCGTAATATTGCTTGCTGCTAGTTACCGAGTTGCTTTGTTACTTGCTGACCATTTTGAACCACTACACTATTCTGTCTCATTGTCGTGTTGATGTTGCACTTGTGCTTGAAGTCTGTAGCTTGGTTACTTGTTGTTCATGTGGATATGTACTTGTTTAGACTTCATGTAGGTTTGGTTGCCAGGTCTAGTTGTTGTTTTATACTGGTGCACTTGATTTGAGCTTGCATTGTGGTCTTGGTCTAGTCTGGTGCTTGAATTTGGTCTGCACTTCCACGTGAGTTCATGTTGAAACTTGTTTCCAATGTGCCAGGCTTGCTTTGTTTTGGTCTTGGCCATTCACTTGTTAAGGCTGCTGCTCCTTCGAGCCTTTGAGTTACTTGTCCATTTTTTTGTGTATACTTGAGTCCTTTTGAACTCCCCTTGGTTCTGGTTACATGTTGTACATATATGCTAACATATACTTATATGCATTGTTTGGTCTTGAGTCATATGCATGTTCACTACCGTTGCACTGATTTTGTACATATTATCTTTGAGTCTGAGTACATTTGTGTTTTGATCCATTGATGATGATGATGTCAGGTTTTGGATTCTTTGTTTCTTGTGCATCGAGTCACTTGTACTTAACAGTTTTGTATTGCACCTGGGTTGAATCCAGCTTATAGCTCGAGTTTGACCTTATGCTAATATCGTGACTTTATTTGTATTTCACTTGAGTTGAACCCGGCTTTTAATTGGGTTTGACCTTGTGCTCACATGTCCTTGTAATTTTATCAAGTGTACATTGGTGTGCACGATCTTGTGGCATGTACAGTGATACATTGTGCATGTCATAAGTTGTTCTTGTTTGATGAATTCAAATTAAATGATGACGAATAACCCAAATAACCAAGGCAAATAATATTTTCAAAATTACATTTTATTTTACACTGCAAAAATATTTTATTTTCAATTTTACTGCTTCAGTGTTTATTTTGCAGATAACTCGGATGCTGGATTCAAGCTAGTTGAAGATAAATATGAGTGAATGACTGATATGTAGTGAGGTGCTAATGTAAATAATAAATTGTGATGTAATCAAAATTGTATTGTAATCAAAGATTATATATATATAGTGAGAGTCAAATTTGTACTATTCAAAATTGTAATAAAATATTTGTTCGAATAAAATATTTGTTTAAAATTAAATTCTGTGTTATTTATTTTATTCAGCAAATATTTATTTAATTATGTGAAAATAAAATAGTACATTAACAAATACATTTAAATGAATATATATATATATATGTTTATTATCATCAAACAAAAATCATATACTAGCATATTCAACAATCTCCCCCTTTGGATGATAACAAACATATATTTAAAATTTTGAATTTATTAAATGTATTTGATTATTCAATTTGCTCCCCCTATTTGAATGCTTCCTCTCTACACAAAGCTCCCCCTTCATATATGCATGAAAATAAATAAAAATGTGCAAATGAGCCTAGATGCAAATAGAAAATACAAAATTAAAATATTTGATCTTTATTTGCCAAAATCTTAACTTTTCTCTCCCCCTTTTGTTATCAACAAAAGAGTAATAATGTTAGAAAAATAGAGATAAAGTGATAGATATTAATACAATATTAATACTCAATCGAGTATAAATATTAAATTTTAATAAAAAATCAAACAAAAATCATAAATACTCTGTTAGGTGCATATTCCACTTTAGAATGATAGGAATGATGTCATCATATAAAACCATATAGTTGTGTCTATTTGTGGTATATTTATATCAAGAATTTGAATATCTACTAACCATGCATAACCGTTAGGACTTTTAAATGAGATTAGTAGTATTTCAAATTTAAAAAAAAATGAATTCAAGTATCTTCTAACCACGCATAACCGTGAGGACTTTTAAATGGGATTAGAATCGACTTGTCTATTTAATCAATCAATTTTAATATGCGTTCCATACATGCATAAACATGGGGACTTTTAAATGAGCATGGAAGCACATAATCAAAAATTCCAAGTAATTCACCCATGCATAACCGTGAGGACTTTTAAATGAGAATGAATACTTTGGATGTTTTTATTGCTAAAAATATAATGAAATGAAAGCGCATAATTTCCTGTTTAAAATACCAATATTGACAAACTATATTGGATTTTGATAAGCGATGGTCGATAGAAATATGATAGATATAGAAATGGTCATGGAATTTTTACCCACAAAAAGTTTTTATAACTCTTGTTTAAATTTCTAAAGAAATTTACTAAATATACTGTCTCAAGTTATAATATATGATCAATATCAACACTCATCACTTTTTCAATCACTATTTATCTTTTCAATAATTAGTAGGGAGTCAGATTAGTTAATGTAGTCATTTAAAATCAAATCCAAAGATAATTGTAAAATCAAATTTTCTAAAATGACTAATCTGAAACTAGGTCAACAGAAAAACGATTTTCTAGAAGGGGTTTTATAAGAAAAATGTCTGCTACTTGAAAATTATTTGAAATGAAAAATATGCAGATATTTTCTTTGAAAATGATGCAGCCACTGAATGTCTCAACATAAACCACGTTCCACTAGTAATTTTTCTATCAACTAGATTACCAGTGTAATCTGCATCTAAATTTTCTTTTGACTCAAGATTATCATTAGTTTGATGTCATGGACCAGACCGTGATGTGTGCAACAAAATATCTTAAAATCATTTTTCCATCTTTCAAATGAAATTGTTTTGGATTTGAATTGAAACCGTGCAAACAAACAATGAACATAGTGTCAGATCCAGAAACAAATATATCCACGTGTATCAAGAGTAATCATCAATCAATAAAACACCATCATTAAACCGAACAAATCTATATGAAGTATTTCAAGGATTGTAGTGTTCTCGGCAAAAAAAATAATTGGCCAACATTTTTGAATAAGTCAGAATCAAGATCAACATTCATTTCTTTATCACATAACTGGCTGATTTAAATTTAGATTATGGTGTAGATTATCACATTTAATATATCGTTCAAGATAGATGTACCGTTACCTATTTTACCTTTGTCGATAATAATCCGTTATTGCCCATTATGATTCTGCCACCTTTGTACTAAGCTAAGGAACTTTGATTTGTCGCCCGTTGTGTGCTTGGAACAGCCAGAATCCAGATAACACTGTTGTTGTTCCTTAGCCTGCCACCATACCTACACGAGAAAAAAAAATTGTGACCTATTTGTTTTTATAAGTCCATGGTTGTTAGTGGCAAATGATTTTGAAAGATATGTTTGTGAAGACCCAAAACTATTTATATTTGTTCCTTTTGGCACCTAAATTTGTTTGACTTTAAGGGATTTTATATTCGTGCCTTTGGGAACCCAAATTGGTATGGTTTTCACCTGTTTGGGTATCACACTTTTCCTTTTAACAATGTTATTAGTTGTTTGTTCATATTTTGACACTTTTGTAAATCCAAATTCATTCCTTTTATTCTCGAAGAGTTGATTTTCTAAAAGTATATTACATAATTTATCTCTAGTGAAATACTTCTGAGTAACCAACTCAAGTTTATTAACTTTTGATTTTAAAAGTTTATTTTCATTTATTACCTTCGAACAACAACTAATGGTACTTTCTCTCTTTTCAAAAATTTTCATTTTCAAGTCCATATTTTCACTTTTAAGCTCTCTAATTTTATTCTCAATTTCTAGCATCTCAGTTTCAAAGAGTTGGAGTTTTTTAAATTCAATTTTTTCAAAATCCTTGATTTTTTCAATCTCCTTTTCAAACTCGTGATTTAATCGAATAATTTCATATTTGCTCAAAATCACGTTTTCTTTTTCAAGGGTTTTGAAATTTTCGTTGATCTCATTTAGTTTATTTTCAAAAATCACACATTTAGAAATTTCTGACTTTTTAAAGATATCCAACTCTTTTTGCAAAATGTTGTTTTTACAAATCAACTCCGTTTTGTTTTCTCTCGAATTAAAATTTCGTTTTCTAACTTTTGAAAGTTTTCATAAAGACGGGCAAATTCTTTTTCATGATACAAACACCTTTTGCAATTATAATTTTTATTTTTCTTAATATTTTTAAGCTCATTTTCCAAATCATTATTTTTTTGATGAAGTTTAGCTTGTTCCCTTTCCAACTTATTATTTTTCAACTCAAGAGCTTTATTATTTTCAATTAATTTTTGGCACAAGAGAACTAAATCATTGAATGGAAAATCACTTATCTCATCGGCTATTGAATCTTCATCACTGCTGCCTTTTGCCAATCCTGTTAAGCACGTTTCTTTAACCGAGTCGATTGTGGAGGATTTCTCATCGTTGTTGACTTTTGCACCATATATTGCATCAAAAGTATTCCAGATTTCTTGTGCATTTTCACAATGAGAGATAAAGTTAAAATTATCTTGATTAATATGAGAATATAGTATATGCATAGCAAGAGCATTAATCGAAGTATTTTTATCATCTATCATATCACACCCATTATCAATAATATCCCAACATTTAATATTAAAAGATTTTAAATAAAATACCATTTTTAATTTCCAATTCAAAAATTCTATTCCATCAAAAATAGGAGGAATAATATTGGACCGATTCTCAGTAAAAACATTATTAAAAGAAGCCATTTTAAAAATTCAAATTTTTAAAAACAAAAATTGATTTTTGAAAAATCAAATTTTTAAAACAAAAATTGACTTCTGTTCCTAGCTCTGATACCACTTGTAGGATCGATTTCACCCTAGAGGGGGATGAATAGGGTGATATTATTAATTATAAAAATTTAATGCGGAAGTATATAAAATAATTTCAATACAGATATAGCAGAATAATAGCAGCACAGATAATAGCAGAATAATAAATGCAGAAATAGAACAACACAGATTTACCCAGCTTCGGCAAGACCCTGCCTACGTGCTGCCTCCAAGGTTTCTACTAGAAATTAAGTAGTCAGACGCTTACACACGTAAACTCATGACACCTGCTATCGACTAACCTAACTCTAGGCTCAAAACCCTACCACATCTTAGCCACTGAGTTGCGAATTCTCGAACTACACCACCGTAGTTCGTCCCTTAGTCACACGACTAGACTTCACAAATGATTACAAGAGAAATACAAAATTTAAAAGCAATTTAAAAAACAATTAAAAAAACAAAGCCTTTAATTAAATATTAAGCCCAATAAAGATTGTCGGCCCAAATATGTTCGGTGATAAAAAATTATCCCCTTTCTCCTTTTACACTATCGGCCGTGTCTTCTTTTATTTATGATAATGGCTGCTCCTTTCGTTGCTCGTTCGCTCTGAAATCAGGGCTATGCTAATTTGAGGTAGCCGACTTCGTTGATCGATCGAGTGAATGTATTCGCGTTTCCAGCTTTGATGATCAACCGTTTCTTCGATTAGCACACGGCTTCTTCTCGAGTTCACTTAAATTTGTAAGTGATTTCCCTTTTTGCATTTCTGGTTGATTTGCTTTAAAATCGATTGATTTCCAAGCCGATGATGATTATGGGTTTAAATAGGGTTTATTTCCCTAAATTTCGCTCGTATATTTTATACGAATTCGTCTGATAGTTTCAAGCTCAGCCACTCGATTTTGATTGACTGCTGTGATTTGAATTGACTTGTTCAATTCGTACAATTTGTTGCTTGATTCTCACGGCTTCGATTTCTGACTTGTTCGACTTTGTATAGTTTTGTTTACTTGATTAACACGGTGTTGATTAATTTGACCTTGCTTAATTCTTTATCTTGGTTACCATGACTTTGTGAATTTGAACTTGGATTTTGTCTGTTCTTTATGTTGTCAAATTTGGCCATTTGTGTTAAACTGGACTTGTTCGTAATATTGCTTGCTGCTAGTTACCGAGTTGCTTTGTTACTTGCTGACCATTTTGAACCACTACACTATTTTGTCTCACTGCCGTGTTGATGTTGCACTTGTGCTTGAAATCTGTAGCTTGGTTGCTTGCTGTTCATGTAGATATGTACTTGTTTAGACTTCATGTAGGTTTGGTTGCCAGGTCTAGTTGCTGTTTTGTACTGGTGCACTTGATTTGAGCTTGCATTGTGGTATTGGTCTAGTCTGGTGCTTGAATTTGGTCTGCACTTCCACGTGAGTTCATGTTGAAACTTGTTTCCAATGTGCCAGCTTGCTTTGTTTTGGTCTTGGCCATTCACTTGTTAAGGCTGCTGCTCCTTCGAGCCTTTGAGTTACTTGTCCATTTTTTTGTGTATACTTGAGTCCTTTTGAACTCCCCTTGGTTCTGGTTACATGTTGTACATATATGCTAACATATACTTATATGCATTGTTTGGTCTTGAGTCATATGCATGTTCACTACCGTTACACTGATTTTGTACATATTGTCTTTGAGTCTGAGTACATTTGTGTTTTGATCCATTGATGATGATGATGTCTGGTTTTGGATTCTTTGTTTCTTATGCATCGAGTCACTTGTACTTAACAGTTTTGTATTGCACCTGAGTTGAATCCAGCTTATAGCTTGGGTTTTACCTTGTGCTAATATCGTGACTTTATTTGTATTTCACTTGAGTTGAACCCGGCTTTTAATTGGGTTTGACCATGTGCTCACTTGTCCCTGTAATTTTATCAAGCGTACATTGGTGTGCACGGCCTTGTGGCATGTACAGTGATACACTGTGCATGTCACAAGTTGTTCGTGTTTGATGAATTCAAAATTAAATGATGACGGACAACCCCAATACTGAGGCAAATAATATTTTCAAATTTACATTTTATTTTACACTGCAAAAATATTTTATTTTCAATTTTACTACTTCAGTGTTTATTTTACAGATAACTCAGATGCTGGATTCAAGCTAGTTGAAGATAAATACGAGTGAATGAGTGATATGTAGTGAGGTGCTAATGTAAATAATAAATTTGTTGATACACGAAGATTTTGATCAATGACAATGAGCTTCAACAAAAAGGAAGAAATACATTTAAAATCAGAGGAAGATCAATGAAGACCAAAGTGAAAACATGAGTATGATTTTTATGGGTCCAAGTCTAGATTATTTGTTAAAATCTATCCTCAAGAGATTTGCACGAACACTAAAACACTTCCTTTAAACTTCATTTTTATAAATACTTTTAGTGTGCAAATTTTCACAGTTCAGTCGACTGAACAGGCATGGCCAGTCGACTGAAACTGGCACAGAAATAAAAACATACACAGTTTCAGTCGACTGAACTCCTTGAACAGTCGACTGAACACAGACCTGAAAATTTTCCTTTATATTTTCAGTCGACTGGATCTCCTGCTCATTCGACTGAATCTGTAACTGCGAATTTTCTATGAATAGACACCTTCTTCCTCCCAAGAGTTGCAACCATTCTCCAATGGAAACAGAAGCATCTCTTCCCTGCATCTCTAGCAAACAAATGCAACTCTTCTACAAGTATAAATACATTGTTTTAACAATTACAAATCACCAATTCTACTTGCTTTAATCTCTCTACTTACTTGAACATACTTTCAGATTCTTTTAAGTTTTCAAAAGCAAACCAATTGCTTGAATCTCTGTTTTAATTATAACATATCTTGATTCATAGCAAATTAGCAATTCACATTTCCTAAATCTTCACAAACACTTTGTATACTCTCGAGGATAAGATTATAGGAAAGTTGTACTAAATTGACTCATTAGTGTTATCAAGAACACAACAAGTCAGAAATAATTTTTGTATCCAAGTTGAAGTCCTCTTCGGTAGTTGAGGCGAGAAATCCCGTTCGGTCGTTCGGGTAAGTTGTAAACCTATTCCTCCGGGTTAAGTGAGGGTTGTTGGTTAGTTGAATTCCTAAGAGGAGCTTAGGGACTGGACGTAGGACAAGAGGTCCGAACCAGTATAAAGTCTTGGTGTCTACTTTACTTACTGCTTACTACTATCTACCTAGACTATTTCACTATTCCATATTATACGATCCTACCGCATAGACTCTTTCAATTGGTATCAGAGCAAGGCCGTCCTATAACCATAACACCGTTATTTGACATATTGATAATATGGAAAACAACACAAGCACAACATCTACCTATAACTCTACATTTGCGGAAGGACAATCTACTCAAAGACCACCTCTATTCAATGGACTAAACTATAATTATTGGGCTACAAGGATGAGGATTTATATGCAAGCAACAAGTTTTGAAGCCGGGAACGCAACTCAAGCAGAACTCATTGTACCCACAACGGATTATTCTACATGGACACAAACTCAGAAGAATGAAGTTAGTGCAAATGCCAAAGCTATGAATATGCTATTTTGTGCTTTGGATAGAAATGAGTTCAACCGTGTAAGCATCTGTACTACTGCACATCAAATATGGAGTACACTTAAAACCATACATGAAGGCACAAACAAGGTGAAGCAAACTAAGATCTCCATGCTAAAGAACCAGTTCCAAAACTTTAGAATGCGAAAAAATGAATCCATCAATGACATGTACTCAAGGTTTCAAGATATTCATCATGCCTTAATAGGACTAGGAGAAAAATACACGGATTTTGATATTGTATCTAAAGTTCTAAATTCACTCACTGATGAATGGGAGAGAAAAGTCTTAGCAATCGAAGAAGCAAATGATCTATCTACAATGAAACCGGAAGAATTAATTGGAAATCTTATGTCATATGAAGTTAATATGCAAGCTAAGAAAGATCAAGCACAAGAAAGAAAAAATGTAGCTTTTCATGCGGAAAAGGAAGAATCAGAGTCTGAAGATGAGGATTTAGCATTTATAGCCAAAAATTTCAAGAAATTTTTAAGATTGAGAAAAGAAAATAAAAACGGATTCAAAAAGAATTTCTTGAACAAACCTTCATCCTCAAATATAGAATGCTTCAACTGTCACAAGAAAGGTCACATGCAGAAAGATTGTCCAGAGCAAAAGAAGGAGAATCAGAACAAAAACAAGAAAGAAAATTTCAAAAAGAAGGCATTCTCTATAACATGGGACGATTCAGATTCATCTTCATCTGATAGTGAAAATGATAGCGACAATGAACAAGCAAATGTATGCTTTATGGCTCAGGAATCTGAGGCTAGTACTTTAACTTTCGACGATTTAATTGATGTAAACACTGAACTTTTGAGTACAATAAAAATTCTTAAAAAGAAACTTAAAGAGACACGTGAAAATCAGAACAAGGCTGAGTTTGAAAGGGATATGTTAAAAGATGAAAAGAAGATTTTAGAAGAAGAACTTGAAAAAGTTCAAGAATCTCATTCAAATTCGGAAACTCAACTATCACTTTTAAGTCAAGAAATTGAAACTCAAAAGACAAAAAATGATATAATTGTTTCTGAAAATCATGAATTAAAAACTCAGATTAAACAAGTTAAGTTAGATAACAATAGTCTTCAAGTTAGATTAGATAACATAACTAAAAATGTCTCTAACTTTAACAAAGGAAGAGAAAATTTATCTAAGATTTTAGAAAATTCTCAATCTTCCTCAAATAAACAAGGATTAGGATATAAAAAGGAGCCAAAAATTTCTAAAAAGACAAAAACAAATTTTAAGAGGAATACTGACTCTAAACAACAAGTGTTATTAAGAGAACCTATTAGAACAAGAAAAGAAACTAAGTTTGTTAAAATCTGGGTTCCAAAGACTAATAATATTTTAATTAGAAATAAATATATTAAAACATTTATGGATAGTGTTCATAATAATAAAAATTATATTTATAAAAAGGATACTGAACCAAATTGGGTTTGGTTTCCTAAGTTCTAACTTATTAGGACCCTATTGAAAAGTGGGTACCAATAATTTTATATTTATTTTCAGGTCCCACACAAAAAGAAAAAATGGATATTAGATAGTGGTTGCTCAAAACACATGACCGGTGACAAAGATATGCTTACAAACATCACATACTTTGATGGTGGCTCGGTTACCTTCGGAGACAACTCAAAAGGCTATATCATTGGCAAAGGAGATGTGAGCAATTACGGTACATCAAATTTACCTTTTATTACAAATGTTTCATTAGTTAAAAATCTAAAACATAATCTACTAAGCATAAGTCAACTTTGTGACAAAGGTTTTAGAATAACGTTTTCGGAAAATAAATGTAGTATTTATGATCAAAACCAAAATCTTGTTTTTGAAGGAAATAGAGATAGGAATATTTATGTTTTAAATATGAAAATAAATCATAATATGAATATGTGTTTACTAGCAAAATATAATGATCCTTGGTTATGGCACAAAAGATTTTGTCATATTAATTTCAAAACTATTAGAAAACTTTCTAAAAATGAATTAGTAAGAGGATTACCTAAGATAAACTTTAAGATAAAAAATCTTTGTGATGATTGTCAAATAGTAAAATTAACAAAATCATCTTTCAAATCTAAGAAAAATATTTCAACTTTACAACCATTAGAATTACTTCATATGGATCTTTTCGGACCAACACAAGTTCAATCTATTAATCATAATCGATATGTATTTGTAATAGTTGATGATTTTTCAAGATACACCTGGACCATTTTTATGAAAAATAAAAGTGATACATTTGAGAACTTTAAAACATTTGCCAAAAGAATTCAAAACACTAAAAAATTTAAAATTAAAAATATCCGAAGTGATCATGGTGGCGAATTCGAAAATGAAGTTTTTGAATCTTTCTGTAAAAAGAAAGGAATAAATCATAACTTCTCATTTCCTAGAACTCCTCAACAAAATGGAGTAGTGGAAAGAAAGAATAGAACATTACAAGAATGTGCAAGAACATTATTAAATGGAAGTTATTTACCAAAACATTTTTGGGCAGAAGCCGTAGCTACTGCTATGTGTTAAATCGTATTTCTATTAGACCATTAACTAAGAATACTTCATATGAACTTTTTAACAATAGAAAGCCAAATATATCATATTTTAAAAATATTTGGATCAAAATGTTTTATTCTAAATACAAAAGACCAACTAGGAAAATTTGATCCAAAAGTTGATGAAGGAACTTTTGTAGGATACTCAGAACGAAGTAAGGCATATCGAGTTTTTAATAAACGAACTAATACAATTGAAGAAACTTTACATGTATCTTTTGATGAAAATTTTAATAAAAAATTAAGCACAAAAGATGATGATGAATTTATAATAAATACAGATAATACAAATATTGAAAATATAAATAATACCGAACTTAGATCTCCACCTAAAATCTTACGAGATCATGCTGTACAAAATATAATCGGTGAAATAAATTCTCAAGTTAAAACTAGGAGTCAACTAAACCAAATGGGACATGTTGCTTTTATTTCTACAATAGAACCTAAAAATCCTAAAGAAGCATCAACAGATGACTACTGGATTATTGCTATGCAAGAAGAATTAAATCAATTCGAACGTAACGATGTTTGGGATTTAGTTCCTCGTCCTAATAATCAATCTGTTATAGGAACAAAATGGGTTTACAAAAATAAAGTAGATGAACAAGGAAATATAACTAGGAATAAAGCTAGACTAGTAGCACAAGGATATAATCAAGAAGAAGGTATTGACTTTGAAGAAACATTTGCACCTGTTGCACGACTTGAAGCAATACGTATTTTATTAGCCTTTGCGTGTTTTCATAATTTTAAACTTTATCAAATGGATGTTAAAAGTGCTTTTCTAAATGGTTTTATAAAAGAAAATGTGTACGTAGAACAACCTCCTTTATTCATACACGAAAAATATCCGGATCATGTATATAAATTAAAAAAGCTCTATATGGTCTTAAACAAGCACTTCGTGCTTGGTATGAAAGACTTAAAAGCTATCTACTAGATTCGGGATTTCAAATTGGAAAAGTAGATCAAACTCTATTCATTAAAAACACTACTAATGACATTCTAATAATTCAAATATATGTAGATGACATCATATTTGGTTCAACTAATGAAAACTTATGTAAAGAATTTTCAAATATAATGACTAAAGAGTTTGAAATGTCACACATGGGAGAATTATCTTATTTTCTTGGTTTACAAATTAAACAATTAACAAATGGAATTTTCTTAAATCAAGAAAAATATTGTGCTAATCTGATTAAACGTTTTGGACTAGAAAACACTTCTGGAAAGCCTACTCCTATGAGTACCACAACTCATCTTGATAGAGATGAAAATGGTAAAAGTATCGATCAAAAATTGTTTAGAAGTATGATAGGTTCCTTACTCTACTTAACCGCTAGTAGACCAGACATAATGATGAGTGTATGTCTATGTGCACGATTTCAATCTAATCCTAAAGAATCACATTTAAGAGCGGTAAAACGAATTATACGATATCTTAACAATACTAAAGATTTTGGTCTTTTCTATCCAAAAGAGTGTCCATTTGAGTTAGTATCATTCAGTGATGCTGATTTTGGTGGACCTCGAACAGATAGAAAAAGTACAAGTGGTACGTGCCATTTCATTGGAAAATCACTTGTATCTTGGTTTAGTAAGAAACAAAATTGTGTCTCGCTATCAACCTGTGAAGCAGAGTATATATCAGCTGCTTTAGCTTGTACTCAAGTTATTTACATGCAACAAACACTCAAAGATTTTAATATAAATTTAACAAATTCAACAATATATTGTGATAATACAAGTACAATAAACTTATCTAAAAATCCGGTAAATCACTCTCGAACAAAACATATTGATATTCGTCATCATTTTCTACGTGACAATATCGAAAAAGGAATAATTAACCTAGAATATATTTCTACTGAAAATCAAATTGCCGATATATTTACTAAACCTCTATTAGAAAACTCCTTTGTAAAATTACGACGTGAATTAGGAATATTGTCTTTTAAAGATATAAATTAAAGAAAATTAAAAAGAAAAATCTACACAAAATATATACAACATTATATGGAATACAACATTATATGGAAATTATAAAAACAAAATGTTTACCATAGATTCTTAACAAACCCATATTAACCATTAAAACGTTAAGTGGTTAAAAATCATTTAAAAATGGTAGCCACTATATGTTTAGAACATTCTTACTATAAATATACCCCTAAACAAAGTTTCTTTTCATCAAGTCATTCCACATATAAAAGAATTACAAAAAAAAATGTCTTACGATAGCTCAGACTCTCATATCAATATTATCTCCTCGGTTGAAAACACTCCTGCTTCACCTAAACTACCAACGCCAACACCAACGCATGAACCGGTGTACAAGTGGGAAAACTATCGCACTGGTTACACACCAGATTCGAAAAAGGCAAAACGAAGTCTTTTTACCTCCCTTGACACAAAAAGAAAGATTGACGAAATTCATCACTTTCGACAGCAACAAATTAATCTTCAAAGAGAATTGTATTTTGAACAGAAAGTAACAGCACGACGGCTAAGTTTTCTGGAGAAAATTGGATTACATTTTTGTAGTTCAAAGAAAAATGAAGTGAGCGAACCTTTACCTCGACCAAGTAATGTGTTCGATCCATCTTCATCCTACCGTACACCAGCTGATCCCTTGAATCCTTGGACTTCTCCAAAAACTCCTCATTATACTCCAAATTCATGGGATATAAATTATGGGAAGAACGAAGGAAAAACTCCAAGTCCATCCCCGAAGAAATAGTCAATTCTAATATTTTTTATTTCATCTATATAATTGTAATTTGTTTTCTTGTAATATATAAATTATTTACTTTTATATCAGGAGAAGTAACAAAATTTAATTTTCAGTCGACTGAAACCCACTGTTTAGTCGACTGAACCACAAACAGAAATCATAATATACACAGCTCAGTCGACTGAATTCACCTGCACAGTCGACTGAATAGTTAACGTGAATTTCCAAGCAACCTTTTTCCTTTTAACCACAGTTTTACCCCTATTCCTTCACTTTTTACCTCAAACTCCATCTTCTTCCCCAAAAATACTCAAAACCCTAGAACTTAAATTGCTCCTACCAAAATCAAATTAGACACAAAATGCCTCCAAAGCGATCTAGAGCTTCTTCGTCATCCTCCGAGCCAATTGATGCTCAAATAGCACAATGGCTATACGATGGAATAGCCGTCACAAGATGGAACAAGATGAAGAATTCAATGATTTTCGAGCATTCTTTTGTTGATTTTCAGAGTCTTCAATCCTACAATATCCAAGCATTCACGGATCAAGCAGGTCTAACATCTCTTTTAGATTTAAAAAGAAATGATCATGCCATAAATCACATTATGGTGAAATTATTTTATGCTAATCTTAATCTCGGACACCAAACTCCAAGAAATCCAAATGATAGTGTTTGGAGTATGGTATGTGGTAAGAAAGTTTGGTTTTCTCTTGACCGCATTTCACACATCTTAGGCTCGCCAAACTTTGGTAGCAAACTTGAGGAGATTGACTTTAACCCTCACATTCGTGACAACATAAACCACCAATTTTTGGATGACAATGCCAACATTGCGGATCTTAAGTCCACCTCCTTACGTCCTAGAGCAAGAATTCTCCATAAAGCTCTAATGAGAACAATCACGCCAAGGACGGGCTCATATGAACTTTTATACCCTAACAACTATCGCGCTCTCTATGCAATTTGGGGTAACTATCAAGTTAATTGGGTTCAATTAATTCTCGACGAATTCCTCACTTTTAACAATGGCAAAATGAGGACAATTTATTTCGGTGAATATATCATGCGTTTACTTCTAAACGTTGACACACCATTACCCGAATCCGAGAATACTATGGTCCACCAAATAAACCATCAGACCATAAGCCTAATGCAACTTCCAGCGAGACCACCTCGAATCATATCTCTCGCCGAATGGGAAGCTAGGTATCAAGGACCACAACAAGCTCCACAAGCTCCACATGAAGATCCTTCCAACCGAGAAGATGAAATTCGTGTTATTGAGCCAAGCTTTACTACCAACCAATCTTTAGGAATTTTATCAAGAAATCAACAAATTCTTGATATTCGTCTCAAGAAGGTAGACCACAAGCTTGACAAGATTAAAGGATTCTTCAACAAACTATGGGATGCAATCTCGTGCTCAAACACTACTACCGCTTCAACATCATGTGGAAAACGTCCGGCACCTACCTTTACATGGACGACATCCGAAGAACATACAAGTAGCAGCGCGAGCGGAGCTAGCTGTAGTCAAGGAGGAAGAACTCATAGACCACCAACAGGAGGACCAGTCATTCGAGAACCTAGAGAGAGAGAAGGTTCTTATGATTGGGATAAAGACGAGTAACCTTTTATGGTTTGTTGTTCTATGCATTTTTAATTTGATAAATCTCTGTATTTATGATGCAAACTCTGTTTTATTTAACTATGCTAATCGTAGAATTCTATTGTTCAGTGACTGTTTTCTATATATCTATGATTATTACTTCCTTTTTGTCGATGACAAAGGGGGAGAAATCTGTGTAGCTAACTCTGTTTTGTAGGAAAGATAGGTGCATTCATTCAGGGGGAGAAAAATAGCATTAATGTTGTCATCAATCAAAAAGGGGGAGAATGTTGATACACGAAGATTTTGATCAATGACAATGAGCTTCAACAAAAAGGAAGAAATACATTTAAAATCAGAGGAAGATCAATGAAGACCAAAGTGAAAACATGAGTATGATTTTTATGGGTCCAAGTCTAGATTATTTGTTAAAATCTATCCTCAAGAGATTTGCACGAACACTAAAACACTTCCTTTAAACTTCATTTTTATAAATACTTTTAGTGTGCAAATTTTCACAGTTCAGTCGACTGAACAGGCATGGCCAGTCGACTGAAACTGGCACAGAAATAAAAACATACACAGTTTTAGTCGATTGAACTCCCTGAACAGTCGACTGAACACAGACCTGAAAATTTTCCTTTATATTTTCAGTCGACTGGATCTCCTGCTCAGTCGACTGAATCTGTAACTGCGAATTTTCTATGAATAGACACCTTCTTCCTCCCAAGAGTTGCAACCATTCTCTAATGGAAACAGAAGCATCTCTTCCCTGCATCTCTAGCAAACAAATGCAACTCTTCTACAAGTATAAATACATTGTTTTAACAATTACAAATCACCAATTCTACTTGCTTTAATCTCTCTACTTACTTGAACATACTTTCAGATTCTTTTAAGTTTTCAAAAGCAAACCAATTGCTTGAATCTCTGTTTTAATTATAACATATCTTGATTCATAGCAATTCACATTTCCTAAATCTTCACAAACACTTTGTATACTCTCGAGGATTAGATTATAGGAAAGTTGTACTAAATTGACTCATTAGTGTTATCAAGAACACAACAAGTCAAAAATACTTTTTGTATCCAAGTTGAAGTCCTCTTCGGTAGTTGAGGCAAGAAATCCCGTTCGGTCGTTCGGGTAAGTTGTAAACCTATTCCTCCGGGTTAAGTGAGGGTTGTTGGTTAGTTGAATTCCTAAGAGGAGCTTAGGGACTGGACGTAGGACAAGAGGTCTGAACCAGTATAAAGTCTTGGTGTCTACTTTACTTACTGCTTACTACTATCTACCTAGACTATTTCACTATTCCATATTATACGATCCTACCGCATAGACTCTTTCAAAATTGTGATGTAATCAAAATTGTATTGTAATCAAAGATTGTATATATAGTGAGAGCTCAATTTTTACTATTCAAAATTGTAATAAAATATTTGTTTGAATAAAATATTTGTTTAAAATTAAATTCTGTGTTATTTATTTTATTCAGCAAATATTTATTTAATTCTGTGAAAATAAAATAGTACAATAACAATAGATTTAAATGAATATATATATATATATATATGTTTATTATCATCAAACAAAAATCATATACTAGAATATTCAACATACTTCAGTAAAGGAACATCTTAATTCCTTTGATGATCTCATGATGAAGATGAAGACTGTTGACTTGAAGATGGATGAGGAGCAAATGACAATGATTCTTTTGTGTTCTCTTCCGGAGCGTTACACGGGTTTTGCTAACAGCCTTATCTTCGCTAGAGACACATTGACAGTGGAAGATGTGAAGTCAGGCCTTCTATCTGAAGGCTTGAGAGATCAAATGAAGGAGATAAGTGAAGGAAGTAGAGGTGGAAGTAGCAGTCACGAACTGTTTGTTGAAAGAGGTAGAGAAGATAAGAAGAATTGGCACTTTGGAGGGCGTTCCAAGTCCAGGAAGCCCGGTAATGGCAGGAGAGGAAAGTCTAAGGACGGGAAGTTCTTTATTTGTAAGAAACCTGGTCGCTGGAAAAAGGATTGTCCAGATTTGAAGAAGAAGGAAGAAGACGTGTAACGACCCAGAATTTCTGACATTTGAAATTCGAATATTTAATTAATTTTAAATATTAATAAGTGGAATTAATAAGTCGAATAATTTATTTTTCGAATATCTGATTTAATTGGGAAATTAAATCGATAAATTAATAGTTGAAATTCCAGAAATAATTGAAAATTGGGTTTAATGTGATTGAAAATGATTTATAAAGTTATATTAAATCATATTGAAGTTATAGTGATGTTATAGAACTTTTAAAATTGAATTAAAAGTTAATGTGTGAAAATTGAATATTTTAATATTTAATCGACTAGTGAAATTAGCCATTTTTGGGATAGTCTCATAATTGGACGAAACTAGTTCCATTGGATCCATAATAGTTTGTTATTATCGGATTTCAATTTTCGTAACAATCGGAGTTGTCGTTTGACCGTGGCAGCTCGAAACGCATCGAAATTGTTTTAATATTAATTTTGCGAGTTAAAATAGTCATTTTTCAAAAAGTCTCGAATTTCGACGAAACAAGTTTCATCAGATCCGTAATGTGATATTATTGTAGGGTTTCAAATTTCGTGTCAATTGGATTTACCGTTTGTCCGAGGCAAGCCAAAACGCCTAGAAATTCGCTTAATCGGTTTAATTTAAAATCGATCGTTTATTGCCGTATCTCGCACAGATGATCGAATTAGCTCCTGAAACGCGTTCCATTGTGTTCGGAATGCGGGTAAACCTTACGAATGTCAGGCGGCATGTGTGATTTGGAGATCGTTTGAAAATGTCATTTTAAAATGAATTTAATATTAATTTAATACGTATATATATATATATATACGTTTGCCCAAACCCTAGGTAAAATGCTTCAGCCGCCACTAGAGATAATCAATGGCCGAAAATATTCCATCTTCTTCTCTTAATCTATCCAAATCCATGAAGAATTAGCGAAAACTTCCAACACGAAAGTCGGAGAGCTTGTCGAGATCTATGATCTCAACGGTGGAGATCGATTTTTGTCGACCGGAGTGGGAGCTTGTAACGACCCAGAATTTTTGGACCATTCGCATCCATTATAAGTGTATAGGTAGACACTCATGCCGGAGTTGAATTGCTCAAAATACCGCGTTGTTAATTTAAATTTGGCAAAACTGAACATATGCATTAAATAAAATAATCACATATCACAGACACAGAGTAATAATTGCAGCGGAAATAAAAGAAATAGTAGTTCATGAAGCTACTATATGAATATATAAAATACATCAGAGTTTACAACAGAAGAGTAATACGATACATCAGAGTTAAACCAGATACAACGGAGAGTAACACGATACATCAGATACAAATCAGAATACATCACTGAAATCATCGAATATTTGAAAGCTGGATAGATAGCTGGATCTCCAAGCGAAGCTCCAACTCCAAAGGTGAGTCTCGAAAGCTGGGACACTCAGTCTGACCCGAGCATAAAGAAAAACACAAAACACTCGAGTCAGGATTAACATTCTTATATTAATAAATCCAACTCAAGTGAAATAGCAATTGAAATACAAGTAACTCAAAGGATGTTTGGAATAACCATCCTTTAAGGATCCGTTAAACTATCTACTATGTAGTAGTGTACGATAAGTAGATAATGTCTATCAGTAATATAAAGATATCAAAATAGCGTTAAGTCATGGCCCATTCCACCCTTAACACATTTTTATTCCCAAAAGCATATACAAGACCGTAGTTTCCCCAAAACCGGAAGTCACCAGAGGGCAATCCATATACTAAAGGTACAAATCAAAATCGTAGTGGTCGCGTATAAATGGAATACAAGTATGACAAGGCACATGAGGCAATACCCAAGGTAGTGATACTACCGTTCGCCTGATCCGGACTGGTGAGAACGCAACGCCGCAGCGCCCGCAACACCGTGAAACAACACTCCCAAAATCAAGGGTGCACCAATCGACAACAAGTATAAGTAGTTCGAAGAAGTGTGTCCACTTGAGGTAGCTAATCCTCCATTGGCCCGGCACAGCTCCTGTTTTAGTCATTTCCAATTTGACACAAGTGTCAAGGCTATCCATTATCGTTCTCTTTCTTCAGTCATCACGAACATCATTCCAACCACTTCATTCTGGATCATCACTCCGCGTATAGTTATTAAAGTGGTTTTCGGTTTAGATAGAGAGTATATCCATAACCGAATTCCGATCTCTTTAATAACTTCCGTAATTATTTCACCGATTGATCGTTTATTTATTTCAAAACCAAATCAATTTCAATTTCAATCAGAGTTTATAAATCAACATTTCGTTTGTCTTTCTAAACCAATTTCCAAAATTTACGTTTCAAAACTTCCAATTTACCGTTTCCAAATCTTATAGTTCAATTTCAATCTTTATATTGAAAACAATTCAAATATTTAAAACACTTCAAATATTGATTCAAGTTCGTATATCAGTTTCATTCCGAAATCATTTAAATTAATTTAACATTTAAATCAATTTAAATTCATTTATCGATTTCATTTAATATTCGTAAAGTAAATTTATCATTCAAAACAATTCTATTAAATTTCCAAATCATTAAATCAATTTTTTAAGTTCAACTTCATTAAAACAAAACTTACAATTTTGAATTAAATTAAATTCGTCAAATCAATTCTTTCAATTTCAGGTCTTACATTAATTCCAAAAATATCACATTTCATTTCTTGTTAAAGAAATCCAATTTCACTTATTTACTTTCTTAAATAATTTTCCAAAACTTACTTAATAAAGAAAACTCAATTTCAATTATTTGCGAAGTAAAATTCACTTATTCAAAAATTCAATTTTTCTTATTAAAGAATTTCAAATCAATTTAATCATTAAATAATTCGATCTTATTTAATTATTAAATAATTCAAAACTTAATTATTAAATAATTTCAAAGTTTAATAATTTCAAACTTAATTATAATTTCAAACTTAATTGTTAAATCATTCCAAAGTTTAATAATTTCAAACTTAATTATAATTTCAAACTTGATTATTAAATTATTTCAAACTTAATTCAATCATTTCTCAAATTAAACAACATTCTTTCATCAATTTCTTTATAAATATTTCATTTCAGATTACTAAATATTCACATTTAAATTTCATTGAAATTCAATTTCCAACTTCGTTTCAAAACCATATTATTATTCAAATAAAATCTTCATTTTATTTTTAAATCAAATTATTGACCAATCGGGTTTTTATTTAATTTCCTATCCTAGGTCAAAGTTCAATTTGGGTATTTATCATTTCAACCCGATTCCAATTCAATTCAAAATCAAAACATTCAAAGGGAACTTGCAGTGTGATAACTGGGATGGTGTCAAAGTAAATAAACAAGCAATAACAAAAATCAATAACAATTCAATAATCAATTCAAATAATCCCGAAATAACCGTATTAATTCGCATTGTTATTTGTACGAATTAATATAATTATTTCTAGAATCTACACTATCATTTCATGTAGATTTAAGATTATTACATTACGGTTTTTCACTTGTTATTTATTTACAATTTCATACATCATCAATTTAACAACATACATTCAGTGGTTCAATATGTAATTAAACAAATCCTACGTGTCAATAAATTCAACAGTAAAAGGGGTCATATTATACAAATGTCATTTAATCAAATTCAACATTTAACTATCCTATATCAAGTTAAATTTCATACTATTTATCATTTTAACATTAACAATTTAACGTCCGATATAAACATCAACAATCAATTATCAGCCAAACTGTATTATCATCACATAAAATAATTAACAGATACTGGTGTCAGATGTCACAGGTGAACTGATATAGGTAATAGCATATATAACAGTGTAATTAACTAACAGCAGTATATTTCAATTGTCGTTTCAATTGAAATCAAATTTAATAAATAAAAGAACGTTAATCGTGAGTGAGTGATCACCTTTCGAGGCTAGAGAGGATAGACAAAGAAGTTGAGTTACGAAATCCAATCACAATTTCCGGAGTAAAGCTAGATGGATACGATTCGACGAACAAGCTGATAAATAGGAATTGATGAACAATTCGAATCAGTTTGGTAGAAACAACAAATATCTATATTATTATTATTATTATGAAATCAGTATTAAATTGAAAACAATTATTAAAATAACATATAGGTATTTTTTTTTTACACATAAATAAAATGCAGTCTGTATATATTCTTAAATCTGTACCTATATAACAACAGTTATATACCTATATATATAAATTGGTATATAACCCATGTAATATTTATTTAACTTGCATACATATAGATAGGAAAGAATATACAATATAGTATTGTTATAAAAATATGCAGACACTACAAAAGAAAAATCTCAACATAAGCAACACAGTTTCCATGATCTATGACTAAATATAACTAGCATACCCAATATATTTTTAAATTAATATATATATATATATATGCTTGTTTAAAATGTCAGATACATAAGATTTTATATATCATCTATTGCAAATATCAACATCTCATAATATATAAGTATATACACGACTGTAACGTATATATATGTGTAATATAATAATAATAATAATAATAAAGTGTGCGTCAAATACTGCCAAGGAGTAGACACGACCGTTCTTTTCAATGTACATGCACGAAAGCCACTTTTACAATAAACATATACATACTTTTTTTTTCACGCAGCTCACTTATAAAACTAACAACTAACCTACTTAACTATATATTATGCAACTCATATAAATCCATCATCATTACTGACATATATTTTAAAATAAGTATGCTTGAATAGTTATGCAGAGAGGCCACCACTAACATCTACCAACCTATATAATATACTTTATTGAACTCATATATACATACACTTAACAAGCCACACGTAAGCCTACAGAACTTCTAAACAAAGGTAAACTTTTTGAAACACAAATATAGTATAGTGGTATCCTATGCAAATGGCTGAGACTATAAGTTTCACTACATAACTTGTATAAATGGAAATGTTATAGAACCAGCAAAGAAGATGTAAGCTACATTTGTTTTTTTTTTACACAATATAAGGGACTGAAGCTTGCAAAAACAGCATCTATATTTTACACGTACCTATATAAATAAATAAAACACGGAAGAAGGCTAAGCTGGCAACGCGAAGGGGAAGGAGGCGGATCAGGGGGGTGTAGGCGGCGGACTGGGGAGAGCTTGGTTGCGTGCTCTGCAGGGAGTGGAAGGACAATCCGAGGAATAGTGGAGGCGGAGCTCGGCAAATGGAAAGGAAGGGGTAGCTTCGGTTGGGCTCGGCGCTTATCTAAAGTGGGAGGAGCTTCGAAAGAAGGGAAACGAGCAGGCTTCAATACGAGAGGAAAATGCAGAAATATGCGTTTTCTTTTTCTTTAAAAACGAGCAGAGGAAAGGTTCATTTTGCTCCGGGAAAGTAAAGAGACAGGCTGGTTACATTGAACAATGATATATTTTACGCGATTTCGCAAAAGCAACCTGAACCGATGTAAATTCCAAAATGAAATAGTGGAAAAAGAAAAGTCATGAATTAAATTGGTTCTATAATTGTTACGTTGAACAGTGGAAGAAGAAAGTCAGAACACGGATATCAGGAAAATAGTAAAAGTAATTTGAAATGTTCAAAACCGTACCGATACAGCGAATAGTTTCATTGATCCCGCAGTGAACTGGACTCCAATTCACAGAAATAAATATACTGCGAAGATCAGCAGAACGAGACGATCAAAACGGTATACAGATATTGATGGTACGATTGAATTATAAAAATTTGAATTTTTCTACTACGGAAAATGCAAGAAAAACACTGAAAAATAAGATCGACGGAGCCAAAGATGTCCGAATTTGGAAAAACGACAAACTGACATCTTGCTCAGAAGATGGTTTAGAATTTTTCTATGTAAAAATATTTTGGTTTTGAAAACGTTTTAATTTCAACGCTTTTTAACTGATTAAATTGAAGTAAATTTACGCGCGAAATAAACTTTCATATTTTCGGATGAAAATTTACCAGTTGCTATGTTTAACTAGACGTATTACAAATATTAAATTTTTATTTCAAAATTTTATCGTTTAAAATTTCACAAAATTTCAACTAATTACGTTATTAAAACAGTTGAAATTTACGGGTCGTTACAGAGCTAAGGGGCCGCGTTCGGCTGCTGTTGGTGCACGCATTCCCAGGTCAGGTCAGGGCCGAGCTTGGTGCTATTTGGGGTGAAGGTGGAGTAGGCAATGGCCGTTCGAATGATGGTGTTTGATCGGAGGCTAGGTGATCGATGGTGGTTGCGTTTGGAACCCTAGATGGCGGCCTTTGGGTTCTTTGTACGTGAAAAGGAATGTGATATTCACGTAGAGGAGAAGACGAAGGTCACGGCCAGGATCTTGCCTCTGAAAATCAAGGGCCCAGATCGAATTTAGGTTTAAAATTATAAATAGAATTGTAAATTTGATTATATTAAAATGTGTACGAACTTTAAACTGTGATAACTTTTTCATACGAGGTCGAAAACGCACGAAACTAGTTGCGTTGGAATCGTATGGATGAGCACTACGCAATGGAGCTGATTTGGAGTTGATTGGAGTCAGTGAAAATTTCGGGTAAAATTAAACGTCCGTTTAATTTTATTCAAAATAAACGCTGAAACTGAATTGAAATCAAGGTGAGAACTCCTCACTCAATCAAATGTTTTGTTTCGATTTAAATTTTAAATAGTTAGATTTAAAATTGCTTGATTGTGTGGATTGAATGATGATTGCTATTTATTGTGATAAATAGACATTATACGCCGTTATTAAGCGGAGGTTATTTATTAAAAACATATACCGAGATAATTTCACTGTGAAGTGAAATTGGTATTGTGCTAACATCTGTGGATGCAGGGAAACAGGTTGGAGGGATCCGACTGGATTTCTCACCGTAGTGATTTATTTACAGATATTGTTGTATATTCTGTTATCATATGATGATATATGATGTTTGGATGCTGTGATTGATGATTGGTGCTGTTGCATCATCGGATCCATTTTTGAAGTTTAAAAATAACAATTTTGATTTTTAAGGGATTTTTAAAGTGATTTTTGAAAATATGGAGTTAATGATTTTTATGAATTAGAGTGATGAAATTATAAAGGAGTTTTAAAGACGTTTTAAAACAATGTTATAAATGGATTTATAAAAGGATAGAATCTACGATTTGGGGAAGTTATAAAATGAATGAATTTGTAAATAGAGAATTATAAGTAGTTTGCTTATAATTTGGATTTTGGCTTGTGAATGGAATTTATAAATGTTGGTTTATAAATCTGAAATTTGACTTATTTTGATAAGTGAATTATTATAGCTTATTAAAGGAAGTATATTCACGATTTTGGACAGTGGATAATCCTTTAAATAAAATGTATAGAAATGTTGAGTTTGGATAACGAAGTATATTCACGATTTTGGACAGTGAATATATTATTAGATAAAATGGATATGTTTTGGAGAAGTGATATTACGAAATGAAGTAATTGTTTTAAAAAGATGTTTTAAAACGTGTTAAGTATCGAAAACATAGATTTCAACATTTATTGTTGAAATAGACGTTTCGAGGAATAAGGAAATGGTGGACTATAACACTGTTGTTATAGTAAATGGTTTCCGAAAGGAAATGTTTTATATAGTATTGGGATTTATATATCTATCTAAATTTCGAATCCCTATACTAGTGATTTTGAGTTGTCGTAACAATGTTTTACGTAACATTCGTTTTGAATCAAATAAAATTTGTGAAAGAGAATGATTTCCTTAAAGAATGAAATATATACTTAATTTTGATTTAAGTATATTGAATATTTTCAAATGTTGAAAATAAATGGATTTGTGAATTACCTATTATTAAATAGGTATGGAAATGTTTTTCCAATATGAAGTGAAATGTTTTGAGATTTTATCTTCAAAGATAAATTGAAATGTGGAAATTGATTTGAAATTGTTTTCAAATAGTTGAAGTGAGGAAATTATATATCTTATAAAGATATTTTTGAAAGATAAATAATTTGGAAAATTATTTGGAATCTGATGATGTTGCGCTTCTTTATTGATAGTTAAATAACCGACTATCAACAATTACCTTGAATGGGTATTTGTTGTTATTTGCTTGAATTTGAATGCCACACTTATTTTTGAATAAGCGCTCACTATTCGGGTTAGCCGGGAAAGGACCTTTGGGTCGTATAACCCATTCCGAATTTGTGATACGACGATATGGATCATATTGAAGACCGGTGGTGAAGACCGGGTGTTTGTGAAAACGATAGGATGACCTATCGATTGTCTCTGCACCGTTAGCTACGGTATAGAGATTTCCTTTGTGATGGGAAGTTTTATCGGGATTGTGAATATCCGGATTTGCAAGGACTTCTTTGGAAGTGCCTTCGGTTCTGTTCGAACCCGGAACAGACTTGTATGGTTACATGTCTGACATTACATTTTGAGATGTAAAGCCGATTTCTTTCAAATACATTTCTGTTGGTGGCGGAGAATTTATTCTCTTAGCTTAACACCCTTCTCTGAGACGTACGAGCTCAGAGGTTATGTAGTTGAAGGTTATCAGCGATATATTCCCAATTTGGTAATGTGACATGCTGAGTGTTGCTGTAAAATGATTATTGTTTGATCATTTGTGATATAATCATTTGTTTGATCATTTTTCTTTGTGATCATTACTTTGATCATTTGTTTGACCCAAAGCATAGCTTTTGTATAAAGCGTAGCTTTGTGGACGAGACTTCGTCAGGGCCTCAATAACCCAGAAATGGTCGAAACAGGAATGTTGTGGCAAGGTTATGAGGGTCGCGCCCTTTAGGGTATGTCATTTCCTTCTGGAAAGGGGTGGTATCATGGTATGGAGCCCAGATACTTACTCATGTGGACACACTTTATTTATTATATGTGATGTTGGTTACCGAGCGCTCGGATAAAGGTCCCAACGGACCGGGGGATGGCATATTCGTGAGTTACCTAGTTACAGGGGTAACCCGGCCTTGTTGGCAGAGAGCAGTTTGTCTCTCGGAGCGTCCAGCCAGAGGCATTTCTTTCGTGGCATAGGAAGTTCCTTAGCCTGACCATTTGTTGGAAAATCCATCTTCCAATACGAACCTTGTACAGTTTTAATTGTAGAACCTGCTATTTAACATAGCAGCTATAGTAGACATAGTATAATGGTACCTATGCTGGCTAAGATTAATATTGTATTTTCGAAAGAATTTTTTCACTATGCACTAGTAATAATATAAAAAATGATTTGGTTTGCGTAGTAAGCATTTTTGACTATCATAAGAAGAAATCTCCTCCAAGTCTGCGATTGCATTGTGTGTGTGGTGGGAGGTCTTATGGTAGTTTCATTTTCCAAAAGTATTGCGGGTTTCAATGTTAAAATTCTTTTGTTGTTGTTTTAAAGATAAACTGTTTTAGTTCTCACACCAGTCACCATGACTGACCTGGAGTTTATTGTTTCCTTCCTAAACTCTGGGTGCCCATCATTTTCCACACGGGCAGTCTAGAGTTAGGTCATCAGGTCATTCTGGATTCAGGAGATGCTGTGGAGCTCAAGTGGCGAGCTGGATGGCGAGACGTATCACCTATACTATGTATTATTCCGCTGTGTATTCTGTATATGGACAAATTTGTATAACTGTCCAGTTGTGTTGTATATCGTTGTTGTAAACTCTGATGATGATGTAATGTATAAAATGATATAGTTCTTTGATTTAAATATTATTCATTTATCTATTATATGTTGTTCCGCTGCGAAGGTGAGATTCTGATATTGTTTCTGTTTTTGTGTTTTCTGTTGTTTCTTCTTTCTTTTTCTTCTGTCTTCTTCTACCTCTTCTTTTTCTCCATAACAATTCGGTTTTTCGGCATTCGATTGCTCGGCAGTTGATATAGTGGACGTATTAATGTCGATTTTCGAGCGACGAAAAATCGCAGTCGTTACATTTGGTATCAGAGCATATGGTTAAGCGACAACCATGGCTCTGTTGGGTGTTACTCATTAGAGATAGAGTCAGTAGTACTCTAGAATGAGTTAAGTGTAATAATATATACGAGTGCGTATTTGTTAGTGAATATAAAATTGTTTTATATTGTGATGATTGATTTGTTGAGTGGTATATGGATTCTGGTCGGTATAGTCCGTACAACTCTATCGATAGGGATCTCTAAACACTTATTCAGAACAATTCGGCACGATATTGTTTTAAATTGGGTAAATGAAATAATTTTACCTCGATTATATTTTGTATATAAAGAAATAATTTTTCTGAAATTATTAAATTGTATATGATTGATTGTTCAGTTGTTGAAAATGTAAATATATATAAGTTGATAAAAGTTGTTTGAATAAGTTAAATAAAACAACAATTGTAAAAGAGTAAATTGTATAAGCAAATGAATTATAATGTATGAAGTTATGATTAAAATGATTTACAATGGTAAAATAATCTTATATATAAGAAGTGAAATTTTATAAGTATAAGATTTGTGAATGTGAATTATAATCTAAAATAAAATTCCAAAGAAGTGTTTTGAAAGGATTTGATATTTTGGAAAAAAAATTGTTTTGGAAAGATGAAAGCTCTAAACTCTTTTCGGTCGCTGGAAAATAATTCCGATGATGATCGCGACATCATTGGTGTTCATTTTCGGGTTTCCAAAAGAGGAATTGCTGCTAGATTATTTTAAATGAAAGTTGGTTGGAAAATTTGGATTATTTTTTGGAAATTCAAAAGATAATTTGAATTGATTTAAAAAAAATGGTTTTTGAAAGGTTGAAAAGACTCTGGAATCCTATTTAAAATATTTATGGGAATGATAAATGAGTTGATACTTATATAATTTGAATTTTGATATAATAAATTTAACTTAAAGGATGGAGTTAAATTAAAGTAAGTATAAGTGAATCAATTAAATCTAAGTTGTGATTGTTGAATATAAGTAATCAAGTTTTGAACTTATAATATGAGATAATAAATTTGACTTTGGTAAAAGTTAAATAAAATTTGAATCTGAATTGGATTTATAAGTGGAAACTTAAGTTAATTTAAACAAATGATGTTTAAAATGGAAAATAACTTAAGTGATGTTGAACGAAGTTGATTTTGATGTCAAAGTAAATTAATAAAGTGAATTTATTAAATGAATGTGAACTTGAGTTATATAAATGAAATTCAACTTTATTTGTAAAATGAATTAGCAATTGAATTAATGAATGAATGGATTGAATGTTAATCAATTGAATGTAAATAAATTGAATGGAAGATCAATTTAATATTAAACCAATTGGAATTAAATGTGTTGGTTATACATTGGATGTTATATGATTGTTGGTTGATTGTAGTATAATTCATTAGTGTTAATGAAATTGAATAAATGGAATTGGAAGCTATGTAATTTGATTTAAATTGAAGGTGAAGTAAATTTAAATAGAAATTGATTTGAATTGGAAGTGAACCAACTTGAATTTAAATTAGTGAATGTAAACTAATTGAAAATGAATAATTGAATGTCATTATATATGAATTGGTTGTAAACAATTGCAAATAGTGTTTAAATTTTATAAGTTGCTTATAAAACTTGTTTAGTATGCATTTCTTTTGATATGCAAAAGTTGTAATTGTTTAAAAGAGTAAATTATTAATAACTTTATATATACGTCACTTACATGTTTAAATTGAGTAAGTACAGGTGCCGTGGCTACCGTTCAGTTGATTGGGTTGCGCTAAAATGCTAAATTAATAACTGCTTTGCTTAAATATGCTAAAAAGGTACGCCTACGCAATAAAAATAGGAAATATGAACTATTTTTCTGCTTTTCCGACCGGGTGGGTCGATGTATACATATTTATGTCTATTGTGATCCTACTATGATCGAACCGCGCAAAGGAGACGCTGGCGAATTTTTATGGAAATTTAAGGCATTAGAAAATTTTCGGGAAATTTTGGAAATTTTTGTTAATGAAAAGTCAATTTCCAAATTGAAATGAAAATGTAGGAATTGAACTAGAAAATGGAAACCATTGTTTGGTTGAAGTTAAAGGTTTTGAAAAAGGTGAATATAAAATTTTGACTAAGTGGATTTTTGAAAAGTTAATGGATTTGGGCATTTTTCTTACTTGGTAATTTCGAGGACGAAATTCTTTTAAGGGGGGAAGTTTGTAACGACCCAGAATTTCTGACATTTGAAATTCGAATATTTAATTAATTTTAAATATTAATAAGTGGAATTAATAAGTCGAATAATTTATTTTTCGAATATCTGATTTAATTGGGAAATTAAATCGATAAATTAATAGTTGAAATTCCAGAAATAATTGAAAATTGGGTTTAATGTGACTGAAAATGATTTATAAAGTTATATTAAATCATATTGAAGTTATAGTGATGTTATAGAACTTTTAAAATTGAATTAAAAGTTAATTTGTGAAAATTGAATATTTTAATATATAATCGACTAGTGAAATTAGCCATTTTTGGGATAGTCTCAGAATTGGACGAAACTAGTTCCATTGGATCCGTAATAGTTTGTTATTATCGGATTTCAATTTTCGTAGCAATCGGAGTTGTCGTTTGACCGTGGCAGCTCGAAACGCATCGAAATTGTTTTAATATTAATTTGGCGAGTTAAAATAGTCATTTTTCAAAAAGTCTCGGAGTTCGACGAAACCAGTTTCATCGGATCTATAATGTGATATTATTGTAGGGTTTCAAATTTCGTGTCAATTGGATTTACCGTTTGTCCGGGGCAAGCCAAAACGTCTAGAAATTCGCCTAATCGGTTTAATTTAAAATCGATTGTTTATTGCCGTATCTCGCACAGATGATCGAATTAGCTCCTGAAACGCATTCCATTGTGTTCGGAATGCGGGGTAAACCTTACGAATGCCAGGCGACACGTGTGATTTGGAGATCGTTTGAAAAAGTCGTTTTAAAATGAATTTAATATTAATTTAATACGTATATATATATACGTTTGCCCAAACCCTAGGTAAAATGCTTCAGCCGCTACTAGAGATAATCAATGGCCGAAAATATTCCATCTTCTTCTCTTAATCTATCCAAATCCATGAAGAATTAGCGAAAACTTCCAACACGAAAGTCGGAGAGCTTGTCGAGATCTACGATCTCAACGGTGGAGATCAATTTTTGTCGACCGGAGTGGGAGCTAAGGGGCCTCGTTCGGCTGCTGTTGGTGCACGCATTCCCAGGTCAGGTCAGGGCCGAGCTTGGTGCTATTTGGGGTGAAGGTGGAGTAGGCAATGGCCGTTCGAATGATGGTGTTTGATCGGAGGCTAGGTGATCGATGGTGGTTGCGTTTGGAACCCTAGATGGCAGCCTTTGGGTTCTTTGTACGTGAAAAGGAACGTGATATTCACGTAGAGGAGAAGACAAAGGTCACGGCCAGGATCTTGCCTCTGAAAATCAAGGGCCCAGATCGAATTTAGGTTTAAAATTTTAAATAGAATTGTAAATTTGATTATATTAAAATGTGTACGAACTTTAAAATGTGATAACTTTTTCATACGAGGTCGAAAACGCACGAAACTAGTTGCATTGGAATCGTATGGATGAGCACTACGCAATGGAGCTGATTTGGAGTTGATTGGAGTCAGTGAAAATTTCGGGTAAAATTAAACGTCCGTTTAATTTTATTCAAAATAAACGCTGAAACTGAATTGAAATCAAGGTGAGAACTCCTCACTCAATCGAATGTTTTGTTTCGATTTAAATTTTAAATAGTTAGATTTAAAATTGCTTGATTGTGTGGATTGAATGATGATTGCTATTTATTGTGATAAATAGACATTATACGCCGTTATTAAGCGGAGGTTATTTATTAAAAACATATACCGAGATAATTTCACTGTGAAGTGAAATTGGTATTGTGCTAACATCTGTGGATGTAGGGAAACAGGTTGGAAGGATCCAACTGGATTTCTCACCGTAGTGATTTATTTACAGATATTGTTGTATATTCTGTTATCATATGATGATATATGATGTTTGGATGCTGTGATTGATGATTGGTGTTGTTGCATCATCGGATCCATTTTTGAAGTTTAAAAATAACAATTTTGATTTTTAAGGGATTTTTAAAGTGATTTTTGAAAATATGGAGTTAATGATTTTTATGAATCAGAGTGATGAAATTATAAAGGAGTTTTAAAGACGTTTTAAAACGATGTTATAAATGGATTTATAAAAGGATAGAATCTACGATTTGGGGAAGTTATAAAATGAATGAATTTGTAAATAGAGAATTATAAGTAGTTTGCTTATAATTTGGATTTTGGCTTGTGAATGGAATTTATAAATGTTGGTTTATAAATCTGAAATTTGACTTATTTTGATAAGTGAATTATTATAGCTTATTAAAGGAAGTTTATTCACGATTTTGGACAGTGGATAATCTTTTAAATAAAATGTGTAGATGTTGAGTTTGGATAACGAAGTATATTCACGATTTTGGACAGTGAATATATTATTAGATAAAATGGATATGTTTTGGAGAAGTGATATTACGAAATGAAGTAATTGTTTTAAAAAGATGTTTTAAAACGTGTTAAGTATCGAAAACATAGATTTCAACATTTATTGTTGAAATAGACGTTTCGAGGAATAAGGAAATGGTGGACTATAACACTGTTGTTATAGTAAATGGTTTCCGAAAGGAAATGTTTTATATAGTATTGGGATTTATATATCTATCTAAATTTCGAATCCATATACTAGTGATTTTGAGTTGTCGTAACAATGTTTTACGTAACATTCGTTTTGACTCAAATAAAATTTGTGAAAGAGAATGATTTCCTTAAAGAATGAAATATATACTTAATTTTGATTTAAGTATATTGAATATTTTCAAATGTTGAAAATAAATGGATTTGTGAATTACCTATTATTAAATAGGTATGGAAATGTTTTTCCAATATGAAGTGAAATGTTTTGAGATTTTATCTTCAAAGATAAATTGAAATGTGGAAATTGATTTGAAATTGTTTTCAAATAGTTGAAGTGTGGAAATTATATATCTTGTAAAGATATTTTTGAAAGATAAATAATTTAGAAAATTATTTGGAATCTGATGATGTTGCGCATCTTTATTGATAGTTAAATAACCGACTATCAATAATTACCTTGAATGGGTATTTGTTGTGATTTGCTTGAATTTGAATGCCACACTTATTTTTGAATAAGCGCTCACTATTCGGGTTAGCCGGGAAAGGACCTTTGGGTCGTATAACCCATTCTGAATTTGTGATACGACGATATGGATCATATTGTAGACCGGTGGTGAAGACCGGGTGTTTGTGAAAACGATAGGATGACCTATCGATTGTCTCTGCACCGTTAGCTACGGTATAGAGATTTCCTTTGTGATGGGAAGTTTTATCGGGATTGTGAATATCCGGATTTGCAAGGACTTCTTTGGAAGTGCCTTCGGTTCTGTTCGAACCCGGAACAGACTTGTATGGTTACATGTCTGACATTACATTTTGAGATGTAAAGCCGATTTCTTTCAAATACATTTCTGTTGGTGGCGGAGAATTTATTCTCTTAGCTTAACACCCTTCTCTGAGACGTACGAGCTCAGAGGTTATGTAGTTGAAGGTTATCAGCGATATATTCCCAATTTGGTAATGTGACATGCTGAGTGTTGCTGTGAAATGATCATTGTTTGATCATTTGTGATATGATCATTTGTTTGATCATTTATCTTTGTGATCATTACTTTGATCATTTGTTTGACCCAAAGCATAGCTTTTGTATAAAGCGTAGCTTTGTGGACGAGATTTCGTCAGGGCCTCAACAACCCGGAAATGGTCGAAACAGGAATGTTGCGGCAAGGTTATGAGGGTCGCGCCCTTTAGGGTATGTCATTTCCTTCTGGAAAGGGGTGGTATCATGGTATGGAGCCCAGATACTTACTCATGTGGACACACTTTATTTATTATATGTGATGTTGGTTACCGAGCGCTCGGATAAAGGTCCCAACGGACCGGGGGATGGCATATTCGTGAGTTACCTAGTTACAGGGGTAACCCGGCCTTGTTGGCAGAGAGCAGTTTGTCTCTCGGAGCGTCCAGCCAGAGGCATTTCTTTCGTGGCATAGGAAGTTCCTTAGCCTGACAATTTGTTGGAAAATCCATCTTCCAATACGAACCTTGTACAGTTTTAATTGTAGAACCTGCTATTTAACATAGCAGCTATAGTAGACATAGTATAATGGTACCTATGCTGGCTAAGATTAATATTGTATTTTCGAAAGAATTTTTTCACTATGCACTAGTAATAATATAAAAAATGATTTGGTTTGCGTAGTAAGCATTTTTGACTATCATAAGAAGAAATCTCCTCCAAGTCTGCGATTGCATTGTGTGTGTGGTGGGAGGTCTTATGGTAGTTTCATTTTCCAAAAGTATTGCGGGTTTCAATGTTAAAATTCTTTTGTTGTTGTTTTAAAGATAAACTGTTTTAGTTCTCACACCAGTCACCATGACTGACCTGGAGTTTATTGTTTCCTTCCTAAACTCTGGGTGCCCATCATTTTCCACACGGGCAGTCTAGAGTTAGGTCATCAGGTCATTCTGGATTCAGGAGATGCTGTGGAGCTCAAGTGGCGAGCTGGATGGCGAGACGTATCACCTATACTATGTATTATTCCGCTGTGTATTCTGTATATGGACAAATTTGTATAACTGTCCAGTTGTGTTGTATATCGTTGTTGTAAACTCTGATGATGATGTAATGTATAAAATGATATAGTTCTTTGATTTAAAGATAATTCATTTATCTATTATATGTTGTTCCGCTGCGAAGGTGAGATTCTGATATTGTTTCTGTTTCTGTGTTTTCTGTTGTTTCTTCTTTCTTTTTCTTCTGTCTTCTTCCACCTCTTCTTTTTCTCCATAACAATTCAGTTTTTCAGCATTCGATTGCTCGGCAGTTGATATAGTGGACGTATTAATGTCGATTTTCGAGCGATGAAAAATCGCAGTCGTTACAAGACGGATCTTCATCATTTGCGGTGGAGAAGTCTGTATCTGATGACGTGTTGTCTGCAGCAGTATCGGATGTCACACACTATTGGGTGCTGGACTTGGGGGCATCTTTCCATATGACGCCAAATAAGGATTACTTCAGTTCTTTTGTTGGACGAGAGGGAAGCTCTATTCTTATGGGTAATGATGCTAGTTATAGAGCAATGGGTGAAGGTACAGTGAGGATCAGGATGTTTGAGGGAGTGATACGCACTTTGACAGGTGTCCGGTATGTTCCAGGTCTTCGGAAGTCCTTAATTTCTTTAGGACAATTGGCATCTTTGGGATGCAATGTAACTATCGAGAAGGATAGTCTGGAGGTTTCGAGAGGTGCACTAGTTCTTATGAAAGGAGATGTGTTTCAAAATCTGTATTTGCTGAAAGGAACCACATTCCTTGGAGAGTCGTGTGTTAGAGTAGACAGTTCTTATGCATTGGATGCCATAAAGCTTTGGCATCTCAGGTTGGGTCATATTTCAGAGAAGGGCTTAGAGTTGCTTCGGAGACGGAAGATGATCAAAGGAGAAAGCTTTGACAAGATGTACTTTTGCCAGGAGTGTGTGTTAGGCAAGCAAACTAAAGTATCTTTTGGAGTTAAACTCCATAAATTGAGGCGAGTACTTGAGTACGTGCATACAGATGTCTGAGGACCGGTTGCTACTCCTTCTCTTGGAGGAGCAAAGTATTTTATCTCTTTCATTGATGACTTTTCTCAAAAAGTATGGGTGTATGTGATGAAGGCCAATTCAGAGAGTTTTGAGAAGTTCAAAGACTGGAAAGCGCTTGTTGAGAATCAATCTGGTTCTAGGTTGAAGTTGCTGAGATTTGATAATGGCGGTGAATTTGTCTCTATGGAGTTTCTCGATTTCTGTAGACAGCATGTCATTCAGAGACATTTCACTACACCCGATGATCCGCAATCCAATGGGGTTGCAGAGAGGATGAATAGGACTCTACTGGAGAAGGCTCGTTGCTTGAGATTGACGACGGGCTTGTCTAGAGGCTTTTGGACTGAGGCATTATCAACTGCGGCGCATATCATAAACCAAATTCCGTGCTTAGCCATAGATGGGAAGATTCGAGGCAAAGCAGTGTATCTTGGTTACTTCTGAATTTTTGGTTGTCCTGTGTACGTTCACCATACAGGTGATGACAAGTTGGAGGCTAGAGTATACAAGGGCATACTAATGGGGTACATCGATGGTATCAAAGGATATCGAATTTGGAACCCTGTTGATCGGAAGATTGTTCATTCCAGACATGTTAGTTTTGATGAGTCTACTATGTTCAATCCGAAGGAGAAGCTACCTACCACATCAGACGATTCTGATAGGCCAAAGGAGATGGAAGAAGTTCCCATGTTCCAGCCAAGGAGTAGAGTTGTTGTTGATGCTATCGAGGAAAACGCAGTTGATGAAACATCACAGGATAGTCCACAGATACCTTCTAGTAGTGCTGGTGATGTGAACGAATCTAGAGGAAGTTCAGTTCAAGGTGGAGCTGAAAGGATTTTAGGTGAAGCAGTACCTACCCGGGTCAGTCGTAGAACTATTAGGCCGCCCGAAAGGTATGGTGATTGGCAGTTTGCGAACCTTAGCCTTGGTGATCAGTTTGATTATGCCCTACATGTGGTTCATGAGGAGCCGCTTGACCTTGATGAAGCTTTGAAGTCATGTGACAGTTCAAAGTGGATGTGCACTATGGAAATGGAGTTAGAGTCGTTGAAGAAGAACAAGGCTTCGGATTTGGTACCACCTCCTCAAGGAAGCCGATCCATAGGTTGCAAGTGGGTATTCAAGGTGAAGGATGATGGAAGATACAAGGCAAGATTAGTTTCTAAAGGGTTTTCACAAAATAATGGATTGGAGAACGATGAGATATTCTCTCCAGTAGTGAGGCATATGTCCATCTGCATTTTGCTCGCTATCGTCGTAGCTCATGACTTGGAGCTGGAGCAACTGGACGTGAAAACTGCTTTTTTGCATGGGGATTTGGATGAGACCATCTACATGAAGCAGCCAGAAGGATTTGTTGTAGATGGGATAGAAAATTGGGTTTGCAAATTGAAGAAGTCATTATATGGACTTAAGCAGTTGCCTACACAATGGTACAAGAGATTTGACTCTTTTATGCTTTCACTTGGTTTTGATCGTAGCATCAAAGACGCTTGTGTGTACTTCAAGCATTTAAAGAATGGTAGATGGGTGTACCTACTCTTGTACATGGATGATATGTTGATTGCTTCCAAGGATAAAGCTGAAATCGATAGTTTAAAGCGAAAGCTAAAGGCGGAATTCGAAATGAAGGACCTTGGAGAAGCAAAGAAAATTTTGGGTATGGAAATCCAAAGGGATCGAAAGCTAGGACTTTTGAGCCTCACTCAAAAGGAGTACATTCGAAAGGTGCTTGCTCGGTTTAGCATGGAAGGGGCAAAGGCAATCAGCACACCCATGCCTTTGCACATATAGCTTTCTAGTAAAGGCTCTCCGATCTCGGAAAAGGACAAGGCTTATATGATGAAAGTCCCATATGCAAGTGCAGTTGGCAGCTTGATATATGCCATGGTCTGCACTAGACCTGACATTGTACAGGCGGTTAGATTGGTGAGTAGGTTCATGGAAAATCCAGGGAAGATGCATTGGGAAGCAGTGAAGTGTATCTTCAGATACCTTAGAGGAACTCCAAACTATGGACTTGTCTTTAGCGGCAGAGGAAGAGATTTCAGCTTGGTTGGATTTTGTGATTCTGACTATGTCGGTGATAGAGATCAAAGGAAGTCAACCTTCAGATATGTGTTCACCATAGGTGGGACAACGATTAGTTGGAGAGCGAGGTTGCAGACAATTCTGGCTTTGTCTACTACAGAGGCAGAGCTCATAGCTGCGGTTGAAGCAGCTAAGGAGGCGCTTTATTTGAGGCGATTGTTGTGTGATTTGGGCTTCGTATATGAAGGCGTGGATGTGTACTGTGAAAGTCAGAGTGCAATTCACTTAGCTGAAAATCTGGCATTCAGCTCGAGGACGAAGCATATTGAGGTGAGAGAGTCGTTTCTTGTCTCAATGAGTGAAAAGAAGCTAGTTCGTCTTCAGAAAGTTCACACAAAGGAGAATGCAACAGACATGTTTACCAAGTCGTTGCCTGTTGCTAAGTTCGAGCATTGCTCGGATTTGATTCACTTAATGAAGTGCTAGATGCCACGGGGTGGCACGGGGGGGGGAGTTGAGATGGTTTATGGAGACATTTGTTTTCATGGTGGAGATTGATAGGTTCTACATGGACTGGGTACTTCGAACACTTTGTTGACGGGCGGTGGCCTTGCCGGAGTTCGTTGATAGAGTGTAATGGGTGATGACATTGCCGAAGCTCATTGGGTAAGTATCCATCGCTTGGAGCATGAAGGTGTAGATGAAGACTTATTTGGAAATTTGGCATCAAGGTGGAGATTGCTAGAAATTGATATGAAGATCCCCAAAATTGAGAAATCCTAACCTGCGGTGAAGAAGAGATGAAGTCACGTTGCTGATTTCTTGGTTCGGTGATTGTGCCGAACGGGAAAGAAGAAGGAGCTGGAAGCCGAACCATATTTCTTAATTGAAGAAGGAGAAGTTCATTCAGCAATTTTTGGAAGGAGCGGTATCTGATTTGGTTCGGTGAAGGAATGGGGCGGCATTATTTTTGGAGTGGTGAAGATGAAGATTGCCAAACCAAATTTATCGTTCGGTAAAATGGAAGTGCCAGACGAGAAATCTCGTCCGGTGTTGCTAGTTTCATTCGGCATTGAGGAGGACCGAACCAAATATTTGGATCGGCGTTAGCTTTTGCCGAACGAAATTTTTCGTTCGGTATTTTGGATGCCGGTCCAAAATTTTCGCTCGGTGTTTTGCCGAACCAAACCCCAGGGCTGCTATATAGCAGCTACCTCTCCTCATTTCTTCTCTCTATAAATAGTGGAGCTTCTAGACAACAATGGCAGCCGAAATTGAGAGTTAATTTCAGCCAATTTCAGAGCCATCCTAGAGAGCTGAAACTCTGCATAATTTTGTCTATATTGTTAATTCTTCTTTTGTATAGCCTCCAAAAGTGAATCAATCTTGTAACTCTAATATTTCAGTGATTAATAAAATCTCCTCTCCCTAAATGGACGTACACTGCCTAGCGGTAGTGGAACTACTATAAATACTGGTGTTATTTATTGTGACATCCCGGAATTTCGAGCAATATCAATTTAATAATCTGTGATGAATATTAAATTGAATTGATATATTATTGGATTATAAGATCTGAATTAATATTTTTCTTCTGATAAATATTTAATTGATTTGAAATATCTTTGGATTATAACATTTGAATTGGTACTTTTCACTTAATTAATATCGTATTGTGAATTATTTTCTATCTATTTTATATATATTGGTATATATTGCAGATAGGGAAGTTCTGTTTTAAATTCAATCGATAAATTTTGTTTTAAATTTCTAATATATATATATATATATTCTAGTGATTTGGAAATTATTATTTATTTCAAAGTAAGTTTTTCAAAGCTATTAAATTCATAAATATATTGTTTTAAAATATTTTAGATAAATGTTTAAATTGTCTAGAACTATTTCTGACTTTGGTTTAAATTTATATTTATTAACAAAAGGGTTTTGTTCTATTTTCTTTTTAAATAAAAGTATTGCTTGTTAAAAATATAGTTTAAAATGTATATATGTTATAAATTCAATTTTTGTCAAATGATATTCTAGTATGTATTATAAAATAAGAAATGTGAATAAGAGAATAATTTCTTTGTTTAAATTATTTTTAAATTTGATAAGTGAACTTTTATAATATAAATAAATAAAATATTCAAATAAAATACAATACGATGATATGAGTAACAAAAACACCGATTGAAATAACAAGTGAAACGAATATACGTGAGTGAAATTATATCGTTTGTAAGAAATAAAACAAATACATTTTTATAATCAACAACATATTATAAACGATAATAACAATAAAATGAATACGTGAGCAAACTTTGTCGTTTTGTAAATGATAAAAACAAACACTACTTAATCTAACAACATAATTAAACTACATTCATCACATTTATAATTAAACAAAAACATTACAACAACATTTTAGTCACATTTCAAAGTAGAAAACAAGAAGATATAAATCATGGAAATGATGTGCCAGCCTTAACCAAATCTGCCTAGTCAATTAGCTGGTATAGGAAAGTGTAAAAGATTACATAAAAACAAGGTTCGAATATGTAAATGTCATGCAAACTTAAAGGAAATCAAAAGCTAAACAGAAAGTAAAAAAAATGAACCTGCTTGTAGCTTATAAGTGAAGTAAGGCAAAAGTATATAAAATATAGATATGTATAAAATAAAACATCATAGTACAATAGCATTCAATGCTTCAATCCTTAGCAGCCCAAACCATACCATTCGAGCTGTATGAATTCCTTTCAGCCACCAAAAATTTGCAAATATCTCTGACATGAAAAAAATATACAAACCTGTAAACAACTTCTTCCTTTATCACTTGCATTCCATTCGAGCAAAATACAAATGCCATACTACTTCATTTAAAAATTTAAAACAAGACTCCATTTAAAATCAAAACCAGATTCTACAACTTAATTCAACAGAGAAGTAGAGATGCAAAATAGCAAGAAGATCAAAGTAGAAAAAAAGAGGGACTTTCCAGTTTTTCAAGTTCAAACTAATGCAAACATCTCTGTTCTTTTTCATAAAGCTGGTGAGTAACATATATTTTAAAACATAACCTAAGTTTAGATAAAGCATGTTTCTTTTTCTCTGAGATGATACATATTCTTGTATGTGTATGATTGTGCAAGTCTGGGCATGTTCGTTTATTTACACTCTGTTACCTGTTGCTTTGAAGTAGATAGAAACAAATCTCCATTTCATGATCTAACCTTTGTTAGAACTTAAGATGTAAACTAAAACTGATTGTTTAGTTGAAATCTAAATATTAAAATTTATATAAGTTAAACTAACAGGTATGTGTCCCTGGAAACCAAAGAACAAAGCTTAACTTCAATAAGTTTAAAAATCGAACTTCTTGTTTTAAGAATCCAGATGTATCAAGTAAAAATACATTGTTTGCACAAAAAATGGACAAACACCTCAAAGTTGTATGATTTAGTAGATCTTATGTTGTTCTTAGTGATTTTGGAGGTTTATGCAAATATATGAAAAACAGGGGCTAAACTGTAAAAAGACACGCAGATTTATAGTGGTTCAGCCAGAATGTGCCTACGTCCACTTTATATGTTATTTCTCTTCTTTTGTTGTGATTACAAGTACAAAGCTTTGATACCAGTAAAAGAAAGTTGTTTGAAAGTTCCTTCCGTGCTTGAGCTCTCAAACTTGTCCCCCATTGTTGTACCCCTGCCCCTCTATTTATAGAGTGAGGCTGGGGGCAGGGGTCTTGGAGGTATATAGCTGTTGGCAGGCCTGGGCTGACGCAATCTGGCCTGGCAATATCTTGGTCCGACAGCACTTGGTTCGGTAGTGGGTGCATAACTTGGTTCGGCTGTGAATGGATCGGTGGTGGATGTTTGGTTCGGCGTCACTTGGATCGGTGGTAGATGGTTGGTTCGGCGTCACTTGGATCGGTGGTAGATGGTTGGTTCGGCGTCACTTGGATCGGTGGTGGATGTTTGGTTCGGCGTCACTTGGATCGGTGGTAGATGGTTGGTTCGGCGTCACTTGGATCGGTGGTGGATGTTTGGTTCGGCGTCACTTGGATCGGCAGAGAGGAGAGGTTTGATGAGGTGTTGGAAGTGGAGGTTGGTTCAGTAGTGGCTTTAATTAAATGATGAGAATCTGCCCAACATTTGCCCCCCAAAGTAGGGCATATGTCTAACATATGTCGTGCTTTGTCTTCCTTCGTTCGGTCTTGGTTGCGCCGAGCCAGTTGGTCCGGTCGATGTGCTTCGCTTATAAATAAGGGCGCCACTCTACTATTGTTTCTTCACTTTTCGAGATAGCCGAACCACTTGACTCCTATTCTTTCCGAACTAGACCCTTATCATTGCCGAATCAGGTGAGATTTTATTCTGCCGAATGAGTGTTTGCCGAATGAGATCTTATTCTCGTATTACCGGACGAGAACGGGAGACACCGAATGAATCCATACTTGAACCACCGAATGGACCTTGAGAGTTCGAATAACGAATGAGAATTTTCATTGTCTTTACCGAATGACGATGGGAGTTTGAGCACTTTGAACTTTCTTTGCTTACACTCTTGTACTACCGAATGAACTGATGTATCGTACTTTGCCAAATGAACTCACGGGTTTGAGTGCCGAATGAAGTCATACACTTGAATCACCGGATGAACTCAGGAAACTTGAATTCCGAATGAAAATGATACCGAATGAAACTGATACTGAATATGTTTTTACCGAATGAAGTCATATACTTGTTTATATCCTCTGTTCTAAATGTGTTTTTCCGGTATTGTAGATAATGTCTCGCAAAGTAGAAACTCGATCAGACAAGAAGCGATCCGTGGGTGAAGGAGAGTCATCGGCTGTGCCCCCAGCTCAATCAGGATCGGAGCGTCATGGGCCCGCCCCGAGGTCATTAGTGGATGGATATGGTCCCCAGGAGTTGCTGGATTCCCCGCCTGACTGCTTTCCTAGCTTTCTCAAAGAGGAGCAACTCGATGTTATATCTCGTTCTTTTGGGATTGATAGAGCCCTCATGCTGCTGCCGGGTCCAGGAGTCATGCCATACAGTCCTCCCGAAGGGTACTTTGCTTATAGTAGGTACCATTGCATGTGTGGTGCTATCCCGCCTCTCAATGCTTGGATAGTCAGCTTCCTCACGTACCTGAAGGTGGCCCCATTCCAGCTTCAGCCCAACTCTTATGCCATACTGGTGAGCCTTTTCGTTATTTTTCGGAGGAAGTATGGTCGCGCTCCCTCCAACCGGGAGATCCGGTACTTGTACAATTTAAGGGGCTACAAGAAAGGGTCCCCATATATTAGCTTGGAATCTGCTGTGACCTTCAAGCCGGTCCTAGACCTTTACTCCAAATTCAGCATGTTCAAGAAAGAGTGGTTCTTTGTCAGGGACGACTCCGTCTCCATCCGGCGCTTTACCTCTGGATGTAAGTTGATGCTTTTACTTATAATTTCTATCCTGATTGCGATGCTCCTTCTCATACTTTCTCATTTTTGCTAGCGACAGGTGGCTTTCCGGTTGTGGAGACTGACCGCTTGGTTCAGACGGCGGCGAAGATAGAAGGCATTCTTGGGAAATACAGATCATCTGCCTACTTGATTAGAAATGCGATTCTTCTGGAATATAACTTGATCCTTCCGCAGCAGTCTGTAGTTAAGTTGAGGGAGACGGCGGAAGAGAGGGCGGCTGCTCAGGCCAAGGGAGGCGTTGCGGCAGAGGGTGGAAAGAGAAAACCATTCACGAAACCTCCAGCCGTTGGAGGTAAGAAACTTAAGAGGTCAGACGGTCCTTCTCCCAGCAATTGTCCACTTACTCAGGGGGAGATAGATGCGGAGGAAGAAAGAGGTGAGGCGGAGGGCGGAAGTGACGTTGAGCGTCTTGGTGATGATGGTTCTAGGGCTCTATCTTCTGGGCAAGTAGGCGAAATGCAAGAGTGGACGGATGATGCTCTTCGCCAAGCTTTTGAGGGGTTGGATGATGATCCGACCTTGGTAGAGAAGACCAGGAAGGCGGACAAAGCCGGGACTGGTGCAAGTGAGTCTTCTCCGGCTATTCCGGCCAAGGTGGCTTTGACGACTCAAGGTGAACTCTTGACCCCTGCATGCTTCACTAATGATAGGGACTTAGGAATATTTTATGACCCGCTCCCGTCCTGGAATGAAATCCAGGACTTATTGCAGTATCCCACTCCTTCCCAGGGTTTGTACTACCACAGCTGTGTTTCTTTTTCTTTTCTAACTTGTAATCTACCGCGTTTCTTGAATCATATTGTAATGTAAGATTATGACACTTGTTCTTTATATCAGGAGCAGGCAAGACGCCCAAAGCTTCAGACCTTCGACACAGGCTCGAGCAATATAAACTTTCCAAAATTTCTGCTAAGCCGAAGCCCTCAGCCCAACGCTCCGGAGATGTAGTCGGGTACCGTCCTCTTCTTGGGGTCATCGAAGAGGGTATTCAGCAGAGGAAGAGGAGTCATCTTTTATCCGAAACTTCGCTCGGTCCTCAGCCTCCGGCTCAGCCTATTCATGACATTACTGAGGAGGATAGCGAGTTTGTACCCTCTCCACACCCGTCCGGAAACCCTTCTGTTATTCATATCGACCGTCCCGACTTGGCCCGTAATCCCTTCGCGGGTCACCCTGATCTGGATCCAGGTTCTCAGGATATTACTTTTGACGAAGTTACTGGTGAACACCTTCTCCCCCGTAACCCCATGGTACGAGTACTTGACGAAGCCAAGTCCTTAGACCTCGATCTACTCACCACTCGTATAGTCACTATGGGAGATGAGGCCAAAGCTAATATTGATCGGGTGGCAGAGGAGGCCAAAAAGCTGATGGGGCATCACGCTCGGCTGGTTAAGGCCGGAGAGGAGATAGGGAGCGCCAATATCCGACTTCGATTGGTGGTCTCGGATCAGGCCAAGCAGCTTGCGGATCAGGCTACCCAGATTTCTCAGCATGAGGCTGCTACTGGGCGATTAAGGAGAACCATGGAAGAGGCCAGTCGGGCCGAATTGCGAAAAATGGAAGCTGCTTGCAAAGAGCGGATTGACATGGCTATTACCACGGTGGATGAGGTTCGGAGAGCGGATCTCGAGCAGGTGGAGGAATTGTCCGAGAAGCTTGGGGCTGCAGAGCTTGCTCAAGCTAAGTTGAGGGAAGAGATGGAGGTGATGCGGAGGTCCCTTCAAGCTGATTGCTCGAGATATAGACTGGAGAGAGATGCTGCCGTGGAAAAGTTGTCGGCCTCCGATGCCCGGATGAGGGAGTTTGAGGAGAACGAAGGAATGATGGATGACATGCTCCAGGACATGTATTTCCGGACTTGGAAGCAGGGTAACCTCTCTTGGATGGATGATTATCCCAGAGTTATGGCCAAGACATATCTTCGGGCTTTGGAGGAGGCTAAGGCTGATGCAGATAAAGAGGGTGGAACGGTCTTCAGTATGGATGTGGTCACGGCCCAGTTCACCAAGGAGGAGAAAATGGCGGTAAAGGAGGGTATGCGGCTGCTTGCTGCTGAAGAGGCGGGTGTGCAGGTAGAAGATGACGACCAGGAGGGTCAAGAAGCTAGTACTGGTAAGTCTTCCTTTCTAGTCTTTCTGTTAACTTGGTTACTCATCACTAATGAATCCTTTTTATGACCGGACAGGCGGGCAAAAGAACAAGGACAAGACTTCGACGCAACCAGCTCCATGACTGAACCTGAAAAATTCTTTTTGTAGGCTTGGCATTGTTGTATCTGTTAGTCTTAAGACAGTAGAGTAACTTCTAAGTTGTAATTCTTGCTACTTGTAATAACATTATTCTTGACGTGTAATTTTTTAGCTCAAGTTGATTTTGTCATTTCTTGAATATTTGTTGCTATTTCGACATATCGTATGAGAAATGTAGCTATGTATAATTCTTGTAATTAAATTGTGTTGGATGTCAGATTCTGGTTTTAAATCATAATCTCATGACTTGCAATTTTAGCGTGTGGTGTGAAAAAATCAAATTATAGTCACGCATTTGTACATATAAAGGAAGAAAGTACCGCCTTTCATGTTCTGTTTGTAAATGGCAGTTTCGAATATCTTGTATGACCAAGCATGGAGAGCAGTTGACTGCCCTGCCATCTGATTGTGAATCTCTGCATCCATTGGCGGGTATCTCTTACCCTGCATCCTGTACTTTACGGTTTGTTATAGAGGATAGGAGGAAAGTTTTTTAAGTAAAATTGAAATATGTGAAATAGTAAAACTTCCAGTCACGGAAGGCCTTCGATGTGCTTAAGTTCGTGGCAAACGGGTTTTGTAGTCACTTTCCCTAGCTGTGGGTCTTGGAGACATTTGTCACCCATCTTACGCCTCCGCGGGGAGTTAATTCTTTTTTACCACAGCCGTACTTAAGACACACCGGAGCCGAGATCGCGCACAGTAACTACCCGGGCCATTATGGCCCGTACTCATGGGTATTATTCGACTTACTGTGGCCGGCTAGCGTGGGTGCCGATCGTCAACTGTGAACTGCCCCTGGCTGGCCACACCTTATGTTGGGGCTTATAATCGGTTCACAGTCGCCGGCGAGCCTAACGCCGTAATGAGCTGCCTCGGCTATAGTCGGCCTTCTCGGTGGCTTATAATCGGCTCATTACAGTTGGCTTTAAGGGCCGTCGCGAGCAATGAGTTAACCCGCAGCAGAGGGATGCTGGAGCAAAAGTGTCTCATTGGCTAGGGCATAGATTCGCATAGTACCTGTTGGGGCTTGTCCACGTGAAATTGCATTGTGGAGTGCTTTGAATAGAAATGCTATATGCTCAGGATTTCGTTCAACAGAAAAGGATAAAGTTTAACAAACAGCCAAGATACAAAGGAACAAGTTAAAAAAGAGACAGGGCTTTTTTAAAGTGGTTCGGCACGAAAAAATGCCTACGTCCACTGATTCTCTTTGTTAATTCACTTCATATGGGCAGTACAAGTTAAGAAAAGTATCGACGGAGGTGTTGGATGTTCCATGCCCTCTGGAACACCTCTCCGTCCACTGTTGACAAAATATAGGCTCCGTTGTGGAGATCTTTATGAATTACATATGGTCCATCCCAGATTGGGTCTAGTGCTCCGGGGCGAGGGAAGATTCGCTTGAGGACAAGATCCCCTTCTCGTAAGGTACGATGCTTGACTTTGGAGTTGTATTGTGCTGCCACCCTTTGCTTGTGGGCTGCTGTTTTTAGGACTGCATCATTCCTTCTCTCCTCGACTAGATCCAAAGACATGTTGAGGAGTTCTTCGTTTTCTTCTGGGTTATAGTGGATCCTACGGTGGGAAGGCACAATGGTTTCAACTGGGAGCATAGCCTCCGATCCGTATGCCAAAGAGAAAGGAGTGTGCCCTGTTGATGTTCTGAAAGATGTGCGGTAGGCCCATAGTGCCGTAGGGAGTTCATCCACCCAAGCGCCCTTTGACTTTTCGAGCTTCTTTTTTATCAGAGTTTTCAGAATTTTGTTGACTGCTTCGACTTGTCCGTTTGCTTGGGGATATGCTACGGATGAGAAGCTTTTGTGAATTCCATGTTCTTGGCACCAGTTGGCGAATTCCTCGCTGTCAAACTGAAGTCCATTGTCTGATATGATTTTTAGTGGGACTCCGTACCTGCACAGAACATTTTTGATTAAGAAGTTGATAACTTTCGCTGAAGATACTTTATTTAGAGGTTCTGCTTCCACCCATTTGGTGAAATAGTCGACACTATAGCATATTTGGCGCCGCCTCGACCCATTGGCAGTTCACCGATTAAGTCAATTCCCCATACTGCAAAGGGCCAAGGGCTGGTCATCTGAGTGATCTCGGTTGTTGGTAGCCGAGGGATCTTAGCAAATTTTTGGCATCTGTCACACTTTTTGACGAAATTCAAGGCGTCCTTGCTTAAGGTGGGCCAGAAATATCCGTATCGGAGTATCTTTTTTGCTAACGTTTGCCCTCCGGTGTGATCTCCGCAGCTTCCTTGATGAATGTTGGATAAGATTTCCTTGGCTTCCCTTCCGGCGACACACCTTAATAATGGGTTAGAGAACCCGCGCCGATAGAGGATGTCTCCTTGTATTGTGTAGCGGGACGCTTTCCTCAAGATTTTCTTGACTTCGTTACGCCCGTCGGGTAGTGTGCCATTTTGTAGGTAGTCTCGGATGGGAGTTATCCAAGTTGCTTCTTCGGTTGCAGCTATCAGATTCACTTGCTCAAAACTTGGGATCATTTGCTTTGAGACAGTTACCGCCCCGAAGATGGCGACGTCTCTCATACTTGCTTGCTTTGCCAATTCGTCGGCCTCTTGGTTCTCTTCCCGAGGGATGTGTTTGACTAAGTAGTGGTCCAATCGGCTGAGAAGTAACTTGGTCTTCTTTAGATATGCTATGAGTCGTTCTTCTCGAGCTTGGAATTCCCCTAGTATTTGATTAACAATAAGCTGAGAATCGCTGTGAAGACACAAAGAATTGGCTCCGATCTCGATAGCAATTTCTAATCCGGCTATTACTGCTTCGTATTCTGCATCGTTGTTGGTGGCAGCGAACTCCAACCTTATAGCATAGTGCAGTTTATTTCCCCTGGGAGTGATGATTACCACTCCTGCCCCCGAGCCTTGTTCGTTAGATGCACCGTCTACAAAGAGATTCCACTTGATATCTTCTGTTATTTCCAGCTGCTCCTTATCCTCGTTGGTAGTGAATTCTGCGATGAAATCAGCCATGGCTTGTCCCTTGATGGCGGTGCGAGGGTGATAGGTGATATCATATTGACTCAGCTCAATACACCATTTAAGTAGTCGCCCGGAAGTGTCGGGACGATGGAGTACCTGCCTTAGTGGTTGATCGGTTAGAACCTTGATGGAATGGGATTGGAAGTAATGACGTAGCTTTCGTGAAGTGATTAGTAAACAGTATGCTAACTTCTCAAGCTTAGGATATCGGACTTCTGCCCCAGTAAACCTTTTACTGACGAAGTAAACTGGTCGTTGTGTGCGGTTATCTTCCCTTACCAAGGCAGCGCTTAGAGCGTGAGATGACACAGCAAGGTATAGGTATAATTCTTCGCCTTCGCTTGGGGTCGAGAGTACCGGTGGTTTCTGGAGGTGTTCGATTAGGTTAAGGAAAGCGGTCAAGCATTCGTCCGTCCATTCGAACATTCCTTTATCTTTCTTTAGAGCTTCGAAAAAGGGGACGCACTTGTCCGTTGCTTTGGAGATGAATCGGCTTAGGGCAGCCACTTTTCCATTTAGGCTTTGCATTTCCTTTCGGGTGGAAGGCATCTTGATGTCTCTTAATGCTTGGACTTGTTCAGGGTTTGCTTCTATCCCTCGGGCATGGACGATGAATCCTAAGAATTTTCCTGATGACACTCCGAAGGAGCACTTTAGTGGATTCAACTTCATCCCATACTGTCGAAGTACCTGGAACATTTCGCCCAGGTGGCTTACGTGATCTTTGGCTTTCCGTGATTTTACCAGCATGTCGTCTACATATACTTCCATTGTTCGTCCTATTAGCCCTGCGAACATCTTGTTGACGAGGCGCTGGTAGGTGGCTCCTGCATTTTTCAGTCCGAAGGGCATCACTTTGTAGCAGTACAAACCCCGGTCGGTGATGAAACTAGTGTGATCTTGGTCGGGAGCATGCATAGGAATTTGGTTATATCCTGAGTATGCATCCATAAAAGACAGGAGTTCGTGCCCGGCTGTGCTGTCTACAAGTTGGTCGATTCTGGGAAGCGGGAAGCAATCCTTTGGGCAGGCGTCATTTAGGTTGGAGAAGTCAATGCAGGTCCGCCACTTCCCATTAGCCTTCTTTACTAGTACCGGGTTGGCGATCCATTCTGGGTAAATAGCTTCTCGTATGAAGTCATTGGCGAGTAGATTCTTTACTTCTTCATCGAGGGCTGCTGATCGCTCTGCCCCCATACTTCTCTTTTTTTGTTTTACGGGTGCCTTGGTAGGATCAATTTTTAATACGTGGCACGCTATGTTGGGGGAGATTCCGGTCATGTCAGCGTGTGACCAAGCGAATACATCCAAGTTGTGGCGGAGAAAATCAACGAGTTGTTCCTTCAATTCGGTTTTCAGCTGCGACCCAATTTTCAGTAGCCTACTTGAGTCGTGCTTGTCTACAGATATAAACTCCATAGCCTCTGCAGGCTCGGCGGTGGCCTCCTCCTCTTTGTCCCTAGGGTCTAATTCATTGAAAGGGTCGCTGGTGTATCGAAGAGGAGGGGCTTTCTTTAGTTGCTATGCTTCAAGGCTTTTTGTGCAGAGGGCAACCTCTACACCTTTCCCTTTATCTCTCCTGTGGTTGTTGCGAAGTTCGGTTACATAGCAGTCTCGTGCAATATCTTGGTCTCCTTCCACTTCCCCTATCCCACTGTCTGTTGGAAATTTCATTTTTAGGCACCACGGGGCTAGGACAATCTGGAAGTCAGATAGGGCTGGTCTTCCTAGGAAGGCGTTGTAGGCCGAATGGTTTTCTATCAGCACAAACGTCTGTTTCCTTACAACGGAGCGGGGATGGCTTCCGATTTCAACGAAGAGGTCCAGCTGCCCGATGGGCATTTTCGCATCTCCAGTGAAACCGTGTAGCGGTTTATCGCAGGGAGATACGTCCTTCATTGACAACCTCATTTTGTCGAATGCGTGTTTGAACAGGATATTTACAGAGCTTCCAGTGTCTACCAGGATTCGGTAAACTTCGGCGGGACCGAGTCGGGCAGAGATAACCATGGGATCCATGTGAGGGTACTGTCTTCCTTCTAGGTCGCGTTTACTGAATGTGATGTCATCACTTCCTTTCCGTTTTGGGTGGCGCTCTTCTATAACCGTATTGACACAGTCTCTATTGTCTCTGAGCGACTTCCCATATCTTTCCATCTCTTTCCAACTTCTGTCTGCGATGTGTGGACCTCCTGAGATGGTATGGACCACTATCTTCTCTTGACTAGAGCTGCTAGCGTTGCGGTCGCCTCTGCCGGTCCCTGGTGAGGGTAGCCTTGGGTTTTCATTGGCAGGAACTGGAGTCCTGTCTTGACTTTTTACATAGCGCTCCAGTTTCTTTCTTCTGATGTGTTCCTCAATCAGATCTCGGAGATGATGGCATTCGTTGGTATCATGTCCGTGGGATTCGTGGAAGCGGCAGAATTTTCCAGATTTCTGTGCGCTATCTGATTCCTTCTTGTATGGTGGGCGTTTGTATCTAACTTCGCCTTGGGTGGCAAGGAAGATGTTTTCGACGGTCTCGTTCAAAGGGGTGTAAGAGTCGAATCTTGGTCCTGGCCGATATAGGCGTTTTTCTGCTTTCTTGCCCCCAGCATTGTCTCTGGAATCATTCCTTCGAACGTCCCTTGCCACAGCAGGGGCGTTGCCAGGGGTCGTCTTACTTTGCTGCCCTGATTGCTCCTCCATGGCAGCATCCTCAAGCCTCATGTATTTCCCGGCTTCATGGAAGAAATCGGGTAAAGTAGCTGGTTTTTCTTTTGTCAATCTCCTAGCAAATTTAGTGTCTGGATGTACCCCACTGCAGAGGGCCATTAGGATAAGCTTCTCATCGGCATCTTGAACTGCGGCTGCTGCGGCGTTGAATCTGGTCAGGTATTGCTGCAGCTTTTCTCCAGGTTTCTGTTTGACGCTGGATAAGGAATAAGCGTCCTTAGGTTGCTCCACATGAATGCGGAACTGACTGATGAATTTTTCTTTCAACATTTCCCATGAGCTGATGGATCCTTGGGGTAGATGACAGAACCAGGAGGTAGCAAGATCTGCTAAGAATAGCGGGAAGCATTTGCACAGCACCCCCTCTGTTGCTCCACTCATGAGCATGTGCTGCGTGTACCTCTGTAAGTGTACAACGGGATCGGAGGTTCCTTTGTAAGGTTCCATTGTTGGCATCTTCCATTCTCGGGGGGTGATAGCAACTTCGATATTGCGGGCGAAAGGGCTGGTTACCCTAGCGCCTATCCCTCGATCTCTTTGCTCCCGTTGGACACACTCCCTGAATAAGCGCGCCATCCTTTCATCAGAATTTGGAGCAGACAGAAATGAGTTTGGCTCTGTTCTGTGGGGTTGATTCCGTCCAGACAACCTGTAGGGATGGTATCGTCTATCATTCCTCATATTTTCCAGTGGCTGCCTTTGATCTTCTGGGAGCATGCTTGGGTCAGCTACAGTTGGCCCTTGCCTTGATCTTCCCCGGTTGGGTTCTGATCTTAGCACTTCCTCGGGTCCAACTTCGGGCTGAGCTCTAGCTCGGCCCCGTTCACCGGTGTTTCTGTGGTTAGGCAGCATGACAGGCTCAGCTGCAGTCGACCTCCGCCCGGTACCTTCCCCGTTGGGCTCGGTACCAAACGTTTCTTCAGGCCTAGCTTCGGGCTGGGCTCGGTCTCGGCTCCTACCACGGCTACTTCTGCCGTTAGCTCCTTCGAAGAAGGAAGATCTTTGCTGTCTCTGAGATCCTCCAGACTGGGACTCGCCCCATGATTCAGTGTTGCGGTTGGATTCTTCAGCGTCCCTCAAGCGTGACATGAGATGGTCCACCAAGGCTTCCTGCTGGGACGTGAAGCGGTTAGTTACTTCAACAACAACTCTGTCCAAATCTGCCCTAGTAATTGCTGCAGGCTGTTCTGTGGCAGGAGTGGTGGGGTTAGCCTGTCCTCCATTTGTTACCGTTGCTGGAGGAGGAGGATTTACTTGATTTGCGATAGCTGGATCAGGAAGGCTACTGGATGCGATGTTTTTTCCTTTGTTAACATCTTTTCTCTGTTTGGGAGGCATGTTTTCCAAGTGGCGGATGATGCTGTTAGGAAAACTTGTTAAGCGGATGAAGCTGAAGCTTCGAGCTTCAATTTCTCAGTTAAAGCACCAAAAATGTTTGCACAAAAAATGGACAAACACCTCAAAGTTGTATGATTTAGTAGATCTTATGTTGTTCTTAGTGATTTTGGAGGTTTATGCAAATATATGAAAAACAGGGGCTAAACTGTAAAAAGACACGCAGATTTATAGTGGTTCAGCCAGAATGTGCCTACGTCCACTTTATATGTTATTTCTCTTCTTTTGTTGTGATTACAAGTACAAAGCTTTGATACCAGTAAAAGAAAGTTGTTTGAAAGTTCCTTCCGTGCTTGAGCTCTCAAACTTGTCCCCCATTGTTGTACCCCTGCCCCTCTATTTATAGAGTGAGGCTGGGGGCAGGGGTCTTGGAGGTATATAGCTGTTGGCAGGCCTGGGATGACGCAATCTGGCCTGGCAATATCTTGGTCCGACAGCACTTGGTTCGGTAGTGGGTGCATAACTTGGTTCGGCTGTGAATGGATCGGTGGTGGATGTTTGGTTCGGCGTCACTTGGATCGGTGGTAGATGGTTGGTTCGGCGTCACTTGGATCGGTGGTAGATGGTTGGTTCGGCGTCACTTGGATCGGTGGTGGATGTTTGGTTCGGCGTCACTTGGATCGGTGGTAGATGGTTGGTTCGGCGTCACTTGGATCGGTGGTGGATGTTTGGTTCGGCGTCACTTGGATCGGCAGAGAGGAGAGGTTTGATGAGGTGTTGGAAGTGGAGGTTGGTTCAGTAGTGGCTTTAATTAAATGATGAGAATCTGCCCAACATACATACTAAACCATGATCTTTAAAGCAAGATTTAGAATTTTTAAGCAAGCGAGTGAAGAGCAGTTTTTACTTCACTGTTTTGAGCATTTTGGGTTGCCGTGGTCGATATGGTTGACCGGAGACGCCGTGGTTTGGTCGAGAGGTAGAGGAGTGATGGGGAAACTTGGGAAAAATAGTGGACTGGTCGGCAGGTCAACGTGGTGGCGGCGAGAAGCGTTTAAAATCTGGTGACCTAGTTTTTGAGTGCTGTGATGTTTCGTCTCGTTCGAAACCATGGATTGATCGAGTGTTTCGAGCTTCTGGAGTTGGATAGAGGTAAGGTGGTCGAGTCTATAGCCGGAGTTTGGTGGCCTCTGGTGATCGGAGATGGAAGCACGGCGAAGTTTCCAGGAATCGATGAAGTTTTGGTTTGTGTTCCAGGTTGCAAAATCGAACTCGATTTCGATTTGCTAGAAGATAGGTGATGCTGGCGATCTGGAGTGGGTAGGGACGACGTGGTCGACTTGCTCGGCATCGTGTAGATGATCAAAGTTGATCATCGATGGTGTGCACGTGCACCAGAGTATCTATGTTTGCTGTTGGGTCTGGTCTGGGTGGACTCGAGAATTTCTCGAGTAATTCTTTGTTTGGCTCGGGTAAAATGATAAATTTCTCGAAGTAAAATATAGGAGTCTCGGGTAGGACTGTTTTTTTTAGTTTTGACAATACCCAGTTTCACTCGAGTACATACTCGGGTAAATCCCATCCTGGATCGCGTAATTCCATGCTTTTTCTCGAAGTAAAATATGATGGTCTCGGGTCAGTTGGTTTTGAAGTTTTAAACAGTGCACAGTTAACAGTTTTTCTTAGTTTAAAGTTTAAAGTAGTAATCAATGTTAAACTGAGTTAATTAAATGTTTAAAAATCCAGATTTCTGAAATAAAGGAAAGTTTAAAATTTAAATACTTTTAATAAATTTAAATATTTAAATAAATAGAGATTTGGAAATGGTAGGGAATTTGATTTAAAATCTTCCATGACTAAGTTTTGTTTAATTTAAAGATTTTTAAAGGTTAGTTTATAAAGAGATTTAAAATTCAATTCATGTTCGTTTTAACTTGAAATTTAAAATGGAAGTTAAAAAGGAAAAGGGAAATAAATGTTTTCAACCCTATTTGAAATTGAAAATAAAATCGAGAAATGAAAATGTGTTTACTTTAAGAAATAAAAATTGAAGTTTAAATGAACTAATTAAGGTTTTAAAAATAAATTCAGTAATTAATTTGTAATTATAAGTTCTAAGAAATTAATTAAAGTTTTAAAAATGGAATATGAAATTAATATGTTATTAAGAAATCATAGATTAGACTCTAATTAATTTATTGAATTATAGATTGCACTTATAATTATTAATAATTAATGTAAGTTAATTATCTTAGAATAGTAATTAATAAATGTAAATGAAGGTCATTAACTAGACTATTTTATAATTAATCAATATAATTGATTTTTAAAATAGTTAATTGGATTTATTAATTGAATGATCAACATTGTAACTGTGTAAGTGTAATTACATATTGGGAAGTAATTAAGGAATTAATTACTTGAGTAATTTGATTTATTTGAGTTAATTAATTTATTTTAATTAATTTGAATTAATCAAATTGGTGATGTGATATGTATGATTACTCGGAGAAGTAATTGGTCAGTAATTACAGGATGTAATTAAGGGAATGATGTTTTGTAAATAAGGAAATCTGAGTATGATTATTTTTTATAATTAATCAAGGGATTAATTGGAGATAATTATTTATAAAGTAATTAAAGGAGTTAATTACTGATTAGATTAATCAAGGGTGATTTATATTGTGGATTAAATTAAAGATTGATTACTTTGATTTAACTAAATTAAATTGTAAATGTAATTCGAGATCATTAATTATTATAATTAATGTTGGAATTTGGAATAAATGTATTTGGATTTATTTATAAATGGAAAAATTTATTAATACAATTAATTAAGTAATGTAATTAACTTTAGTTAATTAATAAATGAAGTTATGAAAGGGTTAATTTCTATATTTGGTTAAGTAATTAATCTGAGAAGTAACTCAAGGAATTTACTTAAATGTAATTAAAGAAAATTAATCAGGGATGATAAATAAAAAGGAATAATGGGATGATGATTTATTAATTGATTGATAATTAATTAATATAGGCAAGTTTAATAATGATGAAGTAATTAATTTAATTAATTTTAAATTAATTAAAGGTAGGGTAATTGATTTAATTCGTTTTAAATTAATTACCAACGATGTAATTATTATATTTGCTTATGAATGGATGATATGAATTCCCATTGATTAATTGAAAACTCAGTTATGTGATGAGTAATCTCTGTTTGATTTGGATGCTCTGATTTAAGTATGGTATCATAGATTATCCATTTATGCTGATATGTGATTATTTATCTGTGATATTGTGATTTATCTATCTGTGTTTATATGGATAATTGAATTGAATTGTTTTAAACCTTTAAAACAACTTGGCCTTAAAAGACACGGTTTGGATTTCGATGAGACCGGGATCGGGTTTCCGTATACCGGGATTCTAGGTCTGGAGACCCGAATACCACATCGATCCAAAATAACGATAGGTCGTGAAATCCAAGTGGAGCAAGTGAAGACTCGAGGTATAAGAACTATTCGTCAGTATAACTCTGTGGGTGATTCCGTAATGAGTTTGACGGAAATAGTACTTATAGATTCGAGATGAAGATTCAGAGTGCAAGGGTTATCGTCGTTAACTCTGAGGGTGATTCCAATATGAGTGTAACGAGATAATGCCTTCGGTTTCGTTCGAACCCGGAACGAACTTATATGGATTGAATGCTTCCAGCACATCGTCAGGTGGACGATGAGAATTCTAAGTGATGAGTTCTGATAAAGGTAATCGTGACCTCAAGCCTCATCAACCGGGAATGGCTAAAACAGGGGAGGTGCAGCAAAGCTTCGTGGGTAGCACCCACTTGAGAGCGAGATTTTCTCCTGTCTAGATGTCCCTTTTTATTTCGATTGTGTGGGCAGTGGAGACGTCCAACTGTCGGGGTTGTCTCGTTTGGAACTGTTCAGTAAGGAACGGGTCCGGCTTTGTGTTGCAGGGGAGCGGGCGTACTCCTCGGTACGGTGATCTAGGCCACGTACTGTGACGGGCGGTACCCCAGTAGCCCAGCCATTGATGGAAACCCATTTTCCCTACGTGACCTTACGGTTTTGATTGTATTACCCACGTTGTGGCTAGTATGCTGGAATTTAATAGATGTAACAATTTCAGCTATTTTCTATTTACTTGAAAACCCTAGACACTATTATAATATCACTGGATTTCCTATCAAATGTTTTGGTTAGCGTAAGGTAAAAACTTTTCCATGTTTATGTGTGGGAAGTCTTACGTGATACCTTTGTTTCAAATGGTTTTCAAAGTTAAGCAACTTTAACCTGTTACTCATACCAGACCCATGTCTGACCCGAAGTTTATTTCTATTTTTCATAAACTCTCGGGTACCCAAATTTTTACGGGTAGTCAAGGGATTCAGGTTTAGCTTTGACGAATTCTGGAGGAGCATTGGAGCAGGAGGCTTCAGCGTGTAGATATATATATATTGGTTCCGCTGTGTCAGTGTTATTCTGTATATTCCGTTGTGTTGTATCTCTGTGATGTTGAGTTGTATTAACTAGACAGGTGTTTATAACTGTCTAGTTTGTGATGTATTATCTGTGTACTCTGATGTATATGATATTTATGTGATATATTATATTTTATTCGTTCCGCTGTTGAGATTCTGATGTTGTTTCTTCTTCTTTCTATCTTTTCTATTTTCTCACCTCTTTCTTTTCTTCAAAACGATGCGATTTCCTGGGCGTAGGAAGTCGGGTCGTGACAGTTGGTATCAGAGCACTAGGTTGAGTGAATACCTAGGCTCTTAAGTGATTTCTTCCTTGAGAGAGCGTATTTGTATTTTTGATATATATATATATATTTATTTATTTAATTCTACCTATCGGTTGGGTTACCTGTTCGGGTATTCCAATATAAGTATAAAGGTAGATGGGTGGTAGTGGTATGTAACACGACTACCAATGGTTAAATTTGTTGAGGTTGGAATTGTATCTACCGAGACGGTATTGGGTCTACAGTTCGTCTCAAAGTGAATTTGCGGCGTAAGAATTTCATTGGTCTCTGAAGGAAATTTGTTAAGGATTCGAAGTCCAGCCTTTAAGTGTAAGATGATCGCGCTCGTGTGAGCGGATTTTCGAGAGTTTAGATGAGTATAGTTTGATCTGTCGGATTGGGCAGAAGAGAGATGATATTTTGATCTCTCGAGATGTAGTAGCTGTGTGATGAGACGCAGTGACTGTGGATGTCTCCGAAGATATTTATTTGGAATGAGTTAGGGAAGTAAGTCTGCTTCGGTGTTGTGGCGGTGTTCAGCAGAATGTATCTGTTTGATTCGGGGTCCGAGTTTCTCGAACAACTTTAGATTAGAAATTCCTTGGCATTAGTGTCAGCAGTGCAGCTTGGAGTTTTCTGTGTTGGTAAAGAAGCTTTCTGGCTTAGCAGTGAGTTCAGAAGCAGCAGTGTGGATCCATTTCTTGATGGATTGATTAGTGAGCGTAGGCTGTTCTGTTGGGTAAAGGGGAACAGTTTTTCTTTGAATTAGTCTGGGATGGTCGCAAAAGTGACTTGCGATTATTTGAGCGTTCTCTTGTGTTTAGAGATTCTTTTCCCGGATGTCTTCAGGGAGTCAGAATTTTGTCAGCATCTGGAGATTGAGTTTGGTATCGACCGTATTCCAGGAGTGATACCGGTGGTTCAGTTTAGTAGTAGGATGTTATTGGAGGAACTTCTGAGTTTTATTTTGGACTTATTGAACCATATTTCCGGATTAGTTAAGAGGCTTACCGGTTGTGATTTGCTGACTGATGGTTGCAAAGCCTAGGTCCGTCACAATTGGGTATCAGTGGAAGTTGTGTTTGGGTGCATCATCTATATTTTTATCTATCCATATCAGAGTTGTGCAGCGGAAGCAGTTGGAGTGTGTCTGCTTTTCTTCTCTGGAGAAGATAAGTTGTTTTCTACGGATGATGGTAAGGATTGTGTTCTTGATTTTGAGTTGATCGCGAGAAGATCAATTTTACTGGATTGTTTTGAATTCAGACTGTTCTAGAAGGCATCAGCGGAGATTTAGCTGATTGGCAGTGATAAGAGCAGCCTTGGATCGTCTGAAGAATTTGGTGGATAAGAGACGGAGGAATTTGGAATTCGAAGTTAGAGACTTCGTTGTTGTTGAAGTTTTCTCGGATCGAAGGAGCTGTATAGTTTGGTGAGATCGGGAATTTAGTTCCGAGATGTTCTGGATTTTCTCTGTGTTCTGGAGAAGTTAGTGTTTGATCTTCTGGAGTGTGAATTGCCAGTTTGGATAGCTGTGATTCGTTGTGTTTCACGTGTCTCTGAGGGAGTACGTGTAAGATTCTGTTTCGGATTTTGGAACCAGCAGTTCAGGGAGTTTTGGTTGTTGAGTCAGACTTGTCTACAGTTTGGTATCCTGTCTAGTTGGGTGGATCTAGATGAGTAGGAGCTCTGTAGTTTAATAGTGTTGATGGTTTGGATTCTATAGAGCGAGTAACCCGATATTTATACTCGGGGAAACTCGAAAGAATCCTATTCGGAATTTTTGTCTGAATAGTTAGTTTTGTTGGTTGGATGAATTGGATGCTATGGCTGTTTAATGATATATGCTTGTGTTTTATAATTAAATTTTTAAATAGATTATTAAATTACCTTTGTTTTAAATTTCGGGGACGAAATTCTTTTAAGGGGGGAGGAATGTGACATCCCGGAATTTCGAGCAATATCAATTTAATAATCTGTGATGAATATTAAATTGAATTGATATATTATTGGATTATAAGATCTGAATTAATATTTTTCTTCTGATAAATATTTAATTGATTTGAAATATCTTTGGATTATAACATTTGAATTGGTACTTTTCACTTAATTAATATCGTATTGTGAATTATTTTCTATCTATTTTATATATATTGGTATATATTGCAGATAGGGAAGTTCTGTTTTAAATTCAATCGATAAATTTTGTTTTAAATTTCTAATATATATATATATATATTCTAGTGATTTGGAAATTATTATTTATTTCAAAGTAAGTTTTTCAAAGCTATTAAATTCATAAATATATTGTTTTAAAATATTTTAGATAAATGTTTAAATTGTCTAGAACTATTTCTGACTTTGGTTTAAATTTATATTTATTAACAAAAGGGTTTTGTTCTATTTTCTTTTTAAATAAAAGTATTGCTTGTTAAAAATATAGTTTAAAATGTATATATGTTATAAATTCAATTTTTGTCAAATGATATTCTAGTATGTATTATAAAATAAGAAATGTGAATAAGAGAATAATTTCTTTGTTTAAATTATTTTTAAATTTGATAAGTGAACTTTTATAATATAAATAAATAAAATATTCAAATAAAATACAATACGATGATATGAGTAACAAAAACACCGATTGAAATAACAAGTGAAACGAATATACGTGAGTGAAATTATATCGTTTGTAAGAAATAAAACAAATACATTTTTATAATCAACAACATATTATAAACGATAATAACAATAAAATGAATACGTGAGCAAACTTTGTCGTTTTGTAAATGATAAAAACAAACACTACTTAATCTAACAACATAATTAAACTACATTCATCACATTTATAATTAAACAAAAACATTACAACAACATTTTAGTCACATTTCAAAGTAGAAAACAAGAAGATATAAATCATGGAAATGATGTGCCAGCCTTAACCAAATCTGCCTAGTCAATTAGCTGGTATAGGAAAGTGTAAAAGATTACATAAAAACAAGGTTCGAATATGTAAATGTCATGCAAACTTAAAGGAAATCAAAAGCTAAACAGAAAGTAAAAAAAATGAACCTGCTTGTAGCTTATAAGTGAAGTAAGGCAAAAGTATATAAAATATAGATATGTATAAAATAAAACATCATAGTACAATAGCATTCAATGCTTCAATCCTTAGCAGCCCAAACCATACCATTCGAGCTGTATGAATTCCTTTCAGCCACCAAAAATTTGCAAATATCTCTGACATGAAAAAAATATACAAACCTGTAAACAACTTCTTCCTTTATCACTTGCATTCCATTCGAGCAAAATACAAATGCCATACTACTTCATTTAAAAATTTAAAACAAGACTCCATTTAAAATCAAAACCATATTCTACAACTTAATTCAACAGAGAAGTAGAGATGCAAAATAGCAAGAAGATCAAAGTAGAAAAAAAGAGGGACTTTCCAGTTTTTCAAGTTCAAACTAATGCAAACATCTCTGTTCTTTTTCATAAAGCTGGTGAGTAACATATATTTTAAAACATAACCTAAGTTTAGATAAAGCATGTTTCTTTTTCTCTGAGATGATACATATTCTTGTATGTGTATGATTGTGCAAGTCTGGGCATGTTCGTTTATTTACACTCTGTTACCTGTTGCTTTGAAGTAGATAGAAACAAATCTCCATTTCATGATCTAACCTTTGTTAGAACTTAAGATGTAAACTAAAACTGATTGTTTAGTTGAAATCTAAATATTAAAATTTATATAAGTTAAACTAACAGGTATGTGTCCCTGGAAACCAAAGAACAAAGCTTAACTTCAATAAGTTTAAAAATCGAACTTCTTGTTTTAAGAATCCAGATGTATCAAGTAAAAATACATACTAAACCATGATTTTTAAAGCAAGATTTAGAATTTTTAAGCAAGCGAGTGAAGAGCAGTTTTTACTTCACTGTTTTGAGCATTTTGGGTTGCCGTGGTCGATATGGTTGACCGGAGACGCCGTGGTTTGGTCGAGAGGTAGAGGAGTGATGGGGAAACTTGGGAAAAATAGTGGACTGGTCGGCAGGTCAACGTGGTGGCGGCGAGAAGCGTTTAAAATCTGGTGACCTAGTTTTTGAGTGCTGTGATGTTTCGTCTCGTTCGAAACCATGGATTGATCGAGTGTTTCGAGCTTCTGGAGTTGGATAGAGGTAAGGTGGTCGAGTCTATAGCCGGAGTTTGGTGGCCTCTGGTGATCGGAGATGGAAGCACGGCGAAGTTTCCAGGAATCGATGAAGTTTTGGTTTGTGTTCCAGGTTGCAAAATCGAACTCGATTTCGATTTGCTAGAAGATAGGTGATGCTGGCGATCTGGAGTGGGTAGGGGCGACGTGGTCGACTTGCTCGGCATCGCGTAGATGATCAAAGTTGATCATCGATGGTGTGCACGTGCACCAGAGTATCTATGTTTGCTGTTGGGTCTGGTCTGGGTGGACTCGAGAATTTCTCGAGTAATTCTTTGTTTGGCTCGGGTAAAATGATAAATTTCTCGAAGTAAAATATAGGAGTCTCGGGTAGGACTGTTTTTTTTAGTTTTGACAATACCCAGTTTCACTCGAGTACATACTCGGGTAAATCCCATCCTGGATCGCGTAATTCCATGCTTTTTCTCGAAGTAAAATATGATGGTCTCGGGTCAGTTGGTTTTGAAGTTTTAAACAGTGCACAGTTAACAGTTTTTCTTAGTTTAAAGTTTAAAGTAGTAATCAATGTTAAACTGAGTTAATTAAATGTTTAAAAATCCAGATTTCTGAAATAAAGGAAAGTTTAAAATTTAAATACTTTTAATAAATTTAAATATTTAAATAAATAGAGATTTGGAAATGGTAGGGAATTTGATTTAAAATCTTCCATGACTAAGTTTTGTTTAATTTAAAGATTTTTAAAGGTTAGTTTATAAAGAGATTTAAAATTCAATTCATGTTCGTTTTAACTTGAAATTTAAAATGGAAGTTAAAAAGGAAAAGGGAAATAAATGTTTTCAACCCTATTTGAAATTGAAAATAAAATCGAGAAATGAAAATGTGTTTACTTTAAGAAATAAAAATTGAAGTTTAAATGAACTAATTAAGGTTTTAAAAATAAATTCAGTAATTAATTTGTAATTATAAGTTCTAAGAAATTAATTAAAGTTTTAAAAATGGAATATGAAATTAATATGTTATTAAGAAATCATAGATTAGACTCTAATTAATTTATTGAATTATAGATTGAACTTATAATTATTAATAATTAATGTAAGTTAATTATCTTAGAATAGTAATTAATAAATGTAAATGAAGGTCATTAACTAGACTATTTTATAATTAATCAATATAATTGATTTTTAAAATAGTTAATTGGATTTATTAATTGAATGATCAACATTGTAACTGTGTAAGTGTAATTACATATTGGGAAGTAATTAAGGAATTAATTACTTGAGTAATTTGATTTATTTGAGTTAATTAATTTATTTTAATTAATTTGAATTAATCAAATTGGTGATGTGATATGTATGATTACTCGGAGAAGTAATTGGTCAGTAATTACAGGATGTAATTAAGGGAATGATGTTTTGTAAATAAGGAAATCTGAGTATGATTATTTTTTATAATTAATCAAGGGATTAATTGGAGATAATTATTTATAAAGTAATTAAAGGAGTTAATTACTGATTAGATTAATCAAGGGTGATTTATATTGTGGATTAAATTAAAGATTGATTACTTTGATTTAACTAAATTAAATTGTAAATGTAATTCGAGATCATTAATTATTATAATTAATGTTGGAATTTGGAATAAATGTATTTGGATTTATTTATAAATGGAAAAATTTATTAATACAATTAATTAAGTAATGTAATTAACTTTAGTTAATTAATAAATGAAGTTATGAAAGGGTTAATTTCTATATTTGGTTAAGTAATTAATCTGAGAAGTAACTCAAGGAATTTACTTAAATGTAATTAAAGAAAATTAATCAGGGATGATAAATAAAAAGGAATAATGGGATGATGATTTATTAATTGATTGATAATTAATTAATATAGGCAAGTTTAATAATGATGAAGTAATTAATTTAATTAATTTTAAATTAATTAAAGGTAGGGTAATTGATTTAATTCGTTTTAAATTAATTACCAACGATGTAATTATTATATTTGCTTATGAATGGATGATATGAATTCCCATTGATTAATTGAAAACTCAGTTATGTGATGAGTAATCTCTGTTTGATTTGGATGCTCTGATTTAAGTATGGTATCATAGATTATCCATTTATGCTGATATGTGATTATTTATCTGTGATATTGTGATTTATCTATCTGTGTTTATATGGATAATTGAATTGAATTGTTTTAAACCTTTAAAACAACTTGGCCTTAAAAGACACGGTTTGGATTTCGATGAGACCGGGATCGGGTTTCCGTATACCGGGATTCTAGGTCTGGAGACCCGAATACCACATCGATCCAAAATAACGATAGGTCGTGAAATCCAAGTGGAGCAAGTGAAGACTCGAGGTATAAGAACTATTCGTCAGTATAACTCTGTGGGTGATTCCGTAATGAGTTTGACGGAAATAGTACTTATAGATTCGAGATGAAGATTCAGAGTGCAAGGGTTATCGTCGTTAACTCTGAGGGTGATTCCAATATGAGTGTAACGAGATAATGCCTTCGGTTTCGTTCGAACCCGGAACGAACTTATATGGATTGAATGCTTCCAGCACATCGTCAGGTGGACGATGAGCATTCTAAGTGATGAGTTCTGATAAAGGTAATCGTGACCTCAAGCCTCATCAACCGGGAATGGCTAAAACAGGGGAGGTGCAGCAAAGCTTCGTGGGTAGCACCCACTTGAGAGCGAGATTTTCTCCTGTCTAGATGTCCCTTTTTATTTCGATTGTGTGGGCAGTGGAGACGTCCAACTGTCGGGGTTGTCTCGTTTGGAACTGTTCAGTAAGGAACGGGTCCGGCTTTGTGTTGCAGGGGAGCGGGCGTACTCCTCGGTACGGTGATCTAGGCCACGTACTGTGACGGGCGGTACCCCAGTAGCCCAACCATTGATGGAAACCCATTTTCCCTACGTGACCTTACGGTTTTGATTGTATTACCCACGTTGTGGCTAGTATGCTGGAATTTAATAGATGTAACAATTTCAGCTATTTTCTATTTACTTGAAAACCCTAGACACTATTATAATATCACTGGATTTCCTATCAAATGTTTTGGTTAGCGTAAGGTAAAAACTTTTCCATGTTTATGTGTGGGAAGTCTTACGTGATACCTTTGTTTCAAATGGTTTTCAAAGTTAAGCAACTTTAACCTGTTACTCATACCAGACCCATGTCTGACCCGAAGTTTATTTCTGTTTTTCATAAACTCTCGGGTACCCAAATTTTTACGGGTAGTCAAGGGATTCAGGTTTAGCTTTGACGAATTCTGGAGGAGCATTGGAGCAGGAGGCTTCAGCGTGTAGATATATATATATTGGTTCCGCTGTGTCAGTGTTATTCTGTATATTCCGTTGTGTTGTATCTCTGTGATGTTGAGTTGTATTAACTAGACAGGTGTTTATAACTGTCTAGTTTGTGATGTATTATCTGTGTACTCTGATGTATATGATATTTATGTGATATATTATATTTTATTCGTTCCGCTGTTGAGATTCTGATGTTGTTTCTTCTTCTTTCTATCTTCTCTATTTTCTCACCTCTTTCTTTTCTTCAAAACGATGCGATTTCCTGGGCGTAGGAAGTCGGGTCGTGACATTTATTTTTCTGCATTGCATAGATCTATGACTGTCTATTCTGGTGTTCATCTTTTGTTTGTTCCGTCTCACTACAATCACGATCCAGTTATTTTCTGCTGCGTTAGGTTTTTTATTCCCTTATACTGATCATCTGAAGGGATTTTCCCCAACACGTAATGCTCTCCAAACATTGGATGGTGTATTACACATGACTGCTGGGGCACCAAGGGGTTATGTACTAATAGTTATTGGATAACTATGGAATGACTTACTCGATAGTTTTCTGTTGGTTAATATAACTAAGGTCAAACAGAGAATATCGATGTGATAATTTTACATAATTCCCTCCACTTGAGAGTACTATCGAGCTTCAATGTAGAAACTCCACTTTAATTATAGTTAAATCATGGCACGATGTCCATCGAAGGACTATAGTTAGGTCGATTGGAAGCATTGGAAGTGAAACACTAATCGAGAGAGAATTCGTCTCCTCGGTCATATGTGGTTAGTATTACGGGGTCAACTTTAGTAACTCAAAGTCAAAGTCTCTGGCCAAAGCAGTAAGGTTAATAATAATTGTTATGATTGAACCAAGGATTTGGTGTTTGCATTTACAAAGTTGAATATGGACAATGTTGGAATTTTGACCAAAACGAAATTCCATAAGTCCTAATGTGATATAGTTTTGACGAAGGGAATTGGTGTAAATAATCATCACTACCAGGTACCGCTTACAATAAGTAAAATTGGATTTTACCAAAAGATATGTAAGCGATAAATTCAGCCAAAATATCACACCGCTAACTAAGGTGATGTGTGAACATTAGTATTTGAATTGTTTGATATTAACCGCTGACTGAATTTTCACCTTTGAGTCGCACAACTGTAATGATGAATTCTTCAAAAAACCACATATTTAACTAATTTATATTAACCCGCTTTTTTGTGAATCAGATTTTAATTGGACTCAGAAGATCAAACGAGGATGAAAGGACTTGAAACTTGGCAAGCAAGCACATTTGACTAAAGAAATAGCTTGGGAATAATTGAGCAAGAAATGTGCTAAGGGGATGAGTCGGTACCAAGTTATCATGCCTCATCACCAACATCTCCAACTTTGCACAATTGATCCTCTAGCTCTGATAAGCAAACCTTAGTGATTTCATAGAATTTCAAACGACCTATCTCAAGAATTGAAGAGTTAGCTTCCGTAAACTGTAACGACCCGTATTTTTAGCTATTTTAAAATTATTAAATTAATGTAAGTATTAAATAAAAATGGTTAAAAAATAAAAATTTAATGGTTTTGAATGTAAGTATTAGATATGAACTTGAATAAAATTTTGAAATAAACTAATTTTGAAGATTTGGCAATAACGAGATTGAAATGAAATTATATATATTAACTGGGTTTATAATCAATAACTGAAGTTGAATAATAAATGTTAGATGCATTATATGTGAATAAAGTAATTGATTGATAACTAAAAATTCAATTAAAATCTAATATTGAAATTTGTTGAATATTGAACAATAAAATTGTTTAAAATTCAATATTGGGAAATTATTTGAATAATTGGACAACGGGAATTGAATGACTGTAAAATGGAAATAGTTGTTCTATAATTTGGATTCGTTTTAAAAGTTAAATCTTATAAATTCATTAACTTATATTTCAAAAGGATAGTGATTTATTGAATAATCAAAATTGTTTAAATTTAATATTGCAATTTTTTAGAATAAATGAATTCTGAATTTAATATGATTGAAAATGATGTTGAAAGTTGATTTAAATTTTATTTAAACAATAATAAAGATTGTTAACAGTTAAAAATTGGATTTAAAAGTGAAAAATTAGAAATTGAAAACTTTCTATTATAATCGAGACGTTATAATAGCGATCCGGGGCACAGTTTCGGATTTCGATGAAACTAGTTCCATTGGATCCATAATAGTGTATTATTATCGGATTTCAAGCTTCGTAGCGTTTGGAGTTATCGTTTCGTCGTACGGGATAGAAACGCATTGAATTTAATATCGAAAATTTAATATTTTAATTCGATTCAAAAAGCTATCTTCCACATACGATCGAATTAGGCCCCGAAACATGTTCCATTGTGTTCGAAATAGGGGTAAAACATTATAAACACCCGGTGGCATGCTTCGTTTGGAGTTCGGAATTATTTCGGGTGAATAGTGTTGTAGGACGTTGCCTATAAATAGAGGACCTGTGCCCTTCTTTTCTTAAAACCTTAATCTACTCCAGCCCTAGCCGCCACTAACTTACCAACGGCCAGGAATCACCACCTTTCCCACTCATTTTCTGGCCAATCCGTTCGTAATTGCACCTCGACTCCTAAATGAAATTTGTCGAGCTATGTGAGATCCACAAATCCATGCGGTCATGATGATTTTTCGAGTGTTGTATGAGGAGAAACAAGCTCGTGTTCACCGGTCGTTCGTGCATGTTTGATGAGGAGGGGGCGGCACTAGGGGGCTGTGGTCATTGGCCATTGGTGGAGCTTGCGTGGGGCCTCGAGATGGCATCGTTCGATCGTTGTTTAATAGGTTGTGGGAGGAGCTACGATCGGTCAACGATGTTGAAGGTGGGTTCTTTTGTTCGCGTTTTTGCCTAGAGTTGCGTATACCTGTGTACGCATGAGTGAGAAGAAGGGGAGGGCGGCCAAGATGCTCAGATTTGGATATGGACGGCTGGATTTGCTATTGGGTATATATATATATATGATTTATATGAATTGTATTCAAACTTATAAAATGTATATCTTGGTCATACGTTATCAGAATTGGACGAAACAAGTGGCGTTGGAATCGTGGCGTTGAGCACTACGTTATGGAATGGATTTGGAGTCGGTTGGAGCTAGTTAAAATTTTAGGTTAAATCGAACGTCGTTCGATTTGATTTAAAATTGAAAACTCAAGGTGGGTGTTTTATAACGCTCACAACGTACTAGAATATTTTTATACTAGTTAAATTTGAATTTATGAAGTGATATGAATTTATTGGTCATTGTTTGATAAATTTGATTGTAATTTGAATTAACCGTTATAAATTAAAATTGACAGTTAAATTTGAAATTAAAATTGAATTGCCAGTAAATTACCCAATATTAATAATTATGAAACTGTTGTGAATTATATTGCATGTTTGTATGATTGATTGTGATGGATGCAAATTGGTTGATATTTGGATGTTTGGATGTTTATGTATCTCATATATATCCTGTTATTACCCTGTATATTATTTACAGTATACAAAACTGTAAATTGAATTATTTTGGATGAATTAAGAAATATGTTGAAATGATATATACCTATGAAATCGTGATTTGGATTGAAATGATATATATCCATCCTTGAAATTAAATTGAAATAACTGATCACTTGGCCATAGGATAGACAATTATATACGAACACCGGATTGGTTGAATTAAATGATTTTAAAATATTTGATTTGAAATTATTTAAATGGTTTTGATTTAAAAGAAATAAAAATCAATTTACAGAAATAGAATTAATCACGAATTCGAGTTTGAAATGTTGAAATAAATTTTTGGTTAAAAGAAATTGTTAAATAATTGAAGTTGAGATTTTGAAGTTAAAATCGGAATATGATTGAATTTCATAAATTGATTTGTTTTTAAAAGATTGAACTTTTATTCGAACTTTGAATATTACTAAGAAAAAGTGATATAAAACATATTTCGAAATTGAGCTTGGAATTTAATTATATTTGAAAATTAGATTTTAAATTTAATATTGAAGTTAAATTTAATTTAAGTGACTTAAATCGATATTTTGAAAACCGAACTCGAATTTAAATAAATCAGAATGATTTAAAAATTTGAGAATTGAATTGAAATTAATTCAAATTGGAATTGAATTCAATAATTGGAATTGAGGTCGAAATTGAATTAATTTGGAATCAAAATTGAAGTTGATTTGAATATAAACTAGAATCGAAGTTAATTCGAATTGAGAAGTTGGAATTTGATCGGTTTGACTTTGAAACTATTTTCAAATAAATTATTTTAGTATAAACTGTTTAAAATCTATATTCTTTAAATATTTAAATTATTTTGGTTTTCCAAATTATTTTACTATATAAACCATTTTAATACTTAAGCTATTTTATATTAAACTATTTTAATCATTTAAACTATTTTCAACTAATTCAACCATTTAAACTATTTTTAACTATTTTATTATATAAACTATTTTAAAACTATTCAAAATATTTTTCAAAAATTCAAACTAGTCAAGGTTAAATGTTATTTTTAAATCATGGATTTAAATACGAATTGGGATAAATGAAGTTATAACCCAAATTGAAATTCGAAACAACTTTGGAATCGATATCGAGAGATTAAGGCGAATATGATTTTGAACTGAAATAGCATATTTTGTGTAGATATGATGATTTCGAAATGAATTTGATTTTGAAGCGAATATGATATTTTGATATCAAGTATGAACTATTTTTGAAATGTAAAAGAACCAACCAGTGTGTAAAATGACGTTTGGTTGTTAAAGAGACCGGGGCCGGATATGGGCATACTCTCCGTCGATACCGGAACCACTTCAACAACTGTGTGTACACGGAGGAGACTCCAGAATGAAGTGGTTGGATTTGGCGTCGGTTGCTGGATTTGAAGAAAGAGAACGATGATGGATAGTCCCCAGCACTTGTGCCAATTTGAAATGACTAAAACAGGACGGCTTGACAGGGCCAAGTGGGCTAATTATCTCGAGCGGACATCCATTCTTCGATTTTCTTGGACTCGGTCCATATTATTACTCTTGTTGTTGGTTTCGATTGGTGCACCTTGATTGGGATAGCCTCCCTTTGACTCGATAGGGGATGGATGGACGCGGTGGGCGGTCATAGTTATGATGTGTTACCACCAGCCCTGCGACCCGAACTGGCAGTATCCTACCTTGGGCATTGCCTCATGTGCCTTGTCATACTTTTATCCATAAACGAGACCTGTACGATTTTGGTTTAGTGTTGTCGTATCACGGTGTATCCCTATCCACCGACCGTTTACTGGTATTTTATATGCAAACTGTACGGCAATGCTTAAAAACGCGTTAAGGGGGATTAATGTAAAGCCTTAACGCTAAGAAAAATATTTATTTTATTGACTAGGCATTATATATATAGCGTATTCTACTACATATAAATATTTTGAAGGATCCTTAAGAGATGGAAAATCCCGTAATATCTCTTGAGTTATTGCATGCACGTTATACACCAGATAGGAGATGTGAAATCCTGTAAATATCTCTGACGCCGTTACACTCATATTATATGCGATATTGATTTGACTTACATAAGGATATTTTAGTCCTGACTCGAGTGTTTTGTCTTTTCATTACGTTCGGGTCAGTCCTGAGTTTTTCAGCTTACTGAAGACCTATTCTGGAGGAAGAAGACGAAGATTTGGTATACTACTACTATTATCCCTGCATCATGTTGTCTGCTGCATTATTTATTTATGTCTGATGTATATATATATCACTCTGATAAATGTTGTATTGAATATAATCAAATATATTATAGAAACAGCTTCATGAACTATTTATTTGATTATTATATTTTATCGTTCCTCTGCAAGATTTTGTGTTTGTTTCCTCTTCTTTTCTCTTATTTTCTTATTTAACCTCATTAACAATCCAACCTATTGAATGGTTTGAGTTGACATGTGTGGTTTATTGTCGATTTAAACTGTCCAAAAGGTGGGTCGTTACATAAACTGCAGAAAAACCAAGTTATAAAGGAATGCTCATCAGAAATGGTCAACGATCTACCAAAACGCCAGGGAGACTCCATAATGAAGCAAGAAACCGAGTTATCACCTTAACTCGTGTGCATCCCAAATTTTCCACACAACTTCGCGCTGATATCTGGACCTCATTGCAAGCGGGCTTCTGATCCAATACCTCCTCTACCCTAATAAATACAAACCATAGAGCAATCAAAACAGGATCGGGATTCTCTGGCCGTGGAGACTGTGCTGCTTCTTCACCTCTAACCTCTCCTCTATTAAAGTCACCTAAGAAATAACTATTTGTTGTTCTAGGACTTATATCAACAAATTCTTAGTACTAATGGCTCACAAACAACCTAGAAACTCTATTGTAAATCTGAGATCCACTAGATTTTGGTCAGATCTAAGAAAAACTATTTGTAATCCAGAGAGAGAACAACCAATAAAAGATTAAAGTGGACGTATGTCAGAGATTACGCCGAACCACTATAAAAATTATGTCTCTTTTTACCGCTTTTCTGTTTATTTAATATGAATTGGTGCTTTCATTTGATATCTGGGTGTTGATCTAATTTTTGGGTTAACATTTTGGTGCTTTCACTGAGAAACTTGAACAAGATTTGAAGACTTGAAGCTTGAATTTGATATTTAGGGAAGATGAAGAGGCCTAACACCAGATTTAATATTGGAGAAAGTCAACTAGAGCCTGCGGGAAACCAGGAGGTGTCCTCAAATTCACATCAATCCATCTACGTGACTAGAGAAGAGATAAAGAGAATGACGAAGGAGATGCAGAATGGAGTGATAATTAGACAATAAGAAATGCTTGAAGGATTTTTCCAAAGGATGAGACAACAAGGAATAACTAGATCTACAAGAATTCAGATCCAAGCACCGGAAACCAATGCAGGAGCATCTAAAATTATAGTGAAGCAAACCGAAACAATGCCTCCACGACTCGAGGGCATGATCGATTTGGATTTAGGATAAGATTTAATGCCCGTAATGGACGATGCTAGAGCCACAGTGGCAAATCGGAATACGAATGCATGATAGCAGGAGCTGTAACCAGAAGCTTACCGAATGAATGGGGGGCAGAATGAAGTTAGGGATTAGAGACTTCCATTGGGTGACAACCCCATGATTAGGATGGATTGGAGTTAGATTCGATTTCCTTACACTGACTTTAAATAAATGATGCAATATAACTCTTGGACTGCTTAGACATGTACGGGATCCTGAACGGTCCCTATGCATGCTTTGAGTCAGATGTCTGAGATGACTAATTAAGATAACAATAACCTCAGACCCCTTACATGTGTATGGGACTTAGATTAATACCTAGGCATGCTTTGAGTTGGATGTCTAGGATGAACTCTTAGGATTTCTACTTAGTTGACTTGAAAAATCCACATTAAATGTGATGACTGATATTGATCGCCTTAAGTCTCATCCAAAGAGATGAAACCAAAGTGTGCAAACTCCCTTGTCGGAGAGTGAGTGGATGAGCTTGTATGAAAAGTAAGTCCCCTCACCAGAGAGTGAGCGAATGGGCTTGCTTGGTCACTGGGTTCTTTTGCCAAAGAGCGAACAGACCGAGCAAGGATCCAGAGAGATCAAAACCCTAATTGGGCAATAAACGATCCGGAGAGATCGTCCTCTCTACTTAAACAATAAACGATCCAAAGAAATCGTCCTCCTAGACTAAACATTAAACGATCCGGAGGGATCACATATTAAAATGAATACAAAACAGTCCAGAGAGATCGCACATTAAACTACAATAGGATGATCCGAACAGATCCAACCCTAGAATGAATACTGATTTAATAAAAGGATTTGAACGCCTTGTAATTAGAATAAAACAGATAAATCCAGGATGAACATGGGACGATTTTAATATGTGATGTAATAACTCCGAATGAAATTGGAATGATGATGATGTATAGATTACACTTAAGCAGAGTCTAGTCTTAAGTTGTAGCAGGTTTGGAACGACTCATGATTGACAAGAGGATCCGAAGGAACCGGACAACTTCCTAGATCAAGATCAATGGATAGCTAGAGAGCTCAACAATCGAAGACTGATTCCTGGAACTTTTCTTTGAGCAAAGCACATCTTACATTCGAAAGGCATACTTTGGAAGGCAAGTGTTAACTCCTTTTAAGCAAAGCAGATTTTAATTGGACTCGGAAGATTCAAACGAGTACGAAATGACTTGAAACTTGGCAGGTAAGCACATAAGGACTAAAGAAATAGCTCGGGAATTTTTTTGCTAGAAATGTGTTAAGGGGATGAGTTGGTACCGAGTCATGGCTATGAGTCGGTACGGAGTTATCATGCCTCATCACCAACATCTCCAACTTTGCACAATTGATACTCCAGATCCGATAAGCAAACCTTGTTGATTTCATAGAATTCTAGATGACCTATCTCAAGAATTGAAGAGTTGGCTTCCGTAAACTGCAGAACAAACCAAGTTATGAAGGAACGCCCATCAGAACAAGTCAACGATCTACGAAAACACCAGAGAGACTCCATAATGAAGCGAGAAACATAATGCAAGAGAGTTGGGCAAGTTTACCTCTAAGGGGATAACTTGACACCAAATTATGGGGATAACTCAATACGTCCCAAATTTTCCACACCACTTTAAGCCGATATCTGGACCTCATTGCAAGTGGACTTCTGACCCAATATCTCCTCTACCCCTATAAATACAAACCGTAGAGCAGCCAAAACAGGATCGGGATTCTTTGATTGCAGAGACTATGCTACTTCTTCAACTCTAACACCTCCTCTATTAAAGTTACCTAAAAAAATATTTGTTGTTCTAGGACTTGGATCGGTAAATTCTTAGTACTAGTGACTCACTAACAACCTAGAAACTCTATTGTAAATCCGAGATCTGCTAGATTTTGGTCAGATATAAGAAAAACTAGTTGTAATCCAGGGAGATAACAACTAATAAAAGATTAAAGTGGCTGTAGGCCGAAAATTACACCGAACCATTATAAAAATTGTCTCTCTTTTTACTGCTTTTCTGTTTATTTAATCTGAACTAGTGCTTTCATTTGATATCTAGGTGTTAATCCAATTTTTCAGTTAACCGTTGTAAATTAATTAATATTAGTTATTATTTAATTTAGTTGATGTTTGAGAGTGGTTTGTAAATATTTGAATGCATTTATAAAATTTATATATGCATGCATCGATATATGATATCGATGTAATTTTAAACAGACTTAAATAAAAGATAAATAAATGAAGGGATTTATGAAAGTTTTATGCCATTTGATGGAATGTAATTTTAGTCATACCATGTGAAGAGAGAGGAGTGGATAGAGAGATAATTAAGGGAATTGATTAGGGAAGTTTTAATTAAAGAATGAGAAAAGTTTCATTCTTTCAATTAAAACAAATCCACTAATTCATTCTAAAGATAATTCATTATTTCATTCATTTATCTTTTCTCCTCATTTCCAAGCCATGAGTGAAAAGATCTTCAAAACCAAAAACAACTCCAAATCAAAAGAAAAGAAACATCAAATAAAATAAAATATAAGTGGTTTATCCATCTCTTGCAAGGATTGAGTGTGGATCTTGAAGATCTGAAGAAAAATCATCACTCAAGGTGTGTTCTTTTGGCTACATCTTAATGTAAAATTCAAGTTTTATTTATTCTTATATTCATATGATTTAGATCTTTTGCATATCATGACTGAATATAAGTTTATCTATTTAACTTGAACTAAATCTCCTTTTTGTCACATCTTATTTAATAATATATGTTCATAATGTTAAATCTGATTTAGATTCATTTTGTGCTATCCCCTTTTGATTATATGCTCATCTTCTTAACATTAGAGTTATGATATATTACATCTTATTTAATTAGTTGTTCATGATGTTCATATAGTTTAAATATGAAAATTTACCATGAATTTATGTGTCTAAATTGTCCTTTTTTCTTGTTTTAGAAACTATTTTTTCATTGCATACTTTTGTCCAAAAGTTGTTAAAAACATAAGTAATCTTTTATGTAAAATATCATAAACTGTTAGATCATTCCTAATATAATGTTAGCATTTTAATTTGTTAACTTTAAATCCTAACACGTATGCTAAATCACAAACTTTACATGTATATTTGCTATTTTAATTTTAAAACATTATTTGCAATTAATTATATATAGGCATATATATATGTGTGTATGTTGTTTTAATTCAAATTTCAGAACATATAATGTTGTGTAAAATCACAAGTTTAACTTTAAAATCATTCCTAAGTTGAGCTTGATTTATATTTGTTGATTGTAGATTTCAAAATATGAGAATGATCAAAATTAATTTTATATGCATGTATGTTTAAGAGTTTAACTACTGATTTGAAATGGCATTGAATGAATAAGTAAAGGAAGGAGGAAAGTCCTTCACCTTTTCTTCTTCATAATTGCCTATTTAATTCATCGATTGTCTTGCTATGAATATAATTTAAATTTTGTCTATTAGTAAAATACATTGTTTATATATTATTTACAAGTGTAAGCAGATTTTGTACATACATACATACATATAAAAATACATATATACACACGCACACATACATATACATACAAACATACATACATACACAAATACACACACACACACAGATATATATATATATATAATGATCCTCCTTTTCGACCTACGAAGTTGACACTAATACATCCACGGTATTCACGTGCCGAGCATTCGAGTGTCGGAAAGACAATTCGTTGGGGAAAGAAATGGAAAGAGCAGAATCTCACAATGCAACAAATAATCTATAATATAAAATGATCTTTACATAAGAAAACATTTTATATACACAGTCAGAGCAAACTACCCTATAATTAGCCCGGACAGTTATAACAACCTGTCTTTATAAATGCTGAAAAATACAATAAAATAATGCAGCGGAAATAAAATGAAATATACGAGAGATACATCTTGGGCATCCAACTGGACTCCTGAGCTCCAAAGCATCCAAAGCTAAATCCGAAAAACATGCTCGATCTTACCCAAGCATTATAAGAAAACAACGCTCGGATCAGTCTGGTAAAACCAGCATGAGAAACACAATCATATGGATATTAATGTTATGGAAACCTTTGAAAATAAAGGTATCTCGTAAGACCACGTAGCACATAAACATGGATGGGTTTTTACCTTACGATAATCAAACCATTTTATATGAAAATCCAGTGATATTATAATAATATCTAGGGTTGAAAATAAATATATAAAATAGCTGAAATGCTTGCATCTCACATTTCAACATAGTTGGCCACAACTAAGTCTGTACGACACTTATTGAACAATGAATTCCATCAATGACTAGGCTGTTGGGGTACCGTCCATCACAGTACATCTCTAGAAAAATGTACCATGGTCAACGAGAACATCTTCCACCCATGCTACACAGAACCGGCCTACCCCTTCCTGGATAGTACCAAAAATGTCATCACCCTGGTTGCTTTGCAACCTTTTACCGAGAGCTCTCATGCACAACCAAATCCGTAAATGAATATATATCTAGAAGGGTGATTACATACCCTAATGGGTGCAACCCACTTAGCCCTGTTGTATATCCCCTGTTTTAGTCATTCTCGGTTGATGAGGCTAGAGACTACGTTTTACCTTTATGATAACAATCTCATTTGAAATGCTAACTCTGCCCTCCAAGCAGCAATGCAGTGCCATCATTCATACATACAAGTTGCTCAGGATATTAACAAACCGAAGATACTACTTCTACTACATCCATTTTGGAATCACCCTCAGGATTAGCAGCAAGTAGCCCTTGCACTTCAAAGATCTTTGTCTTCGATCCCATCATCTTCGGATGCTTCCAATTCGAATGCTTGAGTTGGTTCGAAGTGGTTTTCGAATAATTCATACTTATCAGATCCCAGTCTCTTCGAACTAACATTTGATAGTTTTTGGTAAACTCAACTCTGGTTTTTTCAGAAATAAACAGACAATGCATAAGCGTGGGGATCATCCCCTAACCATTTAAGTGGACAGATCTGCTTATCATTTGTTAGAAGAACACAACGAGTTTATATGTACAGTAGTATCATCTAAGATAACTGTACTTTACAATCCTCGTGTTTCCTATAGATATTTCCAGAGTTAAAAACTGGCTAAGATTTGATAGTCTATTTAATTATAAAATAAACACACTAGTCACCGATTTAATTTACCATAAAAACTACTAAGCCACATTTAATTAATTTTCCATTAATTAAATCTCTTTAATTATTTTTCAAAATATTCATATACTTATCTCTCCGTTATAAGTATATTCACAAACCAATTAAGAAAGATTTTCAATTTCAAAGTCATATTAAATGGGTCAAAAACAAATTTCATTTAAAACATTATTTACTATAAACCCAAACCACTTATCCTTCGGTGTTAAGTATAGAAAGCGTATTTCCATACCACCAAAATTAAGAAGGAATACTTATTAATTCAAGAGCTTGACTTTCTTAAGTAAAACAATCGCATATGAAAATAAAAATTGAATTCATAAGTTCCCTATATAATTTATTTAAACAAGGTTCTATAAATCCATCTCCTTTCAAGTTTCAGAATGTCTTTCCAATTATAAACTCTTTTACTTAGTTCTTTTTACTAAGTAAAACCCTTTTTATAAAACAAACTCATTAGCTTTAAACCCCTTTTATAAAACAATATTATTATTTAAACCATATTCTTAAGTTAATTAAATTAACTAAAACACCATTATTAAATTAATTAATTAACTTTAAATACAATTTTACAAAATGATTAATTAACTTTAAACATCACTATTAAATAATTAATCAGCTTTAAATACCTTTTAATAAAGTGATTAATTAATCTAAACCCTATTAATAAAATAATTAATTAATTTAAAATTGATTAACTTATAAACATCATTAATTTAAAAGATTAATTAACTTAAGACAATCATTAATTAAAAGAATTAATTAGCTTAATCATTATTAATTAAAATACTAATTAACTTAAACCATTAGTAATTAAAATAATAATTAACTTAAAACTGTTATAAAACTTAAGTGAATTTTAAATCCATAACTTATCCAATTTGGAAAAAGGCTTAGCAATCCCAATGGTACTTAAACAAGCTACCACTATATTTTAGATCGACATTCAAGTCATAACACAGGTATTTATATAAATAATAGATATGTAAATAAAATCCATAAGTATCAATCGATGGATAATATACCAATATAAATCAAATGGCAGATATATAAATGTCCAAATTTTACATAATAGTATAATGGTGTTTTATTTCCGCTAACAGAATATCCAATATAATCCACTCAACTTAAATATAGCAGAACGGTATTTATTCTGCTAAAAGATGTTGGAAATAAATTATAATCACTAAACAACGTAATTATACACAGTGCGTATTAATTTACCATTAAATTATACTACAACGTATGAGTCAAATGATTTCATAAGTGCGTTCTCTAAGTCAATACGAACTCAACGCCGAAAACCTGTGTCAAACAGATTCCAAACGGAAGAGTTATGAATTTTTAAAGTTCAAACTTTATTTAATTAAACTTAAATTAAATTAACCCTAACCTATAATTATTATACTACACCTAGACCCGCTCGGTCCACCAGTCCCAACATCCTATACCCGCTCCATCTTCTCAAAACAGGCTTTTAGCACATTCCCAGGTAACAAAAAAAACGGAGCCAACTTATGCATGCACGCATGCACCGTGTACGTGCACAAACGACCCAAGCCACCATCTGCCGCGACGCCACCACCCACGCGACCGCCTCATCCTGCTCCATCCAGTCAACCCAACCCACAAACATGCATATATATTTTATTCAACTTGCATATCGCATAGAATCCACAAACAAGTTATCACATAAATTTTCACAATATTAAAGTTACAAAATATTAATAAGTTTGAAATAACTCGCTTATTCTATTTCCATGCTTTTTGAAGGTGCTAAATCCAAATCTTTAGCTTTTAAATTCTAAATCTTGAGTGAATAAAGCTTTTTAAACGTAAAAGTTGAGATTTTTAATTTAAGAATTTTTAAAAGGAAGAGGAGAGAATGAAATGGAGTTGAAAATGAAAAATGGAATGAGTTAGAAATGAAAGTGTGAATATAAGAATATGATGAAGTAAACAAAAATAAAGAAAGTAAATATCAAAATTACCCTTAAATCATTTTTTTCAACTTTTACTTCACATCACAAAACATCAAGAGAACAAGTATCTTTTAAATACATTGGATAATAAGGTAATCATGTACTTAAGTTGATTTCTACACTTAAGAAACCATTTCATGTCCCATCTTCCACTTATTTGAATTTAAATAAAAACTTTTATTTAAATACTTAATATTATGTACATTTCCAACTTAAAAGTGTGTTTAACATTTTAAATGTTAGTTTAAAGCATAATCAAAATATCACAACTTAAAAAAACTTGTTGTTCGATAAAAATTTGAAAACCCAAAAATTGTGTTTTGGTCACATTTCTAGTTTTATGCCAAACAATTTATTTATGTAAACCAAATTTAAAAATAAATTTTATGTTATCAGTTATAAATTAAAAGAGAGTTATTTAATCAATGAAAACCATTAACTGAATATTTAAATTAAATTAAATATCCATAAATTTAAAACGATAAAATTCCGGGTCGTTACATGTTTTATTAGTCAAAAACTTACACAACAAAGGCATGTGTAAATTTTCCAAGATGTGGGACGTTTGGGTAGAGCAGCGAAACATCTTAATGAAAGCGACTTACTCTGCAACTCAACCAAATTATTCAAATGGTGCTGCTCCAACAGTACCCATTATGAAAACCTTCCTCTCCAACAAGCCCAAAATCCAAAGTTCCTTTATATGCTTTAAAGCAAAAATGGTTATAGAGGTTCTTATGAGATGAATTAAGATGATTTTTATTTGATTTAGTAAATTTATTTGGTGGAGTTTGGTGGACAAGGTTTGCTTAGGAATATGAAAATGAGTTAGAAAAGTTACGTGAAGTGAATGAGTGAAGAGTGAATGCCTAGCCACATATATAATGTTTGCATGGGCTTTGAACTAACAGATTACTCAAAAATATTCGAAACTTCCTTACTTCATAATTCAAAATCCCAAACTCTAAATGTCAAAGTAATGTATGTTAATTTGCATTTCTTGAAAGTTATGGACATAATGGAATATGTTTTGTGCTCCAATTCGACCATACGTAAAAGTTGATTTTTTGACCTTTTGCAAAAGTCCGCTTTAATCCACAAGCCAAAATTATTTGAAAAATATTTCTGAGTGATCTCCTCTCATAATGATCACTCTTTACTCAAAAAACTTTACCATGGGTTTATTTACAGGTCATTACATAGCTCGTGAAAGCCTTGGACCTCTACTCCTAACCAATACCCACCCACTCCCTTTAAAAAAGCTTGAGCATCTTTCTGATGACAGTTGAGCACATCTGCACCAACCTTGATGCAGACATGATCCTCTTCCTTGAGGATGTTTTAGATGTGATTAATATTTAGTATAAGCATTGACTTCATATGCTTTTGCACACTCCACCACTATTGATTGCATCCTATAAAGTTCTTATGGATTGCCACCAGAGTGTGCAAGATTGTTCTTGCATTCCCTTGTGCAACGTGCTTTTCCATAAAAGGTCCAAATCCAACCATCATTTAGTCCCCCACAATGCTCAACATGCTCCTCTTCGATAATACTCAAACGCATTAAATATCAGGAACCATGTTTATGACAGTTGCAACCCCATAAAAGATCATTAACTAGGCCTTTACAACCTCTTCAATAGCCTCTCATGATCGTACACCATGATTACTCTACATTTAAACTAGTTATAACATCTTCTTTACTTCCATAAATAATAACGACCATTATAGATGTTACCAAATCAACATCTCACAAGACGCCATGAGAGGGTCACTTAATTAGAGTCAACCATATCAGCACCGCACATACATTACATTAGGATTCAAGCTCTTTAAATAGCCTTTTCTTGCAAAAGGGAAGATACCTTTTTTTTTGAATACAAGTGGTACTTTATTCAAGTAAAATACTCATTTTGATGTCTTGGTGGTTTGATTTTGTAACATTTAGGCTTTGCTGAAAATCTGGAATGTGATAACGTTAATTGCGACAACCTGATAAATAACAATTTCTAATCTTGTAACCTAAATCTATAAAATTATATTTGTTGGGTGGAGGATGTTGAAATATTATAACTTTTTTCAATGTCACGAGTTAACAGTCTATTATAATGAACAATGCCGTTTTGGCTTAGTTATTACGTAACCAAATATCAAATCAAAATTAAGAACAATTAGAATATTCTTTGGTCATAATTTTCTTTTTACCTATAAACGTTGCTAATAGGCTTTTCAAACCTTCGAAGAAATATGACTTCCATCATAACTCTAGTAACATTTCGAAAGAAAGTGTAATAACGTATATTAGACCTAATTTCATAAGGAAGAACAATCAAATAAAATGGTTTAATAATACTTTAGTCACGTGTAAAGTCATGTGTAAGACACTATATAAGACTTTGCGACCATAAAAAAATACATTGTTCTAAGCTTGGTTGAAAATTTCACCTATCATTTTATGTGACATACCCTGACTAATCGTGTACATAAACAATCCAATCGATGAATGAATATGCATAACCGAAGCGGAACTTAATCCATACTTACTAGTTAAATGTCGCAGAGACATTTGGAGCAACGACACTTCATTTGAAAAGATATCGACTTATGTTTTCATGATCGGTAAGAACATCTTCCAGCCACGTGTAATCCATATATGAATAAATACACGTAGAATATGAGCTCTTTGTAGAATATCATTCATTATTATTTTAGTGATAGCTTTATGATTGTCATTGTACTTCTTTGAATCGTCGGAAATATCATCACCATCATTGTGTTTGAATCATCTTTATAGATTTTGAATTGAAGAGATGAACATCTTTGAAACTAATGGAATAAGCCAAATCATATTTAAACATATATAGAATATGTGATGGTTGGAAAAGAACTTGGAGTAAATTGATAAACAAGAAAGGAATGATGAAGACTTACGGTGGAACAGACACGTCTCTCGACAGCTCTTCGATTTTCAATGGTCCAATGCTCACTCTCGCGGACATGGTTCTTACTTCAAGGACGCCCTCCATTGGGATGGCGCGTTTGACGTTTTATGAATATGACTCATTTGCTTATTGGGAAACAAGCTGTGTTAAATGATCAAGTTAAATATGTCGTGTAGGTCGGTGTAAATAGCACCGCTCTTAAATAAAGTGTATCATCACAAGTAAGCTATTCTTCCCATGTAAGCCCAAGCCCAACGACTAGAGAGGATCGTTAATCATTTTCTTCATCAGTTCCTCCTGCCTCCAAATCTTGACTGGCCATGGCTTCTTCCACACTCTTTTTCCTCTTCTTCTACCTGCTCACCTTCACGGCTGCCGAAATCAAAACCCTGACCATCTCCAACGATGACCGACCGATGATCCTATTTGAAAAGTTCGGTTTCACTCCACACGGATCCGTCTCCATCTCCCTTTCCGCCGTCACCTTCTCCTCCTCCCTCGCCCAACCCGACCCCACCCTTTTCGGTTTCTTCCTCCTCTCCGACGATAACCTCCTCCAAGCCGTCTCTCATCGATCCCAAAACCCTAACCCTAACCCTAACATCTGCGTCCTCTCCTCTCCATACATCCGTCTCCTTTTCACTTTCAAAGATCTCACCTTCCAATCCTACAACAACACCTTTCCCATCTCCATCCCCGATGAGTACAGCCTCTTCTTCGCCAATTGCGTGCCGGAGTCCACTGTTTCCATGGTCGTGCGCACGGAGATGTTCAATTTGAACAACGGACAGAAAGATTATTTGTCGGTTGGAATGGCGCCTGTTCCCTCTGCCTATTTCATATTTTGCCTATGTTATTTTGTGTTTTTTGTGGTTTGGATCTGGGCTTGTCTAGTGAAGAATTATAAGGTGAGTCATCAGATACATTACTTAATGGCAGGGTTGCTGCTAACCAAGGCCATGAATATGCTGTTTGCCGCTGAAGATCAGCATTATGTAAGGAGCACTGGTACTCCACATGGGTGGGATGTGTTGTTTTATATCTTCCAGTTTTTGAAGACAATGCTGTTATTTTCGGTGATTGTGTTGATTGGGACCGGGTGGTCATTTTTGAAGCCTTTCTTGCAGGAGAAGGAGAAGAAAGTGTTGATGTTTGTGATTCCTTTGCAAGTGATTGCTAATATTGCGCAGGTTGTGATTGGGGAGACTGGACCATTTATTCAGGATTGGGTTACATGGAATCAGGTGTTTCTTTTGGTGGACATTATTTGCTGTTGTGCAATTCTGTTTCCCATTGTTTGGTCGATAAGAACCTTGAAAGAGACTTCGAAGACTGATGGGAAGGCGGCAAAGAACTTGGCTAAGTTAACACTTTTCCGGCAGTTTTATATTGTGGTGATTGGATATTTATATTTTACTAGGATTGTGGTGTATGCATTGAAGACGATAACACATTATAAGTATAGGTGGGTGAGTGTGGTGGCAGAGGAGGTGGTTAGCTTGGCATTTTATTTCTTCATGTTCTATATGTTTAGGCCAGTCGAGAAGAATGAGTATTTCGTGTTCGATGAGGAGGAAGAGGAAGTGGCATTGCAGACGCTCCGTGAGGAGGAGTTTGAGCTTTGATATTGGTATAGGTATTAAAATCTCTGACCTTCGGTTTATTTTTTATTTAAGTTTTGTCATCGCTTAAATTTTAATTGTTCGAGCCTTTGCTTTTTACTCTTAGATATGGAGTGTATTCTTTTTAGGCTGTTCACTTGACTTCTTTTCTTCATTTCCATGGTAGAGGATTTGGAAGCAACTTTAATTATAACTAAGGAAGTGTGAAATGCATCTACAACTTTGTCAAATATCCTTTATATTAAAAGGCCATTTAGCTACCTATTTATTTTGCATGATATGGTTTCAGTGTATATGTCATTAACCCACACAAACTACAACCATGTTATATTTTCCATTATTGGTGCGTGCATCAAATAAACCTGAACAAACAGCAATCGTTTTTTCCCCTTTATCAGTGCATGTGATTAGGTTTGACTTTATGAATGACTGGTTGTTGTGTATAGTTAAGTTGCATATGTGTTCCAAGTTACTTAGAGGAGACCACATTTTTCTATTTTTTAAGCAACTTATTTTTCATTTTTACTTGTTTTTACTTGTGGATTAAGTCAAACCAAATAGGTTTTCCCGGTCAAGTTTAGTTGAGTTTTCGGGTACAATTTATGATGGCAGATTTCTCTAGAGCAACAGTTTTATTTGTTTAGCATTTTCATCAAAGATATCTTGTCATTATCTGCTACAAAAACCTGATAGGCATACCATTGTAACATTTTTTACGTGTTGACAATTATTGGTGCCCACCAAGAACTCAGGAAGTACTAAACTGCTTTGATTGCCGTGCATTCTTCATTATCATAGCTGGGTCGGGATGTTTACATCTTCTAATTCAGTTTCCGACTGAATATTATAAATAATTTTTACATTAACACGTTAATGTTCTATCACCTTGTGCCATGTGGATTAATAAACATGCATACTGTTAGCGTCAAAATTGGTCACTAACACCCAACTCCAGATGAAAGCATCAAATACCACTCACAACTCACATATAGATCATACGTGGATGATATTAATATGAAGAACAACAAAAATTAAAATGAAAGCAGTAAAGGACAACAAATTTTATAGTGGTTCGGCTAACTCTGGCCTACGTCCACTTAGAAGTTTCTTTTTTATTGCTGTAATGACCGATTACAGTTACAAAATGTCAGAGTTGCCTTAGCCTTAGAAAAGAGAAAGTAAGAGAGTCGAAAGGAAGATCCCTTTTCTGAACTCGCATGCTGTATTTATAGTCAAATCATGAGTTGTTGGGCTTTTTGAACGGTATAGGCCCATCAAGACCTTCCACCGAGCCACGTACCTCCACAATGCCGAGCCACACCGGCCTCACCACAATGCCGAGCCACACCGGCCTCACCACAATGCCGAGCCGTCTCACCAATGCCGAGCGACCCTGACCTCACCAATGCTGAGCCGTACCACCAAGACCGATCCACCTCACCAATGCCGAGCGACCCTGACCTCACCAATGCCGAGCGACCCTGACCTCACCAATGCCGAGCGACCCTGACCTCATCAATGCCGAGCCGTACCACCAAGACCGATCCACCTCACCAATGCCGAGCCACCTACCAATGCCGAGCGACCTCACCAATGCCGAGCGACCTCACCAATGCCGAGCCGTACCACCAAGACCGATCCACCTCACCAATGCTGAGCCACCTACCAATGTCGAGCGACCCCAATCTTGCCGCAATGCCGAGCGGCATAACCTCACCTCAATGCCGAGCGGCACATCCAGGTGAACTTCATCCCTTTAAACCGAATCCATCACATTTCAGCATCGATAATCGTGAAGTCGACTTAGTTAAATCCGCCTGCCTACAGCCTTGCCAAAAGGCGAGTTAACACTTTGCCCCCCAAAACATGCCTTGCTATTGGAATGTGTGTTTTGAATAGTCTCTATCCTGATATCCAAGGTCCATGCTATATTCGTTATCAAACGAATCCATCTGAATCTGATAGTTTATTCCGCGACCGTTCCAAGTCGTTATCCAATTCCGAATTCGCCTCTTGGAAGTCAGCAATCGAATCCTACGATCTTTCCAGACCGTTGACGGCCTCTCCGGACCCTTGCTAAGCTCGATCCAAACTTAACGATTGAATAGGCAGATCATGTCGCGCTTCGACGAAGCAACCTATCCCTTGCGCTCCGGTTCAGCGTCTCTGAACATTAAGCAATGCCCTGATCCTCCTGGATCTGTGTCAGCCTCTCCGGGCTCTTACTGGATCCCATCCTGTCACTCTCCGGTGAAGGGGAAACAACATTGAGTGAGCCGATCCTGTCGCTCTCCGATGAAGCAGCGTCACTCCCTGCATTCCGGTTCAGTGTCCCTGAATATTAAGCGATGTCATGATCCTCCTGGACCGATGTCAGCCTCTTCGGGCTCTTACTGGATCCCATCCTGTCACTCTCCGGTGAAGGGGAAACAACGTTGAGTGAGTCGATCCCGTCACTCTCCGGCGAAGCAGCGTCACTCCCTGCACTCTGGTTCAGTGTCCCTGAATATTAAGCGATGTCATGGCCTAAATCCTAGGTCGATTACAGCCACTTCGGGCACTTATCGAACCCCGATCCAATCACTCACCGGTGAATGGGGAACGACGTTAAGTGAGTTGATCCTGTCGCTCTCCGACGAAGCAACTTACTTTTTGCACTCCGGACCCCGTCTCTCCGGATAGGGTCATAAAGCGATTAATTTCAAATTGACTTCCAATATTCATCCTTTAACTCTCCGGTCAAAGGTTGGTTTTATGAAATTCAAGTTCATTTAAATTTTCAAGTGTTCAATCACAAACAGAGGAAAAATCTAGATACTGCCACTCTGGGCAGAGCGGTCTATTACCATCTCAGAGCATGCCTGGGGATCTCTCCGGTTCCCTTACATGTGTAAGTGGAATAGCCGTTTTATTTTGGAATCAAACATAAGAATTTTAGGTAATCGACCAAAGTTCAAGTCCGGAACTTGACCCGTGCCATCACGATCAATTGATGACGAGTCGTGTTCCGATCCAGGATTAGTTCTGTTGGGTGCAGGCGGTAGTTGCTCAGGTCCTACGGCCGCTGCCCGATTTCTCACGTATTGTGGCAATCTACCACTTCTAACATGCTCTTCCACCTCATCCTTCAAACGGCGGCACTCATCAGTAGCATGCCCTTCCAGCTCAAGGAATAGGCAGTACTTTCCACTTCTCCGTTCTCGTTCCGTGGGATCTCTCCTGGGTGGTTTCCGATAGGGGAGCTGCCCCCGAGTCTCCGTGTAAATCCGTTCCAGGTTTGCTGTCAAGTCAGCGTATTGTTTGAATCTGGGTTCTCGGAATTTCTTCCGTTTGTCAGGACCATCGTATCTGTCATCCTGCTTCCGCTTTCCTTTGTCTATTCCACTCTGTTCTTTGAAGGTTCCTTTGCCTTGCACGACGTTTATTTCTCGCCTTTCAGCGCGTGAATCCTCTAGCCGAATGAACCTTTCAGCTTCATGATAGAATTCTTCAAGGTCTTGTGGTGGATCTCTTGCCAAAGAATCTTTAAACTCTGTGCCTTCCGCAACCCCTGCTACCGCCGCCATCAAAATCATCGATGGATCCGAGCGATCTACTGAAGCCACCGTCGCATTGAATCGCAATAGAAAATCCCTAATGGACTCTCCGGTCCTCTGCATCATTGAAGCTAAGGTCATCACACTCCTGGGTCGCGTCACGTGGACCCTAAACTGTCTCATGAAGCGTTCCACTAGCTTACCCCATGTTCTGATTGATCCATTATCTAGCTGCCTGAACCAAAGCGCAGCCAAGTCTGTTAGATATAGAGGGAAGCATCGTGCCATCACTTCCTTAGATGCCCCCAGCACTTCCATATGTCTGATGTATCTAGTTACATGCATAGTTGGATCTGATTTTCCATCATAGGCCTCCAGTGTTGGCAGTTTGAATTCTGGAGGGTTCTTTGCATTCCTGATTTCCAGAGTGAACGGACTTCGACTGACCTCTTCCAAGCCTCTACTCGGCAGCCCTTCTTTCATAATCCTTCTTATTAATCCAACCATCCGCTCGTCTCCATCCGGAGGTAGTCCCCTGTTTGCATCTCTACCTTGCCCCCAATGTCCTAGGGGGTACTCCGGGTAGAGTACTCTTCATGTTATTTACGTTCATGTTGGTCCCTGCCTGCTGAGCTTCATTCACCGCTCTTCCAGTATCCAATCCTGGAGGTCCGCCCCCAGGCCTTGGATGATTTCCTCCAACCTCTCCAGTCTGGTTCTGGTTTTGACCTCTAGAAACTTCTACAGCTCTGGTTCCTGATTCTGCATTGCCAGCAGCCGCGGTTGGTCCATTCCCTTGACTTTGTGTTCCAACTTGTCCAACCTGTCGAAGTAGGTTCTGTATCATGTCCTCCTGCCTTTTCAGCATTGTCTCCATCTCGTCTCTAGTAATATAGATCGAGGCCTGATTAGCTCCAGAGGAAGCCTCTTGACTTTCTTCATGTTGACTTCTTTCCGTCACTTGCTTCCTTGCCGATGGCCTAGCCATTGCTTCCTAGAATCCAAGTTCCTAGCTTCAAAATTCCTGAGTGCTTGCCTTCTCGGTGAAAGCACCAAAATGTTAGCGCCAAAATTGGTCACTAATACCAAATCCAGATGAAAGCACCAAATACCAGTCACAGCTCACAGATAAATCATACGTGGAGGATATTAATATGAAGAACAACAAAAATTAAAATGAAAGCAGTAAAGAACAACATATTTTATAGTGGTTCGGCTAACTCTGGCCTACGTCCACTTAAAAGTTTCTTTTTTATTGCTGTAATGATCGATTACAATTACAAAATGACAGAGTTGTCTTAGTCTTAGAAAAGAGAAAGTAAGAGAGTCGAAAGGAAGATCCCTTTTCTGAACCCCCATATGCTGTATTTATAGGCAAATCCTGAGTTGTTGGGCTTTCTGAACGGTATAGGCCCATCAAGACCTTCCACCGAGCCACGTACCTCCACAATGCCGAGCCACACCGGCCTCACCACAATGCCGAGCCACACCGGCCTCACCACAATGCTGAGCCGTCTCACCAATGCCGAGCGACCCTGACCTTACCAATGCCGAGCCGTCTCACCAATGCCGAGCGCCCCAATCTTGCCGCAATGCCGAGCGACCCCAATCTTGCCGCAATGCCGAGCGGCATAGCCTCACCACAATGCCGAGCGGCATAACCTCACCACAATGCCGAGCGGCACATCCAGGTGAACTTCATCCCTCTAAATCGAATCCATCACATTTCAGCCCCGATGATCGTGAAGTCGACTTAGTTAAATCCGCCTGCCTACAGCCTTGCCAAAAAGGCGGGTTAACACATACTATGCCATGTGAGGGTTTGACAAAGCAATAACAAGGACAATCTATATTTTGAAGAGAAAAAAATGTAGTGGAAAGTGCTATTCTGTCTAAGGCTCCGGTTAAGTTTTATTTGTCGCTTGGTGTGTGAGTGAAATCGGTTTTGATTGCGCTGCCTCAAAATGTGTACGGCAATTTATTGACGCATTAGCTTTAGAATTAAGCACTTAGAACAGAGCTTTAACTGTCACAGCATGGACGAAAACTATATTTTGCATGCAAGTATTTATGCATCTTTATAAAACTGTTTAGAAACTGTTCATTAAAGGCATTTTGATTTTGTTCTCAAAGGTCTACTCTTTGTACTTTTTGGATCTAAGTTGACTTTTAAATTGTTGAGCCATGTGACATTGTTCTCAAAGGTTAGAAACAGTTAATTGAGTACATATTCTGTAGTTAGTTTGCTGTTTTAGTCCAAAGTTAAATTGCGTTGAACATAAATGATGTTTGTGGTTAGCTGTTGGTTGATACGGATATTAGCAGTACTTTGTTTCAATTTGTTTTCGAAGTCTTCAGTAGATCTTATTTGTTGCTATAACTTCTCTTTCTACCAAGGTTCGAGAACTCGGTTTCGGTCGTTTGAAATTTTGTTGGTTTCGGTCAATTTCGGAGATTTCGCTTGTTTCGGTCTTTGTTTCGGTTTCGGTCCTGATATTGGATTATTGCATTTTTAATGAAAACGTAACGATAAACGATTCAAATTCATATAGAAATATAGTATACAATAAAATAATAATGTTATATACCGCATTACTTCACGTTTAAAAAATAAATGCAAGCTTAACGTTTATATGCAAGCTTCACGTGAAAAGCCCATTACCGCATTAAAAAAATAAAAATAACCCTTCTCAGCCCAAACCCAATTTTATTTCTCTTATTCAATTTACGAAAAACAGACATACGAAAGAAAAGAAAAAACGAAAAGATAATGGTCGAACGCGAATTCGAAGGCGGCAAAGCGAAAAAAGAAAAAATTTCACTGTTCGAAGTCGAAACTCTCGCAGTCGAAGTCGAAGGCGATTTCGACGCTCTTCTCTGTGATTTCGAAGCTTGTCTCTGCGAATTCGAAACTCGTCTCCGCTAATTCGAAGCTCGTCTCTGTGATTGGGATGCTGAAGATTAATTTTGGTAAATTATTCTTCGCGCAGTTGCAATTTTTTTTTTCACGCTGCTTTGAACGGGACGGGATTTTGCCCTAATCCCGTCCCGACACCTGCCGGAACCGGTACGAGATCGTCGAGATCTCGTGGTTCCGGCCGGAACCTCATACATTGCTTTCTACATAATCATGGCGAACATTTTAAATGCGTTATATCAAAATTCTTCCTTCTATATAATTGTGACCATGCATAAAAAATATGAGTATAAATGAAACATCATATGATGCTTCTGGCTTTTTATTCAGCCTGAACTTTCACTTATGTTTGTAAAACAGAACCAGATCCGTGTCGGTAAAATTAACCCTCACTCGTGTTTGTAAAACTAGAACCAGATCCATGTCGGTAAAATTAACCATGAACCATGTACCATATTGATCTATTTGATAACTAAAAAATTATACCACCAAGCCAATGCAATCGGTATACTGATACTTCGATTTTTGGTTAGGAGGTCGACAGTAAGCTTTTACCATTTAAAATAAATACGTTATATTTCAGTTTTACATGTAGAGAAGATCAATACCACGTGCCATTGTTTTTATGATCAATAATTTTTCGTCCTTTTATTTTTGTATTTATAATTGAACTATAAAAGTAACAACTGTAGTGGAAGAATGTTGGAAGATTATATGATTTATATAGCTTTTCTACGCACATGCTAATGCAATACTCAACAATCGACAGAACAATTTCTAACAGATGAGTAATATTTTCTATCAAGCGATAACTTATTAATTCCGATCGTAGCAAAAAATTATATACAATTCAATTGTACCGTTTTAATGTATAATGATAAATAAAAATATATTATAATATATAGATATGGATATGCATACACATTTACGTACATGCACGTGTATATTGTTTGGTAGAACAATTCATTTCAAACCTTTTTGTCAAGGTTTTCAAACGAGATTCAAATCGTAAATCGTTAAGTTCGAATATTAGATCGAAACGAGATTTAATTCGTAAATCATAGATTTGAAATGTTTATATTTTAAAGTTTGTACACATATTGAAATTGATTATAATGTTTAAATTTTTAAGTCTAAATTTAAAAATTAGTTTTTCTCTTGTTTCATTTTTATTTTGTTTAGAAAAGACTAACTAGAATTGTGGATTCAGATATGCTATAAGCATATTGAATATATAAGCATGTACTGAATGGTTTTTTCAATTGCGGTTTTAAATAAGTTTGAACTGTAATGTAAATCGAATCGGAACGGGAGAGATCCGATCTAAAATATGATTTAAATCGATGATTTTAAGATTTTTGATAACAATACTTTTTGTTCACACCACCACTTGACATAGTTTTATGTGGTTTGACCAAGTTAAGAGATTCCGATCGGAACCTCTAGATTTTGGCCATGTTCTCTCCAGAGGAGAGACAGAGTTATGATAAAAACCCGTTCTAGTTGAAGATGGTATAACAAAATTTATGAAGAAATCGACTAGCTTTAAGAGATGGAAATCAGGGTAAGCTACACAAAATTATGGAGGAAAAGCAAGCTAATCCAAAAAAAAGAAATCAAATCTTATCCCATCACATAACTCAACTTGATTAAACCCCAAACTTGAATCAGTCCTCTTCAAATTTGAAGTTTTGAAAAAATCGAATCCCACAAACCTAAATCGAGCATTTAAAAGCATTGACTTTTTTTGTTCTGATAGCTAATATGCGGTTTAAATGAACCGTTAGGAGAGAGATGAAAAAAGTTGGATTACATATTTGCCTGGTCGGGTTATCTTTTGTTTGGGCTTGGATCTACCATCATATACTATATGTTTTAGGATTAATGAACATTCCATGGTATTATTGTATTAATGTTTGGACTGAGATTGGGATAGGTATAATTACATTAACTTAGGGTTAGTTTTCGTTGTATTATATTAGTTATATTAATTTAGTAAAATTAATTAAATATAATGGTTAGTTTATTTATTATGATTACAATTCATTTTGTTAGATTTCATTACATTTTAATTGAATGTTTATATTAAATCTCTTTATTTAATTAAAGATATCGAAATCGAAACTAAAATCGGAACGCCCGAAATTGATTGAAATTTTGAAAATTTTAGATGACCTAAACCGAGATCAAAACCGCCTTCTCAAACCTTGGGTTTGTCAAACCATACAAGTGAAATTGGTTAATTTTTTGACACCGTTCAAATTGCTTATGGTTGGCAAGTTAGTTGTAACATAATAAGAAAATGTTAAACCATTTGTAAAAGTATGTTATCAAACTCATGCTTTAATAAAAATTTATTAGTACTGATTTTATCAGATTTTGATTTCGATAAGAGAAAAACATGCCGCTTAACAGCATCTCACATCGCTTTATTAAAACTGAGTCTCGCTCGTTGATTAGCATAACTCAATGGTGGCAGAAAAAAAATTATGTTACTTTCGAACGTCAGTCTGAAAAAAAAGAATTCACAAGAAATTTGGAAAACATTTAAAGAAACGATTCTTTTTCATTGTTGCAGATTTTTATCAATGAGTAATTAGCCTTTAAAAATAAGCATAATTTGGCCTTTTGGTTGTAGTGTAAATGTATTATAACTATAAATATTGTAAAAAAAAAGTATATTGGTCATAAATGTTAAACATTGGTATTAGCCTTTGAAAGCTTAAACGACTCTGAAGCATCATTAAATGAGACAACAACTTTGTCACCAGACTTCTCACCTCCTCTCCTCACCTCTGAACCGAGAGAGGTAAAATATGTAGGCACTCTTCAAGTTTGGTTTTACGGATCGAGGAAGGCATCCAATTTTGCTACCTTTTCCGAGGTTACCTTTAAAGTGTCATACCAACATCAAGGTCCAATTGGATTGAAGTAGCTAACATCATTTGATATACAGGTAGCATCATTCGAATATTGCCTATCGCGTGTTAAATAATATTTTTTGTGAACATCGATCAAAATATAGTAGTGAAATATCAACTAATGTTTACTAGGTGTATTGAATCAATTTATGGTGTAAAACATGGGTAGCACTATGTCATAAACTTATCTAACCTCAACCATAAAATCGAGGGAAGTAAATTTCTCCATAGTTACTTACGTTAAACCTTTGAATACTTCCTCAAAGCTTTATGTTTCTTAAGCTTGTTAAGTGAGATATTTTAATGGTTGTGTGTATGTTATCCCGAATTTTTAATCAAAGGTTATAGCACTTGCAAATTGCATTTGAGTAATTTTCTTAAAATTAATTAGTGAGTATAATAAAATGTAAGTTTGCTATTAATGCCTAAAATCCTTTAAAATAAACAATATTCTAACAGTAAATTGAATATATCATAATTTATTTTCATTACCATTAGTCGTCTAACGAACGAAACAATGTGGGTATGTTCTTGAGAAAACAACGTGGATACACGAAAGGGGCAAGTGTAAGAGAGGATTGGAAAGGAAAAAAGATTTATATTTTTGAAGTTGTTGGTGAAAGAGTTGGAAAGGGGCAAATATGTTTAAGTAGTCATGAATAAAATAAAAGGAATTCAAAAAACTAATGCGAAAATTCATTCGGTAATGTGGAAATATTTGAAAATACATTAAAACAAATCAAAAGGCGGTCGCCTATCATACTCCTCACTAGATCACTCAAACTATCTATAAGATCCAAGGTTGAAGGGTTGTTTCAAATGACAAACATGAATTCCCATTTCTTATAAATTTCACCATGTGACTGATGACATTTGTGGAGCAATCCATTGACGCAATCGATGTTGTCTTGGTTGTGTGTTGTTTGGACCTTGATCTGGCTCTGGACGTTGAAGATTGTCACGTCTTGTCCCATTATTGTTGTGTAGGTGGGAGCCTTTGACATTATGTCATTTTCATTGCCATTAAGCAAATTCACAGTACACAGTGTCAAAATCATGAAATTTCGTTCGATTGTCATGGAACGCTAAGGAGGTATGCCATATTTGCAGGTCTTTCTTCTGATACATTCATCAAACATCTCATTTAATTGTCAGAACTTCATCGGAGAGAGACTTCTGAATTTTTGAAATCTCCTACCAGTCTTTGTCCACCACTGCTCACTACCACCAACAACGTTCGTTTGCGCATTTCGAATACCCCTCTTTCAGTAGACAAGTATCTCAATCTTTTCAAGTGTGTATTTTTATCATTGAAATTGAGGCCCAACGCTGGTTAAAATTGCCATAACATTAGAAAATCAGGTTTTAACTGATGCACAATGCCAGCATCTCCATACAAATTCGATAAACTCCGACTTTTGTTTCTAGATTTAAAGTGTGATGGATTAGAATGATTCGAAGGACGACATTACGAAAAATAAATTTATAGAAAGGATCAAAAATTCGAAGAAAAAAATATTTACGATATATTAGACTGAACTGAACTTGAATAGGGAAAAAATGCCTAAAAGCCACATTTATTGAAGGGGGTAATCACTTGAATTTTCGAATTTGTAGCGATTGGGTGATGAAAGGTTTGGAGTTGTTTATACTTCACAGAGGAAAAGGGGAATCAGAAGCTCTTGGCCTCGCAATTTATGTTGTCTACCAAAGTGTCAGATGCAAACCTACTTTCCTAAGCATTGGGGAGAACTAGGCTTGACTGTGTTGGACTCTGTTCCCGCTTTCGATTCCCCATAACAACATCAGCATGTGACAATGGTATCCCTAGACCAAAGAAATGACCTTTAGACGAATCGGTCATGCGCCAATGGTATCTATATGTAAGTTATGCTACTATGTTTCTATTGCATTCGACAGAGGTAGAATTGCAGTTTTGTCATATTTATAATCTGTCAAACTATAAGTTATTAAAAAATCTATTATTTTAATGTCTTTGGATTAAATTCACATGTATTCAAACCAAAAACTAGCATTCGTTGTATGTTTATCAAACCTTGAACCTTAAACTTTGGGTGGCTAAATATGTTTTCAATTCTATGTACTGTTATTTCATTATATAAAAAGCTTGAATTCTTTAATTTGTTAGTTGACATTTTAAAGATTCAAATTTGTTGGTTGAGATATTTAATTATATAGAAACATACTGCTAAAGTTTGCTTCGAATTGTCTAGCTCAAAAAATGATCAAGATGTAGCGCAATTACGCAAGAGGTGTAGCCGATCCCTCCGTATATATGCATGGGTATGCATACATATGTATGTGTGTGAGAATAAGGATACGTTATACCTCTCTTTCTCGACGTCTGTACGGTTTTTGGTGCTACACCATTCGAAATCAAATGAAACATTAGTTTTAAACATCGATTTATTTTTTATTTTTTCGAATATGTTAGAATCATTCAATTAACCAAAATTTTATGGAGAAGACCTTGAGATATGGAAGGACTTATCTACAAATTTTCTTTTGACCTCTAAATGTGTAGCTCGCAAACAGATGTATGTTAGAGATAGATGTTGCAGAACCTTTCAATATATATTTATGCATGTGTATGTACATGTATACAAGTAGGCACACTTTGTGTTTCATTATATTTGAAGACAAGTGTTTTAAATACTTATCCATTGTCTTTTGAGTAAACAATGGTACAGCAAAACTGTGTTCCTAGTAATGAACATGGTCTTTGATTACAACCGTATTCGGATAAAAAGACGAATCTGTCATTATTTGTTACCATTACTGTTACCAGCAACTTATCATAGAAAGCGAGATGAGATAGAGCACAAAGGTTGAGGGAGTGTTTGGTTTGAAAACATGTTTTGTATATTACATTTTTAACATGTATGTCAAATGGCGTTAGAGAGAAGTTGTAAAATCAGTCATTCCAATAAAGGAGAGAAAAGGAAGAGAGGATAATTTTTGATATTTCTCGAAAGGCGGAAAAGAAGAAAAAGTCGTTAGTTCTAATATGTTAGAACCATTTTCCAAATCAACAATTTCCACCTACTTCTCTTTTGTGCATTTTAAAGTGCACGCTGAAAACGTAGAAGACAAAACTCATTTTTAAGTCAAATGTTACCTTGATTACTATAATTAGGTATACAAATGATTTATGTAAAATTAAAGTAATCGAGATTATAAAATAAAAAATTGAAAGTACTTTTCCATCGATTTTAGTTTATTCTATATATACGATTAATAAATCAAATAGTTTATTCTAATAGCTTATCATATTAGTATAACTTGCAAATAGTTGAAAAAGTTTATGTTAAATTAAAAGTAAAAAAGAGCACTGGGGTAAGTTTTTTCACTTCCTTTTAACATTGACAGATGTCCAAAAATTTCTCCATTTTCACGATGAATATTGAACTATTAGCATGGGTTTTAGCGGGAACCTAGGGGAGGCATAGATTTCAAATTTTCAAGTTTTTCACGGCTGTTCATTATATTTGCACATGATTTCTTGCTGTAAAAACTGGGTCTTAGCTTTAACGTGAAATATTTCGCCTTCCATCAAAATATTGGTCATGTTATTGAATAATGGTTCGTCACCAAAAATATGTGAATAATAACAATAACAACCATTTACATCAACATGTTCTCAAATACATATTTTGATATGGTTGTCAAATTTTCATAACATAATCTGGATGCACACTTTGGTTTGTTATTGTTTAACGGATGGTTCAACCTTTTTGTAGGTATAGAACTAGTCCTTGCGCCGAATTCTAAACAAACACGAGTGCTCTTCTTTTAGATTTGTTTTATGATAAACTTTGAGCATTTGCGTAATTCTTCCATGCAACTCTAGGTATAAATTTGGTTGACCTCACCACATTAAAATTAAGGGACAGTTTGGCTAAGGTACCTATTAAGTTTCAAAATCCACTAAACATCCTTGTCAAAAAGATATAAATCAGGTCCCTAAAATTAAGTTACTAATAATTGCATACATTTATGCAATTATTCAATGAATAATTGCAGATATTTATGCAATTACACTAAAAAATTGTAGACATTTCCGCAATTATTTACTGAAAAATTGCTGAAATTTTCGTAAATTATTCACCAAAAAATTACGAACAATTGCGAAAATTCCGCAATTATTCATTGAATAATTGTAGACGTTTATGCAATTTTTGGATATGATTGCATAAATGTCTGCAGTTATTCACCAAATAATTGCATAAATGTATATAATTATTCAGTAACTTAATTCTAGAGAACTAATTTACAATCTTTTTTTGAAGAGGAGGTTTCGTGTGTTAAGTTTGATTTTAAGGACCTAAGCCTAGTATTCACAAAAATTAACGTGATATGAAAATGTGCCTTAATTTCTTTTTGTAGGATACAGTCAATGAAGACTTGCGCCTCTTTTGTCTGCAGTTTCACAATTTGGAGGTAGCTTGCATTTTCAAACACGGTTTGTAGGTTTTTGTATCCTGTTCTGTATCCAACACGATGCCATCATCTACCTATATTACAGCGTTCATATTAATCTTAGTTTACTCATCATATATGTATACGTACAATAACTGATGTGATACTGAATTCATTTCCTAATGTGTGAACTGTAACAGCTGCCATTCTTTCAGTACTAAATTTATGTAATTTAACAAGATATGCAGCACATCTACAATTGAACAGTAGAGTTTTCAATCGTTGTAATGTTACTAATGCAAAGAGCTGCTTAAGTTCATCCTTGTTTTAGAACGAATCTGATGATTTATTATTTAAGATGTTTCATGATCAATGTATTTGACTTTTTTTTCCCTGTGATCAGTATAAAATAATCAAACAGCAAATGATATTATTTCAGCAGAAAGTCTATTATTATCCTACCTGTTTTTGAAGCATCAACCATGGGCATATTATTTCCTTAGTTTTGACATATTCAACATGTAAATACTACATTCTATGATATTTATTCCTTTTCTATGTACTATGTTTATTAATAAATTTTAGTTAGTGAATATTTGATTAATAAATTTAAGTTAATAGGTACTTGTCTCGAAAAAAAAAAAGGGAAAAACATAAATTTTATTGGCATTTTTAGATACATCAAAGAAAATAAATGAAATATAATACTTACAGCCTAGAAAACGAGTAGAGATGCTTCCTCTGTCGCCATCTCACTCTAACCCACCTCAAGTCTCTTTGATCCAACCATGCTAAGTTTTCAATTTGTTAGCTGTTTTCCCTTGTAATGGTTGCTTTAGAATGATTTGTTCTTTAATTGTTGTTTCATACTTTTAAATTCTTATTGATTTTATGCTTCATTCCTAATCTTTTACTTAAATTATTATTAAGCAAACAATTTGTGGCTTTGTCGCGTTAATGACTCAAAGTCTGTAGTTTTTAGTTCTTTAATAATTTTACAATTTTACTTTATGAATGAGTAAGATGTACTCGATTATCATGAACTGTTTTCCCATGTTATAGTATTTATTATGAACATCCAGTTCTGCATCATTTTAATCAATTGCTATGATCTGTATGTACTCAAATGTTCAACTGTTATTCTAGTATTTTAACTATTATTAACCTTATGTGGGGCAATAGTATTTGACTAGAACACATGGTTTTCATTAAGCTTCTTGATTGTCCCGTTATAGAAAGAGCATATTGTTAGTCTGTTACCCAAATATGATCAGTATGCTATTTGTACTGTAACTAATAATTTAATGCCATCTACCGTGAACCTTCATTAATCGCTTCTACGTATGCTACTTAAAAATCTACTAGAATAAATGGAGTCGGTCTCTGTTTGCAAAAAAAGTCTAGTGGGTGGTTCCAAGGTCAGGTTTCTTTCGGGCAAAAATTTACGAGAAACAAGCATTTGAAAGGGATATAAAAGACGAAAGAAGAATGTTTGATGAAATGAGAGTCCGTTTTTATGTTGTCAAAAGAGCATTTGAAAGAGGTATTTTAATTATTTTGTTGTGAATATTTATTTTTCTAATTTGTTTTAATTATGTTTTAAGTAATATATTATATCATTTATACGTGGGTTTAGACATGAGCAACTTAGAAATGAAGGCAGAAGCTGATTCAAAATATATCAAATTTTGCTATAATTGTGCAGACTGATATCAATGAATGGCTGAATAGGTTAGTGTACAATCTCGATTTGCATGAGAATTCAGATTTGAATGTTCAAAAATATGAAGTTCCTGTTTTAGTCTTTTATGTTGGTACAGAGATGGTTCAGCACGATGAGGTGTTGTGTATGCATGAAGATGAGATGATGTCGAGGATATGAATGTGATGCAACATGAAGGCTTAGATACGGGCAAATATGGTATGAAGGCAAAAGAAAACGCAAATTTAGTAGACTTGGCTATAATCATGCACATTGAAACCAATGAATGGTTGAATAAATTAGTAGGAAAATTCTATTTCTACATGCTTTACCAACACTGTACAAATTTTAATAAATATTAGACAAAAACGACCATATTTAATAACAAAAAATCAATATTAAAAAATCACAAATTCATGGCATAGTCAGCAATTTATTTCATAGGTAACTAACGTTTCTATACATCATAAACTGAATTAGATTAGGTATCAAATTCTATTTATATAGTTTCAAATTAGTATCAAATTCTATTTATACAGTTTCAAATTAGTATTCATTCGTAGTCAACATTAATATTTTTCACTACAAATTAAATAGACATTACTATTGAAATTTAATTTAATTTGCAACATATAAATAATTAAATAAATTTGAATTCTATTTGAGAACTGAAACTTACAAAAGTGAATCTCGAGATATTAGGAAACTTAGTTTAATTAGTGCATGAAAGGGAGAAAAATTAATGAAATGAGATAAGTGCTTTGTTTTATTTCAAAGTGATGGTAGTTTTGTAATATGTGTGGTGTATATAAGTAAAAATAATGTGTCTGATTTTTGCTAATTTTACGGTGCAAGTATAGTAATTTACGGTGTATGAATAGAATTTGTCAAATTAGTATGCAATCTGGTTATGCATGAGAATTCAGATCCGATTGTTCAAAAACATGGTATTTTAAATGAAATGGTTCAGATATCTAATTTTGAGATGAGTGAGCATGGGGTTATAGTGGTGTGGACCTTTTAGGTAGGATAGACAAAGGTGTATGTGGGTCTGAAGTGAAAGATAGAGAATAAAAAATGTGCCTAATGTTTTGTTACATAATGATATTCGAGATGTGAAGTTCTCTAGGAGAGGTTCATTGAGGGATGATGGAGGTTCTGGTTTGAGTAGCTCCAGATCGTAGAAGGAGTGCTCATCTCCGTAAAGCGGCCATCAGAGTTTCCGATGACTCTAGCTCACACTACAAGAAAACATGTCTTTAGTTGCATTTATTGGTAGCGTTTATGGTGTAAATGCAACCAATTATTTTAAACCTTTTTTCTTTAATTTTTGTTTTACTAGAACGTGAACAAAATTTACAGCCTATTCCCGCGAAGAGCCAAACCCTTGTCACGTTTATTCACTTTTCCCTCTTTCACCAAAATTTCCCACCACTTGAAATTTTTCCTCCCCTTTATTACTTTTGTCTCCTGCATTTTTAACCTAAATTCACAATTTTTTTTTCTCCCGCGTTTTGGCTTTCGTCTCCTCCCAACGCATTCAACCTAATTCATCCTGTTCTCCGCCTTCGTTTCCTCAGCTACCGTCGCCTTTTTGGGGTTGTCTCCCTCACGCTTTCGATTGAGGTTTCGAGTTCAATTCCATCGCGTTTTTGGGTTAGTGGAACGGTCGACGAGCAATCGATTCAGATTTAGATCCGTAGTTAAGGTACGTAAATTAATTTTTGATTTTGACGTATTAAATCGTTCTTTAGCTGCAATTATTTTTTTGGGTTGGCGGTTTGAGTTATAACCATAAATTTCTTCATGCCTTGTTGTTCTGTCATCTATCAGCTTTGGATAATGACTTAGAAACATAAATATGTTTTACTATTTACAAACACTACACTAGTTTTGTCAGGATATATTTGTAAATGCTTAATGCTTAAATGTAACAGATAATTTGTTTATGGAGGGGCCTGACATTATAATTGTTCATGTGTTATAATCATGTATATTGAAAATTTCAATACTAATACTTGTGAATGAACTAGCACAGTAGAAATCTGTTATGCCTATCCCTTGCAAAAAATATAAAACCAGTCAAGACAATTAACATTTACTGCTTTTCTTTGTGAGGTTTATAATTTTGAAGAGAGGTTTCAAAGTGATACAAGGGTTCAAATATTAATGGCTTATTAGGAGTAATACCATCTCAAATATATGTGATTTTAAAAACTGGATTGGGCTTCTTATCAATACTTTTGAATGTATGAAGTTGACAGTCATAAATATATATGTATTCAGATTCAAATATATGTATGCATGCTAAATGTGTTAAATCTCTTGTGTATACAAGTTAAAAGTGTCAGTTTTCTATATTTAGTTTAAAACATAAATGCTTTGTGCATTTGATTTCAAATATCCCAAGGTTGTATAGGATATAGTTTTAAATATAATATCTTATAAGGGTAGTTTTGTGGGTTTCTAACATATGAATTTTTTTGAGTATGTTCTAGTTTCGAATACACTCAAATATGAATTTTAAAATACATCAGATTTTGATGAGATTTCTAAATATATATATGACTTTGCATATATGATCTACATGATTTTGGAAGACACCAGGCCCTTGAGGGTCTAATAAATTTTATAGGTATAAGTATGAGTCATATTTTTGTTTTGAACACACGTGATCTTCTGAGGAAATATAAGGCTTTGGTTGTGCTCACATAAAAGTTTTGTATAAACTAAATTACATATTTATATATCAATTTTAAGTTAGTTTTGGGATATAAGTAATTTCAAAAGATGTCAGGTCCCAAAAATATATTGGCTTTGAATACATATGTGAGTATTGAGCTTAAAGTAGATATATGGTTTTTGATAGACATACAATTTTGAAAATATCAAGGATTCTGAAATAAATAAGCCTAATATTTTCGATTTTTCATATAAGTAACCTTTTTGATAAGTGCAATTTCATAAATATGTACGAATCCAAAATACATGTCAGTTTTGAATTTTAAGTTTTAAAGCAATATGATGTTTTGCATGTGCATGAATTTTTTGTTTCAAGCAATCATGTGATCTTAAATACATATACACACATATATAGCTATAAAAATATGATTGTCTAAGTATATAAAACTCATATATATGTTGCTGCAGACATAAATACATGCACAATGGTATTTAGTAAATGTGTTAAATTACTTGGGAACAAATGCTTCTGAGGTATTTAAACTCCATTTATTTAAAATCTCAAAAGCATACCTGATGTAAATCTTTTTTTTGATGAGTAGTTCTAAATGCATAGGTTTTAAATGTGAATATGATTTTAAGTATATAATTATGCTTCAAGTTCCTGTTAAATGAAGATTTTGGATATACATCATTTTTTAAGTGTCTACCAAGCTTGGAGTTTCAGGAATATTTGATAGGGAACAAAAGTTTTAATGGGTTTTAGTTCTAAATGTGTATGTCATCAGGTAGCAAAACCATTAAGATCAATAATAGATTTTCTAGTACATTACAAAATGTGTGTTGCTTCTATATGTATCGGTTTAATGATATACCAATTTATCGTGAATGAAAATTGCTAGTGTGTGGGTTAATGTTTGAGTTCAAGTATGAATGTTCAGGTTTATCTAGTATGCGTCAGTATTAGGCAAATGAAGCCTGAATGCATGTCTGCACATAAATCAGTATTAAGTATATCACATGCATAAGATTTTCGAGGTGCTTGCCAAAATTATAAGTGTCCTTGTCTATAATATATGCATACATGCATATAAGGATTAGGAAAAGTATATCATTTTATCTGTTATTCCCAATTTGTATCCCATTTCAATTTGAAACCTACTTTACAATTTGAATCCCGTTTTGGAATCTTGACTGAAAATGCAGAAATACATATCTTCTTTACATGTTATCAGTTTAGGATTCTTGTTTCCCTTCAAAACAAGCGTGTATTATGGTGCTTATTAGTTGTGGACTTATCTGAGTTGTCAAGCTCCATACTTTCGGACTAACCATGATTGTTTGTAGCATTGTTAATGTTTAAATTGCTCTCTACATCCGCGTTTGGACCTAGTGATTTTTGCACCCCTACCTTTTCAACCGTACAAAATTTTTGTTGACGTCCAAAACAGTTGCACTTCTGGCGCACCGTAGGTTTCCGTACTTGCTATAGATGTATACTGTCATTGTCGTCTAAGGAATATAAAAATAACTTGCTACAAATGTGAATTAGATGCTGTTTGGATGACAATATAAAAATATAAAAGCTGTTATTTATTTGGATGTGCCTACTAGTTTAGATTGCTTTTGCAGTAAGTTTAATTTACATCAATCTTCATTTTTGCAGTTAGTTTGGATAATAGAAATTCGAATTATGAAATATCTAGTATTTTGTTTGATTAAAACAGAAAAGCAAATTCTACATCAAAGCTTGAAAAATTACTTGATTGCCTATATCGCCGATGGAAAAAGATTGGGTGTATTTAAACAGGTGACTATATAATACTTAACTTAAAATGTATTTTGAGAATCAACACATATATGCTAATAGTAAAACTTATTTTTTTTTTAAATTTTCATCATAGGACTAGTATAGAGTATCGACAAGGAGCTTTGAATTTCGTGCGTGTGGCAAAGACAAATATGAGAAATGTGGATAAAATTTTGTGTCCATGCATGGATTGTCGAAATCTTAGACGTCATGATGACCACATCATCGTTGAGCATTTAATTATAAAAGGAATGGATCCTAAATATAAGAGCAACAGGTGGTATAGCCATGGCGAGCAAACAAATGTAGATAAAAAAACAAATTCATTTGACACGTATGACTTTTTCAAGATGATTCACTATGAAGATGAAGATTTTATGAATCATTATTTTTTTGCTGATGATAAGGATGGTGTTGATTCTCAAAGAAGAGAGGACGAGTTACTCAAAAATTTGGAAGATGCAGAAACTCCATTGTATCCTGGCTGTACAGATCATACAAAATTATCTGCCATCACTGTCTTGTATAATCTTAAATGTGAGATCGGTTTGTCTGATAGTGGGTTCGACAAGCTTCTAAATGTGCAACAGTTGATTTTGCCGAAGGATAACGTACTTCCTAAGACTTTATATGAAGTAAAAGAATTTCTTAAAGCATTTGACATGGGATTTGAAAAAATACATGCTTGTGAGAATGACTGTTGCCTTTTCAGAAAAGAATACAAAGATTTAAATACTTGTCAAAAATGTGGTTTTTCAAGATGGAAAATAAATCAAGATACCAAGGAGATTATACAAGGTGTTCCAGTTAAAGTGTTGAGATATTTTCTGATAATTCCAAGATTTAGAAGAATGTTTAGATCTCAGAAAATGGCAGAAGATTTAAGATGGCATTTCAATAATAGAAGAAATGATGGAAAAATGCGTTATCCTGTGGATTCTATGACATGGAATATGATGGATGAACGATGGAAATCTTTTTCAGCCGATCCACACAATCTTAGACTTGGTCTTGTTACAGATGGATTCAATCCATTTTCTATGTTAAGTTCTAAATATAGTTGTTGGCCGGTAATGGTTATGACATACAACCTCTCACCTATTTTTTGTATGAAGAAGGAAAATATTTTGTTAACATTACTGACGCAGCGGATAATACAAAAACAAGATAGATCGATGAACGTAGCAATCGGTGGATTGAGAAATACTGAAATGCCCAAATTCGTTGATCCGAAGATGCCGAATTCTAGCCATCTCTGACACGTTGATCGCGCACGATACCGTGAAGAGAGATCTACAATTCTTCGAGCGTTGATCAAGCGCACTTGATTCCGCGAATTGGCTTCAACGATCGAAGATTCGAGCGCACTCGAATGTCGAAGGTAGAGATAGGAGATACACTCAACTACCGATTTTAATTGAAAGCACAAAGCTAACAAACAAGAATTTTATTCAAAAATCAACAACCTTTTACAAATGACCAATATCCCTATTTATAGGGTTACAACACAACACACACTTAAGAAAAATTACATCACAAACAAACGACTTAACAAGCCGGACGACCTAAAAGAAACGACCTAAGAAAATACAACAACTGACTTAAGAAAATATTAACAAACGACTTACAACATCACGCGACTCATACAACTTAACAACAACGACTTAACAACTTTCGCGACCTAAGATATCTTCAGCATTCCAGAGCGACTTAAGCAATCTTCGCGACTTAAGGATTTCAGCGACTTAAAATTATCAGCGACCTAACTTCATTTGCGACTTAACAAATCATCAGTGACCTAACTTCATTCGCGCCTTAACAAACATCAGCGACCTAAAGGAATCAGGAAGCTTGCGATCTAAAGAAGGTCGTCCACGACCTAATGGAAGTTGTTCGATCGTGACCTAAGGTTGGAGCTGGAATAGGTCGTTTGCGACCTAAGGAGAGGGAAGAATCGCGACTTAGGGTTTCCTTCGTGATTCAGAGAAGTGATTTTAGCTCGCGCTGTCATTCGCGACATAGGGAGGAAGGCGACTCGCGACTTAGGGAAGAAGCTGGAAGCTCGCGTTCGCGACCTAGGGGATCGGGGAATTGCTTCGTCTCCGCGATCTAGAAGCTCGCCTTCGCCGCGACTTACTGACGATGAGGTATGCGCTGCATCAATTACTTATTCTTGGTTCAAAGTAGCCCGGGAACGATATTGATGTATATTTGGTGCCTTTAATTGAAGACTTGCATTATTTGTGGAGTAATGGAGTTGATGCTTATGATGCATTTAGTAAAATGTTGCTTAAACTGAAAGCAATCTTACTATGGACAGTAAATGATTTTCCAGCATATGGAAATCTTGCTGGATGTTGTGTGAAGGGAGAAAAAGCTTGTCCATTGTGTGGTGTTAATACTCATCATCGTTGGTTGAATTATAGTCGAAAGAATGTCTACATGGGTCACAGAAGATATCTACCTATGTTTGGTGCACGGAGGAAACAAAAGACTTGGTTTGATAACATCATGAAGTTAACACCGTGGAGAAAGGTAACGCTCCTAAAATTTTAACTGGAAGAAATATTTCTGTATTGTTAAAATATTTTCCAAATGATTTTGGGAAAGAGAAAGAAAAGAAAAAAAAAGGAAGAAGAGAAATAATAAGAAAAGGGCCATTAAGATAAAATCCATTAAGCTAAAAAAGAGGAAGAGGAACATTTTCCATGATATGGAAGATGAATATGATGAAGATAACGATCCTATAAAATTGGAGCTATCAAGGTGGAAAAGGAGATCGATTTTCTTTGATTTGCCATATTGGGAGGTTAGTGGTTATCTTTTAAATTTTTTAATAATTAAAAATAATAATATAATATAATTATGGGTTACACTATTGATTTTAATAGGAACTTCCGTTACGACATAATTTAGATGTAATGCATGTGGAGAAAAACATTGAGCATATTAGGCATAATGTTGCATGATAACAAATCAAAAGATGGAACCAACTCCAGAAAGGATATAGAGGATTGGGGAATTCGGTATGAGCTTCATGCACAACCTCGTGGGAAGAAAACATATCTTCCGCCGACTCCTTATACGTTGTCAAATTCCGAGAAAACAATATTCTGCAAAAGACTGTATGATTTCAAAGGACCCGACGGCTACTGCTCAAATTTGAAAAACCGTATATCGTTGGATAATTGTAAAATTAGTGGCTTGAAATCACATGATTATCATGTTTTAATGCAACACTTATTACCTGTAGCAATAAGAGGATTATTGTCGAAGAAGGTAAGAAAAGCAATAATTCGCTTATGCTCATTTTGCAACAAATTATGCCAACATGTCCTTGACAGAGAGAAATTGCAGCAAATCAATGTTGAGAGTATAGAAATTCTGTGTGACACTACACCAAAACAGGCAAATTCTAACATTTATAAGTGTTACAAATAATTTCAGTAACACTTTTTAAGTGTTACTAATGGACTGTGAGGAATGGAGCGGTCAAATTTGTAATACTTATAAGTGTTACAAACGTACGTATTACTAACACTTATAATTGTTGGTACCTAAATATACGGTAACGCTTATAAGTGTTGGTAACGATATATATGGTAACAGTTATAAGTGTTGGTACAGAAATATACGGTAACGCTTATAAGTGTTGGTAACAAAATATACGGTAACAGTTATAAGTGTTGATACAGAAATATACGGTAACGCTTATAAGTGTTGGTAACGAAATATACGGTAACACTTATAAGTGTTGGTATAGAAATACACGGTAACGCTTATAAATGTTGGAAAATGATTATTTAGTAACACATGTATAGATATATACCAAAACTTAAACGCAAAGTTTAAATATAAACACACTGCAAATAATGGTTTCCATATCACAAATAATTCACCATACATATTCAATGCAAAGTTTAAACGCTCTGCAAATGTAGTTACAACTCAGGTTCTATTTTTTTTTATGTATTTATGAATTCGCAAACTTAGTATGCAAAATACATGTTAATCAAACACCGTGCACATCTCTATGCACATTCCTATGCACCATCTCACCGTCCTTCACCTCTACCATAAGCTTCTTCGACTCCACTCCTCCAAACGATCCAACCACTGCTACAAAAAAAAATAGCCTCTGCCACCATTCATTCATGCCTCTGCCACCATATTCAAAACAACCATTAACAATCATCAAACATCACCATCGCATGCAGCTGTTCCAAACACAAGTGCAACATCACACACCCCCTTCCTTCATTCTCTCACCATTATCAATTCCTTAACACCACTAATCACTGCAACCTGCAAACTAATAGACAAGTTGACTGCACACTAAATAAACAACCATCATCAGTCCTCCATCCCAATCGTGACTGAAACTCCTTGACCCATCTCTGACCACTGTGCCACCGTTCTAACAGCCTCCAAAACCTCCTCACTGTCATACATACACCTAAACTTCCATTCTCTGGGCAATTCTCATCCCACAATTCTCTCGGCAATTCAAAACTTCCATTCAGAATCCCCTTAGCAACTCTACATTGCAACCTGCCACATCCCATAATTCATCAAATTATCATCACAAACCAAAGCAGACAGCAACAAAGCCATATCCACCGTCCAGCACCTATACTCCATCTCCTTGCTCCACTGTCCAACACCTGTACTCCGTCTCGTTGCTTCCTTCATAGCTAGAGCTACCATTCTGCCATAACCCATTCAAAACATCCAACCCAAACCAAGACCAACTGACATACCCAAACTGGTCATTACCCACCCACTTCTCGCCATATCACACAAAAATTTCACTGCCATCATTTCATTCATACACACTTCACCCTCCACAATTCATTACAAAACAAAACTCCGTCACTATGCACACATTCACCTCCAACAAACCACATCATCCCACTGCTTCAGCACAAAACTGTCAAAACATACATCTCCAACACCAGAAACGACATACAACACATTCACCATCTAACAACTTCTTCCATCACCATATACCCTTGTCATCTCAGTGCTTCTTGCATCCCCATACTCCTGTAACCTATAATCGCTCAACATCGTACTTACCACTCCTCTCATCGTCATAACATATCACAACTTCCCCACTTCTAACAAACTGCTCATATCGCTACAGCCACTATTTCCTGTCAAATACATTGCACCATCATCTTGCAAACCGAGCAGTCAACCACTGCAGTTACAAACTTCCAATCAACATCATCCAACCCCCCTGCTTCGAAAAGCTCTCTACCAAATCATTCCATCGATCACTACTGTAGAAACACAGTTCAGAATGACCACATCTTCATCTGCTACTACCCACATTTATCCCTGAACAACCACCAGACCATTACACTAGTTTCTCTTCTCTGACCTGCCTTAACAACCGCTGCAATTCAAACCACCACAATCAAAAACACCAACTCTGCCTCCCTCCACTGCCACACCCGAACCACCCAATCGCTTCGATAACCAGCTCCACTCAAGCGCGACTCCAAACCTATTATCGCCTTTTGCTCCTGCAATTATTAGATAGAGGAACTATTTAGTTAAGGCCTATTATAAAATAAATAAATTATGATACAGTAATGAAAATTATTTTTTCAAAATACATAAGATAAACTATAAAAATTAATCATATTCAACAGATATGCAATAAGTAAATGACTAAGTAGTAAACATAAAACTCATTAAACTTTAATATTAGTCAACTACAAGTGGTGAACAGAGGCTTTATTGGTAGGTATGAAATATTTCATCTCAAACAAATAAAGCATTGGCATTATGGAATTCATTCCTAAGATAAGAAAAGCAAAATAATTTTTTTTACTATGTTCCAGTGATTGTTTATTATAACAGAGCTCTAAATATAATCTCAAAAATTCATATCAACTGAAGTTGCTAGCACAGAACAACATTTCATAAATTGGATGTACATATAAATTTTGATAATATAATAGGTACGATTGGAGTTGTAAGATGAAACGGGTTGCAATTTTGATAAAAGAGAAATGAAGGGGCAATCTTGGCCACTAATTTTTTTGGAATAGATGCCATTGTATGGATTTTTTGGAAGGATTGGAATTGAAAGGTCATGCAAATATAAATTAAGCTTTCATATACTTTAATAGATAAATTGTGAATATTGCAAGATATCATTAATTTTACGTGACAAAGAGAATAAATAACTTATTCACATTCAAATGGTATGAGATGTGAATCAAAAAAGGTATCCACCAACATGTATATAATTTCATGTTAAAAAATATAATATTTATTAATATATAGTAATGATAACTTTTAAAAGTGTGAAGATACACAGATGAAGTAACTGATACACAATTAATAAAGTATTTCAAAGAGAAAAGATGCAAAGCAACATGAGTGTATGTGAAACAGTTGTATTCATATCAAGCGTGTGTTAAGAGAATCAAAGGTCATAGCATAACAGAAGAAATGTATCAGTTAATGCTTTGATTATTGGTCCTGTATATATGGATGTGTAGTCTCCAGACTCTTTTAAATGCCCAAGAGGCAATAACGTGCTCTTTTCTATCAACGGCGTAGATGGTAATTAGACCCATTACCAGACCCGACCTGGTAGGCGGGATTATGCAGGTTAGATTTTAGTGGGTACTGTGACCGAAATGCAACCTAAGCCCGTCAAACCGGAATAAGGTTTGGGACTTCTAACTTCAGCTTGGGTTTGCTACAAATGTTCAGATCTTTTGAGAACTTTTGAGCACTAGAAATTTACATTTTAAATCAATATTTAAAATAAATATTTTAACCTTTCTCATTCAAGTTTGACTTGAAATTATACAAAATACTGTGAAAACTATCCATGTTATATCCATCAAAAATTAGTTCGGTTTGAACCTTTTTAATATTAATAAACTGGTTAATGAGGGAATTAAGTAATAGGGAGGTGGAGACACATACTAAATATATGTATGTATGTCTATGGTTAGATGTATTTATATAAAATATTTCCACTGAACTCCGTTCTTTTGCAAAACCTGTTTGGATTCAATCGCCAAAATAATGAATTGCAGTATCCCATATTTAATTTTAAATTTTAAGTATGTTATCATGCTCACAAACAATATAATATTATCTGTCTTGTAAATTGATAATTATGAGTTGCAGTTGATAATTGATTTAAGCAAGTAAAAGTTCAAAGTGTTTTCTATCTAAATGGAAAGACCAAATGATATTGCCAAGTGCAGATATAAAAGAATAATGTCATTAGTGTACATCCATCAAATAATCAATCAAGCAACCATCAAATGATCAATCAAATAATCAAAACAATAAGAATTGGACTGCTAAGAACAATAAATCTACATAATTTAAAACAATAATAATTAAAACATCTTCTAACCAAATATCGAAACAATGCCCAAAAAATAAATAAAAGTAAAATAAAATACAGGGAAAAATGAAAATGCCCGAAGAAAAAAATGTCATGACTAGGATACAAACTCCTATCACCAAATTTTCTGATTATAAACAGAAGGCAATTTGAAAATTTTGCATTGACACAAAGAATACAGTACCAAAAAATTGGAATAGCTAAGGTATTACGATTACATGTTGAAGAAATAGATGATAGTTTTATACAATTTAAAATTAAATTAGCTGCCTTTACCTTAAATGAAGCTGGCAGTGGGACAATCTGTTCTTTTGTACTTGCAAATTCTTCGGAGTTCGCATTTTCAACTTCAATTTCCTCTTTTATATTATTATATTATGATGAAATAATCTAGTAAAAGTTCGAACATAAAACTTTTGCATATCTGCATAATAATATTGCATTGAAAATTTAACAAAAATTTAGGCCATAAATTGTGAAACAGCATACAAGATTTTATAGGAATTCAGCAATCATTCATCTTTTTTAGCAAGGATGTGATCATGACAGGAATAGATTAATTGTATCATCATGTTTCATTATCAACAATATTTTATACAAGGATAGAAATTGTGTTTGTAAACATATTTTGTTTCAGATAGCCGATTAGTCACTAAGATGCAAATTGATAAAGAGGATTACCAATACCAGTGCATTTGTCACAAATTCTAGCTAATTGCTTTTTATAGAATAATGATAAAATAATCGAAATTGAATCAATGTTTTGAAGTAAATCTTGACTACTCCCTATACCTACAGAAATATTATTCCAACTCCAAAATTCTTCACACTCCATGCTATTCTTTTACTGTAATCTAAAAATTAGAGCATGACAGCAGGGACCAGGGAGCTCTATTTGTAGTGGGAGTAACATTTCCCAGGATCTATCATGATAGGATGATGGTTCTTATTATTTAACATAATTTCAAACATTCTAGTTCTAAGTATTGACATTATTAAAGTGCGCCGCTTGGTGTTTAGCTTCAACTTGGTAAATAGCTACTATTTCAAACATTCTAGTTCTAAATATATATGTCGTACACAATGAGCATTTGAAGAAGTAAACAGTTTGGCTAGGTTGCTTTTTATACCAATAAAGTGATAAACCATTCATATCAAAGACTAGCTTTATTTACTAAAGCAGGAAGGATGAAGCTGTTTTCTGATTGATGATCATACATGCTACTCTATAAGTGCAGTATTAAGATGCTGGAAGACTTCAAAAAATTGGTATACAAGCAACAACGAAATTTCACCAATTTTATCAAGCTTATAAATCTTATTGAACACATACCATGTGAAAAGCAACGGCTTGTCAAGGTTATTGAAGACATTGACAAAAACATTATCATTAGTAGTCGAATTGATCAAAGGTCCTGGGAACATTCCATTTATTGTGATAACCTGTTCATAAGCATACAAGCATTCGGCAACTCAAATACTGTGACCATACACATAAAAACTGGTTGATAAATCATTTATATATTTTCATACTGGTTGATTTGTGGAGACGGGTTTGATCGTCCAGTCCAACGCGACATTCCACTCAAGAAATATATCAGCCGCTTCCGTTGATGATGCAATAAAAATAAGAAGAAAATGCAAAATCAAGAATGGGCTATGGTGCTTCATAGCTTTGAGTAAACTAATTAATCCTAGGCACTCTGACAAATGAACTTATACAGTTTTCATTAAATCATATGTGTGAAACGATGACAATTTCAAAGTGTTTAAAAACCAAAGTTAAAACCAAGTCTTATAAATACCATCCATTTGATTACTAACAAAAAAATGCAAGCATGATATATGTTGCAGTAGACTTTTAAAATGTCAATGTCATCAATTAAAAAATATTTACAAGACAACCATATTACTGTGACGAATCAAGAAACGAAAATATATGAACTCAAGCATTCAAACGAAGATCAATGGCCAAAACAAAATAATCGACAAATTCAACTAAATTCAAACGAACGAACCAACAAATTCGACAAATCGCATACCACGTCTCTCTCTTCATGGTCGCCTCTGCTCGATATATTTAAATACGAGTCATGATTTAGATAGGAATTAGGGCAAGATATCGAGCTGAAGAGTTAAGCAGGTATTGGGTTTGCAATTGAGGGAGTGCGATTGAGGGAGAAGAAGGAAGAGCAAACCCTAAATTAAATTTTAGGCGGCCAAAATCTGTTTAGGAACGGGCAAGCGTGGGAAAAGGGAACGTACTTACATTTACAAATTACAAAAGACTCCTTTTTTTTTATTAAATTATTTACATTTTTACCGATTGTTGTAACACTTATAGGCGTTAGCAAATTAATGCAGAAGACTATTTATTTTTACTAACACTTTTTAGGTATCCTAACACTTTTTTACTGTTAGCGGTCTGTGACATTTATAAGTGTTAGCAATTGATAGATATAAAATGTTGCAAAATCACTTATTTGGTGTAGTGTGAGCTTGAAAAGTATTTTCCATCATCATTTTTTGACATAATGGTGCATTTGTCAATTCATCTTGGTAGAGAAGCACTAATCTGTGGGCCGGTTCAATTTCGCTGGATGTATCCTTTTGAAAGATATATGAAAACACTTAAAGATTATGTAAGAAACTATTCACGACCCGAGGGATGTATTGCCGAATCTTATATTGCAGACGAATGCATGAAATTTTTTAGTGAATTTTTAAAAAAATCAGGACACATTGAGGAGACAAAGGCTCGAAATGAAGATTATGAAAGCAATGCAATACTCGAGGGACGTCCAATTTCAACGTCCTAGACAGTTACATTATCCTCAAATGAGAAAGAAAGTGCTCATTTAGCCGTATTAATGAATATGACCGTGGTGGAACCATTTTTAGAGTAAGTATATGTTATATTATGTTTCAATTATGTTGATGTGTTTCTACCGGTAAATATAACTTAACATTCCTTGTTTTATACTAGTTTGCATTTGGTGGAATTACAAAATTCAAGCAAGCGCATGGAGATAAATTCAACGTTGCTTTGGGAAACACATACAAATTTTTTTGCTGATTGGTTAAAAAAAGGTTAAATGAATTTTTTAAATATACTCTCATTTTCTTAAGAATATTATTTTAAAATATCCATTGTAAATCAAACTTTTTATAGATACCTATTAACTCCAATGATCACAATGAAATGCTGAAGCGGATTGCATATCGTCCGAAGAATGATGCTTTGTCTTACAAATGGTATATCATCAATGGACAACAGTTTCACATAAAAGATGTAGGGAGAGAAACTCAGAATAGTGGAGTGACTTATGATGCGACTACTATGTGTAGAGCAAGTGCAAAAGATATTTCTCAAGTAGTTGATGTGGTCACTTATTATGGAATATTGACCGATATAATTTTATTAGATTATCACGTGTTTTATATTCCTGTTTTTAAGTGTCGTTGGGCACATATAGGAAATGGAGTAAAAGTTGATGAAGATGGTTTCACTCTTGTCAATTTACATCAAAATCAAGCATCATTTTCAAAAGATCCATACATCCTTGCATCTCAAGCGAAACAAGTATTTTATTCAAGAGAAAACAATTCTTCAAGTTGGTACGTTGTAATGAAAGTACCACCAAGAGGTTTTCATGATTTAGAGACAAATGATTATATAGATGAAGCTATCGATATTCCAGAAGATTGCGACGTAACCGATATGGATGTTGAATATTTTAGCTATTTTAGGGAGGACTGCGAAGGCATACTTGAGTAGCTCAGTATTTTGTTTGATTATGGAAATTGTTTTTGAGTGCATGTGTATGTCATTCTTGTTTGCTTTTCCATTATTTGCTCATAAGATCAATGATTATTGTTTGTGTCTAAATTAGGCAAACGTAATTAATATGTTTGATAACCAATTTGTTATTTCATGTATGCAGGTATTGAGTTGTTGATTATCATAGAGATTTACATACTTGAAGACACACATAATCTTCATCATGAAGGTATGAAGTTAGCTTTAAATCACTTTTAGTTTTCGTTAAGTCAAAGTTATTAATTATTAATATTCTAAAAACTATATTATTGGCAAACAAACTCCTACTTTTATTTAAAATAGACACATTATTATTTAATATTATCATTCTTACACATTTTTTATCATAAGATAATCTGGGCTATTACATATGATCTTTTCCATATGATATCATAAAAGCTATCGATATACGATATTTTCCATATGATACAACCATAGTTAAGATGCTCAAATGCCATGGGAATGATTTTTGCCTCTTACCCCTTTCACTCAAGTAAATATAACTATTTAATTGATTTTTTTCTCAACATTCACACTTCTATGTCCACAATACTTGAATATTTGAACCTTCTATGCTATTGATGAGGATTCTTGAATTATTGTCCAACTGTCATTTTGTGGTTTGGGTGTTTGCATGCTGGGTTGCGTGAGTTATTTGTGTGGGTTTACTGACATGCTTGTGCGAGTTTCTTCATGCCTGTGCCTATATGCATGTGTGCGATAACATGTTGTGTGTTTTCTGGCTTTGTTGACCATAGTGTATTCCCTTGTAGTTGATATGAACTGAAATGGTTCACATGTATACTTGTTTCACTTCTTTATTGCTGCTCCTTGCTTGCCCTTGCCTGTTTACCAATTTCCCCTTTCCCTCTACTTGCCCTACCCACAGCCTGTAGGCCATATTAGTTGCTTGTTATCTTAAAGCCATATTGGTTTTGTTTTGAAAGCATTGTTTCCCTTCTTGTATGTTACTTAAAGAACTTTAGGGCTGTAGTAATTAAATTTGAAAATTTTATCTACACATGCTTCTTGTACCTAGATATATAACAATCAAGTGAGATTTTACTTGCATTTACTTAATAGTTAGATACTGAGAAGTCTGTGTACTATTTGCTAGTGTTTTGTTTGATTTTTAACTCATACATCCTACTATTGTTGATGTTTTGAAGCTGGGACTGTAATCGTAATGCATCGTATGCATATACATACATATGTATATGTCTATATATATGGATGTATATGTTTTATATGTATACATATATGTGTATCGAACTTGTTATATATATGGACTTATGAGAGACGATAGCTACAAGGTTCCAAAATCTTTTAAAAGTGAATCTTGTTATTAACGAACCAATAGCTACAAGAGATCGGTTTTGGTTTATAACATGTTAGTCGTTACAACTTAGAATTTAATTTAGACATTAGCTAACAACATGGTTTATTAAATTTTTTTTCGTTTTTCTCCATATATTTTTGAACTCTGTCTTTCATTTTTCTCCATGAACGCATCATGCTTGTCTGTGCATATCACTACAAGAAATTTTATTTTTTGTGGCGCTCAAAAAAAGCTACAAAAACTTTTGGTGGCATTTTGATAAACGCCGCGAGAAAACATGCGACTAAAAATCCATGATTTTTTGTTGCATTTATTTTAACGCCACTATAAATGCATTTTTGGCAGCGTTTTTCAAACGCCACCATAAATCTTTTTGTAGCGTTTAAAAAACGCCACCAAAAGATTTTTTGGCGCTACTAATAGAATTTCCAACTTTACCCCTATTTTACGGTTGCATTTACTCAACGCCACTATATATATTTCGGTAGCGTTTTTGAAACGCTACTAAAAGTTGTTTATTATTTTACACCATTTTTTCATGCTATTATTTTCTGTTAATCGTCTATTTTGGTTCTATTATATCAATCAACAATCACTCACATAATCATCATATTCAAATAAGTTAAAAAACACATTAACCATATAATCAAATAAAATATCCATAACCATTCCAATACAATAGTTTTTCGACAAAATGACCTAACTCACATACAATAACCATTTGTATACAAATTTACACATCGGGTACTAATAAATGTTATATCTAACTAGTGGTAACAAAACGTTTGATTATCCATAATTCTTTGTTGCATACACTAGTGAAAGCTAGCATCGTCAAGTCCAAATTTGCTCTCTTCAAAAGTCCGATGCCTACACAAGTGAAAGCACAACAGATAGTCAAACAATTACGTTAACTCGTAGGACTTCAAATATGAGATATTGCGAAACCGATACATGTTCAATCAAACAACAAAGGTTAGTAGTACCAAACAATTCTGAAAATGTAATTAATTTGGATAGACAAAAAAAAGTCAGACACGAGCTACCATCTTAATATCTTATGCCTAGTAACAATAATTTTTTCCTTTATTCGTAGGCGTAGACGTGATCACACGACGACCTTGTAACAACACCGAGGGGCCTGTCTGCAAATTCAAAAGTTACAAGGGGATTCTGCAAATTCAAATGCTAGATTCAGATTTCATCAACATCAACAAAGTATTTTGCTGGTAAGTCTCAAATGCGTTAGTTTTACGTGTCAGGCTCTTACAGTATTTGATTTTACTTTGCATTTAGAAGGAAAAAAATGGACGTTATTGAGAATACAAAACCGAGAACTCGATGGTTATCGAAAAAGAATCTTGATAAATCCAATAAAAATTTGAGTTTGGTGCCAATCCAATTATTGTTTTGGTGGTAAAATGGCGTATGAGAATTGGTAACCCGTCGCATGTACTGAATTTAGTGCATGGACCAGTGGTTGTATTTTAGTTGTCAATGACATTCGTATTGGACCAAATGCTATGAAAGTTGTTATAGATTGCATAAAGAGAGCATACACTTATTTATGGAGGCCTACATCTAGTTTATCAGTATTAGGAGAATCCAATGGTAAGTCAGTGGCATGGCCTGCAAATCGTGTTGTTGCGCTGCGAGAACACATGATAGAAGACATTACGGTAAAATTTATGATTCGCGGTAACTATTTGTAATTGTATACATATTTTTTTCCATTAAATATATTTATTGTTCCTTTTAGAGTAAAACTAGTAGCGCAAACAACAAATGCAAGCTTTATGATTGGAATGAGGGTGAAGTGTTGGTTGCTGAAGGAAGACTTTGCTCGAGTGATTCAGAAATGATTGTGAATGGTATTCAGCTTGGTCCATTAGCCGTGGTGGTTTGGGTAGACTATGCAAAAAAAAGAAGATGCTTTCTTGTGGCGACCCACAATAGATATGTCATGCATTAAAGAGGCCGTGGCTAAGAAAATAGCATTGCCAAAATCAGAAGTTGTAGCTAAAAAAGCAAGCGTTGTGGCTTCTCCTGTAACGACCCGGAAATTTCTAACCCGAAAATTCCAGATAGTTAGAAGAAAAAGAAAGAGATATAAGAAAGAAACAGAAAGAAGAAAGAAGAACAGAAAACACAACATCTCACATTCGCAGCGGATTAAATATAATAACAAATAATAGCATTTTTATAAAAGAAAGCTGTAATTGTTACTTTCAATACAATTAATCAGAGTTACAATCATTACAATAGACTGGACAGTTATATCAACCTGCCCCATACTACTATCAATACAACTCTCAAATTCTCGGGTCAGACCGAGTATTACAGATTTTCAGGTTAGGACGTTCTGGAGCTCAGGTGGCGAGCTAGATGGCAGGAACGTATGGAGTATATTTCGCTGTGATATATTATAGTTGTCAGAGACATGTTAATTTTAACTGTCTAGTATATTTGTGAATGTTGTAACTCTGATATAGTAAAATGTAATTAACAAATACAGTTTTCTTTGTATAACTGATATTATTATTTGATATTGTATTTTGATCCGCTTCGAATGTGAGAATCTGTGTCTTGTTCTGTTTCTTTCTTCTATCTCTTTTCTTTTTCTTCTAACTATCTGGAAATTTCGGGTTCGAAATTTCCGGGTCGTTACATCTCCTTATAAGGCTAGAGCAAGCATTGCAACTTCTCCTTGCAAGGGTAAATCAACTCCTCAGGTAACTAAAGTTCACTGTATATATATGTATATAAATTATAGTTGTATGATAAACTGATAATGGTACTTCTCTCAAATTATATAAGCATTGAGTGTTGTAATAAAGTTTTCATTTTTAATCTATATACATTCAACAATAATAATTAGTGATGAAGGAATTTTTTATAAAGAATGAATAAAAAAGATGAAAGAAGGTTAGAGTTATCCTAACCCAATGGATTTGCATGCCTTCTACTTAGGCCGAGTCTAATTAGGTTGTTGATGTTCACATATTTTATTTGATTTTGTTGAAGTACATATACGATGCTAATCCTCAGACCTTGCTACTGTATAGAAAATTTATCGTGTACAATAAGCAAAGCATTAAAAGTCTTTGGATCATTGATTCAATAGAGTTTGAGATTCTTAGACATCAATTACCAAACCTTTTAAAATATGATTCACCAAATGAGATTCTTTAATTTTTCTTTTCTTGATTAATAGTTGAAATGTCTCGTTTCTCAAAAATTAAAGTCATTATATCAACTCAAATTTATGAATTTGTGCAACCTTAATCCAATTCCATTTAGGAGAAATACTCATGAAATTATATGAACTATTTTGTTGGTGGGTTCAACTTGAGAAAAGTATAGAAGAAATTGTCTTTTTTATCACATGTTTAAAAATGATTTTTCTCGTAAATAAAGTGAATTCTACTTAAATTTGGCATTTTAATTATTAATATGAAAAATCAAACATTATAAAACTAAAAAATATTTTTAGAAAAAATACATAGATACGTAGTTGAAATGATTTTAGAAAAAATATTTTTAGAAAAATTTTGGAAGTTGTATCAAAAAATTTTGTATTTTTAAAGGTTTCCAGTGTGTTTGTGATAAAGATTTTGTCCAAAAACATATCTTGTTTATGATACAATATCTGATACAATTGACTGACCTATCTTGTAAATTTTTTTATTTTGGTTTACTTATCCAATAGAGCTCAAATCTGGTAGCAAAGAATAGATGCAAGTTGATTGATGTGGGTGAAACGGGACGAGTAGTGGCTGAAGGAACTATCGCTTCAACTGATCCAACAACAATGGTTCACTGTGTTCCATTAGGAAAAGATGCGGTAAAAGTTTGGGTAGACTTTGTGAGAGTTAATGACGTATTACTATGGAGACCTACATCGGAGTGTACATACATGGAAGATGCTTTTGGGACTACCGTAGCTTGGCCGACGGCATATGTCATTGGGGGATCAAGTTCTAGTAAGTATTATTTTTTAGTTTAACAATAATATTATATAAACTCTGCCTATCAGACTGCACATAAACAAACAGATATATAGTTGAATGTTAAAATAATCGAATAGGTAAAATTTGAAGGGCTGAGATCAAATTGGGACGTAGAAAGATAAAATGCAGATAAAGGAATCTAACCTAGTTTTTGATTTATAGTATGCTTGTTTTAGTTGAAATAAAAAGTGTCATGATCCAATGATCTAGTGTTAAAGTTTAAATCGTACATGACGAGGCAACATTGACATATAGAAATGTCTGGATATTAAGTGGGCAAATGAACTTGTCTGATGCCTATTAAATTTTTGCTTCTCTCCGTGTGTGTGGATTTGGCACGTAGTTGAGTTCAATACCTACTCTTTTAGCTGTTTAGTCACCTTATATACCTTAGCTTTGGCATTGTCGTGATGTGTAGTCTGTGTAGAGATTGGTTGCAGTGTGTATTGGCAGATGGTAGTGCTTCAATGAGGTAGCTATTTTCAGGTGGAGAATGCTTGCAGATGGTTGAGATGCAGGCAGTGGAAGTTGTAGATGACAGTTCTGTTCGTGGAGTGATTGTTGGTGAGGTGTCTGTTTAGAGAAAATGTTTGGAGTGCAGAAGATGTTAAGGTGAAGAGGATGGTTGTTGTGAAAGGAGAAGTTGGTGATTCTGTATGTGCTGGTGATGGTGGTGCTTCTGGGTTTGGCAAAGGCTGGAATTGAGTGAGATTAGTTATGGGTATGGCAGAGGCTGAAGTTGAAACCGATGGTGGTTTGGAGATTTGTTGGAGGGAGACGGTGGTTGGATTGGCTTCAGGGAGGACGAGATTGTTGATGAGGGTTGTTGGAGTGATAATTCATTGGTAACACTGGTTTATATTGCTTAATATAAGTTACCTAGAAAAAAGAGAGGTGTGGATGAAAATTTTCTTACAAAAGCCTTGTCATTTTCTCACTTCAAAATTTCAAATCAAATCTAATAAATTGCTAAAAATTAAAAAATTCAAGAGAGAGATTCCTGGCATGTATCCACTTCATTTAATAGAAGGAAATCCTACTTTAGTCTATTGATTAGTGCACTGGAAAAAAACTATCAGCAAGTAGAAGTGCAAGGAGAAAGAGAAACAAGAGTAATTAATTGGTGATAATCATTGACAGGTGATTTATTTACTCATATTTGTGTCTACGTACACTATGAAATTGCATCCAATTTCTGATATATGCAGAGCGGTTTGGTAGAATGTTGATATGTAAGCATGATATTTGGTTCAGATATTAATCCTGTTCTCTGTTTTATCATTAAGAAGTATAGATAGGTTTGGATGTTAGATTCAATATGTATGTGGAGGGATGAAGATGAGTGCCCCTGAATTGTTTCATGTTGTAGTATTAGGTTCTCATATAATTGTCGTATTGACTCGTCCCTTTTCTATTACCGGGAAAAGAAAAACTAGTTAACGCATCTAACTTAGATCACCAACGGACGTTAGCATCGTATAGATTAGCAAACCGTTTATCATTCAATATTTTGGTAATAATACCGTTACTTTCTAAGACCAAAAAAACAATAAAATACCATGATAATTTATTGTGGACTTCTTAAAGATGAACGATATCGCTAGATAGATTAGCTTAACACATCCATGAATTATTAGAGTATGATATGCCATATTTATTGAGGCTGATCATCTAGTCCCCTTTTTTATATCATCTTTGGAAATCCAACATTTCATTTTCTATTTTTCAACGATTTAAAAATATCAAAAGGACTGTTGTCCTCTGTTTACTTGATTCATAATAAAATCTCCCATATTTATTGCCATACTTTCTAGAAGTGAAACACGACTTCGTATTTTACTAATTAACTTGTTGTTCTATAGTCTATTCTGCAACATTCTATGAGAAAATTTTGTGTATTAAAATAACTATGTGAAATGCAATCGTAAGAGAGCATAAAGAAAAAAAAGTTATATTCCAAAATACATTCGGTGCATACTATGAATGAAGTTTAGGTCTGCATGATTCATTGCACAAAAAAGCGAAGTGCTCATTTTAACAATTCAGTTTTTCTAAAGTTTCATTGCTTTCAACTTTCTTATGCAGAAGAACGTTGTAGGTAAAAAAATGATAATGGTAATTATATTTGCATGTTGTGCTATTTAAAGTAATAATGGAAGTTGCAAGATTAACATAGGTTAATGCTTGTCTACAAAAATCATTTTACAAAGTTGTAGAGATTTACTAAACCATTTTAAAGGTGAATAGTTGTTATTCTTTTACTGAATTTTTTTTGCAATACAGGTCACTTTCAAAAACTATTAACATGAATAAATCAGTTGAAACATTTTTATTGATACATTTTTATTTGCATGCACACTGAGATTTATTTCAAATCTCAATAGTCCATCTGTTGAAGTAGCTGGAATTCCAAAATAGTGTGCACATGTATTGTTAATACTTGCATTTTCTTTTTGTTGTTTTTGGGATAATATGATTACAGTAGTTACTTGATAATTCATGGCAAATTCTTATTGTTGATTATCAACCTTGTTTAGCTTTTCCGAAGTGAAGACCATCAACAACAATGGACATGACTTCAATTGTTATATATATTATGATATTTGTTAGTACTGGTTGTGTAAACTTTTTTGTGAATGCTTGTGGTATGTGAATTTGCTCATTTTGTCAAATAACTATTATCTAAATGGTTATGGATATTATACTTATGTGATTAACGTGTTCTCAATTATTTGAATATGATGATTATATGATTGTTGGTTTGAATATGGTAATTATACGATAGTTGCTGATTTTAATATGACTATTATATAACTGGTTGTTGGAAATAAAATAAGCCATTAACAGTATATAGTAGCATTTAAAATATGCTACAAAACAATCAATACCTTTTAGTTGCGTTTTAAAAATGCTACAGAAACAAATGTAAAATACCACCTGAATTTATAGTGGCATAAAATAAATGAAACGAAAAGTTTTTAGTTGCACAAAATAAACGCTACAGAAAATCAAAGAATGATCCAAGTACAAACGCAACTAAAAATATTAGTTTTGGTAGGGTTTTAAACGCTGTAGAAAAACCTTTAGCAGCGTCTAAAAAATATAGTTGTACGGAAATATTTTGTAGCGTTTATTAAAACGCAACCAAAAAAATCATACTTTTAGTTGCGCGACCTGTAGTAGCCTTCTTTAAAACGCTCTAAAATTTTTGGTAGCGTTTTTTCAACGCTGCTAAAGGTCTTTTCTGGTGTAGTGTCAGGTATGTATATACTTTTAGGCGGTACTTATAGTCCTTGTGCTTTAAGTCATTTATCTACTAGTGATATACATTATTTAGCTAAAAGTTCTGGTTTTATTTTTGATGATATTCAGTTAGATGCATAGTATATTTGGAGCAGAGAACTAGAGCGAGTCAATTGGATCATGAGATATATTAGTTGGAACGTTAGAGGTTTACACGATCTAAAAAAATATAGTAAAATTAGGTCATTATTTTTTAAAGATAATAACATTTATATTGCCCTATTACAAGAAGCAAAAATAGAATACCATGATTATAGATTTTATATGAGTTTAAGGGGTTTATATTTTAGGAACCGAGTTCATCTCCCTACCAGGAGTAGCTCTGGGGGATTAATGGTGGGTTGGAAAGAACCGCGTTAAACTTTTATGATCTATTGTTAAATTTCATTCGATGCATTTAATTTCTCTGATCTTAGTGATGGCTCATTATTAAATGTTACTAATGTTTAGAGATCGAATTCTAAATTAGATCTTAGGGTTCTTTGGAGAGATTGTTTGGAGTTTAGATCACATGCTCTAGGATTTTAGATGATGAGTGAGAATTTTAATGAATTTGATCAATTCATTATTAATAGTAATTTAATTGTACTACAACTAAATAATAGACGATGTATTTGGTCGAATAAAAGGATGACCCATCGATGATTCTTTTAGATATAATTTTTTATTAGTGATGAATTGAAAGATAAATATCATATTTATATCCTGATTGGGCTCCCGAGTATTTACTCGAATCATTGTCCAATTATTTTATCTTGTAATAACCTAAATAATAAAAATAAAATATTTAGATTTGAAAAAAACATGATTATTACAAAATATTTTTTTAGAATTAATAGAAAATATATGATTTTCTCTAAGAAAATATAATTATAAATTTTCGAGAAATATAGCTAAAACGTGTGTATGCAAAATTAGAGATTTAAGATTTTTTCTTACGAAATGGAATGAAGATGTTTTTGATAATATTAGAATTAAAAAAGATAAATTACTAAATGAGATCGTAAAGTTGAATAAAATAGAAGAACTCAGGAAACTGAATATTTCAGAAAAAAACGGGCTTTCGAACTTAAAAAATGAATTAAATAAAATTCTAATACAGGAAGAAGTATTGTGGAAACAAAGACCTAGGGTTCAATGGATGAATGATGGTGATATGAATACTAAATTATTTCATACAAAATGGTAGAAAATGTAGCAACACCGTTAACTCTATTTTAATTAATAATATTAAGATATTTGATAAAAAGGAAATAAATGATGTATTTACTAAATATTATAAAGAAATTTTTGGAACTAAAAATGAGCATAGGATTAGAGCGAATTGGGATGAATTATATCATAATGGTACTAGGACTGATTTAGATGGATTGGATTCTTCATTTATGAAAGAGGAAATTTTAAGGGCTATACAAGATATGCCAAATGATAAATCACCTGGTCCTGATGGGTTTTCTATATTAATGTAACAACCCACTATTTTGGACCATTCAAATCGACAATAAATCCACACATGCCGGACTTGAATAATTCAAAACAATGGATTATTAATGTAAATTGGCAAAACTCAACATATACAGTAAATAGATATAATCAAAGATCACAGACACAGAGTAATATAACAACAATGCAGCGGAAACAAAAGAATAGTAGTTCATGAAGCTACTATATATATATAACAGAGTTAAACAAGTTACAATAGAAGTATCGAATACAATAGTCAAATACAATATCAGAATACATGGCTGGAATCAACTGAATATCTGAAAGCTGGATAGATAGCTGGATCTCCAAGCGAAGCTCCAACTCCAAAGGTGAGCCTCGAATACTGGTACACTCAGTCTGACCCGAGCGTAAAGCAAAACACAAAACACTCGAGTCAGGATTAACATTCTTATATCAATAAATCCAACTCAAGTGAATAACAACTGAAAATACAAGTAACTCAAGGGATGTTTGTGATAACCATCCTCTAAGGATCCATTAAACTATCTACTATGTAGTAGTGTACGCTAAGTAGATAATGCCTATCAGTAATATAAAGTATAAAAATAACGTTAAGGCGTTACCATTATCCCCCTTAACACAATTTATATAAGTGTCATAGTCTATACAACACTGTAAACTCCACCGTAAACTAGTGGGCTATCAGGGAGTACTCCATAGGTATAACACAAATCAAATCATAGTGGTCGCGCATAAGGATACAAGTATGACAAGGCATATGAGGCAATACCCAAGGTAGTGAAACTACCGTTTTCCTGATTCAGACCGGTGAGAACACATCGCCACAACGATCGCAACACCGCGAAACAACACTCCCAAATCAAGGGTGCGCACCAATCAAAAACAAGTAATGAGTAGTTTACAAAGAAGTGTGTCCGCTTGAGGTAGCTAACCTCACTGGCCCGGCACGGCTCCTGTTTAAGTCATTTCCAATTTGACACAAGTGTCAAGGTCATCCATTATCGTTCTCTTTCTTCAAATCCAGCAACGTCATCATTACAACCACTTCATTCTGGATCACACTCCGCGTATAATAGTTATTAAAGTGGTTTTCGGTTTGGACAGAGAGTATGTCCCTAACCAATCCCGGACTCTTTAATAACTACGTAATTATTACACCGATTGGTCATTTCAAAATACTTTCAAAAAAGTTTATATTTCAAAACCAAAATATCATTGCCATTTCAAAACCATATCATACGATATCACTTCCATTTCAAAACCAAATACGATATCATTTCCATTTCAAATATATCCATCTCAAATATATCCATTAACAAAATCTTAGTACTTCAAAGTTATAACACTTTCTAAATCAAACACTTTGGAAATCATAATTCTTTGGAAATCCAAGTTTAGAAATCATAACACTTTCCTCTTAAACAGTTTAGATATGAAAATTAGTATATATAATAAAATAGTTTATAAATAAAATAGTTTATATAAATAGCTATAAGTTAAAATATTTTATAATAAAATAATTTATATTAAAAATGATTTATATTAAAATAGTTTATATTACATAATTTATAAAGTAAAATATCAATAGTTTTAAATATAATTTAAAATTACTTTATAAAATAAAATAGTTTCCTCGACTTTCACCAATCGATTCAAATCAATTTGAATTCCAATTTCAAATTTAATCAAATCTAAATCCATAAATTTTAACTCAATTCAATTTCTCAATAAATCATTTCGAATTATAACGATTTCAAATACAGATTTGAAACACAAAATAAACCATTAAATTTCAATATATTTCAAAGCTTTAAATATTCCACATTTCAAAAACTAAATTTGATAATTCCCTTTATATCTCAATTTAATTTCATTATATTTAGTTTATGAGATATTTCTTTAATCATTTCAATACATCTAAATACAACTTCAATTTACAAATTTATATAAGTTTGAAATATTCATTTAAGCTACTTTTTAATCCAATTCAAGTTATAAAACATATCTTAAAATTTCAAATTTAATAGATTTCAAATCAAACTTATTTAAGTACAATTCTTAAATAATTAAGAATTCCAAATCAATTTCAAATTTATCTTTCAACCTGAAACATTATAAACTCTATATTTGAAAATATAAATTTTACATAAATACTTAAACATATATTATATTGATTCAAATCAACTTTAATAAATCAACTTTAATAAATCTTTAAAATCAATATTTATTAAACCCATATATTTCTTTCAAAACCATAGAAATCATTTTCAAAATATTAATATATATAGACCAACGGTGTCTGTATAAAATTTTCTACCTTATGGTCAAGTGATACAGATATTTATCATTTCAATCCATAATTTATATATATACGGGTATATATCTTTTCAGCCCGCAATCCCAAATTCAATTCAATGAAAATCGCTTGGGTTTATCATTTCAACCCATAACGATTTTCTCTTATTCTACAGATCGTTCGGGTATGCATCATTTCAACCCATAGTGAATTCTATACTAACAGGGAACTTGCAGAGTGATAACAGATATGATAATAATATAACAGGCATATATCATCAATATAAATAACAGATAATGGTGTCGGATGTCATAGGTGAACAGATACAGATAATGGCATATATATAGCAATATAAATAACAGATAATGATGTCAGATGTCATAGGTGACCAGATACAGATAATGGAATATATATAAGAATATAAATAACAGATAATGTTATCAGATGTCACAGGTGAACAGATACAGATAATGGCATATATATAGCAATGTAAATAACTAGCAGCAGCATATTTCAATTGTCGTTTCAATTGAAATCAAATTAAATAAATAAATGAACGTTAATCGTGAGTGATTGCTCACCTTTCGAGGCTAAAAAACACAAGAAGATAGACAACACAACAGGCTACACTTTGAATTGCGAAATTGACCAAGTCCAAATGACGATTTCCAAAGCAAGGCAGGATTGGCACGAATTTCAACGAACAAAGCTGATAGATAAAGGATTGATGAAATCAAATTAGAACCGATCGATGATGACAAGTGGTATAAGTGAACTTATATACATATATAATCATATATAACTATATATATCAAGTCATATAACTTATATACATATATAATCATATATAACTATAAAACTTGTTGTTCTATAGTCTATTCTGCAACATTCTATGAGAAAATTTTGTGTATTAAAATAACTATGTGAAAAGCAATCGTAAGAGAGCATAAAGAAAAAAAGTTATATTCCAAAATACATTCAGTGCATACTATGAATGAAGTTTAGGTCTGCATGATTCATTGCACAAAAAGCGAAGTGCTCATTTTAACAATTCAGTTTTTCTAAAGTTTCATTGCTTTCAACTTTCTTATGCAGAAGAACGTTGTAGGTAAAAAAATGATAATGGTAATTATATTTGCATGTTGTGCTATTTAAAGTAATAATGGAAGTTGCAAGATTAACATAGGTTAATGCTTGTCTACAAAAATCATTTTGCAAAGTTGTAGAGATTTACTAAACCATTTTAAAGGCGAATAGTTGTTATTCTTTTACTGAATTTTTTTTTGCAATACAGGTCACTTTCAAAAACTATTAACATGAATAAATCAGTTGAAACATTTTTATTGATACATTTTTATTTGCATGCACACTGAGATTTATTTCAAATCTTAATAGTCCATCTGTTGAAGTGGCTGGAATTCCAAAATAGTGTGCACGTGTATTGTTAATACTTGCATTTTTTTTGGGATAATATGATTACAGTAGTTACTTGATAATTCATGGCAAATTCTTATTGTTGATTATCAACCTTGTTTAGCTTTTCCGAAGTGAAGACCATCAACAACAATGGACATGACTTCAATTGTTATATATATTATGATATTTGTTAGTACTGGTTGTGTAAACTTGTTTGTGAATGCTTGTGGTATGTGAATTTGCTCATTTTGTCAAATAACTATTATCTAAATGATTATGGATATTATACTTATGTGATTAACGTGTTCTCAATTATTTGAATATGATGATTATATGATTGTTAGTTTGAATATGGTAATTATACGATAGTTGCTGATTTTAATATGACTATTATATAACTGGTTGTTGGAAATAAAATAAGCCATTAACAGTATATAGTAGCATTTAAAATATGCTACAAAACAATCAATACCTTTTAGTTGCGTTTTAAAAATGCTACAGAAACAAATGTAAAATAGCACCTGAATTTATAGTGGCATAAAATAAATGAAACGAAAAGTTTTTAGTTGCACAAAATAAATGCTACAGAAAATCAAAGAATGATCCAAGTACAAACGCAACTAAAAATATTAGTTTTGGTAGGGTTTTAAACGCTGTAGAAAAACCTTTAGCAGCGTCTAAAAAACGCAGTTATACGGAAATATTTTGTAGCGTTTATTAAAACGCAACCAAAAAAATCATACTTTTAGTTGCGCGACCTGTAGTAGCCTTCTTTAAAACGCTCTAAAAATTTTGGAAGCGTTTTTTCAACGCTGCTAAATGTCTTTTCTAGTGTAGTGTCAGGTATGTATATACTTTTAGGCGGTACTTATAGTCCTTGTGCTTTAAGTCATTTATCTACTAATGATATACATTATTTAGCTAAGAGTTCTGGTTTTATTTTTGATGATATTCAGTTAGATGCATAGTATATTAGGAGCAGAGAACTAGAGCGAGTCAATTGGATCATGAGATATATTAGTTGGAACGTTAGAGGTTTACACGATCTAGAAAAATATAGTAAAATTAGGTCATTATTTTTTAAAGATAATAACATTTATATTGCCCTATTACAAGAAGCAAAAATAGAATACCATGATTATAGATTTTATATGAGTTTAGGGGGTTTATATTTTAGGAACCGAGTTCATCTCCCTACTAGGAGTAGCTCTGGGGGATTAATGGTGGGTTGGAAAGAACTGCGTTAAACTTTTATGATCTATTGTTAAATTTCATTCGATGCATTTAATTTATCTGATCTTAGTGATGGCTCATTATTAAATGTTACTAATGTTTAGAGATCGAATTCTAAATTAGATCTTAGGGTTGTTTGGAGAGAATGTTTGGAGTTTAGATCAATCGTTATAGGATTTTAGATAATGAGTGAGAATTTTAATGAATTTGATCAATTCATTATTAATAGTAATTTAATTGTACTACAACTAAATAATAGACGATGTATTTGGTCGAATAAAAGGATGACCCATCGATGATTCTTTTAGATATAATTTTTTATTAGTGATGAATTGAAAGATAAATATCATATTTATATCCTGATTGGGCTCCCGAGTATTTACTCGAATCATTGTCCAATTATTTTATCTTGTAATAACCTAAATAATAAAAATAAAATATTTAGATTTGAAAAAAACATGATTATTACAAAATATTTTTTTAGAATTAATAGCAAATATATGATTTTCTCTAAGAAAATATAATTATAAATTTTCGAGAAATATAGCTAAAACGTGTGTATGCAAAATTAGAGATTTAAGATTTTTTCTTACGAAATGGAATGAAGATGTTTTTGATAATATTAGAATTAAAAAAGATAAATTACTAAATGAGATCGTAAAGTTGAATAAAATAGAAGAACTCAGGAAACTGAATATTTCAGAAAAAAACGGGCTTTCGAACTTAAAAAATGAATTAAATAAAATTCTAATACAGGAAGAAGTATTGTGGAAACAATGACCTAGGGTTCAATGGATGAATGATGGTGATATGAATACTAAATTATTTCATACAAAATGGTAGAAAATGTAGTAACACCGTTAACTCTATTTTAATTAATAATATTAAGATATTTGATAAAAAGGAAATAAATGATGTATTTACTAAATATTATAAAGAAAATTTGGAACTAAAAATGAGCATAGGATTAGAGCGAATTGGGATGAATTATATCCTAATGGTACTAGGACTGATTTAGATGGATTGGATTCTTCATTTATGAAAGAGGAAATTTTAAGGGCTATACAAGATATGCCAAATGATAAATCACCTGGTCCTGATGGGTTTTCTATATTAATGTAACGACCCACTATTTTGGACCATTCAAATCGACAATAAATCCACACATGCCGGACTTGAATAATTCAAAACAATGGATTATTAATTTAAATTGGAAAAACTCAGCATATACTGTAAATAGATATAATCACAGATCACAGACACAGAGTAATATAACAACAATGCAGCGTAAACAAAAGAATAGTAGTTCATGAAGCTACTATATATATATAACAGAGTTAAACAAGTTACAATAGAAGTCTCGAATACAATAGTCAAATACAATATCAGAATACATTGCTGGAATCAACTGAATATCTGAAAGCTGGATAGATAGCTGGATCTCCAAGCGAAGCTCCAACTCCAAAGGTGAGCCTCGAATACTGGTACACTCAGTCTGACCCGAGCGTAAAGCAAAACAAAAAACACTTGAGTCAGGATTAACATTCTTATATCAATAAATCCAACTCAAGTGAATAACAACTGAAAATACAAGTAACTCAAGGGATGTTTGTGATAACCATCCTCTAAGGATCCATTAAACTATCTACTATGTAGTAGTGTACGCTAAGTAGATAATGCCTATCAGTAATATAAAGTATAAAATAGCGTTAAGGCGTTACCATTATCCCTCTTGTAACGACCCGGAATTTTCAATCCCGAAAGTTTCAGATAGTTATGAAAAAGAAGGAAAGGATAGAAGAGAAGAAACAGAAACACAACACAGATCCTCACATTCGCAGCGGATAAAATATAATATCAAATAATAGCAGTTTACAAAAGAATAGCATATCAGTAAATTTCCAATTTAATACATCAGAGTTACATATACACATACACATGACATATACAATCACATGGCTAGAAATATAGTCACAGCGGCAAACACTCCATACGTCCTGCCATCCAGCTAGCCACCTGAGCTCCAGAACGTCCTTACCTGAAATCTGTAATACTCGGTCTGACCCGAGCATTACATCAAAGTAACACCCGGGTCAGGCTGGAAACCAGCGTGAGTAAACCCATCTACAGTGGAATTCTAATACCATACAACTTAAATATGTAACCCGGGGTAACTTAGATTAACCACACATTCAAAAATCGTTAGACATCACTTATTTAACCCACCAAATTCTATATACCAAAACTTAGATTAAATGGTCCAATTTACTTAAATCATTCCATTCCAACTTATCGGTTTCACATATCAATTTATAAAGAATCGAAGTGGTTTCGGGTATTAACTAATACCCGACTCCTGTCTCTTCGAATTCAATACCCTCTTATCCCAAGTTATTCAAGTGGAATGCACTTCAAATTTTAAATAAAAGATGTCACCCTTTTTCCCCAGCACTTCATCATTGATAGGTAACCACATTATCATTGTCCACCCAAACACATCATATCACAAACCATTCCATATCAGAGGTATTAGTCAATTCAAGGCATTTAATCATCATTTAATCATAGGTAAGCAAGATAAATCAATCACACCATCTCGAATAAGTCTAATTAACCATGATTGAATTAAATCAATTTCTTTTAAGTCCCACTTGTTAATTTATTAATTTATTAATTTCAACCCAACTGATTTATCATCCCATAATCATTCATCTTTAATTATATTAAGATTATCATCATTTCTAATTGCTCCCATTCAGTAATTATACTTAACCAAACTCCATGAATGCTTATTCTTAATCAATTAACTTAATTAATTGCATCCATTAATCGACCCCAATTACTCATAAATAGTAATTTCCCCTCTGTAATTACTTACCCAAGTGATTACCCTTTAATTACTTCCCATTAAGTAACTCCTTTTAATTATTACATCCTGTAAAATATGAATTACTTCACTAAAATCTCATCAAGTATTTATTATTTAATTAATCACCGAGAGATTACCTTTTATTAACAAATACATTTCAAATCGGGTAACCGATCCCCTAATTACCCTTAAACCCAGTTAATCAATCTTAATTGCAGATTACATATTCTTCAACCATTAAATTTATTACATTCTTAATTAGCTTTCAATTTAAGTTAATTAACCGTCTTGCGTTTTGTAAAACCTTTCTTAGTAATTTAAATCAAGTTTTAGCTTGAATCCTGTCAAACTTAATAACTTCAATAATATTGAATTTGGTTAAACAAAAATAACTTAATCGAGTTTTAGGCTTAACCCCTTGAAATGGATCCGAGGCAAGCATGGCATTTACTCGAGTAAGACTTGAGTTTTCCCAACATATTCCCCGTCCTTCTCTCTTCTACTGGTATACTTCTTCTTCTTCCTGTCTTTATTTTTTTTAAAACCAGTTATATAAACACACTCGCGTACGCCAGAAACCCGAAGCAAACTTCCAAATCTCTCGAGTAATACTCGAGATGACAAACATATCAATGCTGACACTCCTCGTGCCACCGTGCACATGCACGGGGTTTCGCCAACGTTCTGGCGACCCACGTCGCCTCCGGCAAGCCACATAACGGCCTCTCATACGAAATCAAACCCCTAATTCGATGCGATAAAACGAAATCAAAATGTGCTTGTCAGTTCGAACAGCTCCTCAAACATAACAGAGAAATCGCCACGACCACCTAACGTCCACCACCGGTGACTGAGCGATTCCAGCCACGCCTCACCATCATCTTCCTCTACCATCTCCCAAAATCTCGTGGAGCTCGGTTGATTCAAGGCAACGAAAACATCGAGTACAGACCACAAAAATATTCGAACCCAAAACCCTAAACTTGACTCGACCCACAAATTCTTGCATACGAAAATATTTCCAGTATTTTTCCTGTGATCGTGAATCACCCAGCTAGCTTCACCACAAATTTCAACATTTAAAATTCATTAAACGACAAAGGTTTGCAAAAATGTGGTTTTTGTTCATCTATAAACCGCTCTTACATTTCTAAACTAAAAATTTCCATTCTTGCTTTAAAAATCTTATGTTTGAGAGTTTATTCCAAATATAAAATCAACTAACAATTTAAATATTCGAATTTAACAATTTATTTCCTTTTTTACTGCAACATTGATCTTACTGTAATTATGTTGCTCTGTTAACCTTCAAACAATTTTCCCCAAGTCCTAGTTTTGTTTATACAAACATAATTAGTTAAATTTCTAAGTTTTAACTTGTTTTTATATGAAGAAGTACTAGTTTCTTACAATTCTTTACTCAGAGAATTGAAAATATTGAAGAGCATCACACAACAGAGCTCTTAGTAAAACAACAACATCACAGATTAAATACATAACCATCATAATACTTCCTTGAATTATTTATTAAGATTTGAATTTCAAAGAAGTATATTTACTCACTTATCATAATTTATTTACAGCATACATCTATATTGAAGACAGATTTAAAAATCTTTAAATGAATCCGTTTACTCACCTGGAAATGGTGAACAGAGAACAAGGACTTTTGAAAAACTGCTATCTGCTTCCTTCATCTTAATCTTCCTTCCACTTAGTTGTGATTGTCATTTTGATTTAATTCTTGGTTGAGTTTAACAAAAAAATGGCTTGCAACTTAAACTTGAAACTTTAAAACTGGAAGCTTTTTTTTAAAAAAAAACTGGAACTTGATTTCAGGTTGAAGTTTGAAGGTGAAACTTTGAAAATGCTTCATTTTCTTAAAAGAACTGAAATACTTTTGCTTTGGCTTTTGAAAAAGTTTGAACAGAAATGAATTTTGTTTTTTTTTGAACTTAAGTATGCCATGTTTTCTAAATGAACGAAAAAAGAGAACTTGATATAAATAAAAACAAGTAGCAGAGCTACATTGTTCTAATACAAAGAAGATGAATCTTAGCTGGTACAAGACTAATATTTTTAGATCAGAGATTTTTTTCTTGTATGCAGCTGAAATGGGAACATTTTGTACAAGTCATTTATTAAGTTGTCATACTTATCTTTTTATACAATTCGTATGGTACTAGCATATTGGTTTAAAATTTTCCTTGCCTGCCAAGCTTCAAGGCCAAAGTACAGATATTTATTTAGCTTTGTTTATCTTGTATACATCTTATTACAATTCGAGTGTACATATCTATTTTACTTTGCAGGTACAACTTGTATATCTTTTATTTAGTTTAAACTTTCTACTTTGCATATGTATGGTGATAGTATATACATATTACTTGCCTGCAAATCTAGACAGTGCTAGTACAAATATTTATTTAACTTTGTTTTGACTTGTTACTTAGAGATATAAGGTGATAGCTCAAACATATTACTTTACTTCCTGCATATACATAGGGCTATAGTTTGAATTATTAGCCTGCAACTACAAGTATAATATACATTTTCTAGTCTTACTTAAACCCTTATAAGTTATTATATGTATTTGTATTAGGTTAGCTTGTGAATTTATGCTTATTTTACATGACTATTAATTTGTATTTCTATTTATACTTGATGTATTTAATTAATACATATTTTCTATTTTAAACTTAACTACCAAACACCCCATTATCAATTAATTGGTTATTTATATCTGAAAATAACAATTTAAATCAATTTTAAATAATTTAAATAAGAGATTATCGCATTTAAAATTCCTCGAAATTCTGGGATGTCACATTCCTCCCCCCTTAAAACTTTTCGTCCTCGAAAAGGAACGTAGCCAGAATTATCAAAATGCTTAAGATCAAATAAATAATTTTTTCATTTTTAAAACACTTTTAAATATCTATACAATATTATTCCAGAATCGTTTTTATAAAAATACTTTTTATAACTCGATGTTTCAACAAGTCCATCCTCGTTCTTATAGAAATTCGGTCATACGTTGATCAGACATACGACTGAAAATCTATAAGTGCTTGGCAGACTCGTTTCCAACATCCAGTGAAAAATTTTGAAAAATAATTTTATTGAAAATATAGAAACAGATATTGAAAATAGAGGATATATCTTTGGTAAAAATGCTCTGGAAATCATCACACCCATCCATGGTCACAGTTAACTCGATGGTTACGTTGCCGTCCCGGCAAAATCCACAGATAACTGTAGGTCTCCGCGCCACTCGATTACGCCATGGAACCCGATACATATCGCAGTTATACCCGGGCTATACGTTGCTATCGCAGCAAAGACCCATATAACTGTAGGCATCAGCGCCACCGAATTTCGCTGCCAAAAGAATGAAACTCCTCCACTCGACCATAGATCGCAGTCTACCGATGTTGCGCTGCCATCCCGACAGAATCAAGTGTAGACTGTTGGCACTCATCCTCCACACGATTTTCGCTATGGTCCCCACACAGTAGATCGCAGCGACATCGAGCTACACTGTCGTCACAGCATAACCCAAATGCCCCTGTAGGCATCAACGCCATCGATTTTCGCTACCCAAAAATCCTCAGGAACTAGTTTTGTCCGGACTCCTCACAGGATCAACTTTAGAACCTCCCCTTTAGAGGCTCAAGGCAGTACCACTCAGTGGCACTCCTGAGAAGTTCATTACAAGGGAGCGCCTTTTTCCCCAGAGCCACTTTCAAAACACTTTATACTATACACATATAGTATTTTCAAATCATACACCGAGTATGAATCACAAATAAAGCTCCTTTACAAAATCGATTCTCAAAATCGATAATCCTCATATCAGGCTTTTCCAAATGCCAATATTGATTTTTCCAAAAAATCAAAAGCTTTTTTTTCAAATCCACAGGTTCCAAAAATCCTTCCTCAAAATTACTTTCACAAAATCCTTTTTATATATACATATATATAAAAGTTTTGAAAAATCTTTGAATCAATTTGTACTTGTATAAATTCATTTTTATACTTCAAATACTTTCAAAAATGATTTTCTTCTGGCAATAGATCCAACAAGGGAAGTTTAATCACATATATAACAAAGATGTGTAACTTAGTTTATTCCAAATCAAATATTCAAATTTGATTACTTTATAAAGTCACTTACCAAATTTCTTACTTTTATTATAAAGTAAACTTTAACTCAGAAAAATATTCAATTTCCACTTTATTTCCATAAAGTTAATTTCTACCATAGAAATATAAATTTTAAATTTATTTTATTTTAGTTCCTCATATATTCACAAATATATTTTCCATTTCACAAATCATCTTATAACCTTTTACCTACAACTTCAAAATCAAATTTCCACCTTTATTCATTGTCAATTTCTCAAAATAAACTTTTCAATTTCAAAAATCTTTTCAGTTTTCATCCACAAATTTTCAATGCCAATTTCATTCAAGCCCGTACGATGTCCCCATATCATTCGTACGCAATATCAATCTGATCGCTCACTCGATCACACAATTTTCGCTTCCGAACTAGTATTGTCCACCCGACTTCCTAGTGCGGACTCAGATCTGGTTTCTTGATCAGAAACCGTCATTCTCCTTGCATAGTCACAACTATGATAGAGAATATCCAGAATCAATCAAAAATCCATATCTAGGTTCGCTGTCAAAAATCGAGCGAAAAATCCCAACTCGGATCGATAATACTATCTCAAAATTCTGTGCTTGAATATGGATCAAATCACTACGCGAATAGAATAATATACGTACATCCTACGTATTTAACTTCATTGATTAATAACCAAATCAATTTCTTTTCCATTCACGTTCACTCAAATTTTATTCACTTATCCATAGTTGCCTTAATCCCCATTTGGATTATCACTCAATTTTTATCTCAATTGGGTATTTACTCATAAACAGTTTGAACTCCGACCAGTTTATATTTAGAAAATAGCTTGAAAATTTAAAAATAGATAAATAGTTGAAAAATAATTATTAGTTTGTAGAATAGCTGTAAAAAGTTAAGTAATTGTAAAATAGTTGAAAAATAGTAATTATTTATAAAACAGTTGAAAAACAGTAATCAGTTTATAAATCAGTTGTAAAATTATTATGTGGTTCCAAAAGTAGTTATTAAATAAATACAAGGTAATCTTGGAAAAGAGAAGCTGTATAGTAAATAGTTAGGAATATAAATTTAAAACAGTTTATATCAAAATGATTTATTAAAAATAGTCCAAAGCCAAACTGTTCAATTCCCGATCTCCAATCCCAATTCAATTTAAATTTCCACTTCCCTTTAAATTGACTCAATTTCAATTTAAATAACTTCAATTTCCACTGAAATTGATTTAATCTCATGTCCCGTTGAATTAACCTCAACTTCTTTCCAAATTTAAATCAAATTCCACTTGATTTAAAACATATTCACTTAATTTACAATTCCAAATTATTTAAACTAATTTCACATTGAATCCTCTTCAATTTCAAATCATTCCAATATCTATTTGAATTAATCCCAATTCCCATTTGAAATTGAACTTATTCAACTTCAATTTCAATTCAAATTTATCCAATTCAAATTTTCCATTTAATTGTATACTTATCCATCTTCACTTCTAATTAATCCAAACTAAATTCAGCTTGAACCAACGAAATCTAAATCTCAACTTTAAACCATCTCGAATTATATAAATTCGAGTTAAATTTTCAAAGCTTGTTAACTCTTTAAACCAAATTAACTTTTTTTTAAAGTTTTTATACAATTTAATTTCTGAGTCCAATTCTCAAAATTCCATTTTAATTTATCTTTACTTATGTATTTCCAAGTTCAAATAAGATTTCAATATAATTTTATTTTAAAAACTTGATTAAATTACTCAATTTTATCTTCCAGTTCGAAGCCAGTTCTTTAAACAATTTTAATTAACAAATTTAATTATTCAAATTTCAATTTAAAGTAATTCCACATCCTTAATTTCAAATTAACGTTAGATTTCCCTTTTTTCCATAATAGATATATTACCACACTTCATTTTTTTATTCATTTAAACTAAACCAATTCACAATTTAAAGATTTTACCAACAATAGGATGATATCATCCAATTTTTTTTTAAACATCCATTCATATACAACTTCCAGACCTCAAACCCATTTTGAGGCTACACAAACCCCCAATTCAAATTAACCATTTAACTTCCCAAGTTAAATCCCAATTTCATCCTGAAATTTCCAATTCAGGTTGTTCGTACCAAACTTATTTAACTTCCTTTAAGTTAAACTCAATTTAATCTTGTCAAACTTACTCAAATTTGAATTCCCACTCCAAATTTTAAACTCCACATTAATAATCTTATAAGTTCAAAACTTATCACCTTGGATATCACATCTCATTTCCCAAATTTAAACTCAACATCTAGAGTTTATTTCCAATCATCATTGGTATTATGTACATTCCTTATATATACATTTTCTTTACACACCAAGTTATACCTTACATTTTTAAACCACCTTTGGTTTTAATTCAGAACAATTTCTTTAAAACAATTTCAAGTTCTCTGGACTTAGATTTAAAACTTCACAATTTAAAACCCACTTTAATTTACAAGTCATACTTGTCTAAATGTTTTACTTCCCTAAAACATTTCATTATTAATCACAATAATCATTTATGATTATTACCAAGGTTATCATATTAGGAAACCAATTTATTATCATCATATTCTGAAACTTTTCCCTACATTCAAGATTTAATTTCCATAATTTAACAACCAATTATCTTAAATTTACTAGAAATATTGCTTTCTGTATCAAAATATAATCATTTAAAATCTTTATATAAGAAAATAACAAGTACGCTCTCATATATATATATAAACACTCAACTCATTCTAGGGTACTATTGACCCTATCCTTGTGAATACACCCAACAAAGCCAAGGTTCTCGCTTAACCTTACAGCTCTGATACCAACTGTAACGACCCGGAATTTTCAATCCCGAAAGTTCCAGATAGTTATGAAAAAGAAGGAAAGGATAGAAGAGAAGAAACAGAAACACAACATAGATCCTCACATTCGCAGCGGATAAAATATAATATCAAATAATAGCAGTTTACAAAAGAATAGCATATCAGTAAATTTCCAATTTAATACATCAGAGTTACATATACACATACACATGACATATACAATCACATGGCTAGAAATAAAGTCACAGCGGCAAACACTCCATACGTCCTGCCATCCAGCTAGCCACCTGAGCTCCAGAACGTCCTTACCTGAAATCTGTAATACTCGGTCTGACCCGAGCATTACATCAAAGTAACACCCGGGTCAGGCTGGAAACCAGCGTGAGTAAACCCATCTACAGTGGAATTCTAATACCATACAACTTAAATATGTAACCCGGGGTAACTTAGATTAACCACACATTCAAAAATCGTTAGACATCACTTATTTAACCCACCAAATTCTATATACCAAAACTTAGATTAAATGGTCCAATTTACTTAAATCATTCCATTCCAACTTATCAGTTTCACATATCAATTTATAAAGAATCGAAGTGGTTTCGGGTATTAACTAATACCCGACTCCTGTCTCTTCGAATTCAATACCCTCTTATCCCAAGTTATTCAAGTGGAATGCACTTCAAATTTTAAATAAAAGATGTCACCCTTTTTCCCCAGCACTTCATCATTGATAGGTAACCACATTATCATTGTCCACCCAAACACATCATATCACAAACCATTCCATATCAGAGGTATTAGTCAATTCAAGGCATTTAATCATCATTTAATCATAGGTAAGCAAGATAAATCAATCACACCATCTCGAATAAGTCTAATTAACCATGATTGAATTAAATCAATTTCTTTTAAGTCCCGCTTATTAATTTATTAATTTCAACCCAACTGATTTATCATCCCATAATCATTCATCTTTAATTATATTAAGATTATCATCATTTCTAATTGCTCCCATTCAGTAATTATACTTAACCAAACTCCATGAATGCTTATTCTTAATCAATTAACTTAATTAATTGCATCCATTAATCGACCCCAATTACTCATAAATAGTAATTTCCCCTCTGTAATTACTTACCCAAGTGATTACCCTTTAATTACTTCCCATTAAGTAACTCCTTTTAATTATTACATCCTGTAAAATATGAATTACTTCACTAAAATCTCATCAAGTATTTATTATTTAATTAATCACCGAGAGATTACCTTTTATTAACAAATACATTTCAAATCGGGTAACCGATCCCCTAATTACCCTTAAACCCAGTTAATCAATCTTAATTGCAGATTACATATTCTTCAACCATTAAATTTATTACATTCTTAATTAGCTTTCAATTTAAGTTAATTAACCGTCTTGCGTTTTGTAAAACCTTTCTTAGTAATTTAAATCAAGTTTTAGCTTGAATCCTGTCAAACTTAATAACTTCAATAATATTGAATTTGGTTAAACAAAAATAACTTAATCGAGTTTTAGGCTTAACCCCTTGAAATGGATCCGAGGCAAGCATGGCATTTACTCGAGTAAGACTTGAGTTTTCCCAACATATTCCCCGTCCTTCTCTCTTCTACGGGTATACTTCTTCTTCTTCCTGTCTTTATTTTTTTTAAAACCAGTTATATAAACACACTCGCGTACGCCAGAAACCCGAAGCAAACTTCCAAATCTCTCGAGTAATACTCGAGACGACAAACATATCAATGCTGACACTCCTCGTGCCACCGTGCACATGCACGGGGTTTCGCCAACGTTCTGGCGACCCACATCGCCTCCGGCAAGCCACATAACGGCCTCTCATACGAAATCAAACCCCTAATTCGATGCGATAAAACGAAATCAAAATGTGCTTGTCAGTTCGAACAGCTCCTCAAACATAACAGAGAAATCGCCACGACCACCTAACGTCCACCACCGGTGACTGAGCGATTCCAGCCACGCCTCACCATCATCTTCCTCTACCATCTCCCAAAATCTCGTGGAGCTCGGTTGATTCAAGGCAACGAAAACATCGAGTACAGACCACAAAAATATTCGAACCCAAAACCCTAAACTTGACTCGACCCACAAATTCTTGCATACGAAAATTTTTCCAGTATTTTTCCTGTGATCGTGAATCACCCAGCTAGCTTCACCACAAATTTCAACATTTAAAATTCATTAAACGACAAAGGTTTGCAAAAATGTGGTTTTTGTTCATCTATAAACTGCTCTTACATTTCTAAACTAAAAATTTCCATTCTTGCTTTAAAAATCTTATGTTTGAGTGTTTATTCCAAATATAAAATCAACTAACAATTTAAATATTCGAATTTAACAATTTATTTCCTTTTTTACTGCAACATTGATCTTACTGTAATTATGTTGCTCTGTTAACCTTCAAACAATTTTCCCCAAGTCCTAGTTTTGTTTATACAAACATAATTAGTTAAATTTCTAAGTTTTAACTTGTTTTTATATGAAGAAGTACTAGTTTCTTACAATTCTTTACTCAGAGAATTGAAAATATTGAAGAGCATCACACAACAGAGCTCCTAGTAAAACAGCAACATCACAGATTAAATACATAACCATCATAATACTTCCTTGAATTATTTATTAAGATTTGAATTTCAAAGAAGTATATTTACTCACTTATCATAATTTATTTACAGCATACATCTATATTGAAGACAGATTTAAAAATCTTTAAATGAATCCGTTTACTCACCTGGAAATGGTGAACAGAGAACAAGGACTTTTGAAAAACTGCTATCTGCTTCCTTCATCTTAATCTTCCTTCCACTTAGTTGTGATTGTCATTTTGATTTAATTCTTGGTTGAGTTTAACAAAAAAATGGCTTGCAACTTAAACTTGAAACTTTAAAACTGGAAGCTTTTTTTTTAAAAAAACTGGAACTTGATTTCAGGTTGAAGTTTGAAGGTGAAACTTTGAAAATGCTTCATTTTCTTAAAAGAACTGAAATACTTTTGCTTTGGCTTTTGAAAAAGTTTGAACAGAAATGAATTTTGTTTTTTTTTGAACTTAAGTATGCCATGTTTTCTAAATGAACGAAAAAAGAGAACTTGATATAAATAAAAACAAGTAGCAGAGCTACATTGTTCTAATACAAAGAAGATGAATCTTAGCTGGTACAAGACTAATATTTTTAGATCAGAGATTTTTTTCTTGTATGCAGCTGAAATGGGAACATTTTGTACAAGTCATTTATTAAGTTGTCATACTTATCTTTTTATACAATTCGTATGGTACTAGCATATTGGTTTAAAATTTTCCTTGCCTGCCAAGCTTCAAGGCCAAAGTACAGATATTTATTTAGCTTTGTTTATCTTGTATACATCTTATTACAATTCGAGTGTACATATCTATTTTACTTTGCAGGTACAACTTGTATATCTTTTATTTAGTTTAAACTTTCTACTTTGCATATGTATGGTGATAGTATATACATATTACTTGCCTGCAAATCTAGACAGTGCTAGTACAAATATTTATTTAACTTTGTTTTGACTTGTTACTTAGAGATATAAGGTGATAGCTCAAACATATTACTTTACTTCCTGCATATACATAGGGCTATAGTTTGAATTATTAGCCTGCAACTACAAGTATAATATACATTTTCTAGTCTTACTTAAACCCTTATAAGTTATTATATGTATTTGTATTAGGTTAGCTTGTGAATTTATGCTTATTTTACATGACTATTAATTTGTATTTCTATTTATACTTGATGTATTTAATTAATACATATTTTCTATTTTAAACTTAACTACCAAACACCCCATTATCAATTAATTGGTTATTTATATCTGAAAATAACAATTTAAATCAATTTTAAATAATTTAAATAAGAGATTATCGCATTTAAAATTCCTCGAAATTCTGGGATGTCACACCTCTTAACACATTTTATATAAGTGTCATAGTCTATACAACATTGTAAACTCCACCGTAAACTAGTGGGCTATCAAGGAGTACTCCATAGGTATAACAGAAATCAAATCATAGTGGTCGCGCATAGGGATACAAGTATGACAAGGCACATGAGGCAATACCCAAGGTAGTGAAACTACCGTTTGCCTGATCCGGACTGGTGAGAACGCATCGCCGCAACGATCGCAACACCGCGAAACAACACTCCCAAATCAAGGGTGCGCACCAATCAAAAACAAGTAATGAGTAGTTTACGAAGAAGTGTGTCCGCTAGAGGTAGCTAACCTCACTGGCCCGGCACGGCTCTTGTTTAAGTCATTTTCAATTTGACACAAGTGTCAAGGTCATCCATTATCGTTCTATTTCTTCAAATCCAGCAACGTCATCATTCCAACCACTTCATTCTGGATCACACTCCGCGTATAATAGTTATTAAAGTGGTTTTCGGTTTGGATAGAGAGTATGTCCCTAACCAATCCCGGACTCTTTAATAACTACGTAATTATTACACCGATTGGTCATTTCAAAATACTTTCAAAAAAGTTTATATTTCAAAACCAAAATATCATTGCCATTTCAAAACCATATCAATACGATATCACTTCCATTTCAAAACCAAATACGATATCATTTCCATTTCAAATATATCCATCTCAAATATATCCATTTACAAAATCTTAGTACTTCAAAGTTATAACACTTTCTAAATCAAACACTTTGGAAATCACAATTCTTTGGAAATCCAAGTTTAGAAATCATAACACTTTCCTCTTAAACAGTTTAGATATGAAAATTAGTATATATAATAAAATAGTTTATATAAATAGCTATAAGTTAAAATATTTTATAATAAAATAATTTATATTAAAAATGATTTATATTAAAATAGTTTATATTAACATAATTTATAAAGTAAAATATCAATAGTTTTATATATAATTTAAAATTACTTTATAAAATAAAATAGTTTCCTCGACTTTCACCAATCGATTCAAATCAAGTCGAATTCCAATTTCAAATTTAATCAAATCTAAATCCATAAATTTTAACTCAATTCAATTTCTCAATAAATCATTTCGAATTATAACGATTTCTAATACAGATTTGAAACACAAAATAAACCATTAAATTTCAATATATTTCAAAGCTTTAAATATTCCACATTTCAAAAACTAAATTTGATAATTCCCTTTATATCTCAATTTAATTTCATTATATTTAGTTTCTGAGATATTTCTTTAATCATTTCAATACATCTAAATACAACTTCAATTTACAAATTTATATAAGTTTGAAATATTTATTTAAGCCACTTTTTAATCAAATTCAAGTTATAAAACATATCTTAAAATTTCAAATTTAATAGATTTCAAATCAAACTTATTTAAGTACAATTCTTAAATAATTAAGAATTCCAAATCAATTTCAAATTTATCTTTCAACCTGAAACATTATATACTCTATATTTGAAAATATAAATTTTACATAAATACTTAAACATATATTATATTGATTCAAATCAACTTTAATAAATCAACTTTAATAAATCTTTAAAATCAATATTTATTAAAACCATATATTTCTTTCAAAACCATAGAAATCATTTTCAAAATATTTATATATATAGACCAACGGTGTCTGTATAAAATTTTCTACCTTATGGTCAAGTGATACATATATTTATCATTTCAATCTGTAATTTATATATATACGGGTATATATCTTTTCAACCCGCAATCCCAAATTCAATTCAATGAAAATCGCTTGGGTTTATCATTTCAACCCATAACGATTTTCTCTTATTCTACAGATCGTTCGGGTATGTATCATTTCAACCCATAGTGAATTCTATACTAACAGGGAACTTGCAGATTGATAACAGATATGATAATAAAATAACATGCATATGTCATCAATATAAATAACAGATAATGGTGTCAGATGTCACAGGTGAACAGATACAGATAATGGCATATATATAGCAATATAAATAACAAATAATGATGTCAGATGTCATAGGTGAACAGATACAGATAATGGCATATATATAACAATATAAATAACAGATAATGGTATCAGATGTCACAGGTGAACAGATACAGATAATGACATATATATAGCAGTGTAAATAACTAGCAGCAGCATATTTCAATTGTCGTTTCAATTGAAATCAAATTTAATAAATAAAAGAACGTTAATCGTGAGTGATTGCTCACCTTTCGAGGCTAAAAAACACAAGAAGATAGACAACACAACAGGCTACACTTTGAATTGCGAAATTGGCCAAGTCCAAATGACGATTTCCAAAGCAAAGTAGGATTGGCACGAATTTCAACGAACAAAGCTGATAGATAAAGGATTGATGAAATCAAATTAGAACCGATCGATGATGACAAGTGGTATAAGTGAACTTATATACATATATAATCATATATAACTATATATATCAAGTCATATAACTTACATACATATATAATCATATATAACTATAAAACTTGTTGTTCTATAGTCTATTCTACAACATTCTATGAGAAAATTTTGTGTATTAAAATAACTATGTGAAATGCAATCGTGAGAGAGCATAAAGAAATAAAGTTATATTCCAAAATACATTCAGTGCATACTATGAATGAAGTTTAGGTCTGCATGATTCATTGCACAAAAAAGCGAAGTGCTCATTTTAACAATTCGATTTTTCTAAAGTTTCATTGCTTTCAACTTTCTTATGCAGAAGAACGTTGTAGGTAAAAAAATGATAATGGTAATTATATTTGAATGTTGTGCTATTTAAAGTAATAATGGAAGTTGCAAGATTAACATAGGTTAATGCTTGTCTACAAAAATCATTTTGCAAAGTTATAGAGATTTACTAAACCATTTTAAAGGCGAATAGTTGTTATTCTTTTACTGAATTTATTTTGCAATACAGGTCACTTTCAAAAACTATTAACATGAATAAATCAGTTGAAACATTTTTATTGATACATTTTTATTTGCATGCACACTGAGATTTATTTCAAATCTTAATAGTCCGTCTGTTAAAGTGGCTGGAATTCCAAAATAGTGTGCACGTGTATTGTTAATACTTGCATTTTCTTTTTGTTGCTTTTGGGATAATATGATTACAGTAGTTACTTGATAATTCATGGCAAATTCTTATTGTTGATTATCAACCTTGTTTAGCTTTTCTGAAGTGAAGACCATCAACAACAATGGACATGACTTCAATTGTTATATATATTATGATATTTGTTAGTACTGGTTGTGTAAACTTGTTTGTGAATGCTTGTGGTATGTGAATTTGCTCATTTTGTCAAATAACTATTATCTAAATGATTATGGATATTATACTTATGTGATTAACGTGTTCTCAATTATTTGAATATGATGATTATATGATTGTTAGTTTGAATATGGTAATTATACGATAGTTGCTGATTTTAATATGACTATTATATAACTGGTTGTTGGAAATAAAATAAGCCATTAACAGTATATAGTAGCATTTAAAATATGCTACAAAACAATCAATACCTTTTAGTAGCGTTTTAAAAATGCTACAGAAACAAATGTAAAATACCACCTGAATTTATAATGGCATAAAATAAATGAAACGAAAAGTTTTTAGTTGCACAAAATAAACGCTACAAAAAATCAAAGAATGATCCAAGTACAAACGCAACTAAAAATATTAGTTTTGGTAGGGTTTTAAACACTGTAGAAAAACCTTTAGCAGCGTCTAAAAAACGCAGTTATACGGAAATATTTTGTAGCGTTTATTAAAACGCAACCAAAAAAAATCATACTTTTAGTTGCGCGACCTGTAGTAGCCTTCTTTAAAACGCTCTAAAATTTTTGGTAGCGTTTTTTCAACGCTGCTAAAGGTCTTTTCTGGTGTAGTGTCAGGTATGTATATACTTTTAGGCAGTACTTATAGTCCTTGTGCTTTAAGTCATTTATCTACTAATGATATACATTATTTAGCTAAGAGTTCTGGTTTTATTTTTGATGATATTCAATTAGATGCATAGTATATTAGGAGCAGAGAACTAGAGCGAGTCAATTGGATCATGAGATATATTAGTTGGAACGTTAGAGGTTTACACGATCTAGAAAAATATAGTAAAATTAGGTCATTATTTTTTAAAGATAATAACATTTATATTGCCCTATTACAAGAAGCAAAAATAGAATACCATGATTATAGATTTTATATGAGTTTAGGGGGTTTATATTTTAGGAACCGAGTTCATCTCCCTACCAGGAGTAGCTCTGGGGGATTAATGGTGGGTTGGAAAGAACTGCGTTAAACTTTTATGATCTATTGTTAAATTTCATTCGATGCATTTAATTTCTCTGATCTTAGTGATGGCTCATTATTAAATGTTACTAATGTTTAGAGATCGAATTCTAAATTAGATCTTAGGGTTCTTTGGAGAGAATGTTTGGAGTTTAGATCACTCGCTCTAGGATTTTAGATGATGAGTGAGAATTTTAATGAATTTGATCAATTCATTATTAATAGTAATTTAATTGTAGTACAACTAAATAATAGACGATGTATTTGGTCGAATAAAACGATGACCCATCGATGATTCTTTAAGATATAATTTTTTATTAGTGATGAAGTGAAAGATGAATATCATATTTATATCCTGATTGGGCTCCCGAGTATTTACTCGAATCATTGTCCAATTATTTTATCTTGTAATAACTTAAATAATAAAAATAAAATATTTAGATTTGAAAAAAACATGATTATTACAAAATATTTTTTTAGAATTAATAGCAAATATATGATTTTCTCTAAGAAAATATAACTATAAATTTTCGAGAAATATAGCTAAAACGTGTGTATGCAAAATTAGAGATTTAAGATTTTTCTTACGAAATGGAATGAAGATGTTTTTGATAATATTAGAGTTAAAAAAGATAAATTACTAAATGAGATCGTAAAGTTGAATAAAAAAGAAGAACTCAGGAAACTGAATATTTCAGAAAAAAACGGGCTTTCGAACTTATAAAATTAATTAAATAAAATTCTAATACAGGAAGTATTGTGGAAACAAAGACCTAGGGTTCAATGGATGAATGATGGTGATATGAATACTAAATTATTTCATACAAAATGGTAGAAAATGTAGTAACACCGTTAACTCTATTTTAATTAATAATATTAAGATATTTGATAAAAAGGAAATAAATGATGTATTTACTAAATATTATAAAGAAATTTTTGGAACTAAAAATGAGCATAGGATTAGAGCGAATTGGGATGAATTATATCCTAATGGTACTAGGACTGATTTAGATGGATTGGATTCTTCATTTATGAAAGAGGAAATTTTAAGGGCTATACAAGATATGCCAAATGATAAATCACCTGGTCCAGATGGGTTTTCTTTATTAATGTAACGACCCACTATTTTGGACCATTCAAATCGACAATAAATCCACACATGCCGGACTTGAATAATTCAAAACAATGGATTATTAATTTAAATTGGCAAAACTCAGCATATACAGTAAATAGATATAATCACATATCACAGACACAGAGTAATATAACAACAATGCAGCGGAAACAAAAGAATAGTAGTTCATGAAGCTACTATATATATATATAACAGAGTTAAACAAGTTACAATAGAAGTCTCGAATACAATAGTCAAATACAATATCAGAATACATCGCTGGAATCAACTGAATATCTAAAAGCTGGATAGATAGCTGGATCTCCAAGCGAAGCTCCAACTCCAAAGGTGAGCCTCGAATACTGGTACACTCAGTCTGACCCGAGCGTAAAGAATAGCACAAAACACTCGAGTCAGGATTAACATTCTTATATCAATAAATCCAACTCAAGTGAATAACAACTGAAAATACAAGTAACTCAAGGGATGTTTGGGATAACCATCCTCTAAGGATCCTTTAAACTATCTGCTATGTAGTAGTGTACGCTAAGTAGATAATGCCTATCAGTAATATAAAGTATCAAAATAGCGTTAAGGCGTTACCATTATCCCCCTTAACACATTTTATATAAGTGTCATAGTATATACAGTACTGTAAACTCCACCGTAAACTTGTGGGCTATTAGGGAGTACTCCATAGGTATAACACAAATCAAATCATAGTGGTCGCGCATAGGGATACAAGTATGACAAGGCACATGAGGCAATACCCAAGGTAGTGAAACTACCGTTTGCCTGATCCGGACTGGTGAGAACGCATCGCCGCAACGATCGCAACACCGCGAAACAACACTCCCAAATCAAGGGTGCGCACCAATCAAAAACAAGTAATGAGTAGTTTACGAAGAAGTGTGTCCGCTAGAGGTAGCTAACCTCACTGGCCCGACACGGCTCTTGTTTAAGTCATTTCCAATTTGACACAAGTGTCAAGGTCATCCATTATCGTTCTCTTTCTTCAAATCCAGCAACGTCATCATTCCAACCACTTCATTCTGGATCACACTCCGTGTATAATAGTTATTAAAGTGGTTTTCGGTTTGGATAGAGAGTATGTCCCTAACCGATCCCGGACTCTTTAATAACTACGTAATTATTACACCGATTGGTCATTTCAAAATACTTTCAAAAAAGTTTATATTTCAAAACCAAAATATCATTGCCATTTCAAAACCATATCAATACGATATCACTTCCATTTCAAAACCAAATACGATATCATTTCCATTTCAAATATATCCATCTCAAATATATCCATTTACAAAATATTAGTACTTCAAAGTTATAACACTTTCTAAATCAAACACTTTGGAAATCATAATTCTTTGGAAATCCAAGTTTAGAAATCATAACACTTTCCTCTTAAACAGTTTAGATATGAAAATTAGTATATATAATAAAATAGTTTATAAATAAAATAGTTTATATAAATAGCTATAAGTTAAAATATTTTATAATAAAATAATTTATATTAAAAATGATTTATATTAAAATAGTTTATATTAACATAATTTATAAAGTAAAATATCAATAGTTTTAAATATAATTTAAAATTACTTTATAAAATAAAATAGTTTCCTCCAATTTCACCAATCGATTCAAATCAATTCGAATTCCAATTTCAAATTTAATCAAATCTAAATCCATAAATTTTAACTCAATTCAATTTCTCAATAAATCATTTCGAATTATAACGATTTCAAATACAGATTTGAAACACAAAATAAACCATTAAATTTCAATATATTTCAAAGCTTTAAATATTCCACATTTCAAAAACTAAATTTGATAATTCCCTTTATATCTCAATTTAATTTCATTATATTTTGTTTCTGAGATATTTCTTTAATCATTTCAATACATCTAAATACAACTTCAATTTACAAATTTATATAAGTTTGAAATATTCATTTAAGCTACTTTTTAATCAAATTCAAGTTATAAAACATATCTTAAAATTTCAAATTTAATAGATTTCAAATCAAACTTATTTAAGTACAATTCTTAAATAATTAAGAATTCCAAATCAATTTCAAATTTATCTTTCAACCTGTAACATTATAAACTCTATATTTGAAAATATAAATTTTACATAAATACTTAAACATATATTATATTGATTCAAATCAACTTTAATAAATCAACTTTAATAAATCTTTAAAATCAATATTTATTAAAACCATATATTTCTTTCAAAACCATAGAAATCATTTTCAAAATATTTATATATATATAGACCAACGGTGTCTGTATAAAATTTTCTACCTTATGGTCAAGTGATACGGATATTTATCATTTCAATCCGTAATTTATATATATACGGGTATATATCTTTTTAACCCGCAATCCCAAATTCAATTCAATGAAAATCACTTGGGTTTATCATTTCAACCCATAACGATTTTCTCTTATTCTACAGATCGTTCGGGTATGTATCATTTCAACCCATAGTGAATTCTATACTAACAGGGAACTTGCAGAGTGATAACAAATATTATAATAATATAAAAGTCATATATCATCAATATAAATAACAGATAATGGTGTCAGATGTCACAGGTGAACAGATACAGATAATGGCATATATATAGCAATATAAATAACATATAATGGTGTCAGATGTCATAGGTGAACAAATACATATAATGGCATATATATAGCAATATAAATAACAGATAATGGTGTCAGATGTCACAGGTGAACAGATACAGATAATGGCATATATATAACAATGTAAATAACTAGCAGCAGCATATTTCAATTTTCGTTTCAATTGAAATCAAATTTAATAAATAAAAGAACGTTAATCGTGAGTGATTGCTCACCTTTCGAGGCTAAAAAACTCAAGAAGATAGACAACACAACAGGCTACACTTTGAATTGCGAAATTGACCAAGTCCAAATGACGATTTCCAAAGCAAGGTAGGATTGGCACGAATTTCGACGAACAAAGCTGATAGATAAAGGATTGATGAAATCAAATTAGAACCGATCGATGATGACAAGTGGTTAAGTGAACTTATATACATATATAATCATATATAACTATATATATCAAGTCATATTCTAAATCCAACAGATATATATATTATATTTATTTACAAATCAACATTAATTTAAACAAATATACATATAACTGACATAACTAAATGACTTCCTTTATAAATAATATACAGTAAACACTATTTCATTCAAAATGCACGACAATTAATCTAGTTTATAACATAGACAATATACTTTTATAAACTGTTTTATAGCTTGTTCACAAATATAAATATAAACATATTTTACACCAAACAAATATATTGTTTACATACTTTAACATAGAAAAGCTGTCATATACTAACTATACTATAATATACAACATATACACAACAACTTTTGATTCTATATATACTTACTATATAAAACTAATAATATATATACTGTATAAACCTTTAAAACAAACATACTGGTATCTAAATGTATAACAAAACAAGTGTGCAAACATATATATACTGGCTAACCAAAAGAAATCCAAACATAATCTACTGTATGCAAACTGTTAAAATTTTATATATATATATACACTGTAGCTGAAATATAACTTAGAAGCCAATATATATACAAACTCTCATATAATAATATATACTAATAAAAAAATATACATATCAGACTGTAAATAGCCATAAGCAAACTATCCCTATGATAACATACATACATTTGTTATGACAGATCTGTAAAACGTTTAGTATATACATATACTTGTGAACAAAACTCATGTACATACCTACATAACCAGGTCAATATTTATATATATATATATATATCTATGTTAAAATCAAATAAGGCCTTTATATACAAATGAAATTCAAAAGTTGATATATAAAATTTACACGAAATATGAGTTATATGCACGCATTCATACTTCAGCAAATACTTAACTTACATTATTATATAAATAATAGATTATATAGCTCACCTATACTAGATTCTCTAAATGGTAACCAGAACAAAATTGTATAATATATACATAGTTCACAATACTGACATAAATAGGACATAACATACATTACACATATATAATTAAATTTTAATTTATATACATAAACTAACCTATAGAAACTGACGTATAAATAGAAGTATAAACTGTAGAGATCATCAATTGTTAGTACAATTATATGCAGACTTAGAAAACAGGCAAAAGAAAAAAAAACGTGTGCAACTATAAATATATGTATGTACACTCACAGACCATATATAACTTACTATCATATAAACTATAACCTATAAAACAGTTAATAGATAAAACTTTAAGATATATAAACTATAAAATATATATAGCAGACTCACCTATACAACACAAGTTATCCACACCATTTATATACCCGAGAAGCGGCAGGAAATGATCGGCAAAGAGAAAGTGCCCGGGTGGCGGGGCCAGATGGCTGCAGCTAGGCGCTGCGATGGTCATGGCTAGGGTGGGTTGTCGTTGGCGCAAGGCGGTGATGCAGGTTGGTGGAGTGGCCTACAAGGTGGATTCGGCCGGAGCTAGGTGCTCGAAGCGGGCTCGGCGGTGGAGGGTGAAGTATGGTGCTTGGCTTCATTCAGGTAGGAGGCGCAGGGGATGGTTGAGCTATGGGCTGGGTGCGGATTGAGCAGGGAGCAAGATTTAATAGAAAAGAAAATAAGAAGAAAGAACAGGCTGTACAAATTAAAGTGGAAATTAAAGTGGACGCAACTTTTTATAAAATTAACCAGCAAAATATTGGAACCAGTGAAAATAAAAGGTAGGCATTGATTTTCTGAAAATAAGAAATGCTAGTGGCTATTGGGTTTAACTCAGTGGACAACTAATCAACAAGGAATTTAAAATGGTTCAAAATATGGAACCGATACGGAAGTCGTTCCGTAAATTCCGATGTCTTCCCGACCTCGAAATTTGACAATAGAATATACCGTAGAGATCAGCGCGACGAGACGATCAAAACGGTATATGGATATCAGTGGTATGATTGAATTATAAAATTTCGAATTTTCTACTAGCGGAAAATGCAGCAAAAATGCAGAAAAATAAGATCGACGTAGCTAAAAAGGTCCGAATTTGGAAAAACGAAAAATGACGTCTTAGTCAGAAGATGAATTAGAATTTTTCTATGTAAAAATATTCAGGTTTGGAAAATATTTTATTATCATCAATTTTAACTGATATAAATTGGAATAAAATTACACTAGAAAATAAACTTCCAAATTATTTGATGAAAATTTACCAGTTGTTATGATTAATTAGACACATTCCAAATATCAAATTTTTATTTCAATTTTTTATCGTTTAAAATTTCACAAAATTTCAACTAATTTCGTTATTAAACAGTTAAAATTTACGGGTCGTTACACTCTCCCCCACTCAAAACTTTTCGTCCCCGAAAAGGAAGGAGGCAGGAGAATAGAAAAACCAGAAAGAAAATAGATTGGAATACAAGTAAAACAATTAATTTAAACCATATAAATTTCAATTTAAATTAATTAATATTTAATAATTTGGTTAAATCCCTTTGAGTTCACTTAAGTTAAATCAATCAATCTATTTCTAAATTCATTATCTTATTATCTAGTCATCCTCAATTAACAATTTCTAAATCATCAATTTGTATAATCATTTATTATACTCCTATTTTATTCAAAAAATTTAATTCTTTTATTCCCAATTATTATTAAGTCTATTCCACTTAATATATCTTATTACATATATTTAAACCATATAAATTAATTTAAACCATATAAATTTCAATTTAAATTAATTTATATTCAATAATTGGTTTAAATTTAAGGTATTTCCATAAGTTGATCTAATTTCAATTTGTTAATTCTTTCAGAACAATTTTTTTTATATTCATCTCATTCAATTAACTTATTATTCTATCATCTTTATTAGCATTTTTTTATAATTAAAATCTAAGTGTATAACATTTATTATAAACACTCAAATTTTATTTATAAAATCATTTTATATTGTATATTATCCAATTACATTTTAACTTCTGAATAATTTAGGTAAGTTATATTGAAATGCAATTTAGTACTATACAAATAAAATTTCAAATTCAATTATTTCAAGTTTACATATTTATCCAAAATTTTTGACTTCAGTTTATAATTGAAATCATCTTTAAATCATAAACTTAAGAATTTAAATCTCCGATTTACTTCAAACAATTTTGAGATAAATATATATAGTATATATCAGGTCAAAATTAAATCTTTGTATATATAATAAATCAGGTCATACCACAGAAATTCAAATCAATTTAAATTTCCAAACAAAGTGTAGCAAAGCTACTGAATGGTCTCTTCACTTCGAAACTCGAAAATGAATGTTGATGATGCGGCCACCATCACAAAAATTATTTTCCAGCGACAAAAGAGAAGAGTACTGATTTAAACATTAAAATTCTTTGAAAATCATTTATATTCGAAAATACTTTATATAATATACATTTAAAATTTTAAAACCAGAGTTTGGAATCATCGAAAATTAAATTCTCAAACTCCTAATTTAAATTTATTTAAATTACAAATCAATTTATACCATGTTTATAAATTCATTTAGAACAATAAATGATAATCAAATATTATCATTTCAAACAACCAATTTATTAACCTCTTTTTTTTTCCAGAAAATTTTACTTATATATTTATAATATAATCATACAAAATTATTTCATTTACCAAATTGAAATCAATATTGTGTCAGTTTGCTCTGTTCAAGTGTTTTGGAAATCCTATCGATAGCGTTGATCAGACGAATCGATCGAAAATCCAAACCAACATCAACAACTCAAACAACACACTATAAACATAAAATATCTTATATTAATTACAAATACACTCCCTTACTCGGATATCCTCGAATGGATTTCAAAACAAAGATAAATATTCAAATTAGAGAAACTCTAACTAAAAGAATTCTACTAAAAGGTAGACCCGATAGGGAGATAAGATAATTGAGTTTTCAAACAGAAGATGAACAAACTTATATAAATCGCGGGTAACCTTAACCGGGTCAACCGTGATTCCAAGAATAAATTCTATGTAGAATTCTACGACAAATCAACATTCGATCGCCAAAGATAGAATTCGGGTATAGCAAAAGATAACAGCATAGTAAACCGAGGATACAGAAATCTTCGGTGAATCAATGCTGGTTGTACAGGAGTTTCACTCTTTTACAAATTATTCAGATATTGGGACCACCGATTTATTATAGTGATCATTCGAAGTGGAGTTATGGGAAACTCCAGAATTAAAAAGACACGAATATGGGAGACACGAATGGACTTTGGAACCAAAGGGAACGTTCCAAAATTCAAAGAAACCGAGTCAAAGAAGAAGGAATTCAAGCTTGAACGAACGTGATTCTGTAATTTAATTTACTCTATATGCTGAGTTTTTCCTAAAACCAGAGCTCTGATACCAACTGTAACTACCCACTATTTTGGACCATTCAAATCGACAATAAAACCACACATGCCGGACTTGAATAATTCAAAACAATGGATTGTTAATTTAAATTGGCAAAACTCAGCATATACAGTAAATAGATATAATCACAGATCACAGACACAGAGTAATATAACAACAATGCAGCGGAAACAAAAGAATAGTAGTTCATGAAGCTACTATATATATATAATAGAGTTAAACAAGTTACAATAGAAGTCTCGAATACAATAGTCAAATACAATATCAGAATACATCGCTGGAATCAACTGAATATCTGAAAGTTGGATAGATAGCTGAATCTCCAAGCGAAGCTCCAACTCCAAAGGTGAGCCTCGAATACTGGTACACTCAGTCTGACCCGAGCGTAAAGAAAAACACAAAACACTCGAGTCAGGATTAACATTCTTATATCAATAAATCCAACTCAAGTGAATAACAACTGAAAATACAAGTAACTAAAGGGATGTTTGGGATAACCATCCTCTAAGGATCCGTTAAGCTATCCACTATGTAGTAGTGTACGCTAAGTAGATAATGCCTATCAGTAATATAAAGTATCAAAATAGCGTTAAGGCGTTACCATTATCCCCCTTAACACATTTTATATAAGTGTCATAGTCTATACAGTACTGTAAACTCCACCGTAAACTAGTGGGCTATCAGGGAGTACTCCATAGGTATAACACAAATCAAATCGTAGTGGTCGCGCATAGGGATACAAGTATGACAAGGCACATGAGGCAATACCCAAGGTAGTGAAACTACCGTTTGCCTGATCCGGACTGGTGAGAACGCATCGCCGCAACGATCGCAACACCGCGAAACAACACTCCCAAATCAAGGGTGCGCACCAATCAAAAACAAGTAATGAGTAGTTTACGAAGAAGTGTGTCCGCTAAAGGTAGCTAACCTCACTGGCCCGGCACGGCTCCTGTTTAAGTCATTTCCAATTTGACACAAGTGTCAAGGTCATCAATTATCGTTCTCTTTCTTCAAATCCAACAACGTCATCATTCCAACCACTTCATTCTGGATCACACTCCGCGTATAACAGTTATTAAAGTGGTTTTCGGTTTGGACAGAGAGTATGTCCCTAACCGATCCCAGACTCTTTAATAACTACGTAATTATTACACCGATTGGTCATTTCAAAATACTTTCAAAAAAGTTTATATTTCAAAACCAAAATATCATTGCCATTTCAAAACCATATCAATACGATATCACTTCCATTTCAAAACCAAATACGATATCATTTCCATTTCAAATATATCCATCTCAAATATATCCATTTACAAAATCTTAGTACTTCAAAGTTATAACACTTTCTAAATCAAACACTTTGGAAATCATAATTCTTTGGAAATCCAAGTTTAGAAATCATAACACTTTCCTCTTAAACAGTTTAGATATGAAAATTAGTATATATAATAAAATAGTTTATAAATAAAATAGTTTATATAAATAGCTATAAGTTAAAATATTTTATATAAAATATTTTATATTAAAAATGATTTATATTAAAATAGTTTATATTAACATAATTTATAAAGTAAAATATCAATAGTTTTAAATATAATTTAAAATTACTTTATAAAATAAAATAGTTTCCTCGACTTTCACCAATCGATTCAAATCAATTCGAATTCCAATTTCAAATTTAATCAAATCTAAATCCATAAATTTTAACTCAATTCAATTTCTCAATAAATCATTTCGAATTATAACGATTTCAAATACAGATTTGAAACACAAAATAAACCATTAAATTTCAATATATTTCAAAGCTTTAAATATTCTACATTTAAAAAACTAAATTTGATAATTCCCTTTATATCTCAATTTAATTTCATTATATTTAGTTTCTGAGATATTTCTTTAATCGTTTCAATACATCTAAATACAACTTCAATTTACAAATTTATATAAGTTTGAAATATTCATTTAAGCTACTTTTTAATCAAATTCAAGTTATAAAACATATCTTAAAATTTCAAATTTAATAGATTTCAAATCAAACTTATTTAAGTACAATTCTTAAATAATTAAGAATTCCAAATCAATTTCAAATTTATCTTTCAACCTGAAACATTATAAACTCTATATTTGAAAATATAAATTTTACATAAATACTTAAACATATATTATATTGATTCAAATCAACTTTAATAAATCAACTTTAATAAATCTTTAAAATCAATATCTATTAAAACCATATATTTCTTTCAAAACCATAGAAATCATTTTAAAATATTTGTATATATAGACCAACGGTGTTTGTATAAAATTTTCTACCTTATGGTCAAGTGATACAGATATTTATCATTTCAATCCGTAATTTATATATATACGGGTATATATCTTTTCAACCCGCAATCCCAAATTCAATTCAATGAAAATCGCTTGGGTTTATCATTTCAACCCATAACGATTTTCTCTTATTCTACAGATCGTTCGGGTATGCATCATTTCAACCCATAGTGAATATTATACTAACAGAGAACTTGCAGAGTGATAACAGATATGATAATAATATAACAGGCATATATCATCAATAAAAATAACAGATAATGGTGTCGGATGTCACAGGTGAACAGATACAGATAATGGCATATATATAGCAATATAAATAACAGATAATGGTGTCAGATGTCATAGGTGAACAGATACAGATAATGGCATATATATAACAATATAAATAACAGATAATGGTATCAGATGTCACAGGTGAACAGATACAGATAATGGCATATATATAGCAATGTAAATAACTAGCAGCAGCATATTTCAATTGTCGTTTCAATTGAAATCAAATTTAATAAATAAAAGAACGTTAATCGTGAGTGATTGCTCACCTTTCGAGGCTAAAAAACATAAGAAGATAGACAACACAACAGGCTACAGTTTGAATTGCGAAATTGACCAAGTCCAAATGACGATTTCCAAAGCAAGGCAGGATTGGCACGAATTTCGATGAACAAAGCTGATAGATAAAGGATTGATGAAATCAAATTAGAACCGATCGATGATGACAAGTGGTATAAGTGAACTTATATACATATATAATCATATATAACTATATATATCAAGTCATATAACTTATATACATATATAATCATATATAACTATAGAACTTGTTGTTCTATAGTCTATTCTGCAACATTCTATGAGAAAATTTTGTGTATTAAAATAACTATGTGAAATGCAATCGTAAGAGAGCATAAAGAAAAAAAGTTATATTCCAAAATACATTCAGTGCATACTATGAATGAAGTTTAGGTCTGCATGATTCATTGCACAAAAAAGCGAAGTGCTCATTTTAACAATTCAGTTTTTCTAAAGTTTCATTTCTTTCAACTTTCTTATGCAGAAGAACGTTGTAGGTAAAAAAATGATAATGGTAATTATATTTGCATGTTGTGCTATTTAAAGTAATAATGGAAGTTGCAAGATTAACATAGGTTAATGCTTGTCCACAAAAATCATTTTGCAAAGTTGTAGAGATTTACTAAACCATTTTAAAGGCGGATAGTTGTTATTCTTTTACTAATTTTTTTTTGCAATACAGGTCACTTTCAAAAACTATTAACATGAATAAATCAGTTGAAACATTTTTATTGATAAATTTTTATTTGCATGCACACCGAGATTTATTTCAAATCTTAATAGTCCATCTGTTGAAGTGGCTGGAATTCCAAAATAGTGTGCACGTGTATTGTTAATACTTGCATTTTCTTTTTGTTGCTTTTGGGATAATATGATTACAATAGTTACTTGATAATTCATGGCAAATTCTTATTGTTGATTATCAACCTTGTTTAGCTTTTCCGAAGTGAAGACCATCAACAACAATGGACATGACTTCAATTGTTATATATATTATGATATTTGTTAGTACTGGTTGTGTAAACTTGTTTGTGAATGCTTGTGGTATGTGAATTTGCTTATTTTGTCAAATAACTATTATCTAAATGGTTATGGATATTATACTTATGTGATTACCGTGTTCTCAATTATTTGAATATGATGATTATATGATTGTTGGTTTGAATATGGTAATTATACGATAGTTGCTGATTTTAATATGACTATTATATAACTGGTTGTTGGAAATAAAATAAGCCATTAACAGTATATAGTAGCATTTAAAATATGCTACAAAACAATCAATACCTTTTAGTAGCGTTTTAAAAATGCTACAGAAACAAATGTAAAATACCACCTGAATTTATAGTGGCATAAAATAAATGCAACGAAAAGTTTTAGTTGCACAAAATAAACGCTACAGAAAATCAAAGAATGATCCAAGTACAAACGCAACTAAAAATATTAGTTTTGGTAGGGTTTTAAACGCTGTAGAAAAACCTTTAGCAGCGTCTAAAAAACGCAGTTATACGGAAATATTTTGTAGCGTTTATTAAAACGCAACCAAAAAAATCATACTTTTAGTTGCGCGACCTGTAGTAGCCTTCTTTAAAATGCTCTAAAATTTTTGGTAGCGTTATTTCAACGCTGCTAAAGGTCTTTTCTGGTGTAGTGTCAGGTATGTATATACTTTTAGGCGGTACTTATAGTCCTTGTGCTTTAAGTCATTTATCTACTAATGATATACATTGTTTAGCTAAGAGTTCTGGTTTTATTTTTGATGATATTTAGTTAGATGCATAGTATATTAGGAGCAGAGAACTAGAGCGAGTCAATTGGATCATGAGATATATTAGTTGGAACGTTAGAGGTTTACACGATCTAGAAAAATATAGTAAAATTAGGTCATTATTTTTTTAAAGATAATAACATTTATATTGCCCTATTACAAGAAGCAAAAATAGAATACCATGATTAAAGATTTTATATGAGTTTAGGGGGTTTATATTTTAGGCACCGAGTTCATCTCCCTACTAGGAGTAGCTCTGGGGGATTAATGGTGGGTTGGAAAGAACTGCGTTAAACTTTTATGATCTATTGTTAAATTTCATTCGATGCATTTAATTTCTCTGATCTTAGTGATGGATCATTATTAAATGTTACTAATGTTTAGAGATCGAATTCTAAATTAGATCTTAGGGTTCTTCGGAGAGAATGTTTGGAGTTTAGATCACTCGCTCTAGGATTTTAGATGATGAGTGAGAATTTTAATGAATTTGATCAATTCATTATTAATAGTAATTTAATTGTACTACAACTAAATAATAGACGATGTATTTGGTCGAAAAAAAGGATGACCCATCGATGATTCTTTTAGATATAATTTTTTATTAGTGATGAATTGAAAGATAAATATCATATTTATATCCTGATTGGGCTCCCGAGTATTTACTCGAATCATTGTCCAATTATTTTATCTTGTAATAACCTAAATAATAAAAATAAAATATTTAGATTTGAAAAAAACATGATTATTACAACATATTTTTTTAGAATTAATAGCAAATATATGATTTTCTCTAAGAAAATATAATTATAAATTTTCGAGAAATATAGCTAAAACGTGTGTATGCAAAATTAGAGATTTAATATTTTTTCTTACGAAATGGAATGAAGATGTTTTTGATAATATTAGAATTAAAAAAGATAAATTACTAAATGAGATCGTAAAGTTGAATAAAATAGAAGAACTCAGGAAACTGAATATTTCAGAAAAAACGGGCTTTCGAACTTAAAAAATGAATTAAATAAAATTCTAATACAGGAAGAAGTATTGTGGAAACAAAGACCTAGGGTTCAATGGATGAATGATGGTGATATGAATACTAAATTATTTCATACAAAATGGTAGAAAATGTAGTAACACCGTTAACTCTATTTTAATTAATAATATTAAGATATTTGATAAAAAGGAAATAAATGATGTATTTACTAAATATTATAAAGAAATTTTTGGAACTAAAAATGAGCATAGGATTAGAGCGAATTGGGATGAATTATATCATAATGGTACTAGGACTGATTTAGATGGATTGGATTCTTCATTTATGAAAGAGGAAATTTTAAGGGCTATACAAGATATGCCAAATGATAAATCACCTGGTCCTGATGGGTTTTCTATATTAATTTATGAAATATTTTGGGGTGTTTTAAAATATGATATAATCAATATGCTTAATGAATTTTATGATGGTTCATTACAATTAGGTATGTTTAATTTTGTTAATGTAATCTAATTACATAAGATAGTAAGTGCAAATGACTTAAACGATTTCAGGCCTATTTCATTATTAAATTGTTATTTCAAAATTATTTCTAAGGTTTTAGTTAATAGGTTAAACACTAAAAATCATTGAATTAATTGATATTACTCAAACTGCGTTTATCAATGGTAGAAACATTACGGATGGGGTAGCAGTAGTTCAAGAATTTATTAATCATTGTTGTAAAAATAATACCACCTGTGCACTTTTAAATTTTGACTTTGCAGAAGCTTTTGATTCGATTGACCGGGATTTTCTCAAGGATTTATTGTTGGCTAGTTGTTTCAGTGTTAGATGGATGGGCAGGATTATGTCTTTACTTAAAACTGGTGGTTCAATTATTATGGTTAATGGTATATTAGAAAATGAAATTCAATCAAAACATGGACTTAGACAAAGTGATCCATTTTTATCTCTTTTTTCAATTTAGATACATACATTTTTGGTAGAATTATAAAACTAACCACCAGTAATGGGATTTTAAAAAATGTTGGAAATTAAATTACGAGTAATGGTATTTCCATTCTTCAGTTTGCAGATGATACAATAATTTTTACATCTCACTTACCTAGACATATTATAACACTTAAGTTTATATTATATAGTTTTGAGATGCTCTCTGGACTCAAGATTAATTTTGATAAGAGTAATGTGTTATTATTGAATGATGATATAGATAAGATGGAGAATCAAGTTGCTTGTATATTAAATTGTAAAATTATGAAATTTCCCATAGAATATTTAGGATTTTTAATAAGGCCAACGAAACTCAAGCATAATTACTGGTTAATAATAATATATAAAATTAACAAAAGATTATCTAAATGTAATGGTATATTTTTATCAAGGACGGGTACGATAGTCCTTTTTAACTCTGTTTTATTAGCACTACCTATATACTAGATGTCGTTTTATCGCTTTTCAGAATAGGTGATCGACAAAATAGATAAAATTAGGAGAGATTTTTTATGGAGTGGTGATAATTCTAAAAATAGTTCAAAATGTTTATTATTATTTTTAGCAAGGCTAGTCAACATTTATTGTGGATCGTCCACATGTATAAATGAATATGAAACAGGTGTTCGATATATGCACCATTTCAAAATGTTTAGTTAATTGGAAAATAGTATGTAAATCTAAAGATGATGGAGGGCTGGGTATTATAAATTTATATAATTTAAACACATCTTTATTAGGAAAATGGATATGGAAATTTACCGATAATAATGGGAATTTAATTTGGAAAGAAATAATATCGAATCAATGTTATAGTTTTACATTTAATATACAGCATATTCCTACTAATAATATAAATAATATTTCTCATCTTTGAAAATCGATAATAAAAAATTATGATATTTACTACTTATAAATTAATAATGTGGTACATTCGGGGAATAATACCTCATTTTGGCATGATCGTTGGATATCAGTAATTTCCCTTAAAATAGAATTTAAAAAACTTTATGAAATTTATAATTTTAAAAATGTGTTGATTTCAGAATTATATAGACCAAATTTAATTTTTTCCATAATTTAGTTTTAATCGTACTTTAGATAGAAATACATTATCTAAGTTTGACTTACTTTGTGCTAATTATATAACATCGATAATAAAAATGACAAAAAAAATATGGTGTTGGGATAATAATAAAATTTAAACAGCGCGCTCTTTTTATAAATTTCTTAATTTTTCGGGTACAAAGTCGAATATGTTTAGATATATTTGGAAAGTTAACACTCCACCCAAAGCTAAAATACATATGTAGTTAATTATACATGGAAAACTAAATACTATAGAGCTATTAGAAAAGAAAAATATAATTATTTATAATAAATGTTTTTCCATAATATAGGAATGGAGAATATTTCGCATTTATATTTTGAATGTCATATTACTAATTATATTCTTATAATTTGTTTTAATATTTTTTTTAAATATAACTAATAACGATATTAATTGTGAATTTTTTTGGAAGAGGCTTAGGTTTTGCTATAATGGATTTCATAAATTAGCAATTGATACTATTTTTACTATAATATGTTAGTATATATGGTTTGAAAGGAACCAAAGAGTTTTTAATAATATAAATACCCCATCGGATAATTTAATATATATAATTGCTTTTTTTTGTTTTAATTGTATTTCAAACCCTAGTTATAATAAAGATAACAATATTAGTTTCAAAGAATATCTTAAAAAGATTAAATCTCATATTAATTTAGCTAAGAAAAATATAGTGCTTAAAATTGAAATAACAATAGAACATTAATGTGCTAATGGTTCTGATGCTATATTATATACAAGAATTAGTTAAATTTTAAATGTTGTAACTTAATATATCGTATCAAAACTTATGATGTTTAGGAGTTGTAGTCTTATTTCCAAAAGTTTAGTTGATTGTACTCATTAATATATTTGCTTATAAATCTATTTGAGTTATGTGTAGTTCTATTTCTTCACATGATTCACGTCATTTCTAGGATATTATTTCTCATGCATGTTACGTTTTCTTCTCTTGCATATATAGGTATATATAAACTTATATACATATATATGTTTAAGCCTCACATTTTCTATTGAGTTTTTTTAGTTTAGCAATTGATGTGAGATGTTCGACTTGAACGTTCTCATTCTTTAAATGAGCTTGGATAAGCCGAGCTTCGATATGCTATTATTTGGACTTCCTTGACAGTTATTTTTACTATTCACTTTCTCTTTGGGGATTGGACGAGGCTTCTTCTCTCATCGTGGCCCCTTCTCCGTTACTACTTTCGGCTTTTTGTGGCCATTGATTTGTTTTGTTTATTTCCTTTTAGGATTTTTAGATTTTTTAGGGTTTTTTTATTTTTATTTTATTTGTATGGGCTCATAGGGAATAGTCACCTACCGGGATTATTGATAGCTCTTTTTTAAGCGTGGAATAAAATTACAAAAGACACTCTAAAAAATCTAAAAAATTCGAGAAAAATATAGGAGATAGACATTAGTACGTAAACACAAATTCAACAATATTTACCTCAAATAAACGACGCAGAAGTGGCAAAAACGGAAAGAATTTCGGATTAGAGAGGGTGGATGTGTGATTTGGTGAAAAGAAATGAAGGAGGAGAAAGGATTTTAAAGAAGGGAAAGAGTTACCCTCGGAATTTGGATTGTGGCATGCAACGCGTCGGATGATAACCGTTCAATTCCAACATTTCAACCGAATGGGTCAAATACGTGACCTACATGCTTAACTCGCGTACGGACGTCGAACGTGATGCTAACCAACCATTTTTAGGCTATGAACGGTGTCTAAGCCACAACCCTGTATAGAATGGAAAAGTATTACTGTAACGAGTAATCACTAGTTGCAACATATTGAACTCCATTCACTAGTTATTTGTTTTTTCTAAACTTTGTCAATCATTAATTGCTATATTGAACTCTCTTAAGAACTACATTACTATGGAACCATACCATTTTTCTTTTATTCTATTATTTATGTTCATTCATTTATGTTTGCATTTATTATGTTTAATACCGACCATTTATTCTATAAGTTGACAATGGTTGGAATCAAGCCGTACTATGTTGTACGGTGTATATATCCTATTACAAGAAGATGTAAATTAGATATTTTCAATGCTTCTTCAACTTCACACTGTTAGTCCATGAGTTGATGGTTTTGATGACAACAACCTTAGAATAAGATTATAAAATATATATACTAACATTATAGTTTAGATATATATGTATATGTAGGATTTAACCATGTAGGTACCAAGAATGAAGACTGTACAATATAGAGATTCAAGATAAAAAGATTGAAGACTCATGAGTATCAAGATAATCAAGAGTTCAAGATTTCAAGATAAGTATTGAGTCTAGAATTATGTTAAAACTTCACAATAGCACTGAAATCTTCACTCCATTTTTCTTTTGGTATGGAACCCATTTCTACCTTTTTAGTGGCTTACAAACCCACGACAAGTAGCTTACAAACCTACGACAAGTGGCTTACAAACCCACGAACATCCTGGTTTTGTACAAGTTCTCGAGTCCTGACATAATGAGATATTCTGCAGGAAAAAGCTTGCAAAACTACTTCAAAATGATTTTCAAAAATACTTCAGAATGATTTTCAAAATTGTTTTTCAAAATGTTTTAGCCTTAAAAATTATATGTTCAAATGATTTTCAAAAAGATGTTTTATCCCTAAATATTCTGGTTTTTAAACTTCGTTTGTTTTAAAATATCTTTAATTATAACATATTTATACTTAGATTTAAATATAAAATTAAAGTAAAATTTTATATATATTATTCTCTATATTTATCTATGTATTTTATCTATAGTCAAGTATATTTATAAAGTTTAAAATAGTTTTAATATAAGATAAAGATTATTTTCAAAGAAAAACAAAACTTCAAAAATTGCTTTGGGATGTCGACATACCCATGGTGACCATGTCGACATAGTGTCAGTTAAAATTCAAAATTCAAATTTCAAAAGAAGTGTCTATTCGCCATAACCTTTCACGAATGGACATGACTGTTGTTCTTCTATAAATAAGGGTTAGTTTCAACGAATTTTATATTAGTTTTTCTGGTTTTTCACTTCTCTTCTTCTTCCACATTTTCTTAATCAAAATCCTATCCTTACTCTGCCGAAATCAACATTGAATCTAACTAGATTATCTTTAGTTTGATTCTCTATCACTATCTCAACAAGATCTAAGTGCTATTCAGAGTTATAGGCTTCTTTGTAATCTATCTAGCGAAAAAAGGTGTGATTGTAGCTTTGGAAATCAATCAAGCGAGAAAAGGTGTGATTGTAGCCTTGGAAATCAATTGGGTGAACTTGTTGCCCCGGAAATCAAGTATCTCTACCCAGAGGATTGTGATTCTGGAGTGTGTACCTCGTAGCCTTGAAACCGAGGGTTATAATTGTTGAATTTCTTTTGAAAGGAAATCCGTACTTAGTTGTGTGGAACTGGATGTAGGGTAACCCCGAACCAGTATAAATTCCGGTTTGTTCTTTCCTTTACTGCATTTACTTTATTTCTGCATCTGTGATTATATCTGTGTTTGAATATTGCATACATTTGTGTACAAATCAACAATAACTCAAAAAGATTTAGTAATTTCTTAAAAACACTATTCACCCCCCCTATAGTATTATTCCTAGCCTTAAGATCCGTAATCCGCATTCCTCACATTTGGTTTCGGAGCAAGGTTTTCAAAAGTTTCATAATCTGATTTTTGAAAAAGTTTTTTTTTAATGGCTATGTTTAAGAAATCTGTTAATGCATGTTTAGAAATATTCAGATCATCATTGTCTCTTGAGTCTGCATATAATCAACATTGAAATACAAGTTGTCTACTAAGATTATTTGATGTGCAGGAATCATGCTTTATGGGAATTGAGGAATCAATCCAAAACAAACAAACTGTGGAGATCAAAAAGAACAAATGGATACTTGATAGTGGATGTTCTAGACACATGACTGGGAATCCAGATTTGCTGAATGATATAATATACAAAGACGGAGGACTGGTTAACTTTGGAGACAATTCAAAAGGTTATGTGATTGGCATCGGCAAAGTCGGTAACTCTGAAACTCCTATTATTACTAATGTTTTGCTAGTTAAGAATCTGAAACACAATCTGCTAAGTATAAGTCAACTATGCGATAAAGGATATAAAATTAATTTTGAAAAAGATAAGTGTCACATTGAAGATAATAATTCAACCATAATATTTGAGGGAATTAGGAAAAAGAATATTTATATTCTTAGTATGAAAATTTCAAATGATAACTTATGTCTTTTGGCAAATGCAAGTGACCCTTGGATTTGGCATAAGAGATTTGGGCATTTGAATTTCAAACTCTTATCTAGACTGTCAAAACATGATCTAGTAAGAGGTCTCCCTAAAATGAATTTAAAGTAGATAGTCTACGTGATGCGTGTCAACTAGGAAAACTTAGATAAAGTTCCTTTAAATTAAAAGATTTGATTTCAACTTCAAAACCTCTTGAATTACTTCATCTTGATTTATTTGGTCCATCTCAAATTCAGTCATTAAATCACAGTAAATATGTTTTTGTAATTGTAGATGATTATTCTAGATTTACATTGACAATATTTTTGAAACATAAAAGTGATACTTTTGAATGTTTTAAGAATTTTTCAAAAAGGGTTCAAAATCAATTTTCTCAAAAAATTATAACCATCCGTAGTGATCACGGTGGTGAATTTGAAAATGAAAAGTTTGAAGAATTCTGCAATAAAAAGGGAATAATTCACAATTTTTCATTTCCAAGAACTCCACAACAAAACGGAGTAGTAGAACGTAAAAATTGGACGATTCAAGAGTGTGCGAGAAATATGCTTTCTGATAGTAATTTACCAAAGTACTTTTGGGCAGAAGCAGTTGCTACCGCCTGTTATATTTTCAAAAGAATTTTAATTAGACCTTTAACTGATAAGACATCTTATGAACTTATTTTCTCAAAGAAACCTAAGGTATCTTATTTTATAATTTTTGGAAGTAAATGTTTTATTTTAAATACAAAAGATAACTTAGATAAATTTGATCCTAAATCCGACAAAGGTATCTTTATCGGATACTCTAATAGAAGTAAAGCATACAAAGTATTTAATTTAAGAACTAATACCATCGAAGAAACAATGCATGTTTCATTTGATGAAAATTTCAAAAATTTTGAAGAAATAAATTATGAAGAGGATTTAATCACTCAAAACCAAGAGTCAACTGAAACTAATAATGAATTAAATCATCCTAATAAAAGGATTAAACTTCTAAAAGATCATCCTATAGAAAATATACTTGGAGATATGCAATCTGTTGTTAAAACTAGAAACCAACTAAGTCAAATGAGTAATGTAGCTTTTATATCAACAATTGAACCAAAAAATCCAAAAGAAGCATCAACTGATGATTCATGGATTTTGGCTATGCAAGAAGAATTAAATCAATTCACTAGAAATGATGTTTGGGAACCTGTTCCTAAACCTGAAAATAAAACAATAATTGGAACTAAATGGGTTTATAAAAATAAAATGAATGAACAAGGAGAGGTTGTTAGAAATAAAGCTCGGTTAGTCGCTCAAGGTTATTGTCAAGAAGAAGGAATAGATTTTGATGAAACCTTTGCCCCCGTAGCAAGATTAGAAGCCATTAGGATTCTACTTGCTTTCGCAAATCATAATAATTTCAAATGGATGTTAAAAGTGCATTTTTAAATGGTTTTGTAAAAGAAGAAGTATTTGTTAAACAACCACCACTTTTTGAAAATGATAAATTTCCAAATCATGTTTATAAACTTAAGAAAGCTCTATATGGTCTAAAGCAAGCTCCTAGAGCCTGGTATGATAGACTAAGATCTTACTTGTTACAATCAAATTTTGAAATAGGTAAAGTAGATAATAATCTTTTTATTAAAAGAAATAAAAATGATATTCAACTAGTACAAGTCTACGTAAATGATATCATTTTTGGATCAACTAATTTTGAAATGAATAAAGAATTTTCTGAAATAATGACAAAAGAGTTTGAGATGAGTCATATGGGTGAATTAAACTTCTTTTTAGGATTACAAATAAAACAATTAGATAATGGTATCTTTATTAGTCAAGAAAAATATGCTAAAGACCTAGTTAGTAAATTTGGTTTGACTACTGTGAGTGGAAAACCCACTCCCATGGCAACCAATGAGTACCTTAGTAAAGAAGATCTCTCAAAAGATGTAGATCAAAAATTATATAGAGGAATGATTGGATCACTACTCTATATCACTGCGAGTAGACCTGATATCATGCATAGTGTTTGTCTCTGTGCAAGGTATCAATCCCAACCTAAAGAAACTCACTTAAAAGCTATAAAACATATTATAAGATATGTTAAACACACCTTTGATTATGGCTTATTTTATCCTAAAAATGATTCGTTTGATTTAATATCTTACTGTGATGCTGATTATGCTGGTTGTAAATCAGACCGAAAAAGTACAAGTGGAACTTGTCACTTTTTAGGGCATTCTCTGATTTCCTGGTTTAGTAAAAAGCAAAACACAGTTTCTCTATCAACAACTGAAGCAGAGTATATTTTTGCTGCTTTGGCTTGTTCTCAAGTAATATATATGCAACAAACTTTAAAAGATTTTGGTTTAAATATCTCAAAATCACCAATTTATTGTGATAATACTAGTGCAATAAATTTATCCAAAAATACTACTCAACATGCTCGAACTATTGATATCATACACCATTTTCTCAGAGATAATGTAAGTAGAGAAGTAATTACTCTCGACTATATCAATTATGAAAATCAAATTGCTGATATCTTAACAAAACCCTTAAATGAATCTACATTTACTAAATTAAGAAGAGAATTAGGTATTTATTCATTAACCGAAATATAAAATATAAATAACAAGTATAATTAAAAATTAACTCAAAATAAATTAAATAGGAAAAAATTCAAGAACGATGTCGACATCCTCCCTAGACCCATGTCGACATATAACGTTTTTAATTTTTAAAAAATTTTCCCACCAAAATTCAAATAAGTGGTTATAAATTTCTCCTATTTCGAAATTTTCTTCATTCTCTCTGTTCTCTTTCTGTTCTATTTTCTGAGATCAGTTTATCAATGGCCTTCTCTTCCAAATCAAACTTAAAATCAACCTTTTTGTTCCCATCGCCTACTTCTGGTCCGTGTCAACAATCAACGCTCGCTCGTGTAACGAAAATAGATGATTCTCTGAAAGATACCCTTCAGTTAATGACTGAAATCCAAGTGATGCAACTTCGAATGGACAAAGAACAAGAGAGGCAAGGCAAAATCCTTTGGAATTTGCAAAAATTTCTTATGGATAATCATGCTAACCCAATCATGATTGACGACGATTCTTCAGCAGATCATGACCAAAGTGAAGAAGAAGAAGAAGAACCGATGGAAGAAGAGATTGCGGAAGATAACGACAAAGTCGTTTGCGTTGGCGAAGTGTGCTTTGACAAAGATGGAAATCTTGTCGAACAACGTGGAAATTTCTGTTTCCACTATCCAAATTGTTCGGTTCATAGATCTCCTATGTTTAAAGACTCACATTAGTTTCTTCTCTTTCTTTTTGTTGTTTGTTGTTATGATCTCTACGAAAAATAAACAAATATATAATTAATAAATAATGTGTGTTCTTATATATGTTCTATTAAAAGTATTATTATATAGATTCTTAGTTAGGAGAGTTTGTAATTTAGGACTAAGTTTTAGGTTTACAAGTAAGTATTGATGATAACACTATCATCATATAGAATATTACAAGTAAGAACTATATAGTTTGGAGTTGTATAGTTTAGAGTTAGTTTGTTTTTGTTGATGACAAAGGGGGAGAAATATAAAATAGGAGAGTTAGGCATAAATTAAGGGGGAGTTATTAGATTTAGAGGGAGTCAATAGGATAGAAGTAATATTTTATAAACAAAGGTTGTCATCATCAAAAATGGGGAGATTGTTAGTCCATGAGTTGATGGTTTTGATGACAACAACCTTTGAATAAGATTATAAAATATATATACTAACATTATAGTTTAGATATATATGTATATGCAGGATTTAACCATGCAGGTACCAAGAATGAAGACTGTACAGTATAGAGATTCAAGATATCAAGATTGAAGACTCATGAGTATCAAGATAATCAAGAGTTCAAGATTTCAAGATAAGTATTGAGTCTAGAATTATGTTAAAACTTCACAATAGCACTGAAATCTTCACTCCATTTTTCTTTTGGTATGGAACCCATTTCTACCTTTTTAGTGGCTTACAAACCCACGACAAGTAGCTTACAAACCTACGACAAGTGGCTTACAAACCCACGAACATCCTGGTTTTGTACAAGTTCTCGAGTCCTGACATGATGAGATATTCTGCAGGAAAAAGCTTGCAAAACTACTTCAAAATGATTTTCAAAACTACTTCAGAATGATTTTCAAAATTGTTTTTCAAAATGTTTTAGCCTTAAAAATTATCTGTTCAAATGATTTTCAAAAAGATGTTTTAGCTTTAAATATTCTGGTTTTTAAACTTCGTTTGTTTTAAACTATCTTTAATTTTAATATATTTATACTTAGATTTAAATATAAAATTAAAGTAAAATTATATATATATATATATTATTCTCTATATTTATCTATGTATTTTATCTATAGTCAAGTATATTTATAAAGTTTAAAATAGTTTTAATATAAGATAAAAATTATTTTCAAAGAAAAACAAAACTTCAAAAATTGCTTTGGGATGTCGACATACCCATAGTGACCATGTCGACATAGTGTTAGTTAAAATTCAAATTTCAAAAGAAGTGTCTATTCGCCATAACCTTTCACGAATGGACATGACTGTTGTTCTTCTATAAATAGGGGTTAGTTTCAACGAATTTTATATCAGTTTTTCTGGTTTTTCACTTCTCTTCTTCTTCCACATTTTCTTAATCAAAATCCTATCCTTACTCTACCGAAATCAACATTGAATCTAACTAGATTATCTCTGGTTTGATTCTCTATCACTATCTCAACAAGATCTAAGTGCTATTCAGAGTTATAGGCTTCTTTGTAATCTGTATAGCGAGAAAAGGTGTGATTGTAGCTTTGGAAATCAATCAAGCGAGAAAAGGTGTGATTGTAGCCTTGGAAATCAATTGGGTGAACTTGTTGCTCCGGAAATCAAGTATCTCTACCCAGAGGATTGTGATTCTGGAGGGTGTACCTAGTAGCCTTGAAACCAAGGGTTGTACTTGTTGAATAGCTTTTGAAAGGAAATCCATACTTAGTTGTGCGGGACTGGATGTAGGGTAACCCCGAACCAGTATAAAATCCGATGTGTTCTTTCCTTTACTGCATTTACTTTATTTCTGCATCTGTGATTATATCTGTGTCTGAATATTGCATACATTTGTGTACAAATCAACAATAACTCAAAAAGATTTAGTAATTTCTTAAAAACACTATTCACCCCCCCTCTAGTGTTATTCCTAGCCTTAAGGTCCGTAATCCGCATTCCTCACACACACTCCTCTATAAGTTCTCGACATGCGCAAACAAATGACTATTCTCGTGCCACAAACTCCATAAACCTGTTAGTTGTTCCACGATTCAACCGTATTTAGTGTTAGAAATTTTTTGAGTTATTTGTTTTAAAGGGAAAGAGAAAGAAAGATGAAGATGCCTAAGAAATAGTCTTGTATCTCCAAAAATATGTCATTCTATTTGTTAAAATACAACAAGAGAAAGATAAAGGTGGAATCCTTTGAAAGCCCGCGTCTTAACACCGTCCTGCACATCGCCGACCATGCTGGGCCAGGTCGGTTTGAGTCTGAGTCTAAATAGTTTTTTGCAGAATTTCTATAATTTGACCAGGGTTTTTTCCCAACAAATAGGCCTAGAAATAAGTGAAATTTGAAGGAGTGTTTAGGGAAGGAAAATCTTTAATAGACATGACCTTTGTTGGAGGGAATACTCATGACTGTTGGAGCAAACAACTATGACCATTGGAGCAAATGGTGGCAGGCATAACTATTTGTTGCTTATATATAGACCCTTTGTTAGAAAATGAAATTTTATTTTTTTAACCAGAAACTTCCATGTTCTTTCTTTTCGATCTCTGTATTTAATTTATTTCTTAAAACTATATCGACTTCATAATACTACAATTTACGATCTCAATAATCTTGTCATTTTAGTCATCCAAACGATAGTTGGGATTAAACTTCGATTGTGCAATCGTAATTGATTAGAGAGTTTCAATATTCAGACACCATTATATGTTGGGAGATGGTTTGCTTAAACTCTACGCATCCATATCAAACGATGGTGAGGCAAATTGTTTCTTAAGGAGGATGCCATTCTGTATGCCTTGGACCAAACATCAGCAAATTCAAAAGTGAAGACATCTTGTATAGTTGACACTATACACGAGAAATCACCAACACTTAAGAAAGGTGAAATGATCTGTACAAGGAACAAAAGGAGCAAGACATGGAAAATTAGAGCAGAAGCATCACTACAACAAATAATAGGTTTACAACGCCAATATAACATCGGCGTAGCATCGGTAAACCTCTTACTGATGTCGCACCAATGGATAGACGGCGCTGGCAAATCCCTCGATTGAAAAAAAAGTCGACGACTTGCCAATGACATTATTAGGGCTCCTTAACGACGCTAAACCAATTTCATTTTACCAACACCATATACTCTTCTTTGCGTCCATATTTTATCGACGTCATGGCAACACTATATGAAAAAGGTTACCAACATTATGGCGATGTTCTACTGATGCCATGTTAAAATGCCAGAAACATATTTACCGACAACATACCGACATCCTACCGATGCCCTGGCCAAAACATTTTTGCAGCAGTTCTGCTGCTTTTCTCACCCTAAATCATACATTCATATATAAACCAATATATCATTATATAAACAATACAAATACATCAATATCCAACATAATCAACTACCAATATCCAACATATCCAATAATAAACCAATAACATACCGATATACAACAAATATACTATATTATCAATATCCAAATGACCTCCAAACACTACATGGTACATCAACATCCAATATAATCACAATATTCAACATAGTCAACATATTCAACATAATATACAATATCCAATATAAACAATGTCCAAACACTACAAATACATACCCACCCATCACTTGCAAACTTTGCTTCATCATCATCATAATTAGAAATCTCTTCACTTCAGAAGTGTTAGACCAATACACCCATAAGTTTCGAGACATTCTTCTCCAGCTCACCGATTTTTGACTTTAACCATCGGTTTTCGAATTCTTCATCATTGAATTTGGTGCATCTTTCTATTTATCTCTGTATTTTAACCAAACTTATTTGTTAATAATAAGGAAAGTTTTATTTGAACTATTGTATTTGTGTATTAGAATTATTATAAAGAAATGTATTGGAATTTTTATAACTATTGTATTTTCAAATATATAATGCCCAAGCTTATTTAAGTTAAATTTAACCAATACATACTAAAGAAAATTTTCTTGTTTTTAATATTATCAATTACTTTTTGATAAAATTTTATGTTTGGAGTTGTTTATTTCTATTATTATTTTATTGTTCATAAAATTTGGTTCAGCACCTGTTAAAATTAAAGTTTGATTGACGACGAAGGATATATACTACTTTATTAATAATTTATCTAATTATCAGTTTATATATGCATGTATGTATATAATATATACATCATCTGTTTCCCCGAGTGTGTATGTGTGTGTATTGCTGATTCATTAATTAATTATGTTTGGAGTTTTAAAGTAATAGTGGAGAGGAGTTTTTTTAATAATATATGAGCTTGAGGAAGTTCATATTATATTTTCATTTTTTTATCAATACATATCCAATAATACAAATTTACTTAAATTTCAAATTGTATATCTATACAATGAGGATTATTGTTATAATATACATCTGTTGATATTGTTAGGAAATAATTAAAATAAAAGTGTACTTCAAGGTATCAATTTTGTTGATTTATACTAATTTAGGGATGATAAATTATATTGTTATAAAATGGGGATTAAGTTAAATTTGTATTCAAACAATTAATAATTATTTAAATCTTTAAGGTATTAGATATACATTATTATATCCCTATGAAACATCCAATAAAAATGCTATTTGTACACATTGAAAATATAATAGCTTGATTTCCAAACGGCTTCCTATATGTATAGTTGTTACAATTAATTTTAAGGTTTCAATCCAAATGGCTTTGGATTTCATATATGTATGTATGTATTTTTATATGTGTGTAACTAGGATCAATAACACCCTTTATTTAGCATCATTTGTATCCCTGTGATATCAGTAACAAGTTTATATTCAAATATTAGGTCCATGTGATAGGAGAGAGAAAAAACAAATATTTAAATAGAAACCTATAGCTGTTATCAAGGGCTACAAAATGGTGCTAAATAAAAGGTGCCATTGATCCTAGCTTATATAGCTCATACACACACATACAACACAGACACACACGCACACACACGCATATATATGGCAAGGATCGGCTACATCTCAATTTTGCTACAATTTAAATTCCCCCTGATTTCAATCACATGTTTCGAATTATATAATAAAATGAAGTGACAAGAGAGCGAAAGTGTAATTATTTAATTTGGAACATGTGGTTGAAATCATGGGAGAGATGAGGCATGAGATATGAGGTGTAGCAAAAATAAGGTGCCGCCGTTCCTTGCCCATATATATAATTATTACTGAGCATGCATATAATATAAACACACACACACACATGGTTATTGGAATTTATAAACAATGTGTGTGTTTATATATATTATACTATACATATGCATATGAGGTCCTTCATATACATATAAGATGTGGGTGCGTGTTTAAATATATTATAATATATGTATATGGTTTTGTTTAAGTATATTATAATATATGTATATGGTTTTGTTTATATATATAATACTAATACTATATATGTATAACATATAAATATATATTATATATCTATGATATTTTTGGGCCACGTATATATACTAGTGTGAAGTCTTACTAAGTTTTAAGCAATTAACTTTGGAATATTGCTGTAGTTGGGTTTATCCTTTTTGGAAATAGCTCTGCAAAGTGCATTAAATACCACTTCAGATACTTCATTTGTTATCTCTACACCTTTACTTTGAAGCTCATCGGTCGTAGCCTAATATTTCATCTATTTTTCATTTTACATGTTCGTTAGAATTTTATACATGTATATTTATGTAAATATAATTTAAATAAAGTTTAATGGATAACTTACCGCACTCTGTGGATGCATCATCTATCCATCTCTTTACGGTGGATCCATCCGATGACTCAATCTTGTGAGTCCTACAATAGACTTGCTAAAATATAAGTTTACTATGCTGCTCTTCGTATTGAAAAATGAATTTAATAAATTACCATATAAAAATATTTTATTTTATTTAAATATTAAATAAATTAAACAAATAATATATATTATACTACTGCGATAATCTAACTATGATCTAGAGCCACCACAATGCAACTTGGAATTTTTATTCCTAATTTCAAAATTGTTTTGCAATTTTTTTCCGAAGTCCTTTATTTTCCAAGAACTTCGCATATACCTCTTCAGCAACGGTTGGATGCTTTTTGCCACTCATATGCATACCATAGGTTCATCCTCAATATTTTTTCCTTCCTTTGGCTGCCGAAACAATTCTCACCATTCCTTTAGAAACGTCATCTTTTTAAGCAAAATTCTTTTGCAAGTGCAATTGAATATGTTATGAATAAAATGACATTCATATTTATGCTTACATAAACAAACACACACACATGCGCGCACATACACACATGATGTGTTGTGTAGTAAAATTATTTTACCATAAACTCATGAAACATAACCGTCTTAACATCATCGAGGATGCCGCTGAATGTGGGCCAAAAAACAGTGATTCATGCAAGCATTCCTTCACGATTAGCTTCGAATGTGGCACTGCTGCTAAAATCTACCCTATACATGCATAATTTTATTAATAGATGTGTGTGTGAATGTATATGTGTGCGTGCATGTGAGTATCATTATGTGTATATAGTAAAAATTGAACGATTTAATTAGTCCATTATATATATTATCACAGTGACTGTGTGTATGAGAGAGTGTGTGTGTGATTGTTTTTGTATTCAAATAATTAGTTACTCATCCTGAATCTTAAGCTTTCAAAAAACCATCAACTCTTTTGATGGAGGAAGAGTCTTTCTCAAATGCATAAGTGGATGAACTTGTAACAACAGCAAGTGCAAAAGGACTATCGGTTTGAATAAAAGGAGACACCATATGTGCATCATGCTTATCTAAGTGAGATCCACCATGATTTGATGAGTAAGATCCACTACAATCTAATGAGTGAGATCTACCATGGCTCTGTCTACGACCTTGATTAGAGATACCTATTATAATAATACATATATGTATACCATATAATAATGGATGTATAACTTGTGTTTTACAGTGACATGCAACTGGAGTAGCAATTAGTTAAGAACTTGTGTTTTATTCTTAAGCAGATCCAGATCCAATAAAGTTATGTTACTGGATATATATTCCTATATTTCATATGACATATTTAACAAAGTTTTGTATCATGAATCTACTATAATATTTGGCAGTAGTAGTTTCAATAATATATTTTGTTAGAACAAGTTGAATAATGTTACATCATAAATGAGTGAATATGACAACGAGATTAGCAACTTCACCTAATAAAATAAGAATGGAACAAATTTGGTTTCAAGGTGTATAAGCCCAACATTAAATAATTGAATAGATATAAATAAGAATTCAATTGGTGCATGGACACAACATGCATACCTACCTTTATAAATAAATTATTATCAACTGAGAAAATTGAAAATAACATGCATATATTAAAGTAGTCTTATAATCAATGATACATATGCAACCATTTTCCAACATCATTATCAATATCATCATTTGCAATATCATCATCATTCTCCCGTTCATTAACTTCTTCTTCATCATCATCATCATCATCATCACCAACATTATTATCTTTATCAACCTCGACATCTTTATCTAATTCAACTCCGTCAAATAATTCATTGTTAAGTTGTCTTATATCATTGATATCTTCTACTATTTAGAGTATTTCATTATTTCCTAGATCATTTGGTAAGGCTGATCGTCGGGTATGATCATGTTCCCGTAGAATGACCATGTCGTTTTTGTTTTAATGACAAACCACCAGTCATTCTTATTATTGTTCATAACAGGATAAGGCACGTAATAAACTTTTGTTGCTTGCGTCACTAGCACAAATGGATCATTTCGGTTATATCGCCTTTAAGGTTTACCTCAACATGTGGATAATCTTTATGTATACAACATACTCGTACATTAGGAGTACTATCAAACCACTCCCATTTGAATAAAGCTCTGGTATTATCGAATTAGTGAGTTTAATTATATCCTATAACACTCCTTAACAATCTTGTAAATCATCACCCTGTTCAACGCTTTTAACACATACCTACGATTGTAAGTTGTTTTACCGTCTCCAAACTCTATTGTATGAAATTTAAAGTCGTTTACATAAATTAGTGGGCGTTTTTTGTATTTCCTTGATGAACCAAATGCAAGAGCTTTATAACAAATATCAGCGATTCCATTATCAACCACGTATTGAACTAATTTAATATAAAGTTATATATGTAATAAACCATTTCAAATTAAATTTATTCAATGATTATGTAAGCTTACATATTTCTAAAACCGAGCCTCAAATCCTAATTGGGTTGAACCATTGGATTTGTTGCTCAAATGGACTGTTAAACAATTGATATTATTAAGACAAATATAAATACATGGTATTGACTATAAATAAACAAATATATTTTACAAACATAATAAGATATGATAATTCTTTGAGAACCACCATTGTTCTAGCTATGAAAACTCTTTAAGTGTTTGAAAAATTCCATCCTTCCATTTACCAGATGGACATCCACGTTTTTGAAAAACATAAAGAGAAACATAAGGTGACTCATCCATAGCATCATCATTACGAGGACATATATTAGAATTTAGCTTAACATGGTCTTTGAAATATTAACTAAAAATTTTGGATGCTTCTTTGATATTATATGCTCGATAGATTGAACCTTCAACACTTATTTTTGTTTCACCATTTTTTAAGGTGACCCAAATACCTTCATACGAAAATATGTAATTTTTTTTTATCAATTACATGTTTATTATGTTGCTTATGAAAAAGAACATCAATCCTACATGTATTAATGTACCTCTCAAAATGATACATCCATCCGTACTGTTAAAGTCCTAACATGAAAGCTTATTGTCCATGACAAGAAGTAAACATTCTAAAGTTATTTTTTTGAAACATCATGCATAAAACACCCTTTGTCCACAGTTTTTTCAACTCATCAGCCAAATACTACAAGTAGACGTCCATTCCATTTTTTGGATTTTCAAATCAAGGAATAATCACAATTAGATATATGTATGGGTTCTTTATACACATCCAGGAGGGAGATTGTAAGGTGTTTGAATAACTGGCCACGTTGAATAATGTTAGACATGGCTTGTGTACAAATGGTTTTGCCAAAATCATCGCATATATTATCAAAATGTCTCCAAGCTTCTCCACCTAAAGGATGACATAAAACACTTTAGTCTCGTTGTCGTTTACTATGTCATTGCATGTGTTCATGGTAGCAGCAAATGCATATAAACTTCGTGATAGAGTTAGGAGTATTTCCTATGAGCAATTCTATAATTTATTATAAATTATTAACTCCGTAATAAAGTTTCATTTGAAATAAAAAATGTTTTTCTTTCTATTATATACTTAACATGTTATTTTAGTTAATTATTTAATTTAAGTATATTCAATAGAAAATCTCTAAACGATATGTTAAATGATAGTAATTGCAATGTGCTGTAATTATGAGAAATTTATCATTACAAAAATAACATATTTTTTAAATATTCCTAGTCCAGATGTTTGGAGATAGGATATCAACACATCCATTGATACTAGAGTATGCAACGCTCTTCAAATGTTTGACAGTGTATTACTCATAATGACCGAGGCATGAAGGAGTTACGTACATATAGTTATGGATAACTATGGAATGAATTATTTAAGAGTATTCTATTGGTTAATATAACTAAGGTCATACACAGAATCTTGAAGTGATGATATTACATAGTTCTCTCGACTTGAGAATACTAGCGAGCTTCAATGTGGCCTCTCCACTTTGATTATAGCTAAATCATAGAATGGTTTCCTTCAAATGGCTATATTAGGTTTGAGTGGAAGCATTGGGAGTGAAACACTATTCAATATAGAACTTGTCTCCTCGGTTATATGAGGTTAGTGTCATGGTCAACTATAGTCAACTAAAAGTCAAAGTCTCTGCCAGAGCAGTTCAGTTAATAATAATTGTTACTATTAAACTAAAGACTTTGTGTTTGGATTATATAGGTTGAATGTGAACGATACTAGAGTTTTGACCAAAACCAAATTCCATAAGTCCTTTTGTGATATTTGACAAAAAAGATTGGTGTAAATAATTGTTACTACCAGATACCGCTTAAAATAATGAAACTGGATTTTACTGAAAAATGTGTAAGTGGTAAATTTGGCCAAAGCGTCACACCACTAGCTAAGGTGACATGAGAATGTTAGTAGTCGAATTGCTGATATTGATCGCCTACTAAACTTACACCTATGTATTGCACAACTGCAATGTTGAATACTCCTAAATACCATATGATTTAATTAATTTATAATTGTTGTAAACTAATTAATTTAATTAATATTTACAAAGTATAAATTATTAAAATTTATTTTGGGTACCATTAGTAATTAATTAGGTGCATATGTAAAATTTATATATGTACATATCGATACACGATATCGATAAATATTTAAATTGGATTTAAGTAAATTAATTATAAAATAAGTTTGGAAATTTGGTTGGCTGATTTGGTACTTGTTTTGGCAGGCCATAGAGAGGAGGGGTGAGAGTTTTATAATGCTCAAATAATGATCCAATTTAGTACAAGGGATTGAGTAAACATAGGAGATTCGATCTCTACCTTTTATTCAATCTAAATGCTTATTTAAAGCTTTTCACTCTCATGTATTTTCCTCCTCTCTATTACTCCCTACCATAGACGAAAACCCTAAGGACCCAAGGCCAAAATTCCAAACCAAACCAAGCGAAAATCATTTAAAAATAATGGGTGGTGTTCATCTCAAGATTGCTGCAACATCTGGAGGTGTCTAGATCTAATCTAAAGAAGTTTCATCCAATATTCAAGGCGCATTTCATAGGCCATAGTTTTTGGTAATAATTTTGATTTCTATGTTATCTATAATCATATGTGTTATTCATTTCATTTATGTTGTATAGAACCCAATTGACATAATGAATTCATATATATTTGTTGTCCAGCCTTGTGTTTATGTATACATCAAAATTGTTAAAAAACTACAAACACGCATATATTATTTTTGGTAAACTTTAAATATTTAAATATAGTTTTCTAAAATTTAAAGTGTTTTATTTATTATTAGTAATTTTATAACAAGTTATATGTAGTTATATAAATATAAAATACAAATTTATACATTAAATTATTTTAAACTAATTTATAAATATAAATGTTTTCGGATTAGAAATAGTTTTGTATTATAATAATAAATTAAATGATATATTTTAAACATTTACAAATAAATTAATGTATGTTTAAAAAAACTAATATTTTTCCAAATCCGTATGGATTTGACAAATAAATAAAAAAAATTCAAAATACTTTCGATCGAAAGTAAAATAAAATAAAAATAAAAAATCAATTTTTGAACATATTATATGTATATTTAGTAGTTAATAATTGATATGTATATATAGTCTTTTTTTTAATATACTCAAGAGAACCCGACGGACCGGTAAACTCTTGAGGGGAATTAAATTGTACCTTCCACTTCAACTAATGGCACGTATAACTCTCGGGTACTATTTTTTGCGAGAAGTATGTGGAAGGAAGAGCTCGATCCTAGATCTGTTACCAGATCCGGGCATCCCTTTTCCATATATATATATATATATAGTCTATATATATGGAATAATAAATGCGGCACCCCCCTCTCGCCAAGCTAGACCGATTCTTTTTCAACACCTCCCAGGAAGACGTTCACCCTCTCACCTCTATTCATGGCCTGCCTATACTCCTCTCTGACCACTGCCTCATTCTTTTTAATTCAGGAGATTCGAAGACCACAGATCTAGATTTAGTTTTGAGAAGCTCTGGTTACTTGAGCCTAGATTTAAGTCCATGGTTGCCTTCCCCTACCCCTCTGCTTTTGCCTCTCTTACGGGGAAGCTCACATTCTTAAGGAAACATCTCAGATGCTGGTCCTCTTCCATTTGGGGCTGTCTCATATTTCGCAAGTCTTCTCTTTAGAATGACATCCTCGACATCAGTTTTCTTGAGGAGACCAGACCCCTCATCCCTAACAAGAAGCACAAGCTATGTCTCCTTGAGTTTGAGTTGGAAAGGCTTATGAAGTAGGAATAAATTGGCAGGAGGCAACGTTATAAGGCCTCTTGGATGAAGGAAGGTGATAAAAACATGGCTTACTTCCATGGAATTGCCAATAGCAGGAGAAGATTGAACTTCATTAATGAGATCTCCCATGATAGGAGGATCTTCCATGACCAGAATGACCTTAAACATTTAATCACCACATACTACAGATAGCTATTTGGCCCTTCTAAGGTTAACCGCCAACCATCATTTGGAATGAGTCTTACCTAGATCCCTCCACAATCACTGACAACTCCCCGTTCACTGAGGATGAGATCTTGGTTGCTCTAGACAAAATGAACGATGATAAGGCGTCAGGTCCTGATGATTTCAGACCTTTGTTCTACAAGAAATTCTAGCACATCATCATGATGGATGTACTTGAAATGATTTTGGAATTTTTCTTTAACCCTCCTTTAATCGCTAGACCAAATTATGCCAATATTGTTAGATTCCAAAGAAACCTAGAGCTAACATCCTATCTTATTTCAGAACCATAAGCCAGTTTAACACCTTTAAATAGATTACCAAAGTTCTGGAAAATCATCTCAAAAACTACATCCCTTCTCTCATCGATACTGAACAGTCATCATTTACCCACAACAGGTCCATCCTTGATTATGTAGCCATCACTCAGGAAGTCATCTCCAACTGCCACACAACTAACAACCCTTGTGCCCTGATTAGACTTGAACTTTCTAAGGCATTTGACTCTATAACGACCCGCAAATTTATCCATTTGATAAATTGTATTTATTTTAAATATATGGAAATAGAAGGATAATATTGTTTTAAGTGATAATAAGTAATAATAATCTTATTTTGAATAAATATTTAAATAAAATATCTTCCTCGAAATTTATATCGATAAGATAGCATTGAATTTAAATAGTTGATTTATTTAATTTAAATTGAGATTTAATGATTTAAAAATTATTTTAATTATCCAAATAATTATTTTTAATGATGATAATTCATTTTGAATAGTTATAAAGTGATAATGAATCATTTATAATAATTTTTATAAAGATATATATTTGATTTTGAAATATAAGGAAAAATCGATAACGCTTTATCGGTATATTGGCAATTATTGTAAATAACTATAATAATAATTTATATGGTTTTATAATTTAAATATGATCATTTTAATTAGTTTAAAATGATAAGAAATTTATTTTTGAATTTTGTTTACAAATATATGTACGTTAATAAATTAGAGAAAATGTGACCGATAATCGATTCTCCGGATTTTAACGATTTAACGAACAAAAGTTGCTCGAAGACGTTCGAAGTGTTATGAACCTACATGTACATACATATATATATCTCACATGCACATGATAACATGCACATAAACTTATATATACAAAAATAATTAAGTATTAAAGTATAATATATTTGAAGATTTCTTACTCCTCAAGCATACATAAGTCAACATATGCATACATGATAAGATGGAAGTGATGGGCACATGTGGGGAGGATTTTGCCCTGCCCAGGGAGAGGAGATGTGTGTTGGTGAAGCCAAATAATGGTGATGAAGATGATGATGTATGCATGGATACTTTTACACTCTTCTTTTTCTATAAATACCACCCCTCTTCTCATAAAAATCCTAATACCATTCCACTTCTTCTTCCTCTTCTTTTCAAGCATTCTAAGAGCCTCTCTAATGGCCTCTTATTCATAAAAAATATTTTAGAAAAGTTAGAAAAAATTATATCAAATAAAAGAGGAAACAAGTATACACTATTTTATAATATCGATCCACTTCAAAACTAGTCTGAAACACCCCCTCTTCACTTACAAAACCCATGGCCACCACCTACCATTCCCTTGACCGTGAGCACCATCACCATCAAGGCTAGGCTATGCTCTTTCTTAGGTCGTAGGCTTGGTTTCGTTTACTTTGGTTCAATCGAAGCGGAGCTATAGATGATTTTCTATTAGCTCGAAGGGAAAATGAAGGTGAGAACTCCAATACTATTATATTTTATTTTGGATGATGATATGATGTTTGAAATGGATTTTTAATATGCTTTGATCATCAAGTTTGGATTGTTTTATATAAATATTGAAAATATATGCAAGTCACGGAAATACACGTCTATAAGTATAAAGGAAATCACTTTCCTCCATATTAATGAATTGGTGTATATGGAATGTTAAACCTCTTTAAAATGATTTAAAATTGAGTTTGAAATGTTTTATAAACATTTAAAAGTGTTTTGGTGAAGTTTGAATGAGAATTGAAAATTTGGTCAAAAATAGGCGCGTCGCGTAACGGCAGTTCACGATTTCGCGCCATGAAAGTCAAACCAGTTAATAGGTGGAATATAGCTCGAAATTCTTCGAGATAAGAATTTTCCAAACTATTATATCCATAGTTTTCCAGCAAAGAAATAAAATCGAGATTTCTATGAGTAGATTTTGAGATATGAGTAAAACAAGCTTTTTGAAAATTCACGGTTTTGCAGTTCAGAATCCAAAATTGGATTTCTTAGGAAATGATGTTTTAAAATTGTTTAAAAATGTGGAATAAATCTTTTAAAATGTTTTAAAGTGATTTGAGTAATAAGAATGAATTTTCAAATAATAAAAAGTCATTTTTGATAAATATAGCTTATAAAAGCGCATTCCGCAACACTTTTCTATAACTTTTAAATTTTAGTTTTAAACTAAAAAATTATTTTCCAAATCTTTTATAAATATTTTCAAAAGGATAGTTAAGTGTTTTAATAATGATTGGAGGTTTTCTAGATTATTTAAGAGAGTTTAAACAAATGTTTAAAGAAAAGCTATTATAAATAAGTGGTTTAAGCTTGGCTCTAAAAGCCAACGAAAACTAGATTTTTCTATTCGTGAGATCCGGATGTGAGATGATTAAACTAAGGAGATGTTCAGGAGCACCAGTGCCCTAGCTCACCTGGCCTCTTCCCCGGACGAGGGATAGATAAGTTCGAAATGTCAGAACGAGTTAAGTATAAAAGAGATTAAATTTTCCAAATTTAAATTAAATACAACTTTGATTGTATAGAGATGATCTTCTTATACGCGGTGTTAAATCTCGAAGAGGGAACTCATACTATTCGTGGAATTTAAAAGGTGATTTTGCCGTTATTCCGCCCATAGTATGTGTTGAATACAGGAATTGATATTGAGTAGAATTAGATGATTTCTATAGGTTCTGCTCACTTAATATTTACTGGTTTTGGATTAACATCCTAGATAACATGGTTTCAACCAAATCAAAATTATGAATTTGTGAATTAATAAATCTTTGTTATGATTTAAATGAAATAATTTGGAAATGTTTTCCTAAGTGAAAAAATGAAATGATTTGGAATTATTCCAAGATTTAAAAAGGGTTTTAAGTAATCAAAGCGTTTGATAAGAGAGGTTTAATAATTCCGTATATACCAAAAATAATGTTTTAGAAATATATATCTCTTCAAAAGAGATTTTGATAAAAAGAACTTAATCAATTCAAGAATGATTCCCTATTCACAGAACCTATTTTTATTGATGATTGGTTCAAAGGAACCGGGATCGGTTCTGATCTAGCATTTACCCCTCGTGTTGGGGTGTGCTCCATCAGTTGGAGTGTGCAGCATGATAGGGGGTTCTCACATTCTATTTGGTGGAGAGCAAGAGACTCTTACCCCTACATGTCCTTAGGAAAAGGGTTGGTTGTTAGTCGCGAGGCTGGCTGTAAAATCAGATTTGAGGTACTAGTGTATTCCATGGTGGTTGTGTCCACTGCTGATGGTTGAAAAGCCTTGATTGGTGGGTGTATCCACTGTCGATGGTTGAAAAGTCTAGACCCTCACATCGTGGTATTAGAGCTTAGGTTGAGCGAATACCTGAGCCTGATAAGGGTAAAGACACATCAGAGATAGGGTTAGTAATGCCCTAGGATGAGTAACTCATTAGAGATAGGGTTAGTAACACCCTAGAATGAGTTTGAGTATATATGAGTGCGTATTTGTTAATACATATACAAATGAATTTGGTTTTATATGAAATCATTTTACCTAAATATATATATATATATATATATATATATGTATGTATGTATATGTATTTGAAAAGGAAAGAATATTTTGGCAAAATTTTCAAAGAGCTTTCGAAATTATAAACATTTTTGTACAAATAATCTTAAAAGCCAGCTTTGGAAATAATTCTAGAAATATTTTCTTATTATTGACCAAAACTCTCTACCTAAGAATACGCTAGCAATTACCTACTACTTGTATCTAAAAGAATAATTGTTTTCCTTGTAGAAACCTTATGGGGTAAGTTACGTGAAAGGGGAGTCTTCTTGGGCGAATTGGGGTGAGAAGGATAGCCTCATTATTCTCTCTAGCGATGGTGAAACCGGGCATGCCTCGGGGGAAATTGGGTAGCAGATCCCACTAGCTCCATTTTGGAATCAGTAGAAGAGATTGAGCCAATGGAAGAAGAATCAAAACCCATGGAAGAGGAAATCGAGTCTATGGAGGAAGAATCAAAGCTGATGGAAGACCCTGATGATATCATATCAAGCGAATGTAGAAATGTAATATGAGATATGGACGAGGAGCATGTCGTATGGCAGGAGGGATCATCCGGTTCATATATAAACTGGAACGAGATAGAAAGCAACAATGAAGAAGCAACAGAAGAAGAAGAAGAGGATTGGGTCAAAGAATTTGAGAACCCTTAGTAGGAAAATGTGCAAGGCTTGGAAGAGTTAGAAGAGGGAGGAGTCATTCCTGGAATACCAGTCGACATGGGACATGTCCCATGGAACCAGCCATGACTACCCTAGGTAATGGGAGAGATACCAGAAGAAGATGGCAACATTTGTTATTAATGAATGGTTTTGGGTTTGTAGTAAACGATGTTTTAGCAACATTTGTTTTAAACCCTTAAATGACACTTGGAAGAGATTTTAAAGGTATATTTAAATCTTTAATAATAGGATTTTAAAGATAATAACAAATATTGAAATCTTTTATATAAAGATAGAAACGTTATAAGTTCAAACTTATAAAAGAAAAGAGAAGTTCATTATAACAATGTTTTGGTAATAAGTGATTTAATCACTTTGATTGTATTTTAAAGTAAGTAAAACTTGTTATGTATGAATATATTTAAAACAATTGAATAGGTATATAAGTACTTTTTAAGCATTTAAAACTAGTATAAGTAAAGAATGCATGTACATATACATATAATAAAGGAAGTTTTAATTATTAAAGGAGTATTAATTAATAAAGGAAGTTTTCACATTTAATATTGTTTAAAGGAAGTTTATGGCGATTTATCAATTTAATGAATTATTTTGAAAATGAGTTTTTCAAAAACCACTAAGATATGTTTAGAAATGTATTATAATAAAAAGATATTTATCTTTTGAAAAGAAATGTTTTCTTTAAGTAAGATTATTGGAAATAAAAATGTAAAATGGTTATGTATAAAGAAGCATCTTTATAAAAGTTTGAATAAAGAATGAAAGTTTTATGAAATTTTTTCTTAAAATTCTTGAAATATTATTTTCATATGAAGTATATGGATTATTTCATTGCACGATTTAATCTAAGATTCGAGTGCAGAATTTTGAGGTGTTTACACTTATCCGAAAAAGGATTTACTGCTCGATTCTTGATGACGAACATTGATGAGGGTTTATGGTTAGATACTTGAGTTTTCTATCATAATTGAGAGCTGTGAAAGGAGAACTAAAGTTCTGATCAGGAAGCCTGGTCAGAGTCCGCACTAAAGGATCGGGGGGAGGGGGGGTCAATACTAGTTTGGAAGTAAAGTTGTGGATTCGAATAGAAGACAGAATCAGATATTGCGTAAAAGTGATCTATATACATCGTACATGTATAAATTTTAAAATAAATATTTTGGGCAAATCTTTGGGGGTTTTTTTTGGGTAATTTTGGGGACGAAAATCTTTTAAGGAGGGGAGTTTGTAACGACCCTTAAATTTATCACTTTGATAAATTGTATTTATTTTTAAATATATGCAAATAAAAGAATAATATTGTTTTAAGTGATAATAAGTAATAGTAATCTTATTTTGAATAAATATTTAAATAAAATATTTTCCTCGAAATTTATATCGATAAGATAGCATTGAATTTAAATAATCGATTTATTTAATTTTAATTGAGATTTAATGATTTAAAAATTATTTTAATTATCCAAATAATTATTTTTAATGATGATAATTCATTTTGAATAGTTATAAAGTGATAATGAATCATTTATAATAATTTTTATAAAGATATATATTTGATTTTGAAATATAAGGAAAAATCGATAACGCTTTATCGGTATATTGGCAATTATTGTAAATAACTATTAATAATAATTTATATGGTTTTATAATTTAAATATGATCGTTTTAATTAGTTTAAAATGATAAGAAATTTATTTTTGAATTTTGTTTACAAATATATGTACGTTAATAAATAAGAGAAAATGTGACCGATAATCGGTTCTCCGGATTTTAACGATTTAACGAACAAAAGTTGTTCGAAGACGTTCGAAGTGTTATGCACCTACATGTACATACATATATATGTCACATGCACATGATAACATGCATATAAACATATATATAGAAAAATAATTAAGTATAAAAGTATAATATAAAATATATAATATATTTTAAGATTTCTTACTCCTTAAGCATACATAAGTCAACATATGCAAACATGAGAAGATGGAAGTGCTGGACACATGGGGAGGAGGCTTTTTCTGTGCCTAGGGAGAGGGGAGGTGTGTTGGTGAAACCATATAGTGGTGATGAAGATGATGATGTATGCATGGATACTTTTACTCTCCTCTTTTTCTATAAATACCACCCCTCCCAATACCATTCCACTTCTTCTTCCTCTTCTTTTCAAGCTTTCTAAGAGCCTCTCTAATGGCCTCTTATTCATAAAAAATATTTTAGAAAAGTTAGAAAAAATTATATCAAATAAAAGAGGAAAAATGTATACACTAGTTTATAATATCGATCAACTTCAAAACTAGTTCGAAACACCTCCTCTTCACTTCCAAAACCCACGGCCACCACCCACCATTCCCTTGGCTGTGAGCACCATCACCATCAAGGCTAGGTCGAGCTCTCTCTTAGTTCATAGGCTTGGTTTCGTTTGCTTTGGTTCGATCGTAGCGGAGCTATAGCTGATTTTCTATTAGCTCGAAGGGAAAATGAAGGTGAGAACTCCTATACTATTATATTTTATTTTGGATGATGATATGATGTTTTAAATGGATGTTTAATATGCTTTGGTCATCAAGTTCGGATTGTTTCATATGAATATTGAAAATATATGCAAGTCATGGAAATACACGTCGAAAAGCACAAAGAAATCACTTTCCTCCATATTAATGAATTTGTAACGACCCGTAAATTTTAACCGTTTTAATAATGTAATTAATTAAAATTTTGCGAAATTTTAACGATAAAATTTTGAAATATAAATTTGATATTTGGAATGCGTCTAGTTAAACATAGCAACTGGTAAATTTTCGTCCGAAAATATGAAGTTTATTTCGCGCGTAAATTTACTTCAATTTAATCAGTTAAAAAGCAATGAAAATAAAATGTTTTCGGAACCTAAATATTTTTACATAGAAAAATTCTAAACCATCTTCTGAGCAAAACGACATTTTTCGTTTTTCAAAATTCGGACTTCTTTAGCTCCGTCGATTTTATTTTTCTGCGATTTTCTTGCATTTTCCGATAGTAGAAAATTCGAATTTTTTTATAATTAAATCGTACCACAAACATCTGCATACCGTTTTGATCGTCTCATCGTGATGATCTCCGCGGTATATTTATTTATACATTTCGATGTCCGGTACGCAATGAAAGAAGCGTAACGATCCAATGTATCGGTATCCGTTTTAACATTTGATTTTGATATGTGTGTCCACTCAAATTTACAACGGTTGAAGAGAAAAATAAGCAGCCGTTTGCTATCATTTTATTTTTCCTGAATTCACGCATAGACTTTTCTTATTCCTAGCTATCAATAAATTTTGGAATCAATGCCTGACCTCTTATTTCATTTGCTGTTTCCAATATTACCTTTTCTATTCCCTATGTCACGTTGTTCATTTCTCTACTGTCAAATTCTTTGGTCTTCTTCGTTTTTGAAAATAATACATGAAAATTCCAATAACCCATTTTTCCAGATCCACCAAAACACTGTCTCCTTCCCTATCGAACATCCAAAGCAACCCGGCCTTACCTGCCGTGCTCCCCTTTCCCTACCACAGTCAAGCACGCTGCCACCATCTCCAAAGCTTCCACCTTGAAACCATAGCACACCTTTCCGAGAACGCTTCCCTCGTGCTCACGCCTTGCAGCCATCTCCCAGTCCGGCCTCAAAATCCTTCGCCTGCCACCACTTCGACTCCACCTCCATCATGCCAACACCATCTCGACCTCCACCTTGTTGGCAACAAACCCGAGTTCACTTGAGCTTGCATCACCTCCCGAAGTGTTTCCCTGTCACTTTTGTAAGTTATATAAGGTTCTGTGAACTTTTATATTTAGTTCCCTATCTTCGTATTATATATACATAATAATATAATATTAAAATATAGATTATATTGGGCAAGATCTGTTGTTTGTAAACCTTGTGAACTTTGAGTAGCTATTTACATGTGCAGAGCACGTTGTTATGTATATAGTATGTTTATAGTTTGGTACATAGATTATATAGTACAAAATTTGATTGAATGTTTATACTAAATATTAAATTTTGAACCGCGACTTGTTATATTCATACCCTATATATATTTTAGAAGATGCTTTTCATACTTATATGCTATTTACATATATGCACATTTCGACAGAAAGGCTTTCAGATGTCAGTATATATACTTTTATAATATATAAATTTAATTAATACTTGTTGTTGTTGTTTATATATTTGTCTCTGTAGATAAATATATTTGGGCTTGGGTTTCACATATGCATAATATATTTTGGCTGCATGTCACAGATTGTTGTATATTAGTATTTATACATTTCGAATATGACATATAGATTTGTAGTATTGGCTTCTTAGTCAATGACACATACATATACACTGCTATGCAAGTATTGTTTTGTTTGTATATTACATATATATTAGTGGTCAGTGAAGATTTTTAGGCATGTCCACATGAATATTCAGTTTTATATTTGGTTACGTGCATTTGGTCTGGGCGAACAAGTAGATATATATTTGAACAAAACAAGTTATAGAGAAAAAAAAATAAGTATTTTATACGTGATGAATATTCAGTTTTATAAGTTATTATGTGTATATTTATATCAGGTTGATATTTAAAGCTTTATATTAGTAATATATGTAATGATGCGTGTATATATATATATATATATGTTTTAAATAGGATTCGTTTTTTTGAAAGTTTATTTATATCTTTCATTTATATCGAGCTAATTTGATTTTTTTCCCATCGATTCCTTTTATCAGCTTTGTTCATTGAATGAGTGTCCGTACTACTTCGCTTTGGAAATTCGTGCTTGAATCAGTAACTCATTTCATCTTCTAGTCTCTCTAACCTCTAAAGGTGAGCACTCACTCACGATTAACGTTCTTTTATTTATTAAATTTGATTTCAATTGAAACGACAATTGAAATATGCTGCTGTTAGATATTTACACTGTTATTACCTGTATCAGTTCACCTGTGACATCTGACATCAATATCTGTTATATATGCAATGATAATCCAGTTTGATTGTTAAATGATTGATTGTTTGATGTTTACAATTGGACGTTAAAATTGTAATGTATAAAGTGATAAATATTATGCAAGTAAATTTGATGTAGGATAATTAAAAATTTGAATTGACATATATGTTGAATTTGATTAGTTGAATATGACCCCTTTTATTTGTTAAATAAATTGACATGTAAAATAGTGATAATTACACTTTGAACCATTGAACGTATATTGGATTAATTGTTGTAGTGTAAAAATTGAAATTGAATGACAAGTGAAAACCGTAATGTAATAATCTTTAATCTGCATGAAATGATAGTGTAGATTCTAGAAATAATTATATTAATTCGTACAAATAACAATGTGAATTAATACGATTATTTCGGGATTATTTAAATTGATTATTGGATTGATATTGATTGTTGTTCTTGCTTGTTTATTTACTTTGACACCATCCCAGTTATCACCCTGCAAGTTCCCTTTGCTATGCTTTGATTTTGAATTGAATTGGAATCGGGTTGAAATGATAGATACCCAAATTGAACTTTGACCTAGGATAGAGAATTAAATAAAACCCGATTGGTCAATAATTTGATTTAAAAATAAATGAAGTTTTTATTTGAATAAATAATATGGTTTTGAAATGAAGTTGAATTTTGAATTTTAATGAAAGGAAAATGTTAATATTTAATAATCTGAAACAAAATATTAACAATGTAATTGATGAAAGAATGTTGTTTAATTTGAGAAATGATTGAATTAAGTTTGAAATGATTTAATAATTAAGTTTGAAATTATAATTAAGTTGAAATTATTAAACTTTGAAATATTTAATAATTAAGTTTTGAATTATTTAATAATTAAATAAGATTGAATTATTTAATGATTAAATTGAATTGAATTCTTTAATAAGAAAAATTGAACTTTTGAAATAAGTGAATTTTACTTCGTAAATAATTGAAATTGAGTTTTCTTTATTAAGTAAGTTTTTGGAAAATTATTTAAATAAGTAAATAAGTGAAATTTAATTTCTTTAACAAGAAATAAAATGTGATTTATTGAAATTAATATAAGACTTGAAATTTAAAGAATTTGATTTGATGAATTTAATTTAATTCAATTTGTAAGTTTTGATATAAGGAAGTTGAATTTAAATAATGGATTTAATGAATTGGAAATTTAATAGAAATTGTTTTGAATGGCAAATTTACTTAATGAATATTGAATGCAATCAATAAATGAAGTTAAATTGATTTGAATGTTAAATTAAATTAATTTAAATGATTTCGGAATGAAACTTATATGAACTTGAATCAATATTTGAATTGTTTTAAATAGAAATTGAAATTGAATTATAAGATTTTGAAATTATAAATGTGGAAGTTTTGAAACGTAAATATTGGAAATTGATTTAGAAAGACAAATGAAATGTTGGTTTACGAATTGAAATTGAAATTGAATTTGATTTGGTTTTTGAAATATACAAACGACTAATCGGTGTAATAATTACGAAAGTTATTAAAGAGACCGGAATCGGTTATGGATATACTCTCTATCTAAACCGAAACCACTTTAATAACTATACGCGGAGTGTGATCCAGAATGAAGTGGTTGGAATGATGTACGTGATGACTGAAGAAAGAGAACGATAATGGATAGCCTTGACACTTGTGTCAAATTGGAAATGACTAAAACAGGAGCCGTGCCGGGCCAATGGAGGTCAGCTACCTCAAGTGAACACACTTCTTCGAACTACTCATTACTTGTTGTCGATTGGTGCACCCTTGATTTTGGGAGTGTTGTTTCACGGTGTTGCGGTCGCTGCGGCGATGCGTTCTCACCAGTCCGGATCAGGCGAACGGTAGTGTCACTACCTTGGGTATTGCCTCATGTGCCTTGTCATACTTGTATTCCTTTATACACGACCACTACGATTTTGGTTTGTACCTTTAGTATATGGATTGCCCTCTAGTGACTTCCGGTTTTGGGGAAACTACGGTCTTGTATATGCTCTTGGGAATAAAAATGTGTTAAGGGGGATAATGGTAACGCCTTAACACTATTTTGATACCTTATATTACTGATAGACATTATCTACTTAGCGTACATTACTACCTAGTAGATAGTTTAACGGATCCTTAAAGGATGGTTATTCCAAACATCCTTTGAGTTATTTGTATTTCAATTGCTATTTCACTTGAGTTGGATTTATTGATATAAGAATGTTAATCCTGACTCGAGTGTTTTGTGTTTTCTTTACGCTCGGGTCAGACTGAGTGAACCAGTATTCGAGACTCACTTTTGAAGTTGGAGCTTTGCTTGAAGATCCAACCATCCAATCTGCTTTCAGTATTCGATGATTCCAGTGATGTATTCTGATTTGTATCTGATGTATCGTATTACTCTTCCATTGTATCTGGTTTAAACTCTAATGTAACTTATATATTTATATAGTAGCTTCATGAACTACTATCTCTTTTATTTCCGCTGCACTTATTACTCTGTGTCTGTGATCTGCGATTATTTATTGTATATGTTCAGTTTTGCCAAATTTAAATTAACAACGCGGTATTTTGAGCAATTCAATCCCGGCATGAGTGTCTACCTATACACTTATAATGGATGCGAATGGTCCAAAATATCGGGTCGTTACAGTTGGTATCAGAGCTTTGGTTGCTCTAGGCAAAACTTAACATATAGGGTAAATGTATTTACTAAATCACTTTCATTCGAGTTTCAATCTCTTCCTTTGACTCAATTCCTTTGAATTTTGGAACGTTCCCTGCGGTTTCAAAATTCATTCGTGTCCCTCACCATTCGTCTTCTTTTAATTCCGGAGTATCCCATAACTCCACTTCGAATGATCTTTATATTGAATCGGCGATCTCGCCAATCTTCGAATGATTTTAAAGGGGTGAAACTCCTTTACAATAGGCATTGATTTACTGGAGATTTCTGTATCCTCGGTTTACGATACTATCTATCCCCTGCTATATCTGAATTCCATCTCTTGAGATCGAGTGTTGATTTACCTCGGAATTCAGCATCGATCTTATTCTTGAAGTTACGGACGACCCGGTTAAGGTTGCCCGTGAATTAAATAAACTCATCCATCTCCCGATTGTGGTAATTGAATTATCTTATCTTCTGTTTCAAACTTATTTTCAAATCAAAATTCTCGTTGATTTGATTTCCATCAAATTTGAAACTCTATCCTAGCTTTGAAAAGTCCATTCTTGTATCGTCAAACGGGAAAGTGTATTTGTAAATCTATATGTTAAAATGTTTTATACATTGTGTTGTTTGAGTTGTTGATGTGATTTGGGTTTTCGATTGATTTGTCTGATCAACGCTATCGATAGAATTTCCAAAACGCTTGAATAGAGCAAACTAACACAATATTACTTTTTTAAAATTTGGTAAATGAAATAAATTTTGAATAATTATATTATATATATAAGTGGGATTTTCTGAATTTTGATAGTAAATTGAATTGTTTGTTAATAAATAATATTGGATTTTAAATATGTCACCTAAACCATTGGCTTTGTCTCATATATAAATAATTGAGATAAAACATGGTTTATAATTTATTTGGAAATTGTAATGAATTTAAATCAAGAATTTGAGAATTTTATCTCCGGTGATTCAAACTTTGATTTGAAAGTTTTAAAGTGTATAATATTTAAATATTTTCAAATAGAAATCATTCCAAAGAAATTTTAGATGTTTAATCAGTGTTCTTCTCTTTGTCACTGGAAAATAATTTTGATGATGACGGCCGCATCATCGACATTCATTTTCGAGTTTCGAAGTGGAGAAACCATCCTGTAGCTTTGCTACGGTTTTGTTGGGAAAAATATTTAATTTGAATTTCTTAAGTATGACTTGATTTATATATATATATATATATATATATATATATATGGGTATATCATTTTAAATTTAATTTGATTTAATATATATAGTATATACATAATTATTCTAAAGGGTATGGAAGTTAATCGGAAATCTAAATCTTAAAAATCATGTTAAAGGATGTTTTCAATTATAAATAAAGCTAAATTTTGAATAAGTATTTAAACTTGAGATAATTGAATTTGAAAATTTTATTTGTATAGTACTAAATTGCATTTCAATATAACTAACCTAAATTATTCATAAGTTAAAATGTAATTGGATAATATACAATATAAAATAATTTTATAAATAAAATTTGAGTGTTTATAATAAATGTTATACACTAAATATTGATTATAAAGATGTCAATAGAGTTAGATAGGATAATAAGTAAAACTCAGTTAATAATGAAATAAATTGTTTTGAAGGAATTAATAAATTGTTTTGAAAGAATTAATAAATTTGTTTTGAAAGAATTAATAAATTGAAATTTGATCAACTTATGAAAATACCTTGAATTTGAAAGCAATTAGTGAATATAAACTAATTTAAATCGAAACTTTTATGGTTTAAATTAATTTATATGGGTTAAGTATATGTGATTAGATATATTAAGTAGAATTAATTCAACAATAATTTGGAATAAAGAAGAATTAAATTTGTTGAATAAAATATGATTGTAATAAATGACTATTTAAGTTTATGATTTTAGAAATTGTTAATAAAGGATAATTGGATAATAAAACAATGAATAAATGAGATAAATAAAATAAAATTTTGTTTTGAAGAAATCTTTGGTATCAAATATTAATAAATTGGAATTAAATCAACTTATTGAAATACCCTGAATTTTTAAATCAAACATTGAGTATTAATTAAGGTAAATTGAAATTTATACGGTTTAAACTAATTGTTTTATTTTATTCTCAATCTGTTTTCTTTCTGGTTGTTCTATTCTCCTACCTCCTTCCTTTTCGGGGACGAAAAGTTTTGAGTAGGGGAGAGTGTAACGACCCGTAAATTTTAACCGTTTTAATAACGTAATTAATTAAAATTTTGCGAAATTTTAACGATAAAATTTTGAAATATAAATTTGATATTTGGAATGCGTCTAGTTAAACATAGCAACTGGTAAATTTTCGTCCGAAAATATGAAGTTTATTTCGCGCGTAAATTTTCTTCAATTTAATCAGTTAAAAAGCAATGAAAATAAAATGTTTTCGGAACCTAAATATTTTTACATAGAAAAATTCTAAACCATCTTCTGAGCAAAACATCATTTTTCGTTTTTCAAAATTCGGACTTCTTTAGCTCCGTCGATTTTATTTTTCTGCGATTTTCCTGCATTTTCCGATAGTAGAAAATTCGAATTTTTTTATAATTAAATCGTACCACAAATATCTGCATACCGTTTTGATCGTCTCATCGTGATGATCTCCGCGGTATATTTATTTATACATTTCGATGTCCGGTATGCAATGAAAGAAGCGTAATGATCCAATGTATCGGTATCCATTTTAACATTTGATTTTGATATGTGTGTCCACTCAAATTTACAACGGTTGAAGAGAAAAATAAGCAGCCGTTTGCTATCATTTTAGTTTTCCTGAATTCACGCATAGACTTTTCTTATTCCTAGCTATCAATAAATTTTGGAATCAATGCCTGACCTCTTATTTCATTTGCTGTTTCCAATATTACCTTTTCTATTCCCTATGTCACGTTGTTCATTTCTCTACTGTCAAATTCTTTGGTCTTCTTCGTTTTTGAAAATAATACATGAAAATTCCAATAACCCATTTTTCCAGATCCACCGAAACACTGTCTCCTTCCCTATCGAACATCCAAAGCAACCCGGCCTTACCTGCCGTGCTCCCCTTTCCCTACCACAGTCAAGCACGCTGCCACCATCTCCAAAGCTTCCACCTTGAAACCATAGCACACCTTTCCGAGAACGCTTCCCTCATGCTCACGCCTTGCAGCCATCTCCCAGTCCGGCCTCAAAATCCTTCGCCTGCCACCACTTCGACTCCACCTCCATCATGCCAACACCATCTCGACCTCCACCTTGTTGGCAACAAACCCGAGTTCACTTGAGCTTGCATCACCTCCCGAAGCGTTTCCCTGTCACTTTTGTAAGTTATATAAGGTTCTATGAACTTTTATATTTAGTTCCCTATCTTCGTATTATATATACATAATAATATAATATTAAAATATAGATTATATTGGGCAAGATTTTTTTTTTGTAAACCTTGTGAACTTTGAGTAGCTATTTACATGTGCAGAGCACGTTGTTATGTATATAGTATGTTTATAGTTTGGTACATAGATTATATAGTACAAAATTTGATTGAATGTTTATATTAAATATTAAATTTTGAACCGCGACTTGTTATATTCATACCCTATATATATTTTAGAAGATGCTTTTCATACTTATATGCTATTTACATATATGCACATTTCGACAAAAAGGCTTTCAGATGTCAGTATATATACTTTTATAATATATAAATTTAATTAATACTTGTTGTTGTTGTTTATATATTGGTCTCTGTAGATAAATATATTTGGGCTTGGGTTTCACATATGCATAATATATTTTGGCTGCATGTCACAGATTGTTGTATATTAGTATTTATACATTTCGAATATGACATATAGATTTGTAGTATTGGCTTCTTAGTCAATGACACATACATATACACTGCTATGCAAGTATTGTTTTGTTTGTATATTACATATATATTAGTGGTCAGTGAAGATTTTTAGGCATGTCCACATGAATATTCAGTTTTATTTTGGTTACGTGCATTTGGTCTGGGCGAACAAGTAGATATATATTTGAACAAAACAAGTTATAGAGAAAAAAAATAAGTATTTTATACGTGATGAATATTCAGTTTTATAAGTTATTATGTGTATATTTATATCAGGTTGATATTTAAAGCTTTATATTAGTAATATATGTAATGATGCGTGTATATATATATATATATATATATGTTTTAAATAGGATTCGTTTTTTTGAAAGTTTATTTATATCTTTCATTTATATCGAGCTAATTTGATTTTTTTCCCATCGATTCCTTTTATTAGCTTTGTTCATTGAATGAGTGTCCGTACTACTTTGCTTTGGAAATTCGTGCTTGAATCAGTAACTCATTTCATCTTCTAGTCTCTCTAACCTCTAAAGGTGAGCACTCACTCACGATTAACGTTCTTTTATTTATTAAATTTGATTTCAATTGAAACGACAATTGAAATATGCTGCTGTTAGATATTTACACTGTTATTACCTGTATCAGTTCACCTGTGACATCTGACATCAATATCTGTTATATATGCAATGATAATCCAGTTTGATTGTTAAATGACTGATTGTTTGATGTTTACAATTGGACGTTAAAATTGTAATGTATAAAGTGATAAATATTATGCAAGTAAATTTGACGTAGGATAATTAAAAATTTGAATTGACATATATGTTGAATTTGATTAGTTGAATATGACCCCTTTTATTTGTTAAATAAATTGACATGTAAAATAGTGATAATTACACTTTGAACCATTGAACGTATATTGGATTAATTGTTGTAGTGTAAAAATTGAAATTGAATGACAAGTGAAAACCGTAATGTAATAATCTTTAATCTGCATGAAATGATAGTGTAGATTCTAGAAATAATTATATTAATTCGTACAAATAACAATGTGAATTAATACGATTATTTCAGGATTATTTAAATTGATTATTGGATTGATATTGATTGTTGTTCTTGCTTGTTTATTTACTTTGACACCATCCCAGTTATCACCCTGCAAGTTCCCTTTGCTATGCTTTGATTTTGAATTGAATTGGAATCGGGTTGAAATGATAGATACCCAAATTGAACTTTGACCTAGGATAGAGAATTAAATAAAACCCGATTGGTCAATAATTTGATTTAAAAATAAACGAAGTTTTTATTTGAATAAATAATATGGTTTTGAAATGAAGTTGAATTTTGAATTTTAATGAAAGGAAAATGTTAATATTTAATAATTTGAAACAAAATATTAACAATGTAATTGATGAAAGAATGTTGTTTAATTTGAGAAATGATTGAATTAAGTTTGAAATGATTTAATAATTAAGTTTGAAATTATAATTAAGTTGAAATTATTAAACTTTGAAATATTTAATAATTAAGTTTTGAATTATTTAATAATTAAATAAGATTGAATTATTTAATGATTAAATTGAATTGAATTCTTTAATAAGAAAAATTGAACTTTTGAAATAAGTGAATTTTACTTCGTAAATAATTGAAATTGAGTTTTCTTTATTAAGTAAGTTTTTGGAAAATTATTTAAGTAAGTAAATAAGTGAAATTTAATTTCTTTAACAAGAAATAAAATGTGATTTATTGAAATTAATATAAGACTTGAAATTTAAAGAATTTGATTTGATGAATTTAATTTAATTCAATTTGTAAGTTTTGATATAAGGAAGTTGAATTTAAATAATGGATTTAATGAATTGGAAATTTAATAGAAATTGTTTTGAATGGCAAATTTACTTAATGAATATTGAATGCAATCGATAAATGAAGTTAAGTTGATTTGAATGTTAAATTAAATTAATTTAAATGATTTTGGAATGAAACTTATATGAACTTGAATCAATATTTGAATTGTTTTAAATAGAAATTGAAATTGAATTATAAGATTTTGAAATTATGAATGTGGAAGTTTTGAAACGTAAATATTGGAAATTGATTTAGAAAGACAAATGAAATGTTGGTTTACGAATTGAAATTGAAATTGAATTTGATTTGGTTTTTGAAATATACAAACGACCAATCGGTGTAATAATTACGAAAGTTATTAAAGAGACCGGAATCGGTTATGGATATACTCTCTATCTAAACCGAAACCACTTTAATTACTATACGCGGAGTGTGATCCAGAATGAAGTGGTTGGAATGATGTACGTGATGATTGAAGAAAGAGAACGATAATGGATAGCCTTGACACTTGTGTCAAATTGGAAATGACTAAAACAGGAGCCGTGCCGGGCCAATGGAGGTCAGCTACCTCAAGTGAACACACTTCTTCGAACTACTCATTACTTGTTGTCGATTGGTGCACCCTTGATTTTGGGAGTGTTGTTTCACGGTGTTGCGGTCGCTGCGGCGATGCGTTCTCACAAGTCCGGATCAGGCGAACGGTAGTGTCACTACCTTGGGTATTGCCTCATGTGCCTTGTCATACTTGTATTCCTTTATACGCGACCACTACGATTTTGGTTTGTACCTTTAGTATATGGATTGCCCTCTGGTGACTTCCGGTTTTGGGGAAACTACGGTCTTGTATATGCTCTTGGGAATAAAAATGTGTTAAGGGGGATAATGGTAACGCCTTAACACTATTTTGATACCTTATATTACTGATAGACATTATCTACTTAGCGTACATTACTACCTAGTAGATAGTTTAACGGATCCTTAAAGGATGGTTATTCCAAACATCCTTTGAGTTATTTGTATTTCAATTGCTATTTCACTTGAGTTGGATTTATTGATATAAGAATGTTAATCCTAACTCGAGTGTTTTGTGTTTTCTTTACGCTCGGGTCAGACTGAGTGAACCAGTATTCGAGACTCACTTTTGAAGTTGGAGCTTTGCTTGAAGATCCAGCCATCCATTCTGCTTTCAGTATTCGATGATTCCAGTGATGTATTCTAATTTGTATCTGATGTATCGTATTACTCTTCCATTGTATCTGGTTTAAACTCTGATGTAACTTATATATTTATATAGTAGCTTCATGAACTACTATCTCTTTTATTTCCGCTGCACTTATTACTCTATGTCTGTGATCTGTGATTATTTATTGTATATGTTCAGTTTTGCCAAATTTAAATTAACAACGCGGTATTTTGTGCAATTCAATCCCGGCATGAGTGTCTACCTATACACTTATAATGGATGCGAATGGTCCAAAATATCGGGTCGTTACAGAATTGGTGTATATGGAATATTATGCCTCTTTAAAATGGTTTAAAAATGAGTTTGAAATGTTTTATAAACATTTAAAAGTGTTTTTGGTGAAGTTTGAATGAGAATTGAAAATTTAGTCAAAAATAGGTGCGTTGCTTAACGGTAGTTCGCGATTTCACGCCATAAAAGTCAAACAAGTGTAAAAGGTGGAATATAGCTCGGAATTCTTTGAGATAAAATTTTTCCAAACTATAATATCCATAGTTTTCCAACGAAGAAAGAAAATCAAGATTTCGATGAGTAGATTTTGAGATATGAGTAAAACAAGCTTTTTGAAAAATCACGGTTTTGCAGTTCGGAATCCAAAATTGAATTTCTTAGGAAATGATGTTTTAAAATTGTTTAAAAATGTGGAATAAATCTTAAATCTTTTAAAATGTTTTAAAAGTGATTTGAGTAATGAAAATGAATTTTCAAATAATAAATAGTCATTTTGATTAATATAGCTTATAAAAGCGCTTTCCACAGCACTTTTCCGCAACACTTTTCTATAACTTTTAAATTTTAGTTTTAAACTTAACAATTCTTTTCCAAATCTTTTATAAATGTTTTCAAAAGGATAATTAAGTGTTTTAATAATGATTGGAGGTTTTCTAGCTTATTTAAGAGAGTTTAAATAAATGTTTAAAGAAAAGCTATTATAAATAAGTGGTTTAATCTTTGCTCTAAAAACCGATGAGTAGACTAGATTTTTCTATTCGTAAGATCTGAATGTGAGTTGCTTAAACTAAGGAGATGTTCACGAGCACCAGTGCCTTGGCTTGCCTGGCCTCTTCCCTGGGCGAGGGATAGATAAGGTCAAAATGTTGGAAACGACATAAGTATAAAAAAAGATTAAATTTACCGAATTTAAATTAAATACAACTTTGATTGTATAGAGATGATCTTCTTATACTTGGTGTAAAATCCCGAAGAGGGAACTCGTACTACTCGTGGAATTTAAAAGGTGATTTCGCCATTATTCTGCACATAGTATGTGTTGAATACGGGAATTGATATTAAGTAGAATTAGATGATTTCTATAGATCCTGCTCACTTAATATTTACTGGTTTTGGATTAACATCCTAGATAACATAGTTTAAACCAAATCAAAATTATAAAATTTTGAATTAAGAAATCTTTGTTAAGATTTAAATGAAATAATTTGGAAATGTTTTCCTAAGTGAAAAATTGAAATGATTTGGAATTATTCTAAGATTTAAAAAGGTTTTAAGTAATCAAAGGATTTGATAAGAGAGGTTTAATAATTTCATATATACCGAAAAGAATGTTTTAGAAATATATATCTCTCCAAAAGAGATTTTGATAAAAAGAACTTAATCAATTAAAGAATGATTCCCTATTCATAGAACCTTTTTTTATCGATGATTGGTTCGAAGGAACCGGGGTCGGATCTAGGGTAAATCCCTATCTGAAAACCACTTCGAACCAATGTATGCGTTCGAAATTTGAAGACTTGATAAAGAAAATGAAGGATGAAGTCCGATGATTTTCGGGGTGAAAGGACTACTTGTTGATAATTCTAGTTAGTTCCCAAAAACTAAAGTAGCAGCGGTCCCTTCATTTCTAAAACTCTTTGGGTTGTAAGGACTTTTCGTTACTAATACTAGGGATAATTCCCGACAGGATGTGGTAGGAGAGAGTGTTCGGCTTCGTTCAGTCCCAGAACAAACTTATATGGTTGAATGTCTAACATTGCATTTCTAGTTACATAAGTGATCTCTACGAACGTATTATCTACTTGGTGGCGGAGAAGGCAACTTCTCTTAGCTCCTGGGACGTACGAGCTCAGGAGTTATACGTTTGTAAAAATCAGTTGTGTGACCATGGAATGGTAGTATGGCATTCAATGGAAGATGATGTGCTATGTGAAAGGTGATCGCTACCTCAAGCCTTACACCCGGAAATGCCCAAAATAGGGTAGATGCGGCAAGGCTATGTGGTTCGCAACCATTAGGATACGATCATCCCCTTCTAGATATATTTATTCCCGCTATGATATTCGCGACTTAAATTATTATAGATGTATGCTGTGAGGGCCCTCGGATAGGTCAGAATGACCATGATAATGACATATTCAGTACTATCTAGAGATGTACTGCCTCGGTACATTCCTCTACAGATGTATTGCCGGAAGGTAGTCCCTTCACCCGATCATTTGTATGGAAATACATTCCTGTAATAAGTGCCTGCCATTTTGTTTGTAGAGCCTAGTATGTTGGAATTTAATAACGGTAACAATTTCGGCTAAGATTGATATATTTACTTGCAAATGTTTTCAAAGATATATCAGTAAAAATAATATCAAGTATTTTTACGTAAGAATGTTTTGGTTATTGTAATAGCCCGCACCTCACTTAACGCAAATATTGTCCCCAACTTAGTCACCTCCGCCTCATGGGCCAAGCCAAGGTGTAGGGTTTTGTTCCTCAAAAGGCCTCGACGTTGTTATGAGGTGAAGGCTTTGGTATATAAGCACCCACTTCATAGTGTTTTTCCGCGATGTGGGACTATTATTCCCATTTTGAAGGGGTGTTACAATCTCCCCTCCTTTAGAGCCCAACGTCCTCGTTGGCTCATGAACACAACACCACCCAGGCGTCGTGGCTGTAACACGTACAGGCCACAATTCCGGCTGGGTATGGCTCTGATACCAATGTAACAGCTCGCACCTCACTTAACGCAGATATTGTCCCCAACTTAGTCACCTCCGCCTCATGGGCCAAGCCAAGGTGTGGGGTTTTGTTCCTCAAAAGGCCTCAACGTTGTTATGAGGTGAAGGCTTTGTTATATAAGCACCCACTTCATAGTGTTATTCCACGATGTGGGACTATTATTCCCATTTTGAAGGGGTGTTACAGTTATCATAAAGTAAAAACCCGTTCCGTGTTTATGTGCGGCGTGGTCTTATGAGATACCTTTTTGTTTTCAGAACATGTATTTTAAGTTCTCACACCAGTCCCATTGTAACGACCCGGAATTTTCGATCCCGAAAATTCCAGATAGTTATGAAAAGAAGAAAGAGATAGAAGAAAGAAACAGAAAACATAACACAGATCCTCACATTCGCAGCGGATAAAATATAATATCAAATAATAGCAGTTTATAAAAGAATATCATATCAGTAAATTTCCAGTCTAATACATCAGAGTTACAACCATTGTGACGACCCGCCCTTCTCGACCCTCGAAAATCGACACAAAATACTCAACAGTATAATATGCCGACGATCGAACGCCGGAAAAGACAGATTGTAGGAAAAGAAAGAAGGTAGAAGAAGAAGAAACTAAACAACATCAGAACCTCACAGTCGCAGCGGAATAAAATATAATATATAGAACAGAACTTTACACAAATCAAAACTATATCTGTTTATATACAATACATCATCATCAGAGTATATCAATACAACCAATCATAACCAGTCAAACAGTCTCAACAATCACAGCAGCGGAATAATACAAGTACGAGAAATACGTCTCGGACTCCAGCTCCTCTCCTGAGCTCCATAGTAACCTATCCTGTAATATACTCGGTCTGACCCGGGCATTATAATAAAATAACACCCGAGTCAGTCTGGAATACCAGCGCATCATAAATACATCCAAACTGATTTTTTTAAGTTCAAAAATCCTTTGAAACAAAAGCATCTCGTAAGACCACGCCACAAATAAACATGTCGGGTTTTTACCTTACGATAGCTAAAACACTTTTTATAAAAATCCTCTGATATTATAATAGTGTCTATTTACAAATACTTATTAAAATAGCTGAAATTGTTACATGATTAAATTCCAGCATACTAGGTATACAAACAAAACTCGTACAAGGTACGTAGGGAAAATGGATTTCCAACGAATGACTAGGCACTGGGGTACCACCTGTCACAGTACGTGGCCTAGATCATGCGTACACGAGAGGGAGAGAGAGGTAGCGGCCTGGATTTGGATGATAGATTTGAACGGCCCTGATTTGGTTGTGGTAAATTAAAATTAAATTAAAAAGAAATTTATTTAAAAATCTTGTTCAAAACTTTGTAAATTCATATCTGGTGCATATGGTATCAGATTTCAATGAAACTGGAAGCATTGGAATCGCAGAGAGACGTACAACGTGACTGGTGGTGATGTGTTTTCATGGGACGGACTTGTATGGACGAATGCTTTCGTGACGTCGTCAGGTGGACGATGGGCATTCAAAGTGAAATGTTCTGTAAAGGTATCGTTTAGCCTCAAGCCTCATCAACCGGGAATGACTGAAAATCAGGGGTTATGCAGAAAGGCTTCGTGGGTAGCCCCCACTTGAGAGTAAGGTCATCCCTGTCTAGATGTCCCTTTTATTTCGGCTTAGTGGTGCGGTTGCTGATCACAACCGTGGGGTGATTTTACTTGGAATTATCCAGTATTACAGCGTGATAGGGGGTTCTCGCTTTGCGTTAGGTGGCGAACGGGAGACTCTTACCCCTACATGTCCCCGGGGGTAGTATAAGGCCTTGCGGGGTTGGTTGCGACTCGAGAGGGTGGCCGTAAAAGCAAACCCGAGGTATCACTGTGAGCCACAGCGGGGCTGGGATGGTTGAAAAGCCTACCGGTCGTGAGCCGTTGCTGATGGTTGAAAAGCCTAGGACGTTACAGTGGTATCGGAGCTTAGGCTGGCGATAACCTTGGCTCTGGTGGGAATTTTGAGAGTACTAATAGATATGAGCGCGTATTTGTTAGTGAATATAAAATGGTTTTATATTGTGTTGGTTGGTTTATTGAGTGGCATATGAACCTTCGTCGGCACAGTCTGGACAACTGTATCGAAGGGGTTTCTAAACACTTGAATAGAACAGTTCGACACAGTATTGTTTTAAATAGGGTGAATGAAATAATTTTGCCCAAATTATTTTGTATATAAAAGAAATAATTATTCGAAAATTATTATAGTTATATATTTGGATGCTTGGTTGTTAGAAGATGACAATAATGAGTTAGTCTCATTATTGAGTAGAAATTGAAAACTTATAACCTAAGTTGAAGAATAAATTTATATAACAAAATGGAATATGAAATATAGGCTATAAATGAAATTTTTAAATTGAAATAAGCTTTATATACAAATGTGAATTACAAATGTGATTTATAATCAAATGAGATAAATTCATAAACAAATGAAATTTGTAAATGTAAATTGTAAATGTGACTTATAACTTGAAATAAAATATGATAGAATTCCAGAGTAATGTTTGGATATAAAATTGAATGGATTTTGAAGTTTTGGGAAAGGTTTAAATTCCTTTGGAGTTAAAATAGTTTTAAAGGTTTTGGGGAAATAATGGTGATATTATTTCATGAATATTTTTGAAATTGAATTGAAATCTGGTGGGATTTGGGATTTAAAAATGTTTGAAATGTTTTAAAGTGATAAAAGCATTAAATTCTCTTTCAGTCGCTGGAAAATAATTTCGGTGATGACTGCAGCATCATCGATGTCTATTTTCGAGTTTCCAAAGAGAAATTGCTACCAAACTGTTTTAAATTGGAAGTGATTGTGAACTGGGTTGGTTTTGATATTCAAAGGGAAAATTGTTTGGTAAAAGTAGATTGTTTTGGAAATTGGGATTTGAGGTGATATACCAGATATGTATGAGTTATTTATGGATTCAAAATGGTTTTTGAAATAAAACCGGGCAATTGGATTCTGGGAATTCTATTTAAAATATAAATATGGAAATTTAAATGAATCAACAATATAAAATATAGAATGAAGTTGATTGAAATAAGAAGGGAATGAAAGTTTAATTCTGGGATTATAATTATGAGATGAAAATAACTCAATGAGTAATATAAGTTGGTAGATAAAAGAGTTAGAGAACTTGAAGGTGAATGAATTGTAAAACTTGTATAAATTTGTATCCTGGGATTAAAATTTAATTCGAGTATATGAAGGTGAATAAAATATATTTGAATTTAACTTAAGATAAGTTAAATAAAAATTGAGAATTGGAATTGAATTAAATGTAAATAAGTTGAAGTCGAATTGAATTGGATATAAAGGTAATGTAAAATGCTTATAATTGTGTAAAGAAATTCATATTCTTAAGTTCTTAAGTGTAATAACTTGAAATTTGATTATAAAGATGGAAATGGACTTAAATGAATAGTCCCAGATCTTAAGTAAGTAAGTTAAAACTTATGAATAGAAATGAAATTGTAAGTCATAAAAGGGGAATTCATTTCTTTGAACCATTAAGAGTTATAATTTGAAATTGTAATTATCAAATGGAAACGACTAAGATGAGCAATCTTATTTTTTTTTAAAATAAATCCAAACTTGAATTATAAAATAAATTGAACTTAAGATAATTAAGTAAAATGATATTTGGAATTAAAAAGCAAGTATTTAATTTTAACCAGCGGAGGAACTAATTAGATGATAAATTAGTTAATGAAATTGAATTGTGAGTTAATGAAATTGGATTAACATAGTGATGGTTTGGATTGCGAATGAAATCCAAATAAGTGAAAATAAAATGGGAAATGACCTGGTTATTAATAAATAATTCCATATGAATTGAGTATGGAAATTAAAATTCATAATGATTGAGTGAATGAACCACTTATATTATAATAAATAAATGGATGGAATTTGATTAAATAAGAATCAAATGAAAGATGGAAATAAAACTTTAAAGGGTTGGTTAAATGGAAAATAAACTTAAGTTATTGACTTAAGTAAATGTTGAATGGAAACTGAACTCAACAGAAGAGTGGTTTAAATAAGTTGAGAAATAGTTATTGAATGAATTAACTTGGATTGTTTTCGAGCTAAATAAAATTCAATTTTTGGAAGTTGGAGATGAATTGAATTTAAGAAAAAAATTTGGAAATGAAGTTGTAAATTGAAGTAAGTTGGAATTCATATGAAATGGGAGTTCAATTTGAATATATACACTTCGGTGGTGAAGTAGTTAATAAATATAAGAAAATTTATATGAACTTAAGAATTGAAGAATGAAATTCTTAAGAAAATTGGTATTGGAAATATACTTAGTAATTTTGGAATGGAAAAATAAAATAAATATACTAAGTGAATAGTTGAATGAAGACTAAAACTGAAGTTGTGAAATGGGATAGTTGTGAATAAGGGGATAACAATCAAAAAGGAATGTGAATAAAAGAGAATTGATATAACTGATAATCAATTGGAATTTATACGTAAGATGTACGTATATTATTTTATTCGCATAGCTATTTGATCCAGATGTCGAACACAGAATTTCGAGATAGTTTTATCGATCCGAATCAGGATTTTTCACTCGATTTTCAACGGCGAGCCTGGATATGGATTGTTGATTGATTCTGGAAATTCTCTATCATAGTTTGTGACTATGCAAGGAGAATGACGGTTTCTGATCAAGAAACCAGATCTGAGTCCGCACTAGGAAGTCGGGTGGACAATACTAGTTCGGAAGTGAAATTGTGTGATCGATTGAGCGATCGAATGTGATATTGCGTACGGATAATATTTGTGCATCGTACGGGCTTAAGTAAAGCAAATATTGAAAATTTGTAAAGAAAAGTATAAAATGACTTTGGAATTGTGATTGAATATTATTGCTTAGTAGGATATACAGGTGTATAAAAGCAATGGATAATTGGGATTTTTGATTTTAGAAGATAAAATTTAATGGCCCGACAAAAGGTATGTATTTGAATTTCTATATGAAATTTGATTGGGTTTTTGATCCAGCCACTTGGCTTTTTGTTTTCTTTTTGAGATTGGGAGGCCGTAGAGCCATTTTGTAGTAGTACCGAGCTAGCCGCGCAAAGGAGACGCTGGCGAAATTTTTCGGAAATTTAGGGAGTTAGAAAAATTTCGAGAAAATTTTGATAATTCAAAATTTGAATTCAAATTTAAATTTGAATGGATAAGTAGGTGGTATGAGTTGAACTTATGAATAAGTTTGGGAAGTTAAAAGATGATTAGTGTATCATTAATAAAAGATTGTTTGGGTATTGTTAAAACTGTTTGAATTTGGGAAATAGTTAACGGGGATTGAATCATTCTTCCTAACTAGTAATTTCGGGGACGAAATTCTTTTAAGGGGGGAGGAATGTGACGACCCGGAATTTTTGGGCATTTGAAATAGGAATATTTAATTAATTTTAAATATTCAGAGATTAATTATAAACTTAAATTTCAAATATCGCTGTTTATTGAGTAATTTAATAATTGAATTAAATTTATTTGAAGTTGGATAAAATAGTAAATCTGGTATTCTAAGCTAATTTAAAATATTTTGAAAGCTCGTAAAAGTCGTAATGATAATACTGAAGATAATAGAAGCTTCAGAATGTAATTTCAAACTGTTTTGTTCAGTTTTGAAATTATATCGTTTGAATCGATATTTAAAAATAGCCTTCCGAGGCACAGTCTCGGAATTCGACGAAACCAGTTCCGGTGGGTCCGTAATATTGAATTATTATCGGATTTCAATTTTCGTAGTGTTTGGAGTTGTGGTGTGAACGTACGTTAGATAAACACGTTGGAAATTTAATTGATAATAACCGGTTCAGAATTTAAATATAATGTATACTGTTGATCAGTCAAAAGATTTTCCTTTACATCAAAACTGTACCCTTCTTTTCAGAAATACTGTAGCCTAGCTTCTCTAATACACCATCTTCTATTTATCTATTCAAGCACGCAATCTTTGCCTGAAAATCTTCGAATGCAAGAAATAAATTAACGCAAGAAAAAAAAAGAGAGAACAAAGCTTCCCCAGTTAAAACCCATTTCTTCCCCTTCTGCTTTTTATACGAAATCATCTTCAAGAAAAGAAAAATGAAATGAAGGCCAAGTTTTCTCATAAATCATGGCTGCTCGTTCCTCCTCACTAAATTTCGAAATCAAAGTCAAGATCCTAAAATCATATTGTCAGCTTCAAAATTGAATTGGGATCGAACGCGAGCACGTAGCCGCTTACCGCACTCAACTCAATGGCTAGAGACAAGCGAAAGGTGTTCGCGTAAGCGGTGACGTTTCTGTTCGAGATTGTGTTAGGGCAGATCTATTCTTCGTCGCGAGTTTTGTGAGGTCTTAATGCCATCAATCGAGTCGCGAGCTCGAGCGGCTGACATCGAGACATTAGCGAGCTAGGGTTTCATTCGCTTGTGGTCGACGAACTCGTGAGGAGTGATGCGTATCGATGGATGTGAGGGCTGCAGATGTTTTGGAAATCGCTAATGACTCATCTGAGGGAGCGAGACTATGGAAGTCGCGATAACGGCAAGCGACGATGTCGCATGGGGGTTGTGATAGCTAGAGTTTGGTTTGGATGGTAGGGCGAACGGTGGTGATGGCAGCATTAAGGTATTGTTTTAAAAATTCAAATTAAATAATTATATGTATAAATTCACCAGCATGTTTAATATATTGAGATAAACAGGAATTTTAAATGTGGAAGTTTTGGAAATCTATAAATTATTTTAAGTATACAGGAGTTTCAAAATGAGAAAAATGAATTAATGAACGTATATACATTTTGATTTACTTGTTTGATTTTAAAAAAATAAAATATATTATGGAAGTAGTTTTGTTTAGTTGCCAAGAGGATATTTTATTAAAAAGGAAAAGTTGTTTAAAATTAAATTATTAGCTTAAAACCCAAACTCTTAGTTAATTAAATAAGTAGATGGAGATTTAATTGTCTAGTTGATTCGAATATTAATCAACAGTATGATGTTATGCAAGGTCTAAATCGTGGAAAAAAAATAGTCAAGAAGGAATTGGAATGCAAACAAAAATCGAAGGTGAGTTAATCTCACTCAGTTAAATTATAATTTAATTTAATTGGTTAAATTGGAATGTCTGGTTGAATGATTGATTTGATTGATATGGTATATATATAGTAGTATATAGCAATATATACATATTGGCATATGTATATATTTGAGTTGTTGATATTCCCGCATTATATAGCGGATGAGACCCTATGCGCCGCATAATAGCGGATGATTTTATATAAAACCCATATACCGCGATATTCCACTTCGAAGTGGAATTGGTATTGTGCTAACGTCTGTGGATGCAGGGAAACAGGTTGGAGGGATCCAACTGGATTCCTCAAAATATTTAATTTTGTTTAAATATTCTGTGATATGATTGTTGATATCCTGTGATGATTTATATTTGATAATCTGGTTGGGTTGAATTTCCCAGTATAATGAGTTATCAAAAGCAATTGAATTGGATTTTTGGAAAGAAATAAAAGAGTAAAATTCAAGTTAAATAATTCTAGTGAATTCGAATAAATTAAATAAGGAATTGTAAAAGAAATAAAGAAATTTCTAAATTCGAACAAATATGGGAAAGATGATTTTGAATTTAACAGGGAAGAAATAAATCTTTAACTAAAGTGATATTATTTAAAAATATAAAAGAATTGATTTCATTGAAATTTAAAGATTTAATTTAATTAAAATGTTAATTGAAGAAGTTTGGAAATCCGAAATTGGTATTCTAGTTAAAAGGGTTTCAACTCATAATAAAGAAATAAAAGATGAAAGTTAATGTATTTGAAATAATTGAAGTAAATAGGGAAATTTATTTCAAAGTAAAGTAAAATGGAAATCAATTGGAAATTGATTTAAGTGTTTAAAACTTGGATTTTTAAAAGAGAATGAGATTTTAAAATGTATAAACTGGGTTTATGAAGTGAAATGAAATATCGGTGGATATTTTAAATATAAATTCAAGGTGGGAATTTATTGAGGAATGTAAATATGTTTAAAAATAAATGGTGATTTATTTTTAAAAGATATGGAAGAAAGTGTATTCCCTGGATAGCCAAGTACGATTTCAAAGAAAATTCTTAAATATAAGTTAAAAGTTTAATGTTGTTTTTAAAAAGGCATGTTTAGAAAATTTATTATTTCTAATATTTAAATTCTAAAGTAAATATTTTCCAAATCTATTATCGTAATAATTATTTAAAGGATGACTAGTATTTTATTTAAAAAGTGAAACTTAGTTTTATATTTTATAAAGTAACCTTATTTTAAATATTCTCAAAAGTATTACTTTTAATTAAGTATTAAAGTAGTTTTCCAAATTTAAATGTTAAAGTATATTTATAATAAAGTGTTTTAAATTTTTTTTAAAATCTATAAGTATTTTGTACTTGGTGATTCAGTGGAAATAATCATTTGGGAAATGTATTCCGTAAGCGGAAACTTGTAACGACCCGTATTTTTACGGATCGTCAAGTTCGTCAAAATCTGGAATTTTTGCATTTTTAAGTCATTTCAGATTTTTAGGGAAATTTGTCTAAGTGCTAGGTCGGCAGGGCAAGTTAGCGACCTAAGAGTTTCGGTGAACTAAGTGCTAGGTCGGCAGGGCAAGTTAGCGACCTAAGAGTTTCGGTGAGCTAAGTGCTAGGTCGGCAGGGCAAGTTAGCGACCTAGTGGTTCCGAGTTAGCGACCTAGAGGTTACTGGGGGTGTGGTTAGGTCGGCTGGGAAAGTTAGCGACCTAGTGTATTAGCTTGTTAGCGACCTAAGGTATTAGCTTGTTAGCGACCTAGTGTATTAGCTTGTTAGCGACCTAGTGTATTAGCTTGTTAGCGACCTAGTGTATTAGCTTGTTAGCGACCTAGTGTATTAGCTTGTTAGCGACCTAGTGTATTAGCTTGTTAGCGACCTAGTGTATTAGCTTGTTAGCGACCTAGTGTATTAGCTTGTTAGCGACCTAAGGTATTAGCTTGTTAGCGACCTAGTGTATTAGCTTGTTAGCGACCTAGTGTATTAGCTTGTTAGCGACCTAAGGTATTAGCTTGTTAGCGACCTAAGGTATTAGCTTGTTAGCGACCTAAAGAGTTGCCGTGTTAGCGACCTAAGGAGATAGGTCGCATAAGTGTTAGGTCGTAGCAGTGTTAGGTCGCGTAGGTTGCTAAGTTGTTAGGTCGCTAGGATAGTTCAAGTGTTAGGTCGCGTGTTGTTTTAGGTCGTCTTGTGTTAGGTCGCAACCCAACTGAGTCTTAGGTAGTTAAGTCGATAGGTTGTTAGGTCGCTGGGTTTCCTAAGTGTTAGGTCGCTGAGGAGTTAAGTCGTGCATCTGTTAGGTCGGAGAGTCTTAGGTCGGAGAGGCTTAGGTCGGAAACGACCTAGGGAGATAGCCGAGTTAAGCGACTTAAGGAAATTTCTGCTATAAATAGGAGGGGTTGTTCTCACTTTTTGGGATCCGGATTTTTGAAGCGACGAAGTGCTGCCATTTTGAGAGCTCGACTTCTACACTTCTTCACTTCTTTTCTCCACTCTAATCTAGTGCTTCCTTCCATCCAAATCGAAGATCAAGATTGAAGATTCAAGAGCTTAGATTGAAGATCTTCATCTTTTCAAGAGAGATTTCTTCATTTGAAGCGGATTTGTGATAGATCAAGCTTCATCCTTCGCTGTCCAGATCTGAAGCGTGTTGATTTGGGTTTGTTTAGGTGATTTGGTGAGTGGTGATTATCTCTCACACGGATCCAAAGGAGTATATCGGATTGTTGGCTCGATTTGGTGTTAAAATAGAGATTTCCATGCATTTTCTTCATCCTATGTATAGATCCATATAGATCCATTGTTCATGATGATGTTACATCCATTTTATCATATGTTAACCTATGCAAGTTCATTCATCAAGTTTGTAGAGATATAATCCATGTTTTCATGCTTATTGGACTTTCAACTCTTTAATTACGAAAATGCCATTATTGTTATAATTGTCTACTTAGATCATTTTTGAATGCTTGATTGCTTGGATTGATGTTTGATTTGATTGATTGTTATGAACTAGATGATTGATGATTAGATTTAGATCGAAGGTGATTCAAAAGCTAAGGGAAAGGCTCTTGTATTGGAAAAGCTGCTCGTGGCATATGTAGCGGGATGATGAAGCTCCTATGCATAGATTTGATGATGTGAAGTTGAGATGAAGCTTTGCGAGGATGTAATGAAGCGAGGCATCATATGATGAAGACTTGGTCTAATCCAGGCGGGATCATTCCAAGCATGTTGATAACTCGGTGATATGATTCGAGTTGAGGATAATGGATGCTCGAGAGGCGCTTGAGCTAGTATGGCAATAGTCGTCGAGGAGGATGACTAGGAGGTTGAGATCTCATCGTTGTTGAAGGTTCTAGCATGCTCTAAGCAAGAGTACATGGGGACGCCCAAAAGACTAAGTTGATGGTCAAGTACTCTGGGTAGATTCGATAATCCTAGGCACGGGTCACGATGACGTGCGGGAGTTATGTCTAGAACCGGGGTTACCATTAGCCCTTGACGGACGGCTGAAAGAATGTGCCGGTCATTCAATTAACGGTGATATCGCAACAATGATAACAGTGATAGCCGAGTCATGGATGTTTGGTTGTATCGTCATTCGGTCTCAAGAGCGGTATTTCCTGGGTGCTTATCTGACCTTGGTTTTAGACCTTGGGATTTGTACTTGGAAAACATCGCTCTTAACTCGAGTGACAATTGCTTTACTTTAAATTGTATGCTCTGCTATGTTTGCTTCTGCTTAGTGTGTGTCTGGGGGCTATCACTGTAGAATGAGGTTGGAGTGGGAGGGTTGTATTCCTATTCCTTTTCCTTTATGCTCTTTTGGTATGTTGTTAGTTAATTTACTGCTCACTAGGACTGTTGTCTGACTCAAGGCTTTATGTTTTAATTCTTATTGCCTTGGGCTGTTCGTCCATTTTGGGACGGGCAGACTAGGTAGCAGGTGACAGGTGCTGTTCTCTTCTCACGATGCTGATATCGAAGACGAGCTGGAGGGTTGCATATTATCTTCTTATTATATGTACTGGATATTCCGCTGTTTTGTTTTCTCTGAGAGATATGTAGTGAGGCTGGATGTATTGACTATATGAATGCTTGTATTCAACTATTATGGAGTTTTATAAGATGTCATTTTGTTCTGTAAAGCTTCACTATACATATGTTCTATTGTATTTTGTCCATGCGCTGTGAGTAATACGATAGATTCTGTTGTTTTAAATCTTACCTTGACAATCGTCCATGGTCGCCTGGCACACTTTACAGCGCACTATCTTTAGATTCGGTGCAGGGGTCATGGGCGGTCGTCACATTTGGTATCAGAGCATTGGTTAATCGATTTTACCCAACGCTCGCTGAAGTAACTACGTATGAGAGACGTAATTGTATTTTGATGGATGAATACTATATATAATATAGTCGCTTAGTAGGGTTTGAGTCCTTTATGCAGTTGTTTCTCTAGATGTTCTAATCATTCCTTTTTATAGATATTGAGAATGAGTCGAAGAGGGAGACCAGCTGCTAGGGGAGGCCGTGCTACTGAAGGGGCTGCTGATTATGTTACTATGTTCGAAACCATGATGACTTCGATCAGGAGAAGGATGTCAGCCCCGGGGCCATCAGTAGATGTTGGAGATCAAGTACAGGCTCCAAGATTGATGGATCACTTGGACGATTCATTTAGGAAGCTTGTGGAGGAAGCTCTCAGACACGAGAATCTGTTTCCTAAGGAAGGATCTGTTGTTGCTGTGACCAGGGAAGAGTCTAAACCCCAGCAGGGTAGAAACAAGAAGAGGAAGCAGCAGCAGCAGAAGGGTAAGGATGGTCAGAAGAAGCCGAAAGGCGAAGTGACTTGCTACAACTGTCAGCAGAAAGGCCATCTCTCCAAGGATTGCAAGAATCCGAAGGCGCCGGCGAAGTGCCACAACTGTGACAAGCCAGGGCATTTCAGGAAGAATTGTCCAGAACCGAGTAGGGACAAGCAGATTGTGCAGGCTTATACTTTGGGAGCTGTTCCGTCATCTTCAAAAGCTCCTACTGCAGAAGAGAAGGGAAAGAGTGTGGTGGTTCAAGGTACTCTTTTCCTATGTGGTGTTCCAGTTAGAGTTTTGTTGGATACCGGAGCGTCGCACTCGTTTGTTTGTAGTGAACTCATAGGCCGGTTAGGTTTGGAACCGGGTATTGTTGATAGGCCATTGGTTGTGACTAATCCAGTTGGGGGTTCGTCTTGTTTGTGTATGTTATGCCGTGGTCTAGTTGTATCGAGTCATGGTTGCTCTTTTGTTTGTGATTGCTTTGTTCTGAACTTTGCGGGGTTCGGAATTATCTTGGGTATGGACTGGCTTAGGAAGTATGCGGCTAAGGTTGATTGTGAGAGGCTAGAGGTGACAGTCGAGAATGTGGAAGGGCGAAAGATTGTGATACGATGTAAGCATGAGGAAGGCGTCTTCATGAGCTTCATGTATTCGCTAGTTGTTCCACGGGATGGACTGTCTTTAGTGCCGATCGCAAATAGATTCGAGGATGTCTTTGACGAAGTCAAAGGGTTGCCGCCGCATAGTGAGATCGAGTTTCGTATAGATCTAGTTGAAGGAGCCAGACCTGTTGTGATGCCTCTTAGGCGGATGGCGCCTAGGGAACAGCAGGAGTTGAGGGTGCAAGTTGATGACCTTTTACAGAAAGGATTCATTCGGCGTAGTGTGTCCGAGTGGGGTGCACCAGTTGTGTTTGCAACCAAGGCAGATGGGTCGTTGAGATTGTGCGTCGATTATCGTGAGCTGAATAAGGTGACTAAGAAGAACAAGTATCCATTGCCGAGAATAGATGACTTGTTTGATCAGCTTCACGAAGCTAAGTTGTTTTCTCAGATGGATTTGGCAACGGGATTTCACCAGTTGAGAGTGGCTAAGGATAGTGTGCCGAAGACTGCTTTTAGGACACCATCCGGTTTCTTTGAGTGGCTGGTAATGCCGTTTGGATTGACTAACGCGCCAGCATATTTTGTGGATCTTATGAATAGAGTGTTCAGAGATCAGTTGAACAAGTTCGTACTTGTGTTCGTGGATGATATTCTGATTTATTCCAGAACGGAAGAAGAGCACAAGACGCACTTGCGTATTGTTTTGGAGATCTTGCAAAAACATCAGCTGAAGGCTAAGTTTTCGAAGTGTCACTTCTGGAAGAGTGAAGTGAGGTTCTTAGGCCATGTGATTTCTGGAAATGGAATAGCGGTTGATCCCGCTAAGGTGGCAGCAATCCAGGATTGGGTTAGACCTAAGAATGCATCGGATGTGAGAAGTTTTCTTGGATTAGCAGGATATTATCGACGGTTTATCAAAGACTTCTCCAAGATAGCTGCACCGTTAACAGGATTGACGAAGAAGAACCAAGTGTTCAGTTGGAATGCTAAGTGTGAGCAAGCTTTCGGAATCCTGAAAGAGAGATTGACGAGTGCTCCTGTTTTGACTATTCCTAGTGGGAATGATGAGATGGTGGTTTACACCGACGCATGTGGTACTGGACTTGGAGCAGTGCTGATGCAGAAGGATAAGGTTGTTGCGTATGCCAGTCGACAACTGAAGCCGCATGAAAGGAATTACCCAACTCATGATTTGGAATTGGCGGCGATTGTATTTGCTCTGAAGATGTGGAGACATTATCTGTTGGGAGTTCGATTCGAGTTGTTTACGGATCACAAGTCGTTGAAGTATCTTTTCTCCCAAAAGGATTTGAATCTTCGGCAGCAACGTTGGCTAGAGTTTTTAGCATCATATGATTTTGGTATAGCTTATACTCCGGGAAAAGGTAACGCAGTGGCAGATGCGTTAAGTCGAAGACATGCAGGATTGGGAGCCATGTTTTCTAAATGGAAGAATCTCGAGTATTTGGCTGGATTTGACTTCAGGCCTAGATGCGAATTGGAACCTGAGATGTTGGCAAACTTATCGATAAGACCTTCTCTTGTGGAAAGGATTGGCGAGAGCCAAAAGCGAGATGATAAGCTTGTCAATATTATCCGTGATTTAGAATCTGGATTGGATCCAGAAAAGGATAAAAGATTTGAGGTCGATAGAGAAGGTTGGCTTCGAGAGCAAGGACGACTAGCTGTTCCCGATATAGATGAATTGAGGAGTGAAGTCCTGAAGGAAAGTCATCACTCGAAGCTGACAATTCATCCAGGTGGAAACAAGATGTATCGGGATATGAAGAGAACCTACTACTGGGAAGGCATGAAGAAGGATGTTGGAGATTTCATTTCCAAGTATATGAATTGCCAGTTGGTAAAAGCCGAACAGAAGAAACCAAGCGGATTGCTTCAGCCCTTAGAAGTTCCTACATGGAAGTGGGAACAAGTGTCGATGGATTTTATTGATGGATTGCCTAGAACCAGAACGGGAAAATGAAGGGATTTGGGTCATTGTAGATCGTCTGACTAAGAGTGCACGATTCATTCCTGTTCGATCGACTAGGACTGCATCAAAGTTGGCTGAGTTGTATGTTAAGTGGATAGTTCGTTTCCATGGTATTCCGAAGAGTATAGTGAGCGATCGAGATCCATTGTTCACTAGTGGATTTTGGAAGAGCTTCCAGGAAGTGTTGGGAACCGAGTTGTGTTTGAGTACAGCTTATCACCCTCAAACAGATAGTCAGACTGAGAGAGTCAACCAAGTTTTGGAAGATCTCCTCAGAGCTTGTGTTTTGGATTTCGGAGGATCATGGGAAGATCACCTTCATTTGGTGGAGTTTGCGTACAACAATAGTTACCAGTCAAGCATTGGTATGGCACCGTATGAGGCATTGTATGGAAGACCGTGTAACTCTCCAACAGGTTGGTTGGAAACTGGAGAAAAGCTGATGCTTGGGCCAGAGATGATTCGACAGACTTCAGATTTCATAGAGATCATTCGGCAACGAATGAAGGCAGCCCAAGACCGTCAGAAGAGTTATGCTGATAAGCGTCGGAAGGATTTGGAATTCGACGTAGGAGATATGGTTTTTGTGAAGATTTCTCCACTGAAGAATGTTATCTGATTCGGGAAGAAAGGTAAATTGACTCCGAGATTTGTTGGACCATTCCCGATTATCGAGCGAATTGGAAAGCTCGCCTATAGGTTGGAGTTACCTGAAAAGATGTCGGGTGTGCACAATGTTTTTCATGTATCTTATCTACGGAAGTATGTGCACGACTCGAATACAGTGGTTTCTGCTGATAGCTGTGAAGACTTAGAAGTTGATCCAGTTGATAGAAGACCTCGTAAGCCGCTTCGTGTTGTTGAAACCGACACGAAACAGCTTAGGAGGAAGGTAGTTAAGTTGCTCAAGATACAATGGAGTGATGATGATAACGACTGTACGTGGGAAGTGGAAGAGAGGATGAAGGCAGCTCATCCTGAACACTTCAAGGTATGACCCTAGGGTGTCGTCTCATCTCGCGATATTGTAACTTGTTCTAAGTTTTAGAATTCTGTACGCTAAGTTAGAATTGGATGCATGGTTTGTTGATTGTTATGGATGGTAGGCGTACAGAATAGTTTTGATTGCTTGGGATTTCGGGGGCGAAATTCCTAAGGGGGAGAGAATGTAACGACCCGTATTTTTACGGATCGTCAAGTTCGTCAAAATCTGGAATTTTTGCATTTTTAAGTCATTTCAGATTTTTAGGGAAATTTGTCTAAGTGCTAGGTCGGCAGGGCAAGTTAGCGACCTAAGAGTTTCGGTGAACTAAGTGCTAGGTCGGCAGGGCAAGTTAGCGACCTAAGAGTTTCGGTGAGCTAAGTGCTAGGTCGGCAGGGCAAGTTAGCGACCTAGTGGTTCCGAGTTAGCGACCTAGAGGTTACTGGGGGTGTGGTTAGGTCGGCTGGGAAAGTTAGCGACCTAGTGTATTAGCTTGTTAGCGACCTAAGGTATTAGCTTGTTAGCGACCTAGTGTATTAGCTTGTTAGCGACCTAGTGTATTAGCTTGTTAGCGACCTAGTGTATTAGCTTGTTAGCGACCTAGTGTATTAGCTTGTTAGCGACCTAGTGTATTAGCTTGTTAGCGACCTAGTGTATTAGCTTGTTAGCGACCTAGTGTATTAGCTTGTTAGCGACCTAAGGTATTAGCTTGTTAGCGACCTAGTGTATTAGCTTGTTAGCGACCTAGTGTATTAGCTTGTTAGCGACCTAAGGTATTAGCTTGTTAGCGACCTAAGGTATTAGCTTGTTAGCGACCTAAAGAGTTGCCGTGTTAGCGACCTAAGGAGATAGGTCGCATAAGTGTTAGGTCGTAGCAGTGTTAGGTCGCGTAGGTTGCTAAGTTGTTAGGTCGCTAGGATAGTTCAAGTGTTAGGTCGCGTGTTGTTTTAGGTCGTCTTGTGTTAGGTCGCAACCCAACTGAGTCTTAGGTAGTTAAGTCGATAGGTTGTTAGGTCGCTGGGTTTCCTAAGTGTTAGGTCGCTGAGGAGTTAAGTCGTGCATCTGTTAGGTCGGAGAGTCTTAGGTCGGAGAGGCTTAGGTCGGAAACGACCTAGGGAGATAGCCGAGTTAAGCGACTTAAGGAAATTTCTGCTATAAATAGGAGGGGTTGTTCTCACTTTTTGGGATCCGGATTTTTGAAGCGACGAAGTGCTGCCATTTTGAGAGCTCGACTTCTACACTTCTTCACTTCTTTTCTCCACTCTAATCTAGTGCTTCCTTCCATCCAAATCGAAGATCAAGATTGAAGATTCAAGAGCTTAGATTGAAGATCTTCATCTTTTCAAGAGAGATTTCTTCATTTGAAGCGGATTTGTGATAGATCAAGCTTCATCCTTCGCTGTCCAGATCTGAAGCGTGTTGATTTGGGTTTGTTTAGGTGATTTGGTGAGTGGTGATTATCTCTCACACGGATCCAAAGGAGTATATCGGATTGTTGGCTCGATTTGGTGTTAAAATAGAGATTTCCATGCATTTTCTTCATCCTATGTATAGATCCATATAGATCCATTGTTCATGATGATGTTACATCCATTTTATCATATGTTAACCTATGCAAGTTCATTCATCAAGTTTGTAGAGATATAATCCATGTTTTCATGCTTATTGGACTTTCAACTCTTTAATTACGAAAATGCCATTATTGTTATAATTGTCTACTTAGATCATTTTTGAATGCTTGATTGCTTGGATTGATGTTTGATTTGATTGATTGTTATGAACTAGATGATTGATGATTAGATTTAGATCGAAGGTGATTCAAAAGCTAAGGGAAAGGCTCTTGTATTGGAAAAGCTGCTCGTGGCATATGTAGCGGGATGATGAAGCTCCTATGCATAGATTTGATGATGTGAAGTTGAGATGAAGCTTTGCGAGGATGTAATGAAGCGAGGCATCATATGATGAAGACTTGGTCTAATCCAGGCGGGATCATTCCAAGCATGTTGATAACTCGGTGATATGATTCGAGTTGAGGATAATGGATGCTCGAGAGGCGCTTGAGCTAGTATGGCAATAGTCGTCGAGGAGGATGACTAGGAGGTTGAGATCTCATCGTTGTTGAAGGTTCTAGCATGCTCTAAGCAAGAGTACATGGGGACGCCCAAAAGACTAAGTTGATGGTCAAGTACTCTGGGTAGATTCGATAATCCTAGGCACGGGTCACGATGACGTGCGGGAGTTATGTCTAGAACCGGGGTTACCATTAGCCCTTGACGGACGGCTGAAAGAATGTGCCGGTCATTCAATTAACGGTGATATCGCAACAATGATAACAGTGATAGCCGAGTCATGGATGTTTGGTTGTATCGTCATTCGGTCTCAAGAGCGGTATTTCCTGGGTGCTTATCTGACCTTGGTTTTAGACCTTGGGATTTGTACTTGGAAAACATCGCTCTTAACTCGAGTGACAATTGCTTTACTTTAAATTGTATGCTCTGCTATGTTTGCTTCTGCTTAGTGTGTGTCTGGGGGCTATCACTGTAGAATGAGGTTGGAGTGGGAGGGTTGTATTCCTATTCCTTTTCCTTTATGCTCTTTTGGTATGTTGTTAGTTAATTTACTGCTCACTAGGACTGTTGTCTGACTCAAGGCTTTATGTTTTAATTCTTATTGCCTTGGGCTGTTCGTCCATTTTGGGACGGGCAGACTAGGTAGCAGGTGACAGGTGCTGTTCTCTTCTCACGATGCTGATATCGAAGACGAGCTGGAGGGTTGCATATTATCTTCTTATTATATGTACTGGATATTCCGCTGTTTTGTTTTCTCTGAGAGATATGTAGTGAGGCTGGATGTATTGACTATATGAATGCTTGTATTCAACTATTATGGAGTTTTATAAGATGTCATTTTGTTCTGTAAAGCTTCACTATACATATGTTCTATTGTATTTTGTCCATGCGCTGTGAGTAATACGATAGATTCTGTTGTTTTAAATCTTACCTTGACAATCGTCCATGGTCGCCTGGCACACTTTACAGCGCACTATCTTTAGATTCGGTGCAGGGGTCATGGGCGGTCGTCACAAAACTATTTTGAAATTGTTTTCAAATGAGCTTTGAAATTTGGAAATATATCTTGGAAAGATATTTGGGCAAATAAATAATGTGGGAAATTATTTATTGTGTGATGGTTGCTTGTGGATGTTAATTGATAGTTAAATAACCGACTATCAATATTGGCCAAATGCGCTGATCGTTTCGAAGAGACCGGGATCGAGTTTCCGTATACCGGGATTCTAGGTCTGGAGACTCGAATACCACTTCGATCCGGTTTGTACGTTTCGTGTAACGATTTCGGAGTCGAAGATGGAGCAGTGAAGTGCAAGGGCTAGTCGCTACTATTCCTGAGGATATTTCCAAAATGGATGTAGTAGGAATAGTGCCTTCGGTTCCGTTCGAACCCGGGACGGACTTGTATGGACGAATGCTTTCGTGACATCGTCAGGTGGGCGATGGGCATTCTAAGGGATATGTTCTGAAAAGGTATCGTTTAGCCTCGAGCCTCATCAACGGGGAATGACTGAAAATCAGGGGTTATGCAGCAAGGCTTCGTGGGTAGCCCCCACTTGAGAGTAAGGTCATCCCTGTCTAGATGTCCCTTTATTTCGGCTTAGTGGTGCGGTTGCTGATCCCAACCGTGGGGTGATTTTATTTGGAATTATCCAGTAAGGGATGATTCCGGCCTTGTGTTGTAGGGGGGCGGGCGTACTCCTCGGTACTGTGATCTAGGCCACGTACTGTGACAGGTGGTACCCCAGTGCCTAGTCATTCGTTGGAAATCCATTCTCCCTACGTGCCTTGTACGAGTTTTGTTTGTATTACCCACGTTGTGGCTAGTATGCTGGAATTTAATCATGTAACAATTTCAGCTATTTTAATAAGTATTTGTGAATAGACACTATTATAATATCAGAGGATTTTGATAAAAAGTGTTTTAGCTATCGTAAGGTAAAAACTCGACATGTTTATTTGTGGCGTGGTCCTACGAGATGCTTTTGTTTTCAAAAGGATTTTTGAAACTTTAATAATCAATTGAGTGTGATTTTCTCACGCTGGTATTCCAGACTGACTCGGGTATTGTTTTATATGATGCTCGGGTCAGACCGAGTATTATAGGTTACAGGATATGATGCTGTGGAGCTCAGGAGATGAGCTGGATGGCGAGACGTATCTCCCGTACTTGTTTATATATATATATATTCCGCTGTGTTGATTGTTGTACTCTGTTGTATTGAGTACATGATATGGTTATTGTCCAGTTGTATGTTATGTGTTCTCTGGTGTATACTCTGATGCTATATTATATAAAACTGATATAGTTTTGATTTGTGTAAAGATCTGTTAATATATATTATATTTTATTCCGCTGCGATGGTTAGATTCTGATTTTGTTTTCTATTTTTTCTTCTTCTACCTCTTCTTCTTAACTCAAAAGGTTCGATTTTCCGGGTCTGGAAAGTCGGGTCATTACAGAGGGAAAATGGGTTTCCATCAAATGTTTTGGTTAGCGTAAGGTAAAAACTTTTCCATGTTTATGTGTGGGAAGTCTTACGTGATACCTTTTGTTTTCAAATGATTTTCAAAGTTAAACAACTTTACCCTGTTACTCATACCAGACCCATGTCTGACCCGAAGTTTATTTCTGTTTTTCATAAACTCTCGGGTACCCAAATTTTTACGGGTAGTCAAGGGATTTAGGTTAGCTTTGACGAATACTGGAGGAGCAATGGAGCAGGAGGCTTCAGCGTGTAGATATATATTGGTTCCGCTGTGTTAGTGTTCATGTGTATTTCCGCTGTGTTGTATCTCTGTGTTGTTTGTGTTGTATCGAGTTGTATTAACTAGACAGGTGTTTATAACTGTCTAGTATGTGATGTATTATCTGTGTACTCTGATGTATATGATTCTATGTAATATTTATGTGATATATTATATTTTATTCGTTCCGCTGTTGAGATTCTGATGTTGTTTCTTCTTCTTCTTTTTCTTTTCTACTTTCTCACCTCTTTCTTTTCTTCAAAACGATACGATTTCCTGGGCATAGGAAGTCGGGTCGTTACACCCATGACTGACCCGGAGATTATTTTTCCTTTTCTTTAAACTCTGGGTGCCCTAATTTTCCCAGGCAGCCTAGTAGTCAGGTTTAGTTTAGAAGAAATCTGGATGGAGCTCGAAGCATGGAGTCAGAAGAGTTTACTGAAGATTTTTGTCTATTTTCACCACACTCTTATACTATAGTATTCCGTATTTGTAAGGACAGAAATTTATAACTGTCCATGTTTTTAACTTTGATAAATGTATTTTAATTTCCGTTGTAAAGTTTGTATTGAAATAACATATGTGAGATTCTGTTCTATCTTTATTTTTCTTTCTTACCCTTAAGAAATCGCTTCTCCAGCACTTGGATTTACGGCACATGAATACCGAGGATGTATTAGTGTCGATTTTTGAGAGTCAAAGAAAAAGGTCCTCATAGACTCCATCAGCTGAGATTTCATCACGGATACCCTCACCCACCGTGGCATTTCTCAAAGATGGATTGATTGGATCAGCAGCATCCTTCATACCAACATGTCTACCGTACCTGTCAATGGGGGTCGAAGGTTGCCTGATCAAAGCCTATCGTGGTCTCCGTCAAGGAGACCCCCTCTCCCCCTTTCTCTTTGTTCTTGCCATTGATTTTCTTAATAGAATGAACAAGCTAGCTATCTCACATTACCTCCTATCAAGCATTGGCCACCCAAACTTTGATCATGAGGCCTCGAATATCAAATACTTTTACCATCTTATTTGTCTCTCCCTCTCCCACCAAATTCATAACCTCGAGCTTGTTCTTTACTCATACGAGCAGATCTCTGGCCTCACCATCAACTACTCCAAGAGCTCTATCATCATGGTTGCTGATGCTGAGAACCTCGGCCCTCCTGTTGCTAACTCCCTAAATTGCAAACTTGAACACATCCCTATCTCCAATATTAGCACCACCATTCACCCCATCAGACTAAACGGAGACGACCGGTTCCTTATGATTTCAAAAATCTCTAATTGACTGGCCACCTGGTAAGCTTCGTCTCTATCTAGGGCAGGCAGGTTGGTCCTCTTAAATTCTGTCCAGTCAGTTATATCTACATATTAGCTCTCTTTTCACAGATTTTGTAACAACCCACTATTTTTAGACCTCTAGTTTCGAACACAAAACAATAACTTTTACTAGAGAAGTCGAAGAACAACGGATGTTAGGTGATTGATATAAGAAAACAAAACAGCAACTATATATTTTGTCTTTCAGAACTCATAGTAGAAGGTACATAAAATATAATAGTCAAATAGTACTATGTCATTACCAAACCGATCCATACATAGTTTCACATGTCGCTGACGCGCACACACACAAAATACAAATCCACACAATACTTCAAGTATCTTACTTATATACACATGTCATCACACACATACTAATACACACACACACACACACATATATATATATATATATACACACACATTTATATAACACGCTTTTTTCACCTGAGCCTCCAGCCTCATCATAATCTGACATGTCTCCATCAACCTATCACATATCATAAACAAAGGAAACATGGTGGAGATGGGGGTCTGATACAAAGTCTCGTGGGTGAATATAACTTAATTCAACATTTACTATACTTCATCATATAGCATAATAATGATAAGCTACCATATCATTATACTTTCAGTTCATATTTAATTCATATCGAATCTGATATACAATTCATATTCACAGAGTTTCATATAGGAATGTTACTATATTTATTCTAAAATGATGTGACACTTTCACACTTGTCTATACGATAAGTTGTATAGTCGTATCGTGGATAAAATGAACAAACCGTGAACCCCGCTATACCTAATAATAGTTGTGTTGAAGCCAACCCACAACATCTAGAGTCATGACTCCCTCCTGTTTTGGCTCTATTCTTACTCAATAACTAAACTAAATCGAATAACTTATAAACATCGCCTCACGAAGGCATACAATATCCATACACTAACACGCATTGCCACTTAGGCTAAGGTATGTCTTCTACCTCTTCACTTGTGCGAAATATACTCAAGGAATCCAGTGGGAGCCTTTAATTGTATATGTTATGGCCTATATTAAGCACTGGTTCAATTTAACAAAAAAATTTAGTGACCGGTCCATCGGTGTACATGCTGAAGCATAGTTTTCTAGTTTTGTATAAGTTTTTGTGTTTCCATTTTAATTTCTTTGTTTTGGTAATTTCTTAGCTTTTTAATTTCATACTTAGTAACATACATTGCTGCTATACCTTACTATAGTTTGCCATAAATTCTTTCCATCATTTGTTATTTTTAAATCTTAAATTCTTTAACTTTCATATACCAAATACACTACACATACATACAAACATACATATATATATATATATATATATTTGATAAAAATGAGTGATCCTCTATTAGTAGAGGAGAGCACTCATGTAATTTATTCTGTACTTAAAGAATGTGATGTCAATATGTTTGACAGGTAATGATACCCCCCGTACAATAAAAAATAGAAAATAAAAGCCCTTAATCCTATAAAAATAAGGTCCATAATAGAAAAAAAATAACAATAGAAAACTACAAAATGCAAAAAGTGCTCATATCCTCAAAAACTGCTGAATCCATCCAATCCAGAAACTATACCTGCAGCTGTTAAGAAAATAACTATACCAAACATATAAGATCAATACATATATGTATATATATATATATAAGTACATATTTATATACATATACATACACATATATATAAAATAAAATAAACTAATCTAATAATAAAAGACATACAACAAGCGATAATATGAAAACCATTGAATAGAGAAACAATAAAAAATATCACTTGTAACGACCCGCTATTTTGGACCATTCGCATCCATTATAAGTGTATAGGTAGACACTCATGCCGGAGTTGAATTGCTCAAAATACCGCGTTGTTAATTTAAATTTGGCAAAACTGAACATATACAGTAAATAAAATAATCACAGATCACAGACACAGAGTAATAAATGCAGCGGAAATAAAAGAGATAGTAGTTCATGAAGCTACTATATGAATATATAAAATACATCAGAGTTTACAACAGAAGAGTAATACGATACATCAGAGTTAAACCAGATACAATGGAAGAGTAACAGATACAAATCAGAATACATCACTGGAATCATCGAATATCTGAAAGCTGGATAGATAGCTGGATCTCCAAGCGAAGCTCCAACTCCAAAGGTGAGTCTCGAAAGCTGAACCACTCAGTCTGACCCGAGCGTAAAGCAAAAACACAAGACACTCGAGTCAGGATTAACATTCTTATATCAATAAATCCAACTCAAGTGAAATAGCAATTGAAATACAAGTAACTCAAAGGATGTTTGGAATAACCATCCTTTAAGGATCCGTTAAACTATCTACTATGTAGTAGTGTACGATAAGTAGATAATGTCTATCAGTAATAATAAGATATCAAAATAGCGTTAAGTCATGGCCCATTCCACCCTTAACACATTTTTATTCCCAAAAGCATATACAAGACCGTAGTTTCCCCAAAACCGGAAGTCACCAGAGGGCAATCCATATACTCAAGGTACAAAACAAATTCGTAGTGGTCGCGCATAAATGGAATACAAGTATGACAAGGCACATGAGGCTATACCCAAGGTAGTGATACTACCGTTCGCCTGATCCGGACTGGTGAGAATGCAACGCCGCAGCGCCCGCAACACCGTGAAACAACACTCCCAAAATCAAGGGTGCACCAATCGACAACAAGTATAAGTAGTTCGAAGAAGTGTGTCCACTTGAGGTATCAATCCTCCATTGGCCCGACACAGCTCCTGTTTTAGTCATTTCCAATTTGACACAAGTGTCAAGGCTATCCATTATCGTTCTCTTTCTTCGGTCAACACGTACATCATTCCAACCACTTCATTCTGAATCATCACTCCGCGCATAGTTATTAAAGTGGTTTTCGGTTTAGATAGAGAGTATATCCATAACCGAATTCCGGTCTCTTTAATAACTTTCGTAATTATTACACCGATTGGTCGTTTATATATTTCAAAAACCAAATCAAATTCCAATTTCAATCAGAGTTCGTAAATCAACATTTCGTTTGTCTTTCTAAACCAATTTCTAAATTTCCGTTTCAAAACTTCCAAATCACCATTTCAAAACCTTATAGTTCAATTTCAATCTTTATATTGAAAAACAATTCAACTATTGATTCAAGTTCGTACAAAAGTTTCATTTCGAAATCATTCAAATCAATTTAGTTTTAACATTCAAATCAATTTTAAATTCATTTATCGATTACATTAAATATTCGTTAAGTGAATTTATCATTCAAAACAATTTTTATTAAATTTTCAATTCATTAAATCCATTATTCAAATTCAACTTCATTTTATCAAATCTTACAAATTGAATTAAATTAAATTCATCAAATCAAATTCTTTAAATTTCAAGTCTTACATTAATTTCAATAAATCACATTTATTTCTTATTAAAGAAATTCAATTTCACTTATTTACTTACTTAAATAATTTTCCAAACTTAATTAATAAAGAAACTCAATTTCAATTATTTACGAAGTAAAATTTACTTATTCAAAAGTTCAATTTTCACATATTAAAGAATTTAATTCAATTTAACCATTAAATAATTCAATCTTATTTAATTATTAAATAATTCAAAACTTAATTATTAAATAATTTCAAAGTTATATAATTCCAACTTAATTATAATTTCAAACTTAATTATTAAATCATTTCAAACTTAATTCAATCATTTCTCAAATTAAACAACATTTTTCCATCAATTACATTGTTAATATTTTGTTTTCAGATTATTCTATATTAACATTTAAATTTCATTAAAATTCAAATTTCAACTTCATTTCAAAACCATATTATTTATTCAAATAAAATCTTCGTTTTATTTTTAAATCAAATTATTGACCAATCGGGTTTTATTAAATTTCCTATCCTAGGTCAAAGTTCAATTTTGGGTATTTATCATTTCAACCCGATTCCAATTCAATTCAAAATCAAGTATAACAAAGGGAACTTGCAGTGTGATAACTGGGATGGTGTCAAAGTAAATAAACAAGCAATAACAACAATCAATATCAATCCAATAATCAATTCAAATAATCCCGAAATAACCGTATTAATTCGTATTGTTATTTGTACGAATTAATATAATTATTTCTAGAATCTACACTATCATTTCATGTAGATTAAAGATTATTACATTACGGTTTTCACTTGTCATCTATTTACAATTTCATACATCATCAATTTAACAACATACATTCAGTGGTTCAAAGTGTAATTAAACAAATCCTACGTGTCAATAACTTTAACAGTTAAAGGGGTCATATTATACAAATGTCAGTTAATCAAATTTAACATTTAATTATCCTATATCAATTTCAATTGCATACTATTTATCTTTTTAACATTAACAATTTAACGTCCAATATAAACATCAACAATCAATCAATTAACAACCAAACTGGATTATCATTTCATATATATAACAGATAATGGTGTCAAATGTCACAGGTGAACTGATACAGGTAATAGCAGTGTAAATATCTAACAGCAGCATATTTCAATTGTCGTTTCAATTGAAATCAAATTTAATAAATAAAAGAACGTTAATCGTGAGTGAGTGCTCACCTTTCGAGGCTAGAAGAATTTTGATGACTCGTCAAGGTACGAATTTGATTACGACTTAGACCGTCGAACAACCCAAACAACAACTCAAAGCAAAGTAAGCTGAAAGCCGATTTTTGTCGGACAAGGCTGATAAATAGAAATAGGCGAAATCAAATAAGAACTGGATCGATGCAGATAATTGATACAAGTGAACTTATATATGATTGTAAATATAACTATATATATACTCACATATGAAAATAGATGTCGGACTATTCAGATTCGAAACAAATGTACGTTCATTTAAAAAAAATGCAGACTACCTTCAATATATGCGTGCTCCAACAAAATATGCAGACCAGGTATAAATATATAAATTTCTTCTCGGGCAATAAAAATGATGATGTCGCTGGTGAAGCCAACAACAGCATATGACTCATATATACGCATATATATTTACTAATATTTAAACAAATATACAACTAACTTTACAACCAATATACGTATATAATACCTTATCTAACTGACCTTACTACAATATATATATATATATAACAAGCGTATACTTAAGAAAAATCTAAGTTTTAAACTTGCCAATTTTACAAATTTACATATATTAACAAATATATATATAAGACTTTTACAATATAACACTTAAACAGATATTCAAACTCAGTTAGATTTGATATGTGTACATAACATATTATAGAGCAACAGGCAAAGCTCATAATAAAATATGCCATACTGTCTTTTATATTACACACCATATATTATAAACTCATGCAATCCAAGCATGTGACCCATGCAGACAATACATAATTCCTAAACTGAGACACGTATACGTGAACTCATATGCGCATTACCCTTTTAACTCAATATCTATTTAAAACGAAAATAACTTATCTTATATAATATATTTTCAGGGAAGGTTACAAGTAAAGGCAAGCTTCATGCAAAATGAAATAATTTTTTTTTAAATGGGCGAGACTTGGAACAAGACAAAACGAGAAATCCGCATGCAACTAATTAAAACATGTATTCATTTCAAAAAAAAGCACGTACATAAAGATATTCAAAATATAAATATACCTTGTAAACTAAAATTAAGCAACATAAATTATAAAACAAAGCTTATGTGATATATGTACAATCTTGTAAATAACAAATATGAACTACTGTATATATTTTTATATAAACAACTTGTTTACCTTTAAATAAAGTATAGGAGAGAGTGTACGGCTACTGGAAGGGGAGGAAAGATGAGAGGGAGCGGTAGAGAGGAGAGAGGTGGAGGAAAGCAACACCACTAGTCGAGGTCGTTGCGTGCGAGGGTTTCAAAGGGGCTGCCGTGGTGGGTTTGCAGGGGATGGTAGGAGCTAGTTGCTGTGTAGGATCCGGAAATGGTTGTCGTAGAGTTATGTGGAAGTCGGTCACGGTTGCAGGTGGAAGGAAGTGAGGCCGAGAGGGTGGTGGCGATGCTAGTGTGTTCGGCACAGCGGTGGCGGAGGGTGGTTGTCGAGGCCGGCCGTGCTTGGTGGGGTACGCTACTAATATGATACCGGTGAAAAGTTGCATTGGATTTCAACATGCAAACTGCTGCACACATTTCCATTTTCGTTTGTGCTTGAATTGCAGATGGAGGCTTTAGGAGATGGAGATGAATTTGTATGGGCTGAAGTTGAATTAGCAAGTAGTGGGGAAGGCATTTAAATGTGAGGGTCTGGAATAAAGAAAAATGGACATGGATTGTCCAGAGAAGGAACAGAGGGGAGAAAGCTCACAAAAATTGGAAATGAGTATCCAAGCTCTGAATAATATTATATTTCCAAGTTTAGAATTTAAAACTGGAATAGGCAGAGACCAAAATGAAACGACAAGTAAATACAAAGTGTACAGGTTGGAATAGTATTAGTCAACAGTTGTATAGCAGATATCATAAATGACAGGACTGTTTGAATTATACGGTGAAAAATGAATGGTCAGAAAACCAAAAGATTTTAAAATCGGCACCAATATTCGAGCATGCAAAAAGGCTAATAACCATTTGTTTTCCAATAGGTGAGTAAATGAATGGTCACGGAATTAAAAAGGCAAATTGTGGAACCAATACGGAAATCGTTCCGAAGTTTTTCGCTGTCTCCCGAACTTCGAAACCCACAAACGATTATACTAAAAAGATCAGCACGACGAGACGATCAAAACTGTATACGGATGTCAGTGGTACGATTGAATTTATAAAATTCGAATTTTCTAATAGCGGAAAATGCAAGAAAAACGCTGAAAAATAAGATCGACGGAGCCAAAGATGTCCGAATTTGGAAAAATGACAAACTGACATCTTGCTCAGAAGATGGTTTAGAATTTTTCTATGTAAAAATATTTAGGTTTCGGAAACATTTTATTTTCATCGCTTTTTAACTGATTAAATCGAAGTGAATTTACGCGCGAAAATAAACTTTCATATTTTCGGACGAAAATTTTCCAGTCGCTATGTTTAACTAGACGTATTCCAAATATTAAATTTTTATTTCAAAATATTATCGTTTAAAATTTCACAAAATTTCAACTAATTACATTATTAAAACAGTTGAAATTTACGGATCGTTACATCACTCAATCTTATTACACAAACATAAACAAATAAAATACACAGAATGAGGCTAAAAACCCAATAAAAATGAAGAATCAAATGTTACTATTAAGGTTATCCAAGGAAGTTAAAATTAGCTCTTTACTATTTTTTCTGTTCTTTAAAACGATATTGTTCTTTAAAAATTCAATGGAAGCTTTTATTTTTTAAGGAACTCTTTAAAACTCAAATTTTTATTTAATTTATAACTAGGATTTGAAATCCAATTAAAATTAAATAGAGAAATTACATATATTAAATTTTCCAAATCCATACTAATATTATTAAACACACGTTGATTTCTTTCAAACCAAATATAGCAACATGTTATTAGGTAAATAGTATCTAGTCAAAACCTGCTGTGGCCTTATGAAAAATATAAGATTATTCCAATATAATTCACAATTAGTATGTCTATAATTTAAATTCTAATAAAAAATATTAGGAGTTTTACTAAAATAAATCTAGTTATATTACATTCAAAATATAAGAGTATAATATTTTCCATTTTATTATTATAAAAAAAATATTTTTTGTCATTAAAAATATTTTTCTTTTTTAAAAGTTCTACAATATTCAATTTTCCGTGTAAATTAACCACATGTGCACTTTTGCTATAGGTGGAACACTAACTTTCCACATGTATTTAAATATTTTGAATTTAGTCCCCGAAAAGTTTATAAAATTATAAAATGAACGAGATGAATATTTCTTACCCCTATCCTAACACCAAATTTTAATGTCTTTCTCATTATCGATATTGTAAAGCTCTAATTTAACACACAATAATGCAAACTGTTCTAAAATATTGCCTGCTAGCATACGATTAAAGCTAAATTCCTAAGGAAAATTTAAATTTTGCCTACAAATGTCTGCAATCCGTAAATTTTTGAAATTGCATATCATATAATTCATGAAGTTCCCTTTAAGTGGATGAGCTTAAATCTAGCAATCATGCCAAAAAGAAGTATTATTACCAGAATGAACAACATTATCAATACCTAGATTATAAATATCAATATTTAATTTCATCGATTTCCAAAAGAGAGATATATTTTTTAAACTATTAACTGTATTGTGGTATAAATTAAAAGTACCACCATACCATTGATTCGAAATTAATTCTTTCCATAGTAAATTTTCCATATTATCATTAAATTTCGATTACCATTTACCTAATAAAGATATATTTAAGTTGTGTAAATTTATAATTCCTAACCCCCCCTCATTTTTAAACTTACAAACCATTTCTCATTTAACAAGAGATTTTGAACTACAATTTGGATTATCCACACTCCATAAAAAATCTCTCCTAATTTTATCAATTTTATCAATTACCCATTTTGGAAAAAGATAAAATGACATCCAATAAATAGGTAATGCAGATAAAATAGAATTGATGTGAACTATCCTACCTACTCTCGATAAGAACTTACCATTCCATTTGGACAATCTTTTATCAATTCCATCTATTATAATTATCCAATCATCATGTTTAAGTTTTTACGGTCTAATTAAAAATTCTAAATAATCTATAGGGAATTTCATCGTTTTACATTTCAATGTGTATGCAATTTGGTTTTCCATATTATCTATGTTGTTTAAAACTAATACTGAACTTTTATCGAAATTAATATTTAAACCAGATAATAGTTCAAAACTAAATTAAATGAATTTAAGAGCAATAATAAGCTTTGGCATATGGGATGTAAACGTCATATATCATCTGCAAATCGAAGAACAGAAATACCATTAATAGTGATCTCATTCCCTATGTTTTCTAATAACCTATTACTAGTGGCCACTTTGATACTTTTAGTAAAAACATCAGCGGCTAAGTTAAATAGTAAAGGTGACAATGGATCACCTAGTCTAAGACCATGTTTCGATTGAATTTTATTTTTTAGAATACCATTAACCATAATACTTGAATTATCGGTTTTAAGTAAGGACATAATCCATCCTACCCATTTAGAACCAAAACCCATAGCTATTAATAAATCCCTAAGATAAACCCAACCAATTGAGTCAAATGCTTTAGCAAAATCAAGTTTTAAAAGCGCACAAGTGATATTATTTTTATAACAGTAATTAATATATTCTTGAACTACTACCACACCGTCTGTGATATTTCTACCTTAAATAAATGTTGTTTGTGTAATATCTACTAATTCATTCATTTTATTATTTAATCTATTCGCCAAAACCTTTGAACTGATTTTAAAGAACAGTTTTATAACGATATTGGTCTAAAATCTTTTAATTGATTAGCACCTATCTTCTTATGTAATAAAATTACATTCGCGAATTAAACCTACCTAACTGTAACGAACTATAATAAAATTTATTAAACATTTTTATTACATCTACTTTTAAAACATTCCAAAAAGTTTCATAGAATAACATGGAAAATCCATCAGGACCTAGAGCTTTATCATTAAGCATATCCTTAATAGCCTTCCAAATTTCCTCTTTCGTAAATGGAACATCTAACCCTACTAAATCAATCTTAGAATTTTCAGTGTACAACATATCCCAATTAGCTCTAATTCTATGTCTTTTGTAGTTCCAAATATTTCTATATAATAATTAGTAAATTCATTATTCAGTTCTGTTTGGTCAAAAATCTCGATATTATTAATTAAAATAGAATTAATGGTATTGCTACATTTCCTACTATTAGCTACTTTATGAAAAAGTTTAGTATTCAAATCTTCTTCATTAATCCATTGGACCCTAGATCTTTGCTTCCATATTACTTCTTCTTGTAAAATAATTTTATTTAATTCTTCTTTTAAATTTGAAAGCACATTTTTTGTATGAAATATTCAAATTCCTTAATTCTTCGATTTTATTTAAATTTAAGATCTCATTTATTAATTTTTCCTTCTTAATTCTAATATACCGAATACACTTAAATTCATATATATAGTTTTAAAATAAAATAAAAACATAATTCTTACTGAAATATACTCATCAAAACTCCAAAAATATAATCATGATTTTTAAAGCATATTTTATATATATCATTCATATGTACATATATTCAACATTTTGCACATTTCCACCAAAAAATTCATATCCATAAAAACATACTTCTATAAATCTGAGATAAATTTTCTAAATTCACATACACATATACTTTAACTTTAGAAATCATTTCCATGTCATTTTGACTCAATTTTATGCACCAAACAATTTATATACTAATTTGGGCTGATTTTCACATATTTTGTAATCAAATATATATAAATTCATACAATTGGAATTATATTATATAAAAATAAATTTTAAACCTGAATTCATCATATTTAACCTTAGAAATATTTATATTTCAATTTGACATGATTAAATGTTCCAAATCATCAAATTCATGATCTTGGGCTGCTTTTTGCACATACTGAAATATATACATATAAATTGAATTGAATTACATAAAAATACTTTTTAAATTTGAAATCATCATATCTAATCTCAAAAATTAATTCTATGTCAATTTGATGTTTTTAAATTTCCCAAATTATCAAAATCATAGTTTTGGACTACTTTTGCATACGCATGCAATTTTATCATATTAATTCATATAAATTATATAAAAACACATAAAAATTATATTTAGATCGGTTAATGTCATATTTCATCTCAGGAAATTATTTCTATAATTTTCTTTTATTTACTATGAATTTCTCAAATATATGTCTCGAATTTGTCTAATTCTTCGTATAAAGTTTACATAGGCATTATATACTGCCACTAACCCATTAGTTACTCTATAATCATTCATTAATCAGGTTGGACAAAATTTCCAGAAGTCACAGAGATAAATCAAAATTTATTTATCTAATAACCAATTTTAATCATATTAAACTATGAATCAAGCGAGTAAATATAAATTTTGGCAAACCCACTCACCCTAGTCGATTCCTTCCAAATTCAAGTCTCTGGCCTCACTTTCCTCTGCTGTCCAAAGATAGAATCTACTTCAATTCACAGTTCTAATGATGCTAGTGACTCCTACGTTCTTTCCCTTGCTTCTCTCTTCAATTTGGAGTTTCAATTTCTTAATTTGATTTTGAATTGTGTGATTTAGGGTTAGGTTAGAAAGTTTTGGGAAAGAAGAAAAGGAAATGAGAAATTAGTTTCTGAATTGAAAATGAGATACATGTTTTCTTTTTAAGTCCTAGAAGCTAGAAAACCGCTTGCCCACTCAAATTTAAATTTGAATTCAACCGCGTAGCGTCCGTTCGACTCGACGATGTTTTCGGCCATATCTCCTTCATACGAGCTCCAAACAACATTAATACATATACTAAACAAATTAGAAAAATGATATGGTCTAATGGCACTGGTTTCATTGCTAAATTTCAATGTTTGTAAAATGATCATTTTTTCGCTTTTTTGAAATATGACAAAAATACCCTTATATTAATTTTTAATTTTTTTGAGGTATTACTTTCTCTCCCTTTAAGTTTTTCGTCCTCGAAATTTGAAAAGGACAGAAACAATGTAATAGTCTCTCCTAATTTTTCATTTTAAACCCATGTCACTCGTGTCATTCGTGCATGTGTGCATTCTTTCATAAGCAAACAATCAACTCTCCATAACATTATCAAATAAATTATCTAAACATGCATGAATATGATATATATATATACAAGTATGGTGGCACGTCTGTTGGACGTGTGCCAAGAAGGAAGTGGAAAAATTTTGTGTGCGCTACAGTCACGGTAGTGAAATACACACACACAGAGACACATACATACATATGTACACAGATATGTGTGTGTGTGTATATTTAATAATAGTTGTAATACATTTGGTGTCACACTTTTTTGGTGTCAGCGTGAACTACGAAAAATATGTATGGTAGAAAAACTTCAAACGGTTCACTGAAATCAATTGAAAGGGCAATTTTGTATGGTAGAAGCATTAGAAGGTCATAATTTATACAGTTATAGATGGGATAAAGCATAATATGTAGCACTTATTATTGATACAAACAAATATTGAAAACCAAATTGTAGATTGCACTTCAAAACATGTTTGGCAGAACAACTTCAAACGATTCAGTGAAATCAACTGAAAGGGCAATTTTGTATGGCAGAAGCATTAGAAGGTCATAATTTATACTGTTATAGATAGGATAAAGCATAATATGTAGCACTTATTATTGATACAAACAAATATTGAAAACCAAACTGTAGATTACACTTTTCAGTTGAGTAATATTAATGTTAGTACCAATAACACAAATCTCCTAGTTCAGTATAACTCATATTCCCATCCAATCACCATATAAAATAATAGTATGAATCAAATCTTTTGCAATATCAATCTCATTTGAAGACTCTGCCGTTCCTTGTTGTAGTGCGAGCAACATTTCGCATTAAGCTTAACCACAGAAGGCAAGTTCAAAGTTGTGTTGATTTTTACTTGTGGTTCTACTATGCTTATGTTTAGTTTTCAGCTGGTGCCTTAGCTAGAACGTTGGCTTTGGATTGTCTTCAAAAAATTTACAATACTGTTGCTTCTACAATGTTGTATATGCCGAGAGAAAAGAATATTCCACTACTTTAGATATAGTGTGAACGTAAAGACAATGAATATAAATTGTAGATAATATACATGCAATGATTAATGGGATGTAGACAGTACAAAGGAGCTATTCCAGTTCTAGTACCAAGCTATCAATGCAATAGTACATAATTAGTTTACGAACATTAAAGTAAACTTATTTTTGAATCAAATGCTGTGATAGAAAAGGAATAATTTTTAATACTATGATGACAGTTGCATTTGGATCTTACGACATTAGCGTTTCTTTTACAACTCGTCCTGTGATTTTCACTTCAAACCCAGGCTTCAAGTCAACTAAATAGTACAAACAATAAACTGATATAAGTTCAAATGATTTAACTATATAAAACACTAATTTATAACATTAATGTATAAATGTATAATCAAGTCTTCTCACATAAGAAATTAGAGCACACCCCCTTTACAATTTCTCCTTGATCATTGGTGTAAACTAACCTCTTGACACATACTGATACCTGCAAAACATTATTTGTAATAAGCAAACAATAACTAAAGCTAGTTTATTCAAATTCAAATTTGAATTCAAAGTACAAAAACTCACTGTCTTTGAATCTCCAAAATCACCAATTGCACTATTAGCAATTGAATACAACCTGAGTTTATGAGGCTTTTCATTCTTGTCAACTCCATCAGCTATAACACCAATAGATTGACCATCTCTGTACTGTACTTTTCCTATAGTTCAATGTGATAAGTAGCTCAAGGCAATCAAATACGTAGTCTAAAGGCTCTCAAAAAGTAGCTTACATGTATTAAAGAAAATGGTATACATACCTTCAGTACTGAAGACCATATGCCAGGATTCACTGCATTTATGTGTGCAAAAATAGTGAATGGATCACGTGTGTAGGAATGGTGAATGTTTACCCGACATAAATGTGAATGTATTGACTCAAACTATCAAAATTATATCCACCAAAGCCTGAAGGCCAAGGAGATTAGAGGAATAAAAAAATCTCACTATTAGTTTGCTTTTTCATTTGTCAACCTAGCATTTAGGGAATATGCTTTTTCATTTGTCAACCTAGCATTATCTGTTAGTTTGCTTATGCCTAGTATTATCAGAATAGGCATTCAAATCAGCTAAATTTTCTCCAGCACATCCACTTAAATTAATCAATCCGTCAATCGATTCAGATTAATCAAACAGTAAGATCATGTACGTACGTTGTCATGTTTATTTCAAGCATTATATACATAATTTAATAGTCCTGCGCTGTAATGCACTTCAAGCACATTAATCATTAAACTTTTAATTTTGAGCTTTCCAGAGGATGGCTTAAGATATAGCAAGTGGACTATGGTTTATTGAATTGCATCAAATATAATGTCTTCTATAGTGATGGCCTATGAATGTAGTTAGCGATATATCCGTGCATCATAATTGTGTTGTTGACGGATAGGTGCTAGTTTGGTATGTATGCCAATGTGTTGAGAAGGAGATTTTGTTTCAGAAAAGGCACTGAGCAGCACGACTTAATAAGCAATAGAGCTGTGGATGTTACTCATCCAAATTTGTGGCTACTATGGAGAGTTTTCATTTTATCCCTAACCAAGTATCAGTGTAAACAAATGATTAATAACTTAATTAGCTTTGATTAAAATATAAATAAGAAAACAGGAAATTTCCTTAATCAGATTTGATTAAAATACAACTTTGCTCCACCAACTAAAAACCTAAAATGCCCAACACCATTCAAACAACAGCAGGCAGAAGAACCAAAGATCTAAAACCAAACAATACTCATACCACCAAGAAAGGTGAAGCACGTATACTACCTCAGGTAGAAGCATTCCACCCTCGTTCCAGGATACTGGATGTCTGGCTGAATGAAGCTAGGGTGCAGCAATCTTCATCAGCCTAAATTTCAGCTACCATTTGGAACACACGAAGGGAAGATAATAAGTAAGTGGACAGGAAACTACAGTTGTATGCTTTGAATGTAAAAACTTAATGGAATCAAATGCAAGCTTCAATGTACCTGTTTGTACCTGATTGCATAATAGTTCAAAATAATGTCGCAGTAGTGATATAATACCAAACATCTATTATAATCAGAAATAGCACATGTTGCTCTTGATTTAATAAATCTCACAGGTGATTAAATTATTTCTTGCAAATGTTGTAGTGTTGACTATACTTATGCATCAGTAGTAAATAGTTGTAAAATTATTTTATGTTAGTTAATTTAACATTGCAATACAATTGATGCATTCTGAAAATAAGTGGATAGTATTATACTATTATCATTGTGTTTAATCCCGTATTCAATCATACGAACAAAACTGTGTTCCTTTTTAAACATATAAATCAATGATGTGCTACACGTTCAATGCTTTCATTCGAAGATCACATTTGTAACTTTGGCAAATGCCCATTTTTATTCAGAAAACTATTATCCCTACAGAATACAAACAACCACCATCTAATCTAATATAGCATTAAGTGTATCATATAACAATTTAAAGACAAAAGAAACGACCGTATAAGTAAGCCATCTTTTAACATGCCATTAAAAGGCATAGTATAACATTCAGCCAACGTCCCTTTCGATAATCCAATCATTTAGATATTGAGTGTGTGGTCAGAATAAAATTTTCCTGTTAATTATTCTATCTCTGTACATGGTCTGTACTGCTTCAACCATGAAATAAACTAAAGAGATAAAACATTACTACCAACTCTCACAAAAGCTTGATAATTGCAAAAGTTAAGAATGAAAGAGTATGGATGAAAAATGAAGTACCTTTCTTCGTCTCTATTATTTCAAATTCATGTCAGCCATTTTTTCCTTATTAAATCCTCATGATCCAGTTCACTATCCATGTGTTTCCCATATAAATAGAAAAGAGTTATCAGTCATATGCAAGAGTGATTTTTTTTACTTTAAAAAATGAACATGGATACACAGTGTATATTCATTTATCACACACCTATTGTGTCTTAAAACTGCTTTCAACATATGCCACTGCACTGTTTGCTTCGTAAGTTCACTACCCGGAGATATTTTTAGGGGAAATGTTTGCATTTGTCTTTCAATCAAACAACAAATGAGAATGATGCAGCTAACTAACTAAACAAAGAATAAGTTCTTAGTCTCTGATATTCCCTTGTAAGGAAATCATAATACTGACATTAACATTATATATTATTGATGGAAATACGAAGATGTAAGACAAATATAACCGTATCCCTAATCCAATGATGTTTATATTGAAGATTTTTTATGTTGGGGTTCTGTTTTTCTGTAAACAATTAGCTATGGTGGATCATTTGATGTTACAATTATCAATGGTGTATCTTAATAAATTAAGCATTTTATAGTATGATAACAATCTAGCATTTAATCCTTTACCCGCTACGCTACTGGAAAGCAATGATAAAAAGAAATTTACTGGTGCTCTACTACGATCGTACCAAATGAGTAAATCAATGTAAAACTTGTCAAAATTGATTACGACATCCATAAACAATAATCTAACTTTCTATATAAAAAAATTCCAAGACCATGAAAATAAATTTTGAAGTACGAAAATTGATTACAAACTACATTTCCATAAAAATAAAATTTCTGTGCAACAGTCAGTCAGAAACCAAAGTAAACTAAATAATTGAATATGTAGAATAAAAACCCATACTTATTGTCCAAAAGAACTATTGAAGAAGACCTATGTGGATTATATATTTTGATTAAGAACTGCAAGTACTAATGTATTTTAGCAGAAAAATTCTTTTCTCATTAAACACATGTATGCATATGTATAAAAATTTCCAAAATGATGGGTATTATTTTTATAAGTAAAAAATAATAGTGATTACTAAAATTTTGAGATACCAAAGATGATTATATCAAATCATAAATGAATTTTGAAGACAACGATATTTATGGAAATGACTAATCTAGAGACTTAACCACATCAAAATTAAAATCAAGCCAAATTGAATTAATTAATAACAAATATAAAATAAGAGAATTTTATATTTAGATTGTCCAATAGAACCATTGAACGTAATATTGCCTGGGGTGCAATTTGTTTTAATGACCTGTAACTATAATTTGAATATAATATTGCCTAGGGTGCAATTTGTTTTAATGACATGCAGCTATAATTCTACATGAATAGAAATCGCTTTTGTTAAATACATGTACATATATAACAGGAATTCTCAAAAATTAAAATTTTGAAAATAAGTTTAAGGCACTAAGACCGTATTGAAATGAAAATTATTGATATGTATATTGCACTTTTCAACTTAACCCAAGTTTCTATCTTTATGTAAGTTCAATACAATATACAAAATGACATTATATGTCTATCTCGAATGGTTTTACAGAATACGTCTATTTTTCCCTTTGCATCGTAGTGAATTGTATAACTATGAAAAAAATAAGATGTGGTGTATACTTGATATAACAGATTCATTTGGATACAACTCAGAACTATATTTTTGTATTTTTCTTGCATATTAAGACTTACACATAGTCGCGTTAATCAATGACTTTGAAGTTTGTAATTAGCCTAAAAATTTGTTCATCAGTGGAATAAGTGTGGAAAAGTGAATAGTATAACTGTGAAAAAAATAAGATATTATGTGTACTTGTTATAACAAATTCATTTGGATACAACTATATGTAATTCTCATTTATAGAACTATACTTTTTTTTTACATTTTTCACATATTAAGCCACACATAATTAAGATAATAAATGGCTATAAATTTTGAAATTATCCTAAATTATTTTCCCTAAATAGAATAATTGTGGGAAAGTGTGAAAGTACCTCATTTTTAATTAGATGGTTACATCACTAAGCAGCAAGAATCTTCTTTTCTTTTCTTTCCCAAAAGCTCAGATATTCCCAAAAGACGTTCAAGCCCTCGCTTTTCATTGATTCTCTCTCTTGTTCTAATTCACCCATCTCTTTTGCTTGGTATTTTCTAATTAATTGTCGCAGTAGTAATTATGAAAATAATATATTATTAGGACATTGTCTCTGCTTCTGTTATCGAATTAAAACAAATAAAGAAACAATATGCATATAAATTAGTAAGAAAAATAAGATTATAAAAGCTCATAGGAGATAAAATGTACCAATTTTTTTCTTTCCCAGAGCGATTGTGAGACCCTAATCCCAGCCTAGATTTGTGCTATTTCTGTAAAATCAGAAAAGGTAAATTGGTGATAGAATAAGCAAAGTAAATTGGTGACTGAATAAGTAAATAAAAGATTACGCCATTAATTGTAGGAGTTTGAGATCGTACCTTCGTGACGGTCAGCACAGCAGTTCAAGGATCCTAGATGTCGACATCATCACCACGTACAATAGCAACCTCCGGACTTCAAATTTGCAATGTCACATGATGACGACCACCGTCTCAGTGCTAGCAGCTTAGGGACGACAGAAAATCTCATTGCTAGTAGTCTTGGTTTCGGGTAACGGTCGATTGCCGTGCTTTTAGGTTGGTGACGACATCAATTTCAGGCAGTGGTGGTAGTAGATCTATTATGTGGTGATTTCGGCTCCAGATCTAGAGTTCTAGGGAAGCTAACATGTGTAGGATGTTTAGGTTAAAATCCAGGGAAGTTGAATTGATTTCAGGTGCTGATAATTGGAAGGGAAGTATGCATTGATGGTCGACCATGACGGGGCAATAGCGGCGGCGTAGGCTGTAGCGGCAGAAAGCAGAAGGGGAAGGGGAAAGAAGGGAGGGCATTGTAGGTGTGGCGGTTAGGCAAGTGGAGGAGGGAAGTTGCCATTTTTGTGGGGTGAGGCGAAAGTGGGAAAATGAAAAGCAGAAGGAAAGGGAAATGGAAGAGAGGATGGGGCAACGTGGGAGGCGGTTGGGAAAAGACAGAACTGCCCTATTGTAGTGGTTCCATTTTGTTGTGAACGGAGGCTAATATGGGGACTGCCAAAAAGGCTTCACTTTGACCGGTTTGACCAGGTATTTGCATTATAATTATCCAATCATCATGTTTAAGTTTTTACGGTCTAATTAAAAATTCTAAATAATCTATAGGGAATTTCATCGTTTTACATTTCAATGTGTATGCAATTTGGTTTTCCATATTATCTATGTTGTTTAAAACTAATACTGAACTTTTATCGAAATTAATATTTAAACCAGATAATAGTTCAAAACTAAATTAAATGAATTTAAGAGCAATAATAAGCTTTGGCATATGGGATGTAAACGTCATATATCATCTGCAAATCGAAGAACAGAAATACCATTAATAGTGATCTCATTCCCTATGTTTTCTAATAACCTATTACTAGTGGCCACTTTGATACTTTTAGTAAAAACATCAGTGGCTAAGTTAAATAGTAAAGGTGACAATGGATCACCTAGTCTAAGACCATGTTTCGATTGAATTTTATTTTTTAGAATACCATTAACCATAATACTTGAATTATCGGTTTTAAGTAAGGACATAATCCATCCTACCCATTTAGAACCAAAACCCATAGCTATTAATAAATCCCTAAGATAAACCCAACCAATTGAGTCAAATGCTTTAGCAAAATCAAGTTTTAAAAGCGCACAAGTGATATTATTTTTATAACAGTAATTAATATATTCTTGAACTACTACCACACCGTCTGTGATATTTCTACCTTAAATAAATGTTGTTTGTGTAATATCTACTAATTCATTCATTTTATTATTTAATCTATTCGCCAAAACCTTTGAACTGATTTTAAAGAACAGTTTTATAACGATATTGGTCTAAAATCTTTTAATTGATTAGCACCTATCTTCTTATGTAATAAAATTACATTCGCGAATTAAACCTACCTAACTGTAACGAACTATAATAAAATTTATTAAACATTTTTATTATATCTACTTTTAAAACATTCCAAAAAGTTTCATAGAATAACATGGAAAATCCATCAGGACCTAGAGCTTTATCATTAAGCATATCCTTAATAGCCTTCCAAATTTCCTCTTTCGTAAATGGAACATCTAACCCTACTAAATCAATCTTAGAATTTTCAGTGTACAACATATCCCAATTAGCTCTAATTCTATGTCTTTTGTAGTTCCAAATATTTCTATATAATAATTAGTAAATTCATTATTCAGTTCTGTTTGGTCAAAAATCTCGATATTATTAATTAAAATAGAATTAATGGTATTGCTACATTTCCTACTATTAGCTACTTTATGAAAAAGTTTAGTATTCAAATCTTCTTCATTAATCCATTGGACCCTAGATCTTTGCTTCCATATTACTTCTTCTTGTAAAATAATTTTATTTAATTCTAACTTTGGCCGCCTATATGAGTGCAGTTTATATGAGATATCAAGCATGCTGCATAACACCTTTAAAACACCCTAATAAACATATAAGTTCTATATGAATGTAGAAACGATAAGTAACACCATTGGGTAATATATTCTAACCTATTCTACCTAAGATCAGCCAATCAATCAATACCCAAACATTACAACTATGCATCCAAAATTATCGTAAAATCAAATACGTGTAAGGAACATACCAATAAAGAATGTGGATGGGAAACTTGCATCCTCTCCTCTGATTCCCATGTACTCTCTGCTTGATCATTCCCTTATTGGACCCCAACCAACTTCACAACCTTATTCCGCAGTCATTTCACTCCATTCTCAACAATCCATGTAGAATCATGGGGCGAACTCGCCTTAGGTTCTAGCTCCACTTTCTCTTATTTATTAGGTTCGATAACCGTAGATTGATCATTACGCATTTTTGCAAATGTGAACCATGAAACACGTCATGAACATTAGCCATCTTCTCAAGTAGTCATACTCTATAGGCCATACTTCCAATCCACTCTATCGAAGGAAAAGGTTTAACAAATTGGGATGCTTGTTTTCCTGAATTGCTAAACTTAACTACTCTCTTCAATGCTGACACCTTGACAAACACTAAATCACCCGCAGTAGATTCCAGATCCACTCTTCCCTAATCTGCATAATATTCATGTTATCATATGCTGCCTTTATCCATTTCGATATCAACTCTGCTTTTTCTGAAGTGTCTCTAACCATCTCTATTCCAAGAATGATTGTATCCATAGACTCCCACTAACATGGCGGTGATTTATAGGGCTGTTTATATAAAGCTTCAAACGGAGTCATTCCAATACTTGCTTGATAACTATTTTTATAAGCAAACTCCACAAGCAATAAATGATCTTCTCATGCTCCTCCAAAATCCAGAATATATACCCTTAATAAATCCTCCAACATGCGATTTACTATCTCCGTCTTTCCATCTGTTTGCATGTGATATACTATACTCAAATTCAACTCTGTTCCTATAGCACTTTGTAGACTCCTAGTGAACTCGCTCGCAAAAGTTGGGTCCATATCACTTACCATATTATATGGCACTCCATGTAGTCAAACTATCTCCTTAACATACAAAGTTACTAAAGCTACCACGTTTCTTGTACTCTTTATCGGAATGAAATGTGCGCTCTTCATAAGGCGATCCACCATTACCCAAATACTTTCATTACCCCTTCTACACCTTGGTTAACCATCGATGGAATCCATAAAGATGTTCTCCCATTTCCACCGAGGTACTTCCAAAGGTAATAACAGTCCTCCTAGTTTCTTCTGCTCCACCTTAACCCTTTGACATGCCATACATTTACATTATGTGTCTCTTCATACCAGGCCAGTAGAAAACTCTTTTCATGTCTCGATACATTTTATCTCCTTATGGATGAGTGGTCATCATCGAGTGGTGACACTCATCCAACACCTCATCTATCAACTCCTTTACCTGTGGCACAAAGAACCTACTATCTCATCTTAAGTAGCCTTTCTTATCCTTAGAATAGCGATCTAAATGACTTGATCTCTCGCCTCTCTCTAGCTTATCCATAATCTCTACCAAAGTAGCATCCTACCTTTGACTCATGCCTATGCGATCAATCCGTGCTGATCTGACTTCCAAAGCTGCCAATAATCCTAGTGCGTACTCTAAAAGGGTCAGAAATCAGGCTCGGATATGAAATCCAACTGCCTTATCTCCAACATCATCGAGTTTAACACTTTATGCTTCCTACTCAAAGCATATGCTACAACATTACCCTTTCCTAGTGTATATATGATCCCAAAATCATACGATGTCAAGAATTCCATCCATATTTGTTGTCTCGGATTCAAGTCCTTTTGAGAGAGAAAATACTTCAAACACTTATGATCTGTAAATAATTCAAATCTTTCTCTAAGTAGATAGTGTTTTTAAGACTTCAAAGCAAAAACGCCAGTAGCCAACTCAAGATCGTGGGTTGGGTAGTTCCTTTCATGAGTCCTAAGCTATCTGCTAGCATAAGCTACCACCTTTCTTTGTTTCACCGAAATAGCTCCACCGCAAGCATTTATATACAAGGTAAAGGGATTGAAACCATCAGGTAAAGGGAGAACCAGTGCAGACGTCAATAACTCCTTCAATTTGACAAATGCTCATTCACAATTATTATCTCACATAAAAACCAAATTCTTCTTGGTAAAACATGTAAGTGGTGCTGAGATCTTTGTTAGGTCCTTGATGAATTTCCAATAAAATCCAGCCAAACCAAGAAAATGTCTTACATCAGTCGTGTTCCTGGGTATCTTCCAATCTCTCACAACTTCTACCTTACCTGGATCCATAGCTAAACTAGCCTCCGATACTGTATGCCCAAGGAATCAGACTTCCCTCTTCCAAAAGTTACATTTAGAAAATTCGCTTTAAGCCGATTCCTTCTTAGAACATTCATAACTTCCCTTACGTGCTTCTCATGCTCTTCTTTGTTTTTCTAGAATGCTAAAATACCATCCACATAGACCACCATAAACTTATTTAGATGCTCCCGAAATACTCTACTCATTAAATTGACAAAATATGCAGAAGCATTAGTCAAACCAAATGGAATGACTAACCACTCAAACAAACCATCAGGCATTCAAAATGCAGTCTTCGAAATACTATCCTCCGTTACCCTCAACTGGTGGAATCCTAAAGCCAAATCCATCTGTGAGAAAATCCTTGTCCAAACCAGTTGATTAAATTAGTCGTTGATATATGGCAAAGGATAACGATTCTTCCTTTTTAGTTTATTCAATGTCGATAACCGACACACAACCATAGAGAACCATCCGCCTTCGTGGCAAATACCATTGGTGCTTCCCACTTCGAAATACTTCTTCTAATGAAGTCTTTCTATAATATCTTAGAAACTTGCTTATCCAATTACCTTCTTTCCTTCGAAGCCATATGCCTAAGCGACATCACGACAGGCTTCGCTTCTTTCTCGAGGTCTATCTTGAATTCAATCTTGCATTGGGGTAGAAGACCAGAAACTTCTTTGAATGCGTCGGGAAATTCTCGCACAATAGGGATAGTTGAAAGGTCATCCTGTGATAGGCTAAGTGAACATAAATAGTTCGACATCACATACTTATCAGGCATACAACACACAACCATGTCACACCCTCTACCATTCCTCAATCAAACCACCCTCCTAACACAATCTGACAGTACCCCATATCGTGTCATCCGGTCTAGCTCTAAAATCAATCCATACCCCATAAATCCTAGTACATATATGTCACAACGAAACACGACACCACTAACTACCAATTCTAAGTCATAGCAAACCTTAGTGAGAATGGTCGATCCTCCAACATGATTTTATATTGAAACAGATTCCCGCACAACATGAGATTTTAAGCCAAAACTTTCTACTAATGCACTAGATATAAATGAATGAGAAGCGCCAATGTCAAACAATGTACGAATATGAGAATCAAGTAACAGCAACACACCTTCCATTATGATCTACTTTCCCTTCTCTACAACAGTCGGTGGAGTAATTTGGGCAGCTGGAACAACTTCCAATGCATACGCGTTACCATCCTTCTTCAATGCTGGGTAGTTAGGCTTGATATGTCCCATCTGATTGCAACCATAACACTTAACTTTAGAGAGATCCGTCTTGTAGTGCTTTGCGATATGTCTAATCTTGCAATAATTAAAACATTTTTCTCCCATCTTATTCTTTCCTCCTTATCGGTTATTTCCTTTATGTTTTCCAAAATTAGTCTGCTTCGTCTCTTTCTTCGATTGTTCCTTAGCTACCTCTCCCATCAATCATTTAGTAAACCAGCCTCTACCAAATTCTCGTAAATAGCTCCATGTGGTACTTAGTTCAATGCCATGTCCGTCAGTGGTGCATTCAATCCATCAGCAAACATCATCGCCTTTTGAATAGGGTATTAATTAGCTAATATCCAAACCTTGACGATTCGTTAAACTTGTTTACATACTCAGAAACCGCCATCTCACCGTATTTTAGGTTGATAAACTTCTCCAATATACATCCTTTCTCCATCTTAGAAAAAACTTTGTCTCAAAATTCCTTTTGAATAGATCCCAAGTGATATCCCCCATATTCACTACAACTATAACAGTCTGCTACCACACATCGGCTTCTTGCTTCAAATGCCATTCTACTAAACACCTCTTCTCGACATCACTTAATCCCAATAGTGTAAAAATCTCCTCACATGTGCTTAGCCATGGTGTAGTCTCCGCATACGACTTGGTTCCATTAAAATCCTTTTGACCTAGGTTGATAAAATCCTTATACTGCTTAATGAAATTGCCAGTAGGTGGATGAAGAAGGGGAACTTCCATGGTTGTAGTAGCATGTAACATCCCCTATCTTGAGGCCCGAAGCTAAGCGCTACAGATGCTGCAGTCATCCATAGTATTAACTTCCGATGACAAAATATGGTAATGTTAATGGTATCCATAATATTAGAAGCACATGAATATGAAATAAAATTACAGATTTCAAAAACAACATTTTTGATTACACCGCAAAAAAAATATTTCATATTCAATTACATAATCTCAAAATAATTCCCGGGTTTTGATCTAATATAATTATTACAAATTATGCCAAGAGCGACATATGAACATGCCTCCTTGGACGATCAGAGTACTAGATAGACATACTAGTCATAAATACATCACAGTGGAAATAATAATGAATAGCTTCTACGTAGCTAACTTTGCCACCTGCACGTCTTTGGAAGCTTATTCATCCAACCTACTAAACCTGAAAAGTCCCTAACTCTCAATCTACTCAGATTAAATTTTGAGCACCCAAGAGTTTAAGGGGAAAACATAAACTTCAAGTCAGACATAAATCCTGGTGTGACTAATAATATTACATCTCGGTTTACTTATATTAAGTGAGACCACACCGCTTAGTGAAACGGGTTTCCCCACACTAGTATCCCTTTAAAAGCATATATTTTGCAAATCAAAGTCCTGCAATCAAACTGATTATAACAAAAATAGTAAATACATATATGCAAAAAAAATCAGGAAATCAATGGACTATCTGTCCACACTATAGTTTCATCTGGTTAACTATTAACATTGGTTGACTCGGGCCTACCGGACATAATAAATAATCTAACTTCTGTTAGACACACTTGTGAGAAATGCGGATTACGGATCTTAAGGCTGGAATAACACTAGAGGGGGGGGGGGGTGAATAGTGTTTTGTGGATTTTCTAAATCTTTTTGAAACTTATGTAAATTTAATCACCAACAAATGCAATTCACAGACACAGATATAATCACAGAATCAGACACAGATGGAAATAATAAATAAAAGCAGTCTAGGAAAGAACACACCAGGATTTTATACTGGTTCGGAGTTACCCTACATCCAGTCCCGTACAAACATACGGATTTCTTATCAAAAATAATCTCCTAGATTACACCCTCGATTTCAAGGCCACGAGGTACACCCTCCTGTATTCGAGTCCGGGGCAAACTCTCTTGATTTACCAGGCCATAAGATCACCTAATCAATTTCCGGGGCAACAATCACACCCAATTGATTTCAAGGCTCAACCGCACCTTTTACTCAATAGTTTGATTTACAAATAATCCTATAACTCTGAATAACACTGAGATCTTCTGGAGAGAGTGGCAGAGAATCAAACAAGAGATAATCAAGTTTGATTCACTTGGTATTTCGGTAGAGTATAGTTTGGAATTCTTTAGAATAAATGTGGAAGATGAAGAGGAGAGAAAACAAGTAAAATCTGATTAAAAATTCGTTTAGAACGACTGGTATTTATAGGAAATCAACAGCCATATCTATTCGTGAAAGGATACGACGAATAGACACTTCTTTTGAAAATTTGAATTTTGAATTTAACGGACAACATGGGGTATCCCATGGTGTCAACAAACCCTAGTTAAAAATAATGTAAATTTGTTTTGAAAATGATATTGAAAGGAAAACAAGATGAAAAGGTCCACCGGTCCACTATACCCTCCTCAGGAGTTTACCGGTCCACCGGGTTCTCCTGGGTTTTCAAAAAAAAAGAATATTTAAAAATTAGAAGATAGTTTTAAAAACAAACGAAGTTTAAAACAAGAGTTTATTTAAAAACAAAAACAAAGAATATTTTAAGGCTAAAACATTTTGAAAAGCAGTTTTGAAAATCATTTTGAAGTAGTTTTGCAACCTTCTTCCTGCATAATATCTCATCACATCAGGACTCGAGAACTTGTACAAAACCAGGATGTTCGTGGGTTTGTAAGCCACTTGTCGTAGGTTTGTAAGCTACTTGTCGTGGGTTTGTAAGCCACTAAAAAGGTAGAAATGGGTTCCATCCCAAATGAAATATGGAATGAAGATTTCCGTGCTATTATGAAATTTTAACATAATTCTAGACTCAATACTTATATTGTACTATTAAAATCTTGAACTCTTGACAACTTGATTTCTTGATACTCATGAGTCTTCAATCTTGATATCTTTGATCTTTAAATTCATCAGTCTTGTATCTCTATACTGTACAGTCTTCATTCTTGGTACCTGCATGTTTTTATCCTGCATATACATATATATATATATATCTAAACTATAATGTTAGTATTTATATTTTATAACAATTCCTAAGGTTGTTGTCATCAAAACCATCCTTCTCAAGGACTAACAACACTACTGGGCTATCTGCCCTTAACTATCTTCTTTTAGGGTCAACTAATCTTAAAGGTTTTGCTAGCTCACCAATAACCTATCTTTACTCTGTATATTCCCTTCTGTATGTAACCTCATTTTAGTCCCACCTATGACCAAGCATTACACACTGGAATTTTGGACTTATTTTAGATAGGGGCTAATAGCTAAAGTATAGGCACAATCCCATACCAGTCCAATCTGGTCTTCTAATATATGAGTCATAAACTTAGGATTAACTACCCTATTTGTTCATTTCCTATTTTATACTTAGGGTTAACTACCCTGTTAAAATTTCATTTCCTTGTAAATTATCTTTACAAATGATTTACCTATGAAATCATATTTTTATAAAACAAGGAAATCATATACTTTGCTTTACTCAAAACACTTATGCCATGATATATATTTTACACCAAACAATGTTGATGAAATCTAATCAATTGGGATTATCTATCCGTTCATAATAAGTTAAAACCTCCTTTTAACTTAGAAGCTTTAGGTTATAGGGCCAAAACAGTACCTTCGAAACCTTTGTTTAAAACCTTAAACAATCCCTTTCGAATATATTGAAAGTACCCTTTTCAAAACAATTTGACTACTTTAGCCTTGGAAACACTTAGGCTGAAAGGCCGAAACATACCTTTCGAATGTATTGAAAATAAACCTTTCGAAATCATTAATTAAACCTTAGACATCCTCTTTCGAAACAATTAAACTTGTCTTTCAAAAGCATTGGAAACCTTCTTTTCAAAACACTTAAAACAACTCTTCCAATACACTTAAATATACCTTTCGAAAACATTGGGGTACTTAAAACAAACCTTTCGGAAGCATTGGGTCAAGGTAAAAGTTTATGGAAACATTGCTTCGAAACCATTTAAAATCATTCCCTTCGAAACCTTTGAGTTTAATATATAATATAACTATGGGGTCATAGAAAACAGGGGTGAAAGCATAGCTGTTGAAAGCATTAATCCCAAGTAAAAGAAAGAGGATAGTTTCGAAATCAACCCTTTCGAAACCGCTGCCTCCAAAACCATTTGAAAGCAGCTAAACTACCCTTTCGAAAGCATTGAAAAGGCGGCCATAAAAGAAAAGAGGTGGAAGCACCCTTTTGAATGTATTGATTCGAAAGGTTGAATGCGGCAGTAGGGTTTTTAAATAAGTTCAAAGCGGCTATCCTTTTGAAAGCTTCTTTTAAAACAAAAGGCGACAACTCTTTCGAAAGCTCTTTTCTGAAACAAAGGAAAGTTGATTAATTCGAAAGCTAATACAACCCCTTCGAAAGCATCCTTTATAAACAAAAGTAATTCAAAGTTAATAAGAGTAGCTTCTACTCGGCACTATCCTTCCTGCCTATCTCCGATGCACTGCGTATCAATTGCTTGATACTATGTGCATTGGTTTCGAATGGGTTCTTTGGTGGAGGTATGGTGTCAAAAGCTAACAGATGGATGTGGCGAAGTAGTAAATTCAAGCAAAACTGATTTTTAGCCTTTAAAAGAAATTTCTTTTCACCTACTTGCCTTATTTGTCAATATGTTATTGGTTGCCTTTTCTAAAAGTGCTGCCGAATTCAAAAATTTTCAATTAAAACGTTTTAACAAATAAGCCCTTCTCCTTAAATAAGCATATAAAATATTTAAGCCCCTTAACTCAAATAATTTTATAACTGTAATATAATACTTAGGAAAATTTCCCAAAAATTACCATAACTCACTTTTAATATGTTTTCTAACATATTTAAATTTGAGACCCAAAATTAATATACAACTGCCGTAAATAATTTAAACTCAATATTAGCCATTTTCTCTCGAAGAAAATTCATAATAAATCCATAATAACTTAGAAAATTATGAAACTTGAAACCCACTTCTAAAATAATGTTTTTGACATATCTCAAAAATGCAAGCCATTTGGATGTCATTTAATTCGTTTTTTCCAGTCTAAACTTATCATAAAATCTATATGAAACAATATAAATCATCAACAAGCATATATATATATATATATATATATATATCTATTTAAACAAATACAACATGGAATTTAATTGCAAAATAATTCGGCCATAGTCATAAAACCGAAATCATAGTGAAAATGAGATGTAAATCTATTACTCACCTTAGCTTGGCGTTAAGAAGGTTGAGAGTTGCTCTTTAATTAATTTCTTCAAGCTTCCTACTTAATTCCTAGCTTGTCTTCTTTTGATTGTTCTTAATGGTGGTTGGCCGAGCTCTTTGGGGGATTTACTTTTGTTTTAATTGTTGAAATGAATAAGAAGTGAAGGTAAGAAGGGTTTAGGGTATAACAATAAAGACTATTCCTATTTTCCCCTTATCATATTCCTCTTACTTACTTATTTTCTATTTCCTTTTGTTTATACTTTCATTAAGGCACAGCCCATTTTATTAATTTATAAATCTCAATCCCTTAACTACCTACATTATTCATTTAATTTATCTAATCAAATGTCCTAAATAATATTGGTCAAAATTAGGGTCATTACATAGCAGCATGTATAGTTGGAGTCTCATTAACCGAATTTAAAGCTTGCATAATGCGGTGGAACCAAGTTGGGGTGTTCATGCCTGGAATGTTCAACAGGTCAGGTATGGCTTCAGCTCCAACTGTAGCCTCTGTTCTAGTCAGTTTTGTTGGGTTACCCATCCTTAGGTATCATAAACATGGGCTACATTAGTACTTTCCCATAAAATCAAATAATAAATTGGAAAAGTAAAAAGGTGAATACATATGTATTTCTGTTATTTAGAAAATACAATCACAAGTATAGTCTCTCATATGTGCCTAGTCCTATAGTTTTTCTCAGAAACTAAATGTAATAACCCGCTATTTTCAGACCTTTGGTTTTCGACACAAAACAATAACTTTTACCAGAGAAGTTGAAAAACAACAGATCATTAGGTGATTGACATAAGAAAAAAGAACATAAACTATCTATTTTGTCTTTTAGATCTCACATCAGAAGGTACACAAAATATCATAATCAAATAGTACTATTTCATCACTAAACCAATCATACATAGTTTCATATGTCACTGATATAACACACACACACACATGATACAAGCCCAAATCCACAAAAGACTTCGAGTATCTTACTTATGTACACATATCATCAACATACACATACTAATACATACACATATACACATACATATATCACGCCTTCATCACTTGACCCTCCAGCGTCATTTTAATTTGACCTGTCTCCATCAACCTATCAATTATCATAAACAAAGGAAACATGGTGGAGAGTTGGGTTAGTCACAAAGTCTGGTGAGGGAATATAACTAAATTCAACATTTACTATACATGTTTCATAATATAACATAATAAATAATGATAAGCTACCATATCATTATACTTTCAGTTCATATTCAATTCATATCAAATCCGATATATAATTCATATTCACAGAGTTTCATGTAATCGTGTTACTATATTCATTCGAAAATGAGGCGACTACTTTCACACTCGTCCATATGATAAGTTGTATAGTCGTATCACAGATAAGCTAGGTAAACCGTGAACTCCGCTATACCCAATAATAGTTATGTTGCAGCCAACCCGCAACATATCGAGTCATGACTCTCTCTCGTATTGGCTCTATTCCTATCCAATAAATAAACTAAATCGAATAACTTATAAACATCGCCTCACAAAGGCATGCGATATCCGTGTACTAACACACATTGCCATTTAGGCTAGTGTACATCTTCTACCCCGTTACTCGTGCTAAATATACTCAGGGAATCTTGCACGAGCCTTTATTTATATATGTTATGGCCTATATTAGGTCCATATTCAATTTCGTAAAAAAATTCGATGACTGGTGCACTGGTGTGGGCCATCGGTCCACTAGTGTACATGCCGAAGAACAGTTTTTGGGTTTTGGACTGCTTTTTAAACATTAGATCATCATATCTAATCTCAAAAATTAATTCCATATCAATTTGATGTATTTAAATGTCCTAAATTATTAAATTCATATTTTTGGACTACTTTTTCATAAACATGCAATTTCATCATATTAATTCATATAAATTATATAAAAATACATAAAAATTATATTTAGGCATGCTAATATCATATTTCATATCAGAAATTTATTTCCATAATATTCTTTTATTTTACTACAAATTTCTCTAATATATGTGTTTAATATATCTAATTCTTCATATAAAGTTTACATAGGCATTATATACTTCCACTAATCCATTAATGGCACTATAAAAATTCAATAACCAGGTTAGACAAAATTTTCAGAAGGCACAGAGATCAATTTCGAATTTTATTTATTTAATTACTAATTTTGATCATATTAAACTATGAATCAAGAGAGTAAATATCAAATTTAGGCAAACCTACTCACCCTAGTGGATTCCTTCCAAATTCAAGTCTCTAGCCTTACATTCCTCCACCCTCTAGAGATGAAATCCCCTTCCATTCACTTTTCTAATGGCGCTAGTGACTCTGCATGCTTGCCCTTGCTTCTCTCTTCAATTTGGAGTTTCAATTTCTTAATTTGATTTTGAATTTTATGATTTCGGGTTAAGTCAGAAAGTTTTGGTGAAGAAGAAAAGGAAATGGGAAATTAGTTTCTAAATTAAACCTCGATTCGTTTCAATATGAACAAAAATTCAACCAAGTTGATTGACTAGAATCGAGCGATTACATAAAAAAGGGAATATTGATAGACCAGCATTCTTAAGACCAAAGAGTCGGGCGGAAAAAGGGAGAGAGCTCTCTGTTCCTGGTTCTCCTGTAGCTGGATTCTCCGGAACCACAAGAATCCTTAGAATGAATGGGATTCCAACATTTTTTTTACTTTCCCTTCAACTGACCCATTTTTGAATTTGAACTCGGATTAATTGGATCTTAAATGTTAATTTTTTTATTTATTTTATGAATTCTTTTAAAAATTCTGTTTTTCTTAAAATATCATGAACAGTTCCTGTAGGTTGAGCACCTTTTTCAAGGAAATAACGAATAGCAGGAACGTTTAAATAAGATGAGATATGCGTTTTCATTTTAAATCCCGGAAGTAAGAAAATTGCCCGCCTGATCAAATTTGAATTTGGATTCAAACTTGGTAGTATCTGTTCGACTTGACAACGTTTTCGACCGTATCTTCTTCATTCGAGCTCCAAAGGCATAAATAAATATGCTACATGAATCAAAAAACAAGATGGTCGTAATGGTGCTTGTTTCATCGCCAAATTCCAATGATTATAATAATGACCATTTTGGTCTTTTTTTCAAAAATTGACAACTTATCCTTATATTAATTTTAAAATTTTTCCCAGGTATTAAAAGTTTCCCTCTTGGGTCCTATCAAAGGTTAACCAAATTCAAAGAAATTTCCCTTGTCATGGCAAGGATTATTCCCCTTATCAAGTGTCTAGTTAACTGGGACATTGTCTACAAATCCATTTCCCAAGGTGGTTTAGGGGTTATTAACTGTCAACATTTCAACTTAACCCTACCAACTTAGTGGATATAGACATGTCTGTCTGAAGGCAACTTCATTTGGAAGAATGAGATTCTTGATAAATACTATGATTCCCTGCCTAGACTCATCCTACATCATCGCACTAGAAACTCATCTCCTTTCTGGGCATGGGTCCTTGTTACTATAAGGTGGATCAGGCCGTGCTTGAGGGTCATGGTTGGTAATGGGATCTATACAACTTTTGGCAAGACGCTTGGCTCTTTGACATTCCTCAAAGATTCTCCTCATTAAACTTTACAACCTAACCAATGATTAACTGATGCCTGTATCCAAAGTTGTTAACTCTGGTGTATCTTTCCTTCAGTTTAACCATGCAATCACTGGAACAGTCTTAACCCAATTGCACCAGCTCCTTCCATGGCTTCGACCCTATACCCTTTCCCTTATACCTAATACATTCCTTTGGAGCCTGACTAGTAATGGAGCTTTCTCGATTAAATTTATCTATAACCATATTAATAACTCGGGTCGACACATCACTTATCCTAGAATGTGGAAATCCAAGATCCCCCTCGAGTTAAGATGTTGGTGTGGCTGCTAATCCAAGGATAGGTGAACACCAGGGATAAGCTCATTAACAAAGGCTTAAACATTCCCCATCCTGCCTAACGTGTCACACCTTCTCTGAAAGTATTAATCACTTCTTCTTTGACTATGACCTTGCCATTTATGTTTGGAACTGCCCAAACAATCAGCCTCATCCCTAGTTTTATTTCCTTCTATGAATACTAGTAATACAACAAGCATAGTAATGCATACGCTGATAGACTGCTCCTTACATTTAGCTAGTCTATCTGGGTTGAGAGAGATTCTCGATGCTTTAAAAATAAGGGCACTAGCCTCCTCTAATTATGTCATAAAAACTTATATCACTTTTACTCGTGGACAGGTTGTCCTCCTCTGCCTTTGACCTTGATGATTACTAGAAAATAGATGGATGCCGAGTCAGGGAATGGTTGTAAGGCTATCCAAGCACCAAAGGCGGATGAATAGGTTAACAACAATGACGATTTGCTCTAGTGTCCATTGTGATGCTTTTAATAAGATCTGTGTTGTTGCTTATACTATACCTGGTTACTCTTTGTTGCTCTTTCTATTTTTAACTTCCATTATGCATATATATGTCTATTGTTGATGCATGTAGTTCCTGAAAGTGAATCCAGTTAGTATTTTGTGGCCATCGATAAGGCATGTTGGTCAAAAAAACTCTTTACCAGTAATGCTTTTTGGGTTGTGCAGTCAGTCTCACAACGTGCATCTATACCGCTAAAAAAGAGATTATGTATATGTACCTTTCGAAATATATATATATATGTAATATACATTTAAATTCAAAATTTAAAATAGGTATTTATCTGGATCAAGATCTTTTTTGAATTTAAATTGATATGAGATATTTTATATTTTAATTCATATATTTTGAATTGGTTATATTACTTAAATAAAAATATAATTAAAAATATCAGATTATATGTATATATTAGACTAGACCTAATTTTGAACGTAAAATTAACATAAGATATTTTAGATTTTAATTCAAATTATTTTGAATTGGTCAAATTATTTCAATAAAAGTTTTATTATACACATACACATATATTATTTTCAAACAATACTATGGATAACAAATGTACATATAACGGGACAAATGTGTTCGCTGTGTTGTAAATTCCAACACTTATATATAGATACATCAAACTATGTACATATCTATATGTTACACATGTATAATTAAACATATATGCATATTTGATACACACATACATTATATATATGCTATATGTAATAAAATCAAATCTTTTATATAAACTAAATAAATAAAATAAAGATTTTGTTTACTTTTATTTAGATTAGAACTAAATTAATTTAGACTTCATAAGGCTAAAAAGATCTAAAATGGATTTGATTATAAATTCACCCATTTAACCCATTGTTTGCTTGCCAGTTCCTTCAATGGTATCAGAGTCCAATAACTTAAACTTTCTGAATTAGCAGTATCAAGGTTAACTTATTAAGCCAACACATTTTGTATGTGGTTTAGAAAGATAGCATTAAGGTTAGGTTGTTGGGTAATCAAGTACTCCATACTACCTGGCTATTGGCTTGGCCCAAAATGTAAAGTAAGCCCAAATGTTTTCCCAACTATAAAGGCCTAATTGAATTTAGGCCTTGGAGTAATTTTTAAAATCTGTTTTGAAATTATAAATAATATTTTCAATTTAAAAGGTTAAGTTCAAAATATGTAAAATATTTTATAAATGTTTTCGAAAATGTTTTGAAAATAAATTAATTATTTTCTAAAATTATTATTAGGTAACTAAAAGTTAATTAAACTAATAGATATATATATATATATTATATGTACATTTATCATAAAATGTTTTAGGTAATGTAACACGTCGAAAATTTAGTGAAATTTAATAAGAAAATTAAATTTAAATAAAACAAGGGTTAAAATGAATTTTTCACAAACATCTGAATTTGGCTACGAAACATGACCATTGCGTTCGTAGCAATTTTCTCGATAATTTTCATATATAACAGTTCAAAATCAGAGTTAGTACAAAGAAGTTATAGATGTTTGAAAATTTAAAAATAAAATAAACTTTAAAATAATAACTACCTAGAAATTTATAATACATCGATCCACCATAAGGGGTCTGATGGTCGACCAGTAGCGGTCGACCCAGCAACATAGGCGGTCAACCGTTCACGTTGAAAAATCATGAATCCTAGAGCATGTTCGAACAACTCAGATGCAACAAAATATTTTCCTTTATGCCCAAGTTTTGATATGCATACGAGATGTAAAAAAAATTCATCTAGGTTGATCCAACGCTCCAAATTAGTCACTAACCTCTATAAATTAACACCAAGGCTAACCCTAAATTTATTGGAAAACTTACAGCCTACCGAGACTCTGCCAAAATTCATCCTTTCCCGTTCTAAAATTTCTTTAAAAATTAAAATAAAATCAAAGTAGAAGGAAAATAAAAAATCAGATCTAGAAGGAGCAAATATACGGAAGGCGATTCTCCAACGGAGCATGTTGGTAGAGCTTGGATCTAAAATGAGTGGGAATAGGTTTGATAAGTTGATTATTACAGTTAAATTTAATCTATTCTACTTGATCTAGAGTGTTAGTAATTTAAATTGTGAACCCCAATTATAAAACCTGAAATCTAGATTAGGAACTGAAGTTACTGTAAATTGTAAACCTATAAACCCCTTATGAATTGAAACCCCAGAACTTATTAACCATATATTAAACAACTATAATTAAACTGTGTAAATCTATGAAATTTGAAAAATAGACTGGACATTTTAGTTGCTTAGGGTTCGCTGTAAACACCGTAATTAAAATAATTAACATTAACATAAAACCAAATCAGAAATCAAACGAACCTTAATTTTTATACTATGACTGGTCGACCACTCACCCTGAGCGGTCGACCGATAGAGTATAGTGGTCAACTGGTTATGGCCTGAATTGCAAATTCAAACCTCGGTCTAAGGCCCGGGTTAAGAATAAAATTAATATAAATATTAATTGTTTTGTGAGCCTATTTAGGGCTATATGTTTGTATGTCAAGTCCAGTAGGGAAACTAATTCCCTATGAGATGATGCAAGGACGTTGTGGTGTTGGGTAAATACTCTTTACCTAATGGGGGTCACTTATACAACTGGGGGTGATTTTTATCGCAAATGGCACTCATAGGAGGTTCTACGGTGGACATGCGACATTGACTAATGCTCGATGAAGTGTGTAGGCCCGACACAATGAGACTCCTTGGCATGCATGTTTCTGATGCAACATGATACTGTATGATAGATGGATCTCGACGCATGCAATAATAGGCATATACTACAGTTGAAAGTGGACATGGATGCATACAATGAGACACCCCTGCTAATCAGCATTTTGGGTTACCCCTCGATGTGAAGTTGGGTTACATGTAGTCGTAGTTATGGGAAATTTGTTCCCATATACCCTAATGGTCGTGTTTCCATGTATAGTAGCCTAGTGGCGATGTTTCCATATCGAGTAGCCCTAGGAGCCATGACTGATCATTAGTTATTAATGTCCTATTCGTAGTTCGATTCTTGTTATAGCCTACATAAGTTGCAATGTGGGTGTGTTATAGATTAAACCCTTAAGTATTAAACCATAGGAATGTACAGACACTTATAGAACAACCTAAGTCACTTAGAGTATAAATAAAGTTAACTGCACATGACCACCATATATTAAACTTATACTCATTCACCAGACTTTGTCCGACCCACCCTTTTTTTCATTCTTTTTCCTCACCATAGGTGGATAAGGCACTAGGTGATTGGCCTACTCTTGGTACTTGGAGAGACGAGCCCATCACAGGAGTTGCTTGTTAGCATATCTACTCTCCATGTATCCATTTATCTATCTTATCAGTACTTTATATTTTATTTATCAGACTTGTAGTGATATTTTCTATGTACTATGTATTTGACTACATATTGATTTTCTAACACTATGTTTTAGGATATCTTCTGAGATGGATATTTTTTAGTATTTTATGTTTTTGTTCCTTCCATTGCGAGTTTTGAAAGTGTAGAATATCTTAGATTATATCTAGTCATTATTAGTCTCTGTAATGTTATAAAATCCGATAGCTCGTATTTCTTGGCATGACGCGAGTCTGAAAGTCACACTGGGCTTTGGATCGATGTGTCAGGTGGTGCAATTTGTCACATTTGGTATCGAAGCATAGGTTCAAAGTTCCTTAGGGATTAGGAGCGTATTGAGAGAACATACTTGAAAGGTTTGTGAAAATAGGTTTTCAAGGTGTGTGTATATATAGATAAACGTTTTCCAAAAATTATATTGATCATAATCTCTCTTTTATTCAGGCCTATGTTATATCTTATTCGTGTATATACTATATGTGAAAAGTTGCTAATAAAATTCTTAAAAATCAAAGATAGAACATAAGTGATCCCGTAGGTTCTCAAGGGAAACAACCGAGGTTCGGGTGTGAACATTTCGATTTGGTTCCACCAGTATTTTTAGGCGAGGGAACAAGCCAAGCTTAATCCCAGTAGTAAACCAACAGGGAGACCGACATGTGCATTTCATGCCCCCCACCCACTGTTGATTTTTCTAAGTTATGTAAGGATTTCACTAGTCTTGGAGGGAAGCTATATGTAGGGATAGAGTTATATGTGGATTCGACGACATGGATTTGTTTTTATGAGAGGATCTTTGGGTTGATGGGTCTTACTGATGAGGTGAGGAGGTAGTTAGCTACATGGCAGTTACATGGTGAGGCTCTAAGTTGGTGGGAGGTAGTTAAGGCTAAGATTGATGGTGGAGAGATCACTTGGGGAGAGTTCCGTAGATGATTCAAGGTGAAATTTCTTTCTAGGGCGGAGGAACGTATGTAGTTAGAAAAGTTTATTCACTTGAAGCAAGGAGACTTGTTTGTAAAAGAATATTTATTAATCAATTCAATGAGCTAGCTAGATTTGGGATGGGACCGGTTGATACCCTACATAAGAAGGCTTTGGAGTTTTCTAAGGGGCTAAACCAACCTCTTCAAGGTTTAGCTTTGAGTCATATTCTCATGGGTGCTACATACGAGGGTTTAGTACAGATGACTTTACTGAATACCATCTCTAAGGAGGAAGAAGAACTCAAGAAGGCTAGAGGAAAAGCACACTAGCAGAACCAGCGTAAGGAGGTAGGTGGACCCAAAGGAAAGACAAGGAAGAAGGATATACATTGTAGGAAGTGTGACAAGAAGGGGCATTTCACCAAGGAACGCATGTTAGATGGTTCACAGGTCAAGTGCTATAATTTCAATTAGTTTGGACATATGAAGCAAGAGTCTCCAACACCTCCAAAGACCTCTACCCAGATAGTTACAACATATGCACTGGATGCAATAGCTAGCTCGAGTGCACCACCAATTGCTGATAAGGGAAAAAAGGTTGTGATCGAAGTTGTGTTGACTTTATCTAGTTTATCTGTTTGCATTTTATTTGACATGGGGGCATCACACTCTTTTATATCTAGTAGACTTGTAGATGAGATGCACTTAGATACTAGCATAGTCACGGACCCTATAGTTGTGTCAAAAACTATAGGAGGATCGGCCTATTTTTTATGGTATGTAGGGGTTTGAAGTTGTTTATTTTAGGGGTTGAGTTTGATTGTGATGCTTTTGCCTTGGGATTTTCTGGGTTGAGGTTGATATTGGGCATGGATTGGATGACGATATATGAGGCTATATTAGACTACGGTAGGAAGATTGTTAGATTGAGTACGTGTAGTGGACGTAACTTGGAGTTTACGGTGATCCGCAAGACTAGTTATGTTGAGCTACTTATACTCTTTAGACCTATCACATGATGAGCTAGATACATTGCCTATAGTCAGAGATTATCTAGATTTCATTTTCGAGGAAAACGATCTCCTACCCCCGAGAGAGGTCGAGTTCTGAATTTATCTTATGGAGAATGTCAGACCCATCACATTACTATCATGGCATATGGCTCCAAAGGAGAGGCGTGAGTTGAACAAGCAAGTAAATGAGTTGTTGGAGAAGGTCTTCATTCGGAGGAGCATTTTAGAGTGGGAAGCATCAGTCATCTTTGTTACCAAGGCGGATGGTTCTCTGTGACTTTGCATTGACTATAAGGAGTTAAATAAACTGATAAAGAAGAATCAGTATCCACTGCCCCGTATAGACGAACTCTTTGATCAATTGGTTGGAGCAAGAGTGTTCTCATAGCTTGACTTGACTACCGGATTCCACCAATTGCGTGCTGAGGACAGTATCCAGAAGACTGCCTTTCGTACACCCGACGGACTTTATGAGTGGTTAGTCATGCTGTTTGGACTGACCAATGCACTCATCTAATTTTTTGATTTGAAGAGCCGAGTTTTAAGATGGTTGCTTAACAAGTTCATTGTGGTATTTGTAGATGATATTTTATTTGAGGAGTGAGGAGGACATGTGTTGCATTTAAGAGAGGTGCTCAATATACTCTGTGCAAATAAGCTAAAGACAAAGTTTTCAAAGTGCCACCTTTGGTGAGTGGAAGTACGCTTTTTGGGACACATCATCTCAGAAAGTGGGTTAGCGGTTGATCCCAGAAAAGTTGCAGCAGTTCAGGTTTGGAATGTACTAAAGAATGCCACAAAGATGAGAAGTTTCCTTGGTTTGAAGGACTACTATCGAAAGTTCATTAAGGACTTCATGAAGATCTCTGCCCCTATGATCCATCTTACCAAAAAGAATCTAGTTTTCTCGTGGGATGCAAAATGCGAAGACGCTTTTATCAAGTCGAAGGAGGCGTTAACTAGTGCACTAGTTTTGGTATTACCTGATGGGATGAAGCCATTTATAGTTCATACCGATGCCTTTAGTACGAAGTTAGGCACAGTCTTCATGCAAGAAGAAAGGGTGGTGAGTTATGCTAGTCAGCAGTTGAAGACCCACGAAATAAACTACCCTAACCATGATCTTATGTTGGCAGCCATTGTCTTTGAGCCCTGGTCATGGAGACATTACCTTTTAGAGGAGCGGTTTGAGCTATATACGGATCACAAGTCCATGAGGTATTTATTCTCTCCAAAGGACTTGAATTTGAGACAACAAAGGTGGATGGAGTTTATTGCATCATATGACTTTGATATCTCATATAACCTAGGCAAGGGTAACGTAGTGGCCGATGCTTTGAGCAAACAAGATGCAGTACTGAGTCCTTTTTTCTTGGAGACGAAGCATTTGGAGTTTATTTCTACATTTGACTTCCAACCATCATCTGATATTACCCAGCAGCTTTAGATGTGCAACCTACATTGTTAGAGCATATTGGGTTTAAACAGAAGGAAGATAAGGACCAGATATGTATCTTTAAGAAGCTTGATAGAGGAGAGCAGTCAAGTCATTTGAGGCATTATGTAATTGACTCAAAGGGTGGTTATGAAGAGATGGTAGGCTTTGTGTTTCTCTTAGTATGGATTTGATAGATCTAGTACTAGTTGAGTCCCACTATCCCAGGATGACCATTCATCCCAGTAGTGACAAGATGTATCGTGACACGAAGGGTCTTCTATTGGCCTGGTATTAAGAAGCATGTAGTGGAGTATGTAGCTAGATGTATGACTTGCCAAAGGATAAAGGCAGAGCAGATCAAGCTGGGAGGATTGTTCCAGCCATTAGATATTCCTCAGTGGAAGTGGAAGAGTATTTCTATGGACTTCATGGATGGTTTACTAGGGAGTATGAGAGGGGACGAGAGCATTTGGGTCATAATTGATTGGCCTGACCAAGTGCGCTTATTTCATACCAATGAGGAGTACGAGGACATTGATATCGTTGGTAGATCTATACATGAGAGAGGTTGTTAGGTTACATAGAGTTCCTACTAGCATAGTTAACAACCGAGATCTGCTTTTCACCAACGAATTCTGGAGGAGTCTACAGGAGGCTTTGGGGACCGAGTTGAGCTAGAGCACCGCATCTCCACATATGGATGGATAGATGGAGAGAGTAAATTAGGTATTGAAGGACTTACTACAGATGTGCATTTTGAACTTTGGAGGTTCTTGGGAGGATCATTTGTCGTTGGTGAAGATTACCTACAACAGTAATTATCAGGCTATAATTCGGATCGCACCATTCGAGGCATTATATGGGAGACCATATAGATCATCGTCGTGTTGGTGGGGCACTAGGATAGGATTATTATAGGGATTGACAGGGTGAGGGAGACATTAGAGAAGGTGGACTTGATCCATAGGAGAATGAAGATCGCTCATGATAAACATAAATCCTATGCTGATAGGAGGCGCACAGAGTTAGATTTCACAATGGGCGACGTGGTGTTTGTGAAGGTTTCACCACTTAGGCATGTTATGAGATTAGGTAGATCGGGAAAACTAGCACCGAGGTTTGTAGGGCTTTCCCGATAGTCGCTAGGATAGGGATGCTTGCGTACAGAGTAGAGCTTCCTGAGAAGTTGGCGGGGGTGCATGATGTTTTATATGTGTCACATTTGCGAAAGTGCTTGCACGATATAGCTACCGTGGTCGACCCGAGTCAACTAGAGGAGGTGGAGGTAGAGAGGGAGTCACTTTTTCACCGTGCACTCACTTGTATTCTTGAGTAGGGTACAAAGCGACTCCGCAACAGGGAGATCAAACTTGTTAAAGTCCAATGGAGAGATGATCCATCGGAAAGTATATGAAAGCCTAAGGAGAAGATTCACACTACGCACCCACAACTCTTTTCTAGTATGTTTCCAATTTAAGTGTAACGACCCACTATTTTGGACCATTCAAATCGACAATAATCCACACATGTCAGACTTGAATAATGCAAAATAACAGATTGTAATAAAATTTGGAGCACATAAAATCATTCACAGAATCACAGACACAGAATATCAGAATAACTCGTAGCGGAAAATAAAATAAATAGTGGTTTATGAAGCCACTACAATACAGAGTCTCAAAAACAGATACAAAATATATAGTCTGAAAACAAATATAGTTCTGAAACAAGTACAGTAGAAATCCCAAATACATAAGTCTCTAATACAAAGCTGAAATAGAATAACTGAAACTGAAACAGATGAATAACCAGATAAGCAGAATCTCCAGCGATTCCTAGCTCCAGAAAGGTGAAATCCAAAGCTGTGAATACTCAGGCTGACCCGAGCGTAAATAAAACACAAACACTCGAGTCAGGACATACATACTTATACAATGTAAACCAACTCAAGTGAACTGTAATAAAGGTACAAGTAACTTAAAGAATGCTTGGGATCGCCCATTCTTTAAGGATCCGTTAAACTATCTACTATGTAGTAATATTCGCTATTATAATAATGTCTAATATAAAATAAACATACTTTTAAATAGCATTAAGGAGTGACCCAATATTCCCCTTAACACGTAATAGTCCCAGTAGTCTATCCAGTATTAGCATACTCCCAAAATGGGGGCTACCCTCGATACTCCACAGGCTACGGGAGAAATCCAAACTCGTAGTAAAGCTTGCTATGGTAAGTGACACGGTACAACTAGGCAATGCCAGGGTAGATATACCAATTACGCATCCGGGCTGGTGGAAACGCATAGGAGCCACTACCGCCCACCTCGAACAACACTCCCAAATCAAAGGGTGCACTCAATCAATCACAAAAGTAATAGAATGATATCGAAGAAGTGTGCCTGATCAGAAGTGCTACCTTATTGGTCCGTCAATCGCTCCTGTTTTAGCCACTTTATGCCAACTCACGGGAGTTGGCTCCATGCATATACCTTTAGGATCGTCGCTACCATCCTACTTCATTCTGGAAACTCCATCGCGTACACAGTTGTTAAAGTGGTTTTCGGTATCGACAGAGAGTATGTCCATATCTGATCCCGGTCTCTTTAACAACCAATCGTTTTTATAACCCGTGGTTATAAATTTCAAAACAGTTTATATTTCAAATCAAATACTTCATTTAAAACCATTTAAAAGTAAAGCCATTATACTTTTAAACCAAATATTCAATTCCCAAAATTTTAGCCTTTGCAGAGTTCGTTTATTCACTTAAATACATTAAAACATTAGAATTCCAGTTTTCACAGCATTTAGAAAGTGCTGCGCTAAATTACATTTGAAAACAATTCAATTCAGAAAAGACAGCATTTATAAACTGCTGTAATAGTTCAGTTTTAGTTGAAAAATAGTTCAATTCAGAAAAGACAGCATTTACAAAACTGCTGTAATAGTTCAATGTTCAATTTAAAAGATTTAATTCAATTCAGCAAAGACAGCGTTTAAAAACTGCTGCAGTAGTTGAATTATATTCAAAAATCACATTTCAGCCAACTTCAGCACTTAACAAGTGCTACAATAGCTCTTTTATTAGTTCCAGTTCAAGTTTAGTTCCTGCCACTACAGCACTTACAAAGTGTTGTCATAGCCCTTAGTTAAATTTAATCCTTTTAGATCATTTATGCAACCACAGCACTTACAAAGTGCTGCAGATTCATTTACTTAGTTTTCAAGTTAAATTCAGAAACGATAGCATTTCTGAAGTGCTACTAAAAGAATTTCCAGATTTTAAATAAAATTCCAGCCACAAATAAACTTCAATTTAATCATTTTAACTTATAAAATTCACATTTTTCCACATCAAAAATGTTCATTTAATTACCTTTTACTTATGGTTTTTATAAAGAAAATTTTTACAATAAAAATCAAATTTCCCAAAGTTTCACTTATTAAATTCAAGTGTACCATTTTCCATTTTTTTACAATTTACTTCAACACTTAAATATAACTTTCCATTTTCACAATTTAAAACTTAATTTCCATTTTTATTTAATTAACTTAAATTTCCATTAAAAACCAAATCACAAATTTCCAAATTAAGTTATGTTTTAAATCACAATTTTCCATTCATTTATTTAACATTTTAAATACATAGAAAATCATTATCACTTTATTAAATCATTTTAAATTCAATTTAAATCAAATTATCATATTTTTACATTTTAAAATTACTTAAAAATTTCTAGAAAACTTTATAAAATAACCACGGGTCTGTATAATATTTTCTAGCCTAAGTCAAGTGATACAGATAATATATCATTTCAATCTGTAATTTACAAAGAAAATCCAGGTTTTATCATTTCAAACCCGCAATCCCAAGTAAATAAAATAAGTAAAAATCGCTCAGGCTTATCATTTCAGCCCATAACGATTTTTCCCTATTCTAAAGTCCGTTCGAGTATGTATCATTTCAACCCATAGTGATTCTATTCAACAGGGAACTTGCAGTGTGATAACAGAATAGAATAAACAGTAAAATAAAATATAACATAACAGATGATGTGACAAGTTAATTACAGGGCTTAACATCATATAATTTACATCACAGGCAAGTATAACATGATACAATATTTATACATATTCACTTGTTGTCACTTCGCAGTTTATATAAGTATAGATGTCGTGTGTGAATACTCACCTTTTTACGCTGAAGTTTGCAAAACAAACACACAAACAGAAATCCGGAAAGCACGAATAGATTTGGATAGAGAGAGTGCCAAGATCTTAATCTTGTATTCACAAAATAAACAAAGCAAAATATAAATATAAATACAATACAAAAGATTATATTGAAACAAAGGAAATAGAATTAGACAAAAGAACATCACCAAGCTTTTAAACAATTTTTGCTTGATCTCCACTCAACTTTGCTCGACCACACATGCACTAGGCTCGGCTATGATGGTCTTATAGGTGGAAAAAGGTTGGGTTTGTATCAATATGGCATGGCTACACAATGGAATACAAAGGGGTAGAAGTTACAAATGGAAGAAGGTGAAAAGGAAAAGGCTAACAAGGGTTTGGTTGCAATTGGGCTTGGCCAAAGGGGTCTATGGGCTCGGCTATGGCTGCTATAGATCTGGACAGAGGTTAGGGTGTTGGCTAGAGGTGGTAAGAAAACTGGTGGTGGTGGCTAAAGGGGTGGCCGAAGTCACAAGTGAAGGGGAGATGAAAACAAGGCTCGACTATGTGCATTTCTTTGAGTTTTGGACATTGTTTTGTGGTATTTGCATCATCTAGGTGTCACGACCATCAATGGTCAGAGGATATGGAGGGGTTGTTGCCATGGATCATAGGGAGGAGGAGTGGTGGTTGGTGGTGGTGGTGAGGTCTATGGCCGAGCAAAGCAAGAGGAAAACAAGGCAAAAAAAATGGAAAAATCAATAGAAAAGGAAGAAGAAAAGGTAGAAAAGGAAGAGGAAGCCATTACCAAATTTCAGAAAGTGTTTTGGCCATGAATTGTGATGAATGAGAAGTGGTTTTCACGTGAAAAAAAGAATAAAAACACACGGCAAAAATTAAAGAAAGGAACGGCCAAAATATGAAAAGGCAAGAAAGTGAAAAGTCAAAAGTTTTTAAAGCTTAAGTCTCTTCAAATTTCCACTTCTTTTTAATTCAAAATGAACAAATAAAAATTTCAGTAACTAAAAATAAAAGACAAACAAAATAAAGTGAAAAATGATAATAAAATTTATTCATAGGAAAAATAAAAAGAAAATAAAAGTAAATGAAGAAAATAGCTTATTATATTGAAACTAGATTAAAAATTTCAAACAAAATGCAATTAACTTTGGAAAATTATAACTACACTTTTGAAAATTATAACTTCACTTTTAAAATGTTTTAAAAATAGAAATATTGAAATAAAATTTATTTTAAAATGATTTAAAAATATTTTCAAAAATATAGGGTTGTTACACTCTCCCCCACTCAAATCTTTCGTCCACGAAAAGAACGAAACAAGGAAAACAAAGAAAAAGCAAGATAGAAAAGCAAATAGTACCTGAAACAAACAATTCCAAATTCGAAGCACGAATGCTCTCCTCTATCTCCCAGGTACAATCTCGATCATCAGTACTCCACTGTACTTTGACCAAACTAACAGATTTCCTTCTTAGCTGCTTCGTACCTCTGTCGACAATACGAATGGCTTCCTCTCGACCGTCAGATTAGACTCAATATCCAAACTCTCAAGAGTAGAAGGCTGAAAAATAAGAGATGGATCATGCAGATAGCAAGGAAGATGAGAAACGTGGAATACATTATGCACGCCAGAGAACTTCTCGGGCAAATTTAGACGATAAGCCAGAGAACCAACTCATTCCACAATGCGGAAAGGACCAACAAACCTAGGAGAAAGGTTCCCTCTACGACCAAATTGAATAACATTCCTTAAGGGAGAGACCTTAATGAAAACCAAATCACCAACAACAAACTCTAAACTCCGCCTACGACGATCAGCATACTTCTTCTGCCTATCCTAAGCAACTCTCATCTTCCACCTAATCTCCTCAACTCTCTCAGAAGCCTCTAAAATCATCTCAGGACCAAGAACCAAACGATTACCGGATTCAATCCAGCAAGATGGAGATCTACAAGGTCGTCTGTAAAGAGCAGCAAACAGAGGCGTCTTAATACTGGCCTGAATTCAAAGATAGAAATGAGATAGATAAAAGATTAGGATAAGATTAAAATAGAAGATAGAAATTATACCTGATAACTATTGTTATAGGTGAATTCGACAAGATGGAGATGATCTTCCCAAGATCCTCCATAATCAAGCACACAAGCACGAAGAAGATCTTCTAGAATCCGATTCACCCTTTCCGTTTGACCGTCGGTCTGTGGATGGTAAGCAGTGCTTAGATTCAGACGAGTACCCAAAGAATCCTGAAAGGCTTTCCAAAACTGACTAGTAAAGATAGGACCACGATCACAAACAATACTGAGAGGAACACCATGGAGACAAACAATCTCCCTCATGTAGATCTCAGACAAACTAGAAGCAGAACGAGTAGACTTGACCGGAATGAAATGGGCTGATTTGGTCAATCTATCCACAATAACCCAGATACTCTCATTACCCCTCCTAGTCCTCGGTAATCCATCAATGAAATCCATAGAAACCTGTTCCCACTTCCAATTGGGAATCTCAAGAGGCTGCAACAAACCAGGGGTCTTTTGATGATCTGCCTTGACTTGTTGACAAGTCGCACACCTACTAACAAAAATGGAGATATTACGCCTCATACCTCTCCACCAATACAACTTCTTCATATCCTGATACATCCTTGTCACACCCGAATGAATAGAAAGTCTGGACTGATGATTCTCCCAAAGTAACTCCTGTCTCAATCCATCAACATTCGGGACACAAATCCTATTATTAATCCTCAAAATACCTTTATCATCAATCTGAGCTCCAATACCATCAAGACTACTACTACCAACTCTGCTACGAACATTCTCCTTCATCAATCTAAGCATCTCATCCTCATCCTGCTTAGCCATGATACGATCCACAAGAGAAGAAGAAACAACCATCTGACACAACATCGCCTTCTTCTGACTCAAAGCATCTTCCACAACATTAGCTTTCCCAGGGGTATAGTTGATGTCGAGGTCATAAGAAGCAAGGAACTCTAACCACCTAACTTGTCTCTGGCTCAAATCCTTCTGAGTGAAAATATACCTCAAAGACTGATGATCTGTGAAAAGCTCGAACTTAGTACCCAAAAGATGATGTCTCCAAAGCTTCAAAGCAAAAACAACATCAAGCAACTCTAAATCATGGGCAGCATAATTGGCTTCATGGGTCTTCAACTGACGACTAGCATAAGCAATCACCTTACCATCCTGCATCAGAACAGCTCCCAAACCTTTATGACAAGCATCAGTGTATACCGTTAATCCCTCATTTCCATTTGGAATGGTAAGAACTGGTGCGGAAGTAAGCTTGTGCTTTAACTCACTGAATGCAGCCTTACACTCATCACTCCAAATAAACTTAGCATTCTTCCGAGTCAAAGCAGTGAGAGGTGCAGCTATCCGAGCAAAATTCTCAATGAATCTCCGGTAAGAGCCGGCAAGGCCCAGAAAACTACGGATATCAGTTGGAGTCCTAGGAGTTTCCCAATCCTGCACAGATAGGGATAAATAAGGACAACTGGAAAGATAGACTAAACTGAATGAAACAAGGAAAGAGAAGGAAAGAAAGACTTACATTAATCGCAGCGATCTTGACTGGATCAACAGAAACTCCATTACCAGAAACAATATGCCCGAGGAATCGGACTTCATCCTTCCAGAAATGGCATTTGGAAATTTAGCCTTCAACTAATGATTTCTAAGAGTCTCAAGAACAGATTTCAAATGCGACTCATGCTCTTCCTCAGACTTAGAGAAAATGAGAATACCATCAACAAAGACTAGAACAAATTTATTAAGCACATCACAAAAAAAACGATCAAATCAACAAAGAAAGCATGAGCATTAGTCAAACCAAAAGGCATGACTAACCATTCAAAGAATCCATTCTCAGTACGGAAAGCAATCTTAGGAATACTTTCCTCAGCAACTCTGAGCTGGTGAAAACCTGTGGCAAGATCAAGCTGAGAGAAAACAGTAGCACCATAAAGCTAATCAAACATATCATTGATGCGAGGCATTGGATATCTGTTTTTCATAGTGAGATTGTTCAGCTCCCTATAATCAACACACATCCAGAGAGAACCATCGGACTTGGTGACGAAAACCACCGCCGCTCCCCATTCTGAAAAGCTAGGTCTGATCAGACCCTTGGAAAACAAGTCCTCAATTTGTTTCCTTAACTCAACCTTCTCACGGGGTGCCATTTTTCTAGGAGGAAGAACTACAGGTCGAGCTCCAGGAATAAGATCAATATAGAAATCAATTTCCCGCTTAGGAGGTAAAGTAGTGACTTCACCAAATACATCGGGATAATGTCTGACCACACGAGTCGACTGAAGATCAACAGGAGAAGAATCCAGAGAATAGATAAAATTTCCAGCAAAATCCTAAGGCATGCGGAACTGAATAATCAAGGGATCACCCTTATCTCCCACAAGAGATACAATTCGGGATTTGCAAGAGATACGGGCATCATGCCTATTAAGCCAATCATCTCCAAGCAATAAATCAAAAGTATCAAAACCAAGAACATAGAAATCTCCAGAAAACCGATAACCAGAATGAAAGAGTTTCACATGCTTACAAATCTTATTAAGATTTGCGGGACCACAAATAGGATTTGAAACACATAAAGGAATAGAAGCATACTCAGGAGAAAGGAGATACTCAAATTTATCACACAAATCAATAGATATAAAACTATGCGAAGCTCCAGTATCAAATAAAACACGAACATGATGATGAAATAAAGAAAAGGTGCCCTGAAGAGTACCTTGATCATCACTAGGAGCAGGAGCAGGTGCAGCAGGAGAAGAAGCAGAGGTAACAGCAAAAACACCAGATGGCTTGCCCTTCTGATACAAAGGACAATCATTGTAACAACCTGCATATTTTACGATTCGTATATTTTAAATGTTTAATTTAAGTATAGCATCGTTAGTCGGATTTTAGTCCGAAAATGTCACTATTCGTAAAAGAACAGTCGAATTAGTGAAAAGTCTATGTGGATCGAGTTACGGTGGTGTCTATTTGAGAAAAACTGTCTTACAGGGATTCAGACGTCTGAAATGAAGCATTCAAACGTCTGAAATTGTTCGAGTCAATCCAGAAAGGAAATAGGCTAAAATTGCCATTTTCAGACGTCTGAAATGGACGATTTAGACGTCTGAATATTGTTCTAGACAACTTCTGTTTTTCCAGATTCGGACGTCTGAATCGTTCATTTTAGACGTCTAAATGAAGTTAGAAAACTCATATTTTTCCAGATTCAGACATCTGGTTTGGAAATTTCAGACGTCTGAATTAAGAATGGAATTGAGAATCACCAATTTGGACTCGAGACCACTTCCATTGAGTTCAAAATGGTGTTTGCGACTTTTTTGAGTATAGGCATCGATATGTTTGGAGTTGAGTGAATTTTTGCTATTTTTCACTTAGGGCTTTGGGCATGGGTTAGGGTTTCACCCAACTCATCCTATACCCTAACTCAGCCCCCTCTCCTCTCCATTCACTCAATTCATTTCCTAAAACTCTAGCTCAACTGAAAATGGGGGAAGATAATGGGAAATAGAAATTCCACGCCCTAGATTCAATTGCAAACTTAAATTCTTGCTCCAAAATCAAAGAGAAGCTTAAGTAAGCCTTCTTTTCATCTTCTCCATCTCAATCCCTCTTCAAATTCTCAGAAATTTCTAATATCTTAACTTAGAGAAAACTTCATCTTTGATTATAGATTGAATTTCTTGAGGTATTGTTGAAGAGAGATTAACCTATTGCTTGTTCTATAGCTTATCATTTGTGTTTGGGTTTAAAAGGTGAGTTTTTAAATTCACGTCTACATCTATATCTTTGATAGTGTTAGGTAGAAATTCCTAACATATAATCCTTGTCCATTTGTTTTTGAATTGAATTGGCTTGATGAATATTCCAATTTTTGGCGTTTGAAGTCAAAATCTATGAAAAATCCTTATATGGTTGTTTGGGCATGTTGGTCGGAGTGTATTGGTGAGTCTTTAAGGTTGGGTAGTCGTTTGGCATAAACCCCTAGCCATCGTCACTCATCTGATTGCTTCCGATATGATTTGGCCATTATTGGCCTAGGCAAAGTATTGCCTGAGCTCCAGTTTTAGACGTCTGAAATATACAATTCAGACGTCTGAATCTGCTTGTCTCAGCCCAATTTGCCTATTTTGTGTGGGATTCCAATTCTTGATCGATTCTTCTTTCTCCAATTAGTTTTTTCACTTTAGTTGACTTTGATGATTCTTTTTTAGATTTCGTACACGGGTTTGTATAAAGAGATCTTTTTAAATGGTATTAAAAGCTCGTTTCTCCAACTTATAATTTCTATATAAAACGCACAATTTTGCACTCCGAGCGAAGAGAGAATTAAATGATTAAATAAAAAGCGTGCTATGAACACGTGTGTTTATCTTTTCAATTAATTCCTAATCTATTCGTTTGATCGTTTTGACCTTTGGGTCTGGTTTACCGATGAGATGAGGTAAACTTTGTACTGCTTTGAGTGTGAAATTGGCTGACGGATAGTAAACCGTTTAGTGCGAACGTGTGGTATGGGACTCACGTTAACATTTTTCGGGTTCCTTCCTGAGAGTTGGTGACAAATGTTGCCTTTGGGTGTTGCCCTATAGTATCGCTTTGGAGTTGGTCATTCGCCACCGCTCGAGAGATATTTGGGTTTGTTGCCCTATAGTATCGCTTTGGAGTTGGTCATTTGTCACCGCTCGATGGATATTTGGGTTTGTTTCCCTATAGTATCGCTTTTGGAGTTAGTCATTCGTCACCGCTCGAGTGATATTTGGGTTTGTTGCCTTCGGGCGTTGCCTTCGGGCGTTGCCTTCGGGCATTGCCTTCGGGCGTGTGGATCCTTGTTATATAGTACCGAGCTCGAGCGTCTTTTGTTTCTTTGACAATTATATTTCCCTAGTGTATCGCCTTTCGTATTGGTCCTTTGAACCACACGATATATATCGATTACCTTGTGGAAACTTGTTTTACCTTTATTGGTATTTGTTATTTGCCTTTTTGGCTTGTTTTGGGATATGATATCCTTGGTTTATTTGAGTTGCCTATAATATGAGGCTTATTATGATTCATCTTTTGTTAGATGATTTGGTTATCTCTTTTGGAGATGTTTGTGGTACTTTATGACCTTGGTATGTTCATTATCATTTAGTTTATCTAACTGATTTGTTTAGCTAGACTGACCCGTGTATTTTATACTCTAGTCAGACCGAGATGTTTCAGGTTAGGTGCATTGGACTTAGCCTATTTTGCTTCCGCATGGACTATTCTTCTAGCTCCTTTTTGTTATAGCTTTTTGTGTAGTCCTTTTTGGCTGTAACTCTGATATGTATTCTTTTGACTCGCCTGTATATTGTGGTTTGCTTTACCACTTGTCGAGTACCATTTTGTAAACTCTGTAATGTATCTGTATATGTGAAAATATATGTGATGATCTACAGTTCTGTGATGTGTATTACATTTGATGTAACGACCCGTAAATTTCAACTGTTTTAATAACGTAATTAGTTGAAATTTTGTGAAATTTTAAACGATAAAATTTTGAAATATAAATTTGATATTTGGAATGCGTTTAGTTAAACATAGCAACTGGTAAATTTTCGTCCGAAAATATGAAAGTTTATTTCGTGCGTAAATTTACTTCAATTTAATCGGTTAAAAAGCGATGAAAATAAAATGTTTTCGAAACTTAAATATTTTTACATAGAAAAATTCTAAACCATCTTCTAAGCAAGACGTCAGTTTGTCGTTTTTCCAAATTCGGACATCTTTGGCTCCGTCGATCTTATTTTTCAACGTTTTTCTTGCATTTTCCGCTATTAGAAAATTCGAATTTTTTATAATTCAATCGAATCACTGATATCTTTATACCGTTTCGATCGTCTCGTCGTGATGATCTCTACGGTATATCCGATTGTCAAAATTCGGAGATCGGAGTACGTTGCACTTTGTGAAATGCCTTTCGTATCGGTACGCGTTCGTGCCTTTTTGTTTGTCTGTGTCCATTCATTGCATACAATGCAGATCAATAGTCATCAGAAATCAATAATTCCATAAATCAATGCGTGACCATAGCTCTCCTCACTGTCCAATTTATTATCTTCTGTATTTGCCTTTTTGATTTTTTCTTCTCTGCTTTTGTTTTATACAAAACATATTATGAATTAGGCCATAAATGGCTGTACGTTTCCAATCTCTTCTCTGATACTTTTTTTTGTTTCAAGTGAAAAATATAAATGTAGGCAAGCTAACGTGAGGATTTTTTTTCCTCTTCCACTTGTCTCCATCCACCCGTCACCGTCTCCAACCACTTGACCGACCACCCACTTCCTCCTCTGTCCCATCTCGCCTACGACAGCCGCCTCCACTCTCGTCCATCACCAAGACCCTGTTCATTTTCCTCCGCCTGTGAAATCCTCTGAGAGCCGCAGACTCGCCTTCAAACTGCTCCGACTCCTCACCGTCCCTGATCCGGAGTAGCGGCATGACCTCCATGCCAACCCGCCACGTCAAAAACTCCAGCAGCAGCCTCCGCCCCATGCAAACGCCCTCCGACCGACCTTCCACAGTCTGTTGCTTCTCCGCTCATCCCATTTTTACTTGAACCCATGGCTGATCCGCCTCTACCTCGTCCGCCACCCGATGCCGCATACACCGTACGAGCTGCTTCCCTTGCTATGCGTGCCTAGCCTCCATCATTTCTTTACGATAACAAATTCAATCATGCCACCTCAGCCGTTCACCCACCACCAGAGAATTGGCCATCTTTTCCTCCATTTCACCTCACTGCTATTCTGTTTGGTATGTATGTTCTCATATATATGAGTGTTAAGATTTTTGAGTTTTGTACAGATTTATAAAGTTAGATTAGTATTTTATAACATATGCTGTATGAATTCAAGAAAGACTATTTTATAGAAACATTACATTTATGTGTTAGTATAGGTCAGTATAGGCATACTTTAATAATTTACAAGAAGAAAAGGGCAGATACATATAGCACGTTTATCGTTGATAATATGTTTTTCTTCATAGGTATGTTTGTGTATAGATTTTTATGAGACAGAGTTCGGCCTAGTATATTTGCATGGTTAAGTTATGTATATTTTACATATTAAAATATATATATATATGTGTGTGTCTCGATACATTAGGTTGGAAAAAAATAGGTGTTGATGCCTACTGTTTAAACACGTACTATATATATACTTTTCCAATCTAAAAAACTATTTTGTTCTTTTGCCTTATACTTTACAGTTGTATAGTCTGTATAAATATAGTATAATTTGAATTTGTGAATACTATTTGAGTATTATAATATGTTAAATATTGTAGAGAAAGTTACTATATGCAGAGGATAAATGAGTTTATCAAGGCCATACATATATGTTTACAGTAGTATATGGGATTTTAAAATGTATATATATATTTGTTGTGCCAAACGTAATATATATTTGTTATTAAAATACTGTTTAGCGAGTTGGTTCTATATATACTAGTTTACGTTGTTTTCTTTACATTGTGTATTTCAATTGTTGTTTACAGTAGTATGATAAATTGGTATACATTTTGATCTAAGAATTTGCATGTTTTATTTTATTCTTCGTAGGTCTATCATGTATAGTTAGTGGTCTGCATTTCTATTTTATTATTGATTTTATAGATATTTTTGTATTTCGAATATATGAGGCTTTAAATATATTTTATTTATTGTGTTTTAAATGGAAATTGATTTTTTTAACAAATAATGTATATATTTTAGTTTACATCAAAATTAATTTGAATTCATTCCCATCGATTTCTTATCTATCAGCTTGTCTATCCAATTCGTGTCGATCTACCTTGGCTTTGGGATTCGTGCTTGCAAATTCATAGCTTTTTCTTTTGTTAAACTTCTCTAGCCTCGAAAGGTGAGCACTCACTCACGATTAACGTTCTTTTATTTATTAAATTTGATTTCAATTGAAACGACAATTGAAATATGCTGATGTTAGTTAATTACACTGTTATATATGCTATTACCTGTATCAGTTCACCTGTGACATCTGACACCATTATCTGTTACTTATGCAATGATTATACAAGTTTGGTTGATAAATGATTGTTGTATGTTGTTGAAATTGGACGTTAATGTTAAAGTGATAAATGGTATGCAATTGAATTTGTTATAAGATAGTTAACAATTAAAATGGAATTTATATGTTGAATTTGATTAGTTAAATATGACCCCTTTTAATTGTTAAATTAATTGACATGTAGAATAGTGATAATTATACTTTGAACCATTGAACGTATATTGGATTAGTTGTTGTAGTGTTAAAATTGAAATCGAATGACAAGTGAAGAACCGTATTAATATTAGTGTAGATTTTAGAAATAATTATATTAATTCGCACAAATAACAATGTGAATTAATACGATTATTTCGGGATTATTTGAATCGATTATTGGATTGTTATTGTTTGTTGTTATTGCTTGTTTATTTACTTTGACACCATCCCAGTTATCACACTGCAAGTTCCATTTGTTATGCTTTGATTTTGAATTGAATTGGAATCGGGTTGAAATGATAAATACCCAAATTGAACTTTGACCTAGGAAAGAGAATTAAATAAAACCCGATTGGTCAATAATTTGATTTAAAAATAAACGAAGATTTTATTTGAATAAATAATATGGTTTTGAAACGAAGTTGAAATTTGAATTTTAATGAAAGGAAAATGTTAATATTTAATAATCTGAAACAAAATATTAACAATGTTATTGATGAAAGAATGTTGTTTAATTTGAGAAATGATTGAATTAAGTTTGAAATTATAATTAAGTTTGAAATTATTAAACTTTGAAATTTTTTATAATTAAGTTTTGAATTATTTAATAATTAAATAAGATTGAATTATTTAATGATTAAATTGAATTGAATTCTTTAATAAGTAAAATTGAACTTTTGAATAAGTGAATTTTTCTTCGCAAATAAATGAAATTGATTTCTTTACTAATTAAGTTTGGAAAATTATTTAAGTAAGTAAATAAGTGAAATTGAATTTCTTTAACAAGAAATAAAATGTGATGTATTGAAATTAATGTAAGACTTGAAATTTAAAGAATTTGGTTTGACGAATTTAATTTAATCAAATTTGTAAGTTTTGATATAATGAAGTTGAATTTTAATAATGGATTTAATGAATTGGAAATTTAATAGAAATTATTTTGAATGGCAAATTTACTTAATGAATATTGAATGAAATCGATAAATGAATTTAAATTGATTTAAATGTTAAATAAAATTAATTTAAATGTTTTCGAAATGATACTTATATACGAACTTGAATCAATATTTGAATGGTTTTAAATAAAGATTGAAATTGAATTATAAGATTTTGAAATGATAATTTGGAAGTTTTGAAACGTAAATTATGGAAATTGATTTAGAAAGGCAAATGAAATGTTGGTTTACGAATTGAAATTGAAATTGAATTTGATTTGGTTTTTGAAGTATATAAACGACCAATCGGTGTAATAATTACGGAAGTTATTAAAGAGACCGGGATCGGATATGGACATACTCTCTGTCGATACCGAAAACCACTTTAATAACTAACATTCGTGGAGTGTTGATCCAGAACGAAGTAGTTGGAAATGATGTTCGTGATGACTGAAGAAAGAGAACGATAATGGATAGCCTTGACACTTGTGTCAAATTGGAAATGACTAAAACAGGAGCCGTGCCGGGCCAATGGAGGTCAGCTACCTCAAGTGAACACACTTCTTCGAACTACTCATTACTTGTTGTCGATTGGTGCACCCTTGATTTTGGGAGTGTTGTTTCACGGTGTTGCGGTCGCTGTGGCGATGCGTTCTCACCAGTCCGGATCAGGCGAACGGTAGTGTCACTACCTTGGGTATTGCCTCATGTGCCTTGTCATACTTGTATTCCCTATTCGCGACCACTACGAATCTGTTTTGTACCTTTAGTATATGGATTGCCCTCTGGTGACTTCCGGTTTTGGGGAAACTACGGTCTTGTATATGCTTTTGGGAATAAAAATGTGTTAAGGGTGGAATGGGCCATGACTTAACACTATTTTGATACCTTATATTACTAATAGACATTATCTACTTAGCGTACATTACTACCTAGTAGATAGTTTAACGGATCCTTAAAGGATGGTTATTCCAAACATCCTTTAAGTTACTTGTATTTCAATTGCTATTTCACCTGAGTTGGATTTATTAATATAAGAATGTTAATCCTGACTCGAGTGTCTTGTGTTTTTGCTTTACGCTCGGGTCAGACTGAGTGTACCAGTATTCGAGACTCACCTTTGGAGTTGGAGCTTTGCTTGAAGATCCAGCCATCTATTCTGCTTTCAGTATTCGATGATTCCAGTGATGTATTCTGCTTTGTATTTGATGTATCGCATTACTCTTCCGTTGTATCTGGTTTAACTCTGATGTAACTTATACATTTATATAGTAGCTTCATGAACTACTATCTCTTTTATTTCCGCTGCAATTATTACTCTGTGTTTGTGATCTGTGATTATTTATTTACTGTATATGTTCATTTTTGCCAAATTTAATTTAACAACGTGGTACTTTGAGCAATTCAATTCCGGCATGAGTGTCTACCTATACACTTATAATGGATGCGAATGGTCCAAAATAGCGGGTCGTTACAGTTGGTATCAGAGATTTGGTAGCTCTAGGCAAAACTTAGCATATAGGGTAAATGTATTTACAGAATCACTCTCATTCGAGTTTCAATCTGTTCCTTTTGACTCGATTCCTTTGAATTTTGGAACGTTCCCTCGGTTTCGAAATTCATTCGTGTCCCCCACTATTCGTCTTCTTTTAATTCTGGAGTATTCCATAACTCCACTTCGAATGATCTTTATAATGAGTTGGCGGTCTCGCCAACCTTCAAATTGATTTACAAAAGGGTGAAACTCCTTTACAATAGTCATCGATTTACCGGAGATTTCTGTATCCTCGGTTTACGATACTATCTATTCCCCGCTATACATGACTTCCATCTCTTGAGATCGAGTGTAGATTTACCTCGGAATTCTACACCGATCTTATTTTTAAGTCACGGTCGACCCGGTTAAGGTTGCCCGCAATTTATATAAACTTATCCATCGCCTTATTTTGTTATTTAATTATCTCGTCTTTGTTTCAAACCTATCTTCGAATCGAAACTCTCTTTGATTTGAGTCTATCAAAAATTTGAATCTCTATCCTTGCTTTGAAATCCATTATTGTATCTTTTGAGGAAGTGTATTTGTAAATTAATTTTAAAATGTTTTTATATTGTGTTGTTTGAGTTGTTGATGTTGATTTGGGTTTTCGATCGATTCGTCTGATCAACGCTATCGATAGAATTTCCAAAACACTTGAGCAGAGCAAACTGACACAATAACGTTTTCAAATTTGATAAATAAAATAAAAGTTTTGTATGATTATATTATATATAAGTTTTTTGAAATTAAATTATTAATGAATTTGTTGTCTGAAATAATAAGATGGATTTTCATTTATTGTTTTGTAAACCATTGACTATTGCATAATATAAATAAATGAATTTATAATCTTGGTTATAAATTGATTGGAATTTGAAATGAATTTAATTCAGAAATTTGAGAATTTATTTGTTTCCGGTGATTTCGAACTTTGGTTTTTAAAATTTTAAAGTATATATTATTGAAATTATTTTCGAATAGAAATCGTTTTCAAAGAATTTTAAAATGTTGAAATTAGTACTCTTCTCTTTGTCGCTGGAAAATAATTTCGGTGATGGCGGCCGCATCATCGACATTCATTTTCGAGTTTCTAAGTGGAGAAACCATTCTGTAGCTTTGCTACGGTTTTGTTTTGAAAAAAACTAATATTTTTATTCGAATTTCTTAAACATGACTTGATTTATATATATATATATATATATATATATATGGGTATATTATTTTAAATTTAATTTGATCCAATATATATAGTATGTACATAATTATTTCTAAAGGATTTGAAATTAAACGGAAATTTAATTCTTAAAAATCATGTTAAAAGATGTTTTCAATTATAAATAAGGCTAAATTTTGAATAAGTATTTAAACTTGAAATAATTGAATTAGAAAATTTTATTGTATAGAACTAAATTTGCATTTCAAAATAACTTACCTAAATTATTCAGAAGTTAAAATGTAATTGGATAATATACAATATATAAAAAAATCTTTATAAATAAAATTTGAGTGTTTATAATAAATGTTATACACTAAATTTTGATTGTAAAGATGTTAATAGAGTTAGATAGGATAATAAGTAAAACTCTGTTAATAATGAAATAAATTTGTTTTGAAAGAATTAATAAATTTGTTTTGAAAGAATTAATAAATTGAAATTTGATCAACTTATGAAAATACCTTGAATTTAAAAGCAATTAGTAAATATAAATTAATTTAAATCTTAACTTTTATGGTTTAAATTAATCTATATGGGTTAAATATATGTGATAAGATATATTAAGTAGAATAAATTTAACAATAATTTGTAATAAAAAAAGAATTTAAAATTGTTGAAGAAAATATGATTATAATAAAAGACTATTCAAATTTATGGTTTTAGAAATTGTAAATTGAAGAAAATGGGATAATAAGATAATGAATTTCGAAATAGTTGAGATTGATTTTAGTGAAATCAAATGGATTAAATCAATTATTGAATATCAATTAATTTAAATTTGAATTTATATGGTTTAACTTAATTGTTATTTTGTATTTCAAATCTGTTTTTCTTTCTGGTTGTTTCTATTCTCCTACCTCGTTCCTTTTCGCGGACGAAAAGTTTTGAGTGGGGGAGAGTGTAACGACCCGTAAATTTCAACTGTTTTAATAACGTAATTAGTGGAAATTTTGTGAAATTTTAAACGATAAAATTTTGAAATATAAATTTGATATTTGGAATGCATTTAGTTAAACATAGCAACTGGTAAATTTTCGTCCGAAAATATGAAAGTTTATTTCGCGCGTAAATTTACTTCAATTTAATCGGTTAAAAAGCGATGAAAATAAAATGTTTTCGAAACTTAAATATTTTTACATAGAAAAATTCTAAACCATCTTCTAAGCAAGACGTCAGTTTGTCGTTTTTCCAAATTCGGACATTTTTGGCTACGTCGATCTTAATTTTCAACGTTTTTCTTGCATTTTCCGCTATTAGAAAATTCGAATTTTTTATAATTCAATCGAATCACTGATATCTTTATACCATTTCGATCGTCTCGTCGTGCTGATCTCTACGGTATATTCGATTGTCAAAATTCGGAGATCGGAGTACGTTGCACTTTGTGAAATGCCTTTCGTATCGGTACGCGTTCGTGCCTTTTTGTTTGTCTGTGTCCATTCATTGCATACAATGCAGATCAATAGTCATCAGAAATCAATAATTCCATAAATCAATGCGTGACCATAGCTCTCCTCACTGTCCAATTTATTATCTTCAGTATTTGCCTTTTTGATTTCTTCTTCTCTGCTTTTGTTTTATACAAAACATATTATGAATTAGGCCATAAATGGCTGCACGTTTCCAATCTCTTCTCTGATACTTTTTTTTGTTTCAAGTGAAAAATATAAATGTAGGCAAGCTAACGTGAGGATTTTTTTTCCTCTTCCACTTGTCTCCATCCACCCGTCACCGTCTCCAACCACCTGACCGACCACCCACTTCCTCCTCTGTCCCATCTCACCTATAACAGCCGCCTCCACTCTCGTCCATCACCAAGACCCCGTTCATTTTCCTCCGCCTGCGACTTCCTCTGAGAGCCGCGGACTCGCCTTCAAACTGCTCCGACTCCTCACCGTCCCTGATCCGGAGTAGCAGCATGACCTCCATGCCAACCCGCCACGTCAACAACTCCAGCAGTAGCCTCCGCCCCATGCAAACGCCCTCCGACCGACCTTCCACAGCCTGTTGCTCCTCCGCTCATCCCATTTTTACTCGAACCCATGGCCGATCCGCCTCTACCTCGTCCGCCACCCGATGCCGCATACACCGTACGAGCTGCTTCCCTTGCTATGCGTTCCTAGCCTCCATTATTTCTTTACGACAACAAATTCAATCATGCCACCTTAGCCGTTCACCCACCACCAGAGAATTGGCCATCTTTTCCTCCATTTCACCTCACTGCTATTCTGTTTGGTATGTATGTTCTCATATATATGAGTGTTAAGATTTTTGAGTTTTGTACAGATTTATAAAGTTAGATTAGTATTTTATAACATATGCTGTATGAATTCAAGAAAGACTATTTTATAGAAACATTACATTTATGTGTTAGTATAGGTCAGTATAGGCATACTTTAATAATTTACAAGAAGAAAAGGGCAGATACATATAGCACGTTTATCGTTGATAATATGTTTTTCTTCATAGGTATGTTTGTGTATAGATTTTTATGAGACAGAGTTCGGCCTAGTATATTTGCATGGTTAAGTTATGTATATTTTACATGTTAAAATATATATATATATATATCTGTGTGTGTGTGTGTGTGTGTGTCGATACATTTGGTTGGAAAAAAAATAGGTGTTGATGCCTACTGTTTAAACACGTACTATATATATATTTTTCCAATCTAAAAAACTATTTTGTTCTTTTGCCTTATACTTTACAGTTGTATAGTCTGTATAAATATAGTATAATTTGAATTTGTGAATACTATTTGAGTATTATAATATGTTAAATATTGTAGAGAAAGTTACTATATGCAGAGGATAAATGAGTTTATCAAGGCCGTACATATATGTTTACAGTAGTATATGGGATTTTAAAATGTATATATATATTTGTTGTGCCAAACGTAATATATATTTGTTATTAAAATACTGTTTAGCGAGTTGGTTCTATATATACTAGTTTACGTTGTTTTCTTTACATTGTGTATTTCAATTGTTGTTTACAGTAGTATGATAAATTGGTATACATTTTGATCTAAGAATTTGCATGATTTATTTTATTCTTCGTAGGTCTATCATGTATAGTTAGTGGTCTGCATTTCTATTTTATTATTGATTTTATAGATATTTTTGGATTTCGAATATATGAGGCTTTAAATATATTTTATTTATTGTGTTTTAAATGGAAATTGATTTTTTTAACAAATAATGTATATATTTTAGTTTACATCAAAATTAATTTGAATTCATTCCCATTGATTTCTTATCTATCAGCTTGTCTATCCAATTCGTGTCGATCTACCTTGGCTTTGGGATTCGTGCTTGCAAATTCATAGCTTGTTCTTTTGTTAAACTTCTCTAGCCTCGAAAGGTGAGCACTCACTTACGATTAACGTTCTTTTATTTATTAAATTTAATTTCAATTGAAACGACAATTGAAATATGCTGATGTTAGTTAATTACACTGTTATATATGCTATTACCTGTATCAGTTCACCTGTGACATCTGACACCATTATCTGTTACTTATGCAATGATTATACAAGTTTGGTTGATAAATGATTGTTGTATGTTGTTGAAATTGGACGTTAATGTTAAAGTGATAAACAGTATGCAATTGAATTTGTTATAAGATAGTTAACAATTAAAATGGAATTTATATGTTGAATTTGATTAGTTAAATATGACCCCTTTTAATTGTTAAATTAATTGACATGTAGAATAGTGGTAATTATACTTTGAACCATTGAACGTATATTAGATTAGTTGTTGTAGTGTTAAAATTGAAATCGAATGACAAGTGAAGAACCGTATTAATATTAGTGTAGATTTCAGAAATAATTATATTAATTCGCACAAATAACAATGTGAATTAATACGATTATTTCGGGATTATTTGAATCGATTATTGGATTGTTATTGTTTGTTGTTATTGCTTGTTTATTTACTTTGACACCATCCCAGTTATCACACTGCAAGTTCCCTTTGTTATGCTTTGATTTTGAATTGAATTGGAATCGGGTTGAAATGATAAATACCCAAATTGAACTTTGACCTAGGAAAGAGAATTAAATAAAACCCGATTGGTCAATAATTTGATTTAAAAATAAACGAAGATTTTATTTGAATAAATAATATGGTTTTGAAACGAAGTTGAAATTTGAATTTTAATGAAAGGAAAATGTTAATATTTAATAATCTGAAACAAAATATTAACAATGTTATTGATGAAAGAATGTTGTTTAATTTGAGAAATGATTGAATTAAGTTTGAAATTATAATTAAGTTTGAAATTATTAAACTTTGACATTTTTTATAATTAAGTTTTGAATTATTTAATAATTAAATAAGATTGAATTATTTAATGATTAAATTGAATTGAATTCTTTAATAAGTAAAATTGAACTTTTGAATAAGTGAATTTTTCTTCGCAAATAAATGAAATTGATTTCTTTACTAATTAAGTTTGGAAAATTATTTAAGTAAGTAAATAAGTGAAATTGAATTTCTTTAACAAGAAATAAAATGTGATGTATTGAAATTAATGTAAGACTTGAAATTTAAAGAATTTGGTTTGACGAATTTAATTTAATCAAATTTGTAAGTTTTGATATAATGAAGTTGAATTTTAATAATGGATTTAATGAATTGGAAATTTAATAGAAATTATTTTGAATGGCAAATTTACTTAATGAATATTGAATGAAATCAATAAATGAATTTAAATTGATTTAAATGTTAAATAAAATTAATTTAAATGTTTTCGAAATGATACTTATATACGAACTTGAATCAATATTTGAATGGTTTTAAATAAAGATTGAAATTGAATTATAAGATTTTGAAATGATAATTTGGAAGTTTTGAAACGTAAATTATGGAAATTGATTTAGAAAGGCAAATGAAATGTTGGTTTACGAATTGAAATTGAAATTGGATTTGATTTGGTTTTTGAAGTATATAAACGACCAATCGGTGTAATAATTACGGAAGTTATTAAAGAGACCGGGATCGGATATGGACATACTCTCTGTCGATACCGAAAACCACTTTAATAACTAACATTCGTGGAGTGTTGATCCAGAACGAAGTGGTTGGAAATGATGTTCGTGATGACTGAAGAAAGAGAGCGATAATGGATAGCCTTGACACTTGTGTCAAATTGGAAATGACTAAAACAGGAGCCGTGCCGGGCCAATGGAGGTCAGCTACCTCAAGTGAACACACTTCTTCGAACTACTCATTACTTGTTGTCGATTGGTGCACCCTTGATTTTGGGAGTGTTGTTTCACGGTGTTGCGGTCGCTGTGGCGATGCGTTCTCACCAGTCCGGATCAGGCGAACGGTAGTGTCACTACCTTGGGTATTGCCTCATGTGCCTTGTCATACTTGTATTCCCTATTCGCGACCACTACGAATCTGTTTTGTACCTTTAGTATATGGATTGCCCTCTGGTGACTTCCGGTTTTGGGGAAACTACAGTCTTGTATATGCTTTTGGGAATAAAAATGTGTTAAGGGTGGAATGGGCCATGACTTAACACTATTTTGATACCTTATATATTACTGATAGACATTATCTACTTAGCGTACATTACTACCTAGTAGATAGTTTAACGGATCCTTAAAGGATGGTTATTCCAAACATCCTTTAAGTTACTTGTATTTCAATTGCTATTTCACCTGAGTTGGATTTATTAATATAAGAATGTTAATCCTGACTCGAGTGTCTTTTGTTTTTGCTTTACGCTCGGGTCAGACTGAGTGTACCAGTATTCGAGACTCACCTTTGGAGTTGGAGCTTTGCTTGAAGATCCAGCCATCTTGTAACGACTGCGATTTTTCGTCGCTCGAAAATCAACATTAATACATTCACTGTATCAACTGCCGAGCAATCGAATGTCGGAAAACCGAATTGTTATGGAGAAAAAGAAGAGGTAGAAGAAAAGATAGAAGAAAGAGAAAAGAAGAACAACAACAGAAATCACTGAACAGAAACAATATCAGAATCTCACAGATCGCAGCGGAACAACATATAATAGATAAATGAATAATCTTTAAATCAAAGAACTATATCATTTTATACATTACATCATCATCAGAGTGTACAACAACAATATACAACACAACTGGACAGTTATATGAACTTGTCCACATACAGAATACACAGCGGAATAAATAATATCATATACGGGAATACGTCTCGCCATCCAGCTCGCCACTAAGCTCCACAGCACTCCAAAATCCAGAATAACCTGATAACCTAACTCTAGACTGCCCGTGTGGAAAATGATGGGCGCCCAGAGTTTAGGAAGGGAACAATAAACTCCGAGTCAGTCATGGTGACTGGTGTGAGAACTAAAACAGTTTATCTTTAAAACAATAACAAGATAATTTTAAAGTCAATTTCGCAATGTTTTTGGAAAATGAAACTACCATAAGACCTCCCACCACACACACAATGCAAACGTAGAATTGGAGGAGATTTCTTCTTATGATAGTCAAATATGCTTACTACGCAAATAATTGGATTTATTATTATTAGTGCATAGTGCAAAAAACATTTCGAAAGTATAATATTAATCTTAGCCAACATAGACATTCCGAACTATGCCTACTATAGCTACCATCTAAACAGTGGGGCGCCACCATAAGTAAATGGCAGGTTCTACAACTAAAACCGTACAAGGTCGTATTGTTTCTTTGGATTTTCCAACAAATGGTCAGGCTAAGGAACTTCCTTTCCTCCTGCCGAATAGGATCGCCTCTGGCTGGACGTCCCGAGAGACAAACTGCTCTCTGCCAAACAAGGCCGGGTTACCCCTGTAACAGGTAACTCACGAATATGTCATCACCCGGTCCTTTGGGACCTTTATCCGAGCGCTCGGTAACCAACATCACACATCATAAAGAAAGTGTATCCACATGAGTAAGTATCTGGGCTCCATACCATGACACCACCCCTTTCCAGAAGGAAATGACATACCCTAAAGGGCGCGACCCTCATAACCTTGCCGCAACATTCCTGTTTCGACCATTTCCGGGTTGTTGAGGCCCTGACGAAGTCTCGTCCACAAAGCTACGCTTTTTCAAAAAGCCACGCTTTGGGTCAACAGATGATCAACCTATGATCACAAAGATAAATGATCAAACAAATGATCATATCACAAATGATCAACCACTGATCATCACACAGCAACACTCATCATGCCACATTACCAAATTGTGAATATATCGCTGATAAATTTCAACTACATAACCTCTGAGCTCGTACGTCTCAAAGAAGGGTGTTAAGCTAAGAGAATAAATTCTCCGCCACCAACAGAAATGTATTTGAAAGAAATCAGCTTTACATCTCAAATTGTAATGTCAGACACATAACCATACAAGTCTGTTCCGGGATCGAACAGAACCGAAGGCACTTCTCACGAAGCCCTTGCAATTCCGGATAATTTCCAATCACGTCCGGACTTCCCGTCACTAAGGGTGATAAAACCTCTAAATCGGAGATCAACCGATGTAGAGTAACTCGACGGTAATCCTTCCATTTTCACAAATATCTGGTCTTCAACACCGGTCATCAAATGCAATTCATAACGACGTATCACATATTCGGAATGGGTTATACGACCCCATGGTCCTTTCCCGGCTAACCCGAATAGTGAGCGCTTATTCAAAAATAAGTGTGGCATTCAAATTCATCCAATTCACAACAAATACCCATTCAAGGTAATTATTGATAGTCGGTTATTTAACCATCAATAAAGATGCGCAACATCATCCGATTCCAAATAATTTTCCAAATTATTTATCTTTCAAAAATATCTTTACAAGATATAAAATTTCCACACTTAACCATTTGAAAACAATTTCAAATCAATTTCCACATTTCAATTTATCTCCAAAAGATAAAATTTCAAACCCTTCATTCATATTGGGAAAGCATTTCCATACCTATTTAATAATAGGTAATTCACAAATCCATTTATTTTCAACATTTGAAAATATTCAATATACTTAAATCAAAATTTAGTATATATTTCATTCTTTAAGGAAATCATCCTCTTAAGCACATTTACTTGAGTTAAAACGAATGTTACATAAAACATCGTTACGACGACTCAAAATCACTTGTATAGGGATTCGAAATTTAGATAGATATATAGATCCCAATTCTATATAAAACATTTCCTTTCGGAAACCATTTACTATAACAACAGTGTTATAGTCCACCATTTCCTTATTTCTCGAAAACGTCTATTTCAACAATAATTGTTGAAATCTATGTATTCGATACATAACACGTTTTAAAACATCTTTTAAAACAATTACTTCATTTCGTAATATCACTTTCCAAACCATACCCATTTTATTTAATAATATATTCACTGTCCAAAATCGTGAATATACTTCATTATCCAAACTTAACATTTCTACACATTTTATTTAAAGGATTATCCACTGTCCAAAATCGTGAATATACTTCCTTTAATAACTTCTATAATTCACTTATCAAAATAAGTGATTTCGAATTTTATAAAACAATGTTTATAAATTCCAATTCTATTTATAAAAACTTCGATTTATAAAAATCCTTGAATTAACAAATTCGATTTATAACTCAATTTTATACCAAAAATCTAAATTATAAGTTAATTACTTATAAATATTTTATTTTACAAAGATCTATTCATTTTATAACTTCACATTATAAATCTATTAATTTCATTCACTTATGAAATCCATTTATACTTCCTTTTAACATTTATAAAACTCATTTTAAATTTCCAATATCTTAATTTATAAATATCAATTTTATAAATCTTTTATATAAACCGTTTATAATAATTCAAAAATCCCAATTTAAAATCAAAATCGTTATTTTTACTTCAAAAATGGATCCGATGATGCAACAACACCAAATAGTCAATCATAGCATCCAAACATCATATATCAATATGACAACAGAATATATAACAATATCTATAAATAAATTACTACGGTGAGGAATCCAGTTGGATCCCTCCAACCTGTTTCCCTGCATCCACAGATGTTAGCACAATACCAATTCCGCTCCAGTACGGAATTATCGCGGTATATGGGTTTAATAAATATTTTTCGCTTACTAACGGCGCAATAGGGTCTCATCCGCTATACAATGCGGGAAATCAACTCCAATATATATATATTCCAATATATATATATATATTGCTATATACATATATAATACCAATTCCACTTCAATGTGAAATTATCGCGGTATATGTTTTTAATAAATAACCTCCGCTTAATAACGGCGTATAATGTCTATTTCAACACAACAGATATCAATTTAACATCCAATCACACAATCAATCACTATCAACAATTTTAAATCTCAACTATTTAAAATTTAAATCGAAACAAAATATTCGATTGAGTGAGGAGTTCTCACCTTGATTTCAATTCTGTTCCAGCTTTTTATTTCGAATAAAATTAAACGGATGTTTAATTTTACCCAAATTTTCACTGACTCCAATCGCTTCCAATTTAGTTGCATCGCGTAGTATTCGACGATACGATTCCAATGCATTTTGTTTCGTCAAATTCTGATCACACATCACAAAGATATACATTTTCAAAGTTTATACGAATTATATTTATTCAATTTACAATTTTCTTTTAATATTTTTACCCTAAACCAATCACAGCCGCACATTTTCCATAGGCTAGATCCAGCCTTTGCACGCACATCATCTTCTCCAGGTAATTGAATCGTGACCGAAACCCATACGAGCCTACAAACCCTAAATCGTACAACCCCCACAAGCCAAACGAAGATGATCAGAGGTCTTCACCATGACCGCCCACGCTAGCACCACTCTCGGCCTCCCCCTTCTCACGTAAATCGAGGACGAACGCGTGGCACTTTCGGTCAATTTCTGGCCACCACGACGAGTTACATGCTACTCCACCGTATGGATGTAAAGATCTCCTCGTGCTCTTCATATTTGCAGTTGACGACTTCTTGAATCAATCCGTGGATTTAGAGGATTTGGAGGAGAAAGAACGTAATTTTCTGGCCATTGATAACCAAGGGTGGCGGCCACGAAAATAGATTAGGGTTTCGTTAGTTAAACATATATATATACGTATATACTTATTAAATTAATATTAAATTCGTTTTAAATGACTTTTTCAAACAATCTCCAAATCACACGTGCCGCCTGGCATTCGTAAGGTTTACCCCGCGTTCCGAACACAATGGAACGTGTTTCGGAGGCTAATTCAGTCATATGTGCGAGTTACGGAAATAAACGATCAATTTTAAATTAAACCGATTAAGCAATTTTCTAGGCGTTTTCACTTGCCCCGGACAAACGGTAAACCCGATTGACTTGAAATTTGAAATCTTACAATAATATCACATTACGGATCCGATGAAACTAGTTTCGTCAAAATCCGACACTTTTTGAAAAAATGACTATTTTAACTCGCCGAATTAAAATTAAGACAATTTCGATGCGTTTCGAGCTGCCACGGTCACACGACAACTCCGATTGCTACGAAAATTGAAATCCGATAATAACAAACTATTACGGATCCAACGGAACTAGTTTCGTCCAATTCTGAGACTGTTCGAAAAATGGCTAATTTCATTAGTCGATTAAATATTAAAATATTCAATTTTCACAGATTAACTTTAAATTCAATTTTCAAAGTCCTATAACATCACTATAACTTCAATATGATTTACTATAACTTTATAATTCATTTTCAATCATTTTAAACTCGATATTCAATTATTTTTAGAATTTAACTATTAAATTATCGATTTAATTGTCCAATTAAATCCAAACATTCGAATTTAAAATTATTCGACTTATTAATTTCACTTATTAATATTTAAAATCAATTAAATATTCAAGTTTTAATTAATATAAATTCTGGGTTGTTACACATCTATTCTGCTTTCAGTATTCGATGATTCCAGTGATGTATTCTGCTTTGTATTTGATGTATCGCATTACTCTTCCGTTGTATCTGGTTTAACTCTGATGTAACTTATACATTTATATAGTAGCTTCATGAACTACTATCTCTTTTATTTCCGCTGCAATTATTACTCTGTGTCTGTGATCTGTGATTATTTATTTACTGTATATGTTCAGTTTTGCCAAATTTAAATTAACAACGCGGTACTTTGAGCAATTCAATTCTGGCATGAGTGTCTACCTATACACTTATAATGGATGCGAATGGTCTAAAATAGCGGGTCGTTACATTTGAGTTGTCATATTTTATTCTGATAGATCCTTTAGCCACCTATGGCTTTGTATTAAGTATTTATTGGATATGTCGATCCATTTGTGTAAGAAGTGGCAATTGTTGGCGTATTCAATAGATAATTAAGACAAGGTTATAGATGGTCGCTCCTATCCAGCTCTATTCTCCGTATTAGCAGACGGTGTTACTTAGTAATACTCTTTGCTAATGTGGGTCTCGGAGTGGGGTGTTACAGCTTGGTATCAGAGCTGAGTTCAGAACAAAATATGATAAACATAGAACAGAGACACATATTACGGTACATCAAAGGGTAGTACGAATGTTACGAATCTTTGAATCATCGTGCCTTTATTCTTTCCATGCCTTCGGGGTAGATAGAATTTTGGGGAATACGTCTAGGAATACGTTTTATTTCGTAGTATTCCATATTTGAATTAATGATATCTACCTTGTGAATAATCTTTATCTTATCTTTACTTTCAGCCAATGGCCGAAAGAGGCAGAGGACGACGCTCGGATGCTGGGCAATCCAGCGGCTCGCATCCGGACGGCGTTTATATGTCTGCCGATCAGTTTTTGGAGTTGTTTAGGAGCACTCAGCCTCCAGCTCCTATTCGAGCATCTCCACCACGCAAGTCTGCCTTTGCACGCCAGTGCAGTGATTTTTCTCATCTTGGTGGAAAGCCATTCAAAGGATCCGAGTCCGTTCTTGAGGTTCAAGCTTGGATTTGCACATGTGAGCGTATTGTAACATCCCGAAAATTTTCGACTTTCGAAAATTCAACATCGATACTCACTTTATCGACTGCTGAGCCATCGAATGCCGGAAACCCGAAAAGTTATGGTTTTAAGAAAGAAGAAAAAGTAGAAGAAGAAGAAGATAGAAGAAAAAGAGAAGAAGAACAACAAAACAACAACAGATACAGAGCAGAGACAATATCAGAATCTCACATATCGCAGCGGAACAACATATAATAGATAAACACTAGTCTTTTAAAACAAAGAACTATATCAGTTTATACATACATCAATCATCAGAGTCAATATACAACAATGGACAGTTATATAACTTGTCCTCATACAGAATACACAGCGGAATAAATATATCAGATACAAATACTACGTCTCGTCATCCAGCTTATCTCCAAAGCTCCAGAATATCCAGAATATCCTGATAATATAACTCTAGACTGCCCGTGTGGAAATTTGTGGGCACCCAGAGTTTAGAAGGGAACAATAAACTCCGAGTCAGTCATGGTGACTGGTGTGAGATCGTAAAACAGTTATTCTTTAAAATAAACAACAGGATAATTTTAAAGTCAATTCGAAATGCTTTTGGAAAATGAAACTACCATAAGACCTCCCGCCACACACACAATGCAAACGCAGAATTGGAGGAGATTTCTTCTTATGATAGTCAAAGATGCTTACTACGCAAAATCAAATCATTTTGATATTATTATTAGTGCATAGTGTAGAAAACATTTCGAAAGTATAATATTAATCTTAGCCAACATACGACCAGTATCGTATGCCTACTATAGCTACTATGTTCAATAGCAGGTTACCGCCACATTCCATAGCAGGTAATACAACTAAAACCGTACACGTCACGTATTGTTTCTTTGGATTTCCAACAAATGGTCAGGCAAAGGAACTTCCTATCCACGATGGGTACGTCCCTGGAATAGACGACCCGAGAACCTAACTGGATCTCTGCCAACACAAGGCCGGGTTACCTCTGCAAAAATAGGTAACTACTGACACGCGTATGCCATCCCCCGATCGTCACCGATCTTCCCGAGGATCCCCGATTCGCAACAAACCACATAGATAATAATAATGCAGTAACCACAGAGGTTAAGTATCTGGGCTCCATACCATGATACCACCTTTATCCAGAAGGAATGACATACACTAAGGGGCGCTACTCCCTAGAACCTTGCTGCATTCTTCCTGTTTCGACCATTTCCGGGGTGTGAGGCTCGACGAAGTCTCGTCCACAAAGCTACGCTTTCTCAAAAAGCCCTGCTTCGGGTCAAACAAAAATGATCAACCTATGATCACAAAGATATAAGATCAAACAAATGATCATATCACAAATGATCAAACACTGATCATTTCACAGCAACCCTCAGTATGCCACGTTACCAAATTGGGATATATCGCTGATAAATTTCAACTACATAACCTCTGAGCTCGTACGTCTCAGAGAAGGGTGTTAAGCTAAGAGAATAAATTCTCCGCCACCAACAGATATGTATTTGAAAGAAATCAGCTTTATACCTCAAATTGTAACGTCCGACACACAATCCATACAAGTCTGTTCCGGGATCGAACAGAACCGAAGGCACTTCTCACGAAGCCCTTGCATTTCCGGATAATTTTCAATCACGTCAGGACTTCCCGTCACTAAGGGTGATAAAACCTCTAAACCGAAGATCAGTCGGTGTAGAGTAACTCGACGGTAATCCTTCCGTTTTCAAAAATATCCGGTCTTCAACACCGGTCTTCAAATGCGATTCATAACGACGTATCACATATTCGGAATGGGTTATACGACCCCATGGTCCTTTCCCGGCTAACCCGAATAGTGAGCGATTATTCAAAAATAAGTGTGGCATTCAAATTCATCCAATTCACAACAAATACCTATCTAAAGGTAATTATTGATAGTCGGTTATTTAACTATCAATAAAGATGCGCAACATCATCAGATTCCAAATAATTTTCCCCAAATTATTTTATCTTCCAAAATATCTTTACTAGATATATAATTTTCCACACTTAACCATTTGAAAACAATTTCAAATCAATTTCCACCTTTCTAATTATCTTTAACAGATAAAGTTTCAAACCCCTCGTTTCATATTGGGAAAGCAATTCCATACTTATTTAAAAATAAGTAATTCACAAATCATTTATTTTCAACATTTGAAAATATTCGATATACTTAAATCAATATTAAGTATATATTCATTCTTTAAGGAAATCATTCTCTTTAAACACATTTATTTGAGTCAAAACGAATGTTACGTAAAACATCGTTACGACAACTCAAAATCACTAGTATAGGGATTCGAAATTTAGATAGATATATAAATCCCAATACTATATAAAACATTTCCTTTCGGAAATCATTTACTATAACAACAGTGTTATAGTCCACCATTTCCTTATATTTCTCGAAAACGTCTATTTCAACAATAAATGTTGAAATCTATGTTTCGATACTTAACACGTTTTAAAACATCTTTTAAAACAACTTCATTTAACAATATTCCTTTTCCCAAAATATATTGATTTTATTCAATAATATATATTCACTGTCCAAAATCGTGAATATAATTACTATCCCAATTTTAACAATTTCTACACATTTAACTTAAAGGATAATTCGCTGTTCAAAATCACGAATATATCTCCTTTAATAACTTCAATGTTAATCTATCAAATTCTATTGATTTTTAATTTATAAAACAATGTTTATAAACCCCATTTCTATTTATAAAACTTCGATTTCTAAGTTATCCAATTCAACTTATATATCTCAATTATATACCGGAAGTCTATATTATAAGTTAAGAACTTATAATTCATTTATTTACAACATCTATTCATTTCTCATCTAAATGTCAAAATCCGATTTATAAGATAATTTCCTATAAATCTTTTTGTTTTACAAAATCTATTCATTTAATAACTTCACAATTTATAAATCTATAAATTTCTATCCACTTATGGAATCCATTTTTATTTGACTTTAACACTTAATAAAACTCATTTCAAAATTCCAATATTCTTAATTTATAAAAATATCAATTTTTATAAATCTTTTTATATGAATTGTTTAAAATACTTCAACAATTCCAATTTAAACTATTTCATAATCTTTATCAATTATTTATTTCAAAAATAACATTTTTGTCGTATTTCACAAAAATCACAAATTTACTAACATTAAAATTTTAACATTTATTTATTTAAAATAAACCAATTCAAAAATTTCAATAAAACGTATTTTTCTACAAATCACTTTAAAAATCCTTTTAAATTAAAATTCGTTATTTTTACATTTCAAAACTGAATCCGATGATGCAACAACACCAATCAGTCCATCACAACAGTCAATATCATATATCAATATGATAACAGAATATATCAAAATATCTGTAAATAAATAAATACTGGTGAGGAATCCAGTTGGATCCCTCCAACCTGTTTCCCTGCATCCAAAAAAGTCAGCACAATACCAATTCTGCTCCAGTACGGAATTATCGCGGTATATAGGTTTTTATAAAAATCCGCTTACTAACGGCGCAATAGGGTCTCATCCGCTATACGAGGCGGGAAATCAATCAATCCAATATATACATATGCCAATATGTATATACTGCTATATATATAGATATATATCCTATCATATCTAATAGCACATTCAAACAGTCAATCATCAATCAATAACTGTAAATAATTCCACATTCAATTGAGTGAGAAGATCTCACCTTGGTTTCAATTCCGTTCCAGCTTTTTATTTCGAATAAATTAAACAGCCGTTTAATTTTATCCAAAATTTTCACTAACTCCAATCGCTTCCAAATCAGTTGCATCACGTAGTGCTCGACAAAACGAAGCCAACGCAATTCGTTTCGTAATTTTCTGATAATATATGACAAAGTTACGACATTTCAAACTTTATACGAATTTAAATATAAACTATTTACAATTTCTTTTTATAATTTTTAACCTAACCATCATTTGCCGTTCATTTTCCAGAAACGAAATCGTGGCCGCTTGCTTTTGCTTCTTCCCTCCCACGCGATAATTCCTCCAGGCTTCATCACGTTTAAACCCAACTGCCGCCACTTTGCCCTAATACATGCGCCTCCTACCAACGTCCAGACACCATCACTCCACCGCCAGAACGAAGCCCCACGCGAGAGCTACCTCCGCCTACCACCGTTCGAAACTCGGTGGTCCCCACTCCTCTCGAGATGCGTGCGAAACTTAGTGGAACGCGGTCGATTTACTCCTCCAAACGGCGACAATACACGCGATCCACCGTTGGATGTCTTCGTCTCGCTACCCTCTACAACTTTCACGTTTAACGTTTTTCGATTCGATTGGCGGATTTGGAGGAATTGAGGGAGAATGATGGACAATTTTCGGCCATCAGTTTATAGGGTGGCGGCTGAAGAATAAAACCCTAGCCTATTTTCTTTGCAAAAATGAAATCAAGGGGGCTTTTATAGAAAACGTCTCAAAACACTATTCACCCCGGATTTTCCGAACTCCAAATCGAGCATGTCGGCAGGCGTTTCTGGGGTTTACCCCGCGTTCCGGACACAATGGAACAGGTTTCGGAAGCTAATTCGATCGTCTGTGCGAGATATGGAATTAAACGATCAATTTAAATTTAACCGATTTAAATCGATTTCGAGGCGTTTTGGCTTGCCCCGGACAAACGATAAATCCAAAAATTACGAAATTTGAAATCTTACAATAACACCACATTACGGATCCGATGAAACTAGTTTCGTCGAAATCCGAGACTGTCTGAAAAACGACTATTTTAACTCGCCGAATTAAAATTAAAATGATATCGGTGCGTTTCGAGCTGCCACGGTCAAACGATAACTTCGATTGATACGAAAATTGAAATCCGATAATAACTAACTATTTCGGATCCAATGGAACTGGTCTCGTTCAATTCTGAGACTGTTCAAAAATTGGCTATTTTTACAGTCGATAATTAAATATTAAAATATTCGATTTTCACAAATTAACTCCAAATTCAATTTTAAGAGTTCTATAACCTTTCTATAACTCCAGTATGATTTAATATAACTTTAAATTCATTTTCAATCACTTTCAATCCAGATTTCAATAAATTCTGGAATTTCACTATTAAATTATTGATTTAATTATCCAATTAAACTCAATATGCGAATTTTAAATTATCCGACTTATTAATTCTACTTATTAATATTTGAAATCAATTAAATACTAGAATCTTAATCATCAAAAATTCTGGGTCGTTACAAACTTCCCCCCTTAAAAGAATTTCGTCCTCGAAATTACAAGTTAGGAAGAAAGGTCCTTAACTCGTCTACTATTTTCTCAAATTCAAATAGTTTTATCAAAATTTTCAAATCAAATCTTTCTATTAAAGATTCGTTATCATTCAACTCGTTTTCCAACTTCAATTCTAAGTTTCAAACAACATTGTTTAACTTCTAAATTCAAATTCGAGTTTAAATTCAAATTTTAAACTTTCAAAATCTCTCAAAAATTTTCTAACACTCGAAATTTTCGAAAAATTTCGCCAGCGTCTCCTTTGCGCGGCTAATACGGCACGACTACAAACCGTCCCTCCGGACTCTCAGATTTCAAAAAGAAAAAGAAAAGGCCAAGCGGCTAGAGAAATAAGTCATCAAATCTCATATTCGAATTTAAATACATACCTTTTCCGAGCAATTCAAATTTATCTTTGAAATCAAATTCCAATTCCTTTACACCTGTATATCCTACTAGCCATAATATCTAGTTGCATATATTCAAACCATTTCGTACATTCAATTACAAAATTTTTCAATATAACTGCTTATATCATCTCTAATTCACTATTGAAGTTATATATTCAATTTCGTTCAATCTTTACATTTCAATTCCATTTGAATTCAATTCCAACATTTAATTGGATTCAGTTCAATTTCTGAATATTGAATTTTTATTGATTAGCTTTCATTCATACTGCACCATTTTAAATTAGTTTCAGTTACTAATCCATTTCAAATTCTAATTCACTTATTCAAATTCGGTTTCAACATTCAGTTTAATCTTATTCACTTCATTTATTCAAATTTATTTACTCATTCACACATTCTTTCATTTTCAATTTGAATCTCATTTCTATCAAATTCCAAATATTTTATAAGTCTTCGACTTATTTACATCTTGATTTATAAAATCATCCATACATTCATATTACTAATTCTATTCTTTTATGAATTTTATCTTCAAATATTTTTCTGGAACTTTATTTCAAATTATATCTCACATTAATATTCCATAAATATTTCTACATAGTATTCCAGAGTTTACCAACATTTCAAAAACCATTTTTGAAAACAATTCAAATTGTGATAACCCAGATTTTGGGACATCTGATAATTTGATAATTAACTGTTTAATCAATTGAACAGATAAAATTCTAATAATAACAAATATCCGGATATGTAAATGAATTTGGAAATATAATAAAAATTGAATTATAAATATCTGGATAAATATTTTATCTCCTAATATAATTAATTAATATTTGACAAATTATTCTTTTAAAACAAACAATAATGATTGTATATTTATATATATGGATATAAGAAGATTTTAAATAGAAAATTTGTATATTCAAACAAATTAAATTTGTGTTTATTTAAGTAAAAATATTTGTGTGAGTTAATTTCAGTTTGCATTTTTAATTTGAATTTGAATATATCAAAGGGTAGATATATAAATATATATATATATATCTTAAATATATTTTAGATTTAATAATATGAATATATGGTTTTGTATAAATATAGTTGTTTATTTCTATTTTCTTTAAAAAGGGTTTCCATTTATATAAATTAGAATAGGTATTTAGTTATTAGGAAATTAATTAATAAAAGCTTTATTTATATTTATAAATTTATTTTGCATGTAAGTTACATGTGTTAAGATTTAAACCTCTCTAAATAACATGTGTAATTAGATTAACAAGCCTAAATGACAAATGTTTATTTTTCTTACAAGTGTCACTTATTATTTTATTTTCTTTATATTTTTCATAAATCCTAATTTAGTCTATATATACACCTTTCCCTTTTTCTTAAATTCTTTTCATATTCTTCATTTTCATTACAAAGAAAACTCAATCTGTTAAACATTCCTCAACTAGATCAAAACTCAACCCTGTAAAACAAATCACAAATTCAAAACAAACTAAACACCAGGTTTCAATCTTCAACTTGGAGATAAAAAGCTTCAACCAGTTTGAAAGTCTTCAACCTGGGAACTAAACTAATGCAAGTTCAAAGACTCAACCAAATTCGAGTACAGATCAAATTCAACAGAGTAAATCAAAGGTTCAAGCATTAATTTCAAAGTAATCGATTGGCAAATTAAAATTAAGTTCCAGATTCAAATTTAAAAGCATTTCCAGTCCTCTGTTTTCATTCCAGGTGAGTAAACTTAACTTTTAAAAGCTAAATTCTCTTATTTCTGTGTGCATGTAAGATCCGGTAATGGAAATGTCTTGCATATTAAATGCATGGATGAAATTGTTGATGCCTGTGATAATGAATGACTTGAAATGGTTAGTCATAGATGTACCTGCATGTATATGAATTTAAAGTGCCTGTGCATATCTGTATTGAAATAACTTACCTCTGTTTGTTTTATCAGACTAAAAACAAGTTTTAAAAAAAAAAATCAAATTCTTTTTCCCCAATCTTCTTTAGGCTTAAGGATCTGAACGAAACATGTTTGTTTGATCATGATATAGGTCTTAAAAATACTTTTAAGAAGAATTAACTTGAATTTATCTGGGAATTTAATTGTACAGAGAAAACTTTGAAACTGGGTCAAATTCAAATATTATATTTTTTTTTGTTTCAATTATATCAACTTATTCGTTTTCGAAAACGATGATTTTTAAGAGTGGAATCAAGATTTTTAACTTCGTTTTAAGTGAGAAATCCCAAGTTGAACGGAATTGGTTATCTGCTTAATTCTAATGATCGGAGGAAGGTTGCGGGTCGAGGCCGTGGTGGAAGGTAGCTTGTGGGTCTGGGAGCGAAGGAAAAATAGAGTGGTGATCGGATGATCGTTGTGGTGGCCGGACGGGGAAGAAATAGGGTTTAAGGACCAGGTTTGTTCGACGTTGTTTCTGGAGTTCGTTCAACGTCGACGATGTATCGGACTTGGCAGCAGTAGGGGGAAAAGTGAGGTGATCGTGTGGCGTAGCTAGGGGCTTGGTGGCGTGGATGATAGTGGTCGGCATTGTCGATGGCAAGGCGAGTTCGTCGAATGTTTCAGTTCCAGTTTTGGGTCAATGGCTCGATTTTGATTTTTAGGCCATTCGAGGCTCGGGGTAGTTGGAATCGAATGAGTGAAGCGTAGTCGATCTGCCGGCGTTGACGACGATGGTCGGAGCATCGTGGTTGAGGCGTACACGTGCACATGTATACGTTTAAGTCTGGGTTGTTGTGGTGTTTTGGGAAGAAGGGGTTTTCTCGGGTATAGCACGAAGTAATTGTAGATTTTTCTCGAAGAAATGGGGCAGGGAGGTAACTCGAAGTGGTAACCGGGATTTCATTGAGATGGTTCGGGTTTTTGGAAGCAAGGGCAAGTTTCAAAAGAAATAAAATGTCCAGTTTTGAAATTTTAAATTAAATCAAGTTAAATGATTTCCTGGTCAATGTTTTTATAAAATTCGATGTTCAGGTGTTCTTCACTAGTAAGTTAACCAAGCTAATAGTAATAATAATAATAAATTCCTAAATGATTTTTAAATAAGATTTAATGATGAAATTAGTATAGGTAATTAGAGAATAGTTAATGATTTTAATTAATTTAAGATTATTAACTAGTGATTATGAATTAATGTGATTTCTTTAAGATAATTAATTAGATTAATTAATTAAGGATACTCATTAGTAGAAGTTGGTTAAGAATAATTACTTAATGAAGTAAATAAATGAATAATTACTGAATATAATTAATTAGAAGATAATTACTTTTTGAAAGTAATTAAATGGAAGTAATTAAGGATTAAATTACTTAAGTGTAATTTATTTAAGGGTGGATTAATTGAGGTAATTAATTAAAGAATAATTAATTAAAGGAATTAATTAGAGGATCATTTATAGATGGATTAAGGTAATCCAAGTGATTAAAGGTTAGTAATTAATTTATTTAGAGATTACTTAAATAAATTAAGAATGAATCAACTTGTTATGGATTGGCTAAATGATATTAGATGACTTGGATTGATTTTATCTCTGATGGGCGATTGAGATGTGTTGTGATATGAATGGATTTAAACTGTAATAATGTAGGTTACCTATCTGAGTTGAATTGTTGTATGATATCGTGAATATGAATTATATTGTTTAAACCTAACAATTTGGATTAAGGATCACATTGAATTCGAAGAGACAGGGGTCGGGTATCAGTAAATACCCGAAACCACTTCGATTCTTTATAAATTGAGTTTATAACCAACAGGCTGGAATTGGAATAAATTAAGTAACTTGGCCTTTAACTAAGTAATGGTTCGTGGACATTGTTGTAATAAGTGATGGACTTTTGGAACTCGTAGAAAGGTACGAGTTACCCTGGATTGCAAATAAGTTTATAACTTAGTATTTCATGTTATATGGGTTTACTCACGCTGGTTTCCAGCCTGACCCGGGTGTTACTTTGATGTAATGCTCGGGTCAGACCGAGTATTACAGATTTCAGGAAAGGACGTTCTGGAGCTCAGGAGGCGAGCTGGATGGCAGGAACGTATGGAGTGTTTTCCGCTGTGATATACTATAGTTGTTAGAGACATGTTAATTCTAACTGTCTAGTATATTTGTGAATGTTGTAACTCTGATGTATAAAATGTAATTATCAAATACAGTTCTTTTTGTAAAACTGTTATTTATGTGATATTATATTTTGATCCGCTGCGAAATGTGAGAATATGTGATTCTGTGTTTCTGTTTTCTTCTTCTTCTTCTGTTTCTTTCTTCTATCTCTTTTCTTTTTCTTCTAACTATCTGGAATTTTCGGGTTCGAAAATTCCGGGTCGTTACAGTTGGTATCAGAGCGAAGGTTAAGCGAGAACCTTGGCTCTGTTGGGATTACTCGTTAAGGATAGGGTCAATGGTACCCTAGAACGAGTTGAGTATATATATATATGAGAGCGTACTTGTTATTTTCTTATATAAAGGTTTTTAAATGGTTTTAAAAATAAATGGTTTTTATATAAGTTTATCTTTTGATATATATAGAAATAATTTTCTAATTATTAAATATATTAAAGAAATTGGTTGTTAAATTAATTGGAATTAAATAAGATAATGAGAATTAAGTAGTAATGGTAATACAACCAAATTAAAATTAAATGAAGATAAGTTTGAAATGGATCCAAACTGAATTTAAAACCTTGAAATTGTAGAAGTGTTTTCAGAATAAAAATAATAATGAATTGATTTCCAGATATGATAATCTTAGTTATTATCATAAATGGTTATTGTGTTAATAATGAAATGTTGTAAATGATTAAGCAAAATAAAATGTTTTAGGAGAGTAAAACATTTAGGCAAGTATGACTTGTAAATTGAAGTGGGTTTTAAATTGAGAAGTTTTAAATCTAAGTCCAGAAAACTTGAAATAGTTTTAACGAAATTTGTTTTGAATTAAAAACCAAAGGTGGTTTAAAAATTTAAGGTATAACTTGGTGTGTAAAGAAAATGTATATATATACATAATATTAAAGATGATTTGAAATAACTCTTAGTGTTGAGTTTTAAATTGGGATGTGATTAGAAAACCCAAAGTGATAAGTTTTTGAATTTAAGTGGGAAGATTATTATTATAAGATTTAAAAATTTGAATGGGAATTCAAATTTGGTCAAGTTGACTAAATTAAATTGAATTTAACTTAAGGGAAGTTAAATGAGTTTAGAATGAACAACTTGAATTGGCAATGTCAAGATGAAATTTAAAATTTAACTTGGGTAGTTAAATGGTTAATTTAAATGGGAGTTATGAGTGATCTCAAAATGGGTTTGAGATCTGGAAATTGAAAATGGATAATAAATTAGAATCTGAAGATTAAATTGTTTTTGAATTCTTATTTGAACTTCGTAATAAGTTAAGTAAAGATAATTTTAAAATGGAATTGTGGAATATGGATTCAGAATTAAATGGTTTAAAGATTTAAGTTGTTAAATTAAAAATAAAAGTTGATTTGATTTAAAAATAAGGGTTAATTTGATTTAAGGAATTAAATCAACATTTTTAAATTTTAACTCGAATTTATATAATTCGAGATGGTTTTAAGTTAAGATTGGAATTAGTTCAAATTTAATTTGATTTGAATTAATTAGAACTGTGATTGAAGATGGATAAGCATAAGTTTAAATGGAAATTTGAATTGATATAATTTAAAGTGAAATTGAAACTGGGTCAATTTGAAATTAATCCAAATTGATTTGAAATAAATTGGAATTGTGATTAAAGTTGAATAAGTTTAAAAATCAAATGGAATTTGATTTGAATTTGGAAAGGAACTAAGATTAATTCAACTTGAATTAGGATTGAATTAAATTCAATGGAAATTGAAGTATTGAGTCAATTTAAATGGAAGTAGAAATTTAAATTGAATTGATGGGGAATTGAACGGTTTGACTCTGGACTATTTTCAAAGTAAATTGTTTTAATATAAACCTATTTTTCCAAACTATTTATTATACAATCTTTCTTCTTAAACCCCAAACTATCTTATACTTATTTTACAATTATTTAGGAACTATTTAACTATTTTGAAACTGTTTTATAAACTAATTATTATTTTTCAGTTACTTATATCTAATCACTATTTAAAAAAAAAAAAACTATTTTGCAATTATCTAACTATTTTATACCTACTTAACTATTTTACAGCTATTTTACAAACTAATAACTATTTTTCAACTACTTATATATTTTAAACTTTTTCAAGCTATTTTTAAATTTAAATAGGTCAGAGTTCAAACTGTTTATAATTGAAGTAATAACTCAATTGGTAATGAAGCAATTGAGAATAAGTGAATGGAATTAAAGGAAATGTGAATAGAAAAGAGAATTGATTTGGCTAATAACCAATAAAGATAAATACGTAGGATGTACGTATATTATTCTATTCGCATAGTGATTTGATCCAGATTCGAACACAGAATTTCGAGATAGTATTATCGATCCGAGTTGGGATTTTTCGCTCGATTTTCGACGGCGAACCTGGATATGGATTTTTGATTGATTCTGGATATTCTCTATCATAGTTGTGACTATGCAAGGAGAATGACGGTTTCTGATCAAGAAACCAGATCTGAGTCCGCACTAGGAAGTCGGGTGGACGATACTAGTTCGGAAGTGAAATTGTGTGATCGATTGAGCGATCAGATTGATATTGTGTACGGATGATATGTGTACATCGTACGGATTTGAATGAAATTGATATTGAAGATTTGTGGATAAGAAATCTAAAATGGTTTTTGAAAAGAAATATGGTTAATAACTTTATAAAAGATTTATCAAATTTGAATATTTGATTGGAATAAATAAAGTTATATATCCTTGTTATATAAGGTAAATCTTCCCTTGTTGAATCTATTGCTAAAAGAAAAGGGTTTTGAAATATTTGAAGTATAAAAGAGGTTTTATACAAAGTTTGAAATGATCCAAAGATTTTCAAAGTTATATATATCTATATCTATATATATATATAAAGGATCTTATGAGAATGATTTTGGAAAAGGTTTTGGAAACCTATGGATTTTGGAAAGGGCTTTTGATTTTTGGGAAAATCAATTTTGGATTTTGGAAAGCCTAGTTTGAGAAGTATCGATTTTGATAATCGATTTTGTGTAAAGGAGATTTTGATAAATCATAAAGGATATGATTTGAAGATACTATAAATGTATAGTATAAAATGTTTTGAGTATAGCTCTGGGGAAAAAGGCGCTTCCTTGAAATGAACTTCTCAGGAGTGCCACTGGGTGGTACTGCCTTGAAACCCAAGGGGGGATTCTAAAGTTAATCCTGTGAGGAGTCCGGAATAAACTAGTTCCTGAGGATTATTTGTGTAGCGAAAGTCGAGGGGCTGGTGCCCACAGAGGCATTTGGGTTATACTGTGACGACAGTTTAACTCGATGTCACTGCGATCTACTGCAGACCATAGCGAAAGTCATGTGTGCCGCTGAGAGCCAACTGTCTATGTTTGATTTTATATCGGTAGACTGTGACACTATGGTAACATAGCGAAAGTCGTTTGTGCCGCTGAGAGCCAACAGTCTGCGTTTGATTTTATATCGGTAAACTGCGACCTATGTGGGAGAAGTTTCATTTGACAGCGAAATCGTGTGTGCCGCTGAGAGCCAACAGTTACATGGACTTTTGCTGCGATGGCAACGTAACCCTGGAATGTAACTGCGATCTGTTGTGGGTTCCATGCTGTTATCAGTTACATGGACTTTTGCTGCGATGGCAACGTAACCCGTGATGTAACTGTGACCATGGATGGGGGTGATGATTTCCAGAGCATTCTCACCAAAGATATTTCCTCGATTTCAAAAATGTTTTCGATATTTTCAATAAAATTATTTTTCAAATATTTTCACTGGGTGTTGAAAACGGGTTTACCGAGTACTTATAGATTTTCAGTCTTACGCCTGATCAACGTATGACCGAATTTCTGTGAGAACGATGATGGACTTGTTGAAACATCGAGTTATAAAAGTATTTTTATAAAAACTATCTTATAAAATTATATAGATTTTAAAAGTGTTTTAAAAAAATGATCAAAGAATAATTTATCTGATTTTAAGTATAGAATAAATTCTGGTTTCGTTCCTTTTCGGGGACGAAAAGATTTAAAGGGGGAAGGAATGTGATAACCCAGATTTTGGGACATCTGATAATTTGATAATTAACTGTTTAATCAATTGAACAGATAAAATTCTAATAATAACAAATATCCGGATATGTAAATGAATTTGGAAATATAATAAAAATTGAATTATAAATATCTGGATAAATATTTTATCTCCTAATATAATTAATTAATATTTGACAAATTATTCTTTTAAAACAAACAATAATGATTGTATATTTATATATATGGATATAAGAAGATTTTAAATAGAAAATTTGTATATTCAAACAAATTAAATTTGTGTTTATTTAAGTAAAAATATTTGTGTGAGTTAATTTCAGTTTGCATTTTTAATTTGAATTTGAATATATCAAAGGGTAGATATATAAATATATATATATATATATCTTAAATATATTTTAGATTTAATAATATGAATATATGGTTTTGTATAAATATAGTTGTTTATTTCTATTTTCTTTAAAAAGGGTTTCCATTTATATAAATTAGAATAGGTATTTAGTTATTAGGAAATTAATTAATAAAAGCTTTATTTATATTTATAAATTTATTTTGCATGTAAGTTACATGTGTTAAGATTTAAACCTCTCTAAATACATGTGTAATTAGATTAACAAGCCTAAATGACAAATGTTTATTTTTCTTACAAGTGTCACTTATTATTTTATTTTCTTTATATTTTTCATAAATCCTAATTTAGTCTATATATACACCTTTCCCTTTTTCTTAAATTCTTTTCATATTCTTCATTTTCATTACAAAGAAAACTCAATCTGTTAAACATTCCTCAACTAGATCAAAACTCAACCCTGTAAAACAAATCACAAATTCAAAACAAACTAAACACCAGGTTTCAATCTTCAACTTGGAGATAAAAAGCTTCAACCAGTTTGAAAGTCTTCAACCTGGGAACTAAACTAATGCAAGTTCAAAGACTCAACCAAATTCGAGTACAGATCAAATTCAACAGAGTAAATCAAAGGTTCAAGCATTAATTTCAAAGTAATCGATTGGCAAATTAAAATTAAGTTCCAGATTCAAATTTAAAAGCATTTCCAGTCCTCTGTTTTCATTCCAGGTGAGTAAACTTAACTTTTAAAAGCTAAATTCTCTTATTTCTGTGTGCATGTAAGATCCGGTAATGGAAATGTCTTGCATATTAAATGCATGGATGAAATTGTTGATGCCTGTGATAATGAATGACTTGAAATGGTTAGTCATAGATGTACCTGCATGTATATGAATTTAAAGTGCCTGTGCATATCTGTATTGAAATAACTTACCTCTGTTTGTTTTATCAGACTAAAAACAAGTTTTAAAAAAAAAAATCAAATTCTTTTTCCCCAATCTTCTTTAGGCTTAAGGATCTGAACGAAACATGTTTGTTTGATCATGATATAGGTCTTAAAAATACTTTTAAGAAGAATTAACTTGAATTTATCTGGGAATTTAATTGTACAGAGAAAACTTTGAAACTGGGTCAAATTCAAATATTATATTTTTTTTTGTTTCAATTATATCAACTTATTCGTTTTCGAAAACGATGATTTTTAAGAGTGGAATCAAGATTTTTAACTTCGTTTTAAGTGAGAAATCCCAAGTTGAACGGAATTGGTTATCTGCTTAATTCTAATGATCGGAGGAAGGTTGCGGGTCGAGGCCGTGGTGGAAGGTAGCTTGTGGGTCTGGGAGCGAAGGAAAAATAGAGTGGTGATCGGATGATCGTTGTGGTGGCCGGACGGGGAAGAAATAGGGTTTAAGGACCAGGTTTGTTCGACGTTGTTTCTGGAGTTCGTTCAACGTCGACGATGTATCGGACTTGGCAGCAGTAGGGGGAAAAGTGAGGTGATCGTGTGGCGTAGCTAGGGGCTTGGTGGCGTGGATGATAGTGGTCGGCATTGTCGATGGCAAGGCGAGTTCGTCGAATGTTTCAGTTCCAGTTTTGGGTCAATGGCTCGATTTTGATTTTTAGGCCATTCGAGGCTCGGGGTAGTTGGAATCGAATGAGTGAAGCGTAGTCGATCTGCCGGCGTTGACGACGATGGTCGGAGCATCGTGGTTGAGGCGTACACGTGCACATGTATACGTTTAAGTCTGGGTTGTTGTGGTGTTTTGGGAAGAAGGGGTTTTCTCGGGTATAGCACGAAGTAATTGTAGATTTTTCTCGAAGAAATGGGGCAGGGAGGTAACTCGAAGTGGTAACCGGGATTTCATTGAGATGGTTCGGGTTTTTGGAAGCAAGGGCAAGTTTCAAAAGAAATAAAATGTCCAGTTTTGAAATTTTAAATTAAATCAAGTTAAATGATTTCCTGGTCAATGTTTTTATAAAATTCGATGTTCAGGTGTTCTTCACTAGTAAGTTAACCAAGCTAATAGTAATAATAATAATAAATTCCTAAATGATTTTTAAATAAGATTTAATGATGAAATTAGTATAGGTAATTAGAGAATAGTTAATGATTTTAATTAATTTAAGATTATTAACTAGTGATTATGAATTAATGTGATTTCTTTAAGATAATTAATTAGATTAATTAATTAAGGATACTCATTAGTAGAAGTTGGTTAAGAATAATTACTTAATGAAGTAAATAAATGAATAATTACTGAATATAATTAATTAGAAGATAATTACTTTTTGAAAGTAATTAAATGGAAGTAATTAAGGATTAAATTACTTAAGTGTAATTTATTTAAGGGTGGATTAATTGAGGTAATTAATTAAAGAATAATTAATTAAAGGAATTAATTAGAGGATCATTTATAGATGGATTAAGGTAATCCAAGTGATTAAAGGTTAGTAATTAATTTATTTAGAGATTACTTAAATAAATTAAGAATGAATCAACTTGTTATGGATTGGCTAAATGATATTAGATGACTTGGATTGATTTTATCTCTGATGGGCGATTGAGATGTGTTGTGATATGAATGGATTTAAACTGTAATAATGTAGGTTACCTATCTGAGTTGAATTGTTGTATGATATCGTGAATATGAATTATATTGTTTAAACCTAACAATTTGGATTAAGGATCACATTGAATTCGAAGAGACAGGGGTCGGGTATCAGTAAATACCCGAAACCACTTCGATTCTTTATAAATTGAGTTTATAACCAACAGGCTGGAATTGGAATAAATTAAGTAACTTGGCCTTTAACTAAGTAATGGTTCGTGGACATTGTTGTAATAAGTGATGGACTTTTGGAACTCGTAGAAAGGTACGAGTTACCCTGGATTGCAAATAAGTTTATAACTTAGTATTTCATGTTATATGGGTTTACTCACGCTGGTTTCCAGCCTGACCCGGGTGTTACTTTGATGTAATGCTCGGGTCAGACCGAGTATTACAGATTTCAGGAAAGGACGTTCTGGAGCTCAGGAGGCGAGCTGGATGGCAGGAACGTATGGAGTGTTTTCCGCTGTGATATACTATAGTTGTTAGAGACATGTTAATTCTAACTGTCTAGTATATTTGTGAATGTTGTAACTCTGATGTATAAAATGTAATTATCAAATACAGTTCTTTTTGTAAAACTGTTATTTATGTGATATTATATTTTGATCCGCTGCGAAATGTGAGAATATGTGATTCTGTGTTTCTGTTTTCTTCTTCTTCTTCTGTTTCTTTCTTCTATCTCTTTTCTTTTTCTTCTAACTATCTGGAATTTTCGGGTTCGAAAATTCCGGGTCGTTACACAAATTATCCTTTGAATTTTCTAAAACAAAATCCAAATTTTCAAAACAACTTCCATTTAAAACAATTGGCAGCAATTCCTCTTTTGGAAACCCGAAAATGAACACCAACGATGCCGCGGTCATCATCGAAGTTATTTTCCAGCGACCGAAAAGAGTTTAGAGCTTTTCATCTCTTCAAAACATTTTTCAAAACCCTTGAAATCCATTTTCAAATCAAAAAGATTTAAACTTCTCAAATCTCCAAAATTTTCAAATTCTTTTCAAAACCATTTCCAAAAACTTCTCTGGAGTTCCGTTTTAAATTACAATTCACATCTAAAATTTACATTCTTCAATTTCATTTGTATGTGAATTTTATTTCTTAACTTTGGAGTTGTAATTTCAATTTCTTATTTAATTTCAATGATAATAATAATAATTCAATGTTATCATTTTTCTAACAACCAAACATCCATATACTATGATAATTCATAGAAAATCAATTCGTTTCTATACAAAAATAGTTTTGGGCAAAATTATTTCATTTACCCTATTTAAAAACAATACTGTGCCGAATTGTTCTATTCAAGTGTTTAGAGATCCCTATCGATAGAGTTGTACGGACTATACCGACCAGAATCCATATACCACTCAACAAACCAATCATCACAATATAAAACAATTTTATATTCACTAACAAATACGCACTCGTATCTATTATTACACTTAACTCATTCTAGAGTACTGCTGACTCTATCTCTAATGAGTAACACCCAACAGAGCAGGGTTGTCGCTTAACCATATGCTCTGATACCACTTGTAACGATCCACAGACAGCGGCCACCGGTAGGCTTTGCAACCATCCCAGTCCCACCGTAGCTTACACTGGCACCTCGCATTTACTTTTACGGCCAGCCTCTCGACTGTCACGGCCTTCGCCTAACCAACCCATCCCTCTCAGGGACATGTAGGGGTAAGAGTCCCCCGTTCGCCACCAAACCGCGAAGCGAGAACCCCCTATCATGCTGTAATATAGCAAATGCGATCCATAACGACGTATCACATATTCGGAATGGGTTATACGACCCCATGGTCCTTTCCCGGCTAACCCGAATAGTGAGCGATTATTCAAAAATAAGTGTGGCATTCAAATTCATCCAATTCACAACAAATACCTATCTAAAGGTAATTATTGATAGTCGGTTATTTAACTATCAATAAAGATGCGCAACATCATCAGATTCCAAATAATTTTCCCCAAATTATTTTATCTTCCAAAATATCTTTACTAGATATATAATTTTCCACACTTAACCATTTGAAAACAATTTCAAATCAATTTCCACCTTTCTAATTATCTTTAACAGATAAAGTTTCAAACCCCTCGTTTCATATTGGGAAAGCAATTCCATACTTATTTAAAAATAAGTAATTCACAAATCATTTATTTTCAACATTTGAAAATATTCGATATACTTAAATCAATATTAAGTATATATTCATTCTTTAAGGAAATCATTCTCTTTAAACACATTTATTTGAGTCAAAACGAATGTTACGTAAAACATCGTTACGACAACTCAAAATCACTAGTATAGGGATTCGAAATTTAGATAGATATATAAATCCCAATACTATATAAAACATTTCCTTTCGGAAATCATTTACTATAACAACAGTGTTATAGTCCACCATTTCCTTATATTTCTCGAAAACGTCTATTTCAACAATAAATGTTGAAATCTATGTTTCGATACTTAACACGTTTTAAAACATCTTTTAAAACAACTTCATTTAACAATATTCCTTTTCCCAAAATATATTGATTTTATTCAATAATATATATTCACTGTCCAAAATCGTGAATATAATTACTATCCCAATTTTAACAATTTCTACACATTTAACTTAAAGGATAATTCGCTGTTCAAAATCACGAATATATCTCCTTTAATAACTTCAATGTTAATCTATCAAATTCTATTGATTTTTAATTTATAAAACAATGTTTATAAACCCCATTTCTATTTATAAAACTTCGATTTCTAAGTTATCCAATTCAACTTATATATCTCAATTATATACCGGAAGTCTATATTATAAGTTAAGAACTTATAATTCATTTATTTACAACATCTATTCATTTCTCATCTAAATGTCAAAATCCGATTTATAAGATAATTTCCTATAAATCTTTTTGTTTTACAAAATCTATTCATTTAATAACTTCACAATTTATAAATCTATAAATTTCTATCCACTTATGGAATCCATTTTTATTTGACTTTAACACTTAATAAAACTCATTTCAAAATTCCAATATTCTTAATTTATAAAAATATCAATTTTTATAAATCTTTTTATATGAATTGTTTAAAATACTTCAACAATTCCAATTTAAACTATTTCATAATCTTTATCAATTATTTATTTCAAAAATAACATTTTTGTCGTATTTCACAAAAATCACAAATTTACTAACATTAAAATTTTAACATTTATTTATTTAAAATAAACCAATTCAAAAATTTCAATAAAACGTATTTTTCTACAAATCACTTTAAAAATCCTTTTAACTTAAAAGTCGTTATTTTTACATTTCAAAACTGAATCCGATGATGCAACAACACCAATCAGTCCATCACAACAGTCAATATCATATATCAATATGATAACAGAATATATCAAAATATCTGTAAATAAATAAATACTGGTGAGGAATCCAGTTGGATCCCTCCAACCTGTTTCCCTGCATCCAAAAAAGTCAGCACAATACCAATTCCGCTCCAGTACGGAATTATCGCGGTATATAGGTTTTTATAAAAATCCGCTTACTAACGGCGCAATAGGGTCTCATCCGCTATACGAGGCGGGAAATCAATCAATCCAATATATACATATGCCAATATGTATATACTGCTATATATATAGATATATATCCTATCATATCTAATAGCACATTCAAACAGTCAATCATCAATCAATAACTGTAAATAATTCCACATTCAATTGAGTGAGAAGATCTCACCTTGGTTTCAATTCCGTTCCAGCTTTTTATTTCGAATAAATTAAACAGCCGTTTAATTTTATCCAAAATTTTCACTAACTCCAATCGCTTCCAAATCAGTTGCATCGCGTAGTGCTCGACAAAACGAAGCCAACGCAATTCGTTTCGTAATTTTCTGATAATATATGACAAAGTTACGACATTTCAAACTTTATACGAATTTAAATATAAACTATTTACAATTTCTTTTTATAATTTTTAACCTAACCATCATTTGCCGTTCATTTTCCAGAAACGAAATCATGGCCGCTTGCTTTTGCTTCTTCCCTCCCACGCGATAATTCCTCCAGGCTTCATCACGTTTAAACCCAACTGCCGCCACTTTGCCCTAATACATGCGCCTCCTACCAACGTCCAGACACCATCACTCCACCGCCAGAACGAAGCCCCACGCGAGAGCTACCTCCGCCTACCACCGTTCGAAACTCGGTGGTCCCCACTCCTCTCGAGATGCGTGCGAAACTTAGTGGAACGCGGTCGATTTACTCCTCCAAACGGCGACAATACACGCGATCCACCGTTGGATGTCTTCGTCTCGCTACCCTCTACAACTTTCACGTTTAACGTTTTTCGATTCGATTGGCGGATTTGGAGGAATTGAGGGAGAATGATGGACAATTTTCGGCCATCAGTTTATAGGGTGGCGGCTGAAGAATAAAACCCTAGCCTATTTTCTTTGCAAAAATGAAATCAAGGGGGCTTTTATAGAAAACGTCTCAAAACACTATTCACCCCGGATTTTCCGAACTCCAAATCGAGCGTGCCGGCAGGCGTTTCTGGGGTTTACCCCGCGTTCCGGACACAATGGAACAGGTTTCGGAAGCTAATTCGATCGTCTGTGCGAGATATGGAATTAAACGATCAATTTAAATTTAACCGATTTAAATCGATTTCGAGGCGTTTTGGCTTGTCCCGGACAAACGATAAATCCAAAAATTACGAAATTTGAAATCTTACAATAACACCACATTACGGATCCGATGAAACTGGTTTCGTCGAAATCCGAGACTGTCTGAAAAACGACTATTTTAACTCGCCGAATTAAAATTAAAATGATATCGGTGCGTTTCGAGCTGCCACGGTCAAACGATAGCTTCGATTGATACGAAAATTGAAATCCGATAATAACTAACTATTACGAATCCAATGGAACTGGTCTCGTTCAATTCTGAGACTGTTCAAAAATTGGCTATTTTTACAGTCGATAATTAAATATTAAAATATTCGATTTTCACAAATTAACTCCAAATTCAATTTTAAGAGTTCTATAACCTTTCTATAACTCCAGTATGATTTAATATAACTTTAAATTCATTTTCAATCACTTTCAATCCAGATTTCAATAAATTTTGGAATTTCACTATTAAATTATTGATTTAATTATCCAATTAAACTCAATATGCGAATTTTAAATTATCCGACTTATTAATTCTACTTATTAATATTTGAAATCAATTAAATACTCGAATCTTAATCATCAAAAATTCTGGGTCGTTACACGTATCTTCTCTCGTAAGGATCTTTTTGACCACGATCGAGTTCTTGTAACTTCTAGCTTATTGCAAGAGCGTGCCCTTGATTGGTATGAGCTTCTTGTAGCCGAACTTGATGAGTCTGTTCTTTCTTGGACTCAGTTTCGGGAACGATTCGAACTCAAATTCGTTCCTGAATCTGAGAAAGTTTTATTATCCCGTCGCTTGCTTGAGTTGAAGCAAGGGAAGTCCTCCGTTTCTGAATATGTTGCATCATTCGAGGCCTTATTTAAGTATGGTCTTGAATTCATTAGCACTTCTTATAAGAAGAATATGAAGTTTGTCTCTGGTCTTAAGAAATATCTTAAGAAGTCTTTAATGCTTCAGCTTAAGCTTTCTTTTGAGGAGTTGGTTGACTCGACACTTCATCTCGAAGCCATCGAGAAGGAGTGTTTTAGTGGTGATGATATTGAGGTTTGCGAGAACCCCAATAAGAAGAAGTTTCCATTTCATAAACAGGAATTTTTCCCTTCCAAGAAGAAAAATCATGTTGAATCTGGTTCTAACTCTCAATCTGTTGGAACACCTTCCATTCGGAAGTGTTTCAATTGTGGTTCTCCTGATCATATGATTCGAGCTTGTCCTAAGCCTCTCTTTTGCCGTTATTGCAAGAAGGAAGGTCATCGTATTTCTACCTGCCCTACTGCTCCTGCTAGTGCGAAGTCTGGCAAGCTTTATGTTGCTAAGGCTTTTGGAGGTTCCTCTCAGTCCAGAGGTAATTCTCCTCCTATCCTTGATGGCACTATTTTATTTCGTGATCTTCCTATTTGGTTTCTTTTGATACGGGTGCGTCCCACTCTTTTATATCAAGAGAACTTGTTGATTCTTTTTCTTTAAATATTATGGGTATGATGACTTCACTGAGAATTGCGAATTCGGTTGGTGGATCCGCAACACTCAGCTTGCTTTGTAAAAATGTCGAGATTATTTTTGTGATTATTCTTTTCGAGCCGATTTGCATGTTATGCGTTATTTAGGCTTCGAAAATTGGATTTTTTTTTTGGGAAAGGATTGGCTTAATTATTATGAAGCCCATATCCTATGTCCAATGTGGACTATTCATCTTCGACATCTTCAATCTATTAAGCATATTACTTTTGTTCTTAATGATTCCGATTTCCAAATTCGGTGGCATCATTTATTCTTTAAACCCACTTGATGAGGAAAGTGTTATTTCTCTCATTCAAGTAGTTTGTGAATTTTCCGGACTATATTTGAGCTTGTCTTAGGATTACCACCTAAGCAATCTTTTGTGTGGCGCTAAGGTCTTTTTAGCTCGACCTTGCCACAGGTTTTCATCAGCTACGAGTTGCGGAAGGTAGCATCCTCTTACCGCATTCCGCACTCATTGTGATTTTTGTGTTTGGTTCGTTATGTCATTCGGTATGACGAACCTTCTACCATATTTCACCCATCTTATGAATCGACTATTCTACGAATATCTCGATGAGTTTATCCTTGTATTTATTGATAATGGGTGAAAACAACAATTTAAAATTTGCAAATCTTTTTAATAAGATATTTATAAGCATGATTGGATTTTGTTCTTAAACAAACAAAGAATATTTGTAAATCTTTTTTTTAAGAGACTTGTTTATCATATAGAAGATGATTTTGTGTTGTTTTGCCCATTGAGTGCTTTAAGAATTCTTGTCGGTGCGCTTGATCAACGTTATTGATAGGAATCTCCTAAACGCTTTGATGAGATAGTTAGACATAATAAATTGACTTGTAATAAGTAAATTTTTCTAAGAAGATGATTACATAAAGTTAATTATAATTTTGAAAGTCTTAGCTTTTCGGGAAAGAGGATCATTTAAAAGAACTCTTTTCCGATGTTTTTATTCTTGCGATTCCCGAAGGGAATCAAGAATTTATTGTTTTTACCGATACTAGCCAAATTGGTTTGGGTACCATTCTCTTGCTATGGGAATGTGTTGTCATACATGCTTCTTGACAATTAAAGTGTAACGACCCGTAAATTTTAAATAATTTTATTTGTTTTATTTATATATTTAATTGTAATTTTGTGGAATTTTAAACAATAAAATTTTGAAAAAAATTGATATTTGGAATACGTCTATTTTAAATAGCAACGGGTAAATTTTCATCTAATAATTTGAAAGTTTATTTTCTAGGGTAATTCTATTCCAATTTATATCAGTTAAAATTGATGATAATAAAAGTGTTCCGAAACCTAAATATGTCAACATGAGAAAATTTATTTAGGACACTCTAAATAAGACTGCGAAATTCGTTTCGAAAATTTCGGACGTTTCTAGCTCCGTTTGGATTTTTCCGTACGAAATAGCAACGTATATCAATGTCCGTATCGACTTTCGATCGGATGATCCTACCACTGATATTTATATACCGTTTTGATCGTTTCATTGTGCCGATCTCTGCGGTATATTCATTTCTATTTTTCGAAATCCGGTACACCACGAAATCAGTAAAACAATTACCGTATCAGTAACCGTTTTCGAAATTCTTAGCGTCCGTGGCCTTTCATTTGTCTAACAGCTGAAATCAAACAATTACTTGAAATTAATAATCTCAGAAACCAACGACCATGACTTTTGTTATTCTCTGGTGGTTAACATTCCTCTGGTTCCAACGTGCTTTCATTCTTCTAACATAATTCACGTTTTCCTCCAGATCTATATTTTCCCATCCTTCTCCAAATCGTGCTCCACCTCCCCTCCTTTCTTATATTAGCTTTCCCACTCTTCGCCTAAGCCAAACCAAAGCCCATAATTTCAACAGCCGAAACAAGCTAATCGTTCATCCCTCCATTCGCCCGACCCTCCTCGGCCATGGCAACGCGCCGCATCTCCGTCCGACGCAAGGCCGCGTCCATTCACCGTTTCTCCCCATCTCATCAGCAAACCCTTGCTCCTCCTCCATTTTTGCATCCATCCTTGTTCCTACCTACAACCGAAGATTTCCTTCTTCCTCTTTAGTTTGCAATTTGTAAGTAATACATATTCTTGTATATATAAATCTTTCGGTCAGTTGAATATATATATATATATATATATATATATATATATATATATATATGTGTGTGTGTGTGTGTGTTGTCTTGTTTGCAAACTGTTATATATGAGTATATATTAATATTGTGCTTTGTTTTGCCTTAAGTAGGATATATATATATGTTTCGGTTAGTATATGTAAGTTATATAGCTTTAATTTAAAGGTATATAGGTTATATGAGTATATAAAGTATGCATGTACATATTTTAGTCTATATAAAGATTTTATTTATTATTAGAATTTATGTTAGTCTATATATTTATACTATAGTGGTATATTTTCCTCAATCAGTAGCTACTTTGTTTTGTCTTTTCAATGCATGTATATGTTCGACTACGTATACTATATTTGTATATTTATTTTCAAATTTTAATACAGTTATATATATAGTGTGACAACACTATATATTGATTAAAACAGTTTTAATATATATAGTATAATGTTTTGTATATATTAGTTTAGATAAACCATTATAACTAATGTTTACAATATGTTTACATATATAATCATACTTATACATAGGTATATATAAGCTTATATATCGTGAATGCAATTTATGTTACAGTGTATATATTTAAGTGTGTATATAAGTTTATGAATTTTTGTTTGAGTTGGTAAAGAAATAAGTTTCATAGGTTATATAATTGTTTGTATACATATATATTAGCTTATACACAAAGTCATACGTGCATATTTCATATAATATTAAATGTTGTGCATATTGGTTTCAAGATATAATATATATATATATATATATTGATTTTAGGAATATATATGCAGTTATTTTAGTCAGGTTGAGAATCTGTTGAGAAGGATATTGATATTTGTTCATATGACTTATAATTTATATTTTTCAGTATATAAGTTATATATATACATATATAATTCTATGCATACCTCTGTTTTTCTATAAGACAAGGAAATATGTTTGTGTATCTATTTGTTTTGTATAAGTGGTCTGTTTTAATTAGTATATTTATGTATAAAATTTTTATGAGTTCCGAAAAAATTTATATGGGTTAAGAAATAATATAATATATATATATATCGTCTCTGTCTACATCAAGTATTTTCTGATTTTTTTTCACCGAATCCTTATAAACCAGCTTTGTCCATCTAATTCGTGCCCATCTCACTTTGCTTTGGAATTCGCGCTTGGATTCGTAACCCACTTCATTGTATATCTATCTAGCCTCGAAAGGTGAGCAATCACTCACGATTAATATTCTTATATTTATTAAATTTTATTTCAGTTGAAACGTCAATTGAAATATGCTGCTGTTAGTTATTTACATTGTTATATATATGCCATTATCTGTTTCTGTTCACCTGTGACATCTGACACCATTATCTATTATTTATATTGATGATATATGCCTGTTACTGTTGTTATTTTATTATCATATCTTTTATCACTCTGCAAGTTCCCTGTTAGTATAGAATCACTATGGATTGAAATGATACATACCCCGAACGATCTTGTAGAATAGGAGAAAATCGTTATGGGTTGAAATGATAAACCCAAGCGATTTTCAATTAATCGAATTTGGGATTGCGGGTTGAAAAGATATACACCCGTGTATATTTAAATTGCGGATTGAAATGATAAATATCCGTACCACTTGACCATAGGGTAGAAAATTATATACAGACACAGTTGGTCTATATATAAATATTTTAAAAATGATTTCTATGGTTTTGGAAAGAAATATATGGTTTTAATAAATATTGATTTTTAAAGTCTTATTAAAGTTGATTTAATGAAGTTGATAAAAATATGTTTAAGTATTTTTTAAATATATTTTCGAATATAGAGTTTGTAATGATTTGGGTTGTAAAGGTAAATTTGAAATTGATTCGAAATTGATTTATTTAAGAATTATATTTAAATAAGTTTGATTTGAAATTTATTAAATTTGAAATTTTAAAGATATGTTTATAACTTGAATGTGATTAAAAGTGACTTAAATGAATATTTCGAACTTATATAAATTTAAATGGGATATTTTATTTATTTAAATTTGTAAATTAAAGTTGCATTTAGATGATTATTGAAATGATTAAGTAAATATTTCAAAACTAAATAATAGGAAAGTGAATTTGATATATATATCAAATTATCGAATTTAGTTTTGAAAATGTTGGATATATTGACTTTGAAATATATTGAAATTTAATGGTTTATTTTGGGTTTCAAATCTGTATTTGAAATCGATATAATTTGAAATGATTTATTGAGAAATTGAATCGAATTGAAATTGATGATTTGAGATTTGATTGAATTAGAATTTTGGAATTCGAGTGGATTTGAATCGATTTGTGAAATTTGAGGAAGCTATTTTTATATAAAATATTTTTAAACTACATCTAAAACTATTTATATTTTTACTTTATAAATTATTTTAGTATAAACTATTTTAAATATAAATCATTTTAATATAAATTATTTTATTATAAACTATATTACTTATAACTATTTTATATAAATTATTTTTATTTTTTAAAAATAATTTTATTTTATATACTATTATTAATATCTAAACTGTTGAAGGAAAGTGTTATGATTTCGAAGTGTTATGATTTCGAAAGTTATGAATTTCAAAGTATTATGATTTCCAAAGTATTATTATTTCAAATTGTTGGTTTCGAAAGTATTATAACTTTGGAAAGTGATATGATTTTTGGAAATGGATATATTTGAAATGGAAATGATGTCGTATTGATTTGGTTTTTGAAATGGAAATGATATTTTGGTTTTGAAGTATAAACTATTTTGAAATGACCACGGTGTTATAATAACGATTGGTTGTTAAAGAGACCGGGATCGGATATGGGCATACTCTCTGTCGATACCAAAAACCACTTTAACAACTATGTATGTGGTGGAGATTCCAGAATGAAGTAGGATGGTGGCGACGATTCCTATTGTGGTATATACGTGGACCCAACTCCCGTGAGTTGGCATAAGGTGGCTAAAACAGGAGCGATTGACGGGCCAATGAGGTAGCACCTCTGATCGGACGCATTTATTCGATACCATTATATTACTTTGTGATTGATTTGGTGGCCACCCTTCGATTTTGATTGGGAGTGTGTTCCGAGGTGGGCGGTAGTGGCTGCTATGCGTTTCCACCAGCCCGGATGCGTAATTGGTATATCTACCCTGGCATTGCCTAGTTGTGCCATGTCACCTACCATATCGAGCTTTACTACGAGTTTGGATTTCTCCCGTAGCCTGTGGAGTATCGAGGATAGCCCCCGCTTTGGGAGTATGCTAATATTGGATAGACTACTGGAACTATTACGTGTTAAGGTGGAAAATGTAAAGCCTTAATGCTATTTAAAAGTATGTTTATTTTATAATTAGATATTATTATAATAGCAAATATTACTACATAGTAGATTGTTTAACGGATCCTTAGGGGTTATCCCAAACATCCTTTAAGTTACTTGTATTTCAGTTGATACTTCACTTGAGTTGGATTTATTGATATAAGAATGTTAATCCTGACTCGAGTGTTTTGTGTTTTGCTTTACGCTCGGGTCAGACTGAGTAATACAACATTTGAGACTCACCTTTTGAGTTGGAGCTTCTCTTGGAGATCCAGCTATCTATCCTGCTTTCAGTTGTTCAGCCGATTCCAGTGATGCATTCAGATCTTGTATTTGATTATTGTATTGAGACATCTATGTACTCTTAACTTCTGTTGTATCCTGTTTAACTCTATTATATATATTTATAGTAGCTTCATGAACTACTATTCTTTTGTTTCCGCTGCATTATTGTTATATTACTCTGTGTCTGTGATCTGTGATTATTTCATTTACTGTATATGCTGAGTTTTGCCAAATTTAAATTAACAATCTGATATTTTGAGCAATTCAAATCCGACATGTATGGATGCGAATGGTTGAAAATTTCAGGTTACATGTGGTATTAGAGCTCTGGTATTAGGCAAACTCAGCATATAAAGTAAAATTCAATTACAGAATCACTTTCGTTCGAGCTTGAATTCCTTCTTCTTTGACTCGGTTTCTTTGAATTTTGGAATGTTCCCTTTGGTTCCAAAGTCCATTTGTGTCTTTTGATTCTGGAGTATCCCATAACTCCACTTCGAATGATCTCTATAATAAATCGGCGGTCTCGCCAATCTCAGAATGATTTGTGAAGGGGCGAAACTCCTTTACAGTAGGCATTGATTCACCGAGATTTTTGTATCCTCGGTTTACGATGCTGCTATCTTTTGCTATACCCGAATTATATCTCTGGCGATCGAATATCGATTTGCTCCAGAATACTACCTCGATCTTATTTTGAAGTCACGATTGACCCAGTTAAGGTTTCCCGCGATTTATATAAGTCTATCCATTTGTTTCTCTCTTTGAAATCTATTTATCTTCCTATCGAGTCTATCTTTTAGTTGAATTCTATTTGATTAGAGTTCCTCTACTTTGAATCCCATCTTTGCTTTGAAATCCATTCTTGAATAATCGAATGAGGGAGTGTATTTGTAAATTATATAAAATGTTTTATATATATTGTGTTGTTTGAGTTGTTGATGTTGATTTGGGTTTTCGATCGATTCGTCTGATCAACGCTATCGATAGGAATTCCAAAACACTTGAACAGAGAAAACTGACACAATAGTATTTTAAAAATTTGGTAAATGAAATAGATTTGTATGATTATATTATAAATATATAAGTAAAAATTTTCTGGAATTTAAAAAGTTAATTAAATTGGTTGTTTGAAATGATAATATTTGATTATCATTTATTGTTCTATAAATGAATTTATAAACATGGTTTATAAATTGATTTGGAATTGGAATGAATTTAAAAATCAGAAATTTGAGAATTTAATTTCTAGTGATTTCAAGCTTTGGTTTTTAAAATTTTAAAAATATATCATTGAAGGTATTTTCGAATAGAAACCGTTTTCAAAGAATTTTAAAATGTTGAAATCAGTGCTCTCCTCTTTTGTTGCTAGAAAATAATTTCAGTGATGGCGGCCGCATCATCGACATTCATTTTCGAGTTTCGAAGTGGAGAGACCAATTCGTAGCTTTGCTACACTCTTTTTTTGGAAAATAAATTGATTTAAATTTCTAAATTATAACCTGATTTATAATATATATTGTTATATGACTTATAGATCTGATTAGATATATATAGTGTATATATATATATATATATATATATCTAAATAGTTTGAAATGAAATCGGAAATTTGGAAATTTAATTCTTAAAATTTGGTTAAAAGATGATTTCAATTATAAGTGAAACCAAAATTTTGAATTAATATTTAAACTTTAATAATTGAATGGGGAAAATTTGCTCGTATAATATTCAATTGCATCTTAATACAACTTACCTAAATTTTTCAGAAGTTGAATATGTAATTGGATAGTATACAATATAAAATGATTTTATAAATAAAATTTGAGTGGTTATAATAAATGTTATACACTTAAATTTTAATTATAAAAATGTAATAGAGATAAATAGAATAATAAGTTGATTGAATAGTAAATGAGATAGATAAAATAAATTTTGTTTTGAAGAAACCTACTAGTGTCAAATATTAATAAATTGAAATTAGATCAACTTATGGAAATACCTTGAATTTAAAATCAATTATTGAATATAAATTAATTTAAATTGAAATTTATATGGTTTAAATTAATTTATATGGTTTAAATATATGTGATAAGATATATTAAGTGGAATAAAGTTAATAATAATTGTAATAAAAGAATTAAATTTGTTGAATAAATTAGGAGTATAATAAATGATTATACAAATTGATGGTTTATAAATTTTAATTGAGGATGACTAGACAATAAGATAATGAATTTAGAAATAGATAGATTGATTCAACTCAAATGGATTAAACCAAATGTTGAATATTAATTAGTTTAATTTGAAATTTATATAGTTTTAATTTAATTGTTTTAGTTATATTTCAATCTAATCTCTTTCTGGTTGCTTCTATTCTCCTACCTCCTTCCTTTTCGGGGACGAAAAGTTTTGAGTGGGGGAGAGTGTAACGACCCGTAAATGTTAAATAATTTTATTTGTTTTATTTATATATTTAATTGTAATTTTTTGGAATTTTAAACAATAAAATTTTGAAAAAAAAATTAATATTTGGAATACGTCTATTTTAACATAGCACCCGGTAAATTTTCATCTGATAATTTGAAAGTTTATTTTCTAGTGTAATTCTATTCCAATTTATATCAGTTAAAATTGATGATAATAAAAGTGTTTCGAAACCTAAATATTTCAACATGAGAAAATTTATTTAGGACACTTTGAATAAGACTGCGAAATTCGTTTCGCAAATTTCATACGTTTCTAGCTCCGTTTGGATTTTTCCGTACGGAATAGCAACGTATATCAGTGTCCGTATCGACTTTCGATCGGATGATCCTACCTTTGATATTTATATACCGTTTTGATCATTTCATTGTGCTGATCTCTGCGGTATATTCATTTCTGTTTTTTGAACTCCGGTACACCACGAAATCAGTAAAATGATTACCGTATCGGTAACCGTTTTCGAAATTTTTGGCGTCTGTGGCCTTTCATTTGTCTAACAGCTAAAATCAAACAATTACTTGATATTAATAATCTCAGAAACCAACGGCCATGACTTTTGTTATTCTCTGGTGGTTAACATTCCTCTGGTTCCAACATGCTTTCATTCTTCTAACATAATTCACGTTTTCCTCCAGATCTATATTTTCCTATCCTTCTCCAAATCATGCTCCACCTCCCCTCCTTTCTTATATCAGCTTTCCCACTCTTCTCCTAAGCCAAACCAAAGTCCATAATTTCAATAGCCGAAACAAGCTAATCGTTCGTCCCTCCATTCGCCTGACCCTCCTCGGCCATGGCAACGCGCCGCTTCTCCACCCGACGCAAGGCCGCATCAATTCACCGTTTCTCCCCATCTCGTCAGCAAACCCTTACTCCTCCTCCATTTTTGCGTCCATCCTTGTTCCTACCTACAACCGAAGATTTCCTTCCTCCTCTTTAGTTTGCAATTTGTAAGTAATACATATTCTTGTATATATATATATCTTTTGGTCAGTTGAAAATATATATATATATATATATATATATGTTGTCTTATTTGCAAACTGTTATATATGAGTATATATTAATATTGTGCTTTGTTTTGCCTTAAGTAGGATATATATATATATATATATATATGTTTCGGTTAGTATATGTAAGTTATAAAGCTTTAATTTAAAGGTATATAGGTTATATCAGTATATAAAGTATGCATGTACATATTTTAGTCTATATAAAGATTTTATTTATTGTTAGAATTTATGTTAGTCTATATATTTATACTATAGTGGTATATTTTCCTTAATCTGTGACTACTTTGTTTTGTCTTTTCAATGCATGTATATGTTCGACTACGTATACTATATTTGTATATTGATTTTCAAATTTTAATACAGTTATATATATATATATATATATATTGTGACAGCACTATATATTGATTAAAATAATTTTAATATATATAGTATAATGTTTTGTATATATTAGTTTAGATAAACCATTATAACTAATGTTTACAATATGTTTACATATATAATCATACTTATACATAGGTATATATAAGCTTATATATCGTGAATGCAATTTATGTTACAGTGTATATATTTAAGTGTATATATAAGTTTATTAATTTTTGTTTGAGTTGGTAAAGAAATAAGTTTCATAGGTTATATAATTGTTTGTATACATATATATTAGCTTATACACAAATTCATACGTGCATATTTCATATAATATTAAATGTTGTGCATATTGGTTTCAAGATATAAAATATATATATATATATATATATATTGATTTTAGGAATATATATGCAGTTATTTTAGTCAGGTTGAGAATCTGTTGAGAAGGATATTGATATTTGTTCATATGACTTATAATTTATATTTTTCAGTATATAAGTTATATATATACATATATAATTCTATGCATACCTCTGTTTTTCTATAAGACAAGGAAATATGTTTGTGTATCTATTTGTTTTGTATAAGTGGTCTGTTTTAATTAGTATATTTATGTATAAAATTTTTATGAGTTCCGAAAAAATTTATATGGGTTAAGAAATAATATAATAAGATAATATATATATATATATTTCGTCTCTGTCTACATCAAGTAGTTTCTGATTTTTTTTCATCGAATCCTTATATACCAGCTTTGTCCATCTAATTCGTGCCCATCTCACTTTGCTTTGGAATTCGCGCTTAGATTCGTAACCCACTTCATTGTCTATCTATCTAGCCTCGAAAGGTGAGCAATCACTCACGATTAATATTCTTATATTTATTAAATTTGATTTCAGTTGAACGTCAATTGAAATATGCTGCTGTTAGTTATTTACATTGTTATATATATGCCATTATCTGTATCTGTTCACCTGTGACATCTGACACCATTATCTGTTATTTATATTGATGATATATGCCTATTACTGTTGTTATTTTATTATCATATCTGTTATCACTCTGCAAGTTCCCTATTAGTATAGAATCACTATGGGTTGAAATGATACATACCCCGAACGATCTTGCAGAATATGAGAAAATCGTTATGGGTTTAAATGATAAGCCCAAGCGATTTTCAATTAATCGAATTTGGGATTGCGGGTTGAAAAGATATACACCCGTGTATATTTAAATTGCGGATTGAAATGATAAATATCCGTACCATTTGACCATAGGGTAGAAAATTATATACAGACACCGTTGGTCTATATATAAATATTTTAAAAATGATTTCTATGGTTTTGGAAAGAAATATATGGTTTTAATAAATATTGATTTTTAAAGTCTTATTAAAGTTGATTTAATGAAGTTGATAAAAATATGTTTAAGTATTATTTAAATATATTTTCGAATATAGAGTTTGTACTGATTTGGGTTGTAAAGGTAAATTTGAAATTGATTCGAAATTGATTTATTTAAGAATTATATTAAAATAAGTTTGATTTGAAATTTATTAAATTTGAAATTTTAAAGATATGTTTATAACTTGAATGTGATTAAAAGTGACTTAAATGAATATTTCGAACTTATATAAATTTAAATGGGATATTTTATTTATTTAAATTTGTAAATTAAAGTTGCATTTAGATGATTATTGAAATGATTAAGTAAATATTTCAAAACTAAATAATAGTAAAGTGAATTTGATATATATATATATATATGAAATTATCGAATTTAGTTTTGAAAATGTTGGATATATTGACTTTGAAATATGTTGAAATTTAATGGTTTATTTTGGGTTTCAAATCTGTATTTGAAATCGATATAATTTGAAATGATTTATTGAGAAATTGAATCAAGTTGAAATTGATGATTTGAGATTTGATTAAATTTGAATTTTGGAATTCGAGTTGATTTGAATCGATTTGTGAAATTTGAGGAAGCTATTTTTATATAAAATATTTTTAAACTACATCTAAAACTATTTATATTTTTACTTTATAAATTATTTTAGTACAAACTTTTAAATATAAATCATTTTAATATAAATTATTTTATTATAAACTATTTTACTTATAACTATTTTATATAAATTATTTTTATTTTTTTAAAACAATTTTATTTTATATACTATTATTAATATCTAAACTGTTGAAGGAAAGTGTTATGATTTCGAAGTGTTATGATTTCCAAAGTTATGAATTTCAAAGTATTATGATTTCCAAAGTATTATTATATCAAATTGAAAGTATTATAACTTTGGAAATTGATATGATTTTTGGAAATGGATATATTTGAAATGGAAATGAAGTCGTATTGATTTGGTTTTTGAAATGGAAATGATATTTTGGTTTTGAAGTATAAACTATTTTGAAATGACCACGGTGTTATAATAACGATTGGTTGTTAAAGAGACCAGGATCGGATATGGGCATACTCTCTGTCGATACTGAAAACCACTTTAACAACTATGTACGCGGTGGAGATTCCAGAATGAAGTAGGATGGTGGCGATGATTCCTATTGTGGTATATATGTGGACCCAACTCCTGTGAGTTGGCATAAGGTGGCTAAAACATGAGCGATTGACGGGCCAATGAGGTAGCACCTCTGATCGGACGCATTTCTTCGATACCATTCTATTACTTTGTGATTGATTTGGTGGCCACCCTTAGATTTTGATTGGGAGTGTGTTCCGAGGTGGGCGGTAGTGGCTGGTATGCGTTTCCACCATCCCGGATGCATAATTGGTATATCTACCCTGGCATTGCCTAGTTGTGCCGTGTCACCTACCATATCGAGCTTCACTACGAGTTTGGATTTCTCCCGTAGCCTGTGGAGTATCGAGGATAGCCCCCGTTTTGGGAGTATGCTAATACTGGATAAACTACTGGGATTATTACGTGTTAAGGTGGAAAATGTAAAGCCTTAATGCTATTTAAAGGTATGTTTATTTTATAATTAGACATTATTATAACAGCGAATATTACTACATAGTATATAGTTTAACGGATCCTTAGGGGATGGTTATCCCAAACATCCTTTAAGTTACTTGTATTTCAGTTGATATTTCACTTGAGTTGGATTTATTGATATAAGAATGCTAATCCTGACTCGAGTGTTTTGTGTTTTGCTTTACGCTCGGGTCAGACTGAGTGATACAGCATTTGAGACTCACCTTTAGAGTTGGAGCTTCTCTTGGAGATCCAGCTATCTATCCTGCTTTCAGTTGTTCAGCCGATTCCAGTGATGCATTCATATCTTGTATTTGATTATTGTATTGAGACATCTATGTGCTCTTGACTACTGTTGTATCCTGTTTAACTCTGTTATATATATTTATAGTAGCTTCATGAACTACTATTCTTTTGTTTCCGCTGCATTATTGTTATATTACTCTGTGTTTGTGATATGTGATTATTTCATTTACTGTATATGCTGAGTATTGCCAAATTTAAATTAACAATCTGATATTTTGAGCAATTCAAATCCGACATGTATGGATGCGAATGGTTGAAAATTTCAGGTCGTTACATAAAGCTTGTCGAGACTAGATATGCCATTCATGATCTGGTGCTCGCGGCTATTGTTTTCGCTCTTAGATTTTGGCGTCATTATCTTGTGGGAGAAAAATTTATTCTCTACACCGATCATAAATCTTTGAAGCATTTATTTTCTCAAAAGGAACTTAATTTGTGTCAACAACGTTGGCTCGAGTTCCTTGCATCTTATGATCTTGTTATTTTTTGTACTCCGGAAAAGGGTAATCATGTTGTCGATGCCCTTAAGCCAATAGCAACAAGCGGATGTTTCTTTGTTGATATCCGAATGGAATGATCTCGAGATTTTATCCACTTGTGAGATTCGAGATCGTGAATCTGATTTACGTTCATCTCTTGTTTAGTGTAGCCTTGAGGCTCGTCCTTCTCTTTTGGCCCGTACCTCCTTTAGCTAAACTCTATGTCAAATTAAATTGCATGGAGTTCCTACTTCAATTGTTAGCAATCGTGATCCATTATTTTACTAGTGGATTTTGGTAAGGTCTTCAAAAGCTTTGGGAACAAAGCTTAATTTTAGCACCGCTTATCCTCCTCAGTCCGATGGACAAACCGAGCGTGTGAATCAAACTCTTGAAGATCTCTTTCGTGCTCTTTATGGTGAACTTCTTATTTCAAATTTTCTTTTGTGTTGATATGTTTTTATGGTTGTTACTCTTTATTTTCTTCTTAAGTATTGCGAGGACGCAATTTCTTTAAGGAGGGGAGTCTGTAACAACCCGCATATTTTACGATTCGTATATTTTAAATGTTTAATTTAAGTATAGCATCGTTAGTTCGATTTTAGTCCAAAAAAGTCACTATTCGTAAAAGAACAGTCGAATTAGTGAAAAGTCTATGGGGATCGAGTTACGGTGGTGTCTATTTGAGAAAAACTGTCTTACAGGGATTCAGACGTCTGAAATGAAGCATTCAGACGTCTAAAATTGTTCGAGTCAATCCAGAAAGGAAATAGGCTAAAATTGCCATTTTCAAATGTCTGAAATGGACGATTCAGACGTCTGAATATTGTTCTAGACAACTTTTATTTTTCCAGAATCAGACGTCTGAATTGTTCATTTCAGATGTCTGAATGATGTTAGAAAACTCATATTTTTCCAGATTCTGACATCTGAATTAAGAATGGAATTGAGAATCACCGATTTGGACTCGAGACCACTTCCATTGAGTTCAAAATGGTGTTTGCGACTTTTTTGAGTATAGGCATCGAAATGTTTGGAGTTGAGTGAATATTTGCTATTTTTCACTTAGGGCTTTGGGCATGGGTTTGGGTTTCACCCAACTCATCATATACCCTAACTCAGCCCCCTCTTCTCTCCATCCACTCAATTCATTTCCTAAAACTCTAGCTCAACTAAAAATGGGGGAAGAGAATGGGAAATAGAAATTCCAAGCCCTAGATTCAATTACAAACTCAAATTCTTGCTCCAAAATCAAAGAGAAGCTTAGGTAAGCCTTCTTTTCATCTTCTCCATCTCAATCCCTCTTCAAATTCTCAGAAATTCCTAATATCTTAACTTAGAGAAAACTTCATCTTTGATTATAGATTGAAGTTCTTGAGGTATTGTTGAAGAGAGATTAACCTATTGCTTGTTCTATAGCTTATCATTTGTGTTTGGGTTTAAAAGGTGAGTTTTTGAACTCACATCTACATCTATATCTTTGATATTGTTAGGTAGCAATTCCTAACATATAATCCTTGTCCATTTGTTTTTGAATTGAATTGGTTTGATGAATATTCCAATTATTGGCGTTTGAAGTCAAAATCTATTAAAAATCCTTATATGGTTGTTTGGGCATGTTGGTCGGAGTGTATTGGTGAGACTTTATGGTTGGGTGGTCATTTGGCGTAAACCCCTAGCCATCGTCACTCATCTGATTGCTTGTGATATGATTTGGCCATCATTGGCCTAGGCAAAGTATTGCTTGAGCTCCAGTTTCAAACGTCTGAAATATACAATTCAGACGTCTGAATCTACTTGTCTCAGCCTAATTTGCCTATTTTGTGTGGGATTCCAATTCTTGATCGATTCTTCTTTCTCCAATTAGTTTTTTCACTTTAGTTGACTTTGATGATTCTTTTTTAGATTTCGTACATGGGTTTGTATAAAGAGATCTTTTTAAATGGTATTAAAAGCTCGTTTCTCCAACTTATAATTTCTATATAAAACACACAATTTTGCACTCCGAGCGAAGAGGGAGGAGAATTAAATGATTAAATAAAATGCATACTATGAACACATGTGTTTATCTTTTCAGTTAATTCCTAATCTATTCGTTTGATCATTTTGACCTTTGGGTCTGGTTTACCGATGAGATGAGGTAAACTTTGTACTGCTTTGAGTGTGAAATTGGCTGAGGGATAGTAAACCGTTTAGTGCGAACGTGTGGTATGGGACTCACGTTAACATTTTTCGGGTTCCTTCCTGAGAGTTGGTGACGCATGTTGCCTTCGGGCTTGTGCCTTCGGGTGTTGCCCTATAGTATCGCTTTGGAGTTGGTCATTCGCCACCGCTCGAGAGATACTTGGGTTTGTTGCCCTATAGTATCGCTTTGGAGTTGGTCATTCGTCACCGCTCAAGAGATATTTGGATTTGTTGCCTTATAGTATCGCTTTTGGAGTTAGTCATTCATCACCGCTCAAGTGATATTTCGGTTTGTTGCCTTCTAGCGTTGCCTTCGGGCGTTGCCTTCGGGCATTGCCTTCGGGCGTGTGGATCCTTGTTATACAGTACTGAGCTCGAGCGTCTTTTGTTTCTTTGACAATTATATTTCCCTAGTGTATCGCCTTTCGGTATAGGTCCTTTGAACCACACGATATATAGCGATTACCTTGTGGAAACTTGTGTTACCTTTATTGGTATTTGTTATTTTCCTTTTTGGCTTGTTTTGGGATATGATATCCTTGGTTTATTTGAGTTGCCTATGATATGAAGCTTTTTATGATTCATCTTTTGTTAGATGATTTGGTTATCTCTTTTGGAGATGTTTGTGGTACTTTATGACCTTGGTATGTTCATTATCATTTAGTTTATCTAACTGATTTGTTTAGCTAGACTGACCTGTGACGACCCGACTTTCCACTCCCGGAAAATCGCATCGACAGTAAGAAAGAAAGGGGTGAGAAATAGAAAAGAGAAGAAGAGAAAAGAAAACAACAACAGATACTCACAGCGGAAACGAAACAAAATATAATATATCACATAAACTATTACATAGTATCATATACATCAGAGTTACACAGATTACACATCACATACTAGACAGTTATAAACATCTGTCTAGTTATTACATCTCAACACAATACAGATCAATACAAAGATCAACACAGCGGAAACTACTATTTATATCTATAACGCTGAAGCCTCCTGCTCCATTGCTCCTCCAGATTACTCGTCAAAGCTAACCTGAATCCCTTGGCTACTCGTAAAAATTTGAGTACCCAAGAGTTTATAAAACAGGAATAAACAACTTGGGTCAGACATGGGTCTGGTGTGAGTAACAGGTTAAACTTACTTAACTTCAAAATCTTTTGAAAGAAAAGGTATCACGTAAGACTCCCCACAAATAAACATGGGTAAGTTTTTACCTTACGCTAACCAAAACATTTGATAGGAAATCCGATTGTATTATAATAGGTCTAGGGTTTTCAAATAAGTATGAAATAGCCGAAATTGTTACATTCATTAAATTCCAGCATACATAGGTATACAATCAAGTCCGTTATCGCTTATTGGATTTTGGATTCCTTACAATGGCAGGGCTACCGGGGTACCGCCCGTCACAGTACGTGGCCTTGATCACCGTACCGAGGATCACTCCCAATCCCCTGCAACACAAGGCCGGAACATCCCTTACTGGATAATTCCCGCACAAGATATCCCAGCAGTTGGAGCTCACAACTGCCCACACAGCCGAATAATAATAAGAAGGGACCTCTAGACAGAGATAATCTTGTCCTACTTGGGTGCTACCCACTAACCTTGCTGCACCTCCCCTGTTTTAGCCATTCCCGGTTTGTGAGGCTTGAGGTCACGATTACCTTAGAAAAGAACACATCACTTAGAATGCTCATCGTCCACCTGACGATGTTCTGAAAGCATTCAATCCATACAAGTTCGTTCCGGGTTCGAACGAAACCGAAGGCATTATCTCGTTACACTCGTATTGGAATCACCCTCAGAGTTAACGACAACAACCCTTGCACTCTAAATCTTTATCTCGAATCTGAAAGTACTATCTCCGTCAACTCATTACGGAATCACCCACAGAGTTATACTGACAAAGAATCGTTCTTACACCTCGAGTCTTCACTTGCTCCATTTGAATTTCACGACCTAACGTAAATTTGAATCGATGTGGTATTCGGGTCTCCAGACCTGGAAATCCGGTATACGGAAACCCGATCCCGGTCTCATCGAAATCCAAAACGTATCTTTTAAGGACAAGTTGTTTTAAAGGTTAAAACAATTCATTTCAATTATCTTTATACGCATAGAAAGATAGTTCACAATAGATAATCAACATTATCAGATAATCCATATTATCATCACAATTAAACTAAACATCCAAATCACACAGCATATATCTCATCAGAGATATCAAACAAATGCAAAGCATTCAGTATTATCATCCACCCATAAGTAATGATTTATACTATCTTTAATTAATTTAAAGTGAATTAAATTAATTACTTCATTTTATAAATCCTGCTTACTTAACCATTAATTAATTCCAACTCAATTAATTAATTATCCTCTAATTACCTTTTAATTATTTTCAGGTAATTTATCCTTTAATTAATTACCCAAATTAATTATCCTTAACCATTATAGTAATTAACCTTTAATTACTTCATTAATTAATTAACTAAAATTAATTTAATTAATCAACTATAATTAATTATATTAAACCTCACTTAATTACATTAATTAATCACTTATTTATTAATTACTTCTTAATTAATCAATTCTTAATTACATCATTAATTATATTAATTAATGATCCTTAATTACAACTTAATTATTAAATACTTAATTAAATTAATTACATTAAGTAATTAACCTTTAATTAAACAGTATTTATTAATCACCTTAATTAATCTAAATTAGTAATTAACTACCTTTAATTACTTTTCTAAACTAAATTTAATTATTCCTTAATTAATTCCTTAATTAATCCCTTGATTAATTATTCAAAGTAATTAACTCAAATTTCTTTCCTTCAATTAATTACTTCCAGTAATTATCTAATATTTACTTCCCTAAATAATTTTACATTATTAATTACAATTAAGTAATTATTTAACAAATCAATCCATTGATTATTCTAAATTAATTTGACTTAATTAACTTAACTACTCAAATTAACTTCCTTAATTACAATGAGTAATTAATCCTCTTAATTACTTCCATTAAGTAATTCATTTAAAACAAATTCTATATTGATTATCTTTAAATTAATTAATATAATTAACTATTAAAATTAATTACATTAATTAATTATTTAATAATCCATAGCTAATGACCTTCATTAACTATTAATAACTCTATAATTACTTTTCTTAAGTAATTAACTTAGGTTAATTGTTATTAATTTCAAATTAATAAATCTTTATAAACAATTAATTAATCTCTAATTATTTAATTAATTAAGTATTAACCATAACTTAATTAATATTTAATTACTTTATTAATTAATTTCTTATCATTAATTAATACTCTAATTTATAATCCTTAATTATAAATTAATTATTCCTAATTAATTAATCTTAATTATTAATTAATTTGTTTAAACCTTTAAGTATCTATTAATTAATCCAAATGATTAATTAATCAAATAAATAAATTATCCATTAAATTCCTTATAAATTTAATGAATACAAACTTCTAATTTTCTTAAGATAAAACTTTGTTTTATTAATAATCAAGTTATTCATTTACAAAGTATTTTAAATCAATAATAATAAATTAATTAATCAAAACATTGATTTATTAAATTTATTAAACCATTTTTAATTACCTTAAAGTTTAATGATTTCAACTTTAAGATAAAACATTTTTCTTATCCATAGATAAATTATCATTCTTACCTACATTTGAAAATATCCATTTCAAATTTACACCTAAATTTCATTTTAAATTTGAGACTTAAAATGAATAACAATTTGTCTTTATCAAAGTTTAAATCTAATTCAAAAACTTTTACATGTTAAAGAAATCTTATATCCTTTAAAAATTCAACTTCCTGTTTTTAAATGTTTCTTTACAGTCTTTAAATTTAGATTTAAATTTAAACAGACAGCCTGTTTGAAAAACCTGGTAACACACAAAAATACTCGAGACTCCCTTAAATCACTTCGAGTCAAAACTTAAAAACTTCGAGTCGCACTCAAAAAAAACTCGAGCAACACTGGAACCTTTCTTTGCTAACAACCAGATATCACCAGTTCGATATCACCGTGCACGTGCACCAGAAATGCGGTCGCCTCCGACCATCTACGACTACGTACACAAGTCGACGATCATCTCCCAACCTAATTCCGATCATTCAATCTTCAATCCACTCGCGTCATTGAAATCGAGATGATTTCGAAACCTGGAACAGAAAGACTCACCCATCACCAAACCTGTCAACACTTCGTCTTCGAGATTCCCACCACCAGAGATTCTAAAATTCCGGCTATGTCATCGTCATCTACCAAGCTTCCATTTCCCCAAACCTCACTACACTCGATCCATCATAGAAATCGTGATGATCTCTTTACCCAGACTAATTAAAACTAGGGCTAGGAATTTAAATCCTAAATCAATTCTTCCTCGATGCTTTAAAAATCTTCCTGACATTTTTCCTCGAGTCTCTGATCACTCTACTACCTTCAGATAGAAACCCAAATTCCCAGACCATCTAGATCACCAGTTCTTCCCAATTTCCCCTTTTTAGTTAAAATAAGAACTGCTCCTTATCTACTAAACTAAAAATTATGATTTCACTGCTAAAAATCATATTATAGTCTAGGTATTCCATTTATAAACCTGGAATTACAAATTACAAAGTTTAAATTTCCACTTTTATATCACATTACTGATATTATGGTTACAGAGACACTCAGATCCAAAGGTTTGTCTTAAATTAAACTTTTTAACATTTATATATGATAAATCAAACCATTCTTGTTTGTAAATTAAGTTATTTCAAAACTAGATCCAATGACAAGGGATTTTAAAAGAAATTCTCGAGTCTGGCAACAAACAGAACAGAATTCAAATATAACAGACATGCATACATAACTACTCATCCATGTATACATAGAAACTCAGATATAAAATCATACATCAATACATAGATATGCAGAACCACTTTAAAAATATTCACATGCAACCATCTTTCATAACTTAAATCTAAAAATAAAATGTTACTCACCTGTTTTGATGAACAGAGGTAGTTTAAATTTTTGAAAAGCTTTTGAACTGAAAACTTGAAACTGAGAGTTTGAATGCTTTTTCTTTTTGCTTTAAAACTTGAATTGCTGGACTTTATATTTGCTTTAAATCTACATGCATGCTTGCTCCAGGTTGAAAAAATGAAGGCAATAGACTTGAGTTGATTCCAGAGATGAAAATGAATGCAGACTGTTTTCTTAAGTTGATTCCAGATTGAAAAATGCATACTGGCCTTTGTTTTTGATTTGAAGAAGAATGTTACAACAAGTTGATTTGCAATTTAGTTTGAGGAGTGTTACAGATCTTTGATTTGGGTTGAGGCATTTTATTACTGAATTTCAGATTTTAGCATTTGAGAAAGAGTTTGAGAAATATAGATTACTGACTTCAGATTTGTTTTGAAAATTGTACAGAGTGAAGTTTTCTTAACTTTGAATTAAAGAGAATAGGAAAAAGAATGAAGAGAATGAAATATATGTTTATATAAGCTGAAAATATGATTTAAATAAAAATAAAAGAAAATTAAATCTAAAAATACCACTTGTTACTTTGAGTTATTAGAATGTTTACAAGTGTATTTTCAAGAGTTAAATGCCTTACACATGTTATACAAATCTTTAGGATAATGACATATGTCTCTTAAGTAGTTTTTTTTTTACATATTTATTTATTTTAGAAGTATATAAAATGGCTTTTCTTATTTATAAAATACTTATCTATATATATACAAATTACTTTTTAAAGAAAGAAACTAAATTTATTTATAACTAAAAGTTTATACAATTTTCTAAACTCTACAACAAATTTAAATATTTATTCCATTGAATTTCAAAACTTAATTTCAAATTCAATTTTAATTAAATCCTAAGATTCAATTTAAAAGTCAAGTTATATATATATTCATATACAACTACTTATTCAATTAAATAACAATTTCATATTCTTTAAAATTCATTCATATTAATAAAAATAATACATTATACTTATTATATGAAATTAACATATTTGATATTTAAATAATTTATATAAGAGATTATATTATCAAGTGATATTTTAAAAAGAAACAAAACAAGCCTTTTTTGTTAACTCTTATATAATTTTAAACTTAAGTAAAAATATCTTAAGCAATTAAAGTATTTTAAAACTATAAATTTACTAATTTAAATAACTTTGAAAAGTCATATTAAATTAAATCTAAATTCCCAATTTACCCAAAGCTTCTATTTAAAATATATATAAATAAATATATATATTCAAATAGAAAATATCTTATTAACTTTTAAAAGATAAAATCACCAATTTATACTAATTTAATCAGATTATTAAATTAAATTCAAATCTTATTATCAAAGATCATCAATATCAATTAAATTATTTAACAGATTATTAAATTGATATTGTTAAAATTTCCGGGATATTACATGACCCGTGTATTTTATACTCGGGTCAGACCGAGATGTTTCAGGTTAGGTGCATTGGACTTAGCCTATTTTGCTTCCGCATGGACTATTCTGCTAGCTCCGTTTTGTTATAGCTTTTTGTGTAGTCCTTTTTGGCTATAACTCTGATATGTATTCTTTTGACTCGCCTGTATATTGTGGTTTGCTTTACCACTTGTCGAGTATCATTTTGTAAACTCTGTAATGTATCTGTATATGTGAAAATGTATGTGATGATCTACTGTTCTGTGATGTGTATTACATTTGAGTTGTTATATTTTATTTTGATAGATCCTTCAGCCACCTATGGCTTTGTATTAAGTATTTATTGGAAATGTCGATCCATTTAAGTAAGAAGTGGCAATTGTCGGCGTATTCAATAGATAATTAAGTCAAGGTTATAGATGGTCGCTCCTATCCAGCTCTATTCTCCGTATTAGCAGACGATGTTACTTAGTAATACTCTTTGCTAATGTGGGTCTCGGAGTGGGGCATTACAATCATTCGTAAAATGACCAGGCTGAAGGCAGACATGACAAAGATTGTTCCTGGTAACCTGAGGTGGAGGAACAGCAGCACCAACTGAAGTAGGGCAACTATTAGCATAGTGTCCCTTCTGATCACACTTGAAGCAGGTAATGGTAGACAGATCGATAGGGTGCCTCTGAGAAGGAGAAGATGATGAAGATCCCAAACCCGGATTCTTGAGCCAATTCTTCTTCTGCTGGTGGAAATTGGGCTTTCTCTTCTTAGAAATAGCAGAGGAAGACTGAGATGTAGGAGCACTAGCAACAGCAGGACCCTTAGAAGTAGGGTTCTCATAACGAATAGCCATATCCATAAGATCTGTAAAAGCGCCATGAACATGAGAAATAAGACGATCGTAGAACCCTGGGCGAGCTCCAGCTATGAACTTCTCATTTTTCTTAAGCCGGGTGTCAATAAGACCAGGACCAAACTTGGAAAGTTCATTGAACTTCCGCTCATACTCAGAAAAGGACATGGTACCCTGCTTAAGATCCATGAATTCACGATAAAGCTGAGATTTCCTGGCTTCGGGCATCCATTTTGCCACAAAAGCCTCCCTGGAAAGAAAATACAAAACAAAACTTAAGATAGATTCAAAAGAAAGGGAAATGGGGAAAAATTCGAGATAACACAAAGGATACCTAAACTGCTCCCACGAAATATCACCCTCGTTAGTGTGAGCTGTAACAGACTCCCACCAATCTAAGGCTGACTCTTACAGCTGCCAAGCTGCTAACTGACGCTTTTGGGCATCGGTAATCTCAAGACCAGTAAAGATCCTCCCTAAACTCCGTAACCATTGCTGGGCTTCGATAATGCTCTCTGAACCAGTGAACTTAGTACCACCGAGCTGAGAGAACTCCTTACAGAGAACAGTAAACCTTACAGGTGCAGCAGGTTGAGGAGCTGGGGCAGTACCACAACCCCTACCTCTAGCATTTCCACAATTCATCCTGAAAATATCAAGAATGAATTTAGGACAAAGGTACAGAGAAGACAAGGATAAGACAAGACAAGATAAAATCACTTGGATGCATGTCCTAATAAAAGAAATTTCTAACAAGGTAGATACGAAAAGAAGGAAGTTTAGAAAATTGCTTTTTAAAACAAGAATATTTTATATAAAAATAATCTTTGAAAAATCCTTTAAAAATCATTTTAAAATCATTTTATACTTTGAAAATACGTTGTCTCACAAAGAAATGATTCTGAGGTTGGTTGCACTCATTCTAGGGTATTTCTACCCTATCTCTAATGAGTTTTTGCTCCATAATCTAAGGTTTGCCTAAAACCCAAGCTTTGATACCAAATGTAATGACCCACTATTTTGGACCATTCAAATCGACAATAATCAACACATGTCAGACTTGAATAATGCAAAATAACATATTGTAATAAAATTTGGAGCAAATAAAATCATTCACAGAATCACAGACACAGAATATCAGAATAACTCGCAACGGAAAATAAAATAAATAGTGGTTCATGTAGCCACTACAATACAGAGTCTCAAAAACAGATACAAAATACATAGTCTGAAAATAAATACAATTCTGAAACAAGTACAGTAGAAATCCCAAATACATAAGTCTCTAATACAAAGCTGAAATAGAATAATTGAAACTGAAACCGAAACAGATGAATAACCAGATAAGCAGAATCTCTAGCGATTCCTAGCTCCAGAAAGGTGAAATCCAAAGCTGTGAATACTCAGGCTGACCAGAGCATAAATAAAACACAAACACTCGAGTCAGGACATACATACTTATACAATGTAAACCAACTCAAGTGAACTGTTATAAAGGTACAAGTAACTTAAAGAATGCTTGGGATCGCCCATTCTTTAAGGATCCGTTAAACTATCTACTATGTAGTAATATTCGCTATTATAATAATGTCTAATATAATAAACATACTTTTAAATAGCATTAAGGAGTAACCCAATATTCCCCTTAACACGTAATAGTCCCAGTAGTCTATCCAGTATTAGCATACTCCCAAAATGGGGGCTACCCTCGATACTCCACAGGCTACGGAGAAATCCAAACTCGTAGTAAAGCTCGCTATGGTAAGTGACACGGCACAACTAGGCAATGCCATGGTAGATATACCAATTACGCATCCGGGCTGGTGGAAACGCATAGCAGCCACTACCGCCCACCTCGAACAACACTCCCAAATCAAGGGGTGCACCCAATCAATCACAAATGTAATAGAATGGTATCGAAGAAGTGTGCCCGATCAGAGATGCTACCTCATTGGCCCGTCAATCGCTCCTGTTTTAGCCACTTTATGCCAACTCACGGGAGTTGGGTCCACGCATATACCTTTAGGATCGTTGCCACCATCCTACTTCATTCTGGAAACTCCACCGCGTACACACTTGTTAAAGTGGTTTTCGGTATCGACAAAGAGTAGGTCCATATCCGATCCCGGTCTCTTTAACAACTAATCGTTATTATAACCCGTGGTTATAAATTTCAAAACAGTTTATATTTCAAATCAAATACTTCATTTAAAACCATTTAAAAGTAAAGCCATAATACTTTTAAACCAAATATTCAATTCCAAAAATTTTAGCCTTTTCAGAGTTCGTTTATTCACTTAAATACATTAAAACATTAGAATTCCAGCTTTCACAGCATTTAGAAAGTGCTGCGGTAAATTACATTTGAAAACAATTCAATTCGGCAAAGACAGCATTTATAAACTGCTGTAATAGTTCAGTTTTAGTTGAAAAATAGTTCAATTCAGAAAAGACAGCATTTACAAAACTGCTGTAATAGTTCAGGGTTCAATTTAAAAGATTTAATTTAATTCAGCAAAGATAGCGTTTAAAAACCGCTGCAGTAGTTCAATTATATTCAAAAATCACATTTTAGCCAACTGCAACTGCAACACTTAACAAGTGCTACAATAGCTCTTTTATTAGTTTCAGTTCAAGTTTAGTTCCTGCCACTACAGCAATTACAAAGTGTTGTCATAGCCCTTAGTTAAATTTAGTCTTTTAGTTCATTTATGCAACCACATCACTTACAAAGTGCTGCAGATTCATTTACTTCAGTTTTCAAGTTAAATTCAGAAACGATAGCATTTCTGAAGTGCTACTAAAAGAATTTCCAGATTTTAAATAAAATTCCAGCCACAAATAAACTTCAATTTAATCATTTTAACTTATAAAAATCACATTTTTCCACATCAAAAATGTTCATTTAATTACCTTTTACTTATGGTTTTTATAAAGAAATTTTTTACAATAAAAATCAAATTTCCCAAAGTTTCACTTATTAAATTCAAGTGTACCATTTCCCCATTTTCCATTTTTTTACAATTTACTTCAACACTTAAATATAACTTTCCATTTTCACAATTTAAAACTTAATTTCCATTTTTATTTAATTAACTTAAATTTCCATTAAAAACCAAATCACAAATTTCCAAATTAAGTTATGTTTTAAATCACAATTTTCCATTCATTTATTTAACATTTTAAATACATAGAAAATCATTATCACTTTATTAAATCATTTTAAATTCAATTTAAATCAAATTATCATATTTTTACATTTTAAAAATACTTAAAATTTTCCAGAAAACTTTATAAAATAACCACGGGTCTGTATAATATTTTCTAGCCTAAATCAAGTGATACAGATAATATATCATTTCAATCCGTAATTTACAAAGAAAATCCAGGTTTTATCATTTCAAACCCGCAATCCCAAGTAAATAAAATAAGTAAAAATCGCTCAGGCTTATCATTTCAGCCCATAATGATTTTTCCCTATTCTAAAGTCCGTTCGAGTATGTATCATTTCAACCCATAGTGATTCTATTCAACAGGGAACTTGCAGTGTGATAACAGAATAGAATAAACAGTAAAATAAAATATAACATAACAGATGATGTGACAAGTTAATTACAGGGCTTAACATCATATAATTTACATCACAGGCAAGTATAACATGATACAATATTTATACATATTCACTTATTGTCACTTCACAGTTTATATAAGTATAGATGTCGTGTGTGAATACTCACCTTTTTACGCTGAAGTTTGCAAAACAAACACACAAATAGAAATCCGGAAAGCATGAAAGCACAACTAGATTTGGATGGAGAGAGTGCCAATATGTTAATCTTGTATTCACAAAATAAACAAAGCAAAATATAAATACAATACAAAAGATTATATTGAAACAAAGGAAATAGAATTAGACAAAAGAATATCACCAAGCTTTTGAACAATTTTTGCTTGATCTCCACTCAACTTTGCGCGACCACACATGCACTAGGCTCGGCCATGATGGTCTTATAGGTGGAAAAAGGTCAGGTTTGTATCAATATGGCATGGCTACACAATGGAATACAAAGGGGTAGAAGTTACAAATGGAAGAAGGTCTAAAGGCAAAGGCTAACCAGGGTTTGGTTGCAATTGGGCTCGGCCAAAGGGGTCTATGGGCTCGGCTATGGCTGCTGCAGATTTGGACAGAGGTTAGGGTGATGGCCAGAGGTGGTAAGCAAACTGGTGGTGCTGGCTAAAGGGGTGGCCGAAGTCACAAGTGAAGGGGAGATGAAAACAAGGCTCGGCTATGTGCATTTCTTTGAGTTTTGGACATTGTTTTGTGGTATTTGCATCATCTAGGTGTCACGGCCATCAATGGTCAGAGTAGATGGAGGGGTTGTTGCCGTGGATCATGGGGAGGAGGAGGAGTGGTGGTTGGTGGTGGTGAGGTCTATGGCCAAGCAAAGCAAGAGGAAAACAAGGAAAAAAATGGAAAAATCAATAGAAAAAGAAGAAGAAAAGGTAGAAAAGGAAGAGGAAGCCATTACCAAATTTCAGAAAGTGTTTTGGCCTTGAATTGTGATGAATGAGAAGTGGTTTTCACGTGAAAAAAAGAATAAAAACACATGGCAAAAATTAAAGAAAGGAACGGCCAAAATATGAAAAGGCAAGAAAGTGAAAAGTTTTTAAAGCTTAAGTCTCTTCAAACGTCCACTTTTTTTTAATTCAAAATGAACAAATAAAAGTTTCAGTAAATAAAAATAAAAGACAAACAAAATAAAGTGAAAAATGATAATAAAATTTATTCATAGGAAAAATAAAAAGAAAATAAAAGTAAATGAAGAAAATAGCTTATTATATTGAAACTAGATTAAAAATTTCAAACAAAATGCAATTAACTTTAGAAAATTATAACTACACTTTTGAAAATTATAACTTCACTTTTAAAATGTTTTAAAAACAGAAATATTGAAATAAAATTTATTTTAAAATGATTTAAAAATATTTACAAAAATATAGGGTTGTTACATTACGTCTAATAAGTAGACTACTTATGTATCAGAGTTAGCTTAGGTGTACCCTATTAGGTAGAGACTCTTGGGTGGTAGGAAAAGTTGTAACCGTGTCGATAGGAAATGTTATGGATGATGGATGCTAGTGGATGTATTGTTTGGATTGTTTCTTTTACACATTTAGGACATTATATCCTCTACATAGTACACACACATTCACATTATCTTATTTATTATCTAGCTTGTTAGATATGATACATATGGATGCTTGATCGTTGTTTATCATATTTAGCATTATGCATATGAATGGAATAGTTGCGCATAAATGTAGAATTGCAAGTTTATGTAATTAGGATGTTGCATACATTTTAGATGCATGGCATGAGCATTTGCTTGACACTAGGTCGACTAGATTAGGAGATCGCCTACTCTTTGCATTAGTATAGGTCTACGTGCATTTCATGTTGCACACACACACACACATAATTGCATTAGAAAATTTCTAAGGACAATGATTACCCAGGGATGATGGATGAGTAGATGGTTGTAGTGTGTACAAGTTATATTTTTCTGTCCTGTGAGATTTCGAGGATGAAATTATTTTGAGGGGGAGAATGTAGCACCCTGAAAATTTAGCGGAAATTTAATAAGAAAATTAAATTTAAATAGAATGGCTAAAATGAAATTTTCACAAACATTTGAATTTGGCTACAAAACTTGCACCGTGCAATTTGTAGCAATTTTTTGGATAATTTTCATATATAACACTTCAAAATCAAAGTTAGTACAGAGAAGTTATGGACGTTTGGAAATTTAAAAATAAAATAAACATTAAATAAAAATTACCCAAAATTTATACTACACCAGTCGACCCTAGGGGGTCGATGGTTGATCAGTAGCGGTCGACCTAAGGGTAATGGCGGTCGACTGCTCCCGTTGAAAAAACGTGAATCCTGAAGCGTGTTCGAAGGACTCAGATGCACCGAAATATTTTCCATCGTCCCAAGTTTTGATGTGCGTACGAGATGTAAACAAAGATTCTTTCAGGCAGATCCAGTGCTCTAAATTAGTCACTAACCTCTATAAATTAGCTCCTAGGCTAACCTTAAATTCATTAGAAAACTTACAGCCTACCGAAACACTGCCAAAATTATCCCTCTCCACTTCTAATTTTTTTTTAAATTATAATAAAATCAGAGCAAAAGAACAATAGGAAATCAGATCTGGAAGGAGCAAGCTTACGAAGGGCAATTATCTGATGAAGCGTGTTGGTAGAGCTTTGATCTAAGGTGAGTCGTAATAGGCTTGATAAGTTGATTATTACAACTAAATTTAACCTATTCTACTTGGTATAGGGGGTTAGTAATTTAAACTGTAAATTGTAAAACCTAATTATAAAACCTGAAATTTGGATTAGGAATTGAAGTTACTGTAAATTAATAAACTAATAAACCCCTTTTGAATTGAAACCCTAGAACCTGTTAACCATAGATTAAACAACTGTAATTAAATTGAGTAAATCTATGAAATTTGGAATATAGATCGGTCACTATAGTTGCTTAGGTTTCTTTGTAAAGAAGTAATTAAAATAATTAACATTAATTAAAAATCGAATCAGAAATCAAACGAACCCTAATTTTTATACTGTTATCGGTCGACCGCAAGCGGTCAACTAATATGGTATATCGGTCAACTGGTTATAGCTAGAATTGCAAATTCGAACCACGATCAAAGGCCAAGGTTAAGAGTAAAATTAATACAAATATTAATTGTCATGTGAGCCTATTTAGGGCTATATGTATGTATGTTAGGATCTATGGGAAAGCTAGTTCCATATGAGATGACGCTAGGACTTTGCAGTGTTGGGTAAATACTCTTTACCAATGGGGGGTCGATTATTTGATCGAGGGCGATTTTTATTGCAAATGGCATCCACATGAGGTTCTACGGTGGACATGCAGCACTAACTGATGCCTGATGAAGTGTATGGCTCGACAACACGACTCCTTGGTATGCACGATTCTGACGCGGCATGATACTATGTGGTAGATAGATCTTGGGGCGTGTAGTAAGAGGCGTATACTACGTTGGAGAGGTTGGCACGGATGTAGACAATGATACACCCTAAAGAGTCAGCATTTCATGTTCCCCCTTGATGTGTAGTTGGATTACGTGTAGTTATAGTTATGGGAAATTTTTTCCCATATAGCCTAGTAGTGGTGTTTCCATGTCTAGTGTCCTAGTGGCGTTGTTCAGATATCAAGTAGATCTAGGAGTGGTGGCTGATCGTTAGTTATTGAGGTTTGATTCGTAATTCGATCCTTGTAGTAGCATGCACAAGTTGTAGTGTGGGTGTGTGCTGGATCAAAACCCTTAAGTATTGAACCTTAGGAATGCATGGACACTTATAGAACACCCTAGGTTACTTAGAGTAGAATTAAAGTTAACTGCACATGATCACCATATATTAAACTTGTACTCATTCACCAGACATTTGTTTGACCCACCCTTTTTCCCTTTCTTTTTCCCTATCACAGGTGGACAGGGCATCAAGTGATTGGCCTATTCTTGGTACTTGGAGAGATGAGCCCATCACGGGAGTTACTTGTTATCTTATTTACTCTCCATGTATCCATGTATATATCTTATCAATACTTTATATTTCCTTTATCAAACTTGGAGTGATATTTTTTGTGTATTTTGACTACATACTGATTTTCTGACACTGTGTTTTGGGATATTTTCTAAGATGGATATTTTTTAGTGTTATATATTTTGTTCCTTCCACTGTGAGTTCAAAAAGTGTAGATGATGTGCACGTAAATGTGCATATATTTACATCCATATTTTATCCATTTTTATTTAAATAAATGTCATATTTCGGTATTTTAACATGTTTAAACCAAAATTCAATTATTTGCAAAGCACCATATTTTCATCTTCATACAGGGGGCATATGGTCATTTTTGTGCATGTGCTAATTTGAGAATTTTCACTTGGACATTTTTTATGATTTTTATAGGAATTTGGATGTAAATAAAAGAGGCTTTCATGGAATATATGCATGCACAAGAGAACACAAAGGAATGAAGAAGGAAATAATTCAAACTCATGATCATGGAGGACCCCACCCACTTACCTAAAACTACAATTAGAAGCTAATGGACAACTAAGTGGAGGTTAAAGCTTCATGCATATTTGATGATGGATTAATTATAGGCTAATGGTTACTTGGTGGCCACACTTCCTAAAGGGCATTTTGGGAAGCACCCTAAAAAGTGAATATTGTTTTATCCATGTTTAACTAACCCACTTACGTACATATAGATATCTTCTTATTCTTTAAAATTACTTAGGAAATTAGAATGCAAGTTGTAAGCTCATTGTTCCATGAAATAAAAATGGCTTCCTAGCCTCTTTCTCTTTTCATTTCTACATGCTTCTCTTTACTTTTATGCTTATGTTTATTTCTACGCTTTTTTCTTTTCATTGTTAATAGATTAGATTTACATTCATGCAAGTAGTGTAGCTTTAATTTTTTATGCAAGTAGTTTAATAGTTAATCTCATTTTCTTACTTTGCTTATTTTCTATTTCTTTTGCTTTTTAATGTTGAAATTTACAAGTGTTGATATGATAACGTAAATGAGTAGCTAAACCCCTTCAATTTAGGGGTAATGAAGCTCTCTAACTTTATGTAAATTCAACATTTCTATGATTTATGGTCTCATTTATTTGTGCTTCATGAAAGTAGATTTTGATGTAAGTTTATATAAGTGGGTTTGATATCTTATGTTGCATTTGCAAACGAGCGATTCTTATTCAACATAAACACAAATTACATCATCATTTGCTAATTGATTTTTGATTTTGAAATGAAAGTAAAAACAAAATTTGATGATCTATATTACTACTTACAATAGTAAATAAATCATACTTAAAATAGCTTTTGGTTTGATTTCATTTTCACGAGAATTGATAAGTGGGTTATTTGTTGTATTTTGATGAAGTTGTTGATATTTCTCAAGATGGTCTTGTTAGTTCAGAAAAGAATCTTTGTGCAAATTCGCAGTGTGCTCATGAAATAATCGCTACCCAGTGTGATGCTAACTTGCCACTTTTGAAAGGGGCTAATAATAATGTTGCAAACAATTGTCAATGTGCACATTCTGGAATGTCACAGTGTTTTGTTTTAGGAGAATTAAAGCCTGGTGTTGATGTTTCTTCTGATATTGTATTGGTTGATGTTAGTTCCGATCAAGTTGTCTATTATTGGACCGGGGGTTTCAGATTCGTTACGTATTGTTGCCTTGCGTCTATAGGAAAATTTCCTCGTTCTCCTACCCTTGCTAGGGAATTGGCTCGTGCATCCAAATCTGGTAAAAGGAATAGTAGGAATTATCCTTCAAGTAATATTAGGAGAAGTCATCGTTTAAATCGTAAAGCTTTTAAGTCTTTTGCTTGAGGGTTGTTGATTTTTTGGAGATTTATTGTGAAAATTGTTGTTTTGGAGCTTGTTCGTGGTTTGTGTAGATGCAGTATATTGTGATTTTCCGACTTGGTTGTTGAAGATGAGGGTGTGGATATTGTCTTAGATGGCTGCTTATCTTTTAGTGTCGCTTCAGGCCTTGGATTCCGGATAGCGTTGTCTGTTTAGGGTTAGTCTTCAGATTCATAGGTGTTTGGGAGGATTTATTTTTATTTTTTTCTCTATTGTACGGGGGGTTTTGCTACCTGCTAGGCTTGTTGGCAGCTCCTTTACTACTATTGTTATATATTTGTACATGTGTGCTCTCCTCTTCTGTAGAGAATCACACATTTTTCTCAAAAAAAAATAGTTTGATGGTTTAAGTTATGTTAATTAATAACATAAATAAACCATACTTATGATAAATACGACAATTATTTCACTTAATATCAAACATAGAGATCATAGATTGTTTGTTTATTGATTTACAAAAATATGAGTGTGGATTTGCCTCTAAATTGTTCTCTAATCTAATAGTTTTTAATATCATTTTCATTCTAATTTTAGCTTCATTTTGTTTACAAATCGTAGTTAACAATCTTCTCTCCACTTTGGTCTAATTTGATTGATTAATTTTTTTTTAAATCTTAAAAATTCCCTGCGGATCGACCCGTACTCGCCACGTACTAAAATTATACGCCGTGCACTTGTGGTAATTTTATTATAAATTTTTCGGCGATTTTCTAAACCAATAGAAAGTTTGTCGTTAAACAAGTTTTTGGCGCCATTGCCGGGGAATTGATTTGATTTTAATTTTCTACTCTTCGAATTAATTTTTTTTTGTTTGATTTTAGTGTATTTTCATTTTTTGTGTGTTAAGTTGTATTTAAAAAAAATTGTTATGTGTTTATGTGTCATTCTTATTTTCATTTTGTTTTTGTGCACTTCTTATTTTCTTCAGTTTTGTTTTAATCACTTATTGTAGTTTGTGCGTCTTTTGTTTGTTTTTTCTTCCTTCTAAAATCCAAAAAAAAGAATTTAGATTGCAAGTCAGTTTACTACATTTTTGTTTTACACTTTTGTTCTTCATCCATTTCAAAAAGTGCATTTCATACATATCTGTTTCATACATCTCTGTTAGTTACTGCTCCCAAACTGCTTCAAAACAGCCATCTATCCCACTGCTTCCAATCTGCCACCACAAACATCATCACACCCCTACTTGCCCCAATTCTGCATTGCAACCCACTAACCAACCTACATACTCCTCTGACCAACAAGCCATCAGCCATACAATCCACTTCCCATCTTGCCCTGACATACTTCATCACATCAGTTCAAAAACTACCCCATAGCACCTGTCACCACCCTATAGCATCATATCATCTCCACTACACTTCAAATTCCATACAAACCCTCACGCAACAGCCTACACAATTGCCCAAACTTCATATCGGTATAAACTCCAAACCCCTAACCCAACCTTTTTTGACCACTTGCAAGCTTACATAACACCATTTACATTCCTATACATACTCGAGCCATCAGTACATTTCATCACAGTGCATCCAAACATTCCCACACAAGCACTGTCCTCCTCCACCATAGCTGACAATAAACAACATCTCCATTCAACATTACAAAAACAATTTCTGCTACAGCCACAAACATTTCCTCTGTCCATCAACAGCAGAGTACAGCTGCTCCCTCATCCACATAACAAACACACTCGGCCCATTCAAACCACCACTGCAACCCATCTATACCATCACCAGAGCCCACTTCATCAACATACATATATACCATCAACCTTCCATCTACAGACTGCTTGGATATCACTACTAACCTCTGTCAGTCATCAAACACTTCAATAGTACCACACACACACTCCAGTAACCACTTGCCATCAAGATTACATCGCTAACAGTAACTCCCTGCACTGTCACCACAGCAAGAAACCTACTCCATTTCTCAGAACAACAGCTAAACCACATCTCTATTCCATTCCTACTCCAACCGAAGCATTCATCAATCAAACCAACCCTTACTCCTTACCATTCCTCACTCCTTGCTGCCATCTTCAATTCACCACCAGCATACTCCTACAAAATCAGTCATACTTCTAGTCACATTATCACCCATCTTGTAACAACCCTGGTTTGGAGATTACCTGTCAATATTATAATTTAATATTGTGATTTAAATTAAATCAGAGAGATTAAATTGTTTATTTGGAATAAACAATGAATTTTGGGATTTAAATTGTGAAACTAAAGTTTGAAACTTTATTTTATTTTGTTTGGGTTGATAATAAATGGGAAATGATTTTATTGCATTTACACTTAAATAAAACCATTTCCCATTTATTATCAACCCAAACAAAACAAAATAAATTTTCAAACTTTAGTTTCACAATTTAAATCCCAAAATTCATTGTTTATTCCAAATAAACAATTTAATCTCTCCAATTTAATTTAAATCACAATATTAAATTATAACTATCGTTATAATTCAATATTGACAGGTAGTCTCCAAACCAGGGTTGTTACAGACTCCCCCCTATAAAAATTACGTTCTCGCAATTTCCAGAAAAGAGATTGTATTCAACTTATTAATTTCATCACTCAAAAAGAAAAGAAATAAGCTTGAGATAAAAATATATTCTCACCATCGCTATGCGAAGAAAGAAAATCGGGATATGAACGCTCGATAAACTCTCTGGTTTCCCAAGTACAGTCATTGGGATTAGCGGACCATTGAACTTTAATGAGCTGCACATTCTTGTTTCTAAGGCGTCTTACCTCCGAAGCAAGTACGCGAATAGGCTAGTGCACAACATATAGGTCTGGTGAGATCTCAAGCTCTTGCAAATCGGGAGAATTGATAACAGAATCTGACTCTCGAAGACACTTCCGAAGCTGGGAGACGTGAAACGTGCCGTGAATGCTAGATAGACGAGCTAGTAGTGAAACACTATAAGCCACGGGGCCAATACATTCAGTAATAGGAAATGGTTCTATATAGCGAGGAGCCAATTTCCCTGTCGTACTGAAATGCATAACCCCCTTCAGAGGAGAAACACGAATAAAGACGAGATCACCAACAGAGAACTCGAGAGGCTTCCTACGGTTGTCCGCGTAGGATTTTTGGCGGCTCTGTGCCTCTTTCATTCTCCGACGAATAAGAATAATCTTCTCAGAAGAATCACGAATAGAATCTGGGCCAAGAATAAGCTTCTTCCCAGATTCCAAACAACACGAAGGTGATCAACATGGCCTTCCGTATAAGGCTTCGAAAGGAGCCATTCCGATACTAGGCTAGAAAATATTGTTGTAGGAGAATTCCATAAGAGGTAGGTGATCCTCCCAACTACACTGAAATCTAACATGCAAGCATGAAGAAGATCCTCAAGAATACGATTCACCCGTTCAGTCTGTCCATCAGACCGCGGAAGATATGCTGTGCTGAAATTAAGCTTTATTCCCAAAGCTTGCTGAAGACTCTACTAGAAATGAATCATGAATAGCGGATCACGGTGACAAACAATCGAACTAGGAACACCGTGAAGTCTCACGGTTTCCTTGATATATAACTTGGCCAAATGAGAAGCACTCCTATTAGACTTAATAGGAATGAAATGAGCTGATTTGGAGAGGCGATCAACAATAACCCAAATGCTAGAATGGCCCGATCTCAAACGAGGTAGGCCGTTAATGAAATCCATCGAAATCTGATTCCATTTCCACAATGGAATCTCTAGAGGCTGAAGGAGACCAGAAGGGCGCTGATGCTCGGCTTTGATAAGTTGACAAGTCATGTAATTACTCACATAACTCGCCACATCGCGCTTCATGCCTTCCCAATAATAAAGGCGACGCATATCGGGATACATATTGCTACTGTCAGGATGAATGGTATACTTAGAACCATGACAGTCATCGAGAATGTCATGCCTAAGTGCAGAATCAGAAGGCATGACTAGACGGTTCTTCTTATGAAGACAACCATGAGAATCAATGCTGAAATCCCGCAACTCCTCATCACGGGACTCAGACTCATAAATCTGGATAAGGTACACAAGATCGGGATCACGCCGCTGAGCATCAGGAATATGATCCAATAAACTGGGTTGAGCTTCCAAACTAAATAATAAAATAGGAGAATCGGAAGATGAAGCTCGATCACGGATATCATAAAGGTATAAGGTCTTAAGAACATTCCACTCGGCTAGCATCATAGAAACAACAACCGAATGTTTACGACTAAGCGCATCAGCAACATGATTACCCTTACCAGGGGTATACTGGATATCGAAGTTGAAGGAGGCATGGAACTCGAGCCAACGCTGTTGCCTCATATCGAGCTCCTTTTGAGTGAACATATATTTTAAGGACTTGTGATCGGTATAGAGAATGAAGCGCTCACCTAATAGATAATGTCGTCAAATCTTCAAGGCGAAGACAATGGTGGCTAACTCGAGGTCATGGGTGGCATAGCGAACTTCATTCGGTTGTAGTTGCCTAGAAGCATAAGCAACTACCCGATCCTTCTGCATGAGCATGGCACCGAGTGCCCATTTACTTCTTATAATAATTTTTAAGAGAAGTGTTTTATTTTTATAGGTTGTTATTTGAAAAAAAGGTAGAAATTGGTTAAAAATAGGTTTTGCTATAAATTATGTTTTGAAATGGTTTGAAATATTTTTCTAAGTGAGAAAATAATTTTGTGGAATTTTAGAAGTTAAAAACAATGTTTTATTCATTTATTTGAGTAAATGGTGAATTTTTGTTAAATTAAGGATTTTAATAATAAAAATGTTTTAAAAATATAAATTAATATTTTTATATGATAGAAAATGTTTTATTTTGCATGTAAACAAATTTTCACATTTTTCTTGTGTGTAAATATGAAGATAATGAATTTTATTTGTGTATATATGTGATATACACACATATTTTGGCTAAGTGTTGATTTTAATCTTAAGCCACCTTATTTTCTTTTTATTTATTTTGGGTTCAATTCAGCCCAATATCGCATAGCTTAGTACGAAGAGAGAAAGAGGAGTTGTTGTACGTTCAGTTCATACCTCCTTCTTCTTCCTTCAGCCGAAATAAAAGAAAATAAACTCCTCTCTACCAATTTCTCAAAAATCAACCAATTTCTTCATTTTAATTCATCAAATTCAAGGCTTTTTACAATCTAGTGATAAATAAAAGGTAAACAACTTCAAATCACCTAAATTTCATCATAGAATTCTTTTACAGTAAATAGCTTTCTAATTTTTAATGTATATTGTTTGCATGTCCTATATTTGCTTCCTACAGGTTCATAGAAGCTACAATCTTGCCAAAAGGCTTCAACTTTGCTGCAAAATCCGAGCTTTTATCATCTATCAGCAAGGTGAGTAGTATAAGCTCACAAACTAGCCAAAACAAAAGTGGCGGTGCTTGAATCTGTAAAGAATTTGCTTCTGTCTGTAGTTTTCTATAGCTAGTTTTTGCCTTGTTTATAATCAATTTCTGTTGCACCTTTGAACCCTTATATCTTGTGATTCCGGCAACGAAATGCTGCCGGATTTCTTTCATTTGGTAGCCTACATGTTGAACTCCATCTCTGTAAATTTTGGTTGAATTTTATGGTCATTTGATATGTCAAAACTTGCCTGGAAATTCAGTTTGTAGCTTGTAAACAACCTGGAACAAATCGCGTACGCAGAAGTCATCACCACGCTCCCTGGGTTGACAGGCAGGTCGACGTAGAGGACCCTTAGGTCGATAGGGTGGTCGACCTAAGGATCATGGCAGTCGACCTCCATGTTTGCCTGGGTGTTGGGCCTTTTGCAACCCCAATTCAGCCCTTTTGCTTGTTGTTTTCGAGCCTTTTCTACTTGTTTTCTTGCCCTGTCTTATGAAATTTCTGCATATATTTTTAGGCCATGATGTCTATCAATAGACTAGCCAAATTTGGGAGATTTGAAATTCAAATTTTGAATTATTTTGAATTTAAATTCGAATATCGGTTTGGGTGAATTTCCTTGTTTTATTTGTTTTCGAGCATGGTTTTCTCTAAATCCTTTTGAAATGATTTTTATAATTAATGGGCATTTCAAAATAATTATTATATAATATTTTAAAGTATGTTCAAGTATAAATCTATTTATTCTCTATAATAAGGGCAATTTTCAAATAGGGTTTTCAAATTGATCTCGGAGATTGGTTTTCAAAGCTTGTTTTCCAAAATAAATTATTTTATATACAATTCACACGTTTCTGCAAATTTCGAGCGAATGAGAAGGAGAATTAAACGGTTTGGTAAAACATGTGGTATGGGACACTTGCGTTTATCTTATCGGTTAATTCCCGACTTGTCAGTTTGATCGTTTTGACCTTCGAGTCGAGTTTACCGATGGGATGAGGTAAACTTTTTACTACTTTCAGTGTGAAATTTACTAGTGGTTAGTAAACCATTTAGTGCGAATGTGTGGTATGGGACACACATTAACACTATTCGGGTAGACCTGTCAAACGGGTCGGGTTGGGTCATAAATGGGTCGGGTAGAATTTAACCCGATCCATTCAAGACACAAACAAACCCGACCCGTTTGACCCATTTAATATACGGGTTAATCGGACCCGACCCATTTAATAAAAGGGTTGACCCGACCCGACCCGTTTAAAATAAACTGCTGCATAAGCAATAAAAACTGCACAATAAAATAAAAAGGCTACACCATTATTATCAATACTAAGATGTTACATACCAAACAAAAACTATAGTAAAAAAATAAAAAACTGCACCAAATTGAATCAAATTCTACGTACTGCATCATAAAACATCAAACAAAGGTTTCGATGAAATGACAAACCAAACAGACATTGCATAAAATATCCACTAGTTATATACATGCAAGCGACGAGATGTCCGTTAAGAAAGAAGCAGCAACCTATAAATGTCAACGCTAAGGCCTTGTTGTACAGTGCTATGTATCATAGAAGTGCGATCTTGGTCTAGATGTCACTGGTGCCTGGCTGCAATGTAAAAATATGCAAAGCTATCAAGCCTCTAAACAACAATAGTATCAAGAGGCTCAAATTCAAAACTAAAAAGACGTGGAACATGACGTACAGGAAAGATGACTGAGTTCCTAACATATATCAGAAGTTATCCCAGGTTCCAGTTTGACATTCTACAGTATCATATAGGTCATTATACAGAACTTCAAAATTTCCACTAGTACTTCAGAGGGCAAACTCGGCATGATTCATAAATTTGAATTGCTGATAAAGTCTAAAGCAGTTTGTATGTGAAATACTGTCGTTTGAATTCTAAATGTCTGAACTCTTTTCAAGCAAAACTACTACTTACAAACTATTCCTGATTAATATTCAAATTTTGAAGTAAATTAATCTAGACAAGTTCAGTTCAAATTTTGAAGCACACCCATTACTTACAAACTATCCAACTACAAATTCATATCAAAATGTTCAAAGAAATTCGTACCTTCAGAAGAAGGATTGTTGCTTCATACTGATAACAAATGGAGAGAAAACATGGATTAAAATAAAGAAAAAACATCATGAGAGCTCACTCCTTTTTCCTTATTTGGGTCATGAAAATATTGTTCACTGAAAATGAAAATGCGACTACATTTAAAAATCAGTTTTTATATGGCTTGCAGAGTTGCAGTCATCAACTAGCGTATGGTGATGACTCTTCCGACTCGAGAATTATCTAGCTGTAAACACACCCTATTCAACAAACAGGTCATGCTAACACGTGAGATACTTATTATTCGTATCATGTGAGAAACATGCATTCTGGTTAATAAATGACAATATCAGCTAAATTGGAGACAATAATATGTACATTAGCAAATAATCAGACCTTTTCTTTCCTTAAAGAAACAAACATCGGAAAACTGTGATAACAAAGACGAAAAAAAAGAGAAACAGAAAATAATAGTACCGTGTTGGGAGTTTGCGTGGAAATATGAAAAGATTTTTGTTCAATCTGGATAACGTGATCTGAGTAAGTTTCTGTTTGATCTAAATAATGTAATCTGGGCTAAAAAGAAAAACATCAAACTCCAGGCTATATGTTTTTACCTCTATATGGCCATGCAAGGGTTTTGTAGATAGAAAAGGCATTACAACTAAATTTGTGAACTGAAAAAAAATTCAATTTGTTAAACAACTTAGGTGCATTAAAATCAACATAAGTTTCGGCTCGTAGTCTTTGTTATTTCCTCTAAAAATGACAATTTGGCTACACGGAGAATGCTAAAATCACAAATGTGTGTAATTTGAGTTTGTTTGGAATTTAAAAAGGAAGACTTCAGTCAGTCTATTTCATATTAAAAATTAGTGTAAAAAAATACTCATTTTCCCAAATTATTGACATTTTAAATATAATAACCAGTACGAGAAAATATTGAAAACTAAATGATAAAATGGTTGAACATATAGTTCACATTTTATAATAAAAAATAAATTACCGATGTAGAAGCTTCTTTGCCAAATTTTGTACAGTTAGCGGTAAAATAAAATTGATGTTCTTGAAACATTATGAAAATCAAATAGAAAGATCATTTAAGAAGTCGATGTGACGCTATCATGGAAAATGGTGGCAATCGGGTAAAATATAACAACAAATTGGAAATCACATCGTTACCATAATTATGCTCAAATGTAAGAAAAAGAAGCAGCAGTCGAGGGTAGGAGAGATGACATGATAGGGAACAAATTTTACAGATAATACATCCGTATTAAGCAAAACTAGCGTGCTTTCTGATGGAACGGAATAAATTGTGAGCTAAGCAGACATTTTATGCAAGATAGGGTGTAATCAAATTTCAAACCAAGCTAAATTAACATAAAATCATCAAGCAATCATAAAATTGCATTTCTAGTAAAATCGCATGAGTCCTCACCTGAAATCGCCTACAACAAGGCTTTGTCTCTGGAAAACTTGGGCAGTTCCAAACAACGAAGGAAGAGACTATGTAATCATCTCAAACAAGAAAGCCCCCATTTTTTCTATCGTGTTTTGCAGATCTGAGGAAAATAAAAAAATTAGGGTTATCGACTTATCTCGTTTGGTAGAGAGGAAGTAGGGTACGATGGGTAAACGGGTTGGTTTAGTTTTAAGATGTGTCAATCTGGGTAGTAAACGGGCTGGTTTAAAAAAGAAAAACATTTATATGGTTTAGACCCAACCCTTCTAACATTAGGGTTAGTGGGTTGGGTAAATGGGTTAGGGTCTAGATTGACAGGCCTATATTCGGGTTCCTATCCGAGAGTTTGTGATACATTTGCCATTGCGGCGTATTTCCAGTACTGGACCTTTGTGTCATTGCCATTGCGACGTATTTGTCCTCGAGACGTTTGTCATTGCGGCTTATTTGCCATTGAGGCGTATTTGCCATTGCAGTGTATTTGTCATTGTGACGTATTTTCCTTCAGGCGTGGTACCATATTTGAGATCAGTACTTGGCAGGCTTCGGCCAAAAGCACGTGCAAATTTTGAGATGTTTTCATTGATTTCCCGAGTGTATTGCCTTTTTCATGGTTGGCCATTCGAGCCATTATATATATATATATACACATATGGCGATTACCTTATGGGAATTTGAGTTGCCTACACTGGCGTTGTTTGAGATTTTCCTTTTGGCGTTATCATCGAGATTTTCCTATTGGCATTATTACATGAGATTTTTCTTTTGGCGTTTATTTGGGATTATATATTCTCCTTTGTTGGAGAGTTATATTCGATTGCCTTGTGGCGTATTTTTGAGCTGGTGATTTCTTTGAGTTTGCCGATATGGCGGGTTTTGGGATTTCTCCTTTTTAGGAGTTATATTTTCCCTAAACCACTATTGATGATTTGTGATACGCCAATGATATGAGGCTTGCTATATTTAGCGTTTTATGGATTGTTTTATCTCTTTTGAGATTATATGTTTGTGTAAGTGATATCATCTCCTCACTTAAAGTAGCCATACCATACTTATACTCAGTATTGTTCCTTCTTGTTTAAGAAGAACATTACCCTTATTATTATTCATTTATTACTGCTTATCCTCTTAAACTGATATGTTTGGCTAGACTGACCCGTGTATTTTATACTCGGGTGAGACCGAGGTGTTTCAGGTTAGGTACCTTTGGACTTAGCCTATTCTGCTTCCGCATGGACTCTTTTCTGCTATCGTCGTTTTGATATAGTTTTTTAGTAGTCCTTTTATAATTACTCTGATATGTATATTCTTTTGACTGGTGTTTGTATTTTGGTCATCATACCACATATGTGATGTATCATTTTGTATACTCTGTGATGTATATGTACATGTGTATATATGTGATTATCTGCTGTTCTGTGATGTGTTTAGCATTTGAGTTGTTGTATTTTGTTCTGATAGATCCTATAGCCACCTGTAATTTTATATTAAGCATTTATTGGATATGTCAATCCACTTGAGTTAGGAAAAAATATAGAGCACTAATCGACGTATTCAATAGATATTAAGACAAGACTATAGATGGTCGCTCCTAAATAGCCCTATTCTCCGCATTAGCAGACGGTATTACCCAGCAATACTCTTTGTTAATGTGGGTCTCTGGGTGGGGCATCACACATCTGCACTGACTTTTGCATTATCCTCCTACCATAAATGCCACCACAACAAATATCCATTGCTGCAACCATCTGACAGACCACCATAGCCACTACCACCATTCAATACAAACCATACACACAGAACCATCCGATCCACTTCTTGCATCAGACATCAAGCTACTCCTCAAGCCAACCACTGCTATTAGACAAACTCAATTGTAGCCACCTCAACAGTCGACATCATCACCAACCTCCCTCACGCATCCCCAATTCGCCATCGAATCCAATCAGCTGACACCGCTGCCTCGCCTCGAACCCGCCTTGACTCGAAATCGAACTCCACACCTCGGCTGCAAATCACCTCGCTGAACCTCAAATTGACTTACTGAACCTTGAATTGATTTTGAAACTCTAGATTTGGGAATTGAATTCGATTGTTGGTGACTTTGAGAAACCAAAGAAATAATTCGATTAAGTTTTTGTTTTGTGATTGTAAACGAGTCAATTGCTTTTGTGTATAGTTTGACTGTGTTTGTGAACCAGATTGGGTATTCTCTGGTATCTTGTTTAGGCCGAGTTTTAAGCTTGAGTGAAAAAAAGTTTTTTTTTCTTACTTTGTTTTCTTTTGTTTTAGTTGTTTTAGTTTTTTTTTAGTTTAAAAAAATCATTTGCCTAAAATAAATTATTCTTTGAATTTATTTTGTGTTATTTTTTTTTAAAACAAAAAAAAATGGAAACAATTGTATATATCTTGTTTTTCGTTTCAGGTTGCCAAAGCAGAAAATCAAGAGGAATTGATTTGCTTTGCTTGCTTGCATAAAAAATCGCCGCTTAAAAAATTTGCTAATAATCTGCACGCTCGGGTATTGTGCTTTCATCACTAGTTTTATTTTAATTGCATGTTGGTTGCTTGCATTTGCATTCTATAAAAAAAATTTCAAAAATCCAAAATCCAAAAACAAAAATAAACTTCATTTTAGTTGCATTGTTAATACATGTATAATTTCTTTTTTTGCATTCATTTCATCTTGTTTTATTTTCTAAGGGCAATACCCTAATTCACATAAGGTGGGGGATTTCATCACCCTTTTCTTAGCCCACGAATTGCATTTCATCGTAGAATTTGACAAATAGTAAAGGTTAGACATTCGACTTAAGGGTGTCACGAGCTCACTTAGGGCTTAATTGTATCTTGACAATTGTCTTCTTTGAACAAGTTTATTTCTTGGTGTCTAGGCTACGACAGAGTAATAACCATTTATAAATATTACGGTGATTCGTAAATATTATAGTGGTTGTTCCTCTGAAGGTACTTAAACCTTCGGTTGCATTGCTACGGTGATTTGTGGTGCACCGATAACCCCTACCCGTTACCTGGCTAAGAAATATATTTGTTGATTTAAGACAAAGTATGATTATACAATTTTGGATTAGGAGCTACTAAGGACAGAAAATTGTAATTAAGTCCTTGGCATTCATTTAATTGCATTAGTTCATGCATATTTAAAAAAAATCCAAAAAAAATTGTAAATTTTACTTAACATACTTTTTAATCCCGAAAAAAATCCTTTTTCCTTTCCTATGAAAATTTTCAATCAAAAACAAAAATCCAAAAAAATAAAATAAAATCTTTTCAAAAAGAAAAAAAATCAAATTCCCATTTTGTAAAAACAAAAATAAAAAAATAAATTTTCTTTTGGTAAATATTTGAAAGTCTGAAAATTTAAAAAAAACAAAAACATATAAAATTTGAAAAGCCAAAAAAAAACTAAAATCAAACTTTTCTTTTGAAAAATAAATTTCGCTTAGTAAATAGTTTCCTTTCTTAAAAAAACAATTTTTCACTTCATTTTCCAAATCTTATTTCATTCTCTAAACTCGTTTCTAACTTCTTTCCCTTCTCGACTTTCACTTATGCATGAGTACTTGGACTCATGACACAACAACAAATCGTTGGACTCGCGACTCAACAACTAATCGTTTAACTCGAATAGACGATCCTCCCGAAATGGCGAACGAGAACGCCCCTCGAACTCTTATGGATAGAATCTTTCCCGATAGAGTTTCTATTCCATCTTGCATCACGTTACTCGCCCCTACGGGTAACCATTTTAAAATTAACTCGAACCATATTGCCACGCTTCCAAAATTTGGCAATTTTGAACACGATGACCCATAAATCTTTTTGACGAAATTCGATCAAGTTTGTGCAACAATGAAACTCCAACAACTTTCCGATAATGGAATCAAACTTCACTTAATTCCATTCGCTCTTACGGGTTACGCTGAAAAATGGTTGTACAGCTTACCGTCAAACTCTCTTAAAACTTGGGAAGAATTCGTAAAAGCTTTCTTAAAAAAGTTCTACCCCTTAGAAAAAACAAGTAAAATCCAAAACGAAATCGTCAATTTTCATCAATTTAGGGGAGAACCATTTGGAATATTTTGAATGATTCAAAGAGCTTTTGATAAAATGTCCATACCATAACTTCGAAAAATGGACAATTTGCCAAATCTTATACGATGGACTCGAAAACAGCTCACGAACCATGCCCGAATCAATGTGCCAAGGCAACTTTCTTGCCTAACATCATGACGATGCTTGGCAATTTCTTGAACACCTCACCGAAAAGTTGTCCCAATGGAAACGTTCGAACGAAAAATCAATTTACTCCCTATCGAGCACACACTCGATAGGATCTTCTTTGGCTTTGGAAGCTAAGATCGATGCAATGATTAACAAATTCGATAATTTTTTCTCAACGAATCAAATGAACCAAGCTTCCCAACTGATGTGTTATAAATGCAACGATCCTAATCATATAGCCGACCAGTGCCCCAATTCTATCGAACAAATCAATGCTTTCAATAAAGCCAAAAATGACCCATTTTCTCCAACGTACAATCCTGGTTGGAGAAATCATCCAAATTTTGCTTGGAACCAAAACAATCCCAACACGAATCCAGTTCGTCCCAATTTTCAAGCATTCCTGAATAATGCTTTGAATCCTCCCTTTCAGCCTAACCATTTTCAACCAAACTTTGCGGGTCCGTCTCATAATCAACCTCAACAATCAAATTTTCAACCAAATTCTGCTCATCCTCCCCAAGACGATAAACGTCTAAGTTCACTTGAGAAAACTCTTGAAACGTTTGCTAAAGCAACTAATCAAAGCCCTCAATCAAACAGCAATTTGCAAAATTTATTGACCTCATATATGCAAAACACAAACCAATCGATTGCAAAACTTGAAATGCAAATGAGTCAATTACCCACGTCTGTAAGTGAACTCGAACGAGGCAAATTTCCAAGCCAGCCCATTCCAAATCCCAGAAATCAAAATGGAAATTCAAATCAAGCCCATGTTGTTCAAGATAGCAACGTCACCAAATTGAATGCAATCACAACTCTACGTTCCGGTAAACAAATCGATAATCAAGTTGACAATCCAAACGATTTAACGAAAACTTCTCTCGACACTTCTAAAGCAACAGACGAATCAGAACAGAACGTGGAGCTAAACGTTGAATCGAATGCCAATCAAAATTCTTCTTCTACTTGAGTAGACCCAGCTACCGAGTATCGTGTCTCATTTCCACATCGTCTTCGACCCAAGAAACACTCGGACCAAATGGAAAAGATGTTGGAAATTTTTAAACAAGTGAAAGTGAACATCCTGCTTCTTGACATTGTTTAGCAAGTCCTCACTTACGCGAAATTTCTTAAGGACATGTGCACCCAAAAGCGACACACTCAAGTGCCCAAAAAATTCTTCTTAGCTGCTAGTTTGAGTGAAGTCTTGTCCCAATCCATGCCCATCAAATACAAAGATCCTGGCTGCCGTACGATTTCGTGTACAATTGGAGACAAGACGATTAACAAATGCTTGATAGACTTAGGTGCGAGTGTCAATTTGATTCCATACTCCGTGTACAAACAATTAGGCTTAGGTGAGATCAAACCCACAAAGGTCACGCTTCAATTCGCCGATCGTTCCATTAAGAAGCCTATGGGAGAAATCGAGGACGTGCCCATTCGAGTAGGGCAATTCATATTCCCCGTTGATTTTATCGTTCTCGAAACACAACCCATGACAAATCCCGCAAGTCAAATTCCATTGATTTTAGGCCGACCATTCTTAGCCACCGCAAATGCCTTAATCAATTGTCGCAACGGTTCGATGAAAATCTCTTTTGGAAACATGACTTTGGATCTCAACATTTTCAATCTTGAAATCCAATCAAATGAACCTTGAAACCAAACGTTGGAAGTTAGTGCCATTCATGAAAACTTTGAAAACGAGACACTTGACCTTAACGATGAATGTGAAGCTGAGTACAAAAAATTGTTTCACGAAACCCCCAACGGGATTGAATACACTCTTCCCTTTGTATCGCTTCCAGTTGAGTCTGAATCTCAACCCAATTCTTTGATCGAGCAACTCCCGAAGTTTGACCTCCAGCCCCTGCCCGATAACCTTAACTACGCATACTTAAGTGATAATGAAACGTTTCCCCTTATAATTTCTACGACTCTTTCTCTTGATCAAGAAATTTCTTTACTTTCAACCCTGTTCAAAAACAAGGAAGCGATTGGATGGTCGAATACCGATATAAAGGGAATTAGTCCCGCTCTTGTTCAACATCGCATCCATTTAATTGACGATACCAAGCCTGTTCGTGACGCGCAACGAAGGCTTAATCCAAAAATGAAAGATGAGGTGCGTGATGAAATTCTTAAACTTCTCGACAATGGAATCATTTACCCAATCTCTAATAGTTCATGGGTTAGCCCAATTCACGTTGTACCAAAAAAGTCTGGGCTTACTGTTGTCAAGAACGATTCAAACGAACTTATTCCAACTCGTACTCAAATGGGTTGGCGTGTTTGCATTGACTATCGAAAACTAAATGCTGCAACACGTAAGGATCACTTCCCTCTTCCTTTCATCGACCAAATGCTTGAACGTTTAGCCGGTCACAAATTCTATTGCTTTCTTGATGGTTATTCCGGTTATAACCAAATTCCAATCGCTCCCGAAGATCAAGAGAAGACAACTTTCACGTGTCCCTTTGACACTTCTGCTTATCGACGTATGCTCTTTGGCCTTTGTAACGCTCTTGCTATGTTTCAAAGATGCATGGTCAGCATCTTTTCTGATATGATCGAACGATTTCTTGAAGTGTTTATGAACGATTTTTCTATTTTTAGAAACACCTTTTCTGAGTGTTTACACCATCTTGAACTTGTTCTTAAACGATGTAAAGATAAACACTTAACGCTTAATTGGGAAAAATTCCACGTCATGGTCACTCAAGGCATAGCCCTTGGACACGTCATTTCAAAAAAAGGCATTGAGGTAGATAAAGCAAAAATTGATGTCATTGCAAATCTACCCATTCCCAAATCTGTTAAAGGCATTCGATCATTTCTTGGACATGCGGGATTTTACCAATGCTTTATGAAAGATTTTTGCAAGATTGCTCGACCTCTTACGACCTTTCTCGGAAAAGATGTTCCATTGATTTCAACTCTGATTATATCTCGTCTTTCGAACGTCTCAAAAATGAACTCATTTTTGCTCCTGTAATTTTCTCACCGAATTGGGATCTCCCATTTGAAATAATGTGTGATGCCTCGAACTTTGTAGTTGGTGTTGTCTTAGGAAAACGCATCAACAAGATCCTTCACGTTATCTACTATGCTAGCATGAATCTGAACGATGCTCAACTTAACTACACTACCACTGAAAAAGAGCTTCTAGCGGTGGTTTTTGCTCTCGAAAAATTTTGACAATATTTATAGGGTCACACATTACCGTGTACACGGACCATTCTGCACTTCGATATCTCTTCGCTAAAAAGGAAGCGAAGTCTCGCTTAATTCGTTGGATCCTTTTACTACAAGAATTTAATCTTACAATCAAGGACAAAAAGGATCCTACAATGTCATAGCCGATCACTTGTCTCGTCTTCCTAACGCACCATCACCTTTATCCATAAATGAAAATTTTCCCGATGAATAACTTCTTTCGATTTCTATCGATCCATGGTACACTGATATAGTGAACTACTTAGTCACTAAAGAAACTCCATCGTCTTGGTCCAAACAGGATAAATGCAAATTAATGTCCCAAGTGAAATATTTCTATTGGGACAATCCATACTTGTTCAAGTATTGTCCCGACCAAATCATTCGACGTTGCATCCCCGATAATGAGATCAGGAGTGTTCTTTCATTTTGCCACGATCAAGCATGCAGTGGACATTTCGGTCCTCGAAAAACTGTGGAAAAGATGCTTCAATGTGGTTTCTATTGGCCTACTCTTTTCAAAGACTCATTCGAATTTTGCAAAACTTGTGATCGATGTCAAATGGTTGGACGGATTTCTCGACGAAATATGATGCCTCTAAACCCCATTCTCCCAATCGAAATCTTTGATGTTTGGGGTATCGACTTCATGGGACCTTTTCCCAATTCTTTTGGAAACTTGTATATCCTTCTCGCCGTCGATTACGTCTCAAAATGGGTTGAAGCCGTTTCGTGCAAAACCAACGACCATAGAATTATTGTGAAATTTCTCAAAGAAAACATCTTTTCGAGGTTCGGCACACCTCGCACAATAATCCGTGATAACAGAGCCCATTTTTGCAATCGTTCTTTTGAAACTTTAATGAAGAAATACTCGATAACCCACAAGTTATCCACTCCATATCATCCTCAAACTTATGGGCAAGTTGAAGTTTCAAATCATCAAATAAAACAAATCTTGGAGAAATCTGTCAACAAAAATCCAAAAGATTGGTCTCAGAAATTGACCGACGCGCTTTGGGCTTACCGTACTTCTTTTAAAACTAACCTTGGGATGTCCCCATTTCGTTTAGTTTACGGAAAAGCTTGCCATTTACCCGTTGAAATCGAACACAAAGCGTTGTGGGCAATAAAGAACTTAAACTTTGATCTCGAGAAAGCTGGCGAAAGCCAAAAACTACAACTCAACGAACTAGAAGAACATAGGAACGACGCATATGAAAACGAGAAAATTTACAAAGAAAGAACAAAAGTTTTTCATGACAATTCAATCCTAAGAAAAATGTTTTCGCTAACCAAAAAGTTCTTTTATACGACTCTATACTTCATTTATTCCCTTGGAAACTTAAATCGAGATGGACCGGACCATTTATGATACGAACTGTTTTTCCACACGGTGCCATAGAAATACAAAACCCTAGGGATGGATTGATTTTCAAAGTCAACGGTCATCGTTTGAAACCTTTGTTGGAATTGCCAACTAACCAAGAGGAGGAGCTTATGATTCTTCATGAGCCAAGCTACGTCTAGTAAGAATGTTAACCCTCTTTTGTAATTATATACGTATCTTTCCCCGTTACACTCATTATATCATTCAATTACTATGGGGACATAGTAAAAACTAAGTGTGGGGGGGAGTCTCATTTTCATTTTTTTAAAGTTTCATGGCATTTTTGAATTTTCATTTTCTTTTAACTCAAAAAAAAATCTCAAAATTTCTAAATCTCAAAAACATTTTCTTGTCAGCATTTTGATTTATTTTTGAAGAAACACTATAGGATAAGTATAAGTTTTGGTTAAGAAATTGAAATTTTTGAAAATTTATTTGTCTTAATAAAAATAAAAATGAAGTTTGATTACAAATAACAATGGTTTAACTAGTATATAGGAAGGTTCATATGTGTTAATTATGAAGTATATTCTAATTGAAAATCTTTGTTTAAAAAAGTGGTAAATTTAAAGTAAAGGATATAACATTTTTATCTTCTAAGTTAAATGGTGCTAAGATGATTTTTCAAAACTCTCTCTTTCTAAAAAAAAGGGAAACAAAAATATATAAGTAAAAAAACATTTGTATATATGTATATATTTTTAACACCTAGAGTCATATGTTCACACTCGTGTGTTCACTCGCCATGCTTTATACCCTTTTAACATAAGCCCAAAAGGCAGTGCACGATCGATATATCTCACCTCAGTTTATCTGAGTTAGTTGCATGTACATAAAAATTCTTTTTAATAACGCCTACATTCAATAAGTGTTCACACTCATGTGTTCACTCGTCATGCTCTGTACCCTTCTCACGTAAGCCCAAAAGGCAGTGCACGATCGGTATGTTTGGCCTCAGTTTATCTAAGTTAGGTGTATATATATAAAAATTCTTTTTAATAACGCCTACAGTTGATAAGTGTTCACACTTGTGGGTTCACTCGCCACGCTCTGTATTCCCCTCACATCAGTCTGCAAGGCAGTGCATGGGTAATATATCTGGCCTCAATTTTTTGAGTTAGGCATATGTAAATATTGTAAATATCAATAAAATTTTCAAAAAAATAGAGAGAGTAAGCAAATGAAATCCAATCACTATTTTAACTTATTTGATTTGACTTGTTATTGAAATGAAATGAAAATACCACTTTGATGAACTTTGATAATCGATAAGGATCTGTTTCATAGTTACATTGTGTTATCGACCGAAACAACAAGTTAAACTATAGTCTATTTGTTACGATAACTTAGTTTTAGTTGGAAATTTTGACCAGAAAATATATTTAACTTATTCGTGTCGTTTTGAAAGTAAATCCTTCATTTTTAAATATTTTTCAAAAACTTGCATTCATCCCATTGTAAATAAATCTTGCATTTTGTAAATGTTTTCACTTTGCATTTGGATTTTGTGGGTAGTATTGGCTAAAAACCCCACGAGACAACACTCGTCCTACTAGGAACACCCAGAGGTTTAACGGCTTGTTGCATACGCTCAATGCAATCGTGCTCCCTACAAAAACATATTTATTTTAGTTTTCCTTCATTCGAGGACAAATAAAAAGATAAGTGTGGGGGTATTTGATGTGCACGTAAATGTGCATATATTTACATCCATATTTTATCCATTTTTATTTAAATAAATGTCATATTTGGGTATTTTAACATGTTTAAACCAAAATTCAATTATTTGCAAATCACTATATTTTCATCTTCATACAGGGGCAAAATGGTCATTTTTGTGCATGTACTAATTTGAGAATTTTTGCTTGGACATTTTTTATTATTTTTATAGGAATTTGGATGTAAATGGAAGAGGGTTTCATGGAATATATGCACGGACAAGATAATACAAAGGAATGAAGAAAGAAATAATACAAACTCATGATCATGGAGGACCCCACCCACTTACCTAAAACTACAATTAGAAGCTAATTGACAACTAAGTGGAGGTTAAAGCTTCATGCATATTTGATGATGGATTAATTAGAGGCTAATGGTTACTTGGTGGCTACACTTCCTAAAGGGCATTTTGGGAAGCACCCTAAAAAGTGAATTAGGGTTTTATGCATGTATAAATAACTCACTTACGTACATGTAGATATCTTCTTACTCTTTAAAATTACTTAGGAAATTAGAATGCAAGTGTAAGCTCAATGATTCATGAAATAAAAATGGCTTCCTAGCCTCTTTCTCTTTTCTTTTCTACATGCTTCTCTTTACTTTTATGCTTATGTTTATTTCTATGCTCTTTTTTTTCATTGTTGGTAGATTAGATTTACATTCATGCAAATAGTGTAGCTTTATTTTTTTATGCAAGTAGTTTAGTAGCTATTCTCATTTTCTTCCTTTGCTTATTTTCTATTTCTTTTGCTTTTTAATGTTGAAATTTACAAGTGTTGATATGATAACACAAATGAGTAGCTAAACCCCTTCAATTTAGGGGTAATGAAGTTCTCCAATTTATGTAAATTCAACATTTCTATGATTTATGGTCTCATTTATTTGTGCTTCATGAAAGTAGATTTTGATGTAAGTTTATACAAATGGGTTTGATAGCTTATGTTGAATTTGCAAATGAGCTATTCTTATTCAACATAAACACAAATTACATCATCATTTGCTAATTGGTTTTTGATTTTGAAATGAAAGTAAAAACAAAATTTGATGATCTATATTACTAATTACAATCGTAAATAGATCATACTTAAAATAGATTTTGCTTTGACTTCATTTTCATGGGAATTGATAAGTGGGTTATTTGTTGTATTATAGTTTGATGGTTTAAGTTATGTTAATTAATAACATAAATAAACCATACTTATGATAAATACAACAATTATTTCACTTAATATCAAAAATAGAGATCATAGATTGTTTGTTTGTTGATTTACAAAAATATAAGAGTGAATTTGCCTCTAAATTGTTCTCTAATCTCATAGTTTTTACTATCATTTTCATTCTAATTTTAGCTTCATTTTGTTTACAAATCGTAGTTAACAATCTTCTCTCCACTTTGGTCTAATTTGATTGAATAGAAATTTTTTAAAATATTAAAAATTCCCCATGGATCGACCCATACTCGCCGCGTACTAAAATTATACGCCTTGCGCTTGTGGTAATTTTATTATAAAATTTTCTGTGATTTTCCAAACCAATAGAAAATTCGTCGTTAAACAAGTTTTTGGCGCCGTTGCCAGAAAATTGATTTGATTTTAATTTTCTACTCTTTGAATTAATTTTTTTGTTTGATTTTAGTGTGTTTTCATTTTTTGTGTGTTGAGTTGTATTTGAAAAAAAAATTGTTATGTGTTTGTGTGTCATTCTTATTTTCATTTTGTTTTTGTGCATTTCTTATATTCTTCAGTTTTGTCTGAATCGCTTATTGTAGTTTGTGCTTGTTTTGTTTGTTTTTTCTTCCTTCTAAAATAAAAAAAAGAATTTACATTGCAAGTCAGTTTACTACATTTTTTTTACACTTTTGTTCTTCATCCATTTCAAAAAGTGCATTTCATACATTTCTGTTTCATACATTTCTGTTAGTTACTGCTCCCAAATTGCTTCCAAACTGCCATCTATCCCACTGCTTCCAAACTGCCGCCACAAACATCATCACACCCCTACTTGCCTCAATTCTGCATTGCCACCCACTGACCAACCTACATACTCCTCTGACCAACAAGCCATCTGCCATACAATCCACTTCCCATCTTGCCCAGACTTACTTCATCACATCAGTTCAAAAACTACCCCATAGCACCTGTCACCACCCTATAGTAGCATATAATCTCCACTACACTTCAAATTCCATACAAACCCTCACGCAACAGCCTACACAATCGCCAAAATTTCATATCGGGATAAACTCCAAACCCCTAACCTAAACTTTTTTGACCACTTGCAAGCTTACATAACACCATTTACATTCCCATACATACTCGAGCCATCAGTACATTTCATCACAATGCATCCAAACATTCCCACACAAGCACTATCCTCCTCCACCATAGCTGACAACAAGCAACATCTCCATTCAACATTGCCAAAACAATTTCTACTGCAGCCACAAACATTTCCTCTGTCCATCAACAGCAGAGTACAGCTGCTCCCTCATCCACATAACAAACACACTCGGCCCATTCAAACCACCACTGCAACCCATCTATACCATCACCAAAGCCCACTTCATCAACATACATATATACCATCAACCCTGCCATCTACAAACTACCTCGATATCACTACTAACCTCTGTCAGTCATCAAACACTTCAACAGTACCACACACACACTCCAGTAACCACTTTCCGTCATGATTACATCGCTAACAGTAACTCCCTGCACTGTCACCACAGCAAGAAACGTACTCTATTTCTCAATACAACAGCTAAACCACATCTCTATTCCATTCCTACTCCAACCGAAGCATTCATCAATCGAACCAACCCTTAATCCTTACAATGCCTCACTCCTTGCTGCCATCTTCAATTCACCACCAGCATACTCCAACAAAAACAGTCATACTTCCAGTCACATTATCACCCATCTTGTAACAACCTTGGTTTGGAGATTACCTGTCAATATTACAATTTAATATTGTGATTTAAATTAAATTGTAGAGATTAAATTGTTTATTTGGAATAAACAATGAATTTTGGGATTTAAATTGTGAAACTAAAGTTTGAAACTTTATTTTATTTTGTTTGGGTTGATAATAAATGGAAATGATATCAACCCAAACAAAACAAAATAAAGTTTCAAACTGTAGTTTCACAATTTAAATCCTAAAATTCATTGTTTATTCCAAATAAACAATTTAATCTCTCCAATTTAATTTAAATCACAATATTAAATTATAATTATCGTTATAATTCAATATTGACAGGTAATCTCCAAACCAGGGTTGTTACAAACTCACCCCTATAAAAATTGCATCCTCACAATTTCTAGAAAAGAGATTGTATTCAACTTATTAATTTCATCACTCAAAAAGAAAAGAAATAAGCTTGAGATAAAAATATATTCTCACCATCGCTATGTGAAGAAAGAAAATCGGGATATGAACGCTAGATAAACTCTCTGGTTTCCCAAGTGCAGTCATTGGGATTAGCGGATTCTACAGGAGGCTTTGGGGACCGAGTTGAGCTTGAGCACCGCATATCCACAGATGGACGGACAAATGGAGAGAGTAAATTGGGTATTGAAGGACTTACTACCTATGTGCATTTTGAACCTTGTAGGTTCTTGGGAGGATCATTTGTTGTTGGTGAAGTTTACCTACAACAGTAATTATCAGGCTATAATTAGGATCGCACCATTCGAGGCATTATATGGGAGACCCTATAGATCATCATCGTGTTAGTGGGGCACTAGGATAGGATTATTATAGGGCTGGACAGGGTGAGGGAGACATCAGAGAAGGTGGACTTGATCCGTAGGAGAATGAAGATCGCTTATGATAGACATAAATCCTATGCTGATAGGAGGCGCACAAAGTTAGATTTCGCAATGGACGGCGTGGTGTTTGTGAAGGTTTCACCACTTAGGCATGTTATGAGATTAGGTAGATCGGGAAAACTAGCACTGAGGTTTGTAGGGCTTTCTTGATAGTCGCTAGGATAGGGATGCTGGTGTATAGAGTAGAGCTTCCTGAGAAGTTGGCGGGGTGCATGATGTTTTTCATGTGTCACATTTGCGAAAGTGCTTGCACGATATAGCTACTGTGGTCGACCCAAGTCAACTAGAGGAGGTGGAGGTAGAGAGGGAGTCACTTTTTCGCCATGCACTCACTTGTATTCTTGAGTAGGGTACAAAGCGACTCCGCAACAAGGAGATCAGACTTGTTAAAGTCCAATGGAGAGACGATCCAACGGAAAGTATATGAAAGCCTAAGGAGAAGATTCGCGCTACGCACCCACATCTCTTTTCTAGTATGTTTCCAATTTAAGTCTAATAAGTAGACTACTTATGTATCAGAGTTAGCTTAGGTGTACCCTATTAGGTAGAGACCCTTGGGTGGTAGGAAAAGTTGTAACCGTGTCGATAGGATATGTTATGGATGATGGATGCTAGTGGATGTATTGTTTGGATTGTTTCTTTGACACATTTAGGACAGTATATCCTCTACATAGTACACACACATTCACATTATCTTATTTATTATCTAGCTTGTTAGATATGATACACATGGATGCTTGATCGTTGTTTATCATATTTAGCATTATGCATATGAATGGAATGGTTGCACATACATGTAGAATTGCACTTTTATGTACTTAGGATGTTGCATACATTTTAGATGCATGGCATGAGCATTTTCTTGACACTAGGTCGACTAGATTAGGAGACCGCCTACTCTTTGCATTAGTATAGGTCTACATGCATTTCATGTTGCATACACACACACACACATAATTGCATTAGAAAATTTCTATGAAAATTTCTAAGGACAATGATTACCCATGGATGATGGATGAGTAGATGGTTGTAGTGTGTATAAGTTATATATTTCCGTCCTTTAAGATTTTGAGGATGAAATCCTTTTGAGGGGGAGAATGTAGCACCCTGAAAATTTAGCTGAAATTTAATAAGAAAATTAAATTTAAATAGAATGGCTAAAATGAAATTTTGACAAACATTTGAATTTGGCTACAAAACTTGCACCGTGCAATTTGTAGCAATTGTTTGGATAATTTTCATATATAACACTTCAAAAAATCAGAGTTAGTATGTAGAAGTTATGAACGTTTGGAAATTTAAAAATAAAATAAACTTTAAATAAAAATTACTCAAAATTTATACTACACCAGTCGACCCTAGGGGGTCGATGGTCGATTAGTAGCGGTCGACCCAAGGGCAATGGCGGTCGACTGCTCCTGTTGAAAAATCGTTGTAACGACCGGAGTTTCCAGACCCGGAAAATCGAACCATTTTAGTTAAGAAGAAGAGGTAGAAGAAGAAAAATAGAAAAACAACATCAGAATCTAACCATCGCAGCGGAATAAAATATAATATATATCAACAGATCTTTACACAAATCAAAAACTATATCTGTTTATATAATACATCATCAGAATACATCATCAGAGTACATCAACATCCATAACATACAACTGAATACACAGCGGAAAAATAATAACAAGTACGTGAGTACGTATCGTCATCCAGCTCGTCTCCTGAGCTCCACAGCATCATATCCTAAACCTGTTTATCTCGGTCTGACCCGAGCATCATATAAAACAATACCCGAGTCAGTCTGGAAAACCAGCGTGAGAAAATCACACTCAAATTGATTATTAAAGTTTCAAAATCCTTTGAAAACAAAAGCATCTCGTAAGACCACGCCACAAATAAACATGTCGGGTTTTTACCTTACGATAGCTAAAACACTTTATATCAAAATCCTCTGATATTATAATAGTGTCTACAGAAAGTAAAATAGAATCTAGCTGAAATGCTTGCATCTCACATTTCAACAATAGTTGGGCACAATCAAAACCATACAGGCACGTAGGGAGAATGGATTTCCAACGAATGACTAGGCACTGGGGTACCACCTGTCACAGTACGTGGCCTAGATCACAGTACCGAGGAGTACGCCCGCTCCCCTGCAACACAAGGCCGGAATCATCCCTTACTGGATAATTCCAAATAAAACCACCCCACGGTTGGGATCAGCAACCGCAACACTAAGCCGAAATAAAAGGGACATCTAGACAGGGATGACCTTACTCTCAAGTGGGGGCTACCCACGAAGCCTTGCTGCATAACCCCTGATTTTCAGTCATTCCCGGTTGATGAGGTTCGAGGCTAAACGATACCTTTTTCAGAACATATCCCTTAGAATGCCCATCGTCCACCTGACGATGTCACGAAAGCATTCGTCCATACAAGTCCGTCCCGGGTCCGAACGGAACCGAAGGCACTATTCCTACTACATCCATTTTGGAAATATCCTCAGGATTAGTAGCGACTAGCCCTTGCACTTCACTGCTTCATCTTCGACTCTGAACACGTTACACGAAACGTACAAACCGAATCGAAGTGGTATTCGAGTCTCCAGACCTAGAATCCCGGTATACGGAAACTCGATCCCGGTCTCTTCGAAACGATCAACGCATTTGGCCTATATTGATAGTCGGTTATTTAACTATCAATTAACATCCACAAGCAACCATCACACAATAAATAATTTCCCACATTATTTATTTGCCCAAATATCTTTCCAAGATATATGTCCAAATTTTCAAAGCTCATTTGAAAACAATTTCCACTTACGGAATACATTTCCCAAATAATTATTTCCACTGAATCACCAAGTACAAAATACTTTTAGATTTTAAAATAATTTTAAAACACTTTACTATAAATATACTTTAAAATATTGAAATTTAAAAACTACTTTAATACCTTAACAAAATATATACTTAAGGAATATTTAAAATGAAACCACTTTTCAAATATAAACTAAATTTCTCTTTTTAAAACATAATACCAAATCACTTTTATATAATTTTATTACTACAATAATAGATTTTTGAAAATACTACTTTGGAAATTAACCTTTAGAAAAAAAATCAATTTCCTAAAACATGCCTTTTTACACAAATTAGAACTTTTAACTTATATTAAAATTTGCTTTGAAAACGTACTTGGCTATCCAGAGAAATACACTTCTCATTCCCATCTTTTAAAAATAAATCAACATTTATTTTTAAACCAAATCCATATCCTTTTATAAATTCCCACATTGAATTTATATTTTCTAATATCCACTGATATTCCATTTCACTTTATAAACCCAGTTTATATCTTCAAAATCTCATTTCTCCTTAAATTTCAAAATCCCAAAGTATTTAAATCAATTTATAATTGATCTCCCAATTTATTTTACTTTGAAATAAATTTCCTTACTTAATCCATTTATTTCCAAATTCATTAACTTCCAGATTTTATTTCTCATTATGATTTAAAATCTTTAAACCGAAACACAAGTTTCAGATTTCCCAAATTCTTTCTTTCTTTTTAATTACATCTAAACATTGAATTAAAATAAATTATTTATTCCTTTAAATAATATCACATAAGTTTTCTTTAAATTCAATATTTCTCTGTTTATTCAAAATTCCTCTTTTCCATATTTATTAGAATTTTGGAAATCACTTTTATTCTTAATCAGATTTATTCTCACATTTATTCCAAACTCTTTATAATTATTTTACTTAAGAATTTACTTTTTTATTTCTTTCCAAAAATTCAATTCTATAGAATTTAATAACTCATTATACTTAGATATTCAATCCAACAATATCTTCCAATATTTCAATCATCAATAAAATCATCATAGGATATCAACAATCATATCACAGAATATTTAAACAAAACTAAATATTTTGAGGAATCCAGTTGGATCCCTCCAACCTGTTTCCCTGCATCCACAGATGTTAGCACAATACCAATTCCAATTCAAAGTGGAATATCGCGGTATATGGGATTTATATAAAATCACCCGCTATTATGCGGCGCATAGGGTCTCATCCACTATATAATGCGGGAATATCAACAATTCCAATATATACATATGCCAATATGTATATATTGCTATACTACTATATATATATATATCACATCAATCAAATCAATCATCCATAAATATTTAAATTTAACCCATTAAATTTAAATTATAATTTAACTGAGTGAGATTAACTCACCTTTGCTTTTTAATTTGCAATCCACTCCAAATGGCTTGTCTCCTTGATTTAAACCTTGTATAATCATTATACAATTTATTAATATTTTGATTTAATCGAACAATTTATTTCCAATTTAATAATATTTTAACCTATGATATATTTCAACTAATAGTTTGATAAATAAATATATATTTTTTTCTTCTTTTAATAACTAAAATAATTGATAAATCAGTTAAACAAAATATCTCCTTAATATACAAATAAATGGGTAAATTTAAAATATACATTTATTTTCTTGAAACCTCATATATATAAAACTGTTTAAAAATTCAGATTCCTGTATTTCCAAAATTACCCACATATATATATACATATACCTATTTACCAGTTGCAGTAATCAGATACATATCTATATGTATTAAATTCACTAATACCTTACTGTAAATTAAAGTCTGATCCATCTATATATATTTCATGTTCCATCTAATATGTATATACTAGTGTATATGTATTTTCTTTCCTACATACTTATTTATTTAATTAAATTAAACAAGACAGTCAATACCTCACAGTCGATCGCTCTGTCACGCCACCACCCACCGTGGTCGACACCTGTCACGCAACTCAAACCATACCACGATCGATCGCGAGCCCTTCGCGATACTTGAAACCGGCTCCTTTACTTCACCGTCCCCGACGCTAGAACCCACTCGCGAATGCGCGCTTCAGGCTTTGATTGAGAGGCTAGGTTTGAGTTCGAGCAGCTCGTGAATCCTAAAGGCGAATAAAATCCTGAGCTCGACCATCGTACGCCTTCGAATACGCCTCATCCCCCTCATTCTTGCGATCGCGAGTCGCCTCCCTTTCCTCCTCCATTCGCGTGCCCCGAACGCTCGTGAGTGCCATCGCGACCTTGTCGTCGCTCCTCTCCCTCCTCGCTCGCGAATTCGACCAGAATCGTGATGCCCTATTTTGATTTGAGAAGGAAATATTAAAGAAGGAGTAGATTTCGTTTGAACGAGAGGGTGGTTCCAGTTTTCTTTTTTAGTTGTTCGGCCATCTGTTTTGATTTTGGCTTCTGATGGAAGACAAAGAGCGCGTGATGAAGTAGGGAGAAGTAGGTCGGCTGAAATGAAATAGATCGACTGTGTGAAAAGAGTTTGACAACTGAAAAGATGAATGATATTTTAATTTAAAATGATTTATTATTTTCGAAGCATTTTTACCTCGTACGATCACACGAAAGCTCCGAAAATTTCGAAATTTTAAATTCGATAATAAAACAATATTCCGGGTTCAATGAGACTGGTTTCGTCGAATTCCGAGACTGTGCCTCGGAAGGCTATTTTTAAATTCAATTTAAACAATATATTTACAAAACTGAACAAAACACTTTTAATTTCAGTTTTAAAAGTTCTATTGTCTTCAGCATCATTAATATGAATTTTTCGATCTTCCAAAATATTTTAAATTAGCTTAGAATACCAGATTTACTATTTTATCCAACTTCAAATAAATTTAATTTAATAGTTAAATTACTCAATAAACAGCGATATTTGAAATTTAAGTAAATAATTAACCTCTGAATATTTAAAATTAATTAAATATTACAATTTCAAATATACAAAAATTCCGGATCGTCACATTCCTCCCCCCTTAAAAGAATTTCGTCCCCGAAATTACCAGTTAAGAGGAATGATCTATAACCCATTAACTATTTCCTCAACCTAAATAGTTTTAACAACTTGCCCAAAACAAATCCTTTTTACTAAAGACACACTATCCCACTTATTTCATTCCAAGCCTATCCATAAATTCCAAACAATATCACTTCTTATCAATTCAAATTTTAAATTTTAATTCAAATTTTAAATTATCAAAAAATTTCTCAAAATTTTTCTAACTCCCTAAATTTCCGAAAAATTTCGCCAGCGTCTCCTTTGCGCGGCTAGCTCGGTACAACTACAAAATGGCTCTACGGCCTCCCAATCTCAAAAAGAAACAAAAAGCCAAGTGGCTGGATCAAAAACCCAATCAAATTTCATATAGAAATTCAAATACATACCTTTTTGTCGGGCCATTAAATTTTATCTTCTAAAATCAAAATCCCAATTTATCCATTGCCTTTATACACCTGTATATCCTACTAAGCAATAATATTCAATCACAATTCCAAAGTCATTTTATACTTTCCTTTACAAATTTACAATATTTGTTTTTCTTAAGCCCGTACGATGCACATATATCATCCGTACGCAATATCACATTCGATCGCTCAATCGATCACACAATTTCACTTCCGAACTAGTATTGTCCACCCGACTTCCTAGTGCGGACTCAGATCTGGTTTCTTGATCAGAAACCGTCATTCTCCTTGCATAGTCACAAACTATGATAGAGAATTTCCAGGATCAATCAACAATCCATATCCAGGCTCGCCGTCGAAAATCGAGTGAAAAATCCTAATTCGGATCGATAAAACTATCTCGAAATTCTGTGTTCGACATCTGGACCAAATAGCTATGCGAATAAAATAATATACGTACATCTTACGTATAAATTCCAATTGATTACCAATTATATCAATTCTCTTTTATTCACATTCCTTTTTGATTGTTATTCACTTATCCACAATCATACATTTCACAACTTCCAGTTTTTGTCTTCATTCAACTATTCACTTAGTATATTTGTTTTATTTTTCCATTCCAAAATTACTAAGTATATTTCCAATACCAATTTTCTTAAGAATTTCATTCTTCAATTCTTAAGTTCAATATAATTTTTTCTTATATTTATTTACTACTTCACCACTGAAGTGTATATATTCAAATTGAACTCCCATTTCATATGAATTCCAACTTACTTCAATTTACTACTTCATTTCCAAAAAATTTCTTAAATTCAATTCATCTTCAACTTCTGAATATTGAATTTTATTTAGCTCGAAAACAATCCAAGTTAATTCATTCAATAACTATTTCTCAACTTATTTAAACCACTCTTCTGTTTGAGTTCAGTTTCCATTCAACATTTACTTAAGTCAATAACTTAAGTTTATTTTCCATTTAACCAACTTTTTAAAGTTTTATTTCCATCTTTCATTTGATTCTTATTTAATCAAATTCCATTCATTTATTTATTTAATTAGTTCATTCACTCAATCATTATGAATTTTAATTTCCATACTCAATTCATCTGGAATTATTTTAGTAATAACCAGGCCATTTCCAATTTATTTTCACTTATTTGGATTTCATTCGCAATTCAAACCATCACTATTTTAATCCAATTTCATTTACTCACAATTCAATTTCATTAACTAATTTATTATCTAATTAGTTCCTTCGCTGGTTAAAATTAAATACTTGCTTTTTAATTTCAAATATCACTTCACTTAATTTTCTTAAGTTCAATTTATTCTATAATTCAAGTTTGGATTTATTTAAAAATTAAGATTGCTCATCTTAGTCGTTTCCATTTGATAATTACAATTTCAAATTATAACTCTTAATGGTTCAAAGAAATGAATTCCCATTTATGACTTACAATTTCATCTCTATTCATAAGTTTTAACTTACTTACTTAAGATCTAGGACTATTCATTTAAGTCCATTTCCATCTTTATAATCAAATCTCAAATTATTACACTTAAGAACTTAAGAATATGAATTTCTTTACACAATTATAAGCATTTTACATTACCTTTATATCCAATTCAATTCGACTTCAACTTATTTACATTTAACTCAATTCCAATTCTCAATTTTATTTAACTTATCTTAAGTTAAATTCAAATATATTTTATTCACCTTCATATACTCGAATTAAATTTTAATTCTAGGATACAATTTTATACAAGTTTTACAATTCATTCACCTTCAAGTTCTCTAACTCTTTTATCTACCAACTTATATTACTCATTGAGTTATTTTCATCTCATAATTATAATCCCATAATTAAACTTTCATTCCCTTCTTATTTCAATCAACTTCATTCTATACTTTATATTGTTGATTCAATTAAATTTCCACATTTATATTTTAAATAGAATTCCCAGACTCCAATTGCCCGGTTTTATTTCAAAAACCATTTTGAATCCATAAATAACTCATACATATCTGGTATATCACCTCAAACCCTAATTTCCAAAACAATCTGCTTTTACCAAACAATTTTTCCTTTGAATTTCAAAACCAACCCAGTTCACAACCATTTCCAATTTAAAACAGTTTGGTAGCAATTTCTCTTTGGAAACTCGAAAATAGACATCGATGATGCTGCAGTCATCACCGAAATTATTTTCCAGCGACCAAAAGAGAATTTAATGCTTTTATCACTTTGAAACATTTCAAACATTTTTAATTCCCAAATCCCACCAGATTTCACTTCAATTTCAAAAAATATTCATGAAATAATATCACCGTTATTTCCCCAAAACCTTTAAACTATTTTTAAATCCAAAGGAATTTAAACCTTTCCCAAAACTTCAAATTCAAAATCCATTCAATTTTATATCCAAACATTACTTTGGAATTCTATCACATTTTATTTCAAGTTATAAGTCACATTTACAATTTACATTTACAAATTTCATTTGTTTATGAATTTATCTCATTTGATTATAAATCACATTTGTATACAAAGTTTATTTCAATTTATAAATTGCATTTATAATCTACATTCTCAAATTCCATTTGTTATATAAATTTATTCTTCAACTTAGGTTATAAGTTTTCAATTTCTGATTCAATTTTTACACAATGATGATAATATTCTAATATCATCGCTTTCTAACAACCAAGCAACCAAATATATAATTTACAAAAGTTATCCTTTTATATATAAAAATAATTTGGGCAAAATTATTTCATTCACCCTATTTAAAACAATACTGTGTCGAACTGTTCTATTCAAGTGTTTAGAAACCCCTTCGATATAGTTGTCCAGACTGTGCCGACGAAGGTTCATATGCCACTCAATAAATCAACCAACACAATATAAAACCATTTTATATTCACTAACAAATACGCGCTCATATCTATTAATACTCTCAAAATTCCCACCAGAGCCAAGGTTATCGCTAGCCTAAGCTCTGATACCAAATGTAACGACCCGAGTTTCCAGACCCGGAAAATCGAACCATTTTAGTTAAGAAGAAGAGGTAGAAGAAGAAAAATAGAAAAACAACATCAGAATCTAACCATCGCAGCGGAATAAAATATAATATATATCAACAGATCTTTACACAAATCAAAACTATATCTGTTTATATAATACATCATCAGAATACATCATCAGAGTACATCAACATCCATAACATACAACTGAATACACAGCGGAAAAATAATAACAAGTACGTGAGTACGTATCGTCATCCAGCTCGTCTCCTGAGCTCCACAGCATCATATCCTAAACCTGTTTATCTCGGTCTGACCCGAGCATCATATAAAACAATACCCGAGTCAGTCTGGAAAACCAGCGTGAGAAAATCACACTCAAATTGATTATTAAAGTTTCAAAATCCTTTGAAAACAAAAGCATCTCGTAAGACCACGCCACAAATAAACATGTCGGGTTTTTACCTTACGATAGCTAAAACACTTTATATCAAAATCCTCTGATATTATAATAGTGTCTACAGAAAGTAAAATAGAATCTAGCTGAAATGCTTGCATCTCACATTTCAACAATAGTTGGGCACAATCAAAACCGTACAGGCACGTAGGGAGAATGGATTTCCAACGAATGACTAGGCACTGGGGTACCACCTGTCACAGTACGTGGCCTAGATCACAGTACCGAGGAGTACGCCCGCTCCCCTGCAACACAAGGCCGGAATCATCCCTTACTGGATAATTCCAAATAAAACCACCCCACGGTTGGGATCAGCAACCGCAACACTAAGCCGAAATAAAAGGGACATCTAGACAGGGATGACCTTACTCTCAAGTGGGGGCTACCCACGAAGCCTTGCTGCATAACCCCTGATTTTCAGTCATTCCCGGTTGATGAGGTTCGAGGCTAAACGATACCTTTTTCAGAACATATCCCTTAGAATGCCCATCGTCCACCTGACGATGTCACGAAAGCATTCGTCCATACAAGTCCGTCCCGGGTCCGAACGGAACCGAAGGCACTATTCCTACTACATCCATTTTGGAAATATCCTCAGGATTAGTAGCGACTAGCCCTTGCACTTCACTGCTTCATCTTCGACTCTGAACACGTTACACGAAACGTACAAACCGAATCGAAGTGGTATTCGAGTCTCCAGACCTAGAATCCTGGTATACGGAAACTCGATCCCGGTCTCTTCGAAACGATCAACGCATTTGGCCAATATTGATAGTCGGTTATTTAACTATCAATTAACATCCACAAGCAACCATCACACAATAAATAATTTCCCACATTATTTATTTGCCCAAATATCTTTCCAAGATATATGTCCAAATTTTCAAAGCTCATTTGAAAACAATTTCCACTTACGGAATACATTTCCCAAATAATTATTTCCACTGAATCACCAAGTACAAAATACTTTTAGATTTTAAAATAATTTTAAAACACTTTACTATAAATATACTTTAAAATATTGAAATTTAAAAACTACTTTAATACCTTAACAAAATATATACTTAAGGAATATTTAAAATGAAACCACTTTTCAAATATAAACTAAATTTCTCTTTTTAAAACATAATACCAAATCACTTTTATATAATTTTATTACTACAATAATAGATTTTTGAAAATACTACTTTGGAAATTAACCTTTAGAAAAAAAATCAATTTCCTAAAACATGCCTTTTTACACAAATTAGAACTTTTAACTTATATTAAAATTTGCTTTGAAAACGTACTTGGCTATCCAGAGAAATACACTTCTCATTCCCATCTTTTAAAAATAAATCAACATTTATTTTTAAACCAAATCCATATCCTTTTATAAATTCCCACATTGAATTTATATTTTCTAATATCCACTGATATTCCATTTCACTTTATAAACCCAGTTTATATCTTCAAAATCTCATTTCTCCTTAAATTTCAAAATCCCAAAGTATTTAAATCAATTTATAATTGATCTCCCAATTTATTTTACTTTGAAATAAATTTCCTTACTTAATCCATTTATTTCCAAATTCATTAACTTCCAGATTTTATTTCTCATTATGATTTAAAATCTTTAAACCGAAACACAAGTTTCAGATTTCCCAAATTCTTTCTTTCTTTTTAATTACATCTAAACATTGAATTAAAATAAATTATTTATTCCTTTAAATAATATCACATAAGTTTTCTTTAAATTCAATATTTCTCTGTTTATTCAAAATTCCTCTTTTCCATATTTATTAGAATTTTGGAAATCACTTTTATTCTTAATCAGATTTATTCTCACATTTATTCCAAACTCTTTATAATTATTTTACTTAAGAATTTACTTTTTTATTTCTTTCCAAAAATTCAATTCTATAGAATTTAATAACTCATTATACTTAGATATTCAATCCAACAATATCTTCCAATATTTCAATCATCAATAAAATCATCACAGGATATCAACAATCATATCACAGAATATTTAAACAAAATTAAATATTTTGAGGAATCCAGTTGGATCCCTCCAACCTGTTTCCCTGCATCCACAGATGTTAGCACAATACCAATTCCAATTCAAAGTGGAATATCGCGGTATATGGGATTTATATAAAATCACCCGCTATTATGCGGCGCATAGGGTCTCATCCACTATATAATGCGGGAATATCAACAATTCCAATATATACATATGCCAATATATATATATTGCTATACTACTATATATATATATATCACATCAATCAAATCAATCATCCATAAATATTTAAATTTAACCCTTTAAATTATAATTTAACTGAGTGAGATTAACTCACCTTTGCTTTTTAATTTGCAATCCACTCCAAATGGCTTGTCTCCTTGATTTAAACCTTGTATAATCATTATACAATTTATTAATATTTTGATTTAATCGAACAATTTATTTCCAATTTAATAATATTTTAACCTATGATATATTTCAACTAATAGTTTGATAAATAAATATATATTTTTTTCTTCTTTTAATAACTAAAATAATTGATAAATCAGTTAAACAAAATATCTCCTTAATATACAAATAAATGGGTAAATTTAAAATATACATTTATTTTCTTGAAACCTCATATATATAAAACTGTTTAAAAATTCAGATTCCTGTATTTCCAAAATTACCCACATATATATATACATATACCTATTTACCAGTTGTAGTAATCAGATACATATCTATATGTATTAAATTCACTAATACCTTACTGTAAATTAAAGTCTGATCCATCTATATATATTTCATGTTCCATCTAATATGTATATACTAGTGTATATGTATTTTCTTTCCTACATACTTATTTATTTAATTAAATTAAACAAGACAGTCAATACCTCACAGTCGATCGCTCTGTCACGCCACCACCCACCGTGGTCGACACCTGTCACGCAACTCAAACCATACCACGATCGATCGCGAGCCCTTCGCGATACTTGAAACCGGCTCCTTTACTTCACCGTCCCCGACGCTAGAACCCACTCGCGAATGCGCGCTTCAGGCTTTGATTGAGAGGCTAGGTTTGAGTTCAAGCAGCTCGTGAATCCTAAAGGCGAATAAAATCCTGAGCTCGACCATCGTACGCCTTCGAATACGCCTCATCCCCCTCATTCTTGCAATCGCGAGTCGCCTCCCTTTCCTCCTCCATTCGCGTGCCCCGAACGCTCGTGAGTGCCATCGCGACCTTGTCGTCGCTCCTCTCCCTCCTCGCTCGCGAATTCGACCAGAATCGTGATGCCCTATTTTGATTTGAGAAGGAAATATTAAAGAAGGAGTAGATTTCGTTTGAACGAGAGGGTGGTTCCAGTTTTCTTTTTTAGTTGTTCGGCCATCTGTTTTGATTTTGGCTTCTGATGGAAGACAAAGAGCGCGTGATGAAGTAGGGCGAAGTAGGTCGGCTGAAATGAAATAGATCGACTGTGTGAAAAGAGTTTGACAGCTGAAAAGATGAATGATATTTTAATTTAAAATGATTTATTATTTTCGAAGCATTTTTTCCTCGTACGATCACACGAAAGCTCCGAAAATTTCGAAATTTTAAATTCGATAATAAAACAATATTCCGGGTTCAATGAGACTGGTTTCGTCGAATTCCGAGACTGTGCCTCGGAAGGCTATTTTTAAATTCAATTTAAACAATATATTTACAAAACTGAACAAAACACTTTTAATTTCAGTTTTAAAAGTTCTATTGTCTTCAGCATCATTAATATGAATTTTTCGATCTTCCAAAATATTTTAAATTAGCTTAGTATACCAGATTTACTATTTTATCCAACTTCAAATAAATTTAATTTAATAGTTAAATTACTCAATAAACAGCGATATTTGAAATTTATGTAAATAATTAACCTTTGAATATTTAAAATTAATTAAATATTCCAATTTCAAATATACAAAAATTCCGGATTGTCACAATCGTGAATCCTGAAGCGTGTTCGAACGACTCAAATGCACCGAAATATTTTCCATCGTGCCTAAGTTTTGATGTGCGTACGAGATGTAAACAAAGATTCTTCCAGGCAGATCCAATGCTCTAAATTAGTCACTAACCTCTATAAATTAGCACCTAGGCTAACCTTAAATTCAGTAGAAAACTTACAGCCTACCGAAACACTTCCAAAATTCTCCCTCTCCACTTCTAATTTTTTTTAAATTAAAATAAAATCAGAGAAAAAGAACAATAGGAAATCAGATCTGGAAGGAGCAAGCTTACGGAGGTCGATTATCTGATGAAGCATGTTGGTAGAGCTTGGATCTAAGGTGAGTGGTAATAGGCTTGATAAGTTGATTATTACAACTAAATTTAACCTATTCTACTTGGTATAGGGTGTTAGTAGTTTAAACTGTAAATTGTAAAACCTAATTATAAAACCGAAATTTGGGTTAGGAATTGAAGTTACTGTAAATTAATAAACTAATAAACCCCTTTTGAATTGAAACCTTAAAACCTGTTCACCATAGATTAAACAACTGTAATTAAATTGAGTAAATCTATGAAATTTGGAATATAGATCGGTCACTATAGTTGCTTAGATTTCATTGTAAAGAAGTAATTAAAATAATTAACATTAATTAAAAATCGAATCAAAAATCAAACGAACCCTAATTTTTATACTGTTATCGATCGACCGCAAGCGGTCAACTAATATGGTATATCGGTCAACTGGTTATAGCTAGAATTGCAAATTCGAACCTCGATCAAAGGCCAAGGTTAAGAGTAAAATTAATATAAATATTAATTGTCATGTGAGCCTATTTAGGGCTATATGTATGTATGTTAGGATCTATGGGAAAGCTAGTTCCATATGAGATGACGCTAGGACGTTGCAGTGTTGGGTAAATACTCTTTACCAATGGGGGGTCGATTATTTGATCGAGGGCGATTTTTATTGCAAATGGCATCCACATGAGGTTCTACGATGGACATGCAGCACTAACTGATGCCTGATGAAGTGTATGGCTCGACACAACACGACTCCTTGGTATGCACGATTCTTACACGGCATGATACTGTGTGGTAGATAGATCTTGGGGCGTGCAGTAAGAGGCGTATACTACGTTGGAGAGGTTGGCACGGATGTAGACAATGAGACACCCTAAAGAGTCAGCATTTCATGTTCCCCCTTGATGTGTAGTTGGATTACGTGTAGTTATAGTTATGGGAAATTTGTTCCCATATAGCCTAGTAGTGGTGTTTCCATTTCTAGTGGCCTAGTGGCGGTGTTTAGATATCAAGTAGATCTAGGAGTGGTGGTTGATCCTTAGTTATTGAGGTTCGATTCGTAATTCGATCCTTGTAGTAGCATTCACAAGTTGTAGTGTGGGTGTGTGCTGGATTAAAACCCTTAAGTATTGAACCGTAGGAATGCATGGACACTTATAGAACACCCTAGGTTACTTAGAGTAGGATTAAAGTTAACTGCACATGATCACCATATATTAAACTTGTACTCATTCACCAGACATTTGTCTGACCCACCCTTTTTCCGTTTCTTTTTCCCTATCATAGGTGGATAGGGCAGCAAGTGATTGGCCTATTCTTGGTACTTGGAGAGACGAGCCCATCACGGGAGTTGCTTGTTATCTTATTTACTCTCCATGTATCCATGTATCTATCTTATCAATACTTTATATTACCTTTATCAAACTTGGAGTGATATTTTCCATGTACTCTGTATTTGACTACGTACTGATTTTCTGACACTATGTTTTGGGATATTTTCTAAGATGGATATTTTTTAGTATTATATGTTTTGTTCCTACCACTGTGAGTTCGAAAAGTGTAGATGATGTGCAAGTAAATGTGTATATATTTACATCCATATTTTATCCATTTTTATTTAAATAAATGTCATATTTGGGTATTTTAACATGTTTAAACCAAAATTCAATTATTAGCAGGGGGAAAATGGTCATTTTTGTGCATGTGCTAATTTGAGAATTTTTACTTGGACATTTTTTATGATTTTATAGGAATTTGGATGTAAATGGAAGAGGGTTTCATGGAGTATATGCATGCTCAAGAGAACACAAAGGAATGAAGAAGGAAATAATTCAAACTCATGATCATGGAGGACCCCACCCACTTACCTAAAACTACAATTAGAAGTTAATTTACAACTATGTGGAGGTTAAAGCTTCATGCATATTTGATGATGGATTAATTAGAGCCTAATGGTTACTTGGTGGCCACACTTCCTAAAGGGCATTTTGGGAAGCACCCTAAAAAGTGAATTAGGGTTTTATGCATGTATAACTAACCCACTTAGGTACATATAGATATCTTCTTACTCTTTAAAATTACTTAAGAAATTTGAATGCAAGTTGTAAGCTCAATGTTTCATGAAATAAAAATGGCTTTCTAGCCTCTTTCTCTTTTCTTTTCTACATGCTTCTCTTTACTTTTATGCTTATGTTTATTTCTACGCTTTTTTCTTTTCATTGTTAATAGATTAGATTTACATTCATGCAAGTAGTGTAGCTTTATTTTTTTATGCAAGTAGTTTAGTAGTTAATCTCATTTTCTTCCTTTGCTTATTTTCTATTTCTTTTGCTTTTTAATGTTGAAATTTACAAGTGTTGATATGATAACACAAATGAGTAGCTAAACCCATTCAATTTAGGAGTAATGAAGCTCTCTAACTTTATGTAAATTCAACATTTCTATGATTTATGGTCTCATTTATTTGTGCTTCATGAAAATAGATTTTGATTAAGTTTATACAAGTGGGTTTGATAGCTTATGTTGCATTTGCAAATAAGCTATTCTTATTCAACATAAATACAAATTACATCATCGTTTGCTAATTGGATTTTGATTTTGAAATGAAAGTAAAAACTAAATTTGATGATCTATATTACTAATTACAATAGTAAATATATCATACTTAAAATAGATTTTGCTTTGACTTCATTTTCATGAGAATTGATAAGTGGGTTATTTGTTGTATTATAGTTTGATGGTTTAAGTTATGTTAATTAATAACATAAATAAACCATACTTATGATAAATACCATAATTATTTCACTTAATATCAAAAATAAAGATCATAGATTGTTTGTTTGTTGATACACAAAAATATGAGAGTGGATTTGCCTCTATATTGTTCTCTAATCTCATAGTTTTTAATATCATTTTCATTCTAATTTTAGCTTCATTTTGTTTACAAATTGTAGTTTACAATTTTCTCTCCACTTTGGTCTAATTTGATTGATTAGAAAAATTATAAAATCTTAAAATTTCCCCTGCTGATCGACCCGTATTCGCCACGTACTAAAATTGTAAGTCATGCGCTTGCGGTAATTTTATTATAGATTTTTCGGCGATTATCTAAACCAATAGAAAATTCGTCATTAAACAGTAGAATATTTTTGATTATATCCGTTCATTGTTAGTCTTTGTAATGTTATAAAACCCGATATCTCGTATTTCTCGATGTGCCGCAACTCCGAAAGTCACAATAGGCTTTGGATCGGTGTGTCGGGAGTTGCGGGTTGTCACAAGTAATTAATATATAATTTTCAAAATCAATTAAAATTATTTAAAATTATATGAACTAAGTAAATAAATTAAATGTTAATTAATAAATAATATAATATGCATGTATTATGATATATATGTATTACCATAAATGTTATAGTATACATATTCATTTAAAATGTTTAAAATAAAATAAAATAAAATAAATTAAATTAAATTAAATTAAATTAATTTAAATGTTAATTAATTAATAATGAAATTGGTTAAATAATATTTGATTAATAAAAATAATATAAAATTATACATAAGAATATTATATAAATTAATTAAAAATATGAACTATTATATATGAATTAAACTTAGTAATATGAATATACAATAAAAGGTGGAGCGATAATAAATCCAAATTAGATTTAAGAAATAAATACTCTTTAGTTATTGATATTCCTCAAGCTAAAGATGTTATGTGTAGTACTATCAATATATGGAATAGACGAGATAAGATATATGCACATATTTGTTAATATTCCACAAGATATGTGCATCTATACTTACGTTGTTGCAAAATGATAGGTAAGAGTTAATAATCTCTTTTGATTTGTTGATATTCCCCAAGGTCGAAATGAGATTATGATAAAGACCATGGGTTAGGAGTGGTATACGATACAACCAATAAGGTGTTATCCATTGCATTCAAGCCTATTATTTGTTGATATTCCTTAAGGTTAGAATCCTCAAGCATGCGAGTCCTAACACTCACTAGAGAAGTCAAATGACTTCTATGTTTCTCTTAGGATTTTGAGAAATATAAAAGTCTAGTGGAAGCTTATTAGTAAAATGAAATATAATGTTTAACCTTACTTATATTATAAGAACATTTGCTATGAATTTAATGTCCTAATCTACTAAATTAATTTTCAGAAAAATGTCTACACCAAAGTTATTTTTTGAAAACGACACACTTTAATATTATTATATTTAGATTTCTCAAAAGTACCAAAGCTTTAAAATTGATTCAAATCTATAAAAGTAAGAGTATAACCCTTAGTGTCAAGATCAAGTAGAGAAGAAGATATGAAGAGTATAAAGGTCAAAAAGTCATCTTTAAGTTGCTTTAGTGCTTCTATTTATAGTTGAAATCATCCATCCAAGTCACCAAATCATGGTAAAGTAAGTAAAACTTCAGATCCGAGAGAATAGGGAGGAAGATCAAATCAATTTGAAGAGAAAAATGATGTCGGCAGCAACCACAATTTTGGTCGATACCGACCATAATGGTTGTGCCAGTAAGTCGAGCTACCTCATATTTTTCAAAGTCTTAAATATCCAAAGTCCAAAGGTGGACACCCTTCAGGACACTCAACTCGGTATCGTTCACAATTGTGGTCGGTACCGACCATAATGACTTTGCACGAATCGACCCCAAAATTTTTGAAATGCTAGTAACAGCCATTTCAAACATGCCGCCGAGCTTTTGATCCATTTCGTCTTTATCTTGGAATCTAGATCAACTTAGAAGCTACTTGGTTCAAACTTTAGATAACACTTGCCCCCTAGTGTAAGATTTTGTGAATCAAAGCGTGCTTTGGACAAGGATAAACAATATTATCAAAGTTGCCTAAGGGCACCGGGTAGCCAATCATCATACGTGAGGCATCATATCTGTTATGAAGATATTCGTTCATTACTTCAAATAGTCGGCGTACCATCTATTCTTCTTTAGCAATCAGGCCAAAGTTCTTATCATCTTGGAGATAGTGTCATGCATAGTGGCCAAGTATGGTTTCCTTCATTTTCTTTTACTTTCTCTCCTTTTTTAGTGAAATCATGTTGGTACCGGATATGATTTGTGAATGGTCGTAAGGGTGTATATAAACTCTAGATTTAGAACATTTCACTTCACGTGCCTTCATTACCAGCCCCGACTTTTTACCCCTCCTGAATTCCAACTTTCGACACCTCCTCAACGTCTTGAGCTCATCCCATTCACCGCCACCTTAACCAGCACTGTCGCCGTTTATCACACAAGCACCAAGAATAGATTGACACAGACCTCACATCCACAACCTCCTTTTGTCCTCAGATCCAGTTCGAATTCGAGGTGGGTTTCTACCCTAGGTTCGTGGTGTCATCGTTGCTGTCAAGGACATAACCACCTCCAAGCATTTTCCATTGCCGTCATACTACGACCAAAGGGGATGTTTACAACTTTCGATTCATGGTCGACCACTTTCCTATGTTTACAACTATCGATTCAAGATCCAGGTGGCTTTGGGAAAATCTTGAGTCTTACACAAAGTTAACACCAAGACCCCTCGAGTTTTTACCGATTTCTTCCCCACCTGGTGGTAGCCTTTGTGTTATTGTTTTTCGCGCTCCAGACTTTCCCATGGTCAACTCTAATCTTGTGATTTCACCAAGCTTTCACACATGCAATGCATTACAATTGGCTTTATCGAGTTTTTGTCGAACACGAATTAATGTTCAGTCTTTGGTGAGACGGTTTTGTAGAAAAGTCTTGTCAAATGCACTTCAGCATCCAAATGGATCATATAAGTCAATATTCCAAATCATAGCACAGTCTTATGTTCCTACAAAAAAGGTTCTATGTTTCTTCAGAGAATGATTCTGTTATCGTTCACTCTACGATAATGCATAAGATCCAACATACAGTTCCTTCGTCGAACGGAACTTGTTTGCCAACACAAGTAGGTTATTCTACACAGAGTGATCCATACATCATGCTTCGAACACAGGTGTAACAACCCGCATATTTTACGATTGTATATTTAAATATAGCATCATTAATCAGATTAAAGTCCAAAAAGCTACTTTTTGTAAACAGTCGAATTGGGACTCGAGACCACTTCCATTGAGTCCAAAATGGCGTTTACAACTTTTTTGAGTATAAACATCGATATGTTTGGAGTTGAGTGAATTTTCTATTTTTCTATTGGGCTTTGGGTTTGGGTTTCAGCCCATCAACCCATCTGATACCCTATACTCCACTCAACTTCCTTCATTCATTTTCATTTCCTAACACTTTCAAGCTTAAGAGAAAAATGGGGGAAAGAATGGGAAATTAGAATTCCAAACCCTAGTTTAATTAGGAAATTCAAATTCAAGCTCTAGGAAATAAAGAGAAGCTAAGGTAAGCACCATCTTCTTCTTCTCCATCTCAATCTCTCTTCAATTCTCAGAAATTCCTAACCCTAACCTAGGAAAAACTTCACCTTTGATAATAGATTGAAGATTCTAGAGGTGTGTTGAAGAGGAATTGTTCTTGCCTTGTTTTAAAAGCTTCTCGTTCATTGTTTTTGGGTTTAAAGGTGAGTTCTTTAACTCACATCTACGTCTATAGCTATCATTGTTGTTAGGTATGAATTCCTAACATTTGTGCATATTCGTTTGCTTTTGATTTGTATTGATTTGGTGAACTTTCCAAATTTTGGTGTTTTGGTCCAATTTTATGAAAATCCTTCTATGGATATTTGGACATTGATATTCGGGGTGTATCGAGGAGTCTTTAAGGCCGGGTTGTCGCTTGGCGTAAATCCTTAGTCGCCGTTGCTCGTCCGATCGCTTCCGATATGTTTTGGCCACTTTGGCCTAGGCAAATTGTTGCCCAGACCAGGTGACCAAGTCCAGACGTCTGGTTTGGACCTAGAGCAAAATTGTATGTACGCAAAATATATAAAAAAAGTCAGAGACTATTTCCAGACGTCTGAAATTCAAGATCAGACGTCTGGATGAGTCTCAAATGTCTGACTTGAAGTTTCAAACGTCTGGGGGTTCTCTGGATAATTTCCAGAGAACGAAACCAGACATCTAGATTCAAAACCAGACGTCTGGACATGGCTCAAACGTCTGTTTTGATAATTCCAGACGTCTAGGTGGCTTTCTGAACTATTTTTCAGAAAACAAATCCAGACGTCTGGATTCCAAATCAGACGTCTGGAAATGTTTATTTTTGCCTAATAAGGCTGTTTTGTGTGGATTTCCTATTCTAATCGATTTTTGTTGATCCAGATATTTGTTATCACTTATTATCGACTTTGATGACTTCTTTCTTTGGATTTTTGGGAATATCCATTTGATGGATTTGATATCGATTTCTATGGTTTTGATTCACGACTTCGAATGTGAATCTTTGGTGATTGATTGTTTCTACAATCATTTTTGTGATTTGTCACTTCTAAATACAAAGGTTTCTATACTAGTAGTAAATACTCAAACTCTTTCATCAAAACGATTTCAGCACTATTTTAAATACAAAGCTCGTTTTTAAAACCGTTTTCCAATCTATTAGTATATACAAACCTTTACCTCATTCGTACGAGAAATCTAATTAAACGGCTTAGTAAAACAAGTGGTATGAAACGCTTGCGTTTACTTCGTCGGTTAATTCTTGGACTTGTTCGATTGAACTGTTGTGACAATTTTCGAGTGGAAATCTACAATTTGTTCGTAAATATTTAAGTTAAGCTAGTGGTTATGGGACATGAAGCTAAACTCATATATTTACTGGCTTAGTGTAATTCACACTTTTTATTGATCGATGATGATCATTTTGTGATTTAGACTAGCGATGTGCGATGTCTATTTGTTTGTGTGGAGACTAAAAACCCCGTTTGTGGAACTTCGGTTCAAATTTGGCGGGGTAGCGACCCGTGGTCTTCGAGCCGTTTGTGGAGTTTTGGCTCAAAATTGATGGTTAGCGACCATGGAATAGCGTTCCGTTTGTAATACACGTGTTGGTGAGTTTTCATGCTTCTGTTTGTGATAGGCCTTCCCCCTTTGTGATTTCTGGATTTCTAATTGATGATTTCTAGAATTTGTGTTTCACCAATTTTTGTGGATTGAATTGATAAGCTCTATCAATATTTGTGTTTTGCTGAATAAATTAAAGAGTTTGACATTCTTTTGGTGTTTGAGAATATTTGAGATATTGTATGATTTTTATGTTATTTGATGTATACTTGTCACAGTATGGCATTTTTGTTATCATACGTTTTTGGTCATATCTCTTATCCTATCTCATTTTACCTGATATTTATTGCTAGACTTATCCGTTTATTATTTTCTTCTTAAATAATACTCGGGTCAGACCGAGATATTTCAGGTGCTCCTTCTTGACTTCTTATCAGGAACCATCATCTGATTTTTGGCTAACTACTTTAGATTAGTAGTTTTGTTATTATACATTTGAGATATAGACTCCTTGATGTATAATTATTCTTTTGTCTAGCACTTGTATCTATTCTTTTGTGATGTAGTGGATCTTGTTTGACCACTACTTTGATGTACACTTTTATGTGTTATATTCATATCTGATTCCGCCTTTGTGATATGAATATCTGTGACTGATTTGTGTTATGTTTATTTCTATATTTTTTTCCGAAGACTATTTAGCCACTGTGTGGTAGCTTTGAGTTTGTATTAGATATGTCGGATTTCCTCCAGAAATGAAATGTAAGTTATATTATCTGACATATCGGTACTCGCACAAAGCAATTACATAGATGGTCGCTCCTCAACAGCCTTATTCTTCGTGCTAGTCGACGGCATTACCCCATAGTGTCCTTGGCTAGCGTGAGTATAGAGGTGGGGCGTCACAACAGGACGCACACTACATAGATTGACAGGTCACGTTGCCCTAATCCTATTAGTCAACACATGTCAACATTTGTTGGGTTTTGCATATTGGCTACATGGGTTTTAATTAAGTAAATTTCAAAATAAAACATACCCGATTGCATTCACTATCAAGCTTTTCAGTTTAGAATGACTCGAAGATCTCCTTGCTTTAAAGTCGATACCGATCCATCTACTCCTTCCAAGGTTGGTTCTTCTACTGTTGAAACCTCTACGTCTACTTCATTCGGAGCAAGACGTTCTATAACATTCGAACTTCAAATGTAGGCCGTTCTAGTAGCATGTCCTCCACTAGCTGAACAACGCGCCCCAATGGTCTTAGATAACCCTCCAGACAAAAGTCTGTAATTACTAATCGTATACACACTTCATTTTAACTACCACCATCATGAGGTTCCAAAGAGAGACATACTACTGCCAACGATCGATCAACGAGTGCACAATCGACCAAAGGGATACACTGCATGCAAAAAAATACATGTGTTTAAGTGGAGTTGTTCCGCCTTTCAATGAATTCCTCAAATTCTTCTTGAAAGGGATTGGACTAGCTTTAACATAGGTGCATCACAATGGATAAGCTCTACTCAATTCCTTGTACATCCTTTTCATGATGAGATTGCATCATACCTCAAACTTTAGGGAGCTTACTTATCTTCCAAGCTTGAAAAAGTGAATGGAATCCCTCTCCTTACTGATCATTGAAGCCTATAATTGCCACAAGGTTATTGAGGCATTTCACAACAAGCGCAGTTACTTCAAAAGCAAATGCTTTTTCGATTGCTATCCTTATGGCTTTAACTACCTCTGGTTATCTGGATGTAAGTCTCCTTTTCTATCATCTTTCCTTCATTTGGATTTTCCTTATCCAAATGCTTAATTTCTTTTCCCCACTCTTTATAAACCTTCTCGATCAAGACGATAACAGAGCACTTGACGATACTCTAAAGCTCTTGCAGGAAGCCGAACACCAATTCTGCACTACCTCCTTCTTGCTTACCAATGAGAGGCTTCACTAGTACGATCTTCTATAACCGACAAATATCTATTCCTCTTTCGCTACCCTCTAAAACATCTCGGGCTGGCATCGGGTCTTCTACCCTCATCTACGATTCTGATAACGATGATCAAAGGGATGGTGAAGATTAAGGTGGCTAATTGAATGTCGATGAAGGATAAGAAAGAATAGTGGAATATAATGAATTAAGGGAATGAGATGAAGGAAATGGAGGTGAAGAAGGAAGAGGACAAGAAGGATAAGGAGAAGAGGAAAAAGAAGGAGAAAGGGAAAAAGAAGGAGAGGAAGAGTGAGAAAGAGAAGAAGAGGGATGGAACCCAGGAGATGACGACGACGACGAAGACTATAGCCTTGGTGAGAACAAGTTATATGAGGAGACATCCCTCGAAGGAGATGCAGTTCCTATCTTGCCACATCCGACATAATTGGTCATCAGGCTTTCTCAACAGGCTCCCAGTCCAAGTCTAGCACAAATTGGTAATTTAGCACCTGAAACAACCCCACATCTATACCCATACTATTTAAGAGTATTACTTAGTAATAATGTCAGATAATATGAGACTGAGGCTATATGGGGTACATACGTGAATATTCCTTGGGCTAACTCTGGTAATTATTTAAACTTCAGATACAACTCACCATGAAATGTACATGGTATCAACACAAAGTAATAAACACGTGTGCCTACAGGATAGAATAGTATGTAGTATACAGTAAATAGCAGAGAACACAGAGCTAGAATCGCAGCGATAATATATAATACAAAATATACAAGGTATGTCTAATATGCAATATAAGGATATACATACATGAAATTATATAATACTCAGATGATGTATAATAATACTACATAATGGTCTTCTCTATGCACAAAACAACATAAGCTAGTCATACTGTCCTTATACCTGAAAAGTCTCGGACTGACCCGAGCATTACTTAAATAATACACGGGTCAGACTATGTCTAAATCAAGAGTTAATAATATACATATGTAACTCGATATATGCAGAGTATAATAATATGATAATATCCATAATGTTAATAAATATGTGGTAATGTATGCATGGTATAATATTAAAAATATTATAAATAATCGCAAATGCATCACTTAACATTAAATTTTAGAAAACCATCCATAAAGATGTCGTTACCAATATAGAGGTTTATAAAATTAGAAATCATGGAATCAACATCAAATGGGTGAATCATCCATATCTAGAAATCGTTATCAAAATCTAGAAATCATTAATAATGAGATATCATCAAGTATGGTTAGGCTAGTTCACAGTAATGCCCAAGTATATCTCTCAATCTCGAGTAGTAGAATACTAACATCAATATAAATATAGGCCCCCTATCAAAGAAATCATATATAATAAAAGATATGAGAACCAACTATACTCTGGACACCTATCCAGATATAATCTTATCTTCTCATATGTGAATAATAAGAATATATCATGATGGGGAATGACCGTACGATAGACACGAAGTCCCAAGTAGATTCATACATACACGTACATACATACATATACATACATACATACATATATATATATATATCAATATGTGGTTACCTAAGCCTTGGTCGCCTAATCCATATCTATACTTAAGTGAGGCGTATAAATAGTATATGCCAATCTAAAACTTCATTAGAACCAAAAGGGAGATTGATGTCCACACGTTGGCTCTAGAGTAGGTTCACCTAACCCGACTCCACAGTCTTCGGTTACCTCAACGGTCATCGTGACAAATATCCACCTATTGCTCGTCTACGCGAAGCACTCGGTCACGACCCTACACTTGCCCCTATAGCTAATAGACTACTAGTCTAAGTGACATAGGAGCTATATGGCACCTACCCTTGGGTCACCAAACCCAATATATGTACTCTCAAGGTGTCATAGATTTGTAGCATGACCCCACGATCAAGCTGCTAGAGTGGATTCTAGCCATTTGTTTCTCTCCCGCTAATAATATAGGAGTATATCATGACAGTGACACATAGTACTAATAAATATAAGGGCACCTACCCTGCTCACACCTATGAGCATCACCTCACGTAAGTTAAATCTCATACTATTATTCACGTCACGTGAGTGCCATCTACTTACAATGAATAATCGAATAAATATCATATTGTCCGATACCACTTTGTGATATTCAAACGTTTATTCACTACTTGTAAACTACACTCAATCTCCATAATATTCTATATAATGAGTCCAAAGAATAACCAGAGAAATATTACCAAAAGTCTCATACCAAACGGTATTATAACTTTGTTTATCCAAATTCTCCGCTAAATGATTTAAATATCCAAAATAGAAATATTTCAAAGTGGTAGTATCACTAAATCGTGCTAAAGGACGTCATTACCATATCATATCAAAACACTATTTAAATCAATATCGATGATGAATCATTCATGTGTTCAAAATCAATCATATAAAAGGAAACAATAAATATAAAATAAAATATTTTAATAAAATATTCTCATTAAGTATAAGTAAGTAATTCTAATTCAATATACTATATTTATTTATGTAAATTCAAAGTTTCCAAAATCATTAACAAACACCATAAAATCATTTGATAATTTAAAAATGAATTTACTAAATGTTTATAATTTTTCACTTAAATAATAATATTATTAAATTACTACATTTAATTATTAGATACCTTTAAAATAGCTTACAAAATCAAATATATTACTCAAAATAATCATTTCAAAAATTTCATAATTAAATATTATTTATAAACTAATTTTATAATTATCCTAATCAATATTCTTTTATCCCTAACCATAAAATACATTTCTAAAACATTAGATTATACTCAAAATTCATAAAATACACTTTCAAATACCTAAAATATTAATTAGAATTTACATAAAAAAATTATGAATTTTGATAAACTTCTTAAATAATTATTTAAAATCAAATATATTTATAAATTATCTTTTTAATTAATGTTTCTTTCATAAAATAATTTAAATAAAACATTTTAAAATTCACTTATCAAATACCAAGTCATTACTTTTCAAACCTATTTTATTTATAAATATTTTACATTGATTTTTATATTAATTATATTTAAATATATATAATTTTTCTTAAAATTTGCACTAACCGGTCGCTACCACCGATCGACCACTAGCGGTCCACCAGTTAAACCTAGGCAGTCGACCAGTTCTAGCTACCGTGACAAATATATATGCCTGAATTTGATCGATTCAGGTAATCTCCTCCTCTTACATGTTGTGAATCACAATGAACACACAATATATTCAAACATAGCTTCCTTCAAACATCTCAAATATGTTATTCAAACATAGATTTGTGAGTACCATACTCACTTGAAGCTCTTGTTCTTCTTCCTTTTGTTGTTCCAAATCTCAAACTCCAACGTATCAATGAAACTCAAATTCCTTGCGTAAGTGGATATCGAAGTCAAGATGCATGTATCCAAATTTGGGAATATATAGAATTTATTAGGATTTTATTTTGATTTTTAAAGTGGTGGAGTACGGATAGGATGTCTGATTTTTCTCAAAAACAAAGAAAGTAATCGTTTAAGTAATATTTATAAGTGAAGATGAATTATCTTGAGAAAGAAACATCTAGATATAAGGATGGAGAAGTTTTGGGCTTGGGCTAGATGGGTTTAAGCTATTTGGGCTTAAGGTAGAAAAATATATTTATTTATTTTTATTTTATTATTTCATTTGTTTTTTATACTATTTTCTATTAAAAGAAATCACAATAAAATCCTAAATAAAATTTATATCTACAACACTTAATTATTCCCTAGCATTATAAAATTTTCTAGAATTTATTTTTCATATTTTAACTCATTTAAATATAAATATCCAATATTCACATTTTAAGCTCACTTATTAAATAAATTCCAAATTAATTTATTTCACAATCTTTTTAAACAAAAATTATTTTCGAAACAATTTAATTTCATCACAAATTACTTTATTATCAAATTCAAATATTCCAAATATCTAAAAATAATTTTTTTAAAAATCCATTTTAATTAATTATTTTACTATTATTAACTTTAATTAATTGATGCTCAAAACCGGGTTGTTACAATGCCAATTCACCACTTATAGGATCTTTGGAGAATGTTTTTGCTTGTTGAGTGATATTGGTGTTCTTTCAGCAATTGGTATTGGATGTGCTTCTACCAAAGACATTTTGAATGCACATTCTGATGAATTTACCTTTCCATCTGGGGATATTCTTGATAAGGGTGATGGAACCCCATCCTTGCAACCCTCTGAACATGGTCTGTAGAATACTTTGGGAAATACTAACACTTCATGCTTTTAGAATCACGAACACCATTTCTCTACACTCGCTCTTAATCCAATGTTGTAGTTCTGATACACCTTCTTCTACTTTATAGGTATAATGGCAAGAGATCGTATTAGCTATCTTCGCTCAGGTGTTAGACAATACTGTTCATTAACTCCTGACCTCTACACACGTCGCCCTAGCTTACACCGGGAGTTGGAAGAGGAGGGAAGGAGAAGGAAAGACAAAGAATATCAGGCTGAAGAAGAAAGAAAAAAGTTCCAAATAGAAAAAAAAGAGTGCCGTGATTTGGAAAAGAAATTATGCGATTCCCGTGATCATTTTGGATGCGTCACTGGTGCTTCTAACCTGCATACTTCATCCCAGATTCCTCAACGGCAACCTCCGACAACTCACCCATTGATTACCATTGTCCTAAGCTCCCGTAAATCCAAAGTACTCCGCCTCCGTCCCCTCCAGGCCGCTTCACAACTATCAATACTAGGATGTAGGCAGCTTTGCCTGATTATTACCTAATGGGAGTCATTTGACTACAACGTTAAAAAATTTCTCTCCAGGTTGCCAACCATAGGGTTGAAAGAGTTAAGGAAATAGTATATCAATTCTTTGAGTGGAAGAAACTAACCAAAGCCCTCTTTGACATTAATAGAGTTATAAAACACTTGTACAATCATCCGAGTTAGTGAGGAAGACTAATGACAATATAGTGGTCGGTTGCAAAACCAAAATGGCTGACATCACCAGAGAGAGGGGTGAAGCTCTAAAATCCGCTAAGCATGCGGAAGAGCTAAATATGGAAATTTTGAGAGACCATACCCAAGCTACTAATGTACCGAAATATCAAATTAAAACGGCCCACTAAGAGAGAGCTCGCGACACAAATCAAGGTGGAGAAGTTACAACCTAAGGAGTTAGAGTAGAAGGCACTTCAAGTCGAATTTGATGGCCTTAAGACCAGTTTAAAAGCTAAAAAAGATTCCAAGGCCCAGTTTCAGATCAACCATGTTGTGGCTAAAGATGAAATCGCAGAGCTTAAGGCCCAAGCTACTAATAATAATAAGGAGATGAATGCTACCCTCCAGTAGATTTTCGCTAACATCATCGAAAACAAGAATTTGAAATGGCTGAGGGGTGGCTATCCTGTCACATTGGCTATTTCTAGGGAGGAAACTCTTTGTCGAAGATTGTGGCCGGCAAAGGCATATAACTGAAGAAGAACCGAAGGCAAAACTCTTGGATGAGGAAGATATCGTAGCCCTGGAGAAAGGAAATGATATCTTAGTTAAATAAGATGCAGCTGCGGGAAAGGAAGCTATTGAGTGTCCTGCCAATTCTAGTGCATTGGATCAGGCAGAATCATCCACTATTAAATCCAAAGAGCTTGCAATAGAAATTTCAACTCGTGTGGTGGCCACCACTGAAGCCGCCCATCTTAAAACTCTTGACCCGGCCATAATAACTGTTTATGAACCTTACATTCATCTTCCTGTTGCCCAACCCGCCTAGTCATCTATTGAAGAGGGTGAAATCACTGGGTCTCCAACCAAAGGAGCTTTACCTGGCCAGGGTTTTTCTATTGTCTGCTTAGTGTTCGAGAAGCTTTAGTTCTCACTTGAGGTAGTCTCTAATCTTTACCTCACCGTCTATCAACTTATAGGTCACCCGTCGCTTCTTGCTTCGCCACCAACAAATCGGGGCTTGGATCCTAACACCATTTCTACAACGTAAACCTCTGTTACTACAGCGCCAATCGTCCCGACTCTCCTTCCAGTTTTGGCCTAAGCCTAGTTTCACAAAAAATAGAGGCATTGGAAGGATTTGAAGATGTTAATCAACCCCAGGAGAAAGATGCTACAATCATAAGTGCATAGGACCCTGATGACCACATCAGCATGGTAGAGAGGCTAAAACTCGATTTTGAGAAAATTAAAGTCAAGAATGAGATAGGAACCAAAAATCCCACTAGCTTGAGAAAACCAAACCCTACTCCAAAGCTTCTACCACTCAAATTCAAGCCTTCAAAAGGTCATGATGCTGGTGGTTCGTCGAAATTCTTTGACTCTGCCATTGACAACCCCAAGGAGCCCATGAACTAGATCACTGGAGGAGAAACTACACATGCAACAAGCAAGGGGAAAAAGGAGTAGGGTCTCAGCTTGGGTTTTTGTGAAAGCAATTCCTTTTGCCTTTGTGATGTATTTTATTTTCTTTCTGTAAATAGGCTGATATTGTACTGGGGCGGCTCCTACTATGCTTGTATTAAAAGTGAATGTAAATAAAAGAGTGTTATTTCTATACAATCTTTGTTATATTTACATTTATGCACCTTTTACTTTATGTTCCTACATATATAATATAATCATCCATGATGATATTCCATTTATATTATGCATGCCTGTGTCTATGCAAAGCCATTACTTACTGTAACTGTAATGACCTGCCTCTCGTAACATCCAAAATTCATGCACCCAAGCAACCAGATTCCCTACTGGTGTCATGGACAATATTTCATTAAGGATAAGGTATGTAAACATCAAATATCATAGAGCATATATTTAACTACACATCTAATTCTTACAATGGAAGGATATAAAATATATTATCAACATAACATGTAGATGACTAAATGTATATCATATAAAGAGACAGAAGATTTAACATCATAATATAATAATAGATGGTAAAATCAAATCCCATCTGAATACATGTCTCAAAATAATATATATGTCTTCATATAAATACACCAAAAACTAGATAGATATAATCATAGCGGTAAAATAGCCAGGGCTCTATAAATTGCCTCCAGCTAGTAGAGATCCCCCATCTCTTTGTCAACCCACTCAAAGAATAGACAACAAAGAAATAACAGAGAGAGGGTCAAACATAAAGTTTGGTGAAAAGAAACTATCACTAATCTATATTATTGCCGCAAATATATCATGAATAGTAGCAAATGGTGATACCCAAGGTAATAGAATCATACCTCAAGCTGTATCTTCACCTACATCCAAAATTTTAGCATATTTCTACTATCGTGCTACACTATATGATAAAACTATCATATAGAAAACAATACGACACCAATCATGACTCGACCTTCAAACACGCTAGACTAGTTGGTTAGGGTCTCCCGGTAAGGCAAAAACCTACCAAGTATAGCCGCTAATATAAAACCAACACTTGCGATGCTCCCAACACATCATTCAGCACCTAAGAATCGTAAATTGATATATACACGTGCCAAACTGCGACCATTTGTTTGTCATGAGAACTAATAACTAGTACGTCCCAGCCTATAACCCTTTCTACAACATAGCCTGAGGTTTATAGCCGTAGTACTGAGATAGTACATCTCCTATCCCTAAATCGCCGCTGCCTGAAGACGCATAAAAGAAAAAAAATCTCTCTTGCTAAAAATGGTCTATAACTATCAAATCCCAAGGCCAAGGCCATGGGAAACAGACTTAATATGTATACGCAATATCATATGAAATCATATATCGCAACACTTTAGTTGTCACATCTTAAAAGCACCATACGACACTATAAAAGTTACCATACAAATCCAAAATATCCTCAATCATCAACTAGGACCTAAATGTCACTTCTTCGATTCACCCTCCCGGCCTATCTCAAAATCTAGGATTTTTGGAATATGTGACTGAGTAGGTCTTGCGTGGGCTCAAAAATAAAGGTGCACCAAAACCAACCAAAACTTATTGGATTGTACCACTTGAAAAATTATGAACAAAGGTCTAAACCGCGTTTGAATCCGAGTTCGTATGAGAAAGTTATTGCATTTTGAAGTTTCAGCCGAATTGGGCGACAAATAATCGAAGTAACGTTTCAAACGTCTAAAATTAAATTTCAAATATCTAAATTAACTTATGTCCAAATTAATTTGCAAACATTTGAATCCTTCAGAAAATACATAGGAAAGTTTTGGGAAAAATTCACTAAAATTCGAACATCTAAATTTAATTTTTCAAAAGTTCGAAAACCTGATGCGCGCAAACTGTGAACTTCGAATGTCCATAACTTTTGATCTGTAGCTCCAAATGAATCGCTGTTTCTTCCATTGCGATCATGGAAAAATTCTCTTCAACCTAGAGATATGAAATCATGAATTTACACACTTTTTTAAGTAGTCTCTTTCCCTTGAGTGCTTTCAATATACGACTCCATATCATTGAAATACGTTGCACGATCATCATCCGACTCGAATTCACGTCCTTATTATTAGTCGTTCAATATTCAGTCGAGTGCTCCTTCATAATCAACAAACAATTTTGAGGCAAAGAACCTATTCCTAAACCATTCTAGTTTAATCACTTGATCCACCTTTCCAACTCCGTACTTCCACCATTCAAATGACAACTTCAACTATAATTGGATTACTACTCAATGATCCTACTTATCACCAAAATCAACTATCAAATAACACGATTCAATTCATACCAAACATCCAAACACATCAAGTTATATGATTAATAGTTCAAAAGAACTTATTTAACTAAATCTCATCTTTAAAATCACAAATCAACTTGACTACACAAACCTTAACCAACAATAGCACCAAAACATGATTTTTAACATATCTAGTGATCACAGAGTATAGAGAATAGATTCCACTCACCAAATCTCTTAGAAATCCAAGATCCAATGAAATCCACTTTAAGCACTCCTTTGATTCCCTAGACCTAGCCTAAATCTTCTCTATAACATACACTTGAAGGTATAGGTCTGTAGAGACCTCCCAACTTGAATTTAGGAATTTATTTAGGAATTTTTCGTTAAGAATTGAAAGACTTATGAAGATTTAAAGTTAAGGAAGTTAGATGTTCCATTTATCTTTAAAGGAGGAAGATTAGAAGTGAGGAGATGAAGAAGAAGGAAGCTATTTCTAAAATGATACAGGTGTATGGCCAAAAGACCATTTTGCCCCTTCTTTCTCTTTTCTCTTCGTTTTGCCAGCTTCATTCGATTTTAACAAACTTGATATGTATTCCATATGTAAATGACATTACGAACTCAACGGAATATATCTCGAGTCCTAATTTATTCAACTTTAAATTTTTTTCTTTTAAGTCATTAGTTTGTCTAATCTTCAATTATGTAGTTAATTAAGATTAATTACTAATGAAAATTACGGGTTGTTGCAGTGGCTTTGTACATATAAGTAAAATTTCGTGATTTCTTAGTAAAATTTCATTATTCACTTCTGTTTATCATCACTTAAGTGTTTCATTCTTGGTTAAAAAAATATATTTATTTGGCCATCTCTATGGCCAGCCTTGTTTATTCCGAGCTGTGCTCTGTCCAGCCGTAAACAAAGTTGTGGTTGGAGAAGCATCCAGCTTCGTATCATTTTCGATCTTTGGGAAATAACATTCTAGGTGTCTATCTATGGACACTAAACTTCGATCTCGCCTATCTCCAGGCATTAATCAAATTCGTTCTTAGACCTCCATCACTTATCATCAAGCGGGCGGGGTTCACTGAGCCATAAGTGCGGTTATAGTTATATATAGTACAATTATACATCGATCCCAATCTCCGAGGATCGATATTTAAGATGCTTATCTCCGAGCATCATTTTTCGACCTTGTCTATCTCCAAGCGTTGATCAGAACTACTCACCAACTATCGTCTTTATCTTCGGTCAGGGTAGTCTCAGCGGGCCATAAATGTAGTTGTGAAAACTTCAATTGTACACTAGTTTCTATCTCCGGGAATCAGTGTTTCGGTTGCTTGACTTTGGGCATCCCTCATTGACTATGCTTATCTCTAGGCACTTATCAAAGATCAAAGGGATAAGGGTGAATCATTCGATCGACCATACTGTGATCACTCTCCCATGACTTGATCATGGGTCAAAGGAGTTAGTCGGTATCCATCTTCGGGTAGTAATCATGTAGCACAAAGATTAGCTTACAAGAACACAGTTCCAATGGTTCCAAAAGCTAACTTTATTTATAAATGAAGGAAATGGCAAGTCCTGCCTTATTACATTACCTCCAGTTCACTAAGGTGGCTTATTTTTAGAAACTAAGACAAATAAATCTAAGTGAAATAGCATCATAAGTGCTCGCTATGCCATGCCCGCAAAATTGGGATCCCATCAACGGTTGATAGCTTGAAAGTTCCGTCTCCAAGCTTATGTTCAATCGCATAGGGACCTTACCATTTCGGACAAACTGCCCTTATACCAGGGAGGACTCATTTCAATATGAGGTACCCTACCTCAAAGATATGATTCCCAACCTCGACGTTGAAGTGTCGTGCTACTCTTTTTTGGTGAGTAGCTACCCTTAGTTCAGCCTCTTCCTATTTTTCATTGACCAAGTCGTGGGACTCAAGCAAGAGCTCCTCACTCATCTTTAGATCATAGTGTTTTCTTCGGTGGAAAGTAAATTCAAGTCCTATTAGAATAATGGCCTCAGCTCCATAGGCAAAAGCAAATGGGGTGTTCCCAAACACAGACTTATGGGTTGTTCTATAAGCCCTCAGTGATAGTGGCAACTCATCAATCCAGTTGCCGTGGCTTTTGTCAGATGTTTCTTCAGGATGGATTTAATGACCTTGTTCGACCCATCCACCTATTTATTCGCTTATGGATGTGGTACTACCGAGAAGCTCTTCGTAATTAAGTATAGATTGCATTATCAATAATGATTTTTTATGGAATTCCACATTTTCATATGACGTTCTTCACAACAAAGTGGATCACTTTCTTCATCGTGATCGTGGCTAGCTGTTCTGCTTCAGCCTACTTTATGAAGTAGTCCTCAGCTACAATAGCGTACTTAGCTCCGCCCTTCAACATCGGCAGCACATCGATTATATCAATTCTGATAGGAAGTTCAGATTAAGGATCTTAAGGCTAATTTAACACTAGAGGGGGGTGAATAGTGTTTAATGGATTTTAAGACTTATATGGACTAATTTAAAAATTATGATATAAGCTAATGCAGAACTTAATTAAAGAACAATCACAGAATCAAACACAGATGCAGAAAGTAAATAAAAAGCGGTAAAAGGAAAGAACACACCAGATTTTATACTGGTTCGGAGTTACCCAATGTCCAGTCCTGTACCAAGGCAAAACACCTCATATAGATTTTTATTAAATCAATATCGAGATTACAATCCTCAATTTCTAAAGGCCTTGAGGTACCATCCTGTCTCTCGAGTCTGGGGCAAACTCTCTTGATTTACGGGCCACAAGATTACCCAATTGATTTCCAGGCACAACCACACCTTATAGAGAGACTCGATAAACGTTTGATTACAAATTGATCCTATAACTCTGAATAGCACTTTGATCTTCGAGAGAGGGCAGAGAATCAAACAAGAATGAGATTCTAATTTGATTCACTTGAGAATTCGGCAGAATTTCGGCACGATCTTAAAAATATGAAAATTTTAGAATATGAATTTGTGGAGAAGAAGGAGTGAAGAAAATAAGAAAATAGTTAGTTAAAAAATTCGTTTGTGATGGCTATTTATAGACCAGTAATGGTCATAACTATTCGTGAAGAGATTTAAACGAATAGACACTTCTTTTGAAAATTGAAACTTTTGAATTTAACGGCCACCATGTCGACATGGAGTATCCCATGATGTCGACATCCCTTAGTTAAAAAACAATGTGAAGTTTAAAACAAGAGTTTATTTAAAAAACAAAAACAAAGAACATTTTAAGGCTAAAACGTCCTTTTGAAAATCATTTGAAAAGATAATTTTTAAGGCTAAAACATTTTGAAGAGCAGTTTTGAAAATCATTTTAAAAAGATAATTTTTAAGGCTAAAACATTTTGAAAAGCAGTTTTGAAAATCATTTTGAAAAACCATTTTGAAGTAGTTTTGCAAGCTTCTTCCTGCAGAATATCTCATCACTTCAGGACTCGAGAACTTGTACAAAACCAAGACATTTGTGGGTTTGTAAGCCACTTGTCGTAGGTTTGTAAGCTACTTGTCGTGGGTTTGTAAGCCACTAAGAAGGTAGAAATGGGTTCCATCCCAAATGAAATATGGAATGAAGATTTTCGTGCTATTATGAAGTTTTAACAATAAACTAGACACGTATCTTGAAATTTTGATCTTGATACTCTAGAGTCTTCAATCTTGATATCTCCATTTTGAATCTTGAGTCTTGAGTCTTTATACTGATCAGTCTTCAGTAATCAATACCTGCATATATATATATATATATATATATCTTGCATATACATATCTATCTAGACAATAGTGTTAGTATATATTTTATAATAAGATAAGTTAAAAAAGGTTATTGTCTTCAAAACCAACATCTCAGTTCCTAACAATCTCCCCCTTTTTGATGATGACAACCTGTATTTATAAAATATACTTACCATACCATAACTCCACCTTACTCCATGACTCCCCCTTATTCCAAGCCAACTACTATTTTATAACTTCTCCTCCTTTGTCATCAACAAAAACTTCCTACTAATAAATTCTTTGAACTTGATATAAGATAATCAACCATAATATAAATAGAGTAATCCATATATAAGTGTAATAAATGCTAAGTGTGATCATAAGTATGAAATGTGACCATAAATGTGAAATATGATCATGAGTGTGATCATAAGTGTAATCCAGTAGTAAATTAATCATCATCCAATCATATTTACAGTAGTTATTCAATCAATCGTATATACAAACCACACAAAATGTTTTAAATAAGTCAAGTCAATCTAGTTTAAAACACACCAATCAAATCAAACAAATAACATATAGAATGACTAGACATTCCTTGGTACTTCCACCCATCCATCTTCTCCAAAGATAGTGTAACGACCCGGAATTTTCGAACCCGAAAATTCCAGATAGTTAGAAGAAAAAGAAAGAGATAGAAGAAAGAAACAGAAAGAAGAAAGAAGAACAGAGAACACAACATCTCACATTCGCAGCGGATTAAATATAATAACAAATAATAATATCAGTTATACAAAGAAAACTGTATTTGTTAATTACATTTTAATACATCAGAGTTACAACATTCACAAATGTACTAGACAGTTAGAATTAACATGTCTCAGACAACTATAATATATCACAGCGGAATACACTCCATACGTTCCTGCCATCCAGCTCGCCTCCTGAGCTCCAGAACGTCCTTACCTGGAAATCTGTAATACTCGGTCTGACCCGAGCATTACATCAAAGTAACACCCGGGTCAGGCTGGAAACCAGCGTGAGTAAACTCATCTAACATGAAATTTCAATCCATAGAACTTATTAAACCCGGGGTAACTCGTACTTTACCACAAGTAAACAACTTATATAGTTAATACTTATTTCACAAAACAATATCTAAGTATCCAACTTAGTTTAAATGGTCCATACTATTCCAAACCGGCCTATTGATTTCACATATCAAATCTATAAAGGATCATTGTAGATTACAAATCGAAGTGGTTTCGGGTATTACTGATACCCAAACCCGGTCTCTTCGAATCAAATGTCATCTTAACCCAAGTTATCCAAGTGAAATACAATTCAAACTTAAATATAGGATGTCACTGTTTTAACTCAAACATATTATATCACATAACACTTCATATCAGCGATATCAATCAATTCAAGGTATTTAATCATTTATCAATCATTCATAAGCAAGATTAATCACTTTCAAAAATTAATTCAATTTATCCCTAATTAAATTAATTACTAATCTTTAATCACTTAGATTATCCTTACTTAACATTAATTAATCACAAACCAATTGATTTATTATCCTTTAATTATACATCTTAATTAATCATTTTTGATTAATTATCTCTTAATTACAATAAGTAATTATTCATTAATTATCCCTTTTTATTAATCATTCTTAATTAATTACTTTTTAATTACATTAAGTAATCAAATCTTAATTATAGATTAATTATCCTCAACCATTCAATAATTATCTTTAATTACTTCCATTAATTAATTAATGATCTTCTAATTACTTCATTAATTAGTTACTCTTTTAATTTATTACCTCAACAAGTAATTAATCACATTATTAATTAACCTTAACCCTTTAATTAATTAGTTATTCTTTACTTAATTAACTAACCCTTAATTAATTATATTAATTAATCCTTTAATTAATTATATTAATTAATCCTTTATCACTTAATCTCTAGTTAATGATTCATCTCCTAGTTCATTAACTATCCACTAATTACCCCATTAGGTAATTATTCCAAATTATAATAGTAATTAACCTTTAATTATCTCATTAATTAATTTAGTTAATTACTTTTGAAATCAACAACTTTAAACATTTTAAATTTGGAAATATATTCAATTAAATTCTCTTGAAACTTGATTTACATTTATTTAGAAAAGAACTTGCTTTTAAATTGATAATCTTAATTCTTCTTTACAAAAATTTAAACCTGTACAACCCAAAGCAAATCGAACCCGAGCAAAACTTTAAAAAACCCGAAGACACCACCGAGTCATCCATCATCTTCAGCTACTTCGAGGCAATCCCCTATCTACTTCGAGTTTTACCCGATATAAATCCTTCTTCCCCAAATACCACGAACAACCCAGACAACAACATACACGTGTGCACGTGCACACGCGATCAGACCAACTCCATCCAATGCTCCGACCATCCACAAGCCAGCGAACTTCCCCTGAGTCGTCACGAACTCCCAGATCGTCGATTGACTCAGCAAATCGAAAACGAACAACTGCGAGCGCCTGGAACCCAAACTCGATCGATGAAAACCACTCCGCGCCGCCGCCTACGACTACCAGATCATCGCCCATTTTGACAGAAGCTTCGCCAATCATTCCTCTACCTCTTCCCCCCCCACCGATCCACTCCGGCGTCACTCCGACATCGCAAAATGCCTGGAACCAACCTTCACCGAAATGAATCCTAAAACCCTACATCACCGTCTACACGACACCACGGTGATCGAGAATTTCTCCAAGCATTTTTCCCGAGCCTGTCCATTCCCCGACTACCCACAACCCCGATCCCGAGACTTCTCCGATCATCAATCACCAGAATTTTCCCTTAAACCCAATATCGTTCATCCCCAAATTTGTCAATGAATACTTTCTTAAAAATTTCAATTCCACCTTTAAAAATCATTATTTTCAATAACGTTTAAGAAGATATAGTTGAAATCAGAAATTATGATGGTTGAAATTTCAACATTCATTGGGTTTGCCTGTATTTTCAAATTTCCAGAGAAAACTTAAATGGAATTTACTTAAATTTATTTTTAAAACGTAAATCAGTTTTAAACAAACAAATCTTGTTTTGATCCTAAAGTCTAATAGTGATCAGAGAAAGAGAAGTTGATTTTTAAACAGGCTTGATGCCTGTAAACCTGGAACAAAATTGCATATGTCTGTTTTCCAGACATGCACAGCCAATCCATACATATATCCATGCATACTTGTATACATACAATAATTAATAACTTTACTTTAAGCATGATTCTCAAACAACAAGTCAAAAATCCAGATTTCAAAAGTTTACTCATAGGTTTTTATAAACAGAGGTATGCATATATATATACAGTATATTTTAAAGCCTGTTTTATCCAAACAACCATACAATTCATCCATGCAAACCATATTTATAACACTACTTTCATAAATCATCACAGGCATCAGGATATCAAGGGAAATTGGTTTCAAAAATAAGGTTTGCTCACAAAATTTGCAAATAGAGAGCAAATTTTAAGCCTGCTATATAAACAGAGACATGCACACCCAAACCATCCATATTCACACATATGCAAGCATCATTTTCATCCATGGAAACAACATTTCTTTGATTGTTTATCACAGGAAACAATATATAAAACATATTTAGCTATAAAAGGTGAAGTTTACTCACTTGTGTTTGAAACAAACAGAGCCTGGAAGTTTTTTGATCTAGTCTGATTTTTGATTTTGATTTTGTTGATCCTTGGTCTGAAATGCTTTGGGTTGATTCTTGGCCTTGATTTAGTTTTGAAGTTGCTTGAAGATTCAGGTAGATGATTTCTTGATTAATTTCAGGTTTGCAATCGCTGTTTTACGGGCTTTGATTTTGCTACAGATTACATTTTGAAGATAAAATCTTGTTTGATACTTTTCTGGTTTGAGAATTTTGTTACAGATTTTCTTTTCCTTCTTTGTTTTAGAATTTGAACTGATTAAAGAGAATGAGAGATAGGTATGAAAATGTTTATATTATCTCTTATTAATTATTTTGAAAAAAATAAAAAAAAAATATAAAAGACACTTGTTAAATTATTAAGTAACTAATTACACTTGTCATTAGACCTTATTCCTTTACTTACATTTGTCCTTATGCAATTCTTTTTAAATAATTTTAAAATGTTAATAAAAGCTTTTATATTTATCCTTATTTAATTTTAAACTAAGATTAATAATATTGTAAATCAATAACTAAGTATATATATACTAATGAAAATCAAATATACCTTATTTTTAAATCCAATTTATTTTAAGATATTTTATCTCTTAAAATTTCAATCTCAAATTCACATTCAATTTAATTAAATCAACTCATATATATATATATATATATATATATATATATTTAAACAAACACTTGTTTAATTAGTTTGAAAATAATAATTTTGCCAAATTAAATAATCATATTTGGAGATTATCAAATAAATATTTATCCAGATATAGATATTTATTATCGGATTTATTTGTTAAATTAATAAACCAATGTTTTAATAAATCCAATCTTGTTAATTACAGATTAACAGCTGACCAAAAATCCGGGTTATCACATTCCTCCCCCCTTAGAATCTTTTCGTCCTCGAAAAGGAACGAAGCAAGAATTTTTATTACAATGTTGATTATCAGTTAAATTATTCCTTAGACATCTTAATTCTTAACTCTTTTTGTAAAAAAAAAAAAATTTCCATAATATTTTAAAAATCTATATAATATTATCAAAATAGTTTTTATAAAAATATTTTTTTATAACTCGATGTCTCAACCAGTCCATCCTTGTTCTTACAGAAATTCGGTCATACGTTGATCAGGCGTAAGACTGAAAATCTATCAGTACTTGGTAAACCCGTTTTCGACACCTAGTGAAAATACTTGGAAAATAATTTTATTGAAAATATGGAAAACATTTTTGAAATCGAGGAAATATCTTTGGTAAGAATGCTCTGGAAATCATCACCCCCATCCATGGTCACAGTTACATCACGGGTTACGTTGCCATCGCAGCAAAAGTCCATGTAACTGATAACAGCATGGAACCCACAACAGATCGTAGTTACATTCCAGGGTTACGTTGCCATCACAGCAAAAGTCCATGTAACTATTGGCTCTCAGCGGCACACACGATTTCGCTGTCAAAATGAAACTTCTCCCACATAGGTCGCAGTCTACCGATATAAAATCAAACGTAGACTGTTGGCTCTCAGCGGCACACACGACTTTCGCTATGTTACCATAGTGTCATAGTCTACCGATATAAAATCAAACGTAGACAGTTGGCTCTCAGCGGCACACATGACTTTCGCTATGGTCTGCAGTAGATCGCAGTGACATCGAGTTAAACTGTCGTCACAGCATAACCCAAATGCCTCTGTGGGCACCAGCCCCTCGACTTTCGCTACACAAATAATCCTCAGGAACTAGTTTTGTCCGGACTCCTCACAGGATCAACTTTAGAAACCCCCCTTGGGGCTCAAGGCAGTACCACCCAGTGGTACTCCTGAGAAGTTCATTTCAAGGGAGCGCCTTTTTCCCCAGAGCTATACTCAAAACATTTTATACTATATACTTATAGTATCTTCAAATCATACCCTTTATGATTTATCAAAATCTCCTTTACACAAAATCGATTACCAAAATCGATAATTCTCAAACTAGGCTTTCCAAAATCCAAAATTGATTTTCCCAAAAATCAAAAGCCTTTTCCAAAATCATAGGTTCCCAAAACCTTTTTCCAAAATCATTCTCATAAGATCCTTTATATATATATAGATATATATAACTTTGAAAATCTTTGGATCATTTCAAACTTTGTATAAAACCTCTTTTATACATCAAATATTTCAAAACTCTTTTCTTCTGGCAATGGATTCAACAAGGGAATATTTATCTTATATAACAAAGATATATAACTTTATTTTATTCTAAATCAAATATTCACATTTGATAAAATTTTTATAAAGTTATTAACCCTATTTCTTTTCAAAAACCATTTTACAGTTCTTATCCACAAATCTTCAATATCAATTTCATTCAAATCCGTACGATGTACACATATCATCCGTACACAATATCAATCTGATCGCTCAATCGATCACACAATTTCACTTCCGAACTAGTATCGTCCACCCGACTTCCTAGTGCGGACTCAGATCTGGTTTCTTGATTAGAAACCGTCATTCTCCTTGCATAGTCACAACTATGATAGAGAATATCCAGAACCAATCAAAAATCCATATTCAGGTTCGCCGTCGAAAATCGAGCGAAAAATCCCAACTCGGATCGATAACACTATCTCGAAATTCTGTGTTCGAATCTGGATCAAATCACTATGCGAATAGATTAATATACGTATATCCTACGTATTTATCTTTATTGGTTATTATCCAAATCAATTCTCTTTTCTATTCACATTTCCTTTAATTCCATTCACTTATTCTCAATTGCTTCCATTTCCAATTGAGTTATTATTTCAATTACAAACAGTTTGAACTCTGACCTATTTAAATTTAAAAATAACTTGAAAAAGTTTAAAATAGATAAGAAATTGAAAAATAGTTATTAGTTTGTAAAATAGCTGTAAAATAGTTTAGTAGTTATAAAATAGTTAGATAATTGCAAAATAGTTTTTAAAATAGTGATTAGATATAAGTAACTAAAAAATAGTAATTAGTTTATAAGACAGTTTCAAAATAGTTAAATAGTTCCAAAATAATTGTAAAATAAGTATAAGATAGTTTGGGGTTTAAGAAGAAAGATTGTATAGTAAATAGTTTGAAAAAAATAGGTTTATATTAAAACAAATTACTTTGAAAATAGTCCAGAGTCAAACCGTTCAATTCCCTATCAATTCAATTTAAATTTCTACTTCCATTTAAATTGACTCAATACTTCAATTTCCATTGAAATTGATTTAATCCCAATTCAAGTTGAACTAACCTTAATTCCTTTCCAAATTCAAATCAATTTTCATTTGATTTTTAAACTTATTCAACTTTAATCACAATTCCAAATTAATTCAAATCAAATTCAATTTGAACAAATTTTATTCAAATCTCAACTTAAAACCATCTCGAATTATATAAATTCAAGTTAAATATTTTAAATATTGATTTAATCACTTAAGTCAAATTAACCCTTACTTTTAAATCAAATCAACCTTTAAACCAATTAATTCTGGATCCAAAATCCAAAATTCCATTTTAAACTATCATTACTTAACTTATTTTAAATTTCAAATTTAAAAGTTCAAAGAAATTTTATCTTTAAAATTCAATTTATTGCCCAATTTTATCTTCCAACTTTGAAACTGATTCTTAAACAAATTTTAAGTTACAAATTCAATTCTTAATATTCAAATCTTAAGTTTAAAAGGGATTTCATATCCTTAATTTCAAATTAAGGTTTAATTTTCATTTATCTCTATAATGGATATATTATCACAATCCATTTCTTCATTCATTCAAACTAATCAAATTTACCATTTTAACTTTTCAAGTTAAATTTCAATTTCATCTTGAAATTTCCAATTCAAGCTGTTCATTCTAAACTTATTTAACTTTCCTTAAGTTAAATTCAATTTAATCCAGTCAACTTTATTCAATTTGAATTCCCATTTCAAATTTTAAACTTTATATTAATAAACTTTCCCACTTAAGTTTTTAAAACTTATCATATTTCCGGAAAATTCAAAACTCAACACTTAGTGTTTACTTCCAGTTAACTTTGACCTTATGTATATCCAACATATATACATATTTATTTCATTTGCACTTCAAGTCATACTTTAAATTTTAAACCATTCCTTTTTCTTTTCTTTTTTTTTCAAAACAAATTTCTTTAAAACAATCTCAAGTTTTCTGGACTTAGATTTAAAACTTCACAATTTTAAATTATCTTCAATTCCAATTGGATTTTTAATTTCAGTTTGAGTCCATTTCAAACTTATCTTCGTTCAATTTCAATTTGGTTGTATTACTATTACCCCTTAATTCTCATTATTTTATTTAATTCCAATATCTTAACAACCAATTACCTTAATATTTATTAGAAAGAAATATCATTTTATATATCAAAATATATTCTTATATAAAATCATTTAAAATCCTTATATAAGAAAATAACAATTACGCTCTCATATATATATACACTCAACTCGTTCTAGGGTACCATTGACCCTATCCTTAACGAGTAATCCTAACAGAGCCAAGGTTCTCGCTTAACCTTCTGCTCTGATACCAACTGTAACGACCCAGAATTTTCGAACCCGAAAATTCCAGATAGTTAGAAGAAAAAGAAAGAGATAGAAGAAAGAAACAGAAAGAAGAAAGAAGAACAGAGAACACAACATCTCACATTCGCAGCGGATTAAATATAATAACAAATAATAATATCAGTTATACAAAGAAAACTGTATTTGTTAATTACATTTTAATACATCAGAGTTACAACATTCACAAATGTACTAGACAGTTAGAATTAACATGTCTCAGACAACTATAATATATCACAGCGGAATACACTCCATACGTTCCTGCCATCCAGCTCGCCTCCTGAGCTCCAGAACGTCCTTACCTGGAAATCTGTAATACTCGGTCTGACCCGAGCATTACATCAAAGTAACACCCGGGTCAGGCTGGAAACCAGCGTGAGTAAACTCATCTAACATGAAATTTCAATCCATAGAACTTATTAAACCCGGGGTAACTCGTACTTTACCACAAGTAAACAACTTATATAGTTAATACTTATTTCACAAAACAATATCTAAGTATCCAACTTAGTTTAAATGGTCCATACTATTCCAAACCGGCCTATTGATTTCACATATCAAATCTATAAAGGATCATTGTAGATTACAAATCGAAGTGGTTTCGGGTATTACTGATACCCAAACCCGGTCTTGTAACGACCCCGAATTTTTATATATTTAAATTGATAATTAAATTGATTTTTGAATAAAAATTTGTGAAATAGATGGTTAAAGAGATGCGAGTTTCCCCGATATCCAAGTATATTTGTATAAATCGTTTAAAAATTTAAATTATTGTATATATGAGAATATATATCTGTATTTGAACATATCTGACTAAATTTGAAATAATAAATATATAGATATATATATTTGACTTGAATTTAAATTGTAGACAAATGGTTTAATAATAATTGAGTTTATAAAATATATACAAGTAAATTCCATAGTTTTGTAAATAATAAAACGAAGGCATTTTATAATCAAACAATATGTTAGAATAACACCCGCTTACATTCATTTGCCTTTAAACCAGTAACATATATTTGTATAGGACATAAGAAGATTGGCCAGCCCCTAATAAAAATCTGCAAAGTCAAAAATAATAACAACTTGTTAGAAAAGCTTGCATAGAATAATTATGAAAACAAATGGCTCGAATATGAAATGGGTATGCAGACTTAAGGACAACAAAATAAAAATATATGCAGGCAAGATGTGAAAATATAACACATCTAGGAACATAAAGTACTGGAGCATTTAATGCTAACATAAACAAGTCAATTCGATTTGTTTTAAAATGCTTTCAGCCTCCAAAACTATGAACTATCTCTGAAATTGGTACGAACTTGTACACTGTCTTGAAAAAAATTATGATACCCTGTAATTTCTTGTATACATAAACCTGTAAGCTACTCTCCCCCATATCATCTTTTTATTTCTTTCGAACTAAACAAAAGTAAGATAAACTCCATTTGATACTTAAAACAAAGCTTCAGCTCAAAACTAAAAGAAGAAGAAAAGAGAAAATTCAATCAAACAACAACTTAGCAAAGATCAAAGTGAAGACTTCAGTTTTGCAACTTTCAAACAGCCTGTTTCATCATCAGCTCTGTCTTCCTCTGGAAAATAGGTGAGTAACTACACCTCTTTAAACTTAAGAATTAAGATTGTTGATTATTCTATCTGGAATGAATATGAGTATGATTCCCTGTGGATATATGTTGGTATTTGAATGAATGTATACCTGTACCATTTGATACCATGTTCCTGTTTATCTTTAGTCCCAGGTTTGCAAATAACTTTTGATTTCTTAATCTGATAACTATTATAACCTGCAGTATAAACGGAAGTTGTTGGTTTGAATATAAGTTAAGTTTTAAAAATTCATTCCAATCAAAATAATTTGTTGATTGTTCTGTAAATCAAAAGAACTGAGCAAAACTTTAAATGGGTCGAAATACAAGTTTCTTAATTCACGAATTCAGTTATGTAAGTCGAATCCTTATACTAAAACGTGATTTTTAAATCAAGAACCAAAATTTTTAGATGGGGGTTTAAAGAGCAGTATGGGTTTGTTCGAATTTCGAAATTTTGGCATTCTCTGGCGACCCACTGTCTCGTGATGGTTGAGGCTTAGGCTAGTAATGGAGGGACGAACGGTGGTTGCGGGAAAATTAGTGTGATGGTGGGTAGTTGATCGTGGAGGCGGCGGCGAACTCGTAAAGTCTCTAGACCTAATTTTGTCGAAGCTAAGTGAGTTGTCTCGTTCGTTGTCTAGGAGTGATCGAGTGTTACGAAACTCGAGGAGATGGACATAGGGAAGTAGACGAGGGTGTGGCCGAAGTTTCGCACGTTCAGATGATCAGAGCTGCGTGAACGTGGCGTTGCCAGGTTTTGTGATGGGGTCGCTGTCAAGTGTTCCAGGTTTCGATTTATACTCGAATTCGAGTTTGAGTCGAATCGGAGGGGTTGGATGGTCGTTGTCAGATGGGGGGATGATAGTCGACTTGTTGATAGCATCGGCGATGACCGGAGTTGGCCTGATGGGATGTGCACGTGCACCGTGAAATTGTTTGGAGGTCTGGAAAATATTTGGAAGTGGGGAAGAAGCTGGGTAAACTCTCGTGTGTTGACTCGAGTGTTTACTCGAGATTTTTGAGGGTCGAACTCGAAGGAGATTGCGAACAAAATGAGGAAGGAGGGAAACTCGAGAAAAATTGGGATGAACTCGAAGTCCAACCCGAGTTATTGGGAAACTCGCTCAAATATGAACGTGAACAGTTTTAAACAGGAACCTGTTTTTGTCTTTACAAATTTAAACTGAAAACTTTAAATCCTAAAGCAAGGGTGATTTAGGTTTTAGAATCAAAAGTTGAAATCAACATTTTTAAACCTGGATTTGAGTTTAAATTTGAAATCAAGATTTTGAAATAAAATAAGTTTATGAATTTAAATGTTTAAATAAGTTTAAAATGTCTAAGTATACTTTGATATGTGAATTCAAAGAGAAATTGAAGCTGAATTCTTTTAAACTTCTTTTATAACAAAAGAATCATTTAAACTTCATTTAAGTGCAATTGGTATTTATTTTGAATTTAAAATGAAATATGAAAAATAAATTTGAAAACAAATTGTTTAAATTTGCTTTGTGATGATAGTTAAAACATTAGTTAGAAAATGTTTTAAATTTAAATTAGTGAAGATAAAGTGATATGCACTTATTAAATTAGTTCAAGTGAATAATTGATTAATTTATTAAATCAAGAAATTAAGATTTAAGTTAAATTAATTAAGGTAAATTAATTTGTAAATAAGATTCATTAGTTTAATAAGAGTTGTCTTTTAAACAAATGATTAAGGTTATTTAATCAAGTAATTAAGAATTATTAAGTTACAGTTTAGAACTTAATTAATTAAATAATTAGTGATTAAATCTATGATTTTAAAGGTTAATTAAATGATAATTAACAATAATTAAATTGAGTTTAGTTATTTAAGAATAGAAATTAAATAATTTTGAATAGTTAATGAGAATCATTTACTTGAAATTTATTTGTTAATAAATGTGAAAAGAATTATTAATAGAAATTTAATCCGATTTAAATTTATCAGATAATTTATTGACCTTACTTATGGATGTTTAGATTCCATTGAATGATAAATTGTTTGATATCCCTGATATATGATGCTTTGTTATACATCCTGATTTATGTTGTGATCTATAGTTTACTTATCTGTGACCTTTATATATCTATGATCTGTGAATGAACGATAAGCGTTGTTCTTATACCGCTTATCAACTATATCCTGTATTTTGATCTGTGATGATTCATTGTGTTACACTATTGTGTGTGAAATCCCTGGACTACACCTTTACACACACAAATATGGATTTCACGTGGAAATCAGTTAAGTCACAGATAATTTAAATTTGATGTTTTTGAAATTGAAATTTTAATTTCAATTGATTTTGAAATTGGAAATTTGGGTTTAAAGTGAAAAGCTTTTGAAATAGAATTTCAAAGATAAAAGTTATTTTGAATAACTTAATCGAGTTTTGAAAATTTAAATAATTTGATTTAAATTTGAATTCAATATTTGGAATTGAATCCTATGATTTGAAACTAGGGATTAAAGATGATATAAATGTGTTTATATAAAGTTAAACCATTTAAAAGTAAAATTTTGAGAATTTGAATTTAACCCAAGAATCTTAACTCGTATGAATAAATCAGATCTTCTGAAATGAAACTGTTTGTTTTAAAAGAATAAAAGCTTTCAGATAAGCAATGAAATTCCAGTTTAATTAAAGGAATTTCAAGATTGAATTGAAAAATGGTTTTCCAAGTTATGAATGAATTGTTTTGAAAAGCTATGATTTGAATCTGTTTATTTTTAACAGATTTAAAATAATGATTTGTTTAAATCATTTGAAATGGAATTGTTTTGAAAGCTATAGGTTAAATCTTGATTTAAAGGTTTAACGAGTTAATCAAATTGAAAGGGAAATTAATTTGGAAATCTGTGAATGAATCTTTTGTTTAAAAGATTAAAGTGTGGAAACTATTTAAACCGTAAAGATTGAATCTTTTTGTTTAAAAGGTTTGAAATGGTAATTTGTTAAACCATTTGAAAAAAGGAAGTTTGGGTTTAAGTTGTGACTTAATTGAAATCCCATTATCCATTTGTTTTTAAATATTATGCTCACTATTCGGTTTAGCCGGGAGAAGACCTTTGTGTCGTATAACCCATTCCGAATATGTGATACGTCGTATATGGATAGCATTTGAAGATCGGTGTTGAAGACCGGATATTTTTGAAAACGAAAGGATTACCGTCGAGTTACTCTGCATCGGCTGATCCCCGATATAGAGGTTTTATCATCCTTAGTGACGGGAAGTCCGGACGTGATTGGAAATTATCCGGATTTGCAAGGGCTTCGTGAGAAGTGCCTTCGGTTCTGTTCGATCCCGGAACAGACTTGTATGGATTGTATGTCTGACATTACACTTTGAGATATAAAGCCGATTTCTTTCAAATACATTTCTGTTGGTGGCGGAGAATTTATTCTCTTAGCTTAACACCCTTCTCTGAGACGTACGAGCTCAGAGGTTATGTAGTTGAAATTTATCAGCGATATATCCCAATTTGGTAATGTGGCATGCTGAGTGCTGCTGTGAAATGATCAGTGTTTGATCATTTGCGATATGATCATTTGTTTGATCTTATATCTTTGTGATCATAGGTTGATCATCTGTTGACCCAAAGCGTGGCTTTTTGAAAAAGCGTAGCTTTGTGGACGAGACTTCGTCAGGGCCTCACAACCCGGAAATGGTCGAAACAGGATCGTTGCGGCAAGGTTATGAGGGTCGCGCCCTTTAGGGTATGTCATTTCCTTCTGGAAAAGGGTGGTGTCATGGTATGGAGCCCAGATACTTACTCATGTGGATACACTTTATTATGTGTGATGTTGGTTATCGAGGCCTCGGATAAAGGTCCCAAAGGACCGGGGGGTGGCATATTCGTGAGTTACCTGTTACAGGGGTAACCCGGCCTTGTTTTGCAGAGAGCAGTTTGTCTCTCGGGACGTCCCGCCAGAGACGATCCCATGCGGCGGAAGGAAGTTCCTTAGCCTGACCATTTGTTGGAAATCCAAAGAAACAATACGAACCTTGTACGGTTTTAGTTGTATTACCTGCTATGGAATGTGGCGGTAACCTGCTATTGAACATAGTAGCTATAGTAGGCATACGATACTGGTCGTATGTTGGCTAAGATTAATATTATACTTTCGAAAATGGTTTCTACACTATGCACTAATAATAATATCAAAAATGATTTGATTTGCGTAGTAAGCATGTTTGACTATCATAAGAAGAAATCTCCTCCAATTCTGCGTTTGCATTGTGTGTGTGGTGGGAGGTCTTATGGTAGTTTCATTTTCCAAAAGCATTGCGGATTTCAATGTTTAAAACCTTTTGTGTTAGTTTAAAAGATAAACTGTTTTTGTTGCTCACACCAGTCCCATGACTGATCCGGAGTTTATTGTTCCCTTCCTAAACTCTGGGTGCTCATAATTTTACACACGAGCAGTCTAGAGTTGGGTTTCTTTTTCAGATAGTCAGGTTCTGTAGATTATCTGGAGCTAGTTCAGTATTTGGAGTTCATTCATCCGAGTTGCTCATCTTGGAGTTGTGGATTCATTCTTGTCTGAAGATCATTTTGGAGTTATCACTTCTATTGATATTGTTCCGCTGCTGATGTTATCTTTTCTTTTCCGCTGCTATTTCTTGTATCTCTGATATTTGTTGTATCATCTCTGATGTATATTGATATTCATTGTATCACTCTGCTGTATCAGATATTGTATATCAATGTATTATTCTTTTCTTCCGCTGTGTTATTTACTTAATGTTGTTATAGCTCCGGCGAATCGGATTTGAACGATCGAATCTGCGGCATTCTAGTACAATGTGAAGTACGGATGTTGATTTTCGAGCGGGCAAAACCCGAGTCGTTACATGTGGTATCAGAGCTAAGGTTGAACTTTAGCTCAGGAGTGTAACACATTAAGTAGCTCATTAGAGATAGAGTGAAGTAAACTCTAGAATGAGTAATTCTCAGATATCCGTCCGTATGCCTCAGTAAATTCTCTTACTATCCACAGATAGTAAGTATGAGTGCAAGAAGAGGACGAGATAGGGGACAGGGAAATACGACTGTAATTGGTCAATACCCTGTAACAACAAGGAAGCAATCTTTTTGTCTATCCTTTCTCTATTAATCTCTTTTGTTCAACATCTCTTTTCTCAATTCTTTGATGATTTCTGGTAGATCCAGGGAGAAGATTCGATATATTAAGATGGGACATAAACTCCAGATGAACCAAAAAAATTGTTTGTATGGATGAATTGGTTGCTTTGTTGCTATGGTTGATAGGTATAATTTAGTTTCTAAACTGAGAGCTTTGAAATTGTATCCATATATCTATCTATTCTTTGGGTCCAGATATATTCTACGAATGGTTAGTTATCATTTCGAACTGACCGATGCCACTCCATATTTCGTAGATCTGGATAACCCGAGTATCGTGTGAAAGAATTCAACAGATTCGTTCTTGTGTGTATTATTGATATTCTGATTTGGTAAGCCAAATGCAGAATTGATATTCAGTTTGATTCAATGAAACATTCTTCATCTATCTTTTTGTCTTCTTGGTAATTTCGAGGACGAAATTCTTTTAAGGGGGGAAGTCTGTAACGACCCCGAATTTTTATATATTTAAACTGATAATTAAATTGATTTTTGAATAAAAATTTGTGAAATAGATGGTTAAAGAGATGCGAGTTTCCCCGATATCCAAGTATATTTGTATAAATCGTTTAAAAATTTAAATTATTGTATATATGAGAATATATATCTGTATTTGAACATATCTGACTAAATTTGAAATAATAAATATATAGATATATATTTGACTTGAATTTAAATTGTAGACAAATGGTTTAATAATAATTGAGTTTATAAAATATATACAAGTAAATTCCATAGTTTTGTAAATAATAAAACGAAGGCATTTTATAATCAAACAATATGTTAGAATAACACCCACTTACATTCATTTGCCTTTAAACCAGTAACATATATTTGTATAGGACATAAGAAGATTGGCCAGCCCCTAATAAAAATCTGCAAAGTCAAAAATAATAACAACTTGTTAGAAAAGCTTGCATAGAATAATTATGAAAACAAATGGCTCGAATATGAAATGGGTATGCAGACTTAAGGACAACAAAATAAAAATATATGCAGGCAAGATGTGAAAATATAACACATCTAGGAACATAAAGTACTGGAGCATTTAATGCTAACATAAACAAGTCAATTCGATTTGTTTTAAAATGCTTTCAGCCTCCAAAACTATGAAATATCTCTGAAATTGGTACGAACTTGTACACTGTCTTGAAAAAAATTATGATACCCTGTAATTTCTTGTATACATAAACCTGTAAGCTACTCTCCCCCATATCATCTTTTTATTTCTTTCGAACTAAACAAAAGTAAGATAAACTCCATTTGATACTTAAAACAAAGCTTCAGCTCAAAACTAAAAGAAGAAGAAAAGAGAAAATTCAATCAAACAACAACTTAGCAAAGATCAAAGTGAAGACTTCAGTTTTGCAACTTTCAAACAGCCTGTTTCATCATCAGCTCTGTCTTCCTCTGGAAAATAGGTGAGTAACTACACCTCTTTAAACTTAAGAATTAAGATTGTTGATTATTCTATCTGGAATGAATATGAGTATGATTCCCTGTGGATATATGTTGGTATTTGAATGAATGTATACCTGTACCATTTGATACCATGTTCCTGTTTATCTTTAGTCCCAGGTTTGCAAATAACTTTTGATTTCTTAATCTGATAACTATTATAACCTGCAGTATAAACGGAAGTTGTTGGTTTGAATATAAGTTAAGTTTTAAAAATTCATTCCAATCAAAATAATTTGTTGATTGTTCTGTAAATCAAAAGAACTGAGCAAAACTTTAAATGGGTCGAAATACAAGTTTCTTAATTCACGAATTCAGTTATGTAAGTCGAATCCTTATACTAAAACGTGATTTTTAAATCAAGAACCAAAATTTTTAGATGGGGGTTTAAAGAGCAGTATGGGTTTGTTCGAATTTCGAAATTTTGGCATTCTCTGGCGACCCACTGTCTCGTGATGGTTGAGGCTTAGGCTAGTAATGGAGGGACGAACGGTGGTTGCGGGAAAATTAGTGTGATGGTGGGTAGTTGATCGTGGAGGCGGCGGCGAACTCGTAAAGTCTCTAGACCTAATTTTGTCGAAGCTAAGTGAGTTGTCTCGTTCGTTGTCTAGGAGTGATCGAGTGTTACGAAACTCGAGGAGATGGACATAGGGAAGTAGACGAGGGTGTGGCCGAAGTTTCGCACGTTCAGATGATCAGAGCTGCGTGAACGTGGCGTTGCCAGGTTTTGTGATGGGGTCGCTGTCAAGTGTTCCAGGTTTCGATTTATACTCGAATTCGAGTTTGAGTCGAATCGGAGGGGTTGGATGGTCGTTGTCAGATGGGGGGATGATAGTCGACTTGTTGATAGCATCGGCGATGACCGGAGTTGGCCTGATGGGATGTGCACGTGCACCGTGAAATTGTTTGGAGGTCTGGAAAATATTTGGAAGTGGGGAAGAAGCTGGGTAAACTCTCGTGTGTTGACTCGAGTGTTTACTCGAGATTTTTGAGGGTCGAACTCGAAGGAGATTGCGAACAAAATGAGGAAGGAGGGAAACTCGAGAAAAATTGGGATGAACTCGAAGTCCAACCCGAGTTATTGGGAAACTCGCTCAAATATGAACGTGAACAGTTTTAAACAGGAACCTGTTTTTGTCTTTACAAATTTAAACTGAAAACTTTAAATCCTAAAGCAAGGGTGATTTAGGTTTTAGAATCAAAAGTTGAAATCAACATTTTTAAACCTGGACTTGAGTTTAAATTTGAAATCAAGATTTTGAAATAAAATAAGTTTATGAATTTAAATGTTTAAATAAGTTTAAAATGTCTAAGTATACTTTGATATGTGAATTCAAAGAGAAATTGAAGCTGAATTCTTTTAAACTTCTTTTATAACAAAAGAATCATTTAAACTTCATTTAAGTGCAATTGGTATTTATTTTGAATTTAAAATGAAATATGAAAAATAAATTTGAAAACAAATTGTTTAAATTTGCTTTGTGATGATAGTTAAAACATTAGTTAGAAAATGTTTTAAATTTAAATTAGTGAAGATAAAGTGATATGCACTTATTAAATTAGTTCAAGTGAATAATTGATTAATTTATTAAATCAAGAAATTAAGATTTAAGTTAAATTAATTAAGGTAAATTAATTTGTAAATAAGATTCATTAGTTTAATAAGAGTTGTCTTTTAAACAAATGATTAAGGTTATTTAATCAAGTAATTAAGAATTATTAAGTTACAGTTTAGAACTTAATTAATTAAATAATTAGTGATTAAATCTATGATTTTAAAGGTTAATTAAATGATAATTAACAATAATTAAATTGAGTTTAGTTATTTAAGAATAGAAATTAAATAATTTTGAATAGTTAATGAGAATCATTTACTTGAAATTTATTTGTTAATAAATGTGAAAAGAATTATTCATAGAAATTTAATCCGATTTAAATTTATCAGATAATTTATTGACCTTACTTATGGTTGTTTAGATTCCATTGAATGATAAATTGTTTGATATCCCTGATATATGATGCTTTGTTATACATCCTGATTTATGTTGTGATCTGTAGTTTACTTATCTGTGACCTTTATATATCTATGATCTGTGAATGAACGATAAGCGTTGTTCTTATACCGCTTATCAACTATATCCTGTATTTTGATCTGTGATGATTCATTGTGTTGCACTATTGTGTGTGAAATCCCTGGACTACACCTTTACACACACAAATATGGATTTCACGTGGAAATCAGTTAAGTCACAGATAATTTAAATTTGATGTTTTTGAAATTGAAATTTTAATTTCAATTGATTTTGAAATTGGAAATTTGGGTTTAAAGTGAAAAGCTTTTGAAATAGAATTTCAAAGATAAAAGTTATTTTGAATAACTTAATCGAGTTTTGAAAATTTAAATAATTTGATTTAAATTTGAATTCAATATTTGGAATTGAATCCTATGATTTGAAACTAGGGATTAAAGATGATATAAATGTGTTTATATAAAGTTAAACCATTTAAAAGTAAAATTTTGAGAATTTGAATTTAACCCAAGAACCTTAACTCGTATGAATAAATCAGATCTTCTGAAATGAAACTGTTTGTTTTAAAAGAATAAAAGCTTTCAGATAAGCAATGAAATTCCAGTTTAATTAAAGGAATTTCAAGATTGAATTGAAAAATGGTTTTCCAAGTTATGAATGAATTGTTTTGAAAAGCTATGATTTGAATCTGTTTATTTTTAACAGATTTAAAATAATGATTTGTTTAAATCATTTGAAATGGAATTGTTTTGAAAGCTATAGGTTAAATCTTGATTTAAAGGTTTAACGAGTTAATCAAATTGAAAGGGAAATTAATTTGGAAATCTGTGAATGAATCTTTTGTTTAAAAGATTAAAGTGTGGAAACTATTTAAACCGTAAAGATTGAATCTTTTTGTTTAAAAGGTTTGAAATGGTAATTTGTTAAACCATTTGAAAAAAGGAAGTTTGGGTTTAAGTTGTGACTTAATTGAAATCCCATTATCCATTTGTTTTTAAATATTACGCTCACTATTCGGTTTAGCCGGGAGAAGACCTTTGTGTCGTATAACCCATTCCGAATATGTGATACGTCGTATATGGATAGCATTTGAAGACCGGTGTTGAAGACCGGATATTTTTGAAAACGAAAGGATTACCGTCGAGTTACTCTGCATCGGCTGATCCCCGATATAGAGGTTTTATCATCCTTAGTGACGGGAAGTCCGGACGTGATTGGAAATTATCCGGATTTGCAAGGGCTTCGTGAGAAGTGCCTTCGGTTCTGTTCGATCCCGGAACAGACTTGTATGGATTGTATGTCTGACATTACACTTTGAGATATAAAGCCGATTTCTTTCAAATACATTTCTGTTGGTGGCGGAGAATTTATTCTCTTAGCTTAACACCCTTCTCTGAGACGTACGAGCTCAGAGGTTATGTAGTTGAAATTTATCAGCGATATATCCCAATTTGGTAATGTGGCATGCTGAGTGCTGCTGTGAAATGATCAGTGTTTGATCATTTGCGATATGATCATTTGTTTGATCTTATATCTTTGTGATCATAGGTTGATCATCTGTTGACCCAAAGCGTGGCTTTTTGAAAAAGCGTAGCTTTGTGGACGAGACTTCGTCAGGGCCTCACAACCCGGAAATGGTCGAAACAGGATCGTTGCGGCAAGGTTATGAGGGTCGCGCCCTTTAGGGTATGTCATTTCCTTCTGGAAAAGGGTGGTGGCATGGTATGGAGCCCAGATACTTACTCATGTGGATACACTTTATTATGTGTGATGTTGGTTATCGAGGCCTCGGATAAAGGTCCCAAAGGACCGGGGGGTGGCATATTCGTGAGTTACCTGTTACAGGGGTAACCCGGCCTTGTTTTGCAGAGAGCAGTTTGTCTCTCGGGACGTCCCGCCAGAGGCGATCCCATGCGGCGGAAGGAAGTTCCTTAGCCTGACCATTTGTTGGAAATCCAAAGAAACAATACGAACCTTGTACGGTTTTAGTTGTATTACCTGCTATGGAATGTGGCGGTAACCTGCTATTGAACATAGTAGCTATAGTAGGCATACGATACTGGTCGTATGTTGGCTAAGATTAATATTATACTTTCGAAAATGGTTTCTACACTATGCACTAATAATAATATCAAAAATGATTTGATTTGCGTAGTAAGCATGTTTGACTATCATAAGAAGAAATCTCCTCCAATTCTGCGTTTGCATTGTATGTGTGGTGGGAGGTCTTATGGTAGTTTCATTTTCCAAAAGCATTGCGGATTTCAATGTTTAAAACCTTTTGTGTTAGTTTAAAAGATAAACTGTTTTTGTTGCTCACACCAGTCCCATGACTGATCCGGAGTTTATTGTTCCCTTCCTAAACTCTGGGTGCTCATAAATTTACACACGAGCAGTCTAGAGTTGGGTTTCTTTTTCAGATAGTCAGGTTCTGTAGATTATCTGGAGCTAGTTCAGTATTTGGAGTTCATTCATCCGAGTTGCTCATCTTGGAGTTGTGGATTCATTCTTGTCTGAAGATCATTTTGGAGTTATCACTTCTATTGATATTGTTCCGCTGCTGATGTTATCTTTTCTTTTCCGCTGCTATTTCTTGTATCTCTGATATTTGTTGTATCATCTCTGATGTATATTGATATTCATTGTATCACTCTGCTGTATCAGATATTGTATATCAATGTATTATTCTTTTCTTCCGCTGTGTTATTTACTTAATGTTGTTATAGCTCCGGCGAATCGGATTTGAACGATCGAATCTGCGGCATTCTAGTACAATGTGAAGTACGGATGTTGATTTTCGAGCGGGCAAAACCCGAGTCGTTACAGGTCTCTTCGAATCAAATGTCATCTTAACCCAAGTTATCCAAGTGAAATACAATTCAAACTTAAATATAGGATGTCACTGTTTTAACTCAAACATATTATATCACATAACACTTCATATCAGCGATATCAATCAATTCAAGGTATTTAATCATTTATCAATCATTCATAAGCAAGATTAATCACTTTCAAAAATTAATTCAATTTATCCCTAATTAAATTAATTACTAATCTTTAATCACTTAGATTATCCTTACTTAACATTAATTAATCACAAACCAATTGATTTATTATCCTTTAATTATACATCTTAATTAATCATTTTTGATTAATTATCTCTTAATTACAATAAGTAATTATTCATTAATTATCCCTTTTTATTAATCATTCTTAATTAATTACTTTTTAATTACATTAAGTAATCAAATCTTAATTATAGATTAATTATCCTCAACCATTCAATAATTATCTTTAATTACTTCCATTAATTAATTAATGATCTTCTAATTACTTCATTAATTAGTTACTCTTTTAATTTATTACCTCAACAAGTAATTAATCACATTATTAATTAACCTTAACCCTTTAATTAATTAGTTATTCTTTACTTAATTAACTAACCCTTAATTAATTATATTAATTAATCCTTTAATTAATTATATTAATTAATCCTTTATCACTTAATCTCTAGTTAATGATTCATCTCCTAGTTCATTAACTATCCACTAATTACCCCATTAGGTAATTATTCCAAATTATAATAGTAATTAACCTTTAATTATCTCATTAATTAATTTAGTTAATTACTTTTGAAATCAACAACTTTAAACATTTTAAATTTGGAAATATATTCAATTAAATTCTCTTGAAACTTGATTTACATTTATTTAGAAAAGAACTTGCTTTTAAATTGATAATCTTAATTCTTCTTTACAAAAATTTAAACCTGTACAACCCAAAGCAAATCGAACCCGAGCAAAACTTTAAAAAACCCGAAGACACCACCGAGTCATCCATCATCTTCAGCTACTTCGAGGCAATCCCCTATCTACTTCGAGTTTTACCCGATATAAATCCTTCTTCCCCAAATACCACGAACAACCCAGACAACAACATACACGTGTGCACGTGCACACGCGATCAGACCAACTCCGTCCAATGCTCCGACCATCCACAAGCCAGCGAACTTCCCCTGAGTCGTCACGAACTCCCAGATCGTCGATTGACTCAGCAAATCGAAAACGAACAACTGCGAGCGCTTGGAACCCAAACTCGATCGATGAAAACCACTCCGCGCCGCCGCCTACGATTACCAGATCATCGCCCATTTTGACAGAAGCTTCGCCAATCATCCCTCTACCTCTTCCCCCTCCACCGATCCACTCCGGCGTCACTCCGACATCGCAAAATGCCTGGAACCAACCTTCACCGAAATGAATCCTAAAACCCTACATCACCGTCTACACGACACCACGGTGATCGAGAATTTCTCCAAGCATTTTTCCCGAGCCTGTCCATTCCCCGACTACCCACAACCCCGATCCCGAGACTTCTCCGATCATCAATCACCAGAATTTTCCCTTAAACCCAATATCGTTCATCCCCAAATTTGTCAATGAATACTTTCTTAAAAATTTCAATTCCACCTTTAAAAATCATTATTTTCAATAACGTTTAAGAAGATATAGTTGAAATCAGAAATTATGATGGTTGAAATTTCAACATTCATTGGGTTTGCCTGTATTTTCAAATTTCCAGAGAAAACTTAAATGGAATTTACTTAAATTTATTTTTAAAACGTAAATCAGTTTTAAACAAACAAATCTTGTTTTGATCCTAAAGTCTAATAGTGATCAGAGAAAGAGAAGTTGATTTTTAAACAGGCTTGATGCCTGTAAACCTGGAACAAAATTGCATATGTCTGTTTTCCAGACATGCACAGCCAATCCATACATATATCCATGCATACTTGTATACATACAATAATTAATAACTTTACTTTAAGCATGATTCTCAAACAACAAGTCAAAAATCCAGATTTCAAAAGTTTACTCATAGGTTTTTATAAACAGAGGTATGCATATATATATACAGTATATTTTAAAGCCTGTTTTATCCAAACAACCATACAATTCATCCATGCAAACCATATTTATAACACTACTTTCATAAATCATCACAGGCATCAGGATATCAAGGGAAATTGGTTTCAAAAATAAGGTTTGCTCACAAAATTTGCAAATAGAGAGCAAATTTTAAGCCTGCTATATAAACAGAGACATGCACACCCAAACCATCCATATTCACACATATGCAAGCATCATTTTCATCCATGGAAACAACATTTCTTTGATTGTTTATCACAGGAAATAATATATAAAACATATTTAGCTATAAAAGGTGAAGTTTACTCACTTGTGTTTGAAACAAACAGAGCCTGGAAGTTTTTTGATCTAGTCTGATTTTTGATTTTGATTTTGTTGATCCTTGGTCTGAAATGCTTTGGGTTGATTCTTGGCCTTGATTTAGTTTTGAAGTTGCTTGAAGATTCAGGTAGATGATTTCTTGATTAATTTCAGGTTTGCAATCGCTGTTTTACGGGCTTTGATTTTGCTACAGATTACATTTTGAAGATAAAATCTTGTTTGATACTTTTCTGGTTTGAGAATTTTGTTACAGATTTTCTTTTCCTTCTTTGTTTTAGAATTTGAACTGATTAAAGAGAATGAGAGATAGGTATGAAAATGTTTATATTATCTCTTATTAATTATTTTGAAAAAAATAAAAAAAAATATAAAAGACACTTGTTAAATTATTAAGTAACTAATTACACTTGTCATTAGACCTTATTCCTTTACTTACATTTGTCCTTATGCAATTCTTTTTAAATAATTTTAAAATGTTAATAAAAGCTTTTATATTTATCCTTATTTAATTTTAAACTAAGATTAATAATATTGTAAATCAATAACTAAGTATATATATACTAATGAAAATCAAATATACCTTATTTTTAAATCCAATTTATTTTAAGATATTTTATCTCTTAAAATTTCAATCTCAAATTCACATTCAATTTAATTAAATCAACTCATATATATATATATATATATATATATATATATTTAAACAAACACTTGTTTAATTAGTTTGAAAATAATAATTTTGCCAAATTAAATAATCATATTTGGAGATTATCAAATAAATTATAAATATTTATCCAGATATAGATATTTATTATCGGATTTATTTGTTAAATTAATAAACCAATGTTTTAATAAATCCAATCTTGTTAATTACAGATTAACAGCTGACCAAAAATCCGGGTTATCACAGATAGGATCTTCTTTGATGGCATCCCATTCTTCTTTATCTTTGTCGAGAGTGACTGTTGGATTTCCTTCGAGATCATCCTTGTTAAGAGCTGAGATCATCCAACGAAGGGCGTCGAAATGTCTCTCTTGCTCCTTGATCTTCTGCATTTGACTCAATTCTAAGTGACGCTGATTACGAAGTATGAATGTACGAATATTCTTGAAGGAAGTGAGAGTTTCCTCAAGATTGTCACTTAGATTCTTAATCGGAGAAGCCATAATTCAAGAAATAGGAAGAAATATGAAAGGGAGTGATTAGAAGTGAAGTTTGATAAATTAATCTGGAAGAAACCGGTATAAATAGGGATAGAAAGTCGTTTAAAATGAATAGAAACAAGTTAGTTACATGAAATTAAAATTTGAAAGTGTAACTACTTTCTGCCCGTTGCATGTCAACATGGGGGGATGGGGGATGTCGACATGCCTCTGCCTAAAGTGACATTTTTCTTTGTTTTAAATTTTATGAACAAATCTATGCAACTAAAATTTGTATAAAAACAAGCAATTACAGAGACAAGTGAAGTTGAATAACAGGAAATAAAAGATTTCATTAATGATTCTAGTCAACATTACATAAAATAACATAATATTAACTAAAATAAAGGAAAATACATGGATAGAACTTGAAGTAAACAAGATAACATGAACTAAAACTAATTAGATGAAGAAGATGATAGTCCAAGTTTTCTACTAATTTTCCCGAAGAACTTGTCGATTTTAGTGGAAATCTTATCCATTTTCTTACTCATTGATCTTTTGAGTGTCTTTTGATTTTCCACTATAATTATTTGATTATTGAGAATGGTCTTATTGGATGGATTAGAGGGATTAGTAGGATATTCAATACTCTCTAAGGAAGTTTCTTGATCTTCCTCTTCCTCCTCTTCAATTTCCATTCCTTCCTCTTCCTCTTCTTCTTCTTCTTCTTTTCCTTCCTCCATTTCTTCCATCTCTTTGTGTGCAAGCCTTTCTTCCTTTTCCATAAGTGTTTCATATGGTTGAAACACTAATGGAATTTGCATAAGGGAAATGTTTCCATGGTTGAACACTTTTATAGTTATAAATTCTACCCTTTTGAAATTGACTCCAAAGTAATTAAAAATCTAAGTGAGATAAATTCCATGCTATAATGTGTTTTCACCCATAGTAAAATTCTTGGGCCTTAGCTCATCCAAAATAACTTGAGCCCAATTGATATCATAATTTCCAAAAATTGCAAAAAGAGCTTTGCAAACTTTCAAATTTGGGTTATTGTAGTTTCCCGACCTTGGTATAAGGGTGTGTTGAATAAGAAGGTTAACAATTCTTGCTTTTGGACGAAAATAACGATTTTTGAATTCAAAATTGTCATCCCCTTCAAAGATGTGATGAAATGTCTCTCAATCATTTTCATTTATTTGAAATTCCGAGAGATTCATTTCGGTATACTTGCATCCCAAAATATTTCCTAAAATTTCACAATCCAAAACTATTTGTGTTCCTTTAACACTACTCCAAATTTGTCCATCTTGCCCATCATAAAAACCACGATTTAAATTCGCATAAAACATCTTAACAAGATTTGGATAACATACAAAATCATTTTGTTTGTTATCTACTACACTAAGAATTGAACATTGTTGAAAAAGATTTTCAATTTCATAAGAAGGAAGATCTTCAAAAATAGCAAATTTCCCCGTATGAATTTTACCAAAGTTTACATAGTTGATGTAAGCTGTGATAGCTTCCGGACCATTAAAGAGAAAGCTTTTGATAGATTTTGGAAGTCTAATGGTGTTAGGAATGCTTGAAGAGGCCATTGAAGAAGTTTGATAGGAGTTGAAGATAATGAAGATAAGTTTGAAATTTGAAATGAAAGTGAAAAGTGATGATAAAGAGAGTGAATTAAATAGAGATTCTATAGACATGTTCTCTGGTCAAGAGGTATCTTTCCAGAGCATTGAAGTTGGTGAAAAGGTGGAGGGAAATTCAAAAGTTTGAATTCAAATTTTGAAATCAAATTTTTAAGGGGCATGTCGACATGGGGTATCCAGGTATGTTGACATGTGCCTATTGAATCAAAGGGTAAGTGTCTATTCCTAATTTCTAATAAATGTATATATTATATCCTATATTCTACTTATATAATTCTTGTGATAACATTAAATATAATAATACTTAAATATTAATAATTTAATATTTAAAATATTATTAAAATAATATTATTTTTGAATTTAACATTCAAATTTCAAGGGATAAATTTGAATTTAAAATTCAAGGAATTAAAAAAAATCAAGCAAACAAACAAGCATCCATTCAAACAAGAAAAAATAAAAATAATGTAAATGCGTACCTATTTTTAGATCCATACTCCCATCGTCGTCTGATTCATGAATAGCAGTGAAACACAGATTTGAATTATCCATCTTCTTTTCATCGTCACTGGATGATGAGTCTGAGTCATCAAGAGTTGCTGCGTATGCTTTCTTTCTTTTCCTTGACGAATCATTGTTTGGAGGGAACAACTGTTTATCTGGATACGGACAATCTTTCCTATGATGTCCGACTTTATTGCAATTATAGCATCTATCATTGTTGACATTCTCCGTATTATTTCTGGAATTCCTTTGATCATTTCTTTTGTAATTATTCATTTTTCTATATTTTAGGAATTTCCGGAAGTTTCTTGTCATGAAAGCAATCTTCTCATCACTATCTGGTTCCGAATCTTCAGTTGTTGCATTGAATGCTAATGACTTCTTTTTTGTAGCCTTGTTTTCTCTTCTTCCTTGCAGTTGAACTTCATAAGACATCAGATTCCCAATCAATTCTTCTACTTTCATTAGACTGATATCATTTGCTTCTTCGATTGCAAGTGTCTTTTGATCCCATTATCGAGTCAGTGAATTTAGAATTTTTCTGACTTGGTCTTCCTCCGAAAAGCTTTTTCCTAGTGCAATTAGTGAATGAACAATATCTTGAAATCGACAATACATGTCGGAAATGGACTCATTTGCATGCATTTTAAGCAATTGAAACTGATTAGTTAATATGGAAATTTTAGTCTGTTTAACTTTGCTTGTTCCTTCACGAGTAACTTGCAAAGTTTTCCAGATTTCAAATGCAGACTTACAAATAGACACACTATTAAACTCATTCCTATCTAGTGAACAAAATAATATATTCATGGCCTTTGAGTTATTTTGTGCAACATTCTTTTGCTCAGTAGTCCACTGGGCAAAATCGGTAGTTGGTTCAACATACTCAGTTTGTGTGATATTCCAAGTGTCTAATCCTACTGATTGTTAATAAATTTTCATTCTACAAGCCCAATATGCAAAATTACTACCATTGAAAAATGGTGGTCTGACAGTAGACTGACCTTCTACTAATGAACTAGTGTTAGTGTTAACAGAACTAGTGCCAGAGTTGACATTACCAGTGTTGGTAGCCATTAAAATAATTTTCAAGTTTCAGATTATGAAAACTATAAAAACCTTGCTCTAATACCAATTGAAAGGAACTGCGGATTAAGGATCTTAAGGCTAATTTAACACTAGAGGGGGGGTGAATAATGTTTAATGGATTTTAAGACTTATATGGACTAATTCAAAAATTATGATATAAACAAATGCATATACAGAACAATCAAAGAATCAAACAAAGATGCAAAAAGTAAATAAAAAGCGGTAAAAGGAAAGAACACGCCTGATTTTATACTGGTTCGGAGTTACTCTACGTCCAGTCCTGTACCAAGGCAAAACACCTCATATAGATTTTTATTAAATCAATGTCGAGATTACAATCCTCAATTTCTAAAGGCCTTGAGGTACCCTCCTGTCTCTCGAGTCCGGTGCAAACTCTCTTGATTTACGGGCCACAAGATTACCCAATTGATTTCCAGGCACAACCACACCTTATAGGGAGACTCGATAAACGTTTGATTACAAATTGATCCTATAACTCTGAATAGCACTTTGATCTTCGAGAGAGGGCAGAGAATCAAACAAGAATGAGATTCTAATTTGATTCACTTGAGAATTCGGCAGAATTTCGGCACGATCTTAAAAATATGAAAATTTTAGAATATGAATTTGTGGAGAAGAAGGAGTGAAGAAAATAAGAAAATAGTTAGTTAAAAAATTCGTTTGTGAAGGCTATTTATAGACTAGTAACGGTCATAACCATTCGTGAAGAGATTTAAACGAATAGACACTTCTTTTGAAAATTGAAACTTTTGAATTTAACGGCCACCATTTCGACATGGGGTATCCCATGATGTCGACATCCCTTAGTTAAAAAACAATGTGAAGTTTAAAACAAGAGTTTATTTAAAAAAACAAAAACAAAGAACATTTTAAGGCTAAAACATCTTTTTGAAAATCATTTGAAAAGATAATTTTTAAGGCTAAAACATTTTGAAGAGCAGTTTTGAAAATCATTTTAAAAAGGTAATTTTTAAGGCTAAAACATTTTGAAAAGCAGTTTTGAAAATCATTTTTAAAAACCATTTTGAAGTAGTTTTGCAAGCTTCTTCCTGCAGAATATCTCATCACATCAGGACTCGAGAACTTGTACAAAACCAGGATGTTCGTGGGTTTGTAAGCCACTTGTCGTAGGTTTGTAAGCTACTTGTCGTGGGTTTGTAAGCCACTAAGAAGGTAGAAATGGGTTCCATCCCAATTGAAATATGGAATGAAGATTTCTGTGCTATTGTGAAGTTTTAACAATAAACTAGACACATATCTTAAAATCTTGATCTTGATACTCTAGAGTCTTCAATCTTGATATCTCCATTCTGAATCTTGAGTCTTGAGTCTTTATACTGATCAGTCTTCAGTAATTAATACCTGCATATATATATATATCCTGCATATACATATCTATCTAGACAATAGTGTTAGTATATATTTTATAATAAGATAAGTTAAAAAAGGTTGTTGTCATCAAAACCAACATCTCAGTTCCTAACAAATTCTCCAAACCACAAATGGCTATGGGCTAACCATTTGCGTAAGCTCTATAGATGTGGTTCTCAATATTTTCATGAATCTTTGGCATCTATCACATTATTTGGTATAATCAGTTGCATCTCGACTGAATGTTGGCCAAAAGTATCTGTAGTGAAGTATCTTTTTTGCCAAATTTTGCCCCCTCCAATGTGATCACCAAAGCTTCCTTCATGTACATCCTAAAAGATTTTCATTGCTTCATCTTTGCTGACACACCATAGTAGGGGGTTGAGAAGCCTCTCCAACATCCCTATTGTATAATAAATCACGGTACTTTAGGAAGGAGTTTTTGCCATTCATTCCTTCCTCTCAGGAGACTTCCATGACTTCTTCTCGGCCTCCGGGATCCAATCATCATCTATTCACTCAATGCTCAAAGTCGATAAAACTTCCATTGGAACATGTCCCATAAGCTGCGCATCGCCGGAGCTTGCCAGTTTGGCTAGTGAATCGAGTTTCATATTCTCCTCTTTGGGTATGTGCGTGATCGTATAATGTTCAATGTCATTCAATAATTCTATTGTTCTTTTAAGGCAAGGGGCAAGTCTCACTCCCTTATCTTGAAACTCTTTCTTTACTTGGCAGACCACCAATTGGCAGTTGTTAAATATATATAGTGTTTTGACCTACAGTTATTTTGCTATCTTGAGTCCCATAATCAATGCTTCATATTTAGCTTCGCTGTTAGTTATTGGGAACTCTAGCATTAGTGCATAACATATTATTCATTCTTCCAGGGTCACGACAATCACTCTTGCTCATGAACTTCATTCATTGGAAGTTCCATCTACGTACAACTTTCACTGGGGACCATATCAACTTCCTATTCTCCATCCCAAACATTGAATTTAGCAATGAAATCAGCCAACGCCTGTCCTTGTATCGCCTTTCTAGGATGGTATGTTATGTTATATTGGCTCAGCTTGATGTTCCATTTCAATAATCTTCCCAAGGTCTCGGGTCGATGTAGTATTTCCTAGTGGTTGATTAATTAGAATCTTTATCGGGTGAGCTTGGAAATATGGTCATAGTTTGCTTGAAGCAATCAAAAAGCAATATGCCAGGTTCTCCAACTTCTAGTAGTTCTTTTCTGCTCTGGTAACCCGCTTGTTGATATAACATACAGGCCTTTGGATCTTTGACTCCTCACATACTAAGGCAACACTCAGTCTGTGAGTAGATATTGCCAAGTAAATGAATTGGTCTTCTCCTTCCAAAGGCTTTGACAAAATTGGTGATCTATCTATATGTTCTAACAATTTTTGGAAAGTTTCCTCGAATTTCTTGATCCAAATAAACTTTCCTTTTTCTTTCTTGAGGGCATCAAAGAACAGTACAGACTTATCTGTCACCTTCAAAATAAACCGACTTAGTGTAGAGACTTTCCCATTCAAGCTTTGCATTTTCCTCCTTAGTTTTGGGGGCACCAACATATTTCAATGCTTGAATTTGCTCTGGATTAGCTTCGACGCCCCTTGATTTCATGATGAAACCCATAAAGTTTCCCAATGTGACTCTGAAAGAACATTTTAATGGATTGAGCTTCATTCCATACTTCCGAACCACATCGAACATCTCAGCGAGGTTATCCATGTGACTCATCGATCGTTGTGACTTCACCAGCATATCATCGACATAAACCTCCACTGTCCACTCGATTTGATATTCGAACATCTTATTCGATAGTTGTAGTTGATAGCTCTAGCTTCTTCAAACCAAACGACATAACTCGACAGTAGTACAGGCCCAAATCAACGATGAAACTCATATGCTCCTAATCTGAATCGTGCAATGCCATTTATTATAGTCAGACACATCCGTGAAGGATAACAATTCATGCTCGATCATTAAGTAAACAAGTTGGTCGATCTTCGATAGTGAGAAGCTACCATTTGGGAATGCTTTATTCATGTCTGAATAATCGATGCATGTCCGCCATTTTTAATTGGGCTTCTTAACCAACACATGATTTGATACCCATTCATGGTATAAGGCATCATGGATGAATCCATTTTCCTTCTTCTTATTACATCTTCTTTCATTGCAGTGGATTGCTCCAAAACGAGCCTATGTCCTTCTACTTCACAAGAGAGCATCTTGGGTTCACATTCAATATGTGGCATGCTATCTATGGCGCTGTAACGACCCGACTTTCCAGTCCCGGAAAATCGAACCATTTTTTGTGTTAAAGAAGAAGAGGTAGAAGAAGAAACAGAAAATCAACAACAGAATCTCACATCGCAGCGGAATAAAATATAATATATACAAAACAGATCTTTACTCAAACAGAAAAATATATCTGTTTATACAATATATTTACAGAATACATCATCAGAGTTCATCACATCAATGACATACATCCAAATACACAGCGGAACAATAAACAAATACGGAAGTACGTATCGCCATCCAGCTCGTCTCCTGAGCTCCACAGCTACAATCTGAACCTGTTTATCTCGGTCTGACCCGAGCATCATATAAAACAATACCCGAGTCAGTCTGGAATACCAGCGTGAGAAAATCACACTCAAATTGATTATTAAAGTTTCAAAATCCTTTTTGAAAATAAAAGCATCTCGTAAGACCACGCCACAAATAAACATGTCGGGTTTTTACCTAACGATAGCTAAAACACTTTATATCAAAATCCTCTGATATTATAATAGCGTCTACAGAAAGTAAAATAGAATCTAGCTGAAATGCTTGCATCTCACATTTCAACAATAGTTGGGCACAATCAAAACCGTACAGGCACGTAGGGAGAATGGATTTCCAACGAATGACTAGGCACTGGGGTACCACCTGTCACAGTACGTGGCCTAGATCACAGTACCGAGGAGTACGCCCGCTCCACTGCAACACAAGACCGGAATCATCCCTTACTGGATAATTCCAAATAAAATCACCCCACGGTTGGGATCAGCAACCGCAACACTAAGCCGAAATATAAAGGGACATCTAGATAGGGATGACCTTACTCTCAAGTGGGGGCTACCCACGAAGCCTTGCTGCATAACCCCTGATTTTCAGTCATTCCCGGTTGATGAGGTTCGAGGCTAAACGATACCTTTTCAGACCATATCCCTTATAATGCCCATCGTCCACCTGACGATGTTTCGCAAGCATTCGTCCATACAAGTCCGTCCCGGGTTCGAACGGAACCGAAGGCACTACTCCTACTACATCCATTTTGGAAATATCCTCAGGATTATTAGCGACTAGCCCTTGCACTTCACTGCTCCATCTTCGACTCTGAACACGTTACACGAAACGTACAAACCGGATCGAAGTGGTATTCGAGTCTCCAGACCTAGAATCCTGGTATACGGAAACTCAATCCCGGTCTCTTCGAAACGATCAGCGCATTTGGCCAATATTGATAGTCGGTTATTTAACTATCAATTAACATCCACAAGCAACCATCACACAATAAATAATTTCCCACATTATTTATTTGCCCAAATATCTTTCCAAGATATATTTCCAAATTTTCAAAGCTCATTTGAAAACAATTTCAAACAGTTTCCGCTTACGGAATACATTTCCCAGATATTTATTTCCACTGGAACACCAAGTACCAAATACTTTTAGATTTAAAAATAATAATTTAAAAACACTTTATTATAAATATACTTTATAACATCGAAGTTTAAAACTACTTTTAATACTTTACTAAAATGTATACTTAAGGAATATTTAAAATGAAACCACTTTATAAATATAAAGTAACTTTCTCTTTTAAAAACATAATACCAAATCACCTTTATATAATTACTACAATAATAGATTTTTGAAAATACTACTTTGGAAATTAACCTTTAGAAAAATATCAATTTCCTAAAACATGCCCTTTTTACACAAATTAAAACTTTTAACTTATATTTAAAATTTGCTTTGAAAAACGTACTTGGCAATCCAAGGAAATACACTTCTCTTCACATCCTTTAAAAATAAATCAACATTTATTTTTAAACCAATTCATATTCTTTTATAAATTCCCACCTTGAATTTATATTTTCAAATATCCACTGATATTTCATTTCACTTTATAAACCCAGTTTATCTCTCCAAAATCTCATTTCTCTTTAAAAAAAACCAAGTTTTTAACACTTAAATCAATTTCCAATTGATTTCCATTTTACTTTACTTTGAAATAAATTTCCCTATTTACTTCAATTATTTCAAATACATTAACTTTCATCTTTTAGTTCTTTATGATGAGTGGAAACCTTTTTTACTAAAATACAAATTTTGGATTTCCAAACTTCTTCAATTAATATTTTAATTAAATTAAATCTTTAAATTTCAATAAAATCAATCCTTTTATAATTTAAATAATATCACTTTAGTTAAAGATTTATTTCTTCCCTGTTAAATTCAAATTCCTCTTTTCCCATATTTGTTCGAATTTAGGAATTTCTTTATTTCTTTTACAATTCCTTATTTACTTTATTCGAATTCACTAGAATTATTTAACTCGAATTTTACTCTTTTATTTCTTCCCAAAAATCCAATTCAATTTCTTTTGATAACTCATTATACTGGGAAATTCAATCCAACCAGATTATCCAATATAAATCATCACAGCATATCAACAATCATATCACAGAATACTTAAATAAAATTAAATATTTTGAGGAATCCAGTCGGATCCCTCCAACCTGTTTCCCTGCATCCACAGATGTGAGCACAATACCAATTTCACTTCAAAGTGGAATATCGCGGTATATGGGTTTTATAAAATATCATCCGCTATTATGCGGCGCATAGGGTCTCATTCGCTATATAATGCGGGAATATCAACTACTCCAATATATACATATGCCAATATATATATATTGGTATATACTACTATATACCATATCAATCAAATCAATCAATTCAATCATTCATCCATATTTAAATTTAACCAATTAAATTTAAATTTAACTGAGTGAGATTAACTCACCTTCGATTTTGTTTTGCCATCCATTTCCATCTCGTCTTGTTTCCTTTACGATTTCAACTGTATAAACATTTATACGATTTATTAATATTCGAAATAAGTCGAACAATAAATTTCCGTTTTGATAATTTAATCATCTAATAGTTTTGTTTTTATACTAATTTCCCTTTAACAATTTCTAAAATAATTACATAAGTTAGTTAAACAATTTATCTCCAATAATATATTATTTTAAAATTTAAACTAGTGGATTTAAAAATGTGTATATATATTTATTTTATTTTTTTACACATATGATTATAAATTTAGTTTTTAAATTGAAAATGAAAAGAGCATACCTCCCAGTCCACAGAAACCCTAGCCCACGGCCTCTCGAACCAGAACGAACTCGAATTCCTAAATCACGAGTTGTGAATTTCCCTTGCCTTCACCGGAATTCACCTAGCAACGCCTCGGCATCGAGTTCCACTCCGCCCTACGAAACGATCGACCCTGCCCAACCGCCGAATCTGCCTCCTCCTTCACCAAGTCGCGGCCGAAACGACTTCATCCATCGCGAGTAGCTCGCAACCTCGACACCATCAAGACTCAACCCTACGCGGCGCCTCCACCTGTCGAGTTCGCATCCGACTCGATTTCACTCGTCGCCTAGACTGTCCATACGAGGTGCTCGAAACCCTCGTGATACCCTCTCGCTCGCGAACCTAATGCTTCCCACGCGAGCTCCAAGTAAACCCTAGAAACGTCGAAGCTGCTGGCCTTGAATCGACGAAGCGCGAACGCGAACGTGAACCCCAAATCTTCAGTCGAACTGAGTTCGAATTAGACCGAGGAACTCGATCTCAATCTCTCAGCAGATCGAATATCGATTCGATTCGAACGCGGCCTCCCTATGTACTCGAAAAACTGGAGTAGTAGAGAAGGGAACGAGATTGATATAAATAATTTTCTTGAAACGAAAGGCTTCAGCTATTTCAAATTTTCTTTTGTTAGGTAGATTTTTGATTGACGAAAAGGGAACTCGGTCCTGAAGTGATAGAAGAAAGGCAGTATATTTTTTCATTTGCTTCTGAAGGAAGCCTCTGTTCTTAATATTATATATTTTTCTTTTAGTTTAGTTCGAGCATTTTGAAAGTTGATTGAACGGCTTAAAATTGGGAAAGTATGTGATTTAATAAAAGGAAGATGGCATATACTAGAAGCTTATTAACTAAATTTAATTTCATCAGATTATTACCAATTAAATTTCAGCGTGTTTATATCGTATACTCACATACTAACTCCGATCAGTACGAAATTTGAAATCCGATAATAATTCAATATTACGGACCCAATAGAACTGGTTTCGTCGAATTCCGAGACTGTGCCTCGGAAGGCTATTTTTAAATATCGATTCAAACGATATAATTTCAAAACTGAATAAAACAGTTTGAAATTACATTCTGAAGCTTCTATTATCTTTAATATTATCATTACGAATTTTACGAGCTTTCAAAATATTTTTAATTAGCTTAGAATGCCAGATTTACTATTTTATCCAACTTCAAATAAATTTAATTTAATTATTAAATTACTCAATAAACAGCGATATTTGAAATTTAAGTTTATAATTAATCTCTAAATATTTAAAATTAATTAAATATTCCAATTTCAAATATACAAAAATTCCGGGTCGTCACATTCCTCCCCCCTTAAAAGAATTTCGTCCCCGAAATTACCAGTTAGGAAGAATGATCCAATACCCATTACTATTTTCCAAAACCAAACAGTTTTAACAACACCCAAACAATCTTTTATTAATGATACACTAATCATCTTTTAACTTCCCAAACTTATTCATAAGTTCAACCCGTATCACCTACTTGTCCATTCAAATTTAAATTTGAATTCAAATTTTGAATTCTCAAAAATTCTCAAAATTTTTCTAACTATCTAAATTTCCGAAAAATTTCGCCAGCGTCTCCTTTGCGCGGCTAGCTCGGTACTACTACAAAATGGCTCTACGGCCTCCCAATCTCAAAAAGAAAACAAAAAGCCAAGTGGCTGGATCAAAAACCCAATCAAATTTCATATAGAAATTCAAATACATACCTCTTTGTCGGGCCATTAAATTTTATCTTCTAAAATCAAAATCCCAATTATCCATTGCTTTTATACACCTGTATATCCTATTAAGCAATAATATCCAATCATAGGATTCAAAATCATTTTAGACTTTTCCTTTACAAATTTCAATATTTGTTTTACTTATGCCCGTACGATGCACATATATCATTCGTACGCAATATCACATTCGATCGCTCAATCGATCACACAATTTCACTTCCGAACTAGTATCGTCCACCCGACTTCCTAGTGCGGACTCAGATCTGGTTTCTTGATCAGAAACCGTCATTCTCCTTGCATAGTCACAAACTATGATAGAGAATTTCCAGGATCAATCAACAATCCATATCCAGGCTCGCCGTCGAAAATCGAGTGAAAAATCCTAATTCGGATCGATAAAACTATCTCGAAATTCTGTGTTCGACATCTGGACCAAATAGCTATGCGAATAAAATAATATACGTACATCTTACGTATAAATTCCAATTGATTATCAGTTATATCAATTCTCCTTTATTCACATTCAGTTTGATTACATTCACTTATCTACAATTTTCTCATTTCACAACTTCAAATTTTAATTGTCATTCAATTATTCATCTAGAATAACTTTTATCAATACCAAATTACTTAAGAATCCCACCATACTTCTTAAGTTTAATATAAATATTTTATTGACTGCTTATACTTATTTTCACTTCATTATTGAAGTTCATATCCATTTCTATTTACTTTTGTCTTTACAGTTCCATTTGATTTCAATCTGGCTTCCACTCGAATATTTAATTAGTTGCACTTACTAATTAATTTAAATTTCGATTAACAGTTTATTCGCAAACTTCACTTCTTTAGTTCCTTCGATTTCACTTCACCTTACATTCACATTTGAATTAGATTTCAATATCCAGTTTCAATTTCATTTGCTTAACAAATTTAAATCATTTACCGTTAATGAAAAATTTCCAAAATTTTCAAAAATTTTCTAACTCCCAAAATTTACGGAAAATTTTGGCAGAGTCTCCCTTGTACGGAGGGACTTCTGCGATATCGCAGGATGCACAAATATATATATATATACATCGGCCTCAGGCCGGAAATCACAATATATATCAATATATGCAGTTCATATTTCCTATTTTGAATTTTTTTTTTTGCGCAGGCGTACCTTATTTTTAGCATTTTTAAAGCAAGCGGTGATTTATTTTAGAAATGCACACGGCCAAATCCAGCCATACGGCTTCCCTAAACCTGTACTAACTCCATTTAAACAGGTTAGTGACAAATATTCAAAATTTGTTAACATTCCAATTAATTTCAATAGCTAACACATACATAACATAAGCAATATTCACTAAACACTTTCATAAGTGAATTTATCAGGCTCCAACACAAATTAAATGCTTTAAATCCATTTACACACCATCTCATTCAATTCATTTCAATTTATTCCTTCCCACTTGGATTTTATTTTCAACTCAAACCATAGTTATTCAATCCAACTCTATTTAACTTGATTCTATTTCAATCAAATCTCATTTCACTCTACAAATTTATTTGATTAATAGCAAGGCCATTTCAATTTATCTCTACTAAATTGGATTTTATTCGCAATACAAACTATCACCACTTTAATCCGATTCCATTTTATTTTACAACACCTCTACTTATTTTAATTCATTGTCAGTCCAGGTCAAATTCTATTTAAACTTCGAGTTTATTTCCAAACTCTATTGCTAACTCACAGTTTAATCTAAATTTAACCACTTTAAATTTCATTAACTAATTTATTATCAAATTAGTTTGTTTCCAAATTTTATACTTAATATTCGATTTTTATTTCAAAAATCACTCTTAACAATTTTACTTGAGTTCAATCTATTTCATAATTTAAATTTTGGATTTTTATTTTCATTACCATTACAACCAATCTTATTTGGCTTATTTGTCTTACTTCCAAATTTTATAAGTCACATTCTTTTATATTCGTACTTCCTTCTATTTAAAATAAATTTTATTCACATTTTATCTTTTAACTCGGAATTATACATTTTATTTCGCCAATAAATATTTTTATTATTCCATAAACAACTTTAAATAAGATTCCAGAGTTTTAAACAATTTTCCAAAATTTCAAAATCACTTTTAAAATCAACCACATCCAAACTCCTTTGGTAAATTCAATTATCCCTTTGAATTTCAAAACCAACCCAGTTCACAACCAATTCCAATTTAAAACAGTTTGGTAGCAATTTCTCTTTGGAAACTCGAAAATGAACACCGATGATGTCGCGATCATCATCGGAATTATTTTCCAGCGACCAAAGAGAGTTTATTGCTTTTATCACTTTAAATCATTTCAAATATTTTTGAATACCCAATCTCATCAGACTTTGAATCCAATTTAAAATATTTCCCAAAATAGTATCACTACTATTTCTCCCACACCCTTGAAAACCGTTTTCAAATCCAAAGGAATTTTAAGTCCTTTCTCAAAAATTCCAAATTTCCAACCCATCCAATTAAATTTAAACCTTGCTCTGGAATTCTATTTTAAATTACTATCTCATTTGGATATGGAGTTTATTCCAATTTATAAATTACATTTATAATCTATATTTCAAATTTTATTTTATTATAAAATTTTATTCTTTACTTTGGTTATAAATTTCAATTTCTAGTTAAGTTCCATATAATGATGATGATAATTCCATATTATCACTTCTAATATCCAAACAACCATATATATATTAACTAGAATAGTTTACAAAACGTTTCTTTATATATAAAAATAATTTGGGTAAAATTATTTCATTTACCCTACTTTAAAACAATACTGTGTTGAATTGTTCTATTCAAGTGTTTAGAGATCCCTATCAATGTTGTGGCGTCCCACACATCGACCAGAATCCATAAACTACTCAATAAACCAATCAACGCAATATAAAACCATTTTATATTCACTAACAAATACGCACTCATATCTATTAATACTCTCAAAATTCCCACCAGAGCCAAGGTTGTCGCCAGCCTAAGCTCTGATACCACTGTAACGACCCGACTTTCCAGTCCCGGAAAATCGAACCATTTTTTGTGTTAAAGAAGAAGAGGTAGAAGAAGAAACAGAAAATCAACAACAGAATCTCACATCGTAGCGGAATAAAATATAATATATACAAAACAGATCTTTACTCAAACAGAAAAATATATCTGTTTATACAATATATTTACAGAATACATCATCAGAGTTCATCACATCAATGACATACATCCAAATACACAGCGGAACAATAAACAAATACGGAAGTACGTATCGCCATCCAGCTCGTCTCCTGAGCTCCACAGCTACAATCTGAACTTGTTTATCTCGGTCTGACCCGAGCATCATATAAAACAATACCCGAGTCAGTCTGGAATACCAGCGTGAGAAAATCACACTCAAATTGATTATTAAAGTTTCAAAATCCTTTTTGAAAATAAAAGCATCTCGTAAGACCACGCCACAAATAAACATGTCGGGTTTTTACCTTACGATAGCTAAAACACTTTATATCAAAATCCTCTGATATTATAATAGCGTCTACAGAAAGTAAAATAGAATCTAGCTGAAATGCTTGCATCTCACATTTCAACAATAGTTGGGCACAATCAAAACCGTACAGGCACGTAGGGAGAATGGATTTCCAACGAATGACTAGGCACTGGGGTACCACCTGTCACAGTATGTGGCCTAGATCACAGTACCGAGGAGTACGCCCGCTCCCCTGCAACACAAGACCGGAATCATCCCTTACTGGATAATTCCAAATAAAATCACCCCACGGTTGGGATCAGCAACCGCAACACTAAGCCGAAATATAAAGGGACATCTAGACAGGGATGACCTTACTCTCAAGTGGGGGCTACCCACGAAGCCTTGCTGCATAACCCCTGATTTTCAGTCATTCTCGGTTGATGAGGTTCGAGGCTAAACGATACCTTTTCAGACCATATCCCTTAGAATGCCCATCGTCCACCTGACGATGTTTCGAAAGCATTCGTCCATACAAGTCCGTCCCGGGTTCGAACGGAACCGAAGGCACTACTCCTACTACATCCATTTTGGAAATATCCTCAGGATTAGTAGCGACTAGCCCTTGCACTTCACTGCTCCATCTTCGACTCTGAACACGTTACACGAAACGTACAAACCGTATCGAAGTGGTATTCGAGTCTCCAGACCTAGAATCCCGGTATACGGAAACTCGATCCCGGTCTCTTCGAAACGATCAGCGCATTTGGCCAATATTGATAGTCGGTTATTTAACTATCAATTAACATCCACAAGCAACCATCACACAATAAATAATTTCCCACATTATTTATTTGCCCAAATATCTTTCCAAGATATATTTCCAAATTTTCAAAGCTCATTTGAAAACAATTTCAAACAGTTTCCGCTTACGGAATACATTTCCCAGATATTTATTTCCACTAGAACACCAAGTACCAAATACTTTTAGATTTAAAAATAATAATTTAAAAACACTTTATTATAAATATACTTTATAACATCGAAGTTTAAAACTACTTTTAATACTTTACTAAAATGTATACTTAAGGAATATTTAAAATGAAACCACTTTATAAATATAAAGTAACTTTCTCTTTTAAAAACATAATACCAAATCACCTTTATATAATTACTACAATAATAGATTTTTGAAAATACTACTTTGGAAATTAACCTTTAGAAAAATATCAATTTCCTAAAACATGCCCTTTTTACACAAATTAAAACTTTTAACTTATATTTAAAATTTGCTTTGAAAAACGTACTTGGCAATCCAAGGAAATACACTTCTCTTCACATCCTTTAAAAATAAATCAACATTTATTTTTAAACCAATTCATATTCTTTTATAAATTCCCACCTTGAATTTATATTTTCAAATATCCACTGATATTTCATTTCACTTTATAAACCCAGTTTATCTCTCCAAAATCTCATTTCTCTTTAAAAAAAACCAAGTTTTTAACACTTAAATCAATTTCCAATTGATTTCCATTTTACTTTACTTTGAAATAAATTTCCCTATTTACTTCAATTATTTCAAATACATTAACTTTCATCTTTTAGTTCTTTATGATGAGTGGAAACCTTTTTTACTAAAATACAAATTTCGGATTTCCAAACTTCTTCAATTAATATTTTAATTAAATTAAATCTTTAAATTTCAATAAAATCAATCCTTTTATAATTTAAATAATATCACTTTAGTTAAAGATTTATTTCTTCCCTGTTAAATTCAAATTCCTCTTTTCCCATATTTGTTCGAATTTAGAAATTTCTTTATTTCTTTTACAATTCCTTATTTACTTTATTCGAATTCACTAGAATTATTTAACTTGAATTTTACTCTTTTATTTCTTCCCAAAAATCCAATTCAATTTCTTTTGATAACTCATTATACTGGGAAATTCAATCCAACCAGATTATCCAATATAAATCATCACAGCATATCAACAATCATATCACAGAATACTTAAATAAAATTAAATATTTTGAGGAATCCAGTCGGATCCCTCCAACCTGTTTCCCTGCATCCACAGATGTTAGCACAATACCAATTTCACTTCAAAGTGGAATATCGCGGTATATGGGTTTTATAAAATATCATCCGCTATTATGCGGCGCATAGGGTCTCATTCGCTATATAATGCGGGAATATCAACTACTCCAATATATACATATGCCAATATATATATATTGGTATATACTACTATATACCATATCAATCAAATCAATCAATTCAATCATTCATCCATATTTAAATTTAACCAATTAAATTTAAATTTAACTGAGTGAGATTAACTCACCTTCGATTTTGTTTTGCCATCCATTTCCATCTCGTCTTGTTTCCTTTACGATTTCAACTGTATAAACATTTATACGATTTATTAATATTCGAAATAAGTCGAACAATAAATTTCCGTTTTGATAATTTAATCATCTAATAGTTTTGTTTTTATACTAATTTCCCTTTAACAATTTCTAAAATAATTACATAAGTTAGTTAAACAATTTATCTCCAATAATACATTATTTTAAAATTTAAACTAGTGGATTTAAAAATGTGTATATATATTTATTTTATTTTTTTACACATATGATTATAAATTTAGTTTTTAAATTGAAAATGAAAAGAGCATACCTCCCAGTCCACAGAAACCCTAGCCCACGGCCTCTCGAACCAGAACGAACTCGAATTCCTAAATCACGAGTTGTGAATTTCCCTTGCCTTCACCGGAATTCACCTAGCAACGCCTCGGCATCGAGTTCCACTCCGCCCTACGAAACGATCGACCCTGCCCAACCGCCGAATCTGCCTCCTCCTTCACCAAGTCGCGGCCGAAACGACTTCATCCATCGCGAGTAGCTCGCAACCTCGACACCATCAAGACTCAACCCTACGCGGCGCCTCCACCTGTCGAGTTCGCATCCGACTCGATTTCACTCGTCGCCTAGACTGTCCATACGAGGTGCTTGAAACCCTCGTGATACCCTCTCGCTCGCGAACCTAATGCTTCCCACGCGAGCTCCAAGTAAACCCTAGAAACGTCGAAGCTGCTGGCCTTGAATCGACGAAGCGCGAACGCGAACGTGAACCCCAAATCTTCAGTCGAACTGAGTTCGAATTAGATCGAGGAACTCGATCTCAATCTCTCAGCAGATCGAATATCGATTCGATTCGAACGCGGCCTCCCTATGTACTCGAAAAACTGGAGTAGTAGAGAAGGGAACGAGATTGATATAAATAATTTTCTTGAAACGAAAGGCTTCAGCTATTTCAAATTTTCTTTTGTTAGGTAGATTTTTGATTGACGAAAAGGGAACTCGGTCCTGAAGTGATAGAAGAAAGGCAGTAGATTTTTTTCATTTGCTTCTGAAGGAAGCCTCTGTTCTTAATATTATATATTTTTCTATTAGTTTAGTTCGAGCATTTTGAAAGTTGATTGAACGACTTAAAATTGGGAAAGTATGTGATTTAATAAAAGGAAGATGGCATATACTAGAAGCTTGATTAACTAAATTTAATTTCATCAGATTATTACCAATTAAATTTCAGCGTGTTTATATCGTATACTCACATACTAACTCCGATCAGTACGAAATTTGAAATCCGATAATAATTCAATATTACGGACCCAATAGAACTGGTTTCGTCGAATTCCGAGACTGTGCCTCGGAAGGCTATTTTTAAATATCGATTCAAACGATATAATTTCAAAACTGAATAAAACAGTTTGAAATTACATTCTGAAGCTTCTATTATCTTTAATATTATCATTACGAATTTTACGAGCTTTCAAAATATTTTTAATTAGCTTAGAATGCCAGATTTACTATTTTATCCAACTTCAAATAAATTTAATTTAATTATTAAATTACTCAATAAACAGCGATATTTGAAATTTAAGTTTATAATTAATCTCTGAATATTTAAAATTAATTAAATATTCCAATTTCAAATATACAAAAATTCCGGGTCGTCACAGCGATATTCCACACATATTGGAATGTGTTTAGGAAAACACATCCAGGTTTTCCCAGAGAAACCCTACCAACTTCTTTTTCAACTTTAGGCCGAGCTAAGATCTGACCTAGAGGACCCTAGTAGGATCATCCTCATTGATCGGGATGTTGATCTTCATCTCTGCTAGATCTACCCTCGCATCCTCTAGCTTTTTTCGGGGGTCTATAGGCCTGTAGAACTTTCTATGGAACCCAACTCTTGGCTTGGGTGGTAGTTATTATGCATCCGCGGTCTTTATGCAGAGAGCCTTCTATGCACATTTCCCTTTCCCATGTTTCTTTGCCTCTCTGAACTCAACGACATAGCATTCTCGACTAGTGCTCTGGTCGCCTTGAATAGCCTAACCCTATTCCCAGTGGGGAACTTCATCATCAAACACCATGCAGCTAGGGCTATTCTAAAACAAGCAAAGGCCCATCAACCCAGAAAGGAATTGTAATAGAGAACTCATCCACTACCATGAAGGCCGATCGAATTGACGGAGGTGTGGTTTTAGTTGGTGATACGTAGGTGCTATTTGATGAGGGTGAGCTAAAGTCAATAGTTGAATAAGTGGAGTCATGATCAGAAGACATGATTAGTTTTTGTAAATCTATAAATAATATTTTTATTTTTATTTTTCTTTAATCATGTATAAATAGACAGTATAGTCTATTTATACTTAGAACTTTGTATGGATAAAGTTGTTTTAACCATTAATTTGTTAACCGTTTTGTTTTTATGGTTGTCAAAAGATTGACTGAATTAAAGTTAAGTTAAAATTTTATATAGAAAAATAATATTTGTAATGATGAATAAATGTGGTATACATTAATTAATTAATTTATTAATTGAACATATTCCAAGGTCTCATCATAGCTTTATAAAAATTGATGCACATAACGGTTTGGTGAAAATATCGGCAGTCTGATTTTTAGTGTTAATAAATTCAAGAGAGATAATTCCTTTGTCTACATTATCTCTTAAAAAATGATGAAGAATGTCGATATGTTTTGTATGAGAATGGTTATTTAGATTTTTGGATAAATTTATAGCACTAGTATTATGTAACGACCCGACTTTCTTTGCCCAGAAAGACGCATCGTTATGAAGAAAGAAAGGGATAGAAGAAGAAAAGAAAAGAAGAGAGAACAACAATACATCAGAAATCTCACAGCGGAACGAGAAATATATTATCACATAAGATATTACATAGTATCATATACATCAGAGTACACAATTTATACATCACAGAATAGACAGTTATAAACTTCTGTCTATTATACAACACAAGTACACCAGTACAATACAGACTAATACAAACACAGCGGAAACTCTATATATCTACTCGCTGAAGCCTCCTGCTCCTCAGCTCCTCCAGTATTCGTCAAGACTAACCTGAATCCCTCGACTACTCAATACAATATTGAGTACCCAAGAGTTTAATAAAACAGAAAATAAACACTTGGGTCAGACATGGGTCTGGTGTGAGTAAACGGTTAAAAGTTGCATAACTTTGAAAAACCTTTGAAAACAAAAGGTATCACGTAAGACTTCCCACACATAAACATGGGTAAGTTTTTACCTTACGCTAACCAAAACTTTGATAGGAAATTCGATTATATTATAATAGGGTCTAGGGTTTTCAAATAAATACAGAAATAGCTGAAATGCTTACATCTCACATTCCAACATAGTTGGGCACAACTAATACGTACGGCACTTATTGGAGTTTGGATTCCATACAATGGCAGGGCTACTAGGGTACCGCCCGTCACAGTACGTGGCCTAGATCACCGTACCGAGGAGTACGCCCGCTCCCCTGCAACACAAAGCCGGAACCATCCCTTACTGGATAATCCCGAACAAGACAACCCCGTAGTTGGCTGCAGTTCCAACTACCCACTAAGCCGAAATATAGAAAGGGACCTCTAGACAGGGATCTATCTTGCTCTCAGTGGGCGCTACCCACGAAGCCTTGCTGCACCTCCCCTGTTTTAGCCATTCCCGGTTGATGAGGCTTGAGGTTACGATTACCTTTAATCAGAACATATCACTTAGAATGCTCATCGTCCGCCTGACGATGTGCTGAAAGCATTCAATCCATACAAGTTCGTTCCGTGTTCGAACGAAACCGAAGGCATTATCTCGTTACACTCGTTTTGGAATCACCCTCAGAGTTAACGACAATAACCCTTGCACTCTAAATCTTCATCTTCACTTGAGATTCACGACCTATCGTTAATTTGGATCGATGTGGTATTCGGGTCTCCAGACCTGGAATACCGGTATACGGAAACCCGATCCCGGTCTCATCGAAATCCAAAACGTATCTTTTAAGGCCAAGTTGTTTAAAGGTTTAAACAATTTAACTTATCTATATTCATTCAGATAGATAATTCACAAATCACAATTGATAATCACATTATCATTTAAACAGATGATTCATAACCAAATAGGTAATCCATATCAACATCACAATAGTTAATCTATATTACCATCATAATGCAACCAAGCATTCATACCATACAACATTACTTATCTCATTTCTGAGATTACATCCATTCAAGACAAATTAATGTCATCCATTCTTATATAAGCAATGATTTACTTAATAATAACATAATTAATTTAAAATGAATTAAATTAACTATCTCTATCTTAAATTAATTTAAAGTGAATTAAATTAATTACTTCATCTCTTAATTAATTTAAAGTAAATTAAATTAATTATTTCATTATAAATCTTACTTATATAATCATTAATTAATTATAAATAAATTAATTAATCTTTCTCTAATTATCCACTTTAATTAATCACCTTGATTAATCATTCTTTAATTACATTTAAGTAATTATCTTAATTAATTTCACAAATTAATTATCCTTAACCAAATACAGTAATTAACCTTTAATTACTTCATTAATTAATTAATTATAATTAATTACTTTAATCCTTAATTAATTACAATTAATCACTTATCATTTGATTAATTAATCTTAATTAATCAACTCTCAATTACATCATTAATTATAAACTAATGATCCCTAATCACACCTTTAATTATTTATTAGTTACATTAAGTAATTAACCTTTAATTAAACCATGATTTATTAATCACCTTTGATTAAACTTAACCAGTAATTAACTCTAATTAATTATCTTCCTTAATTAATTACTTTTAATTAATTACCTTAACCAATAATTAATTACATTATTAATTACCCTTAATTAAACCACAATTATTAATCATCTTTGATTAATATAATCCTTTAATTAATTAATTTAATAAATTATTAAATTAATAATAAATGATTAACTCTTAATCACTTTCATTTAATAAAATAATTATCCTCTAATTACTTTATTAAATATTTTATCTTACTTAATTATATTCAGTAATTATTCCTTAATTACTTCAACAAGTAATTATACTTAATTAATTTATAAATGATTATCTTAAGTTAATCATTAATTAACTACTTAATTATTTAACAAATTATTTAAATTGAATTACATAATTCCTTAACTCCTTATACTTAAAGATCTTAATTAAGAAAATCATTTATCTTAATTAAGTTAATTAAATTGACCAACAATTTAATTATCTTCCCACATTAATTATTTTTAATTAATCAAACCTTTAATTACTTAAGATAAATCCTGATTATATTTGATTTATTAAATCCTTATCATTTAAACTCATTTAAAATAAAACATTTTAGAAATCAATTATAACTAAAAACATTTTAAACTCCTAAATACAACATTTTAAAAACCATTTATTTTACAAGTGAAACTTGTTTAACTTTGCTTTTTTAAAACTTAAACATTCTGTTGTATTTTAAAAATCTGAACAACTGGAATCTATCTCCCCAAAAATCTCGAACGAACTCCCAGAAACTTCTGCGTCTACCTCGGGTAAATCCAACAAAGCCCCGAGTCACCCTATCCTACAACTGCTTCGAGAATAACTTTAGTATACACGAAAAACACTTCGAGCTCCATCCCTTCTCCCCCAAAACCCATACTTCCCTGATACATAACCGTGCACATAAACGTGCACGTCACCGTCGACCATCGGCGATCTTCTCTCCGGCCTCCATCAAGTCACTCACGATCCCTACCATGCATCACGCAACCCAGAAATCCAAATTTGATCGAGAATCAAATTTTGATAAATCGAACCCAAATAGCTCGAAACCCATCACCAGAAAATCATCCCTCCACGGCGACCCCAACCTCGAGAAACCCCGATACCTTAGCCGTAGCTCCCTCTCGACCTCCAGAATCTACGAAAACAAGAGCGATCACTTCCGGTTGTGCCTGGACGTCGCGACTACCTCAACAGTTCAACCCATTTAAAAGCAGCCTAAAACCCTACTTCGATCCAATTCGAAGAATTTATTCATCAGAAAAATTCTTATGCATTTTTCCTATGATCTCCCCCTTCCCTTCCACCTTCGAGTTCAACCACGGCACCCAGATCATCTTCGTTCGCCGCCGATTGACCAAAATGCCCAAAAACATAAATCCCAAAATTCTCTTCAATTACCAAACTATAAATCATGATATATATATATTAAAATTCATGATTTCCTATAGTGAATTCAATTATGTAATCCAAACTAAAATTTTATTCAATAAATTTTTGACCATATAAAGGTATCTACTGTAAATTTGAAAATTGGAACTAAATATCCATTATAAAAACTTATAATTATTTTTAGAAGGAAGATTACATGATTTCAAACAACCTTTCTTTACAAATCAAAAGCTAGTTTGAATTCAAACTTGAATTATTGAATTAAATAAGAAGATGAATCCTGTTTATAACATACAGAGACCATCACAGCCATACAAACAAACATGCATATAATTCAATTCAAGTATAAAGGCTAACACATGATTTTTATTCACATATCAAAGTGAAAACAAGATTTAAAAGTGTTTTTAAAACCTAAATTTACTCACCAGACAAAATGCAAAGAACAGAGAAGCAGAAAATAGATTTGTTCCAGGCTGCATGTTCCAGATTTGAATTTCTTTTGTTTTTGCTTGTTGAAATTTTAAACTTTGCTGTTTGATTAATTTCTCTGATCTTCAGGTTGCATTTGAAGAATTTGGAACTGCTATTAAATTTGCCTTATCTGATTGCATGACTTCAGATTGACATTGGAGATCTGAAACTGTTATTCAATTTTGCCTTTAATCTTCTTTTTGCTTTGCATTTGATTTCCAGACTTATCTTCTTTTGCTTTTAGATTTCAGGTCTTTCATTTTTCTTTTTGATTTTAGATTCGAATTGTATTTTAGTGGAGAAGGAAATGAAGAAAAGATAATCTTCAACTGAAAAGAGAAAACAGATTTTTCTTCTTACATATTAATTTTATTTATTTTAAAACCTTAATTAAAATATAGCCACTTGTCTTTTAAGTGTTAATTTGCTTACACCTATGCTTACAAATTTACAAATGTCACTAAACCACTCTAATATGCTAACAAGTGTTATTCTTGTTTTTTTTTTAATAAATTTATTTAAGACATTTATGTTTTTATGAAATATTTATAAGTATATAATGTATTTATCTCTTTTTATAAATAAGCTTTTAGATTTTATATAAATATACAAATGTGAAAAACTATTATTTAAGTAACTTATACTTTGATCAAACATTTATAACATATTTTTATATACTTGAGAACTTATTTTAACTCTATATATATTTTTACAAACCCATTTTGACTTATATTTGAATATTAAAAGATGATTAAAATAAATGAACTTCTTATTTAAATCTTATTTAAACTTAAGCTTACATATATATTTATAAATAAGAAACTATTCTTGTTATTTAAATCATAAATATCATTTTCAAAAGTATTGAATCAAATTACAAATTTCCCAGTTACAAATTATATAAAGATTAAAGTTTGGAAATACTTTATAAAATTCAAATTCAATATCCTTTCCATTTTAATATATACAAATATATATATATTCTAAATAGAAAATATTTTTAACATTAGCTTGATACTTATCATATTGAATTTTAATACATAACTTCAAATAACAATATATATATTCATATATATTATAATTTGAAAACATATTCTTTATTTAAATTAAATACTTCCTATTCATAATATATATATATACATTATAAATATAAACACTTATATTAGTTTTAGAAAGATAAATCTTCCCAATTAAAAATTGTTAGAAAAGATATTTCCAAATTAAAATTGTTATTAGTTTTGAAAAGAAATAAACTTGCCAATTTAAAATATTATTAACTTTTTAAAATGAACAAACTTGTCAATTTATAAAATAAATCAACAAATCAATTTAATTATTAATAAAGATTATTAAATTGATATTGCCAAATTTCCGGGATATCACATTCCTTCCCCCTTAAAATAATTTCGTCCCCGAAATTTAAAAGCAAAGATAATTTAATAACCCAGCAAAAGTTTTTAATTTTAAACAGCAATCACACAATCAATCATACACTATCAATCATAGCAACCATAGTAAACAATTTAATCAAACAAATTTAACTATCCAGTCAAAATTCTGGATAGAATTTCCTCGAGTTTCCCCAAGTATATATATATACCGGGATACTCGTTCTACAGAATCTTAACTAACTATCTACAATAATCTAGAACTCCTTCCCATCTAGATCACAAATCTGAACAAGATATCAGACTAAACTCAAAACCATCCCAACTACCAAATCCTTCTGAACTGCTGATTTCACAACCAGTGACAGATCAAACACGTATTCCCTTAGAGATACGTGAAATAAAATGAATTCCAGTTATCCGAACTGGCCATTTAATCCTATAGATCAAAGAACTAATCCTCTTGGGAACACAGAAAAACTCAAAATACTTCCGGAACTAGCTCTCTAATCTTACCAAATCTTATATCTCCTTTTATTGGATACAACTTAAACAATATCCAAATTTCAACTTCAAATTCCAAATTCCATCAATTCTTAACTGTTTAACTCTCCTGACGATCCTGAGTCACTTCATCCTTCCTGATCAGCTTAACTCTTGCTGATGCTTTTTGAAATAATCTAGACCAACATCAAACCAATTTCCGGATCCTACTCAACAAAATGGTTTCCAAAAATATGCCAAAATCCAGAACACAACTCTACTCCATAAACATTAGAGAACTTCGAACTACCTCTCCTATCTGGAATAGTCAAACAGTTGCACTTAACAATCTTATCTCCGAATTCTGAAAATTCCTTCATACTTAGAGGTATACTTGAATTTCCTATAGAAATCCTTTACTCCAAGAAAATTACAACTTTTAGTTGCTTCCACTCTAGAATAGCTGCTATCTTGCTTCCGCTGCACAACTCTGATCTGGAATAGATGAGAATGCTGTCGAAGAAACTCGAGCACAAACTTGATCATCCACAGTTCACCATACCATAAAATCTTAGTGAACCACTCCACTTGGTCAAAACATCCCAGAAGAATTCCCTCCAGAAAATTAGGACTGATCAATCCCTCTCCAAAGAATCCTAAGCTGCTTCACCAAATTCTTCTCTAGAAGACATCCTTCTACTAAGCTGAACTTCCGGTAACTCCACTAATCAAGTTGATACGGAATCTCAATCTCCAATAACCCATGAGAACACTCGAACTATCGCAAGTCACTTTTGCGATAAATCCGGTCCAGTATCTAAAGATACTATTCTCTCTTATCAATCAGAATAGCTTATACTTGACTAACCAATCCATCGAAGAAATGGATCCACTCTGCTACTTTTGGATTCCTCCTCTAGAAAAACTGCTCAGCTAGAAAACTTCCTGCCAACACAGAACACTTCCGAGTTGCACCGCTGACACTGACGCCAAAGACTTCCTAATCCAAAACTCTTCGAGAAACTCGGACCTCAAATCAAACATAAACACCCCGCTGGACCCAGCCACAACACCGAAGCAGATATACTTCCTAAAACTTGATCCAAAAGAAACATCTTCAGAAACATCCATAGTCACTACGTCTCACCACACAGCTACTTCTTCCAGAAGTTACCAAGATACCATCATTCGCTTTTGCTCATCCAATTTCAAAGATAAACTCCGAACCTTAACAGGTTTCCTTCGGAGATCGATGAAATCCTTCACCACAGCAAAGCTTACTCGAGACAGTATTAGGTCTACAGTCTCGACAGATACACTTCCAACCTCAACACTCGGACTTTAACCATTGGTAGTCGTGTTACACAAACCACCACCCTATCTACCCTTATAACTCATATTGGAAAACCCGAACAGGTAATCCAACAAATAGGTAGAATAAATATATATATAGTTATTTAAAAATTACAAATACGCGCTCTCAAGATAGACACCACTCCAGAGCCTAGGTATTCACTCAACCTAATGCTCTGATACCAAATGTAACGACCCGACTTTCTTTGCCCAGAAAGACGCATCGTTATGAAGAAAGAAAGGGATAGAAGAAGAAAAGAAAAGAAGAGAGAACAACAATACATCAGAAATCTCACAGCGGAACGAGAAATATATTATCACATAAGATATTACATAGTATCATATACATCAGAGTACACAATTTATACATCACAGAATAGACAGTTATAAACTTCTGTCTATTATACAACACAAGTACACCAGTACAATACAGACTAATACAAACACAGCGGAAACTCTATATATCTACTCGCTGAAGCCTCCTGCTCCTCAGCTCCTCCAGTATTCGTCAAGACTAACCTGAATCCCTCGACTACTCAATACAATATTGAGTACCCAAGAGTTTAATAAAACAGAAAATAAACACTTGGGTCAGACATGGGTCTGGTGTGAGTAAACGGTTAAAAGTTGCATAACTTTGAAAAACCTTTGAAAACAAAAGGTATCACGTAAGACTTCCCACACATAAACATGGGTAAGTTTTTACCTTACGCTAACCAAAACTTTGATAGGAAATTCGATTATATTATAATAGGGTCTAGGGTTTTCAAATAAATACAGAAATAGCTGAAATGCTTACATCTCACATTCCAACATAGTTGGGCACAACTAATACGTACGGCACTTATTGGAGTTTGGATTCCATACAATGGCAGGGCTACTGGGGTACCGCCCGTCAGAGTACGTGGCCTAGATCACCGTACCGAGGAGTACGCCCGCTCCCCTGCAACACAAAGCCGGAACCATCCCTTACTGGATAATCCCGAACAAGACAACCCCGTAGTTGGCTGCAGTTCCAACTACCCACTAAGCCGAAATATAGAAAGGGACCTCTAGACAGGGATCTATCTTGCTCTCAATGGGCGCTACCCACGAAGCCTTGCTGCACCTCCCCTGTTTTAGCCATTCCCGGTTGATGAGGCTTGAGGTTACGATTACCTTTAATCAGAACATATCACTTAGAATGCTCATCGTCCGCCTGACGATGTGCTGAAAGCATTCAATCCATACAAGTTCGTTCCGGGTTCGAACGAAACCGAAGGCATTATCTCGTTACACTCGTTTTGGAATCACCCTCAGAGTTAACGACAATAACCCTTGCACTCTAAATCTTCATCTTCACTTGAGATTCACGACCTATCGTTAATTTGGATCGATGTGGTATTCGGGTCTCCAGACCTGGAATACCGGTATACGGAAACCCGATCCCGGTCTCATCGAAATCCAAAACGTATCTTTTAAGGCCAAGTTGTTTAAAGGTTTAAACAATTTAACTTATCTATATTCATTCAGATAGATAATTCACAAATCACAATTGATAATCACATTATCATTTAAACAGATGATTCATAACCAAATAGGTAATCCATATCAACATCACAATAGTTAATCTATATTACCATCATAATGCAACCAAGCATTCATACCATACAACATTACTTATCTCATTTCTGAGATTACATCCATTCAAGACAAATTAATGTCATCCATTCTTATATAAGCAATGATTTACTTAATAATAACATAATTAATTTAAAATGAATTAAATTAACTATCTCTATCTTAAATTAATTTAAAGTGAATTAAATTAATTACTTCATCTCTTAATTAATTTAAAGTAAATTAAATTAATTATTTCATTATAAATCTTACTTATATAATCATTAATTAATTATAAATAAATTAATTAATCTTTCTCTAATTATCCACTTTAATTAATCACCTTGATTAATCATTCTTTAATTACATTTAAGTAATTATCTTAATTAATTTCACAAATTAATTATCCTTAACCAAATACAGTAATTAACCTTTAATTACTTCATTAATTAATTAATTATAATTAATTACTTTAATCCTTAATTAATTACAATTAATCACTTATCATTTGATTAATTAATCTTAATTAATCAACTCTCAATTACATCATTAATTATAAACTAATGATCCCTAATCACACCTTTAATTATTTATTAATTACATTAAGTAATTAACCTTTAATTAAACCATGATTTATTAATCACCTTTGATTAAACTTAACCAGTAATTAACTCTAATTAATTATCTTCCTTAATTAATTACTTTTAATTAATTACCTTAACCAATAATTAATTACATTATTAATTACCCTTAATTAAACCACAATTATTAATCATCTTTGATTAATATAATCCTTTAATTAATTAATTTAATAAATTATTAAATTAATAATAAATGATTAACTCTTAATCACTTTCATTTAATAAAATAATTATCCTCTAATTACTTTATTAAATATTTTATCTTACTTAATTATATTCAGTAATTATTCCTTAATTACTTCAACAAGTAATTATACTTAATTAATTTATAAATGATTATCTTAAGTTAATCATTAATTAACTACTTAATTATTTAACAAATTATTTAAATTGAATTACATAATTCCTTAACTCCTTATACTTAAAGATCTTAATTAAGAAAATCATTTATCTTAATTAAGTTAATTAAATTGACCAACAATTTAATTATCTTCCCACATTAATTATTTTTAATTAATCAAACCTTTAATTACTTAAGATAAATCCTGATTATATTTGATTTATTAAATCCTTATCATTTAAACTCATTTAAAATAAAACATTTTAGAAATCAATTATAACTAAAAACATTTTAAACTCCTAAATACAACATTTTAAAAACCATTTATTTTACAAGTGAAACTTGTTTAACTTTGCTTTTTTAAAACTTAAACATTCTGTTGTATTTTAAAAATCTGAACAACTGGAATCTATCTCCCCAAAAATCTCGAACGAACTCCCAGAAACTTCTGCGTCTACCTCGGGTAAATCCAACAAAGCCCCGAGTCACCCTATCCTACAACTGCTTCGAGAATAACTTCAGTATACACGAAAAACACTTCGAGCTCCATCCCTTCTCCCCCAAAACCCATACTTCCCTGATACATAACCGTGCACATAAACGTGCACGTCACCGTCGACCATCGGCGATCTTCTCTCCGGCCTCCATCAAGTCACTCACGATCCCTACCATGCATCACGCAACCCAGAAATCCAAATTTGATCGAGAATCGAATTTTGATAAATCGAACCCAAATAGCTCGAAACCCATCACCAGAAAATCATCCCTCCACGGCGACCCCAACCTCGAGAAACCCCGATACCTTAGCCGTAGCTCCCTCTCGACCTCCAGAATCTACGAAAACAAGAGCGATCACTTCCGGTTGTGCCTGGACGTCGCGACTACCTCAACAGTTCAACCCATTTAAAAGCAGCCTAAAACCCTACTTCGATCCAATTCGAAGAATTTATTCATCAGAAAAATTCTTATGCATTTTTCCTATGATCTCCCCCTTCCCTTCCACCTTCGAGTTCAACCACGGCACCCAGATCATCTTCGTTCGCCGCCGATTGACCAAAATGCCCAAAAACATAAATCCCAAAATTCTCTTCAATTACCAAACTATAAATCATGATATATATATTAAAATTCATGATTTCCTATAGTGAATTCAATTATGTAATCCAAACTAAAATTTTATTCAATAAATTTTTGACCATATAAAGGTATCTACTGTAAATTTGAAAATTGGAACTAAATATCCATTATAAAAACTTATAATTATTTTTAGAAGGAAGTTTACATGATTTCAAACAACCTTTCTTTACAAATCAAAAGCTAGTTTGAATTCAAACTTGAATTATTGAATTAAATAAGAAGATGAATCCTGTTTATAACATACAGAGACCATCACAGCCATACAAACAAACATGCATATAATTCAATTCAAGTATAAAGGCTAACACATGATTTTTATTCACATATCAAAGTGAAAACAAGATTTAAAAGTGTTTTTAAAACCTAAATTTACTCACCAGACAAAATGCAAAGAACAGAGAAGCAGAAAATAGATTTGTTCCAGGCTGCATGTTCCAGATTTGAATTTCTTTTGTTTTTGCTTGTTGAAATTTTAAACTTTGCTGTTTGATTAATTTCTCTGATCTTCAGGTTGCATTTGAAGAATTTGGAACTGCTATTAAATTTGCCTTATCTGATTGCATGACTTCAGATTGACATTGGAGATCTGAAACTGTTATTCAATTTTGCCTTTAATCTTCTTTTTGCTTTGCATTTGATTTCCAGACTTATCTTCTTTTGCTTTTAGATTTCAGGTCTTTCATTTTTCTTTTTGATTTTAGATTCGAATTGTATTTTAGTGGAGAAGGAAATGAAGAAAAGATAATCTTCAACTGAAAAGAGAAAACAGATTTTTCTTCTTACATATTAATTTTATTTATTTTAAAACCTTAATTAAAATATAGCCACTTGTCTTTTAAGTGTTAATTTGCTTACACCTATGCTTACAAATTTACAAATGTCACTAAACCACTCTAATATGCTAACAAGTGTTATTCTTGTTTTTTTTTTTAATAAATTTATTTAAGACATTTATGTTTTTATGAAATATTTATAAGTATATAATGTATTTATCTCTTTTTATAAATAAGCTTTTAGATTTTATATAAATATACAAATGTGAAAAACTATTATTTAAGTAACTTATACTTTGATCAAACATTTATAACATATTTTTATATACTTGAGAACTTATTTTAACTCTATATATATTTTTACAAACCCATTTTGACTTATATTTGAATATTAAAAGATGATTAAAATAAATGAACTTCTTATTTAAATCTTATTTAAACTTAAGCTTACATATATATTTATAAATAAGAAACTATTCTTGTTATTTAAATCATAAATATCATTTTCAAAAGTATTGAATCAAATTACAAATTTCCCAGTTACAAATTATATAAAGATTAAAGTTTGGAAATACTTTATAAAATTCAAATTCAATATCCTTTCCATTTTAATATATACAAATATATATATATTCTAAATAGAAAATATTTTTAACATTAGCTTGATACTTATCATATTGAATTTTAATACATAACTTCAAATAACAATATATATATTCATATATATTATAATTTGAAAACATATTCTTTATTTAAATTAAATACTTCCTATTCATAATATATATATATATACATTATAAATATAAACACTTATATTAGTTTTAGAAAGATAAATCTTCCCAATTAAAAATTGTTAGAAAAGATATTTCCAAATTAAAATTGTTATTAGTTTTCAAAAGAAATAAACTTGCCAATTTAAAATATTATTAACTTTTTAAAATGAACAAACTTGTCAATTTATAAAATAAATCAACAAATCAATTTAATTATTAATAAAGATTATTAAATTGATATTGCCAAATTTCCGGGATATCACATATTATCACAATATATAGGAGAGTTAGTTATAATTTTACCAAAATCTTGAATAGTTTGTTGCATATAAATTACTTGTGCATAGGCTAAGGCTCCGAGTTGTTTTGGATCTTTTCTATGTTCTGATTTGGATAAGTACTTTGATCTACAAGGTTGAATTGTCAGTTTGGATAACTGGAATTCAATGTATTTTACGTATCTCTGAGGGAGTACGTGTTTGATCTATCTCTGGTTTTGGAACCAGCAGTTCTGGAAGATTTGGTTGTTGAGTCAGACTCGTCTGTAGTCTGATATCTTGTTTAGTTCTATAAATCTAGATGAGTAAGAACTCTATAGCTTAGTATTGATGATTGTTTGGATTTTGTAGAGCGAGTATCCCGGTATATTTATACTTGGGGAAACTCGAGGAGATTGTATTCAGAATTTTGTTTGGATAATTAGAATTGTTTGATTGGATGAATTGGTTGCTATGGTTGTTAGCATATGGATGATAATATTTGCTTGTGATTTAAATAGATTATTAAATTACCTTTGTTTTAAATTTCGGGGACGAAATTATTTTAAGGGGGGAGGAATGTAATATCCCGGAAATTTGGGGCAATATCAATTTAATAATCTGTTTAAATAATTAAATTGATTTGTTAATCTTTGATAAAAATATTTGAATTGGTTTAAAAATCTAATTAAATGAATATTTAATTAGTGAATTTTATCTTTTAAAACCTAATAAATTGATTTCTATTTATAATGTATATATATTTGTATATATTGTAAATAGAAAAGCTTTGGTTTGTATTTAATTTACATATGATATGTTAATTCATTTAGTAATAGTAGTAATTTATAATCTCTTTTATAAATTATTTTAAAATTGATAAATTTGTTATTTCAAACAATAATTATAATAGGATTATTATTTCAAATTGAATGTGTTGTTTTAAATTGACTTTAAATTGGATTTTTAAATATAATTTGAATTTGAATTTAAATTAATTTTGAAATTCAAAAAGGGGTAATATTTTAAATATTTGGATTTTTTTGATATTTGTATAAGCTTTTATTTATATATATAATTGGTTTTATTTCTTTAAAAAATTATCTATGTATATAAATAAGTATTTGTAAATTTATAATTTAAGTATAAAAGCCTTTATTAACTTTTTAAAAATAAGTATTAATTACTTAAAATACAAGTGTTATCATATTAAGACTCAAAATAACATGTGTTAAGTTGTGAACAAAGATATATGACAAGTGTTGAATTCTAAAACAAGTGGCATTTTTAGATTTAATCTTCTTTTATTTTTATTAAATAATTTTCAGCCTAAATACATATACTTCTCTCTATCTATTCTTTTGCAACATTTAAAAAGCTAAGAGAAAAGAAAAATCTGAAGTAAGAAACTTCAGCCTGTAAACAAAATCCTCAAACGAAATTCTCCAAAAACCAAATAGTAATCAACTCCTCAAACCTGTAATTCATTTCAAATCAAGTCTTCAGCCTATTCTCAAAACAAACCTGTTAACCATTTTTCAAAATCTGATCAAAAGCATGTAAACATCTTGTTCAAAATTTAAAAGCAAGAAACCTGTTCTAAAGCAACATCTCAACAAATAAGACATCTCTGAATGCAACTGCAACCTTCTCAAACTAATGCTAGCATTCCAATTTTCAAGTTTAAAATCAAGTAGCATTTTCCAGATTCCAAATTCCTGTTTCAAAAAGGGGAAGCTCTGTCCTTCATTTTAAAAATGGTGAGTAAACATTTTTAAAAGCAGTTTAATTTGGATTTAACTATCATGCATGTGATGATATTGGCTTGTATTGAAGTTCTTCAGTTTGAATTTATATGAATTGGTATAAATATGTTGTGTGAGCCTGTCTGTTTACATATACAAGTCTGTTATACAAGTCTGTTCTCTGTTGTTCACTGTGTATGTTTTGCTATCAAAAATTCATATCTTCAAATCAAATCCATATTAGCCTTGGATATTCAAATGAAAATTGTTTGTAAATGTATAATGAAGATTATAAAAATAGTTTCAGGGTTTCAAATTCAACAGAAAATTTGTAAAATGAAAATAACAGTAAAATATATGCATATGTTAAAAATCAATAATCTTAATTTCTGGATTGGATTACATGAATGTAGTCATGATTGAAAATCATGAATTTTGATATGCATTTCATAATTTTTAGATGGTTAATCTTTGGGAATTTTTGAGATGCTCGAATTGGGTGTTGTGGGCGATTTCCGATGATCGGCGTAGAATTGGGAGGTCGGTTTTGGCCTGGAGGTGGGTAGTGGCATGGAGATTGCAGGAAAATACATTGATATTTTATTAATGGCTGTGGCGATCGGGTTTGGGCAAAGTAGGGTTTAGTGATGTGTTTTAGTCGTCGGAGTTATCGGGGTTCATTCGACGTTGACAAGGGACCGGACTTGTTCGCGATAGGAGGAATCAAAGCTGGAGGTCGGGACGAATCTATGGTGAAGTCGGCGGGGTTTGTCAGGGTCGAGTTCATCGGCATTGGGAGGTTTTCTGATCGGAATCTGGTTCCAGTTTTTGACTTTTGTGCTCGAATTCGAATGGGAGGCGATATCGATGATCTGGGTTTGGTATTGTTCTCGCATGCGATCGTGGGATGAACGGCGATGGTCGCGACGACCTATGGTGGCCGGCGACGTTAGTGCACGTGCACGTGTGCACGTTTGAGTGTCTGGGTTTGTTGCGTTTTGGGGAAGACGAGGTCACTCGAGTTTGGGTTCGCGTTTTCATCGTGTTCGACTCGAAGTAGACGAGCGTGGGATCGACTCGGGGAAGACTCGTGTTTTTTGGTGGGGTTTACTCGGGTTGTTCTGGGTTTTAAAACTAGAAGCTTGATTTTACAAATTGTTTTAGAGTTCAAAGCAAAGTAAATAGTCTTGTTTTCAAAGATGAATGTTTAACAAGTTTTAAAATATAATTAAGTAAATAAGTTTTAAAGAATATGATAATCAAATTTCAAAGATGAATATTTGGTTAATTTAATTAAACATGTTGTTTAAGTGTATATAAAATTATGGGTTTAAATTGTTTTGTTTAAAGGTAAAATTTTATTCAAATATAAAATTATTTCTAAATGTTTAAATGGAGTTTAATGATAGAAATTAATATGTAATTTAAATGAAAAGTTTATCTTTAAAGATTGAATTTTATTAAGGATAATTAATAAATAAATTTAATTAAAGCTTAATTACTTGTTGTAATTAAGAATAATTACTTAATAAAGTAATTAGTGGGAATAAATGTAATTAAGAAATAAATGAATTAGAGATTGAGTGATGATTAATTTATTTATTAATTAATGTAATTAATTTTAGAAAGATAATCACTTATGTTTTTATTAAGTGTAATTATTTAGTGAGGTAATTAATAGATAATTATTCAATGTAATTAATTAAAATGGATAATTACTTATAGAAGTAATTAAATGGAAGTGATTAAGAGTTAATCATTTGATGTTATTAATTAAAGGGTTAATTAATATAATTGATTTGAAGTTAATTAATTTAAGAGTAATTAATTAATTGAAGAGTTAAGGTTAATTTATAATGTGATTAATATCTTGTTAAGGTAATTAATTAAAAGAGAGTAATTAATTAAGGAAGTAATTAATTAATTAAGTAATATTAATTAACATAATAAATGATGTAATTAAGGTTGATTAATTAAGATTAATTAATCAATAATAACTGATTAAAGAATAATTAATATAATTAATTAAGGAATTAATTAATTAAGGTAAGTAATTAAAAGATGGTTAATTACTGTTTATAATTAATTAAGGTTAATTAAGGAATGTAGTTAATTAAAGATTAATTATTTAATTAACTAGAAGGTAATTAATTAATGAAGTAATTAGAGGATTATTAATTAATCAAGGTTGATTAATAAAAGCAATTAATTTAAGTATGATTAATTAATTGTAATTAATTAAGGATTAATATAATTAATTATAGTTAATTAATTAATGAAGGTTCATTAATTATTGTAATTAATGATAGTAATTAAAGGTTAATTACTGTATATGGTTAAGAATAATTACTTGAATGTAATTAAAATATAATTAATCAAGGAAGATTAATTAGGGAAGATCATTAAGAGATGATTAATTAATTAATTTGTAATTAATTAATGCTAGTAAGCAGGATTAAGGTAATCCAAGTAATTAAAGGATAGTAATTAATTTAATTAAAGGTTAATTAAATTGATTTGGAATTAATCAATTCTGCTTTTGAATGATTGATTAATATTGGATGATTGATATTGGGTGATTGGTTGATACTGGATGATTTGGATTTGATATCTCTGATATGTGATATGCTGCTTTATGAGATGAATGTTGATATGAATTATCTATTGTGATAATGTTATTTATCTATCTGTTTATATCATTCAGAATATAAGTTTAAATGTTTAAACCTTTAAACAACTTGGCCTTAAAAGATACGTTTTGGATTTCGATGAGACCGGGATCGGGTTTCCGTATACCGGTATTCCAGGTCTGGAGACCCGAATACCACATCGATCCAAATTAACGATAGGTCGTGAATCTCAAGTGAAGATGAAGATTCAGAGTGCAAGGGTTATTGTCGTTAACTCTGAGGGTGATTCCAAAATGAGTGTAACGAGATAATGCCTTCGGTTTCGTTCGAACCCGGAATGAACTTATATGGATTGAATGCTTTCAGCACATCGTCAGGCGGACGATGAGCATTCTAAGTGATATGTTCTGATTAAAGGTAATCGTAACCTCAAGCCTCATCAACCGGGAATGGCTAAAACAGGGGAGGTGCAGCAAGGTTTCGTGGGTAGCACCCACTGAGAGCAAGATAGATCCCTGTCTAGAGGTCCCTTTTCTTTTATTCGACTTAGTGTGTGGTTGGTCGCGCCAACTACGGGATTATCTTGTTCGGGATTATCCAGTAAGGGATGGTTCCGGCTTTGTGTTGCAGGGGAGCGGGCGTACTCCTCGGTACGGTGATCTAGGCCACGTACTGTGACGGGCGGTACCCCAGTAGCCCTGCCATTGTATGGAATCCAAACTCCAATAAGTGCCGTACGTATTAGTTGTGCCCAACTATGTTGGAATGTGAGATGTAAGCATTTCAGCTATTTCTGTATTTTACTTGAAAACCCTAGACCCTATTATAATACAATCAGATTTCCTATCAAATGTTTTGGTTAGCGTAAGGTAAAAACTTACCCATGTTTATTTGTGGGGAGTCTTACGTGATACCTTTTCTTTCTAAAGGTTTTGAAGTTAAGCAAGTTTAACCTGTTACTCACACCAGACCCATGTCTGACCCAAGTTGTTTATTTCTGTTTTTATAAACTCTTGGGTACTCAAATTTTTACGAGTAGCCAAGGGATTCAGGTTTAGCTTTGACGAATTGTGGAGGAGCAATGGAGCAGGAGGCTTCAGCGTTGTAGATATATATAGTAGTCCCGCTGTGTCTGTATCTCTGTAGTGTATTGAGTTGTAATGTCTAGACAGATGTTATAACTGTCTAGTAAGTGATGTATATGCTGTGTAACTCTGTAAAGTGTTGTATACTATGTAATAGTGTATGTTATTAATATAATTTATTCGTTCCGCTGTGAGATCGTTGTTGTTGTTTCTTTCTTTCTTCTCTTCTTTTCTATTTTCTACCCCTTTCTTTCTTATTAACGATGCGACTTTCTGTGGAGAGAAAGTCGTGGTCGTTACAGTGGTATCAGAGCATGAGGTTGAGCGAATGCCTAAGCTTTTGGTTAAGTGAATATCAGAACACTAGGTTGAGTGAATACCTAGGTTCGGAAGGATTGTTCATTAGAGATAGGATCTGTAACAACCTGTTTGAGTCTGAGTGTATATATATATGAGAGCGCGTATTTGTTAGTTATATAAAATGATTTTATATTGTGTTAATTGATCGGTTGGGTGGTATATGGATTCTGGTCAATACGAGTAGCTAACGTTATTGATAGGGATCTCTAAACACTTGGACCAGGCCAACGGACACAATATTGTTTTAAAAAGGTGAAATAATTTTACCCAGATATATTTTCTATATATAAAAAAAATGTATCATTTTAAATATATATATATTTCTACCTATTTGTTGGGTTACCTGTTCGGGTTTTCCAATATAAGTTATAAAGGTAGATAAGGTGGTAGTGTGAGTAACACGACTACCAATAGTTAGAATTTGAGTGTTGAGGTTGGAAGTATATCTGACGAGACTGTAGACCTAATACTGTCTCGAGTAAGCTTTGTTGTGGTGTAAGGATTTCACCAATCTCTGAAGAAAGCCTGTTAAGGTTCGGAGTTCATCTTTGAAGTAGGATGAGTAGAGTTGGATCTGTCAGTTGGGCAGAAGCGAGTGATAGTATCTTGGTATCTTCTGGAAGTAGTAGCGGTGTGATGAGACACGGTGGCTATGGACGTTTCTGAAGATGTTTCTTCTAGGAACAAGTTTGAAGAAGTAAGTCTGTTTCGGTGTTGTGGCTGAGTCCAGTGGGGTGTTTCTATTTGCTTTGAGGTCCGAGTTTCTCGAGGAGTTTCGGATAAGAAGTCTTTGGTTTGTGGCAGCAGTGCGGCTCGGAGTGTTCTGTGTGTTAGCAGGAAGTTTCTGGCTGAGTAGTTTTTCTGAAGTTGGAGTCCAGAAGCAGCTGAGTGAATCCATTTCTTCAATGAATTGGATAGTTAAGTATGAGCTGTTCTAATTTGTGAAGAGAGAACAGTATCTGTGGAAGTTAGGTCGAGTTGATCGCAAAAGAGACTTGCGATTGTTTGAGTGTTCTTTTGGGTTATTGGAGATTGAATTTTCTTATCGACTAGGATTCCAGGAGTGGTACCAGTAGTTCAGCTGGGTAGAAGGATGTCTTCTAGAGATAGATTTGGTGAAGCAACTCAAGTTTTGATGGAGTATCTGAGTTTTTCCTTATGGATCTATTGAACCATTTTCTGGGATGAGTTGTCCAGTCTGTGCTCGTGTTCTTCATCAGCATTTCATTCTACTCCAGATTAAAATGGAATAGCGGAAGCAGTTTGGGAGTGCATCTCTGAATAGGAAAAGTAAGTTTGGAATCTACTGATGTTTGTAAGTAGGATTGAGTTCTGGATTATGAGTAGATCTTGAGAGGATCATTCTGTTGAGTTATTTTTGGTCCAGTTTGTTTCAAGAAGCATCAGCGAAGGTTGAGCTGATCAGGAAGGATTTGTAGACAGCCCAGGATTGTCTGAAGGATTTTGTGGATAAGAGACAAAGGAATTTGAAATTCGAAGTTGGAGACTTCGTTGTTGTGAAGTTTTCTCTGGTTAAAGGGAGCTATAAGATTGGGTAAGTCTCGGAAGTCAGCTCCGAGTTGTTTTGGATCTTTTCTATGTTCTGATTTGGATAAGTACTTTGATCTACAAGGTTGAATTGTCAGTTTGGATAACTGGAATTCAATGTATTTTACGTATCTCTGAGGGAGTACGTGTTTGATCTATCTCTGGTTTTGGAACCAGCAGTTCTGGAAGATTTGGTTGTTGAGTCAGACTCGTCTGTAGTCTGATATCTTGTTTAGTTCTATAAATCTAGATGAGTAAGAACTCTATAGCTTAGTATTGATGATTGTTTGGATTTTGTAGAGCGAGTATCCCGGTATATTTATACTTGGGGAAACTCGAGGAGATTGTATTCAGAATTTTGTTTGGATAATTAGAATTGTTTGATTGGATGAATTGGTTGCTATGGTTGTTAGCATATGGATGATAATATTTGCTTGTGATTTAAATAGATTATTAAATTACCTTTGTTTTAAATTTCGGGGACGAAATTATTTTAAGGGGGGAGGAATGTAATATCCCGGAAATTTGGGGCAATATCAATTTAATAATCTGTTTAAATAATTAAATTGATTTGTTAATCTTTGATAAAAATATTTGAATTGGTTTAAAAATCTAATTAAATGAATATTTAATTAGTGAATTTTATCTTTTAAAACCTAATAAATTGATTTCTATTTATAATGTATATATATTTGTATATATTGTAAATAGAAAAGCTTTGGTTTGTATTTAATTTACATATGATATGTTAATTCATTTAGTAATAGTAGTAATTTATAATCTCTTTTATAAATTATTTTAAAATTGATAAATTTGTTATTTCAAACAATAATTATAATAGGATTATTATTTCAAATTGAATGTGTTGTTTTAAATTGACTTTAAATTGGATTTTTAAATATAATTTGAATTTGAATTTAAATTAATTTTGAAATTCAAAAAGGGGTAATATTTTAAATATTTGGATTTTTTTGATATTTGTATAAGCTTTTATTTATATATATAATTGGTTTTATTTCTTTAAAAAATTATCTATGTATATAAATAAGTATTTGTAAATTTATAATTTAAGTATAAAAGCCTTTATTAACTTTTTAAAAATAAGTATTAATTACTTAAAATACAAGTGTTATCATATTAAGACTCAAAATAACATGTGTTAAGTTGTGAACAAAGATATATGACAAGTGTTGAATTCTAAAACAAGTGGCATTTTTAGATTTAATCTTCTTTTATTTTTATTAAATAATTTTCAGCCTAAATACATATACTTCTCTCTATCTATTCTTTTGCAACATTTAAAAAGCTAAGAGAAAAGAAAAATCTGAAGTAAGAAACTTCAGCCTGTAAACAAAATCCTCAAACGAAATTCTCCAAAAACCAAATAGTAATCAACACCTCAAACCTGTAATTCATTTCAAATCAAGTCTTCAGCCTATTCTCAAAACAAACCTGTTAACCATTTTTCAAAATCTGATCAAAAGCATGTAAACATCTAGTTCAAAATTTAAAAGCAAGAAACCTGTTCTAAAGCAACATCTCAACAAATAAGACATCTCTGAATGCAACTGCAACCTTCTCAAACTAATGCTAGCATTCCAGTTTTCAAGTTTAAAATCAAGTAGCATTTTCCAGATTCCAAATTCCTGTTTCAAAAAGGGGAAGCTCTGTCCTTCATTTTAAAAATGGTGAGTAAACATTTTTAAAAGCAGTTTAATTTGGATTTAACTATCATGCATGTGATGATATTGGCTTGTATTGAAGTTCTTCAGTTTGAATTTATATGAATTGGTATAAATATGTTGTGTGAGCCTGTCTGTTTACATATACAAGTCTGTTATACAAGTCTGTTCTCTGTTGTTCACTGTGTATGTTTTGCTATCAAAAATTCATATCTTCAAATCAAATCCATATTAGCCTTGGATATTCAAATGAAAATTGTTTGTAAATGTATAATGAAGATTATAAAAATAGTTTCAGGGTTTCAAATTCAACAGAAAATTTGTAAAATGAAAATAACAGTAAAATATATGCATATGTTAAAAATCAATAATCTTAATTTCTGGATTGGATTACATGAATGTAGTCATGATTGAAAATCATGAATTTTGATATGCATTTCATAATTTTTAGATGGTTAATCTTTGGGAATTTTTGAGATGCTCGAATTGGGTGTTGTGGGCGATTTCCGATGATCGGCGTAGAATTGGGAGGTCGGTTTTGGCCTGGAGGTGGGTAGTGGCATGGAGATTGCAGGAAAATACATTGGTATTTTATTAATGGCTGTGGCGATCGGGTTTGGGCAAATTAGGGTTTAGTGATGTGTTTTAGTCGTCGGAGTTATCGGGGTTCATTCGACGTTGACAAGGGACCGGACTTGTTCGCGATAGGAGGAATCAAAGCTGGAGGTCGGGACGAATCTATGGTGAAGTCGGCGGGGTTTGTCAGGGTCGAGTTCATCGGCATTGGGAGGTTTTCTGATCGGAATCTGGTTCCAGTTTTTGACTTTTGTGCTCGAATTCGAATGGGAGGCGATATTGATGATCTGGGTTTGGTATTGTTCTCGCATGCGATCGTGGGATGAACGGCGATGGTCGCGACGACCTATGGTGGCCGGCGACGTTAGTGCACGTGCACGTGTGCACGTTTGAGTGTCTGGGTTTGTTGCGTTTTGGGGAAGACGAGGTCACTCGAGTTTGGGTTCGCGTTTTCATCGTGTTCGACTCGAAGTAGACGAGCGTGGGATCGACTCGGGGAAGACTCGTGTTTTTTGGTGGGGTTTACTCGGGTTGTTCTGGGTTTTAAAACTAGAAGCTTGATTTTACAAATTGTTTTAGAGTTCAAAGCAAAGTAAATAGTCTTGTTTTCAAAGATGAATGTTTAACAAGTTTTAAAATATAATTAAGTAAATAAGTTTTAAAGAATATGATAATCAAATTTCAAAGATGAATATTTGGTTAATTTAATTAAACATGTTGTTTAAGTGTATATAAAATTATGGGTTTAAATTGTTTTGTTTAAAGGTAAAATTTTATTCAAATATAAAATTATTTCTAAATGTTTAAATGGAGTTTAATGATAGAAATTAATATGTAATTTAAATGAAAAGTTTATCTTTAAAGATTGAATTTTATTAAGGATAATTAATAAATAAATTTAATTAAAGCTTAATTACTTGTTGTAATTAAGAATAATTACTTAATAAAGTAATTAGTGGGAATAAATGTAATTAAGAAATAAATGAATTAGAGATTGAGTGATGATTAATTTATTTATTAATTAATGTAATTAATTTTAGAAAGATAATCACTTATGTTTTTATTAAGTGTAATTATTTAGTGAGGTAATTAATAGATAATTATTCAATGTAATTAATTAAAATGGATAATTACTTATAGAAGTAATTAAATGGAAGTGATTAAGAGTTAATCATTTGATGTTATTAATTAAAGGGTTAATTAATATAATTGATTTGAAGTTAATTAATTTAAGAGTAATTAATTAATTGAAGAGTTAAGGTTAATTTATAATGTGATTAATATCTTGTTAAGGTAATTAATTAAAAGAGAGTAATTAATTAAGGAAGTAATTAATTAATTAAGTAATATTAATTAACATAATAAATGATGTAATTAAGGTTGATTAATTAAGATTAATTAATCAATAATAACTGATTAAAGAATAATTAATATAATTAATTAAGGAATTAATTAATTAAGGTAAGTAATTAAAAGATGGTTAATTACTGTTTATAATTAATTAAGGTTAATTAAGGAATGTAGTTAATTAAAGATTAATTATTTAATTAACTAGAAGGTAATTAATTAATGAAGTAATTAGAGGATTATTAATTAATCAAGGTTGATTAATAAAAGCAATTAATTTAAGTATGATTAATTAATTGTAATTAATTAAGGATTAATATAATTAATTATAGTTAATTAATTAATGAAGGTTCATTAATTATTGTAATTAATGATAGTAATTAAAGGTTAATTACTGTATATGGTTAAGAATAATTACTTGAATGTAATTAAAGTATAATTAATCAAGGAAGATTAATTAGGGAAGATCATTAAGAGATGATTAATTAATTAATTTGTAATTAATTAATGCTAGTAAGCAGGATTAAGGTAATCCAAGTAATTAAAGGATAGTAATTAATTTAATTAAAGGTTAATTAAATTGATTTGGAATTAATCAATTCTGCTTTTGAATGATTGATTAATATTGGATGATTGATATTGGGTGATTGGTTGATACTGGATGATTTGGATTTGATATCTCTGATATGTGATATGCTGCTTTATGAGATGAATGTTGATATGAATTATCTATTGTGATAATGTTATTTATCTATCTGTTTATATCATTCAGAATATAAGTTTAAATGTTTAAACCTTTAAACAACTTGGCCTTAAAAGATACGTTTTGGATTTCGATGAGACCGGGATCGGGTTTCCGTATACCGGTATTCCAGGTCTGGAGACCCGAATACCACATCGATCCAAATTAACGATAGGTCGTGAATCTCAAGTGAAGATGAAGATTCAGAGTGCAAGGGTTATTGTCGTTAACTCTGAGGGTGATTCCAAAACGAGTGTAACGAGATAATGCCTTCGGTTTCGTTCGAACCCGGAACGAACTTATATGGATTGAATGCTTTCAGCACATCGTCAGGCGGACGATGAGCATTCTAAGTGATATGTTCTGATTAAAGGTAATCGTAACCTCAAGCCTCATCAACCGGGAATGGCTAAAACAGGGGAGGTGCAGCAAGGTTTCGTGGGTAGCACCCACTGAGAGCAAGATAGATCCCTGTCTAGAGGTCCCTTTTCTTTTATTCGACTTAGTGTGTGGTTGGTCGCGCCAACTACGGGATTATCTTGTTCGGGATTATCCAGTAAGGGATGGTTCCGGCTTTGTGTTGCAGGGGAGCGGGCGTACTCCTCGGTACGGTGATCTAGGCCACGTACTGTGACGGGCGGTACCCCAGTAGCCCTGCCATTGTATGGAATCCAAACTCCAATAAGTGTCGTACGTATTAGTTGTGCCCAACTATGTTGGAATGTGAGATGTAAGCATTTCAGCTATTTCTGTATTTTACTTGAAAACCCTAGACCCTATTATAATACAATCAGATTTCCTATCAAATGTTTTGGTTAGCGTAAGGTAAAAACTTACCCATGTTTATTTGTGGGGAGTCTTACGTGATACCTTTTCTTTCTAAAGGTTTTGAAGTTAAGCAAGTTTAACCTGTTACTCACACCAGACCCATGTCTGACCCAAGTTGTTTATTTCTGTTTTTATAAACTCTTGGGTACTCAAATTTTTACGAGTAGCCAAGGGATTCAGGTTTAGCTTTGACGAATTGTGGAGGAGCAATGGAGCAGGAGGCTTCAGCGTTGTAGATATATATAGTAGTCCTGCTGTGTCTGTATCTCTGTAGTGTATTGAGTTGTAATGTCTAGACAGATGTTATAACTGTCTAGTAAGTGATGTATATGCTGTGTAACTCTGTAAAGTGTTGTATACTATGTAATAGTATATGTTATTAATATAATTTATTCGTTCCGCTGTGAGATCGTTGTTGTTGTTTCTTTCTTTCTTCTCTTCTTTTCTATTTTCTACCCCTTTCTTTCTTATTAACGATGTGACTTTCTGTGGAGAGAAAGTCGTGGTCGTTACAACTAATCACTTATTAATGTCAGTTATAACTTATAAGTTACATCATATTAGCATAAAACATTTTCATTTAAATTTTAAAACAAAATTACTATTTCAATTACACAGGTGAAAGAAATAAGCAATATTCTTCCACATGAACAGAAGCTACTCCAAACAGGATCGATAAAAGAAGAATCAAGTGACAAAAGAAAAGAAAACCAAAGGAAAAAAAGAAAAATTGAAGAAGCAGAACAGAGTGCTCGATCTTTTGAAGATTTTGTAAGCCTTAATGTTTTGCAAACGCACATTAAAGATTTGGAAGAAGAAGGTAAGAAGACAAAGAAGAAATTAGAAAAAGAAAAGAAGTTGAGGATAAAGGTTGAAAAAGAAAATTTGAAATTGAAAGAACAATTGAAAGAACTCAAATCAAGAATAGAAGAAAATGAAAAGAAAAATTCAGAAGTTGAACTAGAGAGTAAGCACATGGAAGATGAACCTGACAACATTCTAAATGAACATGCACATGTAGAAACACAAATAGAAACAGAGAAAAGAAATCCACAACTGAAAGCATTGAAGAAGAGAAGGAAGACAAAAATGCTGAGCCTCATGTGGAAAAAGTTAACACAGCAAATAAAATAAATGAAGATGAATGTTTAAATATAGAAGCTCAAAATGAACAAAAAACATTCACAGCTGAAACTATTGAAGAAGAAAATCCAGTGTGTCAATAAGAACCTACAAAGTGTCAAGCAAAAATAACACAAATGGACAGGTACATGATTTTTTACTATTGAAAATAACACTGTTTGATTCAAATTAATGCTTGCTTATATTATAAATATTATAAATAATTCTGAGTATATGTTAAAATAAACTGATACCTAAATGTATTAAAAAATGATACCTACGTTCCATTGCTTATAACTTAATGGTATGTAAATTGAACTATTTATGTTCACCATCATTTAGTAGAGAACTAATACCAAAATAATGCACAATTTATATGCATCAGTTGTTTGATTATAACTGATGGTTGGTTAATTTACAAACAATTTTCACTATGAAATAAATCAAAACTGATACCTATATGTATGAAAAACTGATACTTACTTTGTGTTTGAAAAACTGATATCTATGCAAAAATGATACCCATAAACCGCCACTATTAACATTATTGATACTAATAATATTATATTCATTCACCAATAACAAAAACCGATAGCTTCTTATTTTTAATACAGATTCTCAACTGAAAAAAATGTAGAAGAAGTTGAAGACACAACTACTGACACTAATACAGAACTAGTTCATTAAACAACTGAAACAGTGTTGAACGAAACAAATGAAACAGTGTTGGAAACAAATGAAGATAAAACAATGAAAAAAGATATAAAAGAGGCTCAAAAATTGGAAGAAGATACCAATAAAGAGAGCAAAGTTGCACAATACAGTGATGTAGTACAAGACCTAACACCTCCATCTTTCAATCTCAATATCACACAACAGGTGCAAGAGGGAATAACAGAAAAGGACAAAGAAAACAAACCAGCAAAACCTTCTGGTCAGAAAAGGAAACAAATAGTTCATAAGCCATCTTCTTATGTGAAAAGAATAAAAGCAAGAGCAAGGAAAAGAAAAGAAAGCCCCAGCTTTGAATATGGTCAGAGAATGAAAAAAACAGCAAAAAATAAAAACCTGAAGCAAATGAAAATGATGAAAAACTGGAAGAAAATGATGAAAAAGAAAGTGCAGAAGAGTCAATCCCAATGCCAATTCAAGTAATAGAGCCAACACTTTCAAATTTAGGACTAGGACACTGCAGCAAAACTTTGGCATACTTGAATATAGAACAACAAAATACAATCAAAACTTTCTTTGCTATGACATCATCAAAAGAGTAAGTATACAAACATATATACTAATTTTGCTGGTTAAAATAACATTGTATAATTGATATGTGTCTTATTTTCTTAAAACAGAGATATAGCATGGACAGATAATGACACAATCAGAGGAGGGTGTACAATAACAAAAAAAGTACTACAAGAACTTCTTGAAGAAAATGCCACACATGGATCGGTACACACTTTTTTTTGTTTAATAATACTGCTACCAATAAAAATAATTACAAAAAATAATGTGTAATAGCTATGTCCACTGCTATTTGTACCAAAACTGATACCTATTTATAGCCAAAAATGATACCTAATTACTATTTATTACAAAGTGGTGGTCTATTAGTTGAATTATGTATTAACTATCATGTATGACAAAATAAATACCAAAATAGTGCAAAACTAATTCCTAGTGGCAGTTGATATAAATTCATACTTTTTTTTCTAGTAGCAATTGATTTAATAGCATGTCCAAAAATGATACTAAGTCAGTGCAAAAATGATACCCAGAAGCTGTTTCATCATATTTCATGCTTAATTATTCTTGTAATTTGTAACATATATTACCACTATTTAAACAAAAGATACTAATTATCATTGAATATTGCTTCACCAGTAACAAAAAATTACATTTTCTTGTTGTTAATGTAGATAATTGACTGGTATTTATCTAAATGTGGGCTGAAAGAGCACAACTATGCATTCACAACAATAATGACGGTAAATAAAACTGTAATATACAATAATCTGATAAATGCTAAATATATATTGAATTCTAACTTATTTTTTTATTTAACAGCAAGCTATAGTTTTCAATATACATGGAATTATAAAAGTGGAAATTAGGGAGGCATCCCTATCATACTTTCATATTGTAAAGCGGGTCCCTGTCAAAGTTTCATTGTAAAGCGGGTCCCTGTTTTCTGGAAACGAAGAAAAATTATTGCTGAAATGTCAGCAACTTTTATAAATAAGTGCTGATATTTCAGCAACTATCTGTGTCAAAGTTTTATTGTAAAAACAAAGAAAAATTATTGCTGAAATGTCAGCAACTTTTATAAATAAGTGCTGATATTTCAGCAACTATCTGTGTCAAAGTTTTATTGTAAAAACAAAGAAAAATTATTGCTAAAATGTCGGCAGTTTTTATAAATAAATGCGGATATTTCAGCAACTTTCATAAACAGTGTTCACAGTGTACAGAAATGTTGCTGAAATATCAGCAATTTTTATAAATAAGTGTTGATATTTCAGCAACTTTCATACACTATGTTCACAGTGTACAGAAATATTGCGGAAATGTCAGCAACTTTTATGAAATGTTGCATTATGCTCTGCAATAATCGTGAATAAAAAACAGGGACCTAATTTACACTGAAATTTAGTGAAGGACTTTTCGTGAATTTTGAAACTTAATAAGGACCTGTGCCAAAAGTACCCATTATAAAATCTTTAGTGCTGCCTTTCCTTGAACAAATTGTGGATGATGAATACACAGATGCTATATATTTTCCATTGCATTGTGAATACCATTGGACAGTAGTAACTTTGACATACCCAACAATGCAATGGAGTCATCTAGATTCTAGACGTCCAAGAAGGAATTCTAATGAAAGAAACAACCCCAGTCTAAAGCAGGCAATGATATTGGTATGATATATTTTTGTTAGGAAACAAAATAATTTAATTAAACAAATCGAACATTAACTAACTTTGTATTATTTTGTCTTCAATAGAGAAATAAAATTGAAGAAATGCTGAAAGAACTTTGGAAAAAGAAAAACATACAGGATAAGGAGGTGAAGGCAAATGAAATACATCAGATACCATGTGCACGACAAGGATCAGACACGTAAGTTGTTTATGTTGTTCAAAATGATACCTACTAACACTTAAACTAACAAAACTGATATTGCTAATATTCTTTTAAACAGACTTGACTGTGGTATATACGTGATGATATTCATCATATCAATGAACAAAAGTCAAATACCACTCAAAATAGCCCCTGAACAAATGCTGAAATCAAGAGCAAGAATTGCACATCAGATATTAACTGACAAAGAGCACTGCTGGAGCTTAGCCAAATTCATGTCAAGTTTGGAAGAAGAAAGATAAATGAACAAATCAAACAACTTGCAAAAAGTGCTACTATTTTCACATGAACTGATGTACATTTTAGATATTTTGTTATATGTAGTTGAATTTAATTTCTGTTTTAATGTTGGTACAATCAATGCTTTATATTAGTACAATTTGTTGTACAAACTATGAACATATTTCTGGTGATGTTCTGTTCTTAAAACAATGTTGATCTTACTTGTAAAAACAATGATGATCTGGTGGAATGAATTGCTGTAATTGATTTTCATTTCTTAACCTGAAGTTTATATTATAACAAGATTATACAGTGAATGTTCTATCATGCAACTATTGATCCTACATAATATTATCAGTTTTATGATTCAACTACCAGTTGTATAATAATATTATAAGATTTCATATCATATATCAATAGCAAACAGTAACTGGGTATCGGTTTTAATAACTAATAGTATCAGTTTTGCTCAAACTGACACTCAACGTACTTTATGAAACAACAATTAACACCAGTGCCAGTTTTTGCTAACACAAGATATCATTATAATTATTAATTAGTACTAATGTCTGTTGTAGAATGTATTATAATACACGAAACAGATACTAAAAACTAACCAAAACTGATACTAAAGTCCTTATATCCAATCAAACAAACATTATCTCCGACCAAAAAGAAAGCATATACCAATTCAATCATCTTCTTCAATCAATTACACAATGATTATCATATCCCATATACTATAATATCTACTTTATTATAAATAACTAAAATATACAAAATTAAACAAAACTGATATCACACAAAGAAAAAATGATACCATAATTTATACCAACAGAATGCGTAACATGATACTAAACAACTGAAGTTAACAGTATGCAACAAATATCAAAACAAATGTTTGAAATAAATAAATAAATAAAAACCAAAACTGATACTGTAAAAACATATAACTAATACTAAAACTGATATTATCATTTATACAACATAGCTGAAATTAAAATCAAGTTGATAATATGCTATACTGAACACAAATTAATAACAAGGTTCAATTACAGTAAACAATCAAAACAAGTCATACAACCACTTATTAATCTAAACAAATTCAAAATGTAAAATCAAATCCTCTTTGAAGCTTGACAATTCCGTTTATTATGACCAAACTGCTTGCACTCTCCACATCTATTTTGCTTGTTCTGAAAATATGAAAATCCTCCTTTGCGCTTGATTGATGGTCTACCAGCACCACGTTTCTCCTTTGGTGGCTTGATAACATCTTGAATGCTACCATCAACAATAGGCCTATCATAATTTGGAATAGGTTTTATAGCATTGGCATAAGAACATCGATAAGCATCAACAGTGAAATACTTCTCGACAAAATCATATACAGACAACTTAGACTTGTTCATACACTTTATAGCATGAGCACAAGGAAATCCCGTAATTTTCCATTGGTTGCAACTACAAACCCGCTCCTTCAAATCAACACAATGAGAGTTTGGAGATTTCACTTCATAAGCAAAATCAGAAGATTTATATACATCACATCCAAATCCTTCTTCAATCAACTTATCTAAGCGTAACTCCATAGAAGGACATAGACTTGTTCTCCACAAACGACATTCTTCTCTTCTTCTAGCCATTTGTTCCATAATCTTAACACGAATACTATCTAAACACAAAGTAATAGGCAATGTTCGTTCATTTAAAATCCAACTGTTAAAACTTTCTGCAACATTGGAACTATATTCGCCATAACGTTTCCCTGGAAAAAATAAATCCACCCACTTATCAAATGGCTTATCCTTTAAAAAATTAACACCAGCAACACCGCCAATTTGACAAAACTTAGAATATGCTCCTTCAAATTCATATAGATTTAAAGCTCTAGAACACATTTTGAATAGATCAACAATAGACACATTTGCATTTTTGGCTTTCACTGCTGAAAGAAGATTTTGTTCCATATGCAAATAGCAATAACTGTGATAATCTGAAGGAAAAACATCACGAACACCTGAAAACAAATCTTGGTGGCGATCTGACATAAAAACTAAAGTACGCTCTTCTTGAAGCATTTGTTTTAAATGGTTCAAAAACCATGTCCAGTTATCCACATTTTCTACAGAAACTACACTCATAGCTAAAGAGAAGAAACCTGCAAATGCAAAAATAATTAGTAAAAAAACTAAAAGTAATTACGACCATAAATATAAAACAATTCATAAAACTGATACTGACAGTAACAAAACTGATACCTAAAACCTGATATGACCATTATAAAAAATATTAATAACCACAACATTATGCACAGTAATCTTCATTCTAAAATAACAAAGAAACAAAAATTGACATATATTATGATACAAAGGAAATTTCAATACTACATAACTATAAATGATACCATATATGAACATACTTGAAACTGATACTAAGATTATACAAAAACTGATACTAATCTCCTATTTAGCAGTATGAAATTATTATACCAAATACAAACTTACAATTCAATACAATGAAAATTCTGATACTAGAAACTTGCTACTTATAAACTACATTTCTTAAAACTTATACCAACAGAATACAAATTATGATAAAAAATGTATATTAATGATTATGCCAAGTATTATGATCTCAATACAAATAACTCAAATCTGAAAACAAAGACATACCTTGATCACCATTTTTTGCAGTAGCACCCATCAACACACCAGGTCGTCCCTTCAAGTGAGTAGCATCTAAGAATATCATAGGACGACAAGACTTGAAACCAAGTAAACAAGCGCCAAAAGCAATAACCACCCTTTCAAATTCATTACTACAAGGATCAACATCCATATCAACATAACTATCTGGATTAGATTTCTTCACTGCTTCCAAATACCAACTCAAATCGTTAAAAGACAAAGCATCATTACCGTGCAACTCCATCAATGCAAGTTGTTTCCCATGATAAGCATAACCATAAGACAACTGAAAATTGTATTCTCTTTTAAAATCAACTATAATATCCTTAGGCTTTTTACTTGGACAATCGCGGATCTCATCAATAATCATCGATTTAACAAACGAACTAGATATATGTGGATTATTCACATGTCTAAGACCAGCCCCACAAGAATGATCAGAAACCAAATTTCTCATAAAGAACCTTTTCAATTCTCCAGAATCACAGGAACCATGGACTTTGAAAATACAACCATCCTTATATGAAGAGCAAATCACAGTAACTCTTGTTGCACAATTCTTTAAAATACTAATTCATACCCCTTTTGAATTTGATATGCCATCAAAAACTCTCTAAATTGTTCAGCTCCTCCAAAACAAAAACCAACAAAATTGGAAATGCTTAATGTCGACCCTCTCCTCAACATATCTTTTAAATAACTTTTACCATTAACAACAACATTTGAACAGACAGATACAGTAGAAGATGAAGAAGCACGAACAACGGATGAACTTGAAATAGAAGCACCATCAACATATTCCAATTCAGAACCCTTAACCTTAACAGTAAAACCAAAGAAAGAACTTTTCTTGTATAACTGAAAACAAATTATACTCTGAATATCAGAATCAGTGTCAACCATAATAACTTTGTCCTCAAGTACATAAGAAATCTGAATAGAAAGAGGAGTTAATTGAAACCAACATCGACATATCTCATTCTTCAAATCATACAAAGAGCAATCAATAGACAATCGAGTGCTAAAAGTGTTATTATTCAACACAAACAGACAGAAGACTGTTATCCCCACTGTCAAAAAAAATAAAAAATAAACGTTAGTAAAAATACATTCAATTTAGAACATTAATCATTCAATTTCACAAAAACTGATACCTACAGTATACAAAACTGATACCTAGTTACTGATAATAAAAAAATGATACTAAGAAAAAATAAAAATGATACCCAGAAACTGAACTTAAAGTACAATAGTTTTCCACTATATCACAACTTTATATACAACCCAAGCAACTATACTTTTCCAATCATCCCAACATTAATGCAAGAAAATGCAAGATAAATTAAATGAAAAGCTAACTAGAATACAACACTGCATAAAGAAACGAGTATAATAATAAAAAATCTGCTGCTACTTCCACAATTTTCCATCGACGAACAAACAAACAATGAGAAGAACACTGCATATCATTCAAAAAAATGAAAACAAATAGAAAGCACAGACAAACTTTTTTAACTCGAATAGAAAAACAACAAAAAACAGAATAATATAAGCATACCTAAAAAGAACGAGATCACGGTACAAATATGAAAAGAACGAGATCAACAAACGCACGTAAGAAAAAAAATGATCGATAAAGTACAATTTTCAGAAGGACGGAATTGAAAAAAACGAACGAAGTTGATCGATATTATTTTCAGAAGGACGGAATTGAAATAAACGAACGAAGGTGATCGATTTTATTTTCAGAAGGACGAATTTGAATTAAACGAATGAAGTTGATCGATATTATAATTGGGAGAAAGAGATTTGATCGCGACTGAAAAAATTTGATCGAAAGGAAGAAGAAGAAGAAGAAGCGCGCGAAAGTGGGCTGGAAGGAAATACGATAATTTGTCCTTTTGAGCAAATTATTAGTGGGCTGTCCTACATCCAAAAAAGCCCTAAAAATTGTCCTTGAGGAAAATTTCCTGATTTTTAAAAACCCATTTTGTTCATATTATGGATTGATCATTTGGTCTTGGTACAAGTTCTCATACATCATTTCTTACAAATTGGTTAAGTTCTTCTTGCATTGAAATAATCCAAAAATCATCTTTCGATGCTTCTTTATAATTTTTAGTTCTTTTATTTTTAGTTTAAAAATTAGATATAAATGCAACTTAACTTATTTGATTTATTTGATTTCTTGTTGAAACTCTTGTGTTTAAATCACCAATTATATTGTTAATTGGATGATCTTTTATGATTCGAGGTGGTGATCTTAAAAGATTATCATTATTATTTATGGTATTATTGTTTTCAGTTACAGAAATATTATCAATACTATTTTTATTATAGACTTCGTCGTCGTTGTCATTTTTGGTATTCGGAAAATTTTCGTCAAAAGAAACATGAAGACTTTCTTTAATAATGTTAGTTCGTTTATTAAAGATTCTATATGCTTTGCTACGATCCGAATATCCAACAAAAATTCCTTCATTGACTATTATCTTTAGTATTCAAATAAAGCATTTAGAACCAAAAATACAAAAACATGATACTTTAGGTTACTTTCTAAAAAACCATTTCGTAACATGTATTCTTAGTCATAGGTCGAATTGTTACACAATTTACTACATAATATGCGGTAGTAACAGCTTAGGCCTAGAAATTTTTGGTAAACCACTACTACTAAGTAGTGTTTGTGCACATTCTTATGGTGTTTGATTTTTCCTTTCTACTACGCTATTTTATTGTGGTGTTTGGGGAAACGAAAAATTATGATTAATTCCCTTTTTATTGCAAAAATTTTCAAAGATTTCATTTTCAAATTCACCACCACGATCGCTTCTTATACTTTTAATTTTTAAGTTCATTAAATTTTTAATTCTCTTAAATTAAACATTTCAAACATATCACTTTTATGTTTTAAAAATATTGTCTAAATGTATCGTGAAAAATCATCGATGGTAACAAATACATATTTGTTATGATTTATTGATTTTACTTGGGTCGGGCCAAATAAATCTAGATGAAGTAATTCAAGCGGTTGTTTGGTAGTAGTTTCTTTCTTAGATTTAAAAGAGCTTTTCATTAGTTTTCCAACTTGACAAGCATCACATGGATTTTTAAATTTATAATTTTTTTCGGTAATCCTCTTACTAATTCATCCTTTGCTAATTTATTTCTATATTTAAAATTTACGTGACAAAAACATTTGTGCCATAGCCGTGGATCATTATAATTGGCGATCAGGCATAAATCACTATTATTTTTAATATTCATATTTAAAACATAAATATTTCGCTTTCTTAATCCTTTAAAAATTAAAATTTTATTTTGATCAAATATACAGCATTTTTTTTCGAAATCAATTTTAAATCCTTTATCACATAACTAACATATACTTAGTAAGTTATGTTTTAGATTTTCTACTAACAAACATTAGTAATAAGAGGAGAAGTGGGTATACTGAAGTTGATAACATCTCCAATGCCGATGACAAATCCTTTTGAGTTATTTCTAGATGTCACGGTGCCACCATTGACATATATTATATTTGATAACATATGTGCATTTCATGTCATATGCTTGGAGCATCCACTATTGAGTATCCAATTCTTTTTTACTTTTAATTTTATTTTTGAGTACTTGCAAAACAACAAAGATTTAATTGGTACCCACTTCCTCTTGTTAGGGTCCTATGTGTTAGTGGGTGAAGGTAGCCATACCTAAGTGGGTTTGGGACCTTTAAAAACATAATTTTTATTATAAACAATATTTTTCAAGTATTCATCTATATGATTTTTCCTAATAAATTTGTTATTTGATTTAGGAATCAATATTTTGACACTACTTGTATCAGGAGTATTAATCTTAATTTTTGAAATAGGTTTTTTGAACTTAGTATACAATGTACTATAGTTTCTATGTTTTTGCATAGCTTTAAATCCTAATCCATTTCGATTTCCTGATGGTCTTGATATTTTGATCAAATTTTCTAAGTTTTGTTTTCCTTTATTAAACTTTGATACATTATTAGTTATTTTATCTAACTTGTTCTTCAGATGACAAATTTCAATATTGTTATAATCTACACTTGTCTTAAGTTCTAATTTTTCTTTTTCAAGTTTGGTGTTTTCAAATTTACTATTTTCTAAATCATGTAATAGAGTAGCATTTTGAGAAGATAACTTTTTGCATTCTTTTTGAGCTATTTCTAGTTTTTTTTCTAAAATTGATTTTTCATCTTTTAATAAACCAATTTCTACCTTTGCTTTGCTTATCTTTCCTATATATTCTTTATGTAGTTTCTTGGATTCTCTATATTTATCATCTAATTCTATGCTAATTTTCAAAAATTCATCATATGTTAATTCAAGACATATCTCATTAGTATTGGCCACAAAACATACGTTAGCTTATTCTGAGTCGCTTTCACTATCACTGTCAGAGGAAGAAGAAGAACCAAAGTCATCCCATGTTACTTGAAAAGCTCTTCGCTTCATTTTGAATTTCTCGAATTTGCTTTTCCTTTTGTCATTATTGAGTTTTGGACAATCTTTATTCATATGGCTGAAATTGTCACATCTATAATATATGATTGAAGTTTGAATTGCCAGCATTTTGAAAAAAAATTCATCCTTTTTAATTTCTTGAATTTGTTGTAGTTCTTAGCAATGAATACACTTTCTTCCTCATCCAAGTCGGAACTGTCATGATATTTGCTAGAAAAGCAATATTCTTCTTTTCTCGATTTTGCTCCTTTCCTGCCTGCAAATTAGCCTCATATGACATCAGATTTCCGATTAGTTTTTCGACTTTGAGTTGAGAGAGATCGTTAACATATTCTATGACTAAAACCATTCTTTCTCATTCAACGGTAAAAGAATTTAAGATTTGTGTAACTAAGTCAAAATAAGTGAATTTGACCCCTAGTGCCATGAGATCGTGTTGTATAGTTTGAAATCTAGAATACATGTCACTAATAGATTCATTAGTTTTCATTTTAAACGATGAAAATTGATTCTGTAAAATATAGATTTTTGTTTGATTGACTTTTGTCGTGCCTTCATGAGTAACTTGCAAATTGCGCCATATATCATATGCAGTAGTGCAAACCATAACTCGTGAAAATTCATTTTTATCAAATGAACAAAATAAAACATTCATGGCTTTGGCATTATTAGTCGCTGTGTTTTTTGTTTATTGGTCCAAGTGCTTTTGTCCATGGTAGGTTCTTCATATCTAGTTTGAGTAGTTTGCCAAATTTTTAAACCATTGGCTTCTATAAAAATTCGCATACGTGTTGACCAATAAGCATAATTAGAACCAGTAAATAGTAGGGGACGAGCCATTGATTGACCTTCTTGAAATGTACTTGCCATATTAAAAAGTTTTCAATCACGTGTTATTGTAAATTGAAATAATCTTGCTCTGATACCAAATGAAAGTCTAGTGGATCGTATCTAATATGAATAGTGTATTAGAATGTGGTGTATACTAATATATGAGCTAAATGTAGCAATATAACAAAATAAAAAGTAAAGTATAAAAATGAGCACACCGGAGTTTTTACAGACCTCCCGTCCTACATCCAGTCCCGAAGCGCCACTTCGGTACTTCACTAAACAATAACCCTCACTTCGCTCGGAGGAATAGGCTGATACAAATAGTTTTTCTTTGACAGTCTTGTGTTCAATATAACACAGATATTGACTGCTAGTATAATTCTTCCTATAATCTCCTTTGAATGATAATGAGTGTGAGTTGCTTGGATTTGTAGTAAATAATTTTAACCAAGATTTGTAGATTTTGTTGGGAGTGATTGAGAATATTTAATGATAGCATAGGAGAGTCTGAATGTAGAAGTTAGAGAATAGTAAAGAAAGTTAAATTAAAATCTCAATTAATTGAAGTATTTATAGAATCAAAGAGTTGTTTTTGAAAAGTTATAACTTCTTGAAAGATTACACTTTGATGAATGATTGCAAGTGTTGAAAAAGGAGCATGTTTGTTCAAAGTAGAAAGATGTGTCTGTTCGAAAATGACAGTTGCAATTTTTTATATACAGACCGAAACAAACATTAGACGTCTATCATTATATGTCGGACGTCTGTGGTATTCAGTAAATTAAAAACTGACACAAGTGACAGTTGTCTATAGCATATTGACAGACGTCTGCCGCTATTGAATTTGCAAATCTTGGACAGTTTGTTAAAGAAATGAAATCGTGTATGTTATGACCACTCAAGGAGATTGTACAACATTTATCTATGACTATAATATAATAATATGACCTTACTTTTAAATACTATGATCCTTCTTTCTTCAATTGTCTTTGAGCCATAATCTTGTTGTGCCCATGATTTTCGTCTAATATACACACACACCTGCAATATGATATATATCATATATATGTGATTGTATGGTGGTTGTCATTGAAATCTCACAATAAAGGTTCTAACACAAAGGAGTGAGTAAACATAGGAGATTTGATCTCCACCTTTTACCCCATCTAGATGCTTATTTAAAGCTCTCCACACTCATTCATTTTCCGTCACTCCATTACTCCCTACCCTAACAAAAAACTCCAAGGACTCAAAGCCATAATTCTAAACTAAATTCAAACGTGATTTTAAAACAAAGGGTTTCATCTCTAGATCGTTGTTACTTCTGGAGGTGTCTAGATCAAATCTAAAGGAGTTTCATTCAACATTCAAGGTGCATTTCACAAGCCATAATTTTTGGTAATAATTCTAATTTCTATGTTATTTATAACCATATATGTTAGCTGTCTCATTTATGTTGTATAGATCTTAATTTATTTAATGAATTCATATATGTATATTTCATGTACTTATGCAGCTACCAATTTAGGAGGTCTGTTTTATCTATTTCATGTGTTTATGCAAGTAATCTGGCGACTTAAAGTACTATCCTATTGAATAATCTCAAAAATATAGCTACGAATATTGGAGGTCCATGGATTATTATGGGAGATTTCAACGTAGTTCTAAAAGCAGATGAAAAAAAGAAGCACTTATACCGAAAGTGTCTTAGCTAGCTGATGTTTAGAATTGCGTAATAGTTGTTGGGTTGGTGGAACATGTCCATACTAGCTTTAAATACACATGCAGGAGCGATGAATGTAAAAAATTTCTTGCAAGTTAGACAGGGTGCTAATAAATTCAGATTGCATTAACACGTTTTTAGATATTAAAGTTAACATTTTGCCTAACTCTACAAGTGATCTTAGCCCTCTATATATTCTATTGGCCGGAAAATCATCTTCTGAGAAAGGGAAGCCATTTAGATATGCTGATGATTGGTACTTATGTGAAGGCTACAATAAATAGTTAATTTTGGTGTGTGTGAACAAGTTGATGGATGTTACTTTTATAAATTGACTTGCATGCTCAAAACAATTAAATAAAGATTGAAAGAGTGGAATAAATGTAGACTAAAGAATAATGATAATATTTTAAAACTGCAAAATGTATGTGAGGAATATTTACACAAGATTGATGTGGGACCCCCCTGATGAAAAAATCTGGATACTATACTGTCTAACATAAGAACAACTCAAAGAAGCCTTAAAGGTTAAATCTATAGAGTTAAAACGAAAGGCTAAGAAGAAGTAGATGACAAAAGGGGATGGGTGCACTAAATTCTTTTACACCAAGATGTCTATCAGGAGAAATACTAATAAAAAATTTCAATGTTTTAAATATTATGGTCTGGCATGTAACAATTCTTAGGCGATAGAGGAGGAAGCTATAAAGTACTACAGTGCGTTATACAACGGGCAGCGGGAATCAATCTTACCCCATGTTGAATGTAGAAGGCTGATAAATTCTAGTGGAAGTAGGATGATGCACAAGAGCTTAACTGAAGTAGAAGTGTGGGATGCCTTGAACTCCATCCATAGTGATTCCAGCCCTGGGCCAGTATGGTCTGGGATCCGATTTCTTCAAGAAACATTGGATAGACCTGAAAAATCACATAGTATTATCTATACAAGAGTCTTTCCAAATAGGAATTTTTTAAAAGAAATCAATCGCACTTTATCTGTTTAATCCCAAAAAATGATAAACCTTCCAAGATAAAAGATTATAGACCCATTGCTTACTGCAATTTTATATACAAGATCCTGAGTAAATTTATTTGGAATAGAATGAAGAAAATCTTACCAATACCATTGCAGAGTGTAAAAGTGCATTTATCAAAGGAACAAGTATGTCTAAAAAATATCTAATGGCACATGGATTAATCAAAAATTTCAATAAAAAAGGTGCTGATATGCTATGTTTAAAGGTTGACCTCCATAAGGCATATGACAGGATAAACATGCAATTTATCCTACATTTGCTTAGATGTATGGGTTTCCAAACAAATTTGTTGAGCTGATTAGTGGTTGCATTACTACTCCAACCTTTTCAGTTCAGGTGAATGGTATTCCAAAAGGACATATTAGTAGTACCCGAGGAATTAGGTAAGGAGATCCTCTATCTTCTTATGATTGCTATGGAATATTTTTTCCTCCAAACGGAGTTAGCGGGCCACAACAATCTATTCCAAACAATACACAATTTCTAACCTAGAGTGAGCCACATTTTATATGCTGATAACCTGATCATTTTTATAAAATCAAGTAATGAAGCATCAAAAGCTATTAAGGATATCTTTTAAAATTTGGAAGAAAAGGTGGGATTCACACTCAATGAACTCGAAACAAAATGCTATTTTAATAAGTTTTGCAGGAACAAGACAGCGGTTCTAAATATTCTAGGAGTCAAGGATGGGGTTTTACTGATGAAATACTTAGAAGTGCCTCTCTCTTCCAATAAAATAACAGATAGAGAATGTGTGGATTAATAACAAAAATAAGCGACAAACTTCAAGGATGGAGTTCGAGATTGCAATCTTTCCTAGAAGGATCGAACTTGTGCACACAGTAATTCAAGCAAAAGTAAATTTCTGGCTTCAATGTTTTCATTTACCAGATGCTTCAACCGACAATAAAAGAAGGTACATGCTAATTTTATATGGAAAGGTGATCTCCATAAAATAAAATATCAATATTTTTGTTGGTCTAAAAAAGAAGGTGGTGTGGGACTCAGAAATCTGAGAGACATGAGAGATGTGTTCACTTTGAAACAGAGATAGAAAATTATTAATTCTAATGGTTCGTGTAGTAGATGGATGAGACATAGATATATTAAGGATAACTTCTGGCAAATGGCTATGTATAATAATGCTTCACTTACTTGGAAAGCAATTATGAAAATAAGAAACAAACTTGCTGAAAATTGTACTAGAGAGATAGCTCAAGGAAGAGAAACAGATTTGTTTAAGGATCCTTGGCTAAATGGAAAGTCATTGATTGAAACTTTGGAATGTGATACCTTCTCTGTGTATGGTTGTCCAAACAGGAAGGTAGAAGCAATCATTTAAAACAACACTTGGAACTGTGATTCTATATCTTGTGGCATGGACCAAAAACGACAAATTGAACATACGCCGCTAGTTTTAACAGAGAAAATGGTATTTGGACCTGGAGGTAAACTGCAAAAAAATTTACAACCTAATTTGTGTGGGAAGAGATGAGGTGAAAAGATCCATAGGTTAATTGGAGTAAGATTGTATGGGATAAAGCAAACAGTCCAAAAATGGCATTGACTGCGTATAAAGCATTAATGGGTAGACTTCCGGCCAGAGACAGATTGGAAAAATGGGGAATCGTGAATGAGAAAGGTTGCGTTTTGTGCAATAAGAAGGAAAAAATCACATACACTTATTTTTTGAGTGCGAATACACAGAAAGTGGAAAAATTGCAAAATTGCGGCTAATTTCATAAATTCGAACTTTAATTTATAAGAAATTGTTGATTGCCTGGCTAATTAAAGGAAAGCTATAAACATCGAAACCAAACTATGCAAAATTATCTTAACAGTCGCTGTTTGGAGCATTTGGAAGGAGAGGAACCATATAGCGTTCCAGAAAGCGGAGAGAAACATCAACAAAGCAAGCAATTTAGCTATAATGGATTTATAATTGGTAGCAAAAAGAACTAAATGAAGATTTCTAATTAGATACTCGGGACAAGAAGAAGATGCATTTGAAGTAATGGATCAGAGGCTGGAAGAGGCAGAAAACCAAGGTACGAGCTTTGATAATTCTTGATTGCCATAAAGCAAAAACAATGAAGTAGGAGAGAGATGTAGCAGATCTAGAAAATTGTACTTTAATCTGCTCGAAGTAAAAATTAAATTTGTATATCTATCTAAGTTGTATTGCGGCTTTGGGCTGAGCACTCTAATGGGTTGAAAAGCGTTAATAAAGTTTTACCCATTTTCAATACATACATACATACATATATATAAATAGTCTAATTTTGTGTTTATATATCAAAATTGTCATAATAAAACTACAAACATGCATATAATTTTCACCCTACTTTAAATATTTAAATATAATTTTTGAAAATGTAAAATATTTTTTATTTTTTATTAATAATTTTATAACTAATTATATGTAATTATGTAATTATATAAATATAAAATAGAGGTTTATACATTTAATTATTTTAAAGTAATTATAGATATAAGCATTTTTGAATTGTCTTAAAAAAGTCATATTATAAGAAAATATTTTAAATATTTATAAATAAATTAATGTATGTTTGAAAAAATTATTCTTTTGCCAAATTTGTATGGATTTGACAAATTTAAAAAAATTCAAAATACTTTCCTCTGAAAGTAGAATAAAATAAAATTTCAATTTTTAAACATACATATATATATATATATTCAGTAATTAACACACACACACACACACACACACACATATATATATATATATATATATATATATATATATGTGTGTGTGTGTGTGTGTGTGTGTCTTTATTTAAATATAGAAGAAGTTGAATATGAAAATTATTAAATGATATAGACGAAGTTGAACCCCATGTCGCTAATACTTTAAACTACTTACTATGTAGTGTCCTATAAATTACTTAGGATTTGTAATTAGGCCAACTAAACTCAAACATGGTGACTAATTCACTATAATATATAAAATTAAAAAAGATTAATGATATGGAATGGTAAATTCTTATCTTGATCGGGTAGAAATGTGCTGATTAATTATGTCTTATTGGCGTTACCCATTTATCGGATTTCTTTTACCTTTTCCTAAATGGGTTATAGAAAATTGATAAAATTAGGAGAGATTTTTTATGGGGTTGGGAAATTCATAAATTGTCTCGTCCATTGGAAAACCGTGTTCAAATATAAAGAACAAGTGGATTATGAATAACAAATTTACACAAGCTCAACATATCACTACTAGGCAAATGGTTATGGTAATTTACTTCCAACAATATCAACCTTGCATGGAAAGAATTAGCACCTAATCAATACTATGGTGGTACCTTCAACCTTTAGTAAATCTCTGAAACTAATAGAAATTATTTGTTGCACTTTTGGAAATCAATCTTAAAGAACATAGATACCTTTAAACTAGGGAAAAAATACATTGTTCACTCAGTTAATAATAATTCCATCTGGCATGACAGTTGGATCTCTACTGTCCCCTTAAAGGTCGAGTTTAAGGAACTTTTTAAATATTTTTTATTTCAAAAATGCATTAATCCTAGAAATTTATAATGCTAATGAAAGCTTTTTATGGGCTTTCTATTTTAACAAAACACTTGAAGTCTATGCTTTAAGGTCTTTTGATCTCCTTTGTCACAGGCTAAATCTTTACAACACTGATAATGCAGAAGATATAAAACTTTGGGAATGAGAGAGGAGTAATTTTTTTTACCTCTAACTCCTATTATAAATTACTCATCTTTTCCGGAACTAAATTAAACTTATTCAAATATCTTTAGAAAACCAGTGCCCCTTTAAAGGCTAAATTTCACAGTTGGTTAGTCATACACAAGAAACTTAAGACTATTGAACACCTAAAAAAACATACTAGCAGACAAAAAATGCATGTGTTGCAACTTTAATTTAGAAATTATCTCACTTTTACTTTTACTTTAATAATAATATAAACCATGAACTTTATTGGCATATAATAAGATTGTATTTTAACCATGAAAATATGATCTTACTCAATACAATCTATGTTATCTTCTACTAGTACATTTGGTTTGAACGTAATCAACGTGTTTTTAAAGAAACCTACACTCTTCTTCCACGGTAATCTATAATACCTCTCCATTCTGCTATAACTAGATTACCACCCGTAGCTACAAGCTAACTAAAATAACCAATTTAAATAATTTTCTTAAGAGAATTAAAGCATATATTGATCTCTGAAAAGGAAAAAAACTAACTTCAACAACCAGCATGCTAAGAACAACCTCACCATTATCACATGTCCGGATATTCACACGAACCCATATATCCCTCCACTTCAACTATGATTTTTATTTACCCACTCTATGTATTTTCTTAGATATGTAGTTGATCCTTATTTCTTATAACTCCTTATTAATTTATCTACACAAATATATATGTATAGTTATGAATACATATATATGTATGTGTTCTATTTGACTAAATTTTCATTGAGTTTGTTTCAACAATCATTTCTTGATGTTGAGGCTTCAAGATACATATTGACGGCTTTAAGGTCATCCAATTGCTTACTACTTTGGAGCACGACTGTCTTATAGTCCTGTTTCTTATCCTTGGTCTTGCACCTTACCTTCATCGCTCTTCTTATGGCCTTCGGGTTTTTATTTTTATTTTTGGGAAAGGTTTTTTCTGTTTTTCCTTGCATAGGGGGCATTGCTACCTGACAGGCTTGTTAGCAGTAATTCTTTAAGTGCGGAATAAAATTACATTAGTGCTCTCTTCCAATGAGAGGAACACTCATTTTCATTATATATATATATATATATATATATATATATGTTTGTATGTATGTATATTTTAGAATATATAAAAAAATTGATTCTATATACATATCACTACATTGTGTACCATTCCTTTGAATTTAAAATTTAAAATATGTATTTATTTAGATCAAGATATGTTTTGATTTTAATTTGATATGAGATATTTTAGATTTTAATTTAAATTATTTTATATATAATAAAATCAAATATTTTATATAAACTAATTCAATAAAATAAATATTTTATTTAAGTTTATTTTGATTTGATCTAAATTAATTTAGACTTCATAAGCCTTATAAGATCTCAAATGGATTTTTTTTTTGAAATTCACCCATTTAATCCATTGCATGCTGGCCCAATTCTTCACTTTGCAATCTGGGTGTAATCAAGAAATAATGGATTATGGTGAAAGGTACACCTTTAACACTATTTTTATCCACTTATATCTTGGTTGTTTACAAAATTTTCACAATATCAAAATTTTATCTTCCTTCCAATAAATCATGCATATGCCTAGTGGAGATGTGTCAATTTTTTCATATGGCAATCCAAAAATAGAGGTTTTTTTAAGTGAGTACTAGTTCTCTGTCAACACATTATTATACGGAAGGGTTCCTTAGTACAAGCTAAGAATTGCATTCATTAGGTTTTTCGTTATGATGTATTTGGATTTTATAACGATTAACCTATATGTCACTGACAAGTGTCATTTTACAACCATTATACAGTGTTTGTTTTGATGCTTCCAACAAGTTTAAAAACTTTTATTCTTTGGAGTTAAGTTTTTCCCTCCAAATCCGGTTCATTGATCCACATACTCGAACCAACATCATCATGATCCATTCAGACATTCTACTTTCTACATCAATATTTTCTTCAATATGGGGTTCATCATAATATACATTTATATTTACGGTCTCCTCTTGTACAACATGATCATCTTATCCATGATACATCCACACATTATAGTTTGGCATAAAATCATATTCATGTAAATGTAACATCACAATATAATACTAAAAGTTTCAAGCAACGACATTTCAAACACGAACATCGAACTTCTTTCATATTTGCTTATTACGAGATGCCACTTTCTTGAATGCTTCTACATCATTTCTAAAGTGAAATGGTATCGTTCCTCCTTTTCTTACCTTTATACATCTTATTTTGAACTTCGAATAATCCAACTTTTATACGCTACATATAAAAAAGAATTATATAAATTTTCACACGATAGTGTATTATTCTTTTTTAATAAAACCAGAAATCATTAATAATATAGTATGTTACTGTCATCTAATTTATTTATTATTTATTAATAGAGCGATAATATTATATAAGTTCATTATTTTTATATTATCGATAAAACAACATATTATTACTACTATTTATTCTAAATACAATACATTATTAATTTTAATTAATAATACCATTCATTATTATTTTTATTATCAATATCATTTATTATTTAAAACAATGGAGTTTACAAATAATTTTCTAGGAATTTCTACACTTTTTTAAATGGTTGGCCATCCCACTTTCCATTACAAATGCAATGATATTTGATCATTTCAAATCGAACGATTAACAAAATTTTGGCAGCACATCCACTTATTCCCTGTATCATACGCAAAAGAGCATACATTGGGAACAAGAAAGAAATGCTGTCAAAATTTTGTTAACCGTTCGATTTTAAATATTGATTTATGAATCATAAATATCGTTGCATCCATAACTTGTCCAATACTAGAACAAATCAAACTATAACGTATGAAATGAATATCAATATCTGTTTTAGTTAAAATGAATATCTATGTAATGATCGTATATAGTACTCGTCAAATGAGGCTAAATTAAACTTCTATGGGGTTTTATTAATGATATAATAGATAAATAATGTTATATATTATTAAATTCTAATTAGTAACATTTCATTTTGGGGACTTTAATGCGGTTCTGAAAATGCATGAAAAACAAGGAGGTATTACCCTTAAAGTCTGCCAGGTAGCTAAGTTCAATAACTGTGTACTAGCAGCAGGGCTTATTGAAGTACTCCACACAGGCCTGAAATATACATGGAAAAGTGGTGAGGCAAAAAGAATTCATTCAAGACTGGATAGAGCTTTAGGCAATGCTGAATTATTGAACAAAATGCCAAATATAAAAGTTACAGTGCTGCCAAGTTCTACTAGTGACCACTGCCCTTTATATATTCAATTCAATAATGAAAAGCAGACACAGAAAGGCAAACCATTCAGATATGCAAATCGATGGCATCTAATTGAAGGATACAAAGAAATAGTTGATTTTAATGAACTACAAATTCCAGAAGGGAATCATATGTACCAGTACATAATGACAGTGAAACTAATGAAAAATAGACTGAAGGACTAGAATAAAACAAGGCCCAAAGCGCATGAAGCTATAAAATAATTACAGGAACAGTTGGAGAAAGTGCAATATCAATTAGAAGAAGAGCCACAAAATGCAGAGCTGAATGCAGAATACTTTACCAAACAAAAACAACTGAAGCAACTGTTGGGGGTTCAAGCCACAGAAATAAAGCAAAAAGCAAAAGAGAGATGGCTAACTAAAGGGGATGAGTGCAATAAAATTTTTTATACTAAAATGTCTTAAAGAAATAATCAAAATAATATTCTAAATTGTTTAAATGAACAGGGAGAAATTACTGAAAACTTACAAGACTTGGAAACTAAAGCCATAAAGTATTTTAAAGAAACATACAATGGAGATTATATCCAGCAAATACCTCAAATCAACTGTAGGAAAAAAATCTCCAGAGAAGGTGCTCGGATGCTGACAGAAGACATTACAGAAAGGGAGTTGAAAAAAGCCACTTTCTCTATTCATGGCGAGTCTAGTCCTGGCCCCGATGGCATGAGTGCACTCTTCTTTAAAATGCACTGGGAAAACCTGAAAGATAGGATGCTCAAAGGTTATCAGGAGGCTTTAAACACAGGTGAATTTATTCAGGAAATAAATCATACATTCATCACTTTGATTCCAAAAGTCAAAAAACCAGAAAGAATAGAAGAATACAGACCAATTGCTTGCTGTAATGTTATTTACAAAATTCTTAGCAAGATCATTTGCATAAGACTCAACAAAGTTTTACCACAACTCATATCACAAAGTCAAAGTGCTTTTATCAAGGGTAGATTTATTTCTGAAAATTCACTAATGGCACATGAATTAATAAGGGATTTTAATAAAAAAGGGGCAGATAGGGTGTGTTTGAAAATTGATCTACACAAGGTATATGATAAAGTAAGCAGACAATTCATTCTTCACATGTTGCATGAAATGGGAGTTCCTGCCAAGCTTCTTAAACTCATAACACATTGCATATGTAATCCTACTTTTTCAGTGATCATAAATGGGATTCCTAAAGGTTATATAAAAACTAATAGAGGAATTAGACAAGGAGACCCTCTACCCCCATATCTCTTTGCTGTAGTCATGGAATGGTTCTCTCTTCAAATGGAATTAGCCAGTTACTAATCTTTAATTAAACCCATATACAAGATAAACCCAGAAGTCAACCATCTCATTTATGCAGATGATCTATTGGTTGTTTTCAAATCAAATACCATGGGAATAAACACAATAAAGGAAATTTTCAAGCAACTTGAATCTTTAGCAGGTCTCAAAGTTAATGAATTTAAAACAAAGTACTATATGAACAAGTATTGCAAAAATAAAACAGATATATTAGCACAACTTAGAGTAGGGGAAGGTGTGCTGCCAGTTAAATATCTAGGAGTACCGTTGTCGAATAATAAGGTTACTGATGCTGAATGTGGCAATTTGATAGATAATATTAGAGACAAGTTGCAAGGTTGGAGATCTAAATTATTGTCATTTGCAGGAAGAGTAGAATTAGTTCATACAGTTATCACTTCAAAGGTTAGGTTTTGGCTGCAAACCTTCCAGATACCAGATTGTTCACTTGCTAAAATAAACTCTGTGTGTGCAAGTTTCATATGGAAAGCGGGCATCCATAAGGTGAGCTATAATGAACTATGTAGACCTAAAAGTGAAGGGGGGGTTGGCCTTAAAAACCTTTTTGAGCTGAAAAAGATTTATGGACTCAAACTAGCTTGGAAAATCCTAAACTCTGATAATCTCTGGGCCAACTGGATGAGGGCTAAGTACCTAAAAGAGAATTTTTGGACTATAAAAGAAGATAACAATGCTTCAACTATCTGGAAAAATATTCTCAAGCAAAGAGAGATATTGAAAGAATCAGTAGAAAGACAAATAGCTAATGGACAAGACACTGACTTATGGAAGGACCCTTGGATTAAGAACAAAAGCCTCCTAGATAGAATGGGATGGGAAAGCTACTCAGCTAATAACACAACGAAGATTCAAGTTGCTAGCATTATTCACAACCAAAGATGGGCACCAGAAAGACAACTGATAACCAGAAGTTTGAAACAAGAAATAGAGGAACTCCCGATTTTCACAAATAGAGGAAAAGACCTATGGGCCTGGAAAAACAATAGTAAAGGACAATTCAAAATGAAGGAAGTATGGGAAAACAATAGACAACACTATGAAACTGTACACTGGCATAAAATAGTCTGGAGTAAGTCAAACTGTCCCAAAATGGCTCACACTACTTATAAGGCTATCATAGGAAGATTAAGCACCAAAGACAGACTCAAAGGTTGGGGTGTAATTGATGAAGACATTTGTAACTTATGTAGAAAGGAAACTGAATCACATCGACACCTATTTTTTGAATGCAAATATACTAAACGTGTCTGGGCTATTCAGAAACTTAAAAACTTGCAAACAGAAGCAGCTTTGAGTCTAGAAGAGAAATTAAATACCTGAGTGACAGGACACATCTCTCGAACCTTATGAAGGAGGTCGTGAAAATTGCTTTGACGACAACTATCTGGCATATCTGGAGAGAACGGAACGTAAGGGCTTTCACCAGGGACAAGGAGAAGAACGAGTAAGAGATATCGGGAAACATTGCAAGAGATGTAATGATCAATATAGGAAGAATCAGAAGACTCACCAACTTAGAGGCAAGAGAAAAACAGCTATTGGAGAATTGGAACTAGAAGGCTGCGATGCCAGGAAATCAAGAAAGCAACGTGGAGCCGCCATGGAATTGTAGTTGCTGAACCCTAAATCAAATTAGGAAATTTTGTGTTCGAAGTATTCTTTGTGTCGAATTGTCGGATGAGGTGTTTGTGTTTTATTACTGTATTTTCAGCTGTATATGCTTTGGGCCGCATAGCCCATTATAATTCCATTAACCCATTTTCAAAAAAAAAGTAACATTTCATTTAACAAGAGCAACTATCCATTCATTATTGATGAAATTATTACTTGATACGATATTGGTATAGTTATTCAGGAGTAACTATACCAATATCATATTAAGTAAGTAATTTTATCAACAATGAATGGATGGAACCTAGTATTGCCATGGATTATGAATATTAGAGATTTGAAATTTTCTATAATCTAATTAAAATTATAGTGAAGTAAATCAATAAATTTCAATTAAGTCAAATCATAATGAAAAAAATCATTAGCAATGAATCATACAACTAAATTCATATCATTATCAAAAAATTGAAATTTATTTCAAATCATAGTAATGAATCTATAGTGTTGTATGCAAATACAAGCTAATTAGCAATGAAACCTAATTCAAATTACACCAGTGAATCTATAACAATGAACCATTGCAAATTGAATCAAAACAAATTCAAATCAGCATGTAATTACATATAAATATTGAGGCAATATTGTGCACCAACAAAGGACGATGCTTACTTGCATCGGAGATAGATAACGGCATTGGTTTACGATGGAGGGTTATGCTTGCGGTGGTTGAGGCTTGCAATGATGATGAATGGACGCTGGCGATAGACAACTTCCGGAGGAGGGCTAGGCATGTGGCTATGGTGGCGAGGTAAGTAGAGGGTTTATTTTGAGAAAGAAGATTAATGAAAATGATGTGTTCTGACATAGGATAATTCGTGGGTAGGGGCAACTGGTTACTAATGATGCGCTAACACTACTTGTTAGGCATCATCATCGCATTTGTAAAATGTGGTAAGTAAGTTCTTACCTACGGCTTACCGATGCAACGCCGACGTCTTAAAAATAGTGTCAACATGACATTAGTATTACCAATTAGCTATCTTACCAATTTTCTAATAGTGCATGTCCATGATTTGTATGATGGACTTTCCTTCTAGGCTATCGCCTATGACGATGATGTTGTATAGTTTTGATACACTTTGTACACAACATCATGTCAATGTAATTTCATTAAAATAACGAATATCTATCTTGGATAGTCATTGAATGATCACTTTAGGGCTATTTGAGAACTCCACTATGATGAAAAAAATGAGTCATCATTTTGGTTGCTATGTGTGATGGTCTCTCTAGCAATATAAACTAGATATCATTAACAAATGAACATTATCATGTGAACCATACATTTTTGAATATAAAGTTGAATAACTATCGTTTCATAAACGATTTCTTTCTGAAAGTTGGGGGCAAAAGTGATGTGGTATATGTTACTATCCCAAACCTATCGTCGTTAGTATAAACTCTAAAATTGAGATTCTATCTAACCCTCCTTGTCATTAATAGTTTACCATTTTCTAGTTGGGATATTGAACTTACTAACTAGAGCATTGTAGTTGATGCATCGAAAAATCTTTTCTTTGACCTGAGTCAGAATGCCTATAATTTATTTTAGTTAATTTGTATTTACCTTCTATTTCTTAAATCTTATATCAATCTTTAACAAAAAATACGAACACCACTGAGTTCAATGTTTTGAATACGTTTTCTTAACCCATGCTAAGCTAAACAGTAAATGAATCTAGCTTTTTAAGATGCCAACTTTGCGTATATTCACTGCTATTTGCATGCATCAACAAGCTAAGAAATTCACACATGAGAAAGAAAAAGATGTCATTCAAAATATTTTTTGGATTTGGTTTTGAAAGTTTGTTTAATGATTGAATGGGAAATGAAAAGCAATATGCATATATGGCATTGTTAAAGGAACTTCAATTTTCGATAAGGGAGGGTCATTTTTTCAAATTTCGTAAAATTGGTATGGGTGTACAAAAAATGTTGCCTCGCATAACAAAAAATCCATCCGTAACTGCCCTTATTATTTCATTGATATTTCACCATTTTTTGACTTTCTTTCCAATCATACCCCATTAAAAATGGTTTTCAATGAACCATCATTGCTTTTCTTTTCATTTTTTTGATGAGGTTTTGCCGGATTTTTCTTTGCACGAGTATAAAAAAGTAAATCTTTTTATTTGATTCTATTTATTATGTCCTACCATAATAATTTTTTTGGGTGGAGTCCCCCATAAATTGGCCCCTTTATCCAAAAATTGAGTTCCTTAACCAATGCCCTGGTAATGTCATAGGGATTTTTATTTGTATATTATAACTCGTATTGACATTATATTCTTTAATTTTATTTTGAATGAGATTTCTTATAAGAGTTAAGTTACATAATTAAATTACATAATTACCGCCTTTGCTCTAATAATAAATTTATTAGATAGTTAAATTGTTTATTCGAAGTTAATGCCCCCATTTGAATGTAAGTGACAAAATTTGATACCGATAGAGTTAGGGGTATGTCCTAGGGGAAATTCTATAATTTACTATAAATTATTGACTTTGTAATAAAATCTCATTCAAAAGAAAAGGTGTTTTCTTTCTGTTATATACTCGATATAATGTGTTATATTAATTAGTTATTTAATTTAAGTGTATTTAATAGAAAATCCATAAATGATATGTTTTTGTGATATCAATTACAATGTGCTGTAATCATGAGAAATTTATTATAATAAAAATAAACATACCGTTTTAAATATTCCTAGTCAAGATATATCGAGGCTGGATATCGATACATCCATTTAGACTAGAGTACGTAATGCTTTCCAAACGTTGGGCAGTTTAATATTCATGGCTGCTTGGGGTACCAAGAGGCTATGTACTGATAGTTATTGGATAACTATGGAATGACTCAATCGATAGTTTTCTATTGATTAATTAATATAACTAAGGTTACATAGAAAATATCGATGTGACAACATTATACAATTCTCCCGAATTGAGATTACTATCGAACTTCAATGTGAAAACTCCGCTTTGATTATAGTTAAATCATGGCATGGCGTCCATCGAACAACCATAGTTGGGTTGAATTGAACCATTGAAAGTGAAACAATATTCAATACAGAATTCATCTCCTTGGTTATATGAGGTTAGTATCACAGTCAATTGAAGTCAACTCAAAGTCAAAGTCTCTGGCCAAAGCAGTTAGGTTAATTATTATTATTATTATTATTATTATTGAGCCAAAGACTTTATGTTTGGCCTATACAAGTTAAAAATAGACGATATTAGAATTTTGACCATTACCAAATTCTGTATGCCCTAATGTGATATAGTTTTGACGAAGAGAACTGGTGTAAACAATTTTCACTACCAAAGACCACTTAAAATAAGTAAAATTAGATTTTACCAGAATTATGTAAATGATAAATTTGGTCATAATGTCACACCACTAACTAAGGTAACGTGTGAACTTTAATATTCGAATTGTTCAATATTAATCACTGACCGAATTTACACCTAAGAGTCACACAACCGAAATATTGAATACTCCAACTACCACTATATTAAATTAAATTATAATTACTACAAAACAGTTAATATTTTGCCCAAAAATTAATTCTAAAATTTTATTTGATTTGTGTTGGTCAGTATTGAAAATGTGTGTATATAAAGTTATATACACACATAACAATATACGATATCGATGTACATTTAAATTTGATTTAAATAGTAGATTACATGATCTGATTTAAAAAAGGAATGGAAGCCCATATAGGCCCAGTGATGGTTGGCTATAGCTATAGGGGAGGAAGGGATATATGTGATATTTGTGAGTTTGAATGAGCAGAGAAAAGTATGGATCGGGATCTAAAATTAGCTCCTTTTTTCTCTCATATTTAAACTCCTTAATCCCTCACTTTTTCTCTCTCTCTCTTTATTTTAGCTCTCCTTCGCCATACCTCTGGCTGAAATTAACTAGTGCCATCCTCTATCATTTCCAAATCTCAAAACACAAATTTAAATCAAATAGTGGAAAGGTATATAGATCTTTTAGTCGGGTAGCGCATTCTGGAAGAGATTGGATACAGATTCAGCATTCAAGGTATAAATTGTTAGGCTATAGTAAAGGTAACACCTTATTTACATTATTTATGACCAATATTATGATTCATATGTAGTTAGATCAAACATATTTATCACAAATCCTTATATTTGTGTGCCATTGATTTGGAATATATATGTTATAAGAAAACTTTCCACGGTCTTCGAACAGACTTAAATGATCGAATTAGATGAAAAAATAATGAAGAAGTGACCCAAGGACTTTGGAAACATCAAAAGAATGATGAATGAAGTAACTCAAAAAATTGCAAAGGGATTGGAGCAATGTAGATCACTCAGTACTGAGAGGAACCACTCGGTACTGAGAGCTTATTATTTTGCTACGGACCTCCAAAACCACTTGTACATCAAGCACTACCTTAGGTGATTTCCATGGAGTGCTTTGCTCAAAGAATAGATGAGAAACTCTAAGGATTTTTTAGAAGAAAGCAAAGAAAGCAGAGATGAACAAAGCAATATCAGCAAGTATCAGAAACAACTCAATCTTCGAGGAAAAAAGTCTAGAACACAACAGATCAAGGATTGGAAGCAAAATACAAGAAGAAGGTAAAACTACCACTTATAAAAACTTGTCGGTAACGAGAGAAATTTCTCGGTGCCTAATAGTTTTTATTAGTGTATGGGCCCCGAAGCTCACTTTTGGATACTTGGACTTGGATCTAGACTTCATATCTCATGGGCCCCTGGTTCTGTTAGACGATTTCCTTATAAATAGCTAGCTACCTACAACTTGAAGGGGACTTCTTTTTAGGATTTGGACACTTTGATGCTCTTCAATATCCTTCTTCCCTATCGACTCCAAATACTCTTACATCCGATGTCCACTAGATTATGGTCGAATCTGATTGAATTCATTGTAATTCGGAGAGAAAACAATCAATAATAAAGATTAAAGTGGATGTAGTCTGGAGTGTTTTGTTGAACAACTATAAAAATTGTGTCTTCTCTATTGCTTTTACATTTATTTCATCAGGTTCAGGCATTTTTGGTGCTTTAATTGCTTCTGGTGTGTTTGTACCATTTTTGGTACAAACAATTTTTATGCTTTCACCGAGAAAGAGCTAAATTTGATAACCTAAAGCTTAGATCTAAAGTTTGGAGAAGATGAAGAGGCCTAACACTAGATCTAAGATTGGAGGGAGTCAGCCAGAGCGTGGGGGTAGTCAGGAGGTGTCCTTAAATTCTAATCAATCCATCTACGTGACCAGGAAGGAGATGAAGGGAATGATGAAAGAAATGCAAATGGAATAATAGCTCTATGGAAGGAGATGCTAGGTGGAATTTTCAGAAGGATGGAATAATAAAGAATAGCTGGAGCAACTGGAATTCAGAACCAAGGATCATGAACTAATGTAGGAGCACTTAGAGTGGAGTAGATCAAATTGGAGTAATGCCTCCATCAATGGAACCAGTCGGTACCGACCTAAATTGAGTCGGTACCGAAAGGAATTTACTCGGGGGAAATGTTCATTTGAGCTAAGGGCGAGTTGGAATGCCTGGAATGGGTGATGTTTGAGCCAGAGATGCATATCATAATGTGAATGCACAACAATAATAGTTGGAACTAGGAGCTCATCGTAGAAACAAGGGGCAGAATGAAGTTATGTATCAGAGACTTCCATTGGATGATAACCCCATAATCGGGATGGATTGGAGTTAGGTTCGATTCCCTTACCTCACATTTTGTTTTAAATAAATGATACAATATTACTGTTAGACCGCTTTCGTGTGTACAGGAGTCAGGTCGGTCCTTAGCACACTTTGATTTGGAAGTCTAAAGTTGGTTCTTGGTAGAATTAGATGTTTTGATGTTTTTTAGATGTTCTGACTTAGGCTTCATGAGTGATGATCGAAACCGATTAGGAAACACCGATGGAGATTGATGACCCTATGGAATTGATTAGGATTTTATAAACCAGTTGAATGTGATGGCTGATACTAACTAATCATGGTAGTCCCGACCAAAGAGACGGGGCGATGATCATAAGGAACAAGTCCCCTTATCGGAGAGCGAGTGGATTGGGCTTGTACGAAAGTGAGTCACCTCATCGAAGAGTGAGTGGATGGACTTGCTTTAACATTGAGTCCCTTTACCGAAGAGTTAGTGGATTGGACTTAGTAGGGATCCAGAGAGATCGAACTCTAGAATGGATGATAAATGATCCGGAGAGATCGAACCTTAGATTGGATGATAAAAGATCCGAAGAGATCGAACCCTAGATTGGATGATAAATGATCTGCAAGGATTGAACCCTAGATTGGATGATAAATGATTCTAAAAGATCGAACCCTTGATTGGATGTTAAATGATCCGGAGAGATCGAACCCTAAATTAGATGTATAACTACCCGAAGAGTTCGGGCCCTAGATTGGATGAGATCCTATATTAGATGTTAATAATCCATAGATATCGGGCCGTAGAAAGGGCGTTGGCTTGACCTTAGGATTTGAATGCCTTGTGATTAGACTAGAATTGATGAATCCCGGACGAACAGGGAACGATTTTGATATACGATATGATAACTCCGGATAAATGTAGACAAATTATGATTTATGACTAACACTTAAGCAAAGACTAGAGTCCTTAGCTATAATGGTCTGGAATGACCATGGATTTGCAAGAGAATCCAAAGGAACCGGATTTTTCACCATAACTTGAATCGATGGGTAGCTAGAAAGCCTGACCGCCAGAAGTCGACTACTGCAGAAACTTATTCTTGAGCAAAGCACACCTAACATTCATAAGACATACTTTATGGGGCAAGTGGTATAACCAAATTGTCCAAAATCTTCAAATGAACTTAAATAAGTGAAATGGACAAAAAACAATGAAGAAATGACCGATGGACTTTGGAACCACTAAAAGAATGATGATATGATGTAACTCAAGAAATTGCAAAGGGATTAGAGCAAAGTGGACCACTCAATACTGAAAGAAACCACTCGGTACCAATAGCTTTTTATCCTGCTATGTACATCCAAAACCACTTGTACTTCAAGCACTACCTCAGGTGATTGCTATGGAGTGATTTTCTCAAAGAATGGATGAGCAACTCTAAGGATTATCTGGAAGAAAGCGAAGAAAGCAGAGATGAACAAAGCAATATAAGCACTATTATAAACAACTCAATTTTTGAGGAAAAGTATCTGGAACACAAAGATCAAAGATAGGAAGCAAAATAAAGAAAGATGGGAAAACTCCCACTTACAAAAACCTATCGGTAAAGAGAGAAACCTCTCGGTACTGAGTGGTTTTTATTAGAGTATGGGCCCCGAAGCTCACTTTTGGACACTTGGACTAGGATCTGGACTTCATATCTTGGGGGCCCTTGGTTCTGCTAGACCATTTTCTATAAATATTGAGCTACTTGCAACTTAGAGGGGAATTCTTTTTGGGATTTGGACACTTGATTTTTCTTCCATCTCCTTCTTCCTCAAATACTCCAAACACTCTTAAATCGAATATCCACTAGATTGTGGTTGAATCTGATTGAATTCATTGTAATCCGGAGAGAAAACAATCAATAACAAAGATTAAAGTGGATGTATGATGGAGCATTCGTCGAACCATTATAAAAATTGTGTCGTCTATACTACTTTTACATTTATTTCATTAGATCTACGCATTTTTTGTGCTTCAATTGTTTTTGGGGTGTTTGTGCCATTTTTGGTGTAAACAATACACATACACAAACCTATTGTTATTATAACCATTTTTTTGCATACACACACACACACACATACATACATACACACACACACACACACACACACACATATATATATATATATATATATATATATGCGCTGTTGGCCATGGTTTTTAAAATAACAAAATTTGAATTTAAAAATGATTTAAAAAGAATTTTTAAACAAAAATTAGTTTTTAAATTAAATAAAAAATTATATATTATATGTAAATTTGTTGTTAAATTAAAAAAGAAATGCACGGACGAGCTACATGCAGGAAAACTTGCACATGTGGTTCTAGTCAAGTACCCCGGTATACTGTACTAATATGTGTAGGTCCTTGTAAGTCGAGTGAGATTGTCATAGTGCAAAACCATATATGGTCTGGAATTCCCTTCTTCCCTGTATTGGTTATGTTCCTTATTCCTCATCTAGTAGAAACTAATCGAGATCCATCTGATCTCCCAAAAGCGGAAGCTGAATCAATTGCAGGCTACAATGTAGAATATGTGTAGGATGCGATCATTAATAGTTCACTGTTGGTGGAAGCCAATGTCTCAGGGTCTCGAGGACTCATTCTGACTTAAATAAGGGGTGGATCTTTACCAACTTCAAAATCTAATAGGGAAGAAAAAAGAGGGTTAGGGCACTCTTCATTATTTGGTTTTGCACCTTCTTGGAAGTATACTAAATTGTTGTCCCTTCCAAAAATATAATAGACTTGGTATACTAAGCCTTCCCCAATTAATTGGGGTTGCTTCACAATTAATATACTAGATGTACTCGGCCTCTAATTAAGAAACTGGGTTAAAGTTTGACCTCTAACTAAAATATCGGGTCGCCTTGTTTTCGAAACAGAGAGTTTGGTAAAGCAAGCTCCCTCCTTAGACGAGTATGGGGCTTAGTAAAGTAGAACCAAGCTGCGCTGCTTGATGCTCTGATCGAAAATAAATCATTAGGACCATGCCAGTACAATGGAATATGCCTTAGAAAGGTAAATCCTTTGAATGTTTACAATGGCACCTTTTTTATTTAAAAAAACTAGGCCGAACTTCTAAAAAGCTACCTGCCTGCTTCCATGGAACAATATTGTGGTAACGTAGTCTTAAGTGGGTTCTATAGATCCTGGGGAACCATCACAAGTACAGTTGGCCTATAGAATGAGAATGTTGTGTCATCCAGCGGAGCTTAAAAGAAGATGACTTGAAGCTTAGAAGAAGGTGACTCGCGCAGACAGCAACTCGTTTTCATTTCAACATATAAATATATTTATTATTTATTTTATTTGAATTATATATATATATATTAAATATAATACACTAAATTAATTTTAATATAATACGCATAAAATTCATATACATTTTAAAGTAATCTTTCATAAAATATTTTTAACAATTTCCTTATTGGAATTGTTTAATTAAAAAACAACAAAGGAAATAAGTCCAAATGAATTTAATAAAAAAATTGATTTTTCCAAAATAAAAATATGGTCGAAAAATATACGTGTGTATATAATTATTTTACATATTTAAGTAAATAACATTTATTTATTATAAATGATTTTAAAATATTAATTTATACATGTGTATATTTAAATATATACATATATATATATATATACACTTTTCATTTGAAAAATATATTATATTTCCATATATATACATAGATTTATATATATATATATATATTTAAATATAATTATATAGCAAATAATATTTTTTAATGTGAAATAAAAGATATTTTAATATCTAGATCCTGATTTGAAATTTGAAATTTGAAATTTGAATTTGAAATTTCAGTTCAAAATTATCTGTATTTATATTTGAATATATTATTTTATATATTACATATGTATGTATATGAATAATACTATTTTTACAATAATATATTTATTTATAAATTTTAATGCTAAAATGAATATAATTTTATGTCACATTAAATTATACATACACATATGTATGTATGTATGTATGTATGTATGTATGTATATGTATGTATGTGTGTGTATATATGTATGTATGTATATACATTAGACAACACATATGTATATGGATGGCATACATGTCCATTGCGGTGTAAATCACAACACTTAGATACGGGCACGTTAAACCATGCACATTGTATATATTGCACATGCACATACAAGTACATGTGTATATGATACGTGTGTACACATTATATAATACAAATATAATGTTATCCCGCCTTTTGGCAAGGCTGTGATACCATGGAGTTGGCTAAATGGATTTGCGATCATCAAGGCAGGAAGCACGGAGAGATGATTATCAGGTTCAGAGATAAGTTATAAGCAAGGCTATGGATGATAGTCAAGTGTAACGACCCAGATTTTTCAGTCTTTTGATTTTGAATATTTAAATGGTTTTAAATATTGGATTTGGAATATAAATTGATTTTGAATGTGAAGATTTTGGTTGAAATTATGGAATGAATTTATATTTCAAATATAGCGATTGATCATAATACGGAAATGGTGAATAATTGAAATCTGAGTGGAATATGAATCGAAACGATTTCTAATGTTGATATAAATTCTATTTGAATTAGAATTGAGTTAGTAATTTTAAAACTGGAATTTCAAGCGATTTCATCAACTTTTGAAATCGTCGATTTAATCGACGCGTAAAAATAGCAATCCGAGGCACAGTCTCGGAATTCAACAAAACCAATTCCATTGGATCTGTAATAGTGTATTATTATTGGATTTCAAATTTCGTAGCGTTTGGAGTTACCGTTTGGTCATTCGAGCTGAAAACGCACAGAATTAATTTAATTTAAAATCGTCGATTTAAAAAGCTATCTTCCACATACGATCGAATTGGGACTCGAGACTAGTTCCATTGCGTTCGGAATAGGGGTACAACATTTGAAACGCCAGGTGGCACACCTCGATAGGAGTTTGAGATTTCAAGTTATGCTAAGCGAGATATTTTGAATATAAAATAATAAAATTCAAATCAAACAGCCACCCTATATGTCTCAGCGCCACCCTAGGCATCTTCACGCACCGCCTTCCCAGTTTTAAAACCATGCGAGCCTTCTCTATCTCTTTCTTCTTCAGTTCGAAAATGGAAGCCCTAATTCCCTTCAAAGAAAAAGCGTGACTGATTACTATTAAAAAAGAAGAAGATGAGAGGCGAATCGTGAATAGACGTGGGTAGGCGACGACGCAAGCAGGGAGGTCGAGTTACGATCGTGGCTAAGAGCATCGATTTGGGATTGTGCATTGATGAAGGAAAGCCACGATTTTGGCTGGCAACTTCGGTGTCGATGGTGGAGTTCCGCATTAAAAAGGAGTCTGTGCGTGTATTCGCGTAGGCTTTGTTACAACATATACTGATGAGGTCGAAAACGAGCACGTGGCTTATGGCATTGAGCGACGATTACTGGGTAGTAAAGGCTGAGGCAACACTTGAGTTTGAGCAAATATTCCTTGAGGAATTCGATGTTGGCTGAACCACAAATTGAGAATTTAAGGCCAGCAATGATTTTGGTGAGTAAATTTTACTCAAAATTATATCTATATCAATATCTATCACGTATATATATATATATATCCTGATTTTTGATTGTATTGCACTATTGAATTATCTGTTTAGTATGTTGGATTGGAATTGATTTATGATATAGATAGTTGCTTGACAATGTTAGTGTGAAGTATATATTTACAAACAGAATTCTTTCCGTTTGTAAATTGAGTTAAATATTATTTATATGTCGATAAGTATGTATTTGTAGATGACCGAAGTTCGATGGAACTCGACTTGGGTCACACAATAGATTTAAAGTGTTGATTGGTTGATAAAATATTTTTAAAAAGTTTTAGGAAAATTGATTCAATGATTTTGAAATTTTATTGAATGCGTTTTATAAATAATATTATTTTTAAGAGTTTTTATTATAAAGGTTATATAAATTATTTAATCTATTGAAAAGAAAGTTATAATTAGTTTTAAATAATTATTTAAAGACTGTATAAATTCCTGGAAATAAGAAATATTTTCTATTTAATATTTAAAGTAATTTAAAATTTTATTTACGCATGCATTCTATCCTGTAGCTGTAGCGTGCGGGAAGAAGGGGGAAGATGGATTAGGTTTTAATTTTAAACTTAATTTAATTTGTTAATTAATTTTATTGATAATCGAATGTTTATAAATTCATAACTTTGTCATACGAGGTCCGTTTCAAACGAAACAAGTTGCATTGGGTTCGTGTCAGCAAATACTATGCATAGAAATTAGTTTGGAATTTTTGGAGTCAGCTAGGATTTTAGATTAAATTAAACATCAGTTCAATTTAATTTAAGATTGGAACGGATTGCAAATTAAAAATCAAGGTGAGTAAATCTCACTCATTTGGATTATTGGTTTTAAGATAAAATGTTAAAAATTATTTATTGATTGATTGGATGAATTGATAATAATTTATCAGTTGGATATTGTATTATTTATAGTAGTATATGTATATGTATATATATATATATTAATAGTTGGGTATATTTCCCGCCATTGGAGCGGATGAGACACTATGTGCCCCGCATAATAGTGGATAACCCTAAATTACCGCGTTATCCTGTTTCAAAGTGGGATTAGTACTTTATGTTATATAACATCTGTGGATGCTGGAAAACAAGTTGGAGGAATCCAACTGGATTCCTCAAAAATATATTGATTGTTTCATATATAGTGATATATGATGTGATTGAATAATCTGTTATGGATTGTTGTGTGATTTGATATATTTGATGCTATAGTAGCGCTAGCCCTAATTTTGGTATTTTAAATACCATAAATAATATTTTTGAATCTTAAAAAGTAATTCAAAGGAGATTTTTGGGAATAAAAATATTTATATGGAAAATGGAACATTGAATAAGGAATGGTTTGGATTAAATAAAAGATTTGATTTTGGAAATATACTAAACTATTTTGTAATGAGTTTTCAAAAATTAATTTATTTTTAAATTTTTTATATATATAAGGAAATTGAAACAAAAGATTTTAATAATATTTCTTAAATTATAATTAGAAGTTGAAATCGAGTTTTTGAAGGGATTTGGAATATAATTGGATTTATTGAAAAGAGATTTCCAAACGGGATTTTAAATAGGAATTGAATTAAATGGCTTTTGAAATATGGATCTGTTATTAATAGATAAAACAAGAATGAGTTATGAATTTTTATAACAGATATTTATAAATGAAGTGAAATAGTTATAATGGATAAAATTTCGAAGGATATGTCGCTGTATGGATTTAAAACGGGATGTGGGAATTTGGTTTAGGGAAAATAGATGATTTATTTTTTGAAACTGGAAATGGTTATGGAATTTGAATTGTAAATCGAGGTGTATAAATCGAGAGAGATTATAAATTGAAATCGGTTATATCGGAATTTTAAAAATAGATTCTTGGAATCAAGAAGTAAAATTTGTTTAAAAAGAGATTATTTATTAAACAGTGTTGTTTTAAAACTGTTATTTGTATTTAAAATATTTTGGAAAAGTTAACTATTCGAATAGATTTAATTTATTATAAATAACCCTTGTAAGTCAATAAATATTATTTATAATGAACTGGGAACCAGTTTCCATTGTTTATTTGGGAAGTGTTTTGACCTTTTAAATAATACTCAAATGCCTTTTTAGAAAATAATTATTTCCTTAAAATACTTATTATTATTATTATATATATAGAATTTAAAAGTAGGTGATTGAATTTTATTTATAAATACTCTCGAGATTCGTGACCGGATTTTATTTAACAGATGTGATTTTATAAGAGAAATCTTATAACAGAATTTTGAAAACTTAAGGAAATTTTCGAAATGTTAGAAACAAGAACTTTGAGAATGAAATATGAATTCATAAAGAAGTTATAAATGGTTAGACGAGATTATAAGTGAGTATAATCGATTTTGGAAATTGAAAAATGGATTAATATAAATTCTAGAGATTTATGAGATAAGTTATGAAATATTTCCTAAGTTTGATATTAAAGTGATCTTGGAAAATATGCTATAAATATTTTCCTAAGTATTGAAAGGAGGATTTTGGAAATATATAAGAGTGAAATGATTGGTATAGAAATATTTTTCTAAGTGTTATAAATTGAATTCAAAAATATTTCTAAGTATTGATATGGTTTGGAAATATCATGTTAAGGATGTAAGGATTTGAGATTATTTTTCAAATGTTGGAATACCGAAAAAGATTTAAATATATATATATATATATATATATATATATATATATGTGTAAAGGTATTTGAAATGAATGTTTTGATAATAAAATATGGGCCTAGTGACTGCTTATGTGTGTAATTTGATAGTTAAATAACCGACTATCAAATTTGGCCAAATTCGTTGATCGTTTCGAAGAGACCGGGATCGGATTTAATTATCCGAAAACCACTTCGATCAGATTTGTGCGTTATGAATTGTGATATCTCGAAGATAATGGAGATGGTGATCTTGAAGGAGATTCGGTTTGTTCAAACCCAGAACAATTTATATGGATGAATGCTATCATTGCATTGTTAACTGGAAGGCAGTGTTAGCATTTCGAGTGTGAATGCTATTCTTAAGGTAAAACGTAGCCTCAAGCCTCATCAACCGGGAATGAGTAAAAAAGGAAGATGCAGCAAGGCTATGTGGGTCGCTCCCATTAGGATATGATCATCACACATCTAGAGTGGACATCTATTATCACTTTCATTTGTATGCGTTTTGGGCCCATTGGTGGTGATCATATTCAGTACTATCCAGTAAGGGGTAGACCGGTCTTGTGTTGGCAGTGATAGATAGGTTCGATCTTGGTACATTTTTCTGGAGGTGTACTGTGGCGGGCGGTACCCCAGCAGCCCTGTTATTGTATGGAATCCAATATCCACTACAAGCCTGTATGGTTTTAGATGTGCCCAACTATGTTGAAATGCGAGATGCAAGCATTTCAGCTATTTTATAGTTTATTTTCTATAGACACTATTATATCAGATGATTTTGATATAAAATGTTTTGGTTATCGTAAGGTAAAAACCCGTCGTATTTATGTGTAGCGTGGTCTTATGAGATACCTTTGTTTTCAAAGGATTTTGATAGCAATAATAATTCAAATTGTGTGTGTTTTCACACGCTGGTTTTCCAAACTGACTCGGATGTTATTTTATTATAATGCTCGTGTCAGACCGAGTATTGCAGATTCAGGCTAGGATGCTATGGAGCTTAGGAGACGAGCTGGAGGATTCTCAGGCGTATTATACGTACTTGGTTATTTCCACTGTGTAAGTCATGTTGTATATTCAGTATTTGTGAGGACAAGTTACTATAACTGTCCAGATTGATTTGTTGATTGTTGTACTCTGATGATGGTATGTATAATAACAGTTATAGATCTTTTTGTATAAAGATATGTTATTATCTATTATATATTGTTCCGCTGCGATTGTAAGATTCTAAGTTATTGTTTCTGTTTCTTCTTTCTTTCTTCTCAACCTCTCTCTTCTTTTCCTTGACCTTCCATCAATCCATACTTTTTGGGTCGGACATGTGTGGTTTATTGTCGATTCAAAGGGTATGGATTTGCGGGCCGACACACTTGGTATCAGAGCTTAGGTTGAGCGAAAACTTAGGCTTTGCTGGGGATTACTCATTAGAGATAGGGTCAGTAGTACACTAGAATGAGTTTGAGTGTATTAATAGATATGAGCGCGTATTTGTTAGTGAATATAAATTGTTTTATATTGTGTTGACTTATCGGTTGAGTGTTTATAAATTATAGTCGATATAGTCTGGACAACTGTATCGACAAGGGTTTCTAAACTCTTAAACTAGGCAAACCGACACAATATTATTTTGAAGTGGGTAGATGAAATAATTTTACCCAACTATATTGTGATATGAAAGAAATAAATTTCAGAAATTATTATAGTATATTTGGAGTGTTTGGATGATATTATTTAAATCAAAACAAGATTATAAAATTTGAAATGGTTTCTATAACCAAATAGAAATTGTATAAATATGATTTATACAAATGAGTTAAACTAAAAATGGATAAAACCGAAGTTTGGAGATTTAAAACCCGAAAAGTTTGGAAAATATTTTCTGAAGTGTTGTGAAAATTAAAATAGTATTATTTTTTAAATACTTTTGAAATAAAAATGGTTTTAAATGGATTTTGGAAGTGATAAAGCACTGAATTCACTTCAATCGCTGGAAAATAATCCCGGTGATGACTGCAGCATCATCAATATTCATTTTCAAGTTTCTAAGTAATGGATTGCTACCGTAGTAATTTGATATGGAGATTTTTGGTTGAAAACACGTGTTGTTTTGGAAATTCCGAAGAGAATTTGTTTTGGAATAAAACCGAGTTGATTTTGAAAATTCCAAAGGAATGATTTGTTGAACCAAAAGGGTTATATATCTATTTTTCAAAATGATTTGAGATAAAAATCCGCGTGTTTGAATTTTGATTCCTAGCTAAATGTTTTAGAAACGTTAGTAAATAAGTTTTAAACTTATAATTTGAAATTGATGAAGATAAGGAAGGAAAGCGTGAAATGTGAATTTGAAATGGAATTTTAACTTAAGAAAGTTAAAATAGATTGTATGGATTGAAATTTAACTTAAGCTAAGTTCAATAAAATTGGATTGGATTAGAAACAATATCAAACTGAATTGAATATAAAATTTGAAGCGTAAAATGGAAATGAACTAATTAGATGAATTAATATGTGAATTGAATATTGAAAATGAGACTTGAGTATAAATGGAATTCGACTTAAATGTAAGCGGAGTAGATATATTTTGAAATGTTGTCAAATAAAATAGAAATGGAGTGAAATGGTGATGACTTAAGTTATAAATGAACTAAATTTAAGTGTGAATTGAATATTGTTGGGAATATTGTTGATAAGAATGGAATTTAACTTAAGTAATATTTTATGGAACGATTCATACATAAATTAACATGGCATGGAATTGTCGTTTGTTAGAAAGTAAAGTGAACAAAAACTTAGTGAGTTAAATGAAAAGTGAATGGAAGAATAAGATGTAAATTAGATATGGATTTAAAATGGATTGAAGGCGTTTGGAACATTTTTGAGTGAAATGTAATCGATTTTAATTTGAATATGAATCAAATTTAAAATAAATATGGGTTTGAAATTTTGATTTGATAATAATGAAATGTTGTTGAACATAAAATGAAATGAATGGATATAAATCAAGTTAATAAATTGAATGAATGAAATGGAGCGCAAATAAAATTTGTTGTGAATCATTCAAGTGAAATAAATGGAAGAGAATAAATTGGCGCGCATCAATTTAAATGAATAAATGGAAGCTTAAAGAAATGGAAATGCATGTAATGGGTGTAAATGTAAATTGGATGCAATTGAATTGTTGTAAATAATTTGAAATCGAATAAACGGTATGCAAATCAATTTGGAAGTGAATGATTAAATGTTGGAACATGGTATTTGCATGTACATGCTAGATATACATATTATAACGTGTTTTGTTTATAAAATTGGTTATACATCCAAGATATAACTTATTGGTTATGAAAATAATGTGTTTAACTAGTTAAATGAATGAAATGTTATTAAATTCCAAATTCATGAAACTTACGTGTTTTAATTGAGTAAGTACAGGTACAAGAAGACCATTTGGTTATATTTTTGTTGCGCGACTGCATAAAAATTGAGCGAGCTCGCTTAATAATGCTAAAATAAGGTATGCTTACGAATTTAGCACGCATAAAATATAAACATTGTTATATATTGTGTTTTCCAGCCATGAGAGCCGATGTATATCTTTTTATCATATTTGTCATATTGCAAAAGGCTTTCCGTACAAGGGAGACTCTGCCAAAAAAATTCGGAAATTTAGGGTGTTAGAAAATTTTTGGAATTTTTGGAAAAATTTTCGTTGACTAAAATTGAATTTGAAACTTTAACGTGCAACAAAGGGTTTTGATGAATGTTTGGAAACTAGTTAGTGAAGGAAGGTCTAAAGATTTAGAAAAGTGAAATGTCGACTTTTAACTAAATGGGTTTTGATAAGTAAATGGGTTTAGAGCATTTTCCTACCTTAGCAATTTCGGGGACGAAAATCTTTTAAGGGTGAAGGAATGTAACGACCCGAATTTTTCAGTTGTTTGATTTTGAATATTTAAATGGTTTTAAATATTGGATTTGGAATATAAATTGATTTTTGAATGTGAAGATTTTGGTTGAAATTATAGAAAGAATTTAAATTTCAAATATAGCGATTGATCGTAATACGGAAATGTTGAATAATTGAAATCTGAGTGAAATATGAATCAAAATGATTTCTAATTGATATAAATTATATTTGAATTAGAATTGAGTTAGTAAGTTTTTAAAACAGGAATTTCAAGTGATTTCGTCAATTTTTGAAATCGTCGATTTAATCGACGCGTAAAAATAGCAATCCGGGGCACAGTCTCGAAATTCGACAAAACAAGTTCTATTAGATCCGTAATAGTGTATTATTATCGGATTTTAAATTTCATAGTGTTTGGAGGTACCGTTTGGTAGTTCGAGCAGAAAACGCACAGAATTAATTTAATTTAAAATCGTCGATTTAAAAAGCTATCTTACATATACGATCGAATTGGGACTCGAGACTAGTTACATTGCGTTCGGAATAGGGGTATAACATTAAAAACGCCAAACGACATACCTCGATAGGAGTTCGGGATTTCGAGTTATGCTAAGCGAGATATTTTGAATATAAAATAATAAAATTCAAATCAAACAGCCACCATATATGTCTCAGCGCCACCCTAGGCATCTGCATGCCCCGCCTTCCTAGTTTTAAAACCATGCGAGCCTCCTCTATCTCTTTCTTCTTCGGTTTGAAAATGGAAGCCCTAATTCCCTTCAAAGAAAAAGCGTGACTGGTTACTATTAAAAAAAAGAGGCGAATCGAAAATAGATGTGGGCAGGCGACGACGCAAGCAGGGAGGTCGAGTTACGATCGTGGCTAAGAGCATCGATTTAGGATTGCGCATTGATGAAGGAAAGCCACAATTTTGGCTGGCAACTTCGGTGTCGATGGTGGAGTTCCGTGTTATAGAGGAGTTGTGCATGTATTCGCATAGGCATGGCGGAGGCCCATACTTATAAGGTCGAAAATGAGCATGGGTCTTATGTCATTGAGCGACGATTACTGAGTAGTAAAGGCTGAGGCAACACTTGAGTTTGAGCAAATATTCCATGGGGAATTCGATGTTGGATGAACCACAAATTGAGAATTTAGGGCCAGCAATGATTTTGGTGAGTAAATTTTTCTCACAATTATATCTATATCTATCACGTATATATATATATATAAATCCTGATTTTTGATTGTATTGCACGATTGAATTATCTGTTTAGTATGTTGGATTGGAATTGATTTATGATATAGATAGTTGCTTGACAGTGTTAGTGAGAAGTATATATTTACAAACGGAACTCTGTCCGTTTGTAAATTGAGTTAAATATTATTTATATGTCGATATGTAAATATTTATAGATGATCGAAGTTCGATGGAACTCGACTTAGGTCACAAAATAGATTTAAAGTGTTGATTGGTTGATAAAATATTTTTAAATTTTTTTGGGAAAATTGATTCAATGATTTTGAAATTTTATTGAATGTGTTTTATAAATAATATTATTTTTAAGAGTTTTTATTATAAAGGTTATATAAATTATTTAATCTATTGAAAAGAAAGTTATAACTAGTTTTAAATAATTATTTAAAGATTGTATAAATTCCTGGAAATAAGAAATATTTTCTATTTAATATTTAAAGTAATTTAAAATTTTATTTACGCGTGCGTTCCATCCTGTAGCTGCAGCATGCGGGAAGAAGGAGGAAGATGGATTAGGTTTTAATTTTAAACTTAATTTAATTTGTTAATTAATTTTATTGACAATCGAATGTTTATAAATTCATAACTTTGTCATACGAGGTCCGTTTTGAACGAAACAAGTTGCATTGAGTTTGTGTCAGCGAATACTACACATAGAAATTGGTTTGGAATTTTTGTAATCAGCTAGGATTTTAGATTAAATAGAACGTCAGTTCAATTTAATTTAAGATTGGAACGGATTGCAAATTAAAAATCAAGGTGAGTAAATCTCACTCATTTGGATTATTGGTTTTAAGATAAAATGTTAAAAATTATTTATTGATTGATTGGATGAATTGATAATAATTTATCAGTTGGATATTGTATTATTTATAGTAGTATATGTATATGTGTATATATATATATTAATAGTTGGGTATATTTTCCGCCATTGGAGCGGATGAGACACTATGTGCCCCGCATAATAGTGGATAACCCTAAATTACCGCGTTATCCTATTTCAAAGTGGGATTAGTACTTTATGTTATATAACATCTGTGGATGCTGGAAAACAAGTTGGAGGAATCCAACTGGATTCCTCAAAAATATATTGATTGTTTCATATATAGTGATATATGATGTGATTGAATAATCTGTTATGGATTGTTGTGTGATTTGATATATTTGATGCTATAGTAGCGTTGGCCCTAATTTTGGTATTTTAAATAACATTAATAATATTTTTGAATCTTAAAAAGAAATTCAAAGGTGATTCTTGGAAATAAAAATATTTATATGGAAATTGGAATATTGAATAAGAAATAGTTTGGATAAAATAAAAGATTTGATTTTGGAAATATACTAAACAATTTCATAAGGAGTTTTCAAAAATAAATTTATTTTTAAAATTTATATATATAAGGAAATTAAAACAAAGGATTTTAATAATATTTCTTAAATTATAATTAGAAGTTGAAATCGAGTTTTTGAAGGGATTTGGAATATAATTGGATTTATTGAAAAGAGATTTCCAAACGGGATTTTAAATAGAAATTGAATTAAATGGCTTTTGAAATATGGATCTGTTATTAATAGATATAGACCTATTATTAATAGGTAAAACAAGAATGAGTTATGAATTTATAACCGATATTTGTTAATGAAGTGAAATAGTTATAATGGATAAAATTTGGAGTCGCAGTATGGATTTAAAACGAGATGTGGGAATTTGGTTTAGGGAAAATAGATGATTCTAATTTTGGAAACTGGAAATGATTATGGAATTTGAATTGTAAATCGAGGTGTATAAATCGGGAGAGATTATAAATTGAAATCGGTTATATCGGAATTTTAAAAATAGATTCTTGGAATCAAGAAGTAAAATTTGTTTAAAAAGAGATTATTTATTAAACAATGTTGTTTTAAAACTGTTATTTGTATTTAAAATATTTTGGAAAAGTTAACTATTCAAATAGATTTAATTTATTATTAATAACCCTCGAAAGTCAATAAATATTATTTATAATGAACTGGGAATCAGTTTCCATTGTTTATTTGGGAAGTGTTTTGATCTTTTAAATATTTACTCAAACGCCCTTTTGGAAAATCATTATTTCCTTAAAATACTTATTATTTTTGTTCTTATGATATATATATATATATAATTTAAAAGTAGGTGATTGAATTTTATTTATAAATACTCTCGAGATTTGTGACCAGATTTTATTGGACAGATGTGATTTTATAAGAGAAATCTTATAATGGAATTTTGGAAACTTAAGGAAATTTTCGAAATGTTAGAAACAAGAGTCACCATGGAGGAAGTCAGGAGGCATCCTTTGGAGTCGAAACTAATCAACCATCTGTCTACATCACTAGGAATAGGATGAAGACTATGATGGATGCTATGCAGGAGCGGATAATGAGGAGGCAAGAGGAGACGATGCAAAATTTCTTCAGGCAAATTGGTTGGCCTGGAGCAGGAGCTAATAGCAATTTGGAGCAACTGGCAATCTGGATCAAGGAATTGGAGCAACAGGAGCTACAGGAAATCAAGAACAAGAGCACAAAAATGGAGCTAACAGGCAAGAGAACGGAATGGAGCAGCTGGGGGCATTCCCTGGCTAACAAGGAGGGATCGACACCGATTGCCCATGGCAAGAAGGCATGCCCCCAGGTCAGGCTGGATAAGTTTACGGTATGCCAGTGGTCGATGCTGTGAGGTTTGGTGTGGATCAGAATGAGGATGTGCGTCTAGAGGAGTATGTTTCAGAATACCCTCGTGGAGTCGGGGGGCAGGCTGGTATGGATGCGGGAGCAGCCAAAAATTGGACACAGGACTTGGAACAGCGATTGGCAAGCTTGAACATCGATTGGAGTGACTCGGGGGCAAACCTCAGTCAAGGAAGATGGATCAGCACCGATACATTCACAGTGAACAGACCAGACCTATAATATAGGAGTTTGCCGCTCCCCCAAGAATTGGGTGCACAGCTCTGGTTGACTTTGTAAGGAATTGAACAGCGGAGATGGAATAGTAGCAGCCATCATCCGCCATAAATCGGAGTGAACTCGGCTCAAGTGCACCGATCATCATCTCTTGATCGAGATGGCATGAAACAAATAAATAATAAACTCCACAATAAAACAGCTAAGTCACTTACATATGTACGTGATCGATGTCGGTCCCTAGGCATGCTCTGGGATGATGATGAATCGCCATGATAAATGGATCAGAAAACACTTAAATTTGCATTATTGCGATGACCAAAATAGGTCACGGTGTCCCTATTGGAGAGATGAGGCAATAACCGCAAGATGCGAGTCCCTTCGTCGAGGAGCGATGGGATGGACTCGTACAGGGATTAAATCCTCGACTTTTAGGATCGAAGCCAGAGAATAATACCCTACATATCGTGTTATGTTTCGACCAGAGAGACGAAACTGGAGAAGCAAGAAGTAGGCCGCTTCACTAGAGAGCGACGGGATCAGCCTACTTATCATTGTGCACTTCTCGTCGGAGAGTGAGTGGGGTTCAGCAATAGTCCGGAGAGACCATGATAGGCCTAGCAAGGCCACATCACTTTATGTTCAGGGACACTGAACCGGAGTACAGGAAGTAATGCTGCTTTGCCATAGAGTGACTGGATCGGCTTATTTATCTATGTTCCCCCTTTTGTCGGAGAGTGATTAGATTGGGTCCAGCAAGAGCTCGAAGAGGCTATGATCGGTCCAGAGAGGCTATGAACTATGATATTGGTCCAATGAGACCTTGGATTTGGCTAACAATTCGGAGAGATCGAAGATTTGGGACAATGATTCAGAGAGATCAAGGCTTTGGACTAATTAAACGATCCGGTAAGATAATGGATATGGATTCAGCTAAGGATTTGGAATGGTTTCAGAATTAGTTATCGACGCGGAACGATCATGGATTACGGCGATTCGACTTAGCAAAGGATTGGATTCTGGAATGGAATATTTGGCTGTCAATGGATTATGGACTTTGGACTTACAGTAATTCAAAAAAGACCTTCCTAACATAAGGCTTGTTTTGGGGGGTAAATGTTATCCCTCCTTTTGGCAAGGCCGTGATACCATGGAGTTGGCTAAACGAATTTGCGATCATCAAGGTAGGAAGCCCGAAGAGATGATTATTAGATTCAAAGATCAGTTATAAGCAAGGCTATGGATGATAGTCAAGCAGATTCAATCAAGTAGCAGCCAAGAAATGGTTAATTTTAGATTTGCACTTCCCCTAGGCAAGGGATCGGATTGGATCAATATGGTTAGGAACGATCGGACCAGATCGGATCACCATAGCTACGGATTACTCGGATTGGCAGTTCAACTCAACGATGATCGCTCAATAACTCAACAAATACCAGAGGAACCAAGCACAAAAATACAGAAACACGAAGAGGAAGTGGAGGGGGAGCACCACAACCGATCGCGTGGTGCCATGTGGCCCCTACACCGATCGGTGCTGATCCCTCTAGAAGGCTCATGTGGGAACCAAACTTTCTGGATCGTTTCGTCTTGGCCTTGGTCTACGGCACGTGGATTTTCAGCGAGATATTTCGTCGTCTTCTCCTATAAATACCGGGTCATTGGCTCATTGCAAAGGAACTTCGTTTTTGGCTAGACTGATCTTCTATTGGCACTTCTTCATTGTTTCTCTTTCCTTCCTCCATTAATTTTCTAAGGCTAAAACAAAACTATATTTGTAATCCTACAGTATAATAAAAAGATTATTGGAGTGGACGTACGCCAGAGTTTGCCGAACCACTATAAAATTCATGTGTTCATTTACTTTTTTGCTATTGAACCTGTAATCTATGCATTTAAGTCTCTATTTGGAAATTGTGATTGAATCTGTGGTGTTATCATATTAGTCGAGTGTTTGTGACCAATTTTGGTGCAAACATATAATATCAAACTAAACCTTTTATTTACAAATTAAATAAAATAACAATTTTATTTAAAATTAATTTGGATCAAATTTAAGTCAATTTAGACTTCATAGACCGAATAAGATCCAATATGGTTAAAATATTGAATTCCACCCATTTAACTAACTGTTTGCTAGCCCAGAGCCAATAATGGTATCAAAGCCCAATAGCCTACGCAATTTAAATTAGCAGTATTGTGACCAACTTATTAAGCCTACCCATTTAGTATGGTCTAGAAATGTAGTGCCTAAGGTTGGGTTTGGGTAATCAAGTACTCTACCATACTTGGCTACTGGCCAGGCCCGAAAGGTTGAAATTAGCCTAAAGGTTATCCCCAATATAAAAGCACAAATTGAATTAGGCCTTGGGCTAGTTTTTAAAACCTTTTTTGAAATAAAAATAAAAATAAAAATTTAAAAGGTTAAATTTAAAATAAATAATAATAATAATACTATTGTAATAAACTTTCATATAAATCTGGAACTCAAAATAACAAGAAATTAAAAGCTTTATTGAAGACGCCATGAATTTTATTATCATCAGAAGAAAATAGAAAAGAATACAAGTTGTATATCACGAGTAGATACACTAGGATATATATTATACGGAACAGTAAACTAATAATGGAAATAAACAACTGATGGGCTAAATGGGCTTATGGGCTAGATACACGTGAGAATAGATTAAGGTAAAATTGATTCATAACACTCCTCCTCAAGTTGGGTTGTACATGTCTAATAAACCCAACTTGCTACTCAACTGCATAATCCGATCTTCATTCACTGCTTTAGTAAGCAAATCAGCTGGTTGATCATCAGTTCGAATTACTGAGTTTCAATTTCTCCTTCTTGAATCTTATCACGAATAAAATGACAATCTACTTCTATATGCTTTGTTCTTTCATGGAATACAGGATTTGAAGCAATGTGTATAGCTGCTTTATTATCACACCATAACTTTGCAGGTTGCTCAAACTCTAGCTTGCACTCCTTCAACAAATGTTTAATCCACATAACCTCACACACTGCTTTAGACATAGCACGGTATTCAAACTCAGCACTTGATCTTGATACTATATTTTGCTTCTAGCTTTTCCAAGACACCAAATTTCCTCCAAGAAGTACACAAAATCCAGTGGTTGATCTTCTATCTTCTCTTGATCCAGCCTAATCAGCATCGGCAAAGCTTTCTAGTTTCATATGATCATGATTGGTGTACATGATGCCATGTCCAGAAGTTCCTTTCAAATATCCTAGAATATGTTCTAGAAGTGGCCAATGTAGTTTGGTTGGTGATGCCATATATTGGCTGACTAAGCTCACTGCAAATGATACATCAGGTCTGGTTATGGTTAAATAGTTCAATTTTCCCACCAGTCTTCTATATCTTTCAGGGTTATCCAATAATTCTCCATCAGACATTAGCTTTAGATTAGGTATAACTGGAGAGCTTTGCGGTTTGACACCAAGTTTCCCTGTTTCCTTTAATAAATCCAGTATGTATTTTCTTTGGCATAGGAAAATCCCTTGATTGCTTCTAATAACTTCTACACCTAAGAAGTATTTCAGTTCTCCTAGATCTTTGGTTTGAAAATGAGTGTGAATGAATTGTTTAAGACTTGCAATTCCTTTCTCATCATTTCCAGTTATCACAATGTCATCCACATATACCACTAATAAAATTATACCTCTTTCAGAAGTTTTATGAAACACTGAGTGATCACTCTTGCATTTACTTATTCCAAACCTTTCAAGTGTTTGACTAAATTTCCCAAACCAGGCTCTTGGGCTTTGTTTTAAACCATAGAGAGTTTTCTTGAGTTTACACACCAGTTTATCTTCTCCTTGTGCAATGAAACCACGAGGTTGAATCATGTATATTTCTTCATTAAGATCACCGTGAAGAAAAGCATTCTTTATATCTAATTGATGCAATTTCCAGTTAAACCTAGCAGCTAATGCAATACATAGTCTAATGGAAGTAATTTTTGCAACAGGAGAGAAAGTCTCCGAATAGTCTATACCATAGACTTATGCATAACCTTTAGCCACAAGTCGAGCCTTATATCTAGCTACTGTTCCATTGGGATTCATTTTAACTGTATAGATTCATCTGCATCCAATAGCCTTTTTTGAGTTTGGTAATTTAACTAAATCCCATGTGTTATTCATTTCTAGAGCACTCATTTCTTCTATCATAGCTTTCTTCCATTCTGGTTTAGAGAGAGCTTCAGTAACAGTTTTGGGAATACTAATGGAATCCAGTGAGGTAATAAAAGAGTATGACTGATAGGGAATATGTTTATATGATATATATGTAGCTATAGGATAGGTACATTGCCTTCTTCCTTTTCTAAGAGAAATAGGAAGATCAAGATTAGGATCAAGTGTGGGTCTGGTTTCCACTGTAATAGGTGGTTCATTAGGTGGTTCAGATTCTTGCTGAGTAGTAGAATAAACTAAGAAATCATCATTCTCCTCCTGGCTTTGTGAATTGAATGATAGATCATTCTTCTCCTGACTTAGCACATTAGATGGTTGATAAAATGACAAGTCTTCAATGAAATTTACATCTATAGATACCAGATATTTGTTTAAACTAGGACAAAAACACCTGTAACCTTTCTGCAGCCTTGAGTATCCAACAAATATACATTTTACAGACTTAGGATCAAGTTTGCCTAGTTGGGGGTTAACATCTCTGATAAAACAAGTGCATCCAAATATCCTTGGTTTAATAGGGTGTAACTCTTTATTAGGAAATAGGATTTTATATGGAATTTCGAAGTCAAGAACTGTTGATGGCATTCTATTAATAAGGTAGCATGCTGTTAACACAGAATCTGCCTAGAATGGTTTTGGAACCTTCATATGGAATAATAGTGCTCGAGTGGTTCCAAGTAAATGGCGATTCTTTCTCTCAGCAACACCATTCTGAGAGGCAGTGTCCACGCATGAAGTTTCATGTAATATACCATGCTGACTTAAGTATGTACTAAAGATATGAGATGTATATTCTTTGGCATTATTACTCCTTAGGGTTTGAATATTTGTTTTAAATTGGTTTTGAATCTCAGTATGAAAACCACAGAAAATAGAGAACAGTTCAAATCTATGCTTCATTAAGAATAACCATGTAACACGAGAATGATCGTCTACAAATGTTACAAAGTATTTAAAACCAGATTTAGATACAGTAGATGATGGTCCCCAGATATCAGAGTGTACAAGTTCAAATGGTGCACTTGCACGTTTATTTATTCTAGGTTTTGAACTACTACGATGAAGTTTAGCATATTGACATGGTTCACAATTAAGAGTAATAATATCATTGTATTGGGGACATATACGTTTTAATAGAGTAAGAGAAGGATGTCCAAGTTGCTGATGAACTTTGATAGCTGAATCTACACTAGAGCATGCTACTGGTATAGTGTCAAGGATGTAGAGACCACCAGATTCATATCCTTTACCAATAGTTTGCCTCGTCATAAGATCCTGAAAGACACACTTTTCAGGGAAGAATGATATGCTACAATTCATACTTTTGGTTAGTTGACTAACTGACAGCAGATTATAAGAAAGGGATGGTATGAACAATGCAGACTTTAAAGGTGGTGATATATTTATATTACCAATGCCTTGAATATTAGACTGAGATCCATCTGCTAAGGTGACAGCTTGACTTTGATCATGAATTTTAAGATCTGAAAATAATTTAGAGTTACCTGACATATGATCAGTAGCTCCTGAATCGATAATCCATTTGGATGTTTGCTTGTTTGTATTGGCTAGGGTAGACACTGATACTGATGATGAAGAACCACTAGCTGGCTGTTGCAATGATTCTTGATACTTTGAGTATTTATCAAATTCTTCGGCAGTCATGAGCACTGTTTTGTTAGCATTAGTAACTCCTTGATTCTTCTGATTATTGTACTGCAGTTTTCTACACTCAGAAATCAAGTGCCCTGGTTTCTTGCAGTATGAACCGACCTTATTATTTGGTCTCCATGTATTTCTTTGAGGCCTCCATGGTTGTGATGGTGGTGGTCTCCATGATTCTGGTCATTGTGTGGAGTTCCATGGTGGTCTAAACTCTGATGGTGGTTTCCATGAAGTATGATAAGCAGTGGGATTTTTGCTAGAACTAACCAAAGCACTATTACTGGTGTTGTTATTAGATGGAACAGATGTGCTTTCAGTTCGAAGTATGCGACTAAAAACTTCTTGAAGTGAAGTGAGTGATGATCCAGATAATATTTGTGATTTGGCTGAGTCAAATTCTGATGATAATCCAGCAAGAAAACTCATAATAGCCATTTGTTCCCTTTGTTGTTGCTGAACCGTGATATCAGTACTTGTAGGCAACAATTCATCAAATTCTTCATAGGTTTGCTTAAAATTCATAAAGTAGTTTGTAAGTGTTTGATCTTGTTTTTCTGCTCTGTAAAATGACTTGCATACATCAAACATTCGAGTTAAATTGCCTTTACCAGAGTAGAGAAATTCAACATATTCCATCAATTCTTTTACAAATTCACAGTGGTTAATTAAATTGATCACTTCGTTATCAATCAAATTTCGTATCTGTAAAAATAGTCTTGCATCTTCCCTTAACCAGATTAAATCATTCTGGTCCTGTATCTTTCGTGGATCTTTGGTCAAGTGATCATCCTTATCTATGCTGCGAAGATAAAGTCGGATAGTTTTGCTCCACTCTAGATAATTCGAGCTTGTTAATTTCCGATCTATTATTTTTGACATGATTGGCAATACATCAATCATTGCTGAGCTTTTATTTTCGACCATGATGAATTTTGAGAAATAAACCTAGATCTGAATTTGAATTCTGGAAATAGAAACCCTAGATCGCTGTAACCCTAGATCGATGTTGTCTGCTCTGATACCATGTAATAAACTTTCATATAAATCTGGAACTCAAAATAACAAGAAATTAAAAGCTTTATTGAAGACGCCATGAATTTTATTATCATCAGAAGAAAATAGAAAAGAATACAAGTTTTATATCACGAGCAGATACACTAGGATATATATGATACGGAACAGTAAACTAATAATGGAAATAAACAACTAATGGGCTAAATGGGCTTATGGGCTAGATACACGTGAGAATAGATTAAGGTAAAATTGATTCATAACAACTATTTTAAATTAAAAAGGTTAAATTTAAAATAAGTAATGATTTTATAATTTTATAAAAATAAATTTCAAAATTGTTTCAAAATAAATTAATTATTTTTGAAAATTATTAATAATTAATTAGATTAATTAAATGAATAATTAATTAAAAGTTAATTAATTAAATCAAATAACATATATATATATGCATATGTAACATTATCTTAAAATGTTACAGTAATATATATATATATATGTATGTATGTATGTATGTATGTATGTATGTATGCATGCATGTGTGTGTGTGTATTTGTGTGTGTGTGTGTGTGTAATTTTCGAAATGTATTGTAATTAGTTAATTTTTTTAACTAAATAAATCAATTAAATATTAATTAATAAATAATATTATACATATGTAAGATATATGTGTATAACTATAAATGTTATAATGCAAATATTCAATTTAAAATGTTTAAAACGAATAAAATAAAATTAATTAAAATATTGGTTAATTAAGTTGATTAATATGATTTAATTAATAAAATTAATATAATATTTTTTTAGCAAAACTAGCAAGCATTTGTTATGGACCGTCCACATATATAAATAAATAAAAAAGCAGGTGTTTGGCACATGCCCTAAAACAACGTGAAGAAATGAAAAGCATAGGAGTTTGGCCACATCACCAAACTATTAAACTACAAACAACAACTAAAACCTAGTCCCCTTCCAAAGAGGAGGATCCTTTGCCCTCATCCAAAGATTCAAGCCCAATAACATAAGAAAACCCAGAAAAAAGAGTAGCTAAAGTAGAGACAAAATCTGCAGAATATGAACTATAAATGCATTTCCTATCCCTGGAAACATCCAAAAGGAGAGATCGATTCAAATCACCAAACTAACCAAGCACTGAGAGAGTGAAGCCCTCGTCCTCCAAGTTATAAAATAGCTGCCTATCTCCGTTATCTCCACCCACATACTTGAAAATACTTCCATCCTAAGGATCATACCTCATTTCTAAAGGCTCATGAATCTAACCCTGCTCAATCGAACCCCCAAAAATATCATCAAAGGATGGAGGAGATACAGATCCACATTAACCAGAGGCTCAGACTGGGGAGGAGCAACAATAACCAGGTGAACTTTCGGGACCCACTTCATGACCGGAGGTTGAGGGAGTGGGATCCTATTAGAAAATGGAATAGGAGTATCAATAGATCGAAGAGAACAAGCATTCATAAGGTGACCAAAGTGTGACAAGACATGCATATATCAGGTTTCCAACTATAGTGGAAATCAACGACTGCAACATGTCCTTCCACAATACGAGCAGATATCTGAGAAGGCAATAGCTTGTCAGGGGTATTTTGATAAGAGCCTTGGCATACACAAGTTTATTGCAAGCTACCATGTTAGCATCAAAACATCTAAGACGACCAACAACACTAGCTAACCAATTCAAGCAAATCATTGGTTGCAAAGCAGATAGGATATGAGTATAAATGTGCGCAAACTAGAATAGATAAAGTTTGTTCCTTAGCTTTATCAACCATCGGATTCCAAGAGGTGATAATGAAAGGTTAATTAGAAGGATCCGCTTCAAGAACATGAAGCTTTTCTTCTTTCCTGGAGAACTTGAGAAAGAACAAAGAGTTATCGAAGTGAACTTGAAGCACACACTTAAACTTCCAAAATTATCTACAATGATCTTTGACAACCTGATACCGAGGATTGGATCAAGAAAAAATCCTACTAAATACTCCGACCAAAATTTAGCACCGGCTTCTAGGACTTCAACTGGAGGAAACATAGCTCCGTCGATCTCGTTAATATCAAAAGAGCTAGGTACATAAACACTAGCATTTCTGAGCATTGCAGCAAATGGGGAGGACCACCTGTATTCAGCTTTTAATGAATCGGAGGCATGAATTTCTTTTGATATTGCACATCATCAAAAACTGCTCCTATTTCAGAGGAGGAATTCATGCAAGCACCTTGTGTGCGTTCATCATTTCAAAAATTATCAAGCCAACCTTTGCGCACACATCCTTCAATCCATGCTCCTCACTCAGAAACATATTATAGCTTCCAGGAGACTGCCAACGATCACCCATGGACGAGGCAGCCAACAATGGAGTGATAGGAGACACCATACTTTTATTAGTCATGGCAACAGGAGTCCCGATAAAGGCGGGCAAGTTGGATCAATGACGAACAGTGATGAATCTAGAGCAGTTAACGAATTTTCCAACACACTGAATGAGTTTGTAGTTATAATTGGTGGCACTAAATTCACTAGCGTTGCTGAAGGACACATGCAGGATGAAGGAGTCGAAACCAGAGGTGGAAAATTACCATTGGAAATAACTGGAGCAGGTGGAGGCATGGAGATATCGGCCAGAACTGAAGCGGAATTGAATGAGCGACCAGGTCTCGTGATATAAGGATTCACAACGAGAGGCGCATCAACGAAATCTTGCTAGAGGAAGTAGACATGAGAGGAAGAGGGCGTGGTGATGGGAAGCGAAGGAAAAAAGTCGAGAGGGGGAATGGACGAGAGGCGATTACGGTATATGATCGTTGAAAGAAATTACTGCCATTGAACAATTGTTTTGAAAATTTTAAATTTAAATAATTAATATAATATTATACATAGGATTATTATATAAGTTAATTAAATTATAAAATGTTATACAAGAATTAAATTTATATAATATAAATGTATAATAAAAGATGGAACGGTAAAAAACCTAATTAGATTTAAGGAATAAATCTATTAAATAATAGTAAAGCGGAAGAATTTCAGACTCTCTTATTAATTTTAGGAGTTTTCTCCACTCTCCTTAATCCTCTCAAGATATTTTGTTTTCAAATTTGTATAATTTATCATTTTAAAATTATTCTACTAAATTTTTTGCACTACTTTACATTCAAACCAATTTTTCAACAAAATTTACAATTATTATAAATCTCTTCACACTTCTGTTCTAATATTTTATATTCAAGCCCATAAATTTAAATTAACTACATAATTCAAAATTTAAAACGTTTGATAAACTCAGCAAATATTTAATCCATCAAATAAATCCTAAAAGATATAATTTCAATGCGTATACCTTAGTCGCATCAACAAATCGATAAAATTAATTTTTCATTTAGATACAGAGCATATAAACTATTTTACATTCAAAACCAATTTTTCAACAAAATTTACAATTATTACAAATCTCTTCACACTTCTATTCTAATATTTTACATTCAAACCCATAAATTGAAATTAACTACATAATTCAAAATTTAAAACATTTGATAAACTCATCAAATATTTAATCCATCAAATAAATCTTAAAAGATGACAATTTCAATGCGTATACCTTAGTCGCATCAACAAATCAATAAAATTAATTTTTCATTTAGATACAAAGCATATAAACTATTTTACATTCAAAACCAATTTTTCAACAAAATTTACAATTATTACAAATCTCTTCACACTTCTATTCTAATATTTTACATTCAAACCCATAAATTGAAATTAACTACATAATTCAAAATTTAAAACATTTGATAAACTCAGCAAATATTTAATCCATCAAATAAATCCTAAAAGATGACAATTTCAATGCGTATACCTTAGTCGCATCAACAAATCGATAAAATTAATTTTTCATTTAGATACAAAGCATATAAATTATATACATCTAAAATAACAATAAAATTATTTTATACTTCGTTTGTCTAAATGTAGTTATGTACTGCACTAAAAATTTCTATTTTTATCTTCAAATACTTACATTTAAATTTTTTTACAATTACTTACAAACTCTTCTCAACTCTCTACTAATATTTTATATTAAAGTCCATATATTTAAATAATTTTGTAATCTTAAATCCAAGGTATTTAAATAAATTCACTTAACTAATATTCATTAATTCATCTAACTAATCCTAAAAAACAATTTAAATATATATACAATACTCGTATATATGAGCAAAAATGATATAATTATTTTTTTATTTTGATATAAAGACAAATAAATCACATAATATAAAATGTATACATAAATTATAACAATTTTTAGATTTATAATTCATTTATCTTAAAAAATTATCATATATTACATAACTAAATTTCCTTGTTAACAACATTTAAAGGATAAATTTATATTTTTAAAAAATTGCAATGTAAACGCACGTATTACACCGTAAAAATTAGGTTATACAAAATATATTTTAACATGATATTAAACCTCACCGAATTCATAACTCAACTAATGCTATATAACAATTATTTTGCAAATATCAAAATTATAAACATGACCCCCTTACAACAAAATGAAATCCATGGCTGGTAGCAAAGTTAAAATTGTTTAATAATTAAAATCTCAAATAATGGATTATGATTCACATATTGATAAGCTAGCCATAAGATGCTCCTCTCATCTACAATTACGTACATAACTATTCTCAATTTTCACCTACTTTTTTACATTCAATTCCTTATAAATTATTTAAATAAATTCAATTATGTAATATTCATTAATTCATTTGTAATCCTAAAAAATAATCTAATATATATGCAACATTCATATTAATAGAAGTGGTAAAGTTTTTTTGTTCATATATTAAAATTATGCATATATAATAATACATATTTGAGTTAGAAAATTAATTCTCACATAGATATATAATTAGCAAAGATTTAACCTTCAACCTTACATCTGAGCGTCTTATGTTATTTTAATTCGAAATTCATCTATCTCAATAAATTGATAATGTATTGCATAATAAAATTATGCTTTTAACAATAATTAAAATATGAATATCGTTTTTATTAAATTACCGTGTGCAACGCACGGGTTACACACTAGTACATACGTATTGCCGTGATTTCAAATGTGTCTTACAGCTGAATCATGAGGGTATTTCATAAGAAATACATTATTCCATAAATCGATATCACTCAATTAAATGTATTAAAGATTATGAATCTTTAATAGAAAAGTATTCCTCTACCATTTATATATTAGTAGATTATTTGCATACTCCTTTGTTATTGAGCCTTCCTCAAGCTAAGGATGTTATGTGTAGTACCATTAATATATAGAATAGACGAGATAAGATACATGCACATATTTGTTGAACTTTCCTCCAGATATGAGCATTATACTAATACCGTCGCAAAATGGTAGGTACAGTAAATAAACTCTCTTTATTTGTTGAACTTTCCTCAAGGTAAAGATGAGATTAGGACAAGGACTACAAGATTAGAGTTATACGACGACAAGAAGTTATCCTTCATATGTAGGCCTATGATTTGTTGAGCTTTCCTCAAGGTTAGAATCCCAAGGCATAGAGTCCTAACACTCTAAAGAGAAGTTGAAAGGCTTCTATGTTTCTTCTTAGGGTTTTCAAAAACATAAAAGTCTAGCTGGAGCCTTATTAGAAAATGAAATGGTTACATTTAACATTTCTAATATTGTATAAACATCTACTATCTATAAATTAAACTAATCTATGTCAATAAATTTATGCAAGTAATATAATTGATAAAATATTCATCAATTCAAATATACAAAAGAACTGAATCAATATTGACAAAAAGAAATATAAAGTATACTTACTAATAAATTTCACATGTTATCAATTCAAGACCCATACAAACGCATAATTATCCAATTACTAATATTTTCGTAACTTGGTCACTTATGTATTTTTTTGTTCAAGACTATGTGTACCCTTTATGAGTTTCAAACTATAGAAGTAGTACAACAATATGAATATTTGATCTATATCCAATCACATACAAATGTTAATGGTAAACGATCGCAACTCATAATGTACGAATTAGTTCATTCGAAATAAGTAAGTGAACTGTAGTGTGAGATCATGTATTCAATAAGGTTGATTACAATAAAGATCTTGTTTTGTTAAATGTAACACTAAATCAAGAGTTACAAGATAGATATAAGAATTCATTTACTAAAATGTCAATTTGATAAGTTTACATATAGTGGAAATTATTTGATATCCTTAAACGTTAAGGATAACCAAATTCACTTCTGTAAAGAGTTTTTTAGGATCTTTTAGTAAGGGTTTTTTGTAGAATGGTTCGACCATTTGGAAAGAAAAGAGAATGTACGAGAGTAGATATAACTTAAGGCATAATTTGGATGGAGATAGTGAATGGTCATTTCTACTTCATAAAGAGACATTGAAAGTTGGAACCGAGAGTTATATAAAATATTAATGGATACTTAACAAGGAATGAGAAATATAATTTCTATTCCAAAATGTAATATCATATAGAAATTTATTTCTATGAAATTTATTTCTACGAATTTAAGACATTTAATCTAAACTCTCAACCGCAAACTAGTTACAACATATAAAATAAAAATCTGTAATAAGTGATTAAATGAAGATTCATATTTTGTAAGCTATTATAGTAATGGCAGAATTATTAGAAGCATGTCATATAACATTTATTAGTTGCATCAAGTTACAAAAATTATTTTCGTGAAATATACCAAACATTACTTATGAAATAATAACTATTTTTCTGTGTTGACTGAAAAATAAACGTTGTTTTATTTCAATATGAATATTATAAATATTCATTAAAAATAAAACTATAATAGTGGTATTTGTTTTCATAACAAAAGTGATGCATTGGAAAATACAGAAGTGTCTGAAATTATTTGCAATTATTTTAGAATTATGGACTAAACATCAGTTTTGAGAAATAATTCTTTAATTATATGATTATGAATCATATGATAGCAGTGAATTATGTCTTAAACAACAAAGGCAAAGCACTTATTTATTGGGAGCGAGATAAGAGTTGGTGAACTTTTCGAATTGACACATATAGACGTATGCAGTTGGGGGTCTAATGATACCAAAACGGTTCCATGTACTTCGTTAAAATTCATCGATGCATTATCATCAAAATGAACATGTGTACTTGATACACATGTAATATTTCTATAATAAATTCATAGAATATAAAACAGAAGTGAGTAATGTAACATGCAAAAGGAAATAAAATTTGATTTGATCAAATTAGTGAGTATACTGAAAAGAGTTTTTAAAGTACATAAAGTCAAATAAGATTCAATCTCAAAAGTTACTCCTCCCTTGATACATAACGATGTATCAGTAAGGCGTAATTAGAGTTTGTTGAGAGTGACATTGAGTTAACTTCTTTTTGTAAAGTCATATACTTAAGAGAAGTACATAAGGTTAAAATTAATTTCATCTAAAAGCACAATTTACAAATTCATTCAAGATAAGGGTTTATAAGAAACCCCAACATATCCTAGATAAAAGGTTGATAGGTTATACAAGTCAAAAGACTGCACATAATAATTTTTTATGAGGGATCTTGTGTGGACTCCAAAAGGGTTTGGGACATATCAATATTGATCGATCTATGTTTGAACATAAGATTTGTAAACTAAAACCAAATTAGTTTTATGTAAGGCAATTCATAAAATATTTTATGAATACTTATTCTATTGCACTGAAGAACAACTATTGTTTCAAGAATGTAATGACCCGTAATTTTCGATAATTAAAATATTGAATTCAATAAGATTTTTTAATTTAATATGGGGAGAAATTAAAATTTGTGGTTTATTAATAAGAAATAACTAGAATGTAATGTTAAAAATGTTAATTCAAGACAATTGTAACTACTTTAATGTTTGTCCAATTAATTGAAATGATTATAAAGTTAAAATTGGTTATATGTTGTAAATAAAGAAATAGGGTTTAATAATGTAAATCTATACTATATTATTATTAGTGAGTTAAATTTCAAGCTCACACAGGACCCTTGAAATTTGGCAACTGAACAGTCTCTAAATCTATATTTCCTTTCTTTTATTCTTCCTAAGCATCACATTCTTCCTCTCATCTCCGTAATTGTAGGAAAAACAAAACAACAAAATTTCTTTTTCCTGCTAATGGCCTCTCTTCTCTCATCTTCACTTCTAGACTTCCGATCAAATCAAATAAAATCGAACGTCTAAACCCTAGGCTTTAGTTGACATCCTCAATTCCTTCCCTCTACATCAATATCCACTCTCCACTCCTTTCCTTGCTCTCTAACTCCTTGGTTGATTTCCTACGATCCAATTACTATTCGGCATTTGATTTCACGTGTACTAATCTCCTTAATCCACTAATTCGAAAGCATCCAACAACGACTTCGTGAATGAGGTATTTTACTATTTCTATTTTTGACTTTTCCAGCTCTTAATCGAATTATTTGATAAAATTTTCTATATTATTTTTTTAGGTCGTTTTGTACTTTTGATTTTGAGAATTTCATGTATAATGATTTTGCGGATTTGCTGGATCCACAATCAATCAAGAACATCCTTAACGAATCTGTGATCTAGGTATTTTATTACTGTTTTCGAATTTTCCAATTACGAATTATTTGATAAAAATTTGCTCCATTTTATTTCCAGATTGTCAAAAGCTGTGTATACATGAAACTGAGCAATTTAAAACCGACGGTTGGATTTGTGATTATCGTTATTACATTATTTGATTAGTTATATTTAGGAAGTTTTCAGGGAATCCAAAAGCAGCGAGATAGATCTGATATAAAGTATAATTTTATGAAACATGTTACCTCTTAACATACTTAAATTAAGAAATCTCATATTTAATGTTGGTAAATATTTTAAAAAATGTCAATCATCTCTGCATTTAACAATTAAACAATATTTAGGTTGGTTTTGTTCTAATAACCATTGTTTATCTATTTAGCTTGGTTGTCTCTGTCATTACTAATAACTTATATAATCACTTTTTCATTTATCATGAATGCAACCTCTACAGGTTTTGAGACACACAAAGGTTTGTTGAGACTGTTGGCGTTTGCTTTACTACTGATCAAGCAATGGAAGTTGCCATTTATGGTTTGCTTTTAATTGAGCTATATTGCAACATTTTCAAAGGTCATTTGGTAAATTACGTATGCTTTGTATCAATCTGCTTATCATGCTGTTTAAGGCAAGTATCTAAAATTAGTCTTGGCTTTACACATCTTTTGTGCACAAACATCTCATTATGAATATCGTGTACCTATCAAAGTTCAGTCAACGTCCATGTAAATAATGATACAAACCCGAGTGCATAACAAGAGTTCTCTCATTAAATTTTAGTACAATGTTTGTTATTCCTAAGTATAAAAGGTTCATACTTAGTTTTCCTAATAATTTTCATTTGTGATCTAACAAGACACCATAAATATTTTGAAATTTCAAAAGGTTAGTTATTGCATTTCTTAGTATTCATGATCATTTAAACTTAGGGTGCACGATTATGTTTATCTCATAAAACCGATTAGATTTGTACAATTTCAATTACTTTGGAGACCATGGATGATGGGGAAATAAAAATATTTCTTTGAATTAACCACAGTGAAATGACACTTTTGGTGATTAACCCGATATTCTTTTCCATGCTGTCTGCAAATGCACAATAACGACAATATATATCATGCTCCACAATTTCACTTTCCATGGATGTTTAGTTGATTTGGGGTTACCACATAGTCCTGTTTTGATTCACTAATGCCAACAAAACAATTGGATACTAAGTTTTAAAGCAATTCAATTAGACTCCAATAATTAGAAGCACTTTAACATTCTGGAATGAAAAAAGATAATGCATGTGAGTGGGTGGGTATTAGAAACACAGGTTAAATGTTTATTATAAATGTTTAACTAGGAAAAAAATATGAATGTGTTTTTGATACAATAATAAATCACACAACATTTGAATAAATGCATGCGATAGTCTGCATACAAATTTCTTCACCAATATCCATTTTATTACCTCATCCACTATGTTTATTGATGTTTCATAATTTTATTCATGTAAACACTTTTGTTTCATCTCCCTCTTATGTCATCATCTTAAATTCAAAATAACTATTTTGTATCTTTTTTGTTTGATGCTTTTGCAGCAACACTGATTTACCCTTTTTTCCTTAACAATCAATTCTTTGTTGCATGCAATTATATAGAAAAAATACGTTTGGATTATCCAGTGCTTAAAAAAGAAGCATGATTTTCAGGTCAATTTTAATCCAATTTCTATTTTTATTTATTTATAGTATTTGGGTTTTATTTTCTATATTTTAGAATGAAAGTTTTTTATAAAAACAAATTTGATGAAAGCTATCATTTCTGTTAAATTACTTTCTAACCAAATAATGATTCCATTTTGTAATTTTCTTTTCACCCGTTCCTCACTTTTTCAATGCACTAAATTGATTTTGAAAGCTATGAATTTGCTAAACTAAAGACGTTATGGTTTTGCAAGTGTTTTAAAATTTGATTCCACGATCAATTTTTCTTACACAATTCTTCTCTCAGTTTATTTGTTGAATATAACATTTCCTTATAGGTTACTGTTATGGCTAATTTCAAATGTGCATCAACTATGGTATGTAGGTCTATCTTCATCTTTGTTTACCAGTTATGATATTGTAGTACAAGCTATTTCTTTGCTATGTCTATTTTGGATGCTTAAACTTTGTTCTTTAGTCAAAGTGTGTTTATGGATATTTATTTTCTGCAGTAAATGAACTTTTCTACACCCAAAATCTTTTCATTACATTTACAGAGTTAAGCATAGCTGCATCCACATAGCTGCTAATTATGTTTGAAATGCTCTTAATTTATAGGTTTGAATGACCAAATTGGCAGTAATTTGTGATGGTTGCTTAACAACAACAGAGATTCAAGAAATAATTGTTTTTTATTCCATATATAAGGTACTTCTACTGGACTAAACCAACTTTGGCATCATGTGTATATTTTGTACTACTCGCTGATACCATATCTATAGCAATACTATGTTGAAAAAATCTTTTCTATTTTAAGATGTATCAAATATTTCTTTTTCTATTATACATTAGAGAGTTAATGTTCCTAATTTTAGATTATACCCTTTAGTTTAATTAGTATATAAATTGATTTATATTTTTATAAAATAATTATTTCCTCACATGTTTGGTCTTTTTATCGGTTTTCATTGTTTAGATGTACTTTGACTTACTCAAGCCAGTTTTGAAGCTCCACATGAAGGTTAAAATATATGCTAAATATTGGTTAATTTACATATTATATGAACCAAATATAGAATATATTTCTTGCCTTTTTAGTATATTTTTTACAGTGTTAAGTACAACCCTCTTTTTATCTTTTCTATTTTCATTGTAGGATTAAGCATATACTACATTACCATTTATGTGTGTGTATATGTACGTATGTATATGTGTGCGCGTGTGTGTCTGTATTATATTTGCGTGTGTGTATAAGACCAAGAAGTTCATATAGATTTATATTAATAATTTTGTTGTTATTAAAAGGTGCTGCTTCAATAAGTGAATAAGTGTATACAGAAGTTTGATATATCTTATACAAATATTCTAACCTGTAAATATATGTTTTTAATACAAGTGTGTGTATTTATAAGCTTTGATTATACATTTCAGCCCTGAGCTTTAATATCTTTTATAATAATTCAACTTATTGTTTTCTGTAGTTATAGGCTCTTTCTCTATTTTCTACTAGCAATCGCGAATTTGTTCTTTTATGACTAATGTGTTTTTTCTTTCAACATGTTGGATAAATAATAAATATTCATATTGTCTGTAGAATTTATTTGGTGGTCGTTTATTTTCAAAGATGAGTTGCTCCATAGTTCAAGTCCATTGTTCTTAAAATTTTATATATGTTATCTGATATGAATGTCATATCTAATTTGAATAATTTAGGTCATGTTCTTAAGCTTTTAGGTTTTTCTTTGGCATGTTCATCCAGCGGTTTGTCTTTGTTTAGCGGTTGTCACTATGCATATCATATAGCTTTTCTTCACATATTTATAATAAGGTCGGTAATTCAATATTGGTTATCAGGTCAGTGTACATGTGTCTTTTTCGCCGATGTCCACTCTTCAACTATTTTTGAATGTTTGTAATATTTAAACCATATAAAAAATTTTACTTCATCTAACTTGATTCTCTTTGGTTTTTACTCAGGTCTGAAGCTTCGTACAAAGAAATAGACATTTCTTTAATTATTCGTGGGTTTAAAATCTACAGCAAATCAACATATAGAAATAGTTTGACTGGATTATCATTGTATCGTAATACTTTTCTATAAACAATAGAATTTGTATTGACAAAAAAACTAGGAATCGGAAGTGGTAGTAAGTGACAGACACAATAGTTTCAATATTAATGTTTGATGAACATGTGGTTTACCAGAACTTATCATCTTTCTTAATTTTGGTGCAAAAATCATGTATGGTTTAGATACCAACCACTTAATCATAGTGACTCTGTATTTGTCAATGGAAGGCATATCTCACCCCAGGGATAATTTGCCATTTTTTTATTTTAATGAACGAAAATAAATGAGATTTCAAAACATACCAGTTTTCTTGCAAAATCGTTAATACAGGTTTGTGAATAAACTTAATCCATCGTTCCCCTAGCATTTGAATATCATTGGGTGCTCACTTTCCCATTGTAACGTAATAAAAAGGGCAATTGTCATTGAAAACGTGTATTTTCACAAGACAACCATGGTTAATAATTAAACCAGCATGGTGGAAACGTTATTTTATGATCACGTCTTTAGTTATATTTTATAGAACCGTGCTTTTTATTGCTTTCATATTTCACCATATTACATCTACTGCTTTTTTTACTACTAACAAATCCACTTTGCCCTTTTAACTCTTTCGCCTTGATATATGTTTAAGAGCATTCAGTCTTATTACTACGTTGACTCAATAAGGATTCTATACTAATTTTAATACTTATATTTGATATTATAGCAATGTTCTATAATTCCTTCCTGTAAATAGTATATTTTGATTATTTATCAAAATAATTAAATTTTCTAACTGCAACAAATATATTTTTGTTATATCCGTGTGCGAAGCACAGGTTCACACTAGTTTAATATAATAAATGACTAATTGAATGAAATCTCAAATAATTGTAATAAATTGTAAAGTTACATTGGTTAGAAATTGTAAATAAGAAGATAAAATCAATGTGAAGTTATTTGTTTTGTAAGTTAACAATAAACTTGGAAATGTGTTTGAATCGGCAAATTGTAACAATGGTTAATTAATCCATTGAAATTTAATTAGTTATAAATGGTAAATAAGGGAATAAATTAAATGTTATAATTAATTGGTGAAATAATATATAATTCATTGTAATTGGGAAAAATCAGGGCGGTGTAAGTAGTTATAACATTTATTTGAAGATAATAAACTTATAAGTGTGATTAAAGTAAGAAAAGGTGACCATCGTTATATGTTACCTATTTAATCAATCTGTTGAATTTAATTTGGAATAAATTACGACTAAATGTAATTAAATATTACGTTAATATAAATTAAGATGAAATTGGAGAATATTAATGTAATAAGATATAAACCAATGCTAACTATGCCCATAGGGTAATGATTGGTTGTAATAATAGATGTTAATATAAGAGTGGAATAATTTAAGAAATAAATGTTGGAATATGAAATGAACAGTAAATAGTTGTGGTATAATGATAATTCGTTTGAAATCTACTATTGAATATAAACTACAATAATAGTTGTTGGAATCCTTTAACTGAAAAGAAAAGACAAGTGCATTGTAATTAATAAGTTCAACATGAAAACTTACATTTTAAATTAAATTAAGATAAAGATTTTAATGAAACTTAAGCTTTGACTTGAAAATAAAATATTATATGTTTGCTTCTAACTGGAATAACAAATGTTCAATTTGAATAAAGGATGGAGTGAATGTTTTAATGAAAGAATAAGATAATTTGTTATTTGAAATGCATCTTGGAGAAGTTGATTTTCAATAAGATAAAAACATTTACTTTGTAAATAGTGTATAAATTTTGTTGTGTATGAAATTTTATAAAACATGTTTGAATTGGTATAAATGAAAAGAAAACGGTGTTTATAATTAGAATTTATTGAAATTAGTAATGAAATGAATTGGAATTAGATTAATTGAAATGTTTCAATTAAAAGGAAACAAAAATGAAATTGTAATGAATGAGTTAATATAGAAACTTGCATTTTGTGTCAATATGAAATGATCATTTTAATTAAGATAATTGCATGTTTTGAGATGTATAAAAATAAAACTTTCATTTTGAATAAGTATGATTTTGGAAAAAAATTGAATTTTAGGATAATATATACATACACACATTAATATCCAAATTTTTAAATATATCGGAGGGTTCATGGTTGTCTAAATGTCGTGGAATCAATTAGAATTACCTTTAATTAACAATTGTACATTAATTACACATGTTCACGTATATTTATTTTTCCATTTCATATATGGTTAAAACTTGTAAATTTGCTGCATTAATGCGACCGTCACAGTAATTAAAAAAGTAAAGTAAATCATTTTATAATGCATAGATAGATATATATTCATTAATTAATAAAATTGGTTTGAGTAACATAAATAAATGAATAGATTGATTGGTTGATTGATTGTTAATTGATTGATTGCGCTAATGGAGTGTGCATATATATTAACGTAAACGAATGTTTTAATAAAGAATTAAATGATAAATATGTGTATATTTGGGTTTGTTGAAGTGAATTAATAGGAGTAGGTTTTGGAATTTGGATCCCAAAGGTTTGTTTATAGTATATAAGTGGTCCCTTCATTTACTTTGCATTTATTATCACATCCACATTCTCTTTCATTTCATTTTCAAGTTCTCCGTGTAGGTTTCATTTGAGCATCCATTTAATTATTAGACTACTCATTCGTTCTTATTAATTAATAATTGCCTCATTCTTTTCATTTTTTCTCATTTGTTCGTTTTCTCCTTTCAAGTGCTTTACCTAAAGTTTTTTTCCTTTTTCTTTTTCCATTTTTCATGTGAACATCCAAATTAATTTTCATGCCATCTAATTAGCATTTACTATTCTCCGTTTTTGAAGTTTATTTTTTTCATGCGTTATTAGTTCTTGTAGTTTCCTTTCATTAGCAACTCTTTCTTCTGAAGCTTCATATTAAAGAACGGAAGATTTATTTTTATCTTTATTCATAAATTTATTCCTTTACTTTACCTCTTTCAATACTACCATTTTAAGGCTGTTCATATTCATACTTTATTTCAATTACTAGTTTGTTTACATGTACTTTATTAGCATTTCATTTGTTTCCATCTTCATCCCTGTAGCCTCATTTTGTTTTTCAAATTTCATCTTCTATAGCTTCATTCTTCCAAACAAACTTCCATCTCATTTTCTCTCTCTTCATTTTCCTCCTCCATTTTTTTTTCTCCCTCGGATCTCCTTCTTCTTTTCTTTTTTCTTCAAAGCTTCCCTTTTCTTATTCTTATTCTTCAAATCTTCTTCTTCTTTTTCAAAGCTTCCTTTTCTTTTTCAATTCTTCATCTTCTTTAAATTTTCTTTTTCTTTTCCAAACATTCTTCTTTTTCCAAATCATTTTCTTCAAATCCAAATCTATACAAACTTCTCTGTCTCTTCCAAAACTTTCTTTAAAAAATAGAAGATTAAGATAGCAAGGAAACAAATCAAAAGGAGGAAGTAGTAGCGGATCCAAATCCGACTAGAAAAGGGAAATCCATAAGGTAGGTGTTTTAACCCACTCACAATTACTAAATTATCTTATGTTAGTTAAATTAAATTTATGATGTGATTAGGAATTGATTGGTTGATGTTTGGTATGTTTAAATTGTCATTCCAGTTAAATATGACCTTTGTTGCATTTAATCATCGTTTAATTTAATATTAAATTTAATTGTCAATTTAATACCTGTTAATGATAATCAATTGTCTATTGATGGTTATTGGTTGATTTGGATGATGGTTGTGATGGTTGTTTGACTGTTGATGCTGGATGACTAGATGTTATATTTTATATTGTTATAATGCTGCAAGTTCCCTATGGGTTGAAATGATACATACCCGAATGATCTGTTAGATTAAGGAAAATCGTTATGAGTTGAAATGATAAACTCAAGCGATTTCATGCATCTGAAGTTAATTTGGGATTGCGGATTGAAATGATATATACCTTTAAATTTAAAATAATTGCGGATTGAAATGATAAATATCCGTATCACTTGACCATAGGGTAGAAAATTATATACGAACACCGGATTGGTTAAATTAATTGATTTTAAATCTTTAAATTTTGAATTCAGTTAAATGATATTTTGAAATAGAATTTGATTTATATAAACTGAATTATTTTCGAAAATTCAAGCATTAATGTTGAAATTGGAGTTGATTTAATGAATTGTTAAAGGATTTAAATTGGGATTTCAAAGTTGATTTGTCTAATATAAATGAATTTTATCGGAATTGAGTTATTGAGAATGTTCGAATATAACTTTGAAATATGTTTAATCGATTTTAAAATTTATTTAATCTATTTTTAATCCATTTAATCTATTTTAAAGCTATTTAATATATTTTAAATCTATTTAATCTATTTTAAATTAAATTTAAACTATCTAAAATCCACCTAAACTACGTTAAGCTATTATTAAGCTATTTTAAAGTATTTTAACTATTTTAACTACTTTAAACTATTAAACCTTTTATACTATTTATAATTATCTAAACTATTTTCAAAATTTTAGATTGTGTAAAGTGTAAGTGTTTATATTTAAATCCTTGATTTTAAAGTGAATATGGTTAAATAATGTTATAACTTAAGTTGGGATTTGAAATAATATTTGCTAGTGAAATGACATATTTGAGCAACTATTATGATTTTGAAATGAGAGTTAACCTATTTTGTGAAAATGGTTTCGAAAGTAATATGATTTCAAAAGTGATATGATTTCGAAAGTGAATATGATTTCGAAAGCGATATGGTTTTGAGAATATGATATTTTGATATCAATTATGAATTGATTTTTTATATGTAAAAGAACCATCCGGTGTGAAATAAGCATTTGGTTGTTAAAGTGACCGGGATCGGATATTGTCATACTCTCTACCAATACCTAAAACCACTTTAACAATTGTGTACATGGCGAAGATTCTAGAATGATGTAGGATGGTTTGGAGAATGATTCTGTATGAGGTATTTACGAGCCTTGACTCCCGTGAGTCAGCTTAGATGTGACTAAAACAGGAGTTATACCTGGGCCAAGTGAGGCCATTCCTCTGATCGGACATGCTTCTTCGATACCACATTATGACTTTGTGATTGATTTGGTGGCCACCCTCGATTTTGATTATGGGAGTGTGTTCCGAGGTGGGCAGTAGTAGCTGTTATGCGTTACCACTAGCCCGGTTCTGCAAAATGGTAGAGTCCAACCCTGGCATTGCCTCGAGTTTCGTGTTCACATGCCCTATCGCACCTTCTACGAGTTTGTTTTGTACCATACCTATGGAGTGCCCTTTGGGTAAAGCTCACGGAGGAGCTTATGGTACTGTATAGACTATGGGAATATATAAAATGTGTTAAGGGAGATATGGGTAACGCCTTAAAGCTATTTTAATACTTTACTTTATTAATGTAGACACTATTATAATAGCATATTGTACTATGTATGTAAATAGTTTAACGGATCCTTAGGAGATGGAAATTCCAAACATCTCTTAAGTTATTGCACTCACGTTGACACTGGATAGAAGATGTCAAACCCCGTAAACATCTTCAACGCCGTTACACTCATATTTATTTGCTGTTGATTTAACTTACATGAGATCTTTTAGTTCTAACTCGAGTGTTTGGTCTTTTCAATTCGTTCGGGTCAGTCTAAGCTTTATAGTGTATCGAAGACTACTTTTGGAGGACGAGGATGAAGATTTAGTACTATTATTATTTATGATATTTATTCTACTGCATCATGTTATTCTGTTGCATTGTTATTTATTTCTTTTGTATGTAACTCTGATTCTGTATTGTAAAAGTTTAATCAAATGTTATTTGTAAAACAGCTTCATGAACTGTTTATTTGATTATTATATTTTGTCATTCCGCTGTGAGATTCTGTATTTGTTTTTCTTTCTTTCTCTGCTTTTCCTTATTTACCCCATAACAATCCTCGATTTTGAATGGTTAGAGTTTGGCATGTGTGGTTTATTGTCGATTTAAACCATCCAAAAAGGCGGGTCGTTACAAAGAAAGACCAACTACAAGGTGAAGGAATTTCGTTTAGAAATTATTGGTAGCAAATGGTTTTGGTAACGCTCTAAAGATAAAAATGATTAGAAAATATGAAATGAAGTTAACTGAACCTAAATGAACACAACGCATTAGAATGTCTAATAAATATCCTTGCACATTATAGAGAAACTATGAGTTTCTAATCATTATCGAAAATAAATATTCCTCAGTTGTCAATAAAACACTAAGTGTATTGACTCTGCCATATGGTATGATGAGCAAATCTGGAATAGATTCCAAACCATCGAAATATGGTTTTGACAGTTATACCGAAAAGGATACGATCCATCGAATGCAAATGTGTTTTCAAAAGGAAGACCAATGCAGTTGGAATATGGTGAGCAACATTGATAAGAATAATTTTGTAAATTTCAATTATTGAAATTAGCTAAATAGATTCATCATTCAACATGCTCAGGTTAATTTGGATTTTATTCACAAAATTATCGCCTGGTACAAATTTACATTTTGGTACATATGTGTTGTAATAGAAAGTTCTAAATAACGATTTAGAATAGACTGTTTGCACATAACTACCAAAGTGTCTCGAAGTCGATGGGAGCGATATTGAGTTTATGGATTTTTGGATATGATTTAAGAATGGATACGAAAGTATCACTCGACAAGCATCCGAGTTGAATAAGTGTTTTGATATAAATGTCAAATAATTTGATTTTCAGTAAAAATGTATAGGAAGCATGTGTCTACAAGAAAGAACACTGAAAGGTACATAGATAATTCTAAACTATAAGTAAACAACGTACTACTGATTGTTAACGATGTACTTATGTTAAAATCAATTCTAGTTTGGTTGTTTAATACTCGATATTGGATTTTTAAATTATATCTTGTATAATAAGTATAAAGGATGTTCGGATTGTCCTAAAATGAAATACATAAATACCATATTAAAATGTTTAATATGGATTATGTAAGAGGGATTCGTTATGTATTGACAAAGAATTATCATACGTAATGTATTGTGTACAGTATAGTATTTAGCTAATGTATTTGATACATTAAACAAATATCAAATCCGGATTAAGATTGCTAAATGGTAGTTTAAAGTGTTCTCGAATATTTATGAAATACAAGAGAACTCTTTATAGAAACAACAGACTTCTAATAAAGGAGTATCCGGCCTCAAACTTTATAAGTGATATTGAGTATAATATGTCAATATTAGATTAATGTTTAAACCTTAATAAAGGAGATTTAAGTTGAAAATGTTCCAAACAAAAGGTTGTGGTAATTCATGAAAAGTCTAAGTATATTGCCTTGAACAGTGCCACAACAAAAGCATAAATGATATGTTTCCATAATTGATTCACGAAGGGAATGGCCCAGTTAATTCTCATCAAATTGATCAAAGAAATGGGATAGAGATTCCATAATTGGCCCCTAGTGCAAGTGGAAGATTGATAGAATTAGGGGTATGCCTTAAGGGCAATTCTGTAATTTGTTGTAAATTATTAACTCTATAATAAAATCTCATTCAAAATAAAAAGTGTTTTTCATTCTACTATATACTCGATATAATATGTTATGTTAATTATTTATTTAATTTAGATATGTTTAATAGAAAATCCATAAATGATATGCTTCCGTGATAGTAATTACAATGTGTTGTAATATGAGAAATTTATCATAATAAAAATAAACATATCATTTTAAATATTTCTAGTTAAGATGTATCGAGACTGGATATCATTGCATTTGTTGAGACTGGAGTACGTAACGCTCTCCAAATGTTGGATGGTGTATTACTCATGACTGGTGGAGGCACCAAGGGGTTACGTACTGAGAGCTATTGGATAAATATGGAATGAATCATTCGATTGTTTTGTGTTGCTTAATATAACTATGGTCAAACAGAAAATATCAATATGATAATATTTCACAACTCTATCGACCTAAGAATATTGTCAAACTTCAATGTCGAAACTATGCTTGGATTATAGTTAAATCATGTCATGACTTCCATTGAATGACTATAGTTAGATCAAGTTGAAGCATTGAAAGTGCAACACACCGTCCAATAAAGAATTCATCTTAGAATTAGTCTCCTCGGGTAGACGAGGTTAGTATAACGGTCAATCAAAGTCAACTCAAAGTCAAAGTCTCTGAACAGAGCAGTTCGGTTAATAATAATTGTTATTATTGAACCAAGGACTTTGTGTTTGGATTATATAAGTCGAACAAGGACGATATTCAAATTTTGACCATTACTAAATTTCATAAGTCCTACTGTGATAATTTTGACAAAGAGAATTAGTGTAAACAATTGTCACTAACAGAGACCGCTTAAAATAAGTAAAATTGGATTTGACTGAAACTATATAAGTGATAAATTTAGTCATAATGTCACACAACTAGCTAAGATGACGTGTGAACGTTAATATTTGAATTGTTCGATATTAATCACTGACCGAATTTACACTAAAAAGTCATACAACCGAAATGTTGAATACTCCGACTACCAGCTGATTTAATTAAATTACAATTGTTACAAATTGATTAAATTTATTAATATTTGTGAAATATTAATTATAAAATTTTATTTGATTTGCATTGATCAGTATTGAATATAGTGCGTACATAGAACTTAATACATATGTATCGATACACGATGTACGTTTAAATTTGATTTAAATGGGGATTATATGATCTGATTTGAAAATGGAATGGAATCCCATATGGGACCCGTGATAGCCGACCATAGCTATAAGGGAGGAGGGGATATATTTGATATTTATGAGTCTGAATGACCAGAGAAAAGTGTGGATCCGGATCCACAATCAGCTCCTTTATTTCTCTCCTATTTAGTCTCCTAAACCCCTCACTTTTGCTCTCTTGCTTTTAGCTCTCCCTCACTATATCTCTGGTCGAAATTACCTAATGCCATCCTTCATCATTTCTAAATCTTAATACACAAATTCAAATCAAACAGTGCAAAGATATGTAGATTTTTCGGTCGGGTAGCGCTTTCTAGAACAGATTGGATACAGATCCAAGGAGTTCTACAAATTCATCATTCAAGGTGTAATTGTTATGTTATACTAAAGGTAATGCTCTAATTTACATTATATAAATATACATGATTCATATGTAGTTAGATTAAACATATTTATCATGAATGCTTATATATGTGTGATATCGATTTGGATTACGCACGCGCGCACAAACCTATTGTTATTACAATTTAAAAGAATAAGTCTTTTTGCACACACACATATATGAATATGCTTTCGGTCATGGACTTCAAAAAATTCAAGTTAAAGAATAATTTAAAAAGGATATTTAAACAAAAATCGATTTTTAAATTAAATAAACATTTATATAGTATATGTAAATTTGTTGTTAAACTATAAACCATATTATCATTTCAATAAAAAAAATTTGACATTAGGTAAAATTTTGTTAGGGCATAAAAATAACACACACACACACACATATATATGTATTTTATTCAAATTATATATATATTATCTTAAATATAATACACTAAATTAATTTTAATATTATATATACATAAATTTTAATATGCATAAAATCGTATACATTGTAAAGTAATTTTACATAAATTATTTTATCAACTTCCGTACGGAAATTGTTTGATTAAAAAACAAAGATAAATAAATTAGAATGGATTAAATAAAAAAATTGATTTTTCCAAAATACAAAATGTGGCCGAAAGTAAAACATGTGTATATAATTATTTTACGTATTTAATTATGTAACATTTCTTTATTATAAATGATTTTCAAATAATAATTTATATATGTATATCAGTATATACATACATATAAATATATACATGTATATAAACATATACATATATGTATATATATACACTTTTCATTTTTTTTAAGTTTAGTTTTATGTGTATATGTGTGTGTGTGTGTATGTAAATATAATTCTTTACAAAATCAAAATTTTAAATTTTAAATTAAAAGATATTTTAACATCTAGATCTAGATTTGAAATTTAATTTTGAATTCAAATACAAAATTATCTATATTTATCTTGTATGTATTATTTTATATATTGCATGTGTACGTATATAAATAATACTACTTTACAATAATACATATACACACACTAATATGAATATAATTTTGTATCACATTAGATTATATACATATACATACATAAATGTATGTACGTATGTATTTGACAGCCCATATGTATATGGAGGGGCTAACATGTCCATTACGGTGTAAGTCTCAACACTTAGATATGGGCATATTAAACCATGCACACTATATATGTTGCATGTGCACATACATGTACATGTGTATATGATACGCATGTACACATTATATTATACAGATATAATATCAAACTAAATCTTTATTTCAAATAAAATAAAATAATGATTTTATTTAAAATCAATTTAAGTTAAATCTAAATTAATTTTGATTTCATAGGACAATAAAATCCAAAATGGTTAAAAAATATTTTGACTTTCACTCATTTAACCTGCTACATGCTAGCCTAGATCCAACAGATACGAGAGGCTACCATGGTGAGGAAGAATTTTGGAGTTGAAATGACGTTGTTGCATAAGGTATCAGTGTTTAAGTTGGGTTATGCTTAAGAAAAATCAACCTAGGTTAAAGAATTACCTAGGATCAGGCCCGGTTTTAGGGCTAGACTGGCTAGGCACCCGCCTAGGATAACCCCTCTTGATGGGGGCAATCATGTTCTGAAAACTTGAAATAGATTGACTATATATAAAGGATGTTATATATATTCTTCATATAATGATCTTTAGGTGATCTGGTTGGGCAAAAAATGCATTATTAAAAGTGATGCAAGTTCAAAGCTGCCAAATGACAAGATAAGTTAATATTTTTTTAAAGTTTCCTAGGGCAACCAGAAATAGAGAGCAGACCCTACCTAGGATGATATGGTTTAACTACCCTAATACGATATATAAAGCATTTAGTATTTGGCATTATGCATGTGTTTGGTGTATGAGTGACTTAGAAATATATGACGTATTAATTGCTATATTATTTTCACTGAATCTCTTTCTGGTTAAACACTAATCGTGTATCGATAACGAGTATTGATGATACAATATTGTATAGATAATGATGACAAAGTGAATGCAAAAGTTGTTACTTATATGAGAAAAATAGTGGAAAGTTTTAGAATGTAACATGAAGTTCCTTTCCTTTTGAATGATTTTCAAAGGTTTATGGCGCGTAATGGTATAAGTACCTAATATTGTCACTCGAGTGAGCAAAAAAATGATGTGTTAGCCCTGTTCACGTACATCCCAAACACTCTTTGAAAAGCAATCAATGGGAATTAGATAAGTCGGACATATTTAGTACGTTAGTGTTTTCCTACATAGCGCTTGGACTCTCGAAAATAGAGCGGTTGAACAAGACATAACATATACGTTTGACTTATTTAAGATAAGTCGGACGTAATTTCTGTTATAAACTTGACTGAGAACCTCTACATTAAAATGCATCAATGGAAATATCAATCCTTCTTTTCAATAACTTCTAACATTCGAAAATGACCTACTCATCCTTTTGCTCGTCAACAAAAAACGGATTCAAGAATGGTCCAATGGTGAAACGCTCAAATTCGTCAAAACCTAATTTTTGCTCCACCAACCATTTTGATACGGAAAAAAGGTCAACTTCATGCATGTTGTTCGCAAATATCCGATGAAAAACTTTGTTTTTAGTATACTACCCTTGTCCTCACTCGCAAATGAGACAACCATTTCAGGTTGTGCAATCATTTTCAAAGCTTGATGATGGTAGAGGAGTTGGATGGAATGCTGGTAGGAGAGTCATCACAAGCGATGATGATTTCTGGATCCGAGCTAAAGCATAATGCATTCTATTTTTGAAGAATCTCAGAATTTGTTCTTCTATTGGGTGGAAGATGATGGATTATCTGCTTCAGGGACATCTGGTTAACACAAAGTTCGTTCGTCGATCAGATTGATTTCATTGTCCCTGGATATATTTCCTACAATGAGATGTGCGCCTTATCAAGCCGGGGAGAGTGAAGAGAGTACAAAGGAGGTAATGGCTGGACTGGATAGTACTAATCCACATCATTTTGATTACTTATCTTTCACTCTAGAGCATATGTTATAGCCCCCCTCCCCCCGGCCTTGGGCTATTGTACAACATCGGCCTAGTTGAAAGGCCAAGCGCCATTCTCCTGGCCTTCGGCTCGTGATTCTACTCCTGCTCGTCATGTTGTTGCAACCTCCGACCAATATAAGGAGGTTTTGAAATGGCTTCATGGATTGGGCCAGTTATGTGCATTGGAGATGGCTACTGCTAGTATCGTTTTGTCAAAACCAGAGAAACTGAACGAAGTTTCTTCGATGATGGAAATCGATGGAGCAGAAACAATTGTTGAGATTGTCCGTGTCTTTATTGCAAAATGTTGTCGTTGGTTGTATTCTTTTGTCTGAATTTGTAGTACGTGTTTGAATTCGTATTTGAAATTGTATTTGAATTTGAATTTATATTATTGTTTATTAAATATTAATAATTAAAATAATTAATAATTATTGCAAACAATAAAATAAAATAAACAATATACATTACATAATACTTCATATCCAACCTTTAATCAAATTTTTGTCCGCAAACGACACAACCTCTAAACTTTAGTTTAATTTGTTCGTAAATGCACCCTTAGCATCTGAAGAATGGTTTGAAAGGGGTATATGAGTAAATCTGTACAATGAAAAATAAAATATATCAAATCTTGTGGACACCAAAGGTTACATTATACTCGTAGTTGATAGACAGGTTTAACAACATGACTCTGAAGTTGACTCAAAAATGAAGATTTGTATTAGGTCTCGAGGTCGTACCTTAGAGCATCTAAGTGGTAACTCCCGATATTATGCCGAGATTGATGGTTCCTTGTAAGAAAGCTACCTAATAAAGAAAGTTCATGTGTGTTGTACTTGTATCACGTTAGAGGTTCCTTCTATGTAGGTCGGACCTTGCACTTCTATCCAATAATGCATTCCAGAATAGTTTATTCCCTACACCTTTACTTTACATACATTCTAAGAAAACGTTCTCCTTTTTATACATATCGTATATCATAAACTTTGACGTTGGGATCACCTAGGCCTAGTGCCCGATGTTCCCATGAGGCAGTCAACTAGAACACGAGATTTTAATAAAATTTTACAAAAAAGACTCTAGTTAAAAGAGAGAATGAAGTTTTTTGTAAAATTCTCCGTGTTCTGATTGGTTTGTTTCACCGGGACAGGGGCATTGGGCCCAAGTGATTCCTTAAACTTTGCGTCAATGTTCTGTCATCCAGAGTGTTTTGCTACCAGTGAGAATTCGAGGAAAACATTTCTTTAATATATACGAGGAAGTCAAGTCAAATTCTATGACGACCCACATTTCGGAAGGTTTAAATCGACAATAATCCACACATGTCCAACTTAAACAATCCGAAACGTAGATAATCAATGGGGTTAAATAAGAAAAATAAGAAGAGAAGAAGAAAACAAACACAGAATCTTACAGCAGAAATAATAAAATATAATAATCAAATAAACAATTCATGAAGCTGTTTACTATACATTTGATTATAATTTATACACATTTATCAGAATTATATATACACATCAGGGATAAATAATCAATACAGTAGAATAGCATGATGCTGGGGATAATAATAATAGCAATATACCAAAATCCTCGTCTTCGTCCTCCAGGAATAATCTTCAATACGCTGAAAAAAACTTAGGACTGACCCAAGCGTAATGAAAAGACAAAACACTCGAGTTGGGACTAAAATACTCTTATGTAAGTCAAATTAGTAGCACAAATATGAGTGCAATAACTTAAGAGATGTTACGGGATTTTCCATCTCCTAAGGATCCGTTTAACTATTTATATATAATAGTATACGCTATAATAGATAATGTCTATTAGTAAAATAAATATCAAAATAGCGTTAAGGCTTTACATTGATCCACCTTAACACATTTGTACAGTTTAAACCAAAGTCATAATGGCTCCTATAGGGATAAATATGACAAGGCACGTGAGGCAATGCCCAAGGTAGGATTCTACCAGTTTACCCTTTCTGGCTGGTCGTAACCCATCCGTGGCCTACCGCGATAATCAATCGAACCGACAAAAGGTGCACCCATCGAATACGAAATCACAAAAGTAATACGAGGGATTAACGTCGCTAGAAGTAGCTAACCTCAATGGCCAGACATAGGCTCCTGTTTTAGTCATTTTAATTATGACACGAGCGTCAAGGCTATCCATCATCGTTTCCTTACTTCATTCCAGTAAACGTTGCCAATTCAACCACTACATTCTAGATATCATCCACCGTTTACACGGTTGTCAAAGTGGTTCCAGTACAGAGAGTATGCCAATAAGAGGTCCCGGTCTCTTTAACAACCAAACATCATTTTACACACCGATTGGTTCTTTTATATTTCGAAAACAATTCGTACTTGATATCAAAATATCATATTCGCTTCAAAATCAAATCCATTTCGAAATCATCATATTCGCTTCAAAAAACCATATTTTTACTTCAAATGTTGATTCAACTCGATATATCGATTTCACTTCAAAACTTGATTCGAATTACAGTTTTGGTTATAATTCACTTTAACCCAATTCGCATTTAAATCCAAGATTTAAATATAAACATTCCACCCTTTTAACAGTTTGAAATTTAGAAATAGTTTAAATATTTTGAAATAGTTAAATATTTAAAATAGTTTAATAGAAAATAAATTGAGTATTAAAAATGGTTTAAATAGTAAGATGGTTGGGAAAAATTAAAATAGTTTGAATATTTAAAGAAAATAGATTTGAAATAGTTTTTACTAAAATAATTTATTAAAAAAAATAGTTTCCAAGCCAAACTGATTCAATTCCAAAATTTCCAATTCAAATCAATTTCCATTTCGATTTACTCGATTCAATTCCAATTTCAAGTCGAATTTTAATGTCAATTCCAAATTAATTTAAATTCCACTTCCAAATTAATTTCAACTCCAATCCCAAATTTAAACCATTTCGATTATATCAATTCCGAGTCCATTTCCAAAATATCGATTCAAAGCACTTAAATCAAATTTTCCTTCAATATCAAATTAAAAATCCAAATCTCTAAATATAATTCAAATCCGAGCTCAATTTCAAAATATCATTTTATATCACCTTTTCTTAACAATATCCAAAGTTCGAATAAAAAGTCCAATCCTTTAAACAAATAAATTTCTAAAATTCAGGTCATATTTCGATTATAACTTAAAAAATCTCAACTTCGATTAATTAAACAATTCCTATTTCAAATTTAAATTTCAACATCCCGAGTTCCAATTTGAAATTAATTCTGTTTCCATAAATTCGATTTTTACTTCTAAAAACCAAAACACTTAAACAATTTCAAAACAAAAATTTTAAAATTATTTAATTTAACCAATCCGGTGTCCGTATATAATTCTCTATCCTATGGCCAAGTGAATCAATTATTTTAATTTAATTCAGGGATGGATATATATATCATTTCAATCCAAGAATAAAGGTCATAGTATATATGATTTCAACCTATTTCTTAATTTGTTCGAAATAATTCAATTTACAGTTTTATATACTATAAATAATATACAAGGTAATAATAGGATATATATAAAATAAATAAACATCCAATCATTCAAATATCGACCAATTTTCATCCATCACAATCAATCATCCAAACAATCAATAATTCACAACAATTTAGCAATTATCAATAATCGGGAATTTTTCTAAAAGTTTAATTTCTAATTTCAATTAACTCTTAATTCAAAATTTCTAACATATAAATTTCTATATCGATTTCCACGTCAGTTAAATTCACCAGACAACAATCAATAATTCATATCACTACGGAATTCCAATTTAACTAACATAAAATAATTTTAGTCGATTGTGAGCTATAAAACACTCACCTTTTTATTTGAACTAAAAATATTTCTCAGCTTCAAATAATTTCCAAACTGATTCCATTGCGTAGATGACACCGATATGATTCCAACGCACTTTGTTTTGTCTAAAACAGGTCTCGTATGTAAAGATTACGAATTAATTAGCATAACGATCAATTAACGTTTAAATTAACTAATTTAAATAAATAAATAAAAACAAACCTTCATCACGTACACAGGCCCAAGCAGCCACCCAACTGCAACTTCATCTTCTCCGTTCGCTGTTAATTTTTTTTAATCATACGATTGATTGCAGCAGCAGCCGCCGCCATCTCACACTACAACAAAAAAGACTTTTCACAGCGTTTGAAAAACGCTGTTAAAAGTTTTCACAACGTTTTTAAAAACGCTGTATAACGACATGTGGTCGTTGACCCTAAATTTTTAACTGCAAAATATAAACGCTGTCAAACACTCACTTTCTACAGCGTTTTTTAAACGCTGTTAATAATTTTTCTACTGCAAGGCATAAACGCTGTTAATAGTTTTCTACTGCAAGGTATAAACGCTGTCGTAGGGATATGCATTTTTTTCCCAATGAATTGACAGCAATGTATAAACGCTGTCGTAGGGATATGCATTTTTTTTTCAAAGAATTGACAGCAATGTATGCTGTCGTAGGGATATGCATTTTTTTTCCAAAGAATTGACAGCAATGTTGTGCCATTGCAATATTCACACATATCATTAATATAAACTACATTTAATTATATTTTAATCAGTTAATGTACATAACATAAACAAATCGAACTAAAAATTGTAAAATAAAAGCATAACTATTAATCACTTCCATAAAATAAGTTGAACACAATATCCATGAACAAAGTTTACATAAACCCGTAAACACTACTGCACTACAACAACAACATCACCTACCCTTTCATCAACAACACAGTTGCTTCACCACATCCACCATCAAACTGTTTCATTGACTCACTGCCTTGCTTCTGCCAGAACTGTTTTCTACCAACCTCTCCATCACAGTTCACTATTTCAGCGTGCCACTATCATTAACATCAAATCCTCTGCATTTCTCCATTGCCTCCACCAAATCATCCACCACAAACTCATCATACCACTTCACAACCCCTACAAGCTGTACCATCCAAACCAACCCCTGTAGTACTTCACCTTCATACAACCAATAACCCACTCCAAAATCAATTACTGCTAAACAATCATCCTACAAAACTTCAGTTCAAAACATACCACACCAGCAAACAAGCCTCACAGTTCAACACCCCAGCCTCAACATTCAACCAAAGACCAACCACCATTCTCTGACTTCTTTCTTCCACCATCCTCTCACAGTTCCACAAAGCACAGTTCCACAAACCACCGTTCACTACACCATCCTCTCACAGTTCCACAAACCACCATTCTCTGAAATCTGCATCTTGACATGGTTCAAGAGAGGAGTGCACTAATGTCTCTGTCAGTGGAAATGCATATTAGCAAACAATAAATAATAGAATATGACTCAAAAGAAAAAAGTAATTTGAATTTTTATTAGCTAATGGCTATAGACAAAAAGATTACAGTTCATAAATGAAAATTAAAATTACTACACAGAGTGTAAAAACATAATGGTCAAATCAAGTGAAGTTCTAAAAGTTAACAAACATATTATGTAACCACGACTATAGAACACCATATTTGGGGGCCTGCTACAGCATTTTAAAGCCCAGCTAAGGGCTTTAAATTTTCTAACAAAAGCAAAATGTTGGTTAAAGCCAACGAGGGGATATTAAAAAATGAATTCTAGAGGTGGTATTGGATCACATGAACCTTCCTTATTTTCTAAAGGTTGAGGATGAAATATTGTTTAGTGGTAATGGCAGAGAGATCGAGCTGTCAATTTTATCTATATTTAATACCAGTATGCATGCACATCCAATAGACGTGTGCATAATTTTTTTTGACCATAGCTAGAAATAAGTTTAAAAATGGATTATTATTGCATACCTTTATGTTTAATTTTTTGAATTTAATTGAAGTCAATGTAGATACATAAATTGTTTGTGATAGCAGCTTGCTCAAATGCAATGTATAAATATATAAATAATTTGTAAACATAGTTAATTTTTTTAAATATGTTTAATTTTATAAATGTATAATTTACAAAACTTGCTTTGCATTTTGTAAAAGTAAGTCAATTTTTGTAAAATTAGTTAATTTTTATATAAAAGTTTTATAGAATAGATTAATTTTCATAAATTTAGTTAATTTTTATAAAAATATAACTTAGTTAAAAATATTGTTAAAATTAATTAGTTTTTACAAATTTATTTAATTTCTATAAAATTTTGATAGTATATAGAAATTTATTTAATTTTTATGAAACTTTAACTTAGTTAATTTTTTATAAAACATAGTTACTTTTTATAAATTATTTATGTTTTATAAAACTTAGTTACCTTTTAGAAAATTATTTAATTATTAAACTTGGTTAACTTAGTTAAATTGTTATAAAATTTAATTGTTTCTTATAATTTAATTTTTTTTTGTATAACTTAATTAACTTGTTATATTTTATGATCCAAATTATGAGACTTCTCTGATTGATTAGATTACAAATGCAAACAAGTTTGAAAAGCTGTTAAGCTATTGAGGTTGGCTATTATACCATGTTATCTATGTATGGTCTGCCTAAGTCGTTGGTCTGCCTAAAGCTACAGTGCCAACCTGAATCAACCAACAAGTCGTTGGTCTGCCTAAAACGAGCATATCTAGCCTTTCCAGCTTGATATCTATGTATGGAAGCCCTCAACTATTGTAATCAAGCAAAAACTGAAATGAATATAGATAGTTTCTAAGTTGCAAATGAAGAATGTCAAGGATAACATCACACCATCTCACCAAATTCACAGTATGATCACTTGGTATTTCATCAAAATCAGACATTCTAATGTCAGGGATATCATCACACCCTCTAATTCAGTATTCACATTGAATAGTGCAACCTAGTTGCCAATTCTATTCCCTATAATATTTTTAGCTGGAATAGCATATTTAGAAAATTCGTCAAAAACATAACAATGAATTACATTGATGTTGTATGTCAACGTTACCAAAATCTGAGTAGAAATTTGGCTTGTGATGCGAGAATAATGCATCAATCACAGTGAAGGTAGAGTAAAGCAAAAGCATATCTGTCAAGCTTATGCAAGTAGGATGTGAGGCAGTGGTGCAGAGTGGTGAAAGTGATATAATGGAGAAGCAGCATTTGAATACCAAGTGGTACATTTGCAGTCAAAAGCCTAAAATGTAAATTAATCAGTCAGTCACCAACCTGATTGAATTCAGAATCTATGTCCTTTTCAATTTTATTCTAAAAAATACTCTTTATAGCCTGCTCTTTTATTCTTGCATTGGGTTGCAAATTCAAAAATGTTTTGCAGAGCACGATTCTGATAAAATGAAATGTTGAAATAATAGTTCAGAAACATACCTCCTACGACCTAGAGACTTGGAATCTTGACGCAGTAGGGAACAAGGAGTCAGCACATTCGAACCTTTGAAGCACAATTAAAACAAAGTAAGAATATTGGAACTAAAATTTTCAACATGTCCTATATAAAATGAAATTTACTCTATTGCATAGGATTGTATATCAGTGTCGTTGACAGCCTTCATATTTCTCCGGTAGTCATTTGAAAAAGAACTGTCTACTAAGTGATATTGATATTCTTATAAGTGGTGATCGGGTCAAGAAGTAAATCATAGTCAACTTATTGTTATTCTTATAAATCTTAGTTTATTATTATTATTATTATAGAGGATTAAGTTATATTTTATATTTTTATAAATTAAACTTGTTAATTTTTATAAAACTCAGTTAACTTAGTTCTAGTTCTAGTTGTTTGACAATCACTTTGCAGAACTTACATATTAACATGGTTAAAATAAAAAAACATTGTGCCCCTTCGCTAACTTCTTCTCTACAATCAGATATTTCAATGAAATAACATACAAGCTGCAATAAATGCAAAACTTAGGTTAATTGATACTTTAATGGTATTCCTATAACATATTCACAGAATATCGGACCGAATCCTGACTAAAATATGCCATAAAATTTGAAAGGTGAAACTGTTGCAAAGCATACCAAAAGAAAGCTCAAGTGTCATTTTGTTTGTCAGCCATGCTAAAAAAATAAAAACCAAGCCATATTCATTATCTAGTTTTCACTAAAATAATGTTTTTGAAGAGCTCAAAACATAGAAAATGTTTATTCAAAATTTGAGGAAGATGATATCGGTAGACAAGAGAAATTATGACATAAACCATGCTGTTGAATTTTATCATAATTAATCTATGAAATTTTGACCAATATATTAATCACCAATTCACAAGTTCATTAAATTCACTAAATCCAAGTTGAAATTTTTTATAATACTTAGTTAGTTTTTATAAACTTATTTAATATTTATATAACTTAGTTAACTTATAATTATTATTTACTTTTTTTTAATACTTAGTTAATTTTTATAAACTTATTAGATTTATAAATCTTAGTTAACTACATTATTATTATTATAGAAGATTTAGTTATATTTTTATACTGCTTGGTTAATTTTATAAACTTATTGAATTTTTATAAAACTTAGTTGATTTTTATAAACTTGGTTAATTAATATTATTATTTTAGACTCGTTTAATTTTTATAATATAATTTAATTTTCATAAAACAAAATTAACTCGGTTAAATTTTATAATATTAGGTAGTGGTTTTATTTGTTATATTTTATTATGTTAGCTGTAATTTGATGTATATATTATTAAAATGGACCGGTTATATATACATGTATATGTGTAGTTTAATAAGCACAGTTGAATTACTTTTGCTATGGAATGCAGAACTCCTGTTTGAATTTGGAACAATGTCCATAGGTGCTGAAGTAGATGACTCATTCCCTTTCTAAAAGAGGTTCAGTTTAGTTATACCAACATGCTCATTCAAATTAGATGACGATGTGCAATGAACTGTAGTTGGTTTCCAATAGAAGTTGCATTGTTGATACTCATAGGAATAAGTGCAACAAGTTCACGGTATGATTTACTAAAAAGGTTAATTTGCTCGATTTACGATCATTTCAGTTCACTTTTTCAAACCTTTGTCACAGTGGTAGAAAAAGCATATTTTGTTTCGATTATACTTCAACAAACAAGCCTTAATGATGAATTTTTCCTTCAGTTGATATTCTAACTAATTAGGGATGACCACTAGCCTTAAAACTAGATAAACAAAGTTATAAGGAACTTTTGAGATATTAACTACTTACTATATGAATTGACTGCTAATATCAAATTTTGATAACAGTTACAAACAATGTGACCAACCATCAATTTGAAAAGTATAACCATCATCAGTAAAAGCTAAAAGGTTGCCATTTTGAGCTTTGAAATGATTACCATTTTAGTTTTGTAATGGTTATCATGCATATTGTTACCATGATTTGAAAGTTGAATATATCAACTGTAACAGCCCTAAGTATACATACGTCAAAAATACTTGAATCAGTTATGCTCCACATCAATTTGCATATAAAATAAAAACATAAAGGTGCCAAAATTACTAACGTGTGTAAGAATTAAACATGAGTTCGTAAAGCATTTTTTTAAAGAAAAAGTCTAAGAGTAATAAATTCATGCATGCATGTATGTATAAAACCCTCTGTTAGCAGAATCTCCTAAGCTTGAAAAAACTGGTGCTTCTCAATCAAACTTGGCAAGTAAAAAAGGCAAATAAGCTATAATTACCTCTAGAATAGTGTCAGCACCAAATTCGTTCCTCCACCTGAGCATTTCGGCCCACGTGATTATTGCTTTCTCAATATCAAATTTTCTTGCTTTCAAAAATCTGTATAAAATAAATAAAAGAATGAAGACATCAGAGAAAGTGCTTCAGCACAAAAACTAATTAGGAACGACTGGGTTTTTACTATATGAAATGCATGGATCTACATGGTATTTTGAAAGGTTTTACATGTAGAATTAGAATTAAGGTAAAATAAATATTAGTTAACATGATTGAGCTACTTGCGTAGCCTTTAAGCAACATTTGGACATCTCCATGTGACTTAGTATAAACTTAAGATGATTATTCACGTCGTCATTATGTAAACAATTGGAGGTTGTATTTGAACTACTTCAGCAAATGCTGAAATAAAGTGAACTTTTACTTTATGATGTTCAATTCACTAAGTATGTAGATCTATGATGTAACAACCCGGATTTTTGTGCTGATTAATATCGTCGTTAGACGATTAAATCTTGCTGCTAATTGCTGTTTAGGGTTGTAATCAGTTGCAAATTCGTTTAAAAATCTGAGATGGTTAGTTCAACAACATGATTTAACAAAAACAAAACAAATTTGTTTTTAAAAGAAAAGAGAAAAATTGATTTAACATCCCTCCATACCTCAAGTACCCCACCCCATACCCCTCCAAAGTCACGCCCCTCTCTTTTCAATCAGAACCGAAGAAAGTAAACGAACGAAATAAAATGGCGGCATCATCTTCGCCCTCGTCTTCTACAAATTAGAATAACTTCGCCCGTTTTCTCGTTTGCCACGACCTCAGATTTCGATCGATGAAACAGGTGAGTAAATCGACTTACTCACATCTAATTCATGCTTAGTTTGATGCTCAGTAGTTTAATTTGGTTTTGTTGTTGATGATTTCTTTGATGTTCGTTCGTATATACGTATATGCTTGAACTGATCTTCGAGCTTTCGATTATTTTACGAGAATGAGTTTTCTGACTCCTTAAATTCGTGTATATTGATATTTGCTTCTCGAGTTGATTTTGAACTGTGGGTTTGCGTGGTAATCACTGGTTCGAGTCTGACTTTGACGATATTGATTTCGTCTCGGTGATTTCGGCTGTTGCTTTGATTTTCGTTCGTCTCTGGCTATTTCTTTAGTATGGAGCTGTCGACTTCGGTCGTTATTTTGGGTATATGAGATTACATAACTTTAGCCACATCCTCTAGTGGCCCTGCGATTTAATCGATTCTGGGCTTGTTTCTTTTGTTCATCGAATTTTCTGGATTTCACTGATCATTGAATTTGATTTTGTGGCCCCTGTATATATGCAGGAGGCCCTAATTTTATCTGTTGCCTTGACTTGTTCGATTTCCTGGGTCGAACTTGTTGCACACTCCCGAGCTTGTTTTACTGATACATTGAGCTCGTATAGTCTTCATTTAGGGTAGTCTGTACTGCTCATGTTGTATTCATCCCCTGATTGCTTTGTACTTTCGTGGCTAATCATTTGTATACATACATTCATGTATGTATATAGTTGTATGATCATTGGCTGCACTCTGAAATCTTGAGTTGTATTGGTGAACTTCACTTTCATCGTCATCTGTATGTATGCCTTATCATTCACTTGACTATTTGTATACGTACATCGCTCTGATGTTGTCTATGTGATGCATTTGACATTGATACTGTTGTTCAATTTTCTTCCAGTAGTTGCCTTTGCATTCTGTAGTCATGTGTACCTCATTAACACTAGAGTCTGGTTCATGTCTTGAATTTGTTGCACTGAATCTTGATACATTTTGTATTCAATCTGGATCTCGAGTGCTGTTACATGTGGGGTTTTAGTTATGGATTTCTTTGGTACTAGGAAAGTTTGTTGTTCCGTCTGCATTAATATTGGTGCATTCATATCCCTGTCTAATTAGTTCAGATTTGAACTGAACTTGAGTTGCAGTGCTTCATGTTGCAATTGTATATCACTGTGTTGCATTTAGCTTGACTTTGTCATATGCGTACATATTGTTTTTCTTTCGCGTGAAAATCTCGGTATTGATTAAGTTGCTCCGTGATTTTCTTTGACTTGGGTTTCGATCGTTTTACTTTGTTCATTGTTGATTCTGGTAGACTTCAACATTGCCTCTTGTTCGTGTTCTTCCCTGGCCGTGATTTTGTTCTGAGTTGACTTTGAAATATTGGCATCAGTTACTTGATACTGTTAGAGCTTGTTTCTGGTTGTCTTCGACATCGAACTTGATTGTGTGATGTCGATCCTGTTCGACTTTTGCCATACTATTCACTGTTTTTGGTAGCACTTTCGACTGTGTCCATTTGTCTTCGCTTGCATTGTTCACCTTGGGCTTTGACTTTACCATTACCTGACTTCGGCACTGCCTTCATGTAAATGCATGGAAGTGGGGTAGATATAATGGCCACTATGTACATTGTTAGTTTTATATCCCTGTAAATAAATTTTATACATGTGTGACTATACACTCATGTTAACCTGATCTGTAGTAGCTTTGGCTTCACTGTATAGCATATTTGTTCATATTAACAGTGTAGCATCATTGAGTTGATTTTCACTTGATTGGAGCTTTATACTGCCGTCACTTGAAACTGTTTTGTTCAATCTTAGTCTTGACCACTGTGGCATCCCTATGCTCGATTCGAACATGTATGGTTGCGGTTGCTTGAGACAGCCATCCACTTTATTTCGATGTGTACTTGAGGCTTTCATGTCCTTGTAAGTTAGTAAGACTTCAGGTTATATACATTTTGTTGAGGTTACACCATCCAGTTTTGTACTGGTGCCTTCTTTGGTTCTTGAATATTTTTACTGGCCTGGACTTCCTCTGGACCCTGTAGTTTGATTGCAGCTGAGTTGTTCCACTTTTGGTAGGTTGAATTAAGTGGTATTATGGCCTTGCCCTTGGGAATTATATTTGCACCGTCCAGTTTACAGTGCATACCTGTTTTATCCTTGTTTATGCCACTCTTTTGGTTTGTATTTCACTACCATTATTGTGTGGCGAGGCAGTGCACATGTATGTGCGTGTGCACTGCAGCCACCCAAACTTGACAGTTTTGAATTGATATTTCTTTTGTGTCGTGATGCATTGATCTTTTATGCTGTATTGGCGAGGCCGTGCACGCGTGCGTGTACGGCAGCCAATCGAAGTTTTGATGGTTTTAAAGTGATAATTTCAATTGTTTAAATTGATTTGGATTGTTGATATGTTGTTTAACACTGTATAGTGTTATAATTACCGTTATCCAATTCTCGTATCGAGAGTTGGATATACGAGATTCTGTGACTGTTGCCTAATTGATATCTGATTATTATTGCTTCTGTGCACTAATAAACTGGTTTGAATTAGACTGACCTGGGTATTATTTTCTTTTGAATGTAATACTCGGGTCAGACCCGAGTATTTCAGGTTGTAGATTTCTTTCTTTGAGTTGTTGTTCGAGATTGAAGACTTTTCACATCTTCTGAAGTTGTCAGTCATTTTGTAGTAGTCGTGTCATTGTATAGAATGATATGTATTCATGTATATTAGTCGATAATGTACTTGTATATATAACTTCTAGAGTCGACAGTTGTAGTTGTATCATATGTATTGTGTCAACTATGTATTAACTGACATCAGTTATATATATATGAGACTGTTGTTTTTATCTGTGTTCCGCATTTATATTATCTGTGTTATTGTTATATCTAATGTCCTAAACTATTATGAACTATCGTAGTTTGTTTTATACTGATAATTGGGTGTGTCGATGGGAGTAAATAAATGATAGATGAGAAATAAAAAGTATATACCACTCCTATCGAGATAACCAATATTAGTGTAAGGTCAACTACGGATGGTCGCTCCTATCCAGCCTTATTCTTCGTAATAATAGACAGTATTTCTTTTAATACTCTTTGTTATTATGAGCATAGAGGTGGGGCGTCACAGTTGGTATCAGAGCTTGGGGTTTATGGACATAATATAAAACTTAACTTGGATGGAACATATGTTACAACTATTGGTCGATGTTTTATTTGTACTTTGAGTCAAAACTAAAGTTTTGAAATTTGGATGAAATTTTTAAATATCTTTATTTAAAAATAATAGTGAAATTGTGTTCTGATGATTTGATTGATTTGTGTTCTGTTTATCAGAGTGCGCAGCGGAAACAGTGAAACTGTCTTCGCTGAGTACAACTGATAATCTTTTTGATTTAAAAATCAAAATACGAAATTGATATGAATTTCAATTGTTTTTTACATAGCTGTAATTATTTTATTTCTTTGAGAACTTCGAATCCGAATTGAGGATTCGAAGAACTTGCAGTTATGTGATTTTTGTTGAAATTTCCGCTGGCTTTCTTTTGTATTAATCATCTATTGATTAGATTTTTGCTGTTTTGGATTATCTTCATTGAAGATACATTTGAATGATTTCTTTGTTCATTCTGTAGTACGTGCAAAAATTTGAATTGCACGTTACTGCATTTATTTACGTTGAACCGATGCTTGGTTATGAGACGTATTTTGTTGCCGTTATTTTTATAACGGGATTTTTACACCAATGCTGAATTTTTGAGGCACGGTGTTTTGTCGACAATTTTAATGAATGAAAATTCACTGATGTCACATTTTGATGTGAATTCTTTTGATGAGATATTTGATGTTTTAAAATTACTGTCGCTTTGACTTCAGTAACAGTCAAATATTTTTTTTTTTTAAAAAAAAGTGGATTTTCAAGCGGTTATTCCGCAATGCTGATGTGTAACCGTTTTTACGGTATTTTGAGAAGTACAATTTCCTTATCGAAATTGTTACAGATTTGCTGTTTTAATCACGTGATGGGAAAATCGTTTTAAAATGAAAAGTGTTTTATAAATTTTTAACAGTTTGCGTTTTCAAAAGAATGAGAAAGTGACTTAAACGATTCAGCAAAATCGAGGATTATGACCCCTTTCTTTTACTGTTTCGGTTAACTCCGGACTTGTCCAGTTGAGAATGTGAATTGTTATTTTTACAAAATAAATAAAAATTGTTTTCAGAAATTTTAACAGTTTGCGCTTTCAAAAGAATGAGGAAGCGATTTAAACGTTTCAGCAAAATCGAGGACTATGACCCCTTTCTTTTACTGATTCGCTTAATTCCGGACTTGTCCGTTTGAGAATGTGAAATGTATTTTTACAAAATACACAATTTTGCACTTTCAAGGAAACGATGAAGAGAATCAAACGATTTAGTAAAACACGTGGTATGGGACATGTGCGTTTGCTATTTCGGTTAATTCCGGACTCGTTAATTGAAATATTTGATGATTTTGTGTGCTTTCGAGCCACTATGAGGACCTTCGGGTCATTTGTTGGACCTTCGGGTCATTTGTTGGGCTTTTCGGGCCACTCTGCGGACCTTCGGGTCAAATACCAGTACTAGACCTTCGGGTCACTCTGCGGACCTCCGGGTCAATCTGATGGGCGCCAAAATTATGTTGAGTACTTGGTAGGCTTCGGCCACTCTGAGATGCACGTGCGGCGAATTAAAAACTCGCCATCTGATGGGATCGATCCAAGCTTTTATGTTGATTTTCTAGTCTTCTTAATTGATTTCTAGATATTTGTTGCTTCCAATTATCTGCAGGTAATTGGATATTTGTTGATATGAGTTCTGATTATCGTTTTTGATAATCAGATATTTGTTGTTTCTAATTATCGCTTGTGATAATTAGATATTTGTTGATATGAGTTCTGATTATCGTTTTTGATAATCAGATATTTGTTGTTTCTAATTATCGCTTGTGATAATTAGATATTTGTTGATATGAGTTCTGATTATCGTTTTTGATAATCAGATATTTGTTGTTTCTAATTATCGCTTGTGATAATTAGATATTTGTTGATATGAGTTCTGATTATCGTTTTTGATAATCAGATATTTGTTGTTTCTAATTATCGCTTGTGATAATTAGATATTTGTTGATATGAGTTCTGATTATCGTTTTTGATAATCAGATATTTGTTGTTTCTAATTATCGCTTGTGATAATTAGATATTAGTTGATATGAGTTCTGATTATCGTTTTTGATAATCGGATATTTGTTGCTTTTAATTATCACTTTAGATAATTAAATAATTGTTGAATTGTTGTTTTAATTATCGCTTTAGATAATTAAATATTTGTTGCTATGAGATTTAATTATCGCTTTAGATAATTAAATATTTGCTGATTTGAGATTTAATTATCGTTTTAGATAATTAAATATTTGCTGATTTGAGATTTAATTATCGCTTTTGATAATTAAATATTTGCTGATTTGAGATTTAATTATCGTTTTAGATAATTAAATATTTACTGATTTGAGATTTAATTATCGCTTTAGATAATTAAATATTTGCTGATTTGAGATTTAATTATCACTTTTGATAATTAAATATTTGCTGATTTGAGATTTAATTATCGCTTTAGATAATTAAATATTTACTGATTTGAGATTTAATTATCGCTTTAGATAATTAAATATTTGCTGATTTGAGATTTAATTATCGCTTTTGATAATTAAATATTTGCTGATTTGAGATTTAATTATCGATTTAGATAATTAAATATTTACTGATTTGAGATTTAATTATCGCTTTAGATAATTAAATATTTGCTGATTTGAGATTTAATTAACGCTTTAGATAATTAAATATTTACTGATTTGAGATTTAATTATCGCTTTAGATAATTAAATATTTGCTGATTTGAGATTTAATTATCGCTTGAGATAATTAAACAATTGTTGCTTTGAGATTTAATTATCGCTTGAGGTAATTAAATAATTGCTGAATTTGAAATTTGATTATCGTTTTTGATAATTGAATATTTGTTTTCTGACTATCGTTTGAGATAAGTAAATAGTTGAGATTTTTGAGATTGGAGTTTCGTCTTTTTCTCTGGAGATTCAGGTGAGTAATTTGATTTACTCACATTCAATTCGTGCTCTGTAGGGGATTTCTGCTCTGTTTTTCCTTCTCTTTTAGTTGCTGGAACTCGATTGTTCTTGCTTTTGTTAGTCGTCTGATTTTGATCCCTGACTCCCACGATGTTGATTCTTTTGATTTGAAGCAGTCGAACCTTTTGATTTCATATCTAGTACTTCCCCTGCTGACATTTGCTTTGCTTATGCACTCGTCATTGCCTTGCTCTTTTGGTTGTTACCTTTTGTCCATTTATCCCCTATGATTGCGTGGACGCAATTTTTATAAGGAGGGGAGTCTGTAACAACCCGGATTTTTGTGCTGATTAATATCGTCGTTAGACGATTAAATCTTGCTGCTAATTGCTGTTTAGGGTTGTAATCAGTTGCAAATTCGTTTAAAAATCTGAGATGGTTAGTTCAACAACATGATTTAACAAAAACAAAACAAATTTGTTTTTAAAAGAAAAGAGAAAAATTGATTTAACATCCCTCCATACCTCAAGTACCCCACCCCATACCCCTCCAAAGTCACGCCCCTCTCTTTTCAATCAGAACCGAAGAAAGTAAACGAACGAAATAAAATGGCGGCATCATCTTCGCCCTCGTCTTCTACAAATTAGAATAACTTCGCCCGTTTTCTCGTTTGCCACGACCTCAGATTTCGATCGATGAAACAGGTGAGTAAATCGACTTACTCACATCTAATTCATGCTTAGTTTGATGCTCAGTAGTTTAATTTGGTTTTGTTGTTGATGATTTCTTTGATGTTCGTTCGTATATACGTATATGCTTGAACTGATCTTCGAGCTTTCGATTATTTTACGAGAATGAGTTTTCTGACTCCTTAAATTCGTGTATATTGATATTTGCTTCTCGAGTTGATTTTGAACTGTGGGTTTGCGTGGTAATCACTGGTTCGAGTCTGACTTTGACGATATTGATTTCGTCTCGGTGATTTCGGCTGTTGCTTTGATTTTCGTTCGTCTCTGGCTATTTCTTTAGTATGGAGCTGTCGACTTCGGTCGTTATTTTGGGTATATGAGATTACATAACTTTAGCCACATCCTCTAGTGGCCCTGCGATTTAATCGATTCTGGGCTTGTTTCTTTTGTTCATCGAATTTTCTGGATTTCACTGATCATTGAATTTGATTTTGTGGCCCCTGTATATATGCAGGAGGCCCTAATTTTATCTGTTGCCTTGACTTGTTCGATTTCCTGGGTCGAACTTGTTGCACACTCCCGAGCTTGTTTTACTGATACATTGAGCTCGTATAGTCTTCATTTAGGGTAGTCTGTACTGCTCATGTTGTATTCATCCCCTGATTGCTTTGTACTTTCGTGGCTAATCATTTGTATACATACATTCATGTATGTATATAGTTGTATGATCATTGGCTGCACTCTGAAATCTTGAGTTGTATTGGTGAACTTCACTTTCATCGTCATCTGTATGTATGCCTTATCATTCACTTGACTATTTGTATACGTACATCGCTCTGATGTTGTCTATGTGATGCATTTGACATTGATACTGTTGTTCAATTTTCTTCCAGTAGTTGCCTTTGCATTCTGTAGTCATGTGTACCTCATTAACACTAGAGTCTGGTTCATGTCTTGAATTTGTTGCACTGAATCTTGATACATTTTGTATTCAATCTGGATCTCGAGTGCTGTTACATGTGGGGTTTTAGTTATGGATTTCTTTGGTACTAGGAAAGTTTGTTGTTCCGTCTGCATTAATATTGGTGCATTCATATCCCTGTCTAATTAGTTCAGATTTGAACTGAACTTGAGTTGCAGTGCTTCATGTTGCAATTGTATATCACTGTGTTGCATTTAGCTTGACTTTGTCATATGCGTACATATTGTTTTTCTTTCGCGTGAAAATCTCGGTATTGATTAAGTTGCTCCGTGATTTTCTTTGACTTGGGTTTCGATCGTTTTACTTTGTTCATTGTTGATTCTGGTAGACTTCAACATTGCCTCTTGTTCGTGTTCTTCCCTGGCCGTGATTTTGTTCTGAGTTGACTTCGAAATATTGGCATCAGTTACTTGATACTGTTAGAGCTTGTTTCTGGTTGTCTTCGACATCGAACTTGATTGTGTGATGTCGATCCTGTTCGACTTTTGCCATACTATTCACTGTTTTTGGTAGCACTTTCGACTGTGTCCATTTGTCTTCGCTTGCATTGTTCACCTTGGGCTTTGACTTTACCATTACCTGACTTCGGCACTGCCTTCATGTAAATGCATGGAAGTGGGGTAGATATAATGGCCACTATGTACATTGTTAGTTTTATATCCCTGTAAATAAATTTTATACATGTGTGACTATACACTCATGTTAACCTGATCTGTAGTAGCTTTGGCTTCACTGTATAGCATATTTGTTCATATTAACAGTGTAGCATCATTGAGTTGATTTTCACTTGATTGGAGCTTTATACTGCCGTCACTTGAAACTGTTTTGTTCAATCTTAGTCTTGACCACTGTGGCATCCCTATGCTCGATTCGAACATGTATGGTTGCGGTTGCTTGAGACAGCCATCCACTTTATTTCGATGTGTACTTGAGGCTTTCATGTCCTTGTAAGTTAGTAAGACTTCAGGTTATATACATTTTGTTGAGGTTACACCATCCAGTTTTGTACTGGTGCCTTCTTTGGTTCTTGAATATTTTTACTGGCCTGGACTTCCTCTGGACCCTGTAGTTTGATTGCAGCTGAGTTGTTCCACTTTTGGTAGGTTGAATTAAGTGGTATTATGGCCTTGCCCTTGGGAATTATATTTGCACCGTCCAGTTTACAGTGCATACCTGTTTTATCCTTGTTTATGCCACTCTTTTGGTTTGTATTTCACTACCATTATTGTGTGGCGAGGCAGTGCACATGTATGTGCGTGTGCACTGCAGCCACCCAAACTTGACAGTTTTGAATTGATATTTCTTTTGTGTCGTGATGCATTGATCTTTTATGCTGTATTGGCGAGGCCGTGCACGCGTGCGTGTACGGCAGCCAATCGAAGTTTTGATGGTTTTAAAGTGATAATTTCAATTGTTTAAATTGATTTGGATTGTTGATATGTTGTTTAACACTGTATAGTGTTATAATTACCGTTATCCAATTCTCGTATCGAGAGTTGGATATACGAGATTCTGTGACTGTTGCCTAATTGATATCTGATTATTATTGCTTCTGTGCACTAATAAACTGGTTTGAATTAGACTGACCTGGGTATTATTTTCTTTTGAATGTAATACTCGGGTCAGACCCGAGTATTTCAGGTTGTAGATTTCTTTCTTTGAGTTGCTGTTCGAGATTGAAGACTTTTCACATCTTCTGAAGTTGTCAGTCATTTTGTAGTAGTCGTGTCATTGTATAGAATGATATGTATTCATGTATATTAGTCGATAATGTACTTGTATATATAACTTCTAGAGTCGACAGTTGTAGTTGTATCATATGTATTGTGTCAACTATGTATTAACTGACATCAGTTATATATATATGAGACTGTTGTTTTTATCTGTGTTCCGCATTTATATTATCTGTGTTATTGTTATATCTAATGTCCTAAACTATTATGAACTATCGTAGTTTGTTTTATACTGATAATTGGGTGTGTCGATGGGAGTAAATAAATGATAGATGAGAAATAAAAAGTATATACCACTCCTATCGAGATAACCAATATTAGTGTAAGGTCAACTACGGATGGTCGCTCCTATCCAGCCTTATTCTTCGTAATAATAGACAGTATTTCTTTTAATACTCTTTGTTATTATGAGCATAGAGGTGGGGCGTCACATATGACTACTTCAAATTAAATTTCAAATAGAGAAAATTTTACTGTAACTTTTTAAATTGTTGAATCAAGAAACAATACAAATATTGTTTTTTTCGAACTGTATAACATCAATTAATCAAAAGTAAAAACAAGAAAGGTTATGTAAAGTAGACAATTGGAAATATTTCATGAATCAGATTTCAAAGAGATCCAGAATCTACATCCTGTCTGCTAAATTAATATGTGATTTATCCAAATACTTCCTAAAAAGTAAATGATATGCAATGTCAAAGGCGAAAACATACCGTGAACAAGAGAAAAGAAACGGCAACTTGAAAAGCTTGTTGAACTAAAACACCTTTGGCCTCCCTAGTTGGAACACTACATCGTGCTGCAATCCAAAAAGAAATAAAAATGGAATGAGTGACAATAATAGGATAAATGTGAAATTAATCTAGAAAAATAAAAGCTGGACCAAGATACTACATAATAAATAGACAGCCTATTCAAATATTTAGCAGAGCGGAGAATGTAAATTCAAATGTACAGTTTAAGAATACAGAAGCATATCCTAGCAATCTCTAAATCAGTGGTTACCTGTTGTACGTGCAGAAAAAATTGACAAAGCATTTTTTAAAATCATAAGTGCAACTGGTGGGGTTTAAATTCCATTTAAAAGCTACAAACGCCTAGGCATATGCTTATAATACACAGACATACGCATGCAGGTGGGCAAATATATACACAAACGGTTAGTTGAAGATGATGAAGGATATGAATTCACTATTGTATTGCATGTGATATAAGAATATGTTATATTTTAGGCGTGGAGTAATTCAATGTGGGCATTGTAAAACAAAAAGTAACAGTGAAAGGCATACTCACACCTAATGTTTTTAGGCCTTCTCAAAAACTCAAAGAAAATTGCCTCTTGTCTATTGTAGGAAAACCACCATTTGTAGAAATTTCCAAACATAATACTCACCTCATATCATAAAAAATGAGTATAGTTCGTTAATGCTTAGCATTAAATTATTCTCTAGAATGAGTGTCAAAGAATTAAGATGTTTGTATAGATTAAACTTATGTTACAAGCACGTAAAGGAAAATTCACAAGCTGACTAAAGAATGATCTTTGATGGTCCATTATTAATCTTATTATTAGTCTGCACATTAAAAAGAATTTTGATCTTGTTATTAATATTCTCTTGGGAAAAAGATATACTAAACCTATTATTTAATTCTTACCCATACATCCATTGCAAAAAGAAAATATTCATAGAAAAAATAAGAAATAATATTGGTAAATATGTTTATCAACTACTAAATTCCACCTCCATTGATTCAAGACTGCCCTATATATTATTGTGTAACTAATAATATTGGATTCGACGATGGAGCGCTGACTGAATCGGAAATTCAGGTTAGAGAAGAAGAAAAGAAATTTTAGGGTTCTTTAATTTTGGTGGAAGAGCTGACTGTGAAGTGAAAATAAGAGGCAGCTTATAGAGTTAACCCGCCTTTCTAAATTTTTAGCGGCAATGATAAAATAGCGTTCGTATAATGAATGTTTTCTTCCGAGGTATTTCATACAGCACTCACCTCAAAAACGCCGATAATAATTGCTGTTACTGAGTTGTTTTCTTGTAATGTTTGGCTTAAAAAGTAAGCTCTTAATAACGATTTAAATGGAAAGTCGATATGTTTACCTGATAAATTTGGTTCTTTCCTCGTTACTTGAATCTGGTTTAGGTTTTGAAACTCCCTTAGGAATATAAGCCTCATAAATCTTGTTTGCACATAAACTCCCCCTAACTTCGATCATGGATTCAACTTCCTCATCGGACTATTCGTCTAGTGTTACCGATAAAACCTGATATTTTCCAGCCAAGTTCAGGATCAAACTAGTAATTGGAGATATCTTTAGCAATGCAATGAATCAAGTAAGTAGCATCAGGTGTGATAAAATGTTGTAAAAGTCAAGGTATTGCATTTTATGAGAGGGTAAAAATATTGCAAATGAGAATTGAGAAGGTTCAAAACATATAAAATGTGAATTGCATTGTTGTTATATTATGATGATACCTTTGATACATGGGCACCAAGACTGGTGTGGACACCACAACAATTAAGGCATATGAACACCCCAATATTTGCCGACCTGTAAAATTAAGGTAACAAGCATTTACTCCTAAATACTATTCCAGTGCCAGGGTTTCTCTTATGTATTGGTGGTACATATGAATGAATTTTTTGACTATGAAAACAAAGGAAAAGTCTCTAAATGCCGAAAATATACGTAAAATTCTAGGACTTGCGCCCATTTTGGATCCGATGCACCACAATCTGCACAAGTGTGATTTTCTCTTTTGGCTAGCAGCTCCTTTAATTTCCTAACATTACGTGCAGCAAATCAAAAGAAACTGAAAATATTTTTAGACTGAAAACCAAATAATAGAAGGAATATTTTGGAAATATAATCTATATTTGTTAGCTTTATTTGATTATATACATCTGGACGTAATTACTCTGTCATATGAATCTATGATTGGGGAATATTTTGTTCTTTTCACCTACCCAAAATAAGAAGCAACTTTTCAAAAGACGAAAACAGAAGAAGAAAAATCTGCCCTATTTAAAACGGTTGAGAACAAAGCACCCCTTATTCAACTGTTTTAATATATATTCTTATTAGACTTTTTGAAGATTTGAACTCCAACAATTAATATGATCAATGACATCTACACCACCTATTTGACCTAAATTACTACAGTACCAGTTTAAACTTAAAATTAATGTTGCATCTGAAGTCATTACACTATAGATTACAAAACAATACCTTGAGTAGGCTTTCTATATTCAAAGTAACGGTTACTCATCTGTATTCTGAATTTTTGAAATAGAACAATTTCTACTTTTACCTGCATCAAGGTTTTAATCTTGGTTAAGAAACTTTCAAATCAGTGTTACTAATATAAAAAACATGATGGTTTGAAACTTCTACAAAGCCGTTACCAATAGAGCATGCATAGACTCCTAATAGTAGTTATGTGGACCTCATATAGGTCCATAAAAGAATCCTGGGGTACGGATGTGATCTTGATCATCAAGAATCTTAATTGACTTATGGTGCTGAAATCATGCAACATGGCTCTTAATTAAAGGCATTTTTGTTTTCTATATTATTTTATAAAGAACAAAAAAACAATAAAAGCAGATAACTAGCACCTAATCGATCAAAATATTCATTACTAATGTAAAATTAAGGGTATTATTCTGTTCATTATTCAGAATTTTGAATTTAATGTGCATGCTTAATCAACAAGCTTGAATAAGTCTCCTCGGACAACACAGCATTGCACATCTTATCAAAATCCAAACTCAGAAGACTGGATAGTCTATAGTCAGAACTGCTGCTACTTGGAAGCTTCAACAATAGTCCAGGATCCTCAGTACAATTAGCATAACTGACTGATACTTGTGTGATCAGACTAACTAATACCTAAAAACTATTTGTTTGTTTTTATATAAACATGAGAAATGAGACTTGTTGGTAAGAACAAGAATTACTTTCCACATCTAAATACAGGTCAACATGTTGGTTAAAAAGCATATTACTTTAAAACATATCAGAAGAAAATTCAACTAATACCGACCTAGTTGTGAAGCCGAACTACAATGAAGCTGAACTACAACCAAGCAATTCAGTACTCCTTTGCTTTACCATCGATGATAATAGTAGGTATACCACACTCCTGCGTATCATTTCATACCTAAATGTGAAGCCAAACTACAACTTTAGTTCACCATCGATAATGATAAGGGAATTATATACAATTTTTTATGCAATTTATAAATGTGAATTGGGCTTTGTCATTGAAAGAAGTTCATATCATTTCATACCCTTCATCAAGTATGTAAAAAGGGCACCTCGATCCTACATAATATGCAGCAAAAAATTTCTTAACTTTTTGTATAAATGTGTCTAACATAAGATACTAAACTGTGAAAATGGACTTTGATTATTTTTGGGCTTTTGAATGATGCAATAGACTAATCATCAGGAATATAATTATATAAATAATAAGTAAATACATTTGAGTATCCAAGAGAGTATCCGACAAACATGTTTGAAGTAAGTTGCAACAGTAGATATAAGAATAAGATTGAATAAATCATACTTGTATCGCTTGTTAAATGATTGTATTACAGATAATTTAGATGGTCCAGGATTGTATTTTTCTATGGTTTTTCTAAACATGTAGTAAGCATGATTGCATTTTATGGTTCAAGCTTCCACGTCCTATAAAGCAGGTTCTTATTTGATGATCCAGAATGTCTTCTTAATTTTACTTCCATAACTTCTTGTTTCATTGTTTACACCGTCAAAGAATCCAACGTCGCTTCAACTTTTAAACAACTTTGACACAAAAAACTTATACAAGTTTGCTACTTAATCTCAAACTAAACTATACTTGGTGATATATTAGTTTTTCATGTCAAGAAATGAGCCCTTATGAAATAAAGATATTTTATGGCTCGTATATATGGTTCAATGGTTTAAATTATCCCGTGAGCATTATAGAACTAGATGAAAAGTAATCCATCATATTGAATGAAAGCTATTCCATGTTGCATAAGATGGGCTTTCCAGCTAATCCGTAGAGTTGATACATGAATGTATTGTTACCTCTAGAATTTATATTTTGATTTAGAAAATTCTTAGAGCACCTTAAATGATTTATGCATGTCATATTATGAAGTCAAAGTAAAAATATAATACCTGATGAAAGGGGATGCCATTACCTTCGTCTATGCCTAAGAGTTCATCCCAATATCTTAGAAATCTCTTTTTGTTAGTACTGCACAGTTCATGAGAGTTGGGTTTTATTATATAGGATAACATGATTTTAAACTTTAGTCCAAAATATCTCAAATAAAATGAAATAAAAGACCGCCACTATAATAACAAGTAAATACGACAAAGATTAACCTTCACTATAATAACAAGTACAAATGATAATCATAGGCATTATTCATATGTCTGGCAATTGAAAGAAAATCAAGGATAGCCTCATTAAGTGAATTACTATAAAAAGAAGGATTTTTACCTTTTAATATTAAACCATTTTATCACAATATCCAATGACTGAAAGTAAAAGTTGTCGGTACAATATAACTAAAATATTACATGAAATCGTTTCTGTCTAAATTCATAATAAATATTATGGTAGGATTTCAAATTAAGTACAAGATCATGCCATGGAAAATTTATTATAATAAAAAAATTGTGTATAGTATCATCAACAAACTATTTAGCCTTATCCTCAGATGCTAAACAATGATTCAAAAGCTTATGCAAGTGCACCTTAGAGTAACTCTATGAGATAATAATGATCTCGCTAAATTAGCTTAGTATAACTTATGCAAGTGCACCTTAACTTACAAGATGTTAGTATAAACCATCATACAAACTAGCTTACTTTGGTTGAAATATAAAAATAAGCAATAAGGAATACCTTTTTGACATTCAATAATCTACAACGATACATGGATGTGTTCTAGTAGTAACTGTTATCAAAAAAAAATTATTGAACAATCTACAAACATAGTATGATTAGATGTTCAAAATCATCAACAACTTCATTCCTAGTCGGTTAGTCGTACAAAGTTATGTCTTTTCTAAAACCATTATCGAGTATAGAATCATCACATACTATTTTGACTCCTAAGCCATACATGGAAATATTACAGTATCACATGTATAAACCTAATACTTGCATATTATGTCCTCCGAAACAACATTCGTAAGAGATTTGTCTTAGGAATTAATTAATTAAAAATTATTCTACAAGAGAATGGAACAAACTTTGACAGTCACAAGTGTACTCCAATGGGATAAAAATCCACTGAAGATTATTTTCTAAACAAGCAATGCACTGAATGCACTTACACACTCAATATGTCTAAGAACTCATTGAATATTCATGGCATGTGAAAAAAATCAGTACAATGGAGCAAAATAATTGAAAACAAACCATATTCAAAGGAAAAAACTAAAACGAAATCAGTACAAGGAGTCTCACTAAAAAACAAACTATTAACAAGCTTTTGAACTAGTAATGAGATGAGTCGATAAGCATTGTTTTGTAAAAATAAACATGCCTAGTAATAAATCAAATAAAAGTGTTTTATTCATCAACTGAAGAACCAAAAGTTACCTATAGCAATTGAACTTTATTAGCAGCTCGACTTCATCGAGTTTTTAGAAAGTCGTTCCGACAATTGATGATCGAACAAAGTTCGACTTAGGGCAATCCATAAATCAGAGTATTTGGAATATGTAAATCGAAATCAAAAAACATAATAAACCTAAAAATTGATGAATTGAATAAAGATAAAAAAAAGGTAATTAGGCTACCTGAAGTATGAACATATAAGTAGGATGACAGTGACTATCAACTCCACTAGAGGAAAATCGAAGGACAGGCGAAATTTGAAGGAAACTGTTGGTGGAGGAGAATAAATGAAGGAGAGATGAGGGAGCGGTAGTTTTGATAGAAGAGGGAAACTGAAATTTTTGGTAAAAGTATAATGAGAGAGGCAGAAGATGATAGACACTGAAACATAAAAGTATTCTCAGCGTTTGAACGCTAATTATTCTCTGAATGAAATAAGTTTTACTGCGTTTAATGTTAAAACGCTGAGAGCAAATGCAATTGAAGTAAGTTTTTGTTGTAGTGTCAGCATCCTCCGCCATCCTCGCGAACGCCGACTTCCACCCATCTACGCGCACGTGAACAGAAACCCAAATCGAGAAACCCTAGAATGTGCTACAACGACCAACTCTATCGCCTACCACCGGCTCTAGGCTCGACCCCCTCCTGCGGCCACGGCGCCCACGCGCCTATGCGAATCTCATCTCTTCGATCGCTCTTCGTTCTTTTTTTTCGATATGATATTTTTCTTTTTCTTTCGGCTATTATCACTACAAGGATATTTCTGTTTAGTGTCGGCCTATAGCCGACTCCGGCCGACTCGAGCCGTCGCTAAAGGTTGACGCTAAACAGGTCGTCGCCAAGTGAAATGGCGACGGCAAAAGCGACGGCAACGTCCCCATATTTAGCGTCGGCTAGAGTTGGCTAGCCGACTCCGGTCGACGCTAAATATAGTCCACGTGTAAAAAAATTGGGTAAAAAACTCCGGCCGACTCCATGCTCCGTCCCCATTTTAAAGTATTCTAGTTGTGTATATTTTGTTCGATTTTAAAATTTTAGATGGGAGAAAGAAAAGGGGGAACAGGTAAGAGGCGTGGTGAACGAGGATATAAGTATGTTTATAACTAAAAATAAATAAATAAATAAATAAAAATATCTAGCTACTAAACACATGAAATTTTCGAACTCCAAACAAAATGTGCCGCCTGGCGTTCATAATGTTTTACCCCCATTCCGAACATAATGGAACAGTTTTGAAAGGCAATTCGATTATACGCAAAAGATAGCTTTTCAAAGTCAATTTATTTTATCGAATTCCTTAAATTGATTTCTACGTGTTTCAAGCTCGCACGTCCAAACGACAAGTTCGATCGCTACGAAATTTGAAATCATATAATAATTCAATATTATAGATCTGATGAAACTAGTTTCGTCGAAATCCGATACAGTCGCCAAAATTGTTATTTTTACTCGTCAATTAATATATAAAATTTCCAAATTCTAATTATTCACATTTTAAGTCCAATTTTGAAAGTAAATGATCTTCATTCATATTTATATAAAATTTAAATCAACTTCCGAAATCATTTTCATTCATATTAAATTCAAAATTAAATTATTCAAATAATTTTCAATATTAAATTTAAACAATTCAATTATCTAATACTTACAGCATAAATAAAACAATTTAATTACCCATTACAACAATGCTAATAATTCATAAAATTTTATTTTTAACCATTTTTATTTAATAATTATATCAAATTCTATAATTTAAAACAGTTAAAAATACGGATCGTTGCAAATTCCACACGTCTAATTTGTAACCCAGCATCATTGAATCTAATTCGAGAAAAACATTTCTTTAATACATACACACGAGGAAGTCAAGTCAAATTCCACACGTCTAATTTGTAGCCCCAGCATTATTGAATCTATTATATCATCTTGTATAATCAATCTTCATACAGATGCTCTAAAATTCATGATCAATATTGCAACTCAAAACTCTTTAGAGGAAGAAAACAGTTAAAGAGATCAAGAAACTTTAGAGAAGGAAAAGTTGATATGACACTGTTGATTCCAATATATATGTTCATGTTGTCACTTACAATCACAGCAGCTGGTCAGTCCAATAACATTCTTCATCCGCAGTGTGAAGAAAAATGTGGGAATTACAGCATCCCATATCCCTTTGGCATCGGACCTTACTGCTCCAGGAACTCAGATTTCGATATTGTATGCAAAAGGAATGGAGATGGAATTCAGTACCCACATTTAGCAGATAAAGACATAGCAGTGTTTGATTTCTCACTGCAGCAGCATCAACTCACTGCCCTAAAACACGTATCTTACGACTGCTATAACAGATCCGGGCTTGCAGACCGATCCTTAAACTTGGAGCCTGACCTACGAGGGAGTCCCTTTGTGATATCAGCAACCCATAACAAATTTACGTCAATTGGATGCAACACTATTGCATTCATCAGTTCGGGTTTAGATAGCAGCTCATATAATGCTGGTTGCATGGCCTTTTGCAAGACCTCTAACAAGAGCATTGGATATGATAACTGGATGGAGAGCGGGGCTTGCACGGGTACTGGTTGTTGCCAGACTTCTCTACCTAAACACCTCCAGGCTTTTTCCCCGTATTTTGCAAACAGAAGCGTTGGAGATGATACTTGGATGTGGAATCGTTGCAGTTATTCATTTGTTGTGGATCAAGATTGGTTCACTTTTAATGTATCTTACCTCCATGGAGATTTATTTATCCAAAAGTATAGGGCAGGTGTCCCAATGGTTTTGGAATGGGTAGCAGGAACCGAATCGTGTGTTTTACGGCACAGAGAAATAAAACATCGTATGCATGCCAAGCAAGAAATAGCCAGTGTATTGATTTGCCATCAAAGGGTTATGTCTGCAATTGTACTAAAGGTTATGAAGGTAATCCATATCTTCAAGATGGCTGTCATGGTAAGTTAGCCTTGTTTAGATTTTATGGATTTATTTTCCGAGTACAAAGACAAACCATAACTACTATAATCTTGGTTGAAATTTTTAGATTTACTCTAGCATTATCATTCTGTTCACTCTTCATCCTCCAAAACAAATACGAGATTTTCATCAAATACAAATTTATCAATCAACTTACAAAGAGAGATGATTGCATTGTTGAACATCAGATTGAAGAGTAGGAAAGGGATAATTCCAACCCCAACAATGAAGCATGAACTATTTGTAGGAAAGGTGTAGGAAATTTCCTACACCAAAATTATAATGTAGAAAAGACATAGATAATCTCCTACGTCATTTCCACGTCCCCATTAATTTTCCACAAATCCAGACTGACGTAGGAAAGACGTAGGAAATTCCCTACATAAAATTTTACCGTAGGAAAGGCATAGAAAATTTTCCACGCCATCCATACGCCTTAGCACAACGAAAATATTTTTTAAAAACCTTAGCACAATTTTTTTTTTTTTTTTTTTTTTAATTTCACCATGTACGTATCCTCCTAACCCCCCATTATTCAACAGAAAAAAAACCCTAGTCCTCATTCGCTAAGCTCTTCTTCACGCATTGGACAAAAAAAACATTTCAGAAAATGGCGGCGAGGCTAATCCCCAAATCACAAAATAAAATCAGATGAGGCGATGCTGGAGCCAGCTCGATGAGGCGATGTTGAAGGCAGCTCGACGCATGACCTGGGGAAAGGCTTGCAAATCTGCTCCGGCCACCGGCGGTGTCAAGAAGCCTCACCGTTTCAGGCCAGGAACCCGTCTTGCTATGTGAAATCCGTAAGTACTAGAAAAGCCCTGAATTTTGATAAGGAAACTCCCGTTTCAGAGGTTGGTTGTGGAAAATGGTTAATAATAATGAATCGTTATGGAAAACTTGCGCGATAAACGAATACTATAATGGCAATTTTGTAAGGGGCACTGCTATTCCTAATTACCGTTCAATATTTTGGAAATCGGTTTTGAAGTTGCAATAGTTTTTCAACATTTGCTTGAGGTGGAATTTTAGAAATGGTGAAAATATATTGTTTTGGCATCATACATGGTTTACTGATATACCCTTGAAACAATGTTTCCTGCATTTATTCTGAATATCGCCTAAGGATGCTAAAATAAATGGATTATATACTACTATAGGAACTGAGTTTAACTGGAATTTGTTGTTTAATAGAATTATAGAAGGGGATTGCTAAATTCAATACATGAACTTGATTAGGTTACTATATAAGGTTAACGTAGATGATGGTAGGGATGAAGCAGTATGGTGTTTATAATCAAAGAAGAATTTACGGTACATTCAATTTATAGACTTCTAAAATTTAGTGCAACAAGAGTGAATTATCAAAAAGCTTTACGGAAAAATCATTTTCCACCAAAGGTTAAGCTCCATATGGGCTTATGGTCAATGGTAAACTGAACACTTTTGCAATGTTGAAGCATAAGAATATGGATGTGGATAAATCGTGTGTATTCTGCAACTTAAGAGAAGAAGATGTTGATCATTTATACTTCACCTGTCCATTTACTTTCATTCTATGGATTAGCCATCTTCAAAAACTACAGTTCAACATACTGCCCCAGTTTCTCAACCAACTCTTGTATTGGGAAAAAGACAAGAAGCTTGATCCTTTGTTGCTAAATTTCAGTCTGACTGTATATTTTGTTTCAGTGTATTTTGTAATGTCATGTTAATGTTGCGTATGAAAAACGAAGTGTTGTGGGATTGTTTTTGTTTTGTTCAGGTTCTTCTATGGCTAGATGGATCAAGATCACAATGGTTCCTACACCAAGTAATTTTATGAGGGAAAAGTTTCATTCAGAATTTTGTATGTTAGGCCAAAGATCACAATGGTTCCTACACCAAGTAATTTTTCATTTTTTTTCCATTATTCATCTTTTTTTTCTTGTTTTTTTTCAAAAAGATACTCAGGCAGTATACATCATAAATATTTTTCTGAATTTTATTTCTAGCGGGGAATTACCTTCATGTTTCAAAAGTGTGCGATGAGATTGTTTCTGCATACATGAAAGAAATAGAGGAAACAATCCGGCTATCTTTACGAGTAAAACTGTAGAAGTCACTGTTCCTCGGGCTATTGTACCCTCCATATATGGAGAAGGCGGAAATTGCTTGAGGCGGATCTGCGAGGTCATGTTTTATGTTTGTCAACTTTAACTAATGGTGAATTTTCTATTGAATTATTTTAGTTGTTTCTTTTAGATTTCTGAAGCAAACATTACCATCACTGAGTCTGAACCCGGTGCTGTTGAGACTTCATTATAATTGCTGGTACCCTGGAGCAGACATGCTGCACAGAGCCTTATCCAGGCATTTGTGCTTAGTGAGACTGCCATTGCTTGATTTTTTGTAACTGAAGGTAAAATAAATTTGTGTCTTCAAACTAAGTTTTAATATATATAAACGTTATCACCCAATCATCTCTCAATCTAACCTAGTTTTATATATGTATATTTTTTTTTGCATTGAACCATATTTGACTCTCACTTCAATTATTACATTCAAAGAAGAGTTGTTCGGTTTCAGAATTGCTTTGTTAGATTATGTCCATAGTCATATGATTTTTATTTAGATTATGTCCATAGTCATATGATTTTTATTTAGATTATGTCCATAGTCATATGATTTTTATCTTTTTTCAAATATTTGATTCATTTATTGAGATTATTGTTGCGTGCAATTAGCTTATGCATTTATTTAGTATAAAATTTCAGTTTGTGCAGTTCTCTTTTACACGTAATTAATAAAGTTAGGATATAAGTCCAAGTTTAAGATCTGAACCTCCAACGTAAGGTAAGGTACAGTTTCAAGGACCAATGTTTGAACTGCATAAATCAAAACTTTCGTCATTGCCATTATATAATGATGATGAGTAAACAATGTCTATTTTCTTAAACTAATAATTTGGGACTAACAATTAATTAATATCGACAGTTGGATTTTATCTTCAATGTAGCAGTATTCATATTTGCTATTTTACGTTGTATCCTCTTTATTTCTCGAGTACAAATTTTTTCCACTTTCATCGTTATGGAAATGTTGACGTTTGACAAGTTTATAGATCGTTTTCGCATTCTCTTACCTGATGCAGCAAATGGAAGGTACTATATACTACATAGGAAAACCATAAATGGATAAAATAACGGTTTCTTTGGATTTTTGTACTATTCTTAATTGATTTTTCTTCTTCTTCATTCTTACTTACTGTGGCAGTCCTGATGAAGTTGCTATTGCAAAAAAGCTGTTGGAAGCATTTGGACTTGAAGGATATCAGGTAAACAATAGAAAGCACATAAAATAAATATTATTATAATCTAATTTGGTTATTCAAATTATTGAAGAAACAATAAAGCAGAAATACAAAGACGCCACTTATAGCATCAATAAGGGAGAAGTACAGACTAGAGCCGAACTAGGGGAAAATGTGGAGCGTCAAGAAGGGGAGATTCAAATGCTAAAGATGCAGTATGAACAACTCACTGGGATTCTTCGACGGCAATTTGATGGAGAGTTGAATGATCATCATAAGGGATGAGGGTATTTTTTATTCTTAATGGTAACTGTATGATGTCATGTACCATGAACATATTATCGTATTATTTTGACATATAAGAACTTGATTAATATTGTTTGAATTTGTAATATGAATGAGATATTTGTTTTTTGAATTAAAGATGAATGATTTGATGTTAATCTTTTTGTTAGAAGTGTATATATGTGCAATAAGTTTATTTTAATTTCTATTTAATATGGTGAAATGAAACACAATAGTAATATATCAAAATTGCTTCAGAAAAGGCGTAGGAAATTCCCTGGTAAAGGGAATATTGATGCGGCAAAAAGTCATGTGCATGACGTAGGAAAAATATAGGTAAAACAAGCGTAGGTAAACCGTAGCTAAATGAATGACGTAGAAAAAAACGTGGGAAATGTAATATTTAAGAATGCTGTAGGGAAAGCGTACGAAAACAAGGCATAGGGAAGACGTAGGTAAACGAATGACGTAGGAAAGACGTGGGTAACGAAAGAAGTAAAAATGTCGTAGCAAAACCGTAGGAATAATGAGGCGTAGGGAAGACGTAGAAAAATCATGGCGTAGGGAAGACGTAGGAAACAACCCAACGGATGACGTAGGTAAAGCGTATGTATTTTATTAGCTACACAAGTTTTACCTACGCCAAAATTGACGTAGGGGTTACGTAGTTACTGCATTTACCTACGTCCCGCCTACGCCATTTTGACGTAGGTAAATCGCAGTTTTCTTGTAGTGGACGTATATTAAGATATACATCTTTCAAGGTTTACGTGAAAAGATGATTAATCTGGGTCTTAAAATTTTTTTTTAACTGAAGTTAATTAAAATGCAATCAAAGGGTTTTAGTTTATTTTATTGTAGGGGTTTTTTTTGCTAGACTTATTGGTGGCATCATTTTTTAAGTGTAGAATAAAATATATGAGTACTCTTCTCGGCGAATTGAGGATATCTCATTTTTTTCTCAAAAAAATTAAAAAATTAACAAATTAAAATAAAATAAAATAAAAAAGTGTTAAAATGGGTTGAGTTTAAACATAAACTACAAATTATAATCCATGCGTCTAACAAAAAAGGTTAAATATTTGATTTTGACACATTAATTACTGGTTAATAAAAATGCAATTACCAGACATGCTGAGTAATTATCGAATATCATATGATTTTGTACCTTTTTTATTCTGTGTGCGCCTTGATGTTGTTCACATATATGCTTGTACAGATAAATATATTCAACTTTGAGTGTCTCCTCCAGCACTGGTAATATGGACTAAACCCATAAGCAAGGGATTAATTACTGACCCCATTAAGATCATTTGATCAATGATCTAGTATACTTCAAATAAATGAAGTATTCGGTGCAACTGTAATAATTGCTTGTAATATCCCTGCTTGGTTTTGACCATAGCAGGAACTAAACTCTGTGATTCATGGTTATATAATATTATATATGTTATAATCTTTTGCGTTGTGTGTGTGTGTACACAGTTTAGTCTTCAGTACATAACATTATTTGTATGTCCAGATATTGATGAATGTAAGGGAAATTATCCTTGTAAAGGCATATGCACGAACAATGAAGGCAGTTACACTTTCTCGCGCTTACATATTATACAGGAAATTTCCCTCAAAGACAGTTTTTAGGGCTTTTTTTAAAAGTAGGACGGTCCGCTAATAATTTTTTCTAAAGGACAAATTATCGTTTTTTCTTTCCAGCCCACTTTCGCACGCTTCTTCTTCTTCCTTTCGATCAAAATTTTCAGTCGCGATCAAATATCTCTCTCGCAATAAAAATATCGATCTACTTCGTTCGGTTATTTCAATTTCGTCATTCTGAAAATTATAGTTCATCGATCATTTTTTTCTTACGCGCGTTTTGTTGATCTCGTTCTTTTTATATTTGCACCGTGATCTCGTTTTTCTTCAAATTGTATTAATTAGGTATGCTTATATTACTATATTTTTTGTTGTTTTTCTATTCGAGTTAAAAAAATTTGACCGTGATTTCTAATTGTGTTCATTTTTACAACCGATATGTAGTGTTGTTGTTCTCATTGTTTGTTCGTTTGTCTATGGCAAATTGTGGAAGTAGCAGCAGGTTTTTTTATTATTATTCGTTTCTTTATGCAGTGTTGTATTTTAATTTGCTTTTCATTTAATTTATCTTGCATTAATATTGGGATGATTAGAAAAGTATTATTGCTTGGGTTGTATATAAAGTTGTGATAGAGTGGAAAAATATTATATTTTAGGTTTAGTTTTTGGGTATCATTTTTATTTTTTCTTAGTATCATTTTTTTATTATCAGTAACTAGGTATCAGTTTTGTATACGGTAGGTATCAGTTTTGTGAAATTGAAAAATTAAAGTTCTAAATTGAACATACTTTTACTAATGTTTATTTTTTATTTTTTTTGGCAGTGGGGATAACAGTCTTCATTGTCTGTTTGTGTTGAATAATAACACTTTTAGCACTTGATTGTCGATCGATTGCTCTTTGTATGATTTGAAGAATGAGATATCAAGCCACCAAAGGAGAAACGTGGCGCTGGTAGACCATCAGTCAAGCGCAAAGGAGGATTTTCATACTTTCAGAACAAGTAAAACAGATGTGACGAGTGCAAGCAGTTTGGTCATAATAAACGGAATTGTCAAGCTTCGAATAGGATATGATTTGATTTTACATTTTGAATTTGTTCAGATTAATAAGTGGATGTGTGACTTGTTTTGGTGGTTTATTGTAATTGAACCTTTTGATATTAGTTTGTATTCAGTATAGCATATTATCAAATTGATTTTAATTTCAGGTATTTACTATAACTGATAATATCAGTTTTAGTATAAGTTATATGGTTTTACAGTATCAGTTCTGGTGTTTGTTTTTACAAGTTTTGGTATCAGTATTAGTTTTTATAGTATTAGTTTTTACAGTATTAGTTTTTACAGTATCAGTTTTTACAAGTATCAGTTTTTACAAGTTTTGGTATCAGTTTATACAATATCAGTATCAGTTAGCTTGGTTGTAGATAATGTTTGTTTGATTGGATATAAATGACTTTAGTATCATTTTTGGTTTGTTTTTAGTATCAGTTTCGTGTATTATAATACGTGCTAGAATTGACACCAGTACTAATAAATAATTAGAATGATATCTAATGTTAGCAAAAACTAACATCAGCACTAATTGTTGTTTCATAAAGTATGTTGAGTGTCAATTTTAGCAAAACTGATACTATTAGTCATAAGAACTGATACTCAATTACTGTTTTGTATTGAAATATGATATGAAATTTGATAATATCAGTATACAACTGATAGTTGCATCATAAAACTGATAATACTGTGGGATCCATAGCTTCATGATAGAACTTACACTATACAATCTTGTTATAATATAAACAACAGGAAAAGAAAAGAACACCAACCACAACATATCATTCCAGGAGATCAATATTGTTTTTACAAGTAAGAGCAGCATTGTTTTTAGAACAGAACATCATTACTTCATAAGTACCAAATTGCAACAGAACATCATTACTTCACAAATACAAATTTCAACAGAATTATACTACTTTACAAGTACCAAATTTAATTGTGAAACAACACAATGTGAATTCAGTTCTTTTCTTTTCTTTCTTCTTCTAAGCTTGACATGTATTTAGACAGACTCCAGCAATGTTCATCATCTGTCAATATTGCATGTACAATATTTGCTCTTGTGGATAATATTTTCTTCTTTTCAAGTTTTATTTGTATTCTTGTTTTGTTCAATGAAATGTTGAATATCATTACAAATATTCCACAGTCAAGCCTGTTGAAACCAAAATGTAATGTTAGTATCAGTTTGCATAAGTTGTATTATCAGATTTATAATTAATACAAAACATTGAATTTCAGAGATAATGGTACAAGCATATATTATGCTTTGAATTAAAATATTTAACAGTTTTACTAGCACACTTAGTATCAATTTCTGTATGAATTTTTGTGTTTGTAGTTATTACTTTAAGATATATTTGCTAAATATTTTGTTTTATTTTTTATTATGTAGGTATCAGTTTTGTTTCTGTAGGTATAAGTTTCTTTTATGTAGGTATCAGTTTTGTTTATGGAGGTATCGGTTTCTTTTATGTATGTTAGAGAACCTCGTATTATCACAAAACCAATTGGTGATGTGAAGGGAGGTCTCTTAGTATTTATGCAGAATTCATATCTCTATTAATAGTTGGCTTGGAAGCGCAAACTTTTGGTCCGACCGTGAACTTCCCAAAATACCATTTACTCATATATAATTTAATTATTATATATTATTCCACATACAGGTACCTAAAAAGAATCGGTAAAATCCTAATCAAATGCAGATGTGATTCATATTATTTTTAGCCTGTTCTAGGTTAGACTGAAACTATTCAAACTAAGTTAAAACAGTTAAATTTCTTTACAAATTCAAACTATTTGTTTATGCTTTAAAATATGATCTAACAAATAAATATCATTTAAACAAATAAACATCATTTATAAATTCGTTGTTTATTAATTAATAATATAAATAAAATTGAAACTAACAACAAATTTCATTGTTGCAACTTAGAAATAAAAATTTAAATTAACTACATATGATTTCAACGTAAAAACATGGCTAAATATTTTTGCAAATCATTTTCTCTTGAATGTGTTAATCATATATAAATTGTAGAAGAACAATTCACACACAAAGCACATGCCATCATCACGCGTGAAGCGCGTGCCGTAACGCTCGTTGTAAATTACCCGATGTGGGACTAATCTCAACACGCCCCCGCACGTGTGGCGTTTCATCAGCCAAACACGTGGACATTCATTGAGGGTGACGTGTGACACAATTAAACCTTGCTCTGATACCATGTTAGAGAACCTCGTATTATCACAAAACCAATTGGTGATGTGAAGGGAGGTCTCTTAGTATTTATGCAGAATTCATATTGTAAATTACCCGATGTGGGACTAATCTCAACAATGTAGGTATCAATTTTCTTTCTATAGCAACTCTTTATTCTGAACTAGATGTTTATGATTGAGAGATAATATATTTTAATAATTTTGTTATGATTCAAATTGTGTTGGTATAAAGCATCCAAATTGTGTTGATGTTTTTTACATTCTTTCATCAGAATTTTCTCTTCATGAAAAACTCTAAAGAAATTGTAGAAAGGAGTGCTCTTCAATATGTCCATCTGCGTTTTGGATAGAGCATTTTTTGTTTTATCATTTTCACCATTTTGAATACTGCTTGCAATCCACTTTTATAAGCAGTTTCATGCTTTTTGTCTTCGGATTTTGATACTTTCTGCAGATCTGTTTGTGATATGTCTTTAATGCATTTTGGATGTGGATTAACAAAATCATCATCATCCTATTATTTCAAAATAAAGACTATAAGTAATTTGTGAAACAAATTATGTTGAAACATAACAATAAGTTGGGTATTAGCTGCAGTGAAATATTTTCAATGAAATATATAATGATTTTAAGTTTGCAGTAACTAGGTATCAGTTTGCAATAACTAGGTATCAATTTGTACTAAGTAGGTATCAGTTTTCTGTAAGTAGGTATCATTTTTTTCAAGTAGGTATCATTTTTTTGTAAGTAGGTATCAATTTTTTGTAAGTACCAGATTGCAACTAAATGATATTGACTACTATTTTACCAAACGATTTACACTAAATGATACTGACTATTTTTTGTTGTAAGTAGGTATCAGTTTGTTGTAATTATCAGTCTTTTCTTTTACCAAATGATTTACAGGTATTATTTTTACAATATCTATTATGCTATAAAGTTCTAATGCTTTTAATTTTACCGAATTTAGTTGTTCTTCTTCCGACTCTTCATCTGCAACTTTTTTGCCTTCTTCTTTCTGAGATTTTTCCTGTTTAACATTTTTTATAATATTAGAATACATTTAACAATATGAAATTGTTAGTGTTAGTTTCATAATTTTGTAATTTCAGTTACCTCAGTTTCTGTTTGAATTTTCTTTTAAATCTTTTTTTCATTGTTTTGTTCTTTGTTCTCTTTTTTGCATATTTTCTTCAATTATTTTCTCTACAACTATTTGTTGCTGCATGTTCTCTTCTTTATTATGTGCAAAAAAATTCAATGTTACTATAATAAAATTATACTAACTTTGTTATACTTGATTTTATAGTATCAGTAACATTCTCTGGTATACTTTCTCTTATTTCTGGTCTGCTTTCAATTACCGTATTTTTTTAATGTCTTCTTTTTGTTCTTTTTTCTCTATTTTGCTTTTCCACTTCTACTGATGTAGGTTTTTTAAGTTTTAACTTGCCTTTTCCCTTTATTGTCTTTCCTGTCATTTCCACTAGAGATAGTTTTTCCTCTTCTATCATTGCGTTTTCTTCTTGAATATCTGCTGTTGGAAGTGATTCGACATTTCGATTTTCACTTTGTTTCTTCACTTCCGACGTAGTTAGGTTTTCATCGACTGTCATTGTTGTGCTCGTTGTTCATTGACTGTCGATTTTTGAGGTTCTGTTGGAGATGTAGATTTGTTTCTGGTTTGTCGTGCCATTTTTTCTTTCGAGCAAAACTTTCGTCAAATTCTGAGTGAAAAGAAGGAGGAGGAAGACGAACGAAATACTTTGTTTTGTTTGAAATTGTATCTGGACTTTGGGCTTTGTCCTTACGGTAAAAATTTTATGCGCGTGTCCTTGTGACTAATTATTTACTTTAATTTGTCATTTAAAATTTTTTCCCCTATAATATTATATATGTTATAATCTTTTGTGTTGTGTGTGTGTACACAGATTAGTCTTCAGTACATAACATTATTTGTATGTCCAGATATTGATGAATGTAAGGGAAATTATCCTTGTAAAGGCATATGCACGAACAATGAAGGCAGTTACACTTGTATATGCAAGGAAGGTTATTCTAGCGACGATCCTAAAAGTATTAATTGCACTAAAACAATGATTCTGGAGAAACAAATGGAGTTAATTTGACAGTAGAGTTGACTCTCGGTAAGCAATATAGTAACAAATTTTATGCAATGTATTATCTTATTCTCTCACAGGTAAATGACGAATCCTGAAGGTAAACCTGTTTGCTATCATGCACTATAAACTTGCAATAATTCATTTAATTGTTTTCTTGTTTCTTAATCAATTTGGATAGTCGATAGAAAACTCATTTATTTATTTCTTTGGATTCTGCACTAGAATTCAAGGTGATCATGCAAAATATGACTATTAGAACTTGTAAGAGGTATTGATATCTTAAGGTATGAGTGGTATACCTAACATTACATTCATACAAGAGGCCAGCCCAATAAACATAATGCTGTTTCTCTTGCTGTAAATATTCCTGATGAACTCTTAATAACATTAATAACACTGTTCTGGTTCCATCAATTGCAGGAATTGGCATAGGTATCATTTCGTTACTTACATCAAGCTTTTGGATATACATGGTGCGGGAGAAAAGAAAGCTTTCTCAAGAAAAAGAGAAGTTTTTCAGGCAAAATGGAGGTTTGCTGCTGTATGAAGAACTCAGAAATAGACGAGAATCACCGGCGTTCAAAATATTCAAAAAAGAAGAGGTAGAAAAGGCAACAAACAATTTTGATAAAAACTTAATCCTTGGACTCGGAGGCCAGGGAACTGTTTATCAGGGAACTCTAGACAATAATATGACAGTGGCAATAAAGAAGGCAAAAACGATAGATGAAAGCCAAAAGGAAGGGTTCATAAAAGAAATTTTAATTCTTTCTCAGATCAACCATAACAACATAGTTAAGCTTTTGGGTTGTTGCTTAGAGGTTGAAGTCCCTATGCTGGTTTATGAATTTGTCTTTAATGGAACTCTACATGACTATATTCATAACAACAGCAAACAAACAATTTCTTTGGATATACGTATACGAATTGCAGCAGAATCAGCAGAAGCACTTGCTTATTTGCATTCGTCGGCCTCACCTCCTATTCTTCATAGAGATGTAAAATCATCTAATATATTGATTAATGAGAATTACATAGCAAAGGTATCTGACTTCGGAGCATCTATTATAGTCGCGAATGATGAAGTGCAATTGGCAACGGTCATACAAGGGACATATGGTTATCTGGATCCGGAATACGTGCAAACATATGTATTTACAGAAAAAAGTGATGTGTATAGTTTTGGAGTAGTGCTTCTTGAATTGCTTACAAGGAAGCCAGCATATCGTTTTGCAGGATCAGAAAATGAAAAAACTCTTGCATCGATATTTCTTGCATTGGTGAAACAGGGACAGATGGTCAAATTTCTGGATAACCAATTGGTCAGTGAAGGAAAAATGGAAGTAGTTCATGAAATCTCGGAGCTTACAAGACAATGTGTGAGCATGAAGGCAGAAGAGCGACCCACTATGAAAGAAGTAGCAGAAGACCTTCAAAGGATAAGAAGATACTGGCAATGCATGGGCTCAGCATAGTCAAAATGAAGCTGATAGCATGCTATCAAAAAGGTATGACAGCAGTACTGCTGTAGATGCAGTCGAGTTTTATAGTACAGATAACACATGAGAGCTCTAAATGTTGAGGATGAACGATGATTTTTTGCCAGTGACTTTTTGATTACATTATACATGAGAGCTCTAAATGTAGAGCTCTACAGCTACGACAACAGTCTTTTAAGTTGAATTGTTGTTTAATGAAATGGAAGAAGAATTCTAATGCTAGTGATTTTTTTGCGAAGTTTGAGTTTTAATTGTAATGTAATCTAATATTCTGTTGATATTGTTGTATTTTCTGATTACTTTATATTACACAATATATAAAAAGTGGAAATTAGCCACAAGGGGCGCCTCTTTATCAAGTGCAATTAGTTTCTAGGACACACTACTGAAATAATTACTTTTAAGGACAAAATGCAAAATAATTAGTTTCTAAGACCTAAAATCCAATAAAATTATGTCCGTGAAAGTAATTGGACTGCTGACTTTGTCCTTAAAAGTAATTATTCTGCTGACTTTGGTCTTGAAATTAATTTCTGTGGATGTGTGTCCTAGAAACTAATTGGACTGCAATGTTTGTCCTTCTGGTGAAATGCCCCATATAAAAATGTATCTGTATCTTGTAATATATTGAACCGCATGGCGCATACGGTAGCATTGCTCAAGTCCGCATTATATTAGGCCTATCCCACTAGACATCTCTTTGCTGCAACCTATATATAAACATGATCAAATGATCATCTCTGTAACAATTATTCTGAGATAATAAATCAGCTTTCTCTCATTTCAATTTCCGCATTATCTTTTACATGGTATCAGAGCACAAAAAATGTCCAACGACAGTCTACTAGTGTTGCTCTCTCCTCTCAGATCATAGATTTGCAGCAATCTAGTTATCATCACAGAGGGAGTTTCTCTTTTACTCCTTTATCTCATATTTTTCTTTACTTTCATCTATTCAATACATTGAATACATCATTGAACCATATCAAGAAAAGCATCAGATCTTTCATCACCTACTTTTCTTGATTGCTCTCTGTATTTTTTGTTTTCTACCCTACAAACTACTGTAATACTCTCTTTTATTCATCATAATAAGACATGCCTAGAGAATTTATTCTCTGGCTGCTTACTATTCTTTGAAATTCATCACTGAAATTATCAAGAAATCAGTCAATTCATCATCCAATTTCTTGACAATTCTCTGAATTTTTTCTTCTTTTCATTATCAACTCACTACAGTTTTTGTTCATCACAGAGCTGTTTTTCTTGCAAACAGCTCTCAGAAACTATATCTTTTCCTCATCATTTCAAGATAGTCAGTGACATACCTGAGTGTCTTGGACATCTCTTATAATTCAAGATTCACTTACAATATTATATTTCTGATTTTTCTCCAATCTTGATATCATCATGAATGACGGTGATACTGGAAACAGCAGTTCTTCGTTGCTTCCCACTTCTACCTCTACGCAACAACAAATCAATGAAAACCTATCCAAAATCTTGATTGCCCAAAAAATCAAACAATATCCAGCCAATTAGATGAATCCAATTTCCTTTTTTGGAAATTTCAGATTATCACTACTGTAAGAGGATATGGGTTGGAAGATTATCTTCTTGGTACAAAAGTTATGCCAGATCAATTCTCTACAGATAATGAAGCAAAAAGCATCACAAACAGAGAGTATATCATATACAATAGACAAGATAACTAGTTGAGTTCTTGGCTCTTATCCTCTATCAATTCAAGTTTATTGCCTCAACCGATAGGATGTAAAAATTCTCATGAAATCTGGTCAACTGTTGAATAAATATTCAGTGCTCAATCGGCTACCAAAATCATGTTCTACAGAAAGAAATTACAAAATGTAAAGAAGGGGACAATGCCAATGAGAGAATACTTAACCAAAGTCAAATCATTATGTGATCAATTAGCTGCTACTGGCCATAGTGTTTCGGATTCAGAACAAGTTTTATTCACCTTAAGTGGTCTTGATGATGAATACGAGTCAGTTGTAGTAGTTATCTCTTCAAGAGATACCACTCCATCCCTCCAATATCACTACGCCATAAATGACCTTCTGCAACATTTTTGCAAGGTGTTGCCAGCTAAAATGTTGCGATAGATATAAAATTTTGGTCCTACTGCAACGTTGTATTTATGGTGTTACCTTAGCCATAAAAATGTGTTGCTCTAGCTAAAAAAGTGTAACACGATGCAACATTTTTATATAGTGTTGCTATAGATGTATTCAGATTAAAAAATTAATAAAATTAGCAATCCGCGTGAATACGATCCAACGGTCTACATTTAATCCGATTGTTAAACTGGATCACCGCTACAATTTGCCCCAAATTTTCATTTTCCCGCTTTACTTTTCATACCATTTTCATTCTCACCTCCAATTTCCAAATCCCTAATTTCGTTTTCCATTACATTTCTATTCAATCTCTAACGGCACCGAAGCCTTTCCCGGCCTGATTCCCGTCTTCCCTTCCCTCACCTTCCCCAATCACTATTCCATCGCCACCGGCCTCTACCCCCCTCACCACGGCATCGCCAACAATAAGTTCACTGATCCCGATACGTCCAAAACCTTCGACAAAAGCGACCACGACCCCAAATGATGGCTCGGCGAACCCATCTGGGAGACCGTCGCAAACCACGAACTTCCTGCGGCCGTCTACTTTTGGGCAGGTGGCGAAGTTGAAAAATGGCAACTGGACTTGTCCAGATCTGTTTTGCCCTGCGTACAATAAGTCTGTAGCATTTGAGGATAGGGTCTATGCTGTGTTAGGGTATTTCGATTTACCAGCTGACGAGGTTCCAGTTTTTACCGCAGTTTACTTTTCAGACCCGGATAGTCAAGGACATGTGTTTGGACCGGATCATGCGGCCATAACTGAAGCGGTTGCACATTTGGATGATGTTTTGGCCAGGTTGATTGAAGGGTTGGAGAAGAGAGGGGTGTTTCAGGAAGTTCATATTGTTGTAGTTGGCGACCATGGAATGGCTGCTGTTTGTGATGAGAAGTTTGTGTATTTGGAGGATTTGAAGCCATGGATTGATATACCAGAAAATTGGGTGCAGTCAAAGTATCAGGTGTTGTCTATTAGACCGGATTAGGATAATGTGAACTTGGAAGAAGTTGTGCTTAGAATGAATAAAGGTTTGAGTTCTGGCAAAGTTGAAAATGGGCAGAGGTTGAGGGTTTATTTAAAGGAGGACTTGCCTAAGAGGACACAACTTCGTTTTCTCTTCGCTCTTATGAGTTTAGATTTGGATGCGGTGAGAAGATAGGCAGTGGCGATGTGTCTGGATGCGGTCGGTGAAGTGATGTAGCGGGCTATGGTTGTTCCAGTTAATGGTATGATGCAGAGTCGATGCTATCATTGGGTGAATGAAGTAGATCTGAAGCTTGAAATCACCATTGTATGATGGGTATGAATTGTAATTGAATTGAATTGAATTTATATGAATTGTAATGCTTGAGTAAATGAGTTTGGTTTTTCTTTTGTAGGCTAATGATGGTCCCAATCTGATGAAAGGCGAAGCAGTCTGCTTAGAGTTTGAAGATGTTTGGGTTGTCGGAATGGGTAATCAGCGATTGTGATTAGGTGATTAGACGATTTGGCAACTGAAATAGTTTGTTGGTGAGGCAATTAGAGGATGGAGGCTGGTGGTTTAGAATTATGTGTGGTGCATCATTTTACGTCGTTTCAAAGAAGGCTCGATCTTCCGAAATCGGATGAATCGGGCGGTGCCCCGGACCCCCGCCGGTTAGGTCGATCCCCGCCGGGACTGCGGTGCCCCGGACCCCCGCCGGCGCTGCGCCCGGACCCGCTTCTCGGCTCGCCTTCGGCTCGGCACTCGGCTCGCCTTCGGCTCGGCACTCGGCTCGCCTTCGGCTCGTCATATATTTGTTAGTGTCGGTGTCTGTATAAATTGAAACTGCATATGTAATGAGTGAACTGAGTGATGTAGTGAGGAATATCTGTATATGTGAATATCAGTGTTATATATCATTGAATTGTAAAATAGTGGAGTCAGGAATTTGTACTATTTCAAATGTTGAAATGAAATATTTATTTAAATAAATTACTGTTTGAATATCAAATTCTGTGCAATAGCATTTTATTAAATAAAAATTTATTTTTATTAAAAATCAAATATGCTCTACATTGTGGGCCCCACAAATTCAGAAAGTTAATATCTATAGCAACATTTTGGAATGTTGCTACAGATACCTATGGGTGTTGCCATAGACCCAAATAGGGTTCTATTGCAACAATATTACTTATGTTGCCTTAGATAGTCAAAATGTTGCCTTTGAGGTCTAAGGCAACGGCAAAAATTGCATCACCCTAAAAGTGTTGCCATAGACCTATGGCAACATTTTTCGGGCCTGAGCCAACATTTTTTTTGTGTTGCAGTAGGCCATTTATGGCGTAGTGTATGTTCATTCTATCCTCCTTGCTCATAAAGGAAGGATTGAACAAAAGAAGCCAGTGACTTTTGATTTTTCTGTCAACTATATAGCAAGTAATAACAGAAGGAAAAATCAAGACAGAAGAAACACTTTTAATATTTTTCAAAGGGGTGGTCAGAACAACAGAGGAAGAGAAAGGAGTGGTAGATGGAACAATAATGGTAATAGACTCAGATGTTAGATATGTGAAAAATATGGACATGCTGCCAATAAATGTTACTTTAGACTTGACCTGAATTACATACCTGGGCAACAAAGCAACTCTGGCAATCAGAGAAACTTTTCTCCAAGTGCTAACCTGACCAGCATGCAACAAGATTATAGAAACCAGTCACAAAATTCAAAAATCAATTCTGATGGCATTAATAATAGTGCCAAGACTGATGATATTCATGATGAAGTTTGGTACCCAGATTCGGGAGCAACAAATCATGTTACTGATAATCTCAGCAATTTGAATCTTGGAAATAAAGAGTATAAAGGTAAACAGTGTATTCACAGAGGTAATGGTGTATCAACTAAAATAACTCATACTGGGAATGCACTTATATAAGGTAAGAGGCAACTCTATCTTAATAATTTGCTGAGAGTTCCTCAAATAAAGAAAAACTTGATAAGTGTATCACAGTTTGCCGGAGATAATGATGTATTTTTTGAATTCTACCCTAATTATTGTTTCTAAAGACATATTAACCAAGAAAATTCTTTTACAGGGTAATGCTTTCAAGGGACTTTACAAATTTGTATTTGTTGATTCCAAGAACACTGATAATGTTGAAAACTGTTGTAATATCTCTGAATCTACTCAAAGTAAGCTGAGTAAGGGTAATTTTGACTTGTGGCACTGTAAACTGGGTCATCCTAGTGTTGAAGTTGTAAAGAAATTATCGAAAAGTAATAAAATCATGTTTGACAATGTGTCTATACCTTATATATGTACCTATTGTCAGATGGGTAAGAGCCACAAGCTCACTTTTCAAAACTCTCAAACTATATATTCAAAACCCCTTGAGATTGTGGCCACTGACCTATGGGGACCTGCCCCTATTGATATTGACTATGGATACAAATACTATATTTCTTTTATAGATGCATATTCTAGATTTGTGTGGATATATTTCTTAAAGTCAAAGTCCGAAACTTGTTATGCAGTTATGCAATTTATAGCTCATGCAAAGAAGTTGACAAATATTTAAGTCAAAGCTATACAAATAGATGTAGGGACAGAATTCAAACCACTCAAGGAATATTTTCATAAAAAAGGGATTAATCACAGAATTACTTGTCCCTACACATCTGAGTAAAATGGATTAATCGAAAGAAAGCACAGGCATATAGTTGAGACTGGACTTACATTGTTAGCTCAGACTTCTTTACCTCAAAAATTCTAGCCAGATGCCTTTGCTACTGTTGTTCACTTGATCAACAGACTACCTACCAAAATTCTTCAAGACAAAAGTCCAGTTAAAGCATTATTTGATAAGGCACCTGATTATCGTAGTTTGAAAGTCTTTAGTTGCCTATGTTTCCCTACTTAAGGCAGTATAATACTCGTAAGCTAAACTACGGATCTGCACCCTACACTTTCCTTGGATATCTAAACAACATAAAAGGATATAAGTGCTTAGATAACAAGGGAAGAATATACATATCTAATCAGGTCATATTCAATGAGCATGTTTTTCCTTTCAGTGAATCTAGTATTAAGACTTCATAAAAAATCTATAATACTAGATTTTCTATTCCACCTATACCATTGAACCAAGAGATACCATTTCCTGAATATGAGCAGACTTGTCAGGATCACACTGAATCTCAACACACTTTACCTCAATCTGAATCAGGTCAAGATTCAGTTGATCCTTATGAAAGTCCTCCTCATTTGTCTGAATGGTATTTAGATTCACAATCCGAGTCAATGCAAAGTCACAGAGTCGAAGATTCCACCAATACTCAACCTGAAGATGAAAGCAATTTAAGTCAGCAAACAGATAATATTGGTCATCATATGACCACAAGATCAAAAAGTGGAATCTTCAACCTAAAGTGTACATCACCGATTGTGAAACTGAAGAACCAGATACCTATCAGCAATCAACTCAAAGAGAAAAGTGGATAAATGCTATGAATGAGGAATGCAATGTACTTATTAGAAACAAAACCTGGAGTTTAGTTCCATTACCCAAACATAAAAATGTCATTGGTTGCAGGTGGACATACAAACTGAAGAAAAATGCTAAAGGTGTTATATCTAAATATAAAGACAGACTTGTTGCGAAAGGTTTTTCTCAACAAGAAGGGTTTGATTTCAGTGAGACTTTATCCCCAGTTGTTAAACCAACATCTGTAAGAATTATTATCACTATTGCGCTTCATAAAGGATGGAGCATAAAGCAGTTAGATGTCAATAACGCTTTTCTAAATGGAGTGTTAGAAGAAGAAGTTTATATGGAGCAGCCACCTGGATTTTAGAAAAATGAAAATGCTGGAATTGTGCGCAAGTTAAACAAAGCTATATATGGTCTCAAACAAGCACCCAGAGTCTGGTTTGAGAAGTTGAAAACTACCTTAATCAGACTGGGTTACAAACCTACAAAGTCTGATAATTCTTTGTTTACTAAATTTCATTATGCGACTGTCATTTATATTCTTGTATATGTAGATGATTTTATTATGAAAGATAATAACAATGAAGAAATCAAGCAGCTCATCAATCAATTGAATAATGAATTCTTAATCAAAGATCTGGGTGATCTGAATTTTTTCCTTGGCATTGAAGTTCAAAGATCAAATTCAAAAAATTTCTTAAGTTAAAGACAATATATATCTAAAATACTTCATAAAACAAAAATGCATCAGGCCAATAGTCTGCCCACTCCTATGGTAAGTAATCTTCATCTTTCTAAAGACAATGGTGCACCAATCCTAAATGCCAAGGAGTATAGGAGTTCTGTAGGTGCTCTACAATATGTGACTATTACCAAACCAGAAATTGCATATAGTGTCAATAAAGTCAGTCAATTTATGCAAAATCCTTGTGAGGGTCATTGGAAGGCGGTAAAGAGAATTTTAAGATATTTAAAAGGGACTGTAAATCATGGTTTGATTTTAAGAACTCATTCTAATTTAAATCTATCTGGTTTTGCAGATGCTGATTGGGCTACAGATATTGATGATCGAAGATCAATAAGTGGTTACTGCATTTTCCTATGTTTAAATCCTGTATTTGGTGTTCAAAAAAACAGTCTACCATATCAAGGTCAAGCACCGAAACAGAGTTTTGAAGTGTGGCAAGTGCCACGGCCGAGATAATATGGATAGAATCTCTGCTCAGTGAACTAAAGATCAATGCCAACAGAAAGGCAATAATTTGGTGTGACAACTTAAGTACTGTTTCTCTAACATCTAATCCTATTCTACATTCAAGAACAAAACATATGGAACTTGATCTGTTCTTTGTTAGAGAACAAGTACTTAAAGGAAAACTTGCTGTAAATCACTTAACAGCTACTCATCAAAAAGCTGATATTCTTACCAAACCACTTTTAGCCAGAAGCTTCCTTCATCTGAAAATCGAGCTTAAGGTTGATACGTTTAACAGCAAGAATCCCGAAGACAAAGTTTACCCAACAAGCAGCACTTCAGCACTACTTGCTGAGCTAAATACCAAATTGAATGGCTAATAGGAGAAGTCAACTTCACTTCTGAAGATTTTTTGTGTCTCCTCTTCAATTCGAAAAGAAGGTTAAGCAGATCTCTTTCTCCTAATCAAGCATAAACTCAACAAACAGTGTTCATAACCCTACTTGTTGAGTTAGTTGTTGATCTTAGAGCTTTTTCGAGGAAGCTGACATAATTTTACCAATTTCCAGATTCCCTCAGAGTAAATTCTTACTTCTGGATTTGCTTGTTGATATCACTCCCTCTTATCTTTCATCTCTCAAAGAATTTCAACAAAATTGCTGAAGAATCGAAGTTTTTTTAAGAAGGCGATTTTTATTTTGGGGTCGGTGGAAACCCTAGATATGAATTGAGGGAGGGTATTAGACATATGTAAAAATGTATATGTACCTTGGAATATATTAAACCGCATACGGTTAGCATTTCTAAAGTCCGCATTATATTGGGCCTAGCCCACTAGGCATCTCTTTGATGTAAACCATATATAAACATGATCAAATGGTCATCTCTGTAACAATTATTCTGAGATAATAAATCAGCTTTCTCTCTTTTCAATTTTCGCATTATCTTTTACACTTTATATATGGCCAATAACTTATACCAAAACATGCTCAAACTTTTGTAAAGTATACCATGATTATAATGATAAATAAATATGTTGGGCGAAATTCCACCGAACCAAGACCACCGAACCAGCTACCTCCACTACCACCGAACCAACTCCGAAGCCTTCTTGCGATGCCAAACCACCACCGATCCACCCACTACCGGATGAAAGCTTTCACCCGGACCATACCCCTACCAGACCAGCCCAACTCCATCCTACTGGACCAACAGCAATGCCGGACCAACTCACTTCTCAAGCTCCTACCGGACCATACCCCAAACCGGACCAAGGTTCTACCACATAGCACCGAATCACCTACAACCGGTCCACTCTACACTCCAACCATCTCTGAACCAAGCGATGCCGAACCAAGACGTACCAGGCCAGATCATGTCAGCCTAGGCCCATCAGCAACTGTACACATCCTAGACCCCTACCCCCAGCCTCACTCTATAAATAGAGGGGCAGGGGTACGACAATGGGGACAAGTTTGAGAGCTCAAGCACGGAAGGAACTTTCAAACAACTTTCTTTTACTTGTATCAAAGCTTTGTACTTGTAATCAAAACAAGGGAAGAGAAATAACATATAAAGTGAACGTAGGCACATTCTGGCTGAACCACTATAAATTTGCGTGTCTTTTTTACAGTTTAGCCCCTGCTTTTCATATATTTGCATAAATCACTCAAATCGCTAAGAACAACATAAGATCTACTAAATCATACAACTTTGAGGTGTTTGTCCATTTTTTGTGCAAACATTTTTGGTGCTTTCATTGAGAGATAGAAGCTCGAAGCTTCAGCTTCATCCGCTTAACAAGTTTTCCTAACAGCATCGTCCGCCACTTGGAAAACATGCCTCCCAAACAGAGAAAAGATGTTAACAAAGGAAAAAACATCGCATCCAGCAGTCTTCCAGATCCAGCTGTCACGGATCAAGTAAATCGTCCTCCTCCAGCAACAGTAACAAATGAAGAACAGGCTAACCCAACCACTCCTGCCACAGAACAGCCTGCAACAATTACTAGAGCAGATCTAGACAGAGTTGTGGTTGAAGTAACTAACCGCTTCACGTCCCAGCAGGAAGCCTTGGTGGACCATCTCATGTCACGCTTAAGGGACGCTGAAGAATCCAACCGCAACGCTGAATCATGGGGCGAGTCCCAGTCTGGAGGATCTCAGAGACAACAAAGATCTTCCTTCTTCGAAGGAGCTAACGGCAGAAGTAGTCATGGTAGGAGCCGAGACCGAGCACAGCCCGAAGTTAAGCCTGAGGAAACGTTTGGTACCGAACCCAACGGGGGAGGTACCGGGCGAAGGTCAACTGTAGCTGACCCTGTCATGCTGCCTAACCACAGAAACGCCAGTGAACGGGGCCGAGCTAGAGTCCAGCCCGAAGTTGGACCCGAGGAAGTGCTTAGATCAGAACCCAGCAGGGGGAGATCGAGGCAAGGGCCAACTGTAGCTGACCCGAGCATGCTCCCAGAAGATCAAAGGCAGCCACTGGAAAATATGAGGAATGATAGACGATACCATCCCTACAGGTCATCTGGACGGAATCAATCCCATAGAGCAGAACCAAACTCATTTCTATCTGCTCCAAGTTCTGATGAAAGGATGGCACGCTTATTCAGAGAGTGTGTCCAACGGGAGCAAAGAGATCGAGGGATAGGCGCTAGGGTAACCAGCCCTTTCGCCCGCAATATCAAAATTGCTATCACCCCCCGAGAATGGAAGATGCCAACAATGGAACCCTACAAAGGAACCTCCGATCCCGTTGTACACTTACAGAGGTACACGCAGCATATGCTCATGAGTGGGGCGACAGAGGGAGTACTGTGCAAATGCTTTCCGCTCTTCTTAGCAGATCTTGCTACCTCCTGGTTCTGTCATCTACCCCAGGGATCCATCAGCTCGTGGGAGATGTTGAAAGAAAAATTTATCAGTCAGTTCCGCATTCATGTGGAGCAACCTAAGGACGCTTATTCCTTATCCAGCGTCAAACAGAAACGTGGAGAAAAGCTGCAGCAATACCTAACCAGATTCAACGCTGCAGCAGCCGCAGTCCAAGATGCCGATGAGAAGCTTATCCTAATGGCCCTCTGCAGTGGTGTGCATCCGGACACTAAATTTGCTAGAAGGTTGACAAAAGAAAAACCAGCTACTTTACCCGATTTCTTCCATGAAGCCGGGAAATACATGAGGCTTGAGGATGCTGCCGTTGAGGGGCAGTCAGGACAGCAAAATAAGACAACCCATGGCAACGCCCCTGCTGTGGCAAGGGACGTTCGAAAAAATGATTCCAGAGACAATGCTGGGGGCAAGAAGGGAGAAAAGCGCCTATATCGGCCAGGACCAAGATTCGACACTTACACTCCTTTGAACGAGACCGTCGAAAATATCTTCCTTGCCACCCAAGGCGAAGTTAGATACAAACGCCCACCATACAAGAAGGAATCAGATAACGCACAGAAGTCTGGAAAGTTCTGCCACTTCCACGAATCTCACGGGCATGATACCAACGAATGCCATCATCTCCGAGATCTGATTGAGGAACACATCAGAAGAAAGAAACTGGAACGTTATGTAAAAGGTCAGGACAGGACCCCAGCTCCTGCCAATGAAAACCCAGGGCTACCCTCACCGGGGGCCGACAGAGGAAACCGCAACGCTAGCAGCTCTAGTCAAGAAAAGATAGTGGTCCATACCATCTCAGGAGGGCCACACATCGCAGACAGAAGCTGGAAAGAGATGGAAAGATACGGAAAGTCGCTTAGAGACAATAAAGACTATGTCAATTCGGTTATAGAAGAGCGCCACCCGAAGCGGAAAGAAAGTGATGACATCACATTCGGTAAGCGTGACCTAGAAGGAAGGCAGTACCCTCACATGGATCCCATGGTCATCTCTGCCCGACTTGGTCCCGCCGAAGTTTACCGAATCCTGGTAGACACTGGAAGCTCCGTAAACATCCTGTTCAAACACGCATTCGACAAAATGAAGCTATCAATGAAGGATGTATCTCCCTGCGATAAACCACTACACGGTTTCACTGGAGATGCAAAAATGCCCCTCGGGCAACTGGACCTCTTTATTGAGATTGGAAGCCATCCCCGCTCCGTTGTACGGAAACAGACGTTTGTGCTAATAGAAAACCATTCGGCCTATAACGCCTTCTTAGGAAGACCAGCCTTGTCTGACTTCCAAATTGTCCTTGCCCCATGGTGCCTGAAAATGAAATTTCCAACAGACAATGGAGTAGGGGAAGTGGAAGGAGACCAGGATATTGCACGAGACTGCTATGTAACTGAACTTCGCAACAACCACAGGAAGGATAAGGGGAAAGGTGTAGAGATTGCCCTCTGCACAAAAAGCCTTGAAGCATAGCAACTAAGGAAAGCCCCTCCTCTTCGATACACCAGCGACCCTTTCAATGAATTAGACCCTAGGGACAAAGAGGAGGAGGCCACCGCCGAGCCTGCAGAGGCTATGGAGTTTATATCTGTAGACAAGAACGACTCAAGTAGACTACTGAAAGTTGGGTCCCAACTAAAAGCTGAATTGAAGGAACAACTCATCGATTTTCTCCGCCACAACTTGGATGTATTCGCATGGTCACACGCTGACATGACTGGAATCTCCTCCGACATAGCCTGCCACGTATTAAACATTGATCCTACCAAGGCGCCTGTAAAACAAAAAAAGAGAAGTATGGGGGCAAAGCGATCAGCAGCCCTCGATGAAGAAGTAAAGAATCTACTCGCCAATGACTTCATACGAGAAGCTGTTTACCCGGAATGGATCGCCAACCCGGTACTAGTAAAGAAGGCTAATGGGAAGTGGCGGACCTGCATCGACTTCTCCAACCTAAACGATGCCTGCCCAAAGGATTGCTTCCCACTTCCCAGAATCGACCAACTTGTAGACAGCACAGCCGGGCACGAGCTCCTATCTTTTATGGACGCATACTCAGGATATAACCAAATTCCTATGCATGCTCCCGACCAAGACCACACTAGTTTCATCACCGACCGGGGTTTGTACTGCTATAAGGTAATGCCTTTCGGACTTAAAAATGCAGGAGCCACCTACCAGCGCCTCGTCAACAAGATGTTTGCGGGGCTAATAGGACAAACTATGGAAGTATATGTGGACGACATGCTGGTGAAATCACGGAAAGCCAAAGATCACGTAAGCCACCTAGGCGAAATGTTCCAGGTACTTCGACAGTATGGAATGAAGTTGAATCCACTAAAGTGCTCCTTTGGAGTATCATCGGGAAAATTCTTAGGGTTCATCGTCCATGCCCGAGGGATTGAAGCAAACCCTGAACAAGTCCGAGCGCTAAGGGATATCAAGATACCTTCCACCTGAAAGGAAATGCAAAGCCTAAATGGAAAAGTGGCCGCCCTAAGCCGATTCATCTCCAAGGCAACGGACAAGTGCGTCCCCTTTTTCGAAGCTCTAAAGAAAGATAAAGGAAAGTTCGAATGGACGGACGAATGCTTAACCGCTTTCCTTAACCTAATCGAACACCTCCAGAAACCACCGGTACTCTCAACTCCAAGCGAAGGTGAAGAATTATACCTATACCTTGCTGTGTCATCTCACGCTCTAAGCGTTGCCTTGGTAAGGGAAGACAACCGCACGCAACGACCAGTTTACTTCGTCAGCAAAAGGTTTACTGGGGCAGAAGTCAGATATCCTAAACTTGAGAAGTTAGCATACTATTTACTAATCACATCACGGAAATTGCGTCACTACTTCCAGTCCCATTCCATCAAAGTTCTGACCGATCAATCGCTGAGGCAGGTACTCCATCGTCCCGACACTTCTGGGCGATTACTTAAATGGTGCATTGAACTGAGTCAGTATGATATCACATATCACCCTCGCACCGCCATCAAGGGACAGGCCATGGCTGATTTCATTGCAGAGTTCACTACCAACGAAGATCAGGAGCAATCGGAAATAACAGAAGATGTCAAGTGGAATCTCTTTGTGGATGGTGCATCAAACGAACAAGACTCGGGGCAGGTGTGGTAATAACCACTCCCAGGGGAAACAAACTGCACTATGCTATAAGATTGGAGTTCGCCGCTACCAATAACGACGCAGAATATGAAGCAGTGATAGCCGGACTAGAAATTGTCATAGAAATCGGAGCCAATTCTTTGTGTCTTCATAGCGATTCTCAACTTATTGTTAATCAAATACTAGGAGAATTCCAAGCTCGAGAGGAACGACTCATAGCATATCTAAAGAAGACCAAGTTGCTTCTCAGCCGATTGGACCACTACTTAGTCAAATACATCCCTCGGGAAGAGAACCAAGAGGCCGACGAATTGGCAAAGCAAGCAAGTATGAGAGACATCGCCATCTTCGGGGCAGTAACCATCTCAAAGCAAACGGCCCCAAGTTTTGAGCAAGTGAATCTGATAGCTGCAACCGAAGAAGCAACTTGGATAACTCCCATCCGAGACTACCTACAAAATGGCACACTACCCAACGGGCGTAAAGAAGTCAAGAAAATCTTGAGGAAAGCGTCCTGCTACACAATACAAGAAGACATCCTCTATCGGCGCGGGTTCTCTAACCCATTATTAAGGTGTGTCGCCGGAAGGGAAGCCAAGGAAATCTTATCCAACATTCACCAAGGAAGCTGCGGAGATCACACCGGAGGGCAAACGTTAGCAAAAAAGATACTCCGATACGGATATTTCTGGCCCACCTTAAGCAAGGACGCCTTAGATTTCATCAAGAAGTGTGACAGATGCCAAAAATTTGCTAAGATTCCTCGGCTACCAACAACCGAGATTACTCAGATGACTAGCCCCTGGCCCTTCGCAATATGGGGAATTGACTTAATCGGCGAGCTACCAATGGGCCGAGGCGGGGCCAAATATGCTATAGTGGCAGTTGATTATTTCACCAAATGGGTGGAAGCGGAACCTCTGAATAAAGTATCTTCAGCAAAAGTTATTAACTTCTTAATCAAAAATGTTCTATGCAGGTACGGAGTCCCACTCAAAATCATATCAGACAATGGACTTCAGTTTGACAACGAGGAATTCGCCAACTGGTGCCAAGAACACGGAATTCATAAAAGTTTCTCATCCGTAGCATATCCCCAGGAAAACGGACAAGTCGAAGCAGTCAACAAAATTCTGAAAACTCTGATCAAAAAGAAGCTCGAAAAGTCAAAGGGCGCTTGGGTGGATGAACTCCCTACGGCACTATGGGCCTACCGCACATCCTTCAGAACATCAACAGGGCACACTCCTTTCTCTTTGCATACGAATCGGAGGCTATGCTCCTAGTTGAAACCATTGTGCCTTCCCACCGTAGGATCCACTATAACCCAGAAGAGAATGAAGAACTCCTCCACATGTCTTTGGATCTAGTTGAGGAGAGAAGGAATGATGCAGCCCTTAAAGCAGCAGCCCACAAGCAGAAAGTGGCAGCACAATACAACTCCAAAGTCAAGCATCATACCTTACAAGAAGGGGATCTTGTCCTCAAGCGAATCTTCCCTCGCCCCGGGGCACTAGACCCAATCTGGGATGGACCATATGTAATTCATAGAGATCTCCACAACGGAGCCTATATTTTGTCAACAGTGGACGGAGAGGTGTTCCAGAGGGCATGGAACATCCAACACCTCCGTCGATACTTTTCTTAACTTGTATTGCCCATATGAAGTGAATTAACAAAGAGAATCGGTGGACGTAGGCCTTTTCATGCCGAACCACTTTAAAAAACTTTGTCTCTTTTTTAACTTGTTCCTTTATATCTTGGCTACCTGTTAACTTTATCCTTTTCTATTGAACAAAATCCTATGCGTATAGCATTTCCACTCAAAGCACTCCACGGCGCAACTTTGCCTGGGCAAAACCTAACAGGTACTATGCGAATCTATGCCCTCGCCAATGAGACACTTTTGCTCCAGCATCCCTCTGCTGTGGGTTAACTCATTGCTCGCGACGGCCCTTAAAGCCAACTGTAATGAGCCGATTATAAGCCACCGAGAAGGCCGACTATAGCCGAGGCAGCTCATTACGGCGTTAGGCTCGCCGGCAACTGTGAACCGACTATAAGCCCCAACATAAGGTGTGGCCAGCCAGGGGCAGTTCACAGTTGACGATCGGCACCCACGCTAGCCGGCCACAGTAAATCGAATAATACCCACGATTACGGGCCATAATGGCCCGGGTAGTTACTGTGCGCGATCTCGGCTCCGATGTGTCTTAGGTGCGGCTGTGGTAAAAAAGAATTAACTCCCCGTGGAGGCGTAAGATGGGTGACAAATGTCTCCAAGACCCACAGCTAGGGAAAGTGACTACAAAACCCGTTTGCCACGAACTTAAGCACATCGAAGGCCTTCCGTGATTGGAAGTTTTACTATTTCACATATTTCAATCGTACTTAAAAAGCTTTCCTCCTATCCTCTATAACAATCCATAAAGTACAGGATACAGAGTAGGAGATACTCGCCAATGGAGGCAGGGATTCACAATCGGATGGCAGGGCATTCAACTGCTTTCCATGCTCGGTCATACAAGATATTCGAAACTGCCATCTACAAACAGAACATGAAAGGCGGTATTTTCTTCCTTTATGTACAAATACATGACTATAATTTGTTCACACCACACACTAGCATTGCAAGTCATGAAATTATGTCTTAAACCAGAACCCGACATCAAACACAATTCAATTACAAGAATATACATAGCTATATTTCTCATACGACATGTCAAAATAACAGCAAACATTCAAAAGACGACAAAATCAGCTTAAGTTAAAGAATTACACGTCAAAAATAAGACTATTTATTACAAGTGGCAAAATATTACAATCTAAAAGTTACTCTACTGTTTTAAGACTAACATATACAGCCCTGTCAAGTCCACAAAAAGAGTTTTTCCAGGTCTGATCAAGGGGCCGGCTGCATTGGAGTTTTATCCTTTACCTGTTGACCACCTGTCCAGTCAGAGAAATGATTCATTAGTGATAAGCAACCAAGTTAATGGAGAGACTAAAAAGGAAGACTTACCAGCACCTGCTTCTTGACTATCCTGATCGTCATCCTCTACCTGCACGCCTACCTCCTCAGCGGCAAGCAACCACATACCTTCCTTCACTGCCACCTTCTCCTCCTTGGAAAACTGAGCAGTGACCGCATCCATGCTGAAGACCACGCCACCATCTTTTTCCGCATCGGCCTTAGCCTCCTCCAAAGCCCGAAGATAGATCTTAGCCATGACCCTAGGATAATCACCCATCCAGGATAGGTTGCCCTGCTTCCAAGTCCGGAAGTACATGTCCTGAAGCATTTCATCCATTATCCCCTCATTCTCCTCAAACTCCCTCATCCGGGCCTCGGAAGCCGACAACCTTCCAACAGCAGCTTCTCTCTCCAAACGGTATCTCGAGCAGTCAGCCTGAAGGGATTTCCGCATCGCCTCCATCTCCTCCTTCAGCCTAACCTAAGCAAGCTCTGCGGCTTCAAGCTTCCCCGACAGCTCCTCTACCCGCTCAAGATCCGCCCTCCGAACCTCATCCACTGTCGAGATGGCCATATTTATCTGCTCCTTACAGGCAGCCTCCATCTTCCGCAGTTCCGCCTTACTAGCCTCCTCCATAGCCTTCCTCAACCGCCCGGAGGCAGCCTCATGCTGAGAAATCTGAATGGCCTGATCAGCGAGCTGTTTGGCCTGGTCCGAAACCATCAATCTTAGTCGGATGTTGGCACTCCCAATCTCCTCTCCAGCCTTAACCAGCCGGGCATGATGCCCCATCAGCTTCCTAGTCTCCTCCGCCACCCGATCAATATTAGCCTTGGCCTCGTCTCCCATGGTAACTATCCGAGTGGTAAGTAGATCAAGATCTAAGGACTTAGCTTCATCAAGCACCCGTACCATGGGATTGCGGGGAAGAAGGTGCTCACCAGTAACCTCGTCAAAGGTAATGTCATGGGAACTTGGATCCAGATCAGGATGACCCGCAAATGGATTACGAGCCAAGTCAGGACGGTCGATATGAGTAATGGAAGGGTTTCCGGACGGGTGCGGAGAGGGTGCAAACTCGCTGTCTTCCTCCGTGATATCATGAAGAGGCTGAGCCGGGAGCTGAGGACCGGGCGAAGGTTCGGATAAAGGATGACTCCTCTTTCTCTACTGAATACCCTCTTCGATAACCCCGAGAAGAGGACGGTAGCCGACTACATCCCCGGAGCGGTGGGTCGAAGGCTTCGGCTTGACAGAAGTTTTGGAAAGCTTATATTGCTCAAGCCTGTGCCGAAGGTCTGAGGCCTTGGATGTCTTGCCTGCTCCTGATATGAAGAACAAGTGTCACAAGCTTACATCACTATATAATTCGAGAAACGCGGTAAATTGCAAGATAAAAGAAGAAAGAAAGCACGTCTGTTATACAAACCCTGGGGAGAAGTAGGATACTACAATGAGTCCTGGATTTCATTCCAGGACGGGAGCGGATCATAAAATATTCCTAAGTCCGTATCATTAATGAAGCATGCAGGAGTCAAGAGTTCACCTTGAGTCGTCGGAGCCACCTTGGCTGGAATGGTCTGAGAAGACTCGCTTGCACCGGTCCCGGCCTTGTCCGCTTTCCCGGTTTTCTCTACAAAAGCCGGATCTTCGTCCAGCCCCTCGAAAGCCCGGTGGAACGCATCATCCGTCCACTCCTAAATCTCGCCCGCTTGCCCAGGAAGCAAGGCCCTGATGCCATCGCCACCTTTATCACCTTCCCGACCATCTCCACCCTCACCTCTTTCCTCCTCTATGTCTTCCTCCTCCTGGGTAAGTGGACAATTGCTTGGGGAGGGACCGTCCGACTTCTTGAGTTTCTTACCTCCGACGGCTGGAGGTTTTGTGAAGGGTTTCCTCTTGATACTCTCTACCGTAACACCTCCCTTAGTCTGAGCAGCCGCCCTCTCCTCCGCCGTTTCCCTCAGCTTGACTACTGACTGCTGTGGAAGGATTAAGTTATACTCCAGAAGGGTCGCATTTCTGATCAGGAAGGCAGATTATCTATATTTCCCGAGAATAGCTTCTATCTCAGCCGCCGTCTGAACCAGGCGGTCAGTCTCCACAATCGCAAAGCCACCTGTCGCTAGCAAAAATGAGAAAGTATGAGAAGAAGCATCGCAATCGGAATGGAAATTATAAGTAAAAGCATCAACTTACATCCAGAAGTAAAGTGCCGAATTGAAACGGAGTCGTCCCTGACAAAGAACCACTCCTTCTTGAACATGCTGAATTTGGAATACAGGTCCAAGACCGGCTTGAAAGTTACAGCCGACTCCAAGCTGATGTATGGGGACCCCTTCTTATAGCCCCTCAGATTGTACAAGTACCGGATTTCCCGGTTAGAAGGAGCACGACCATACTTCCTCCGGAAGATGATGAAGAGGCTTACCAGTATAGCATAGGAGTTGGGTTGAAGCTGGAATGGAGCCACCTTTAGATATGTGAGGAAGCTGGCTATCCAAGAGTTAAGAGGAGGTATGGCACCACACATGCAGTGGTATCTGCTGTAGGCGAAGTACCCTTCAGGAGGTCGTACGGCATAACTTCTCTCCCTGACAACAGCAAGTGCGCCCTATCAATTCCGAAAGATCGGGAAATGACATCAAGCTGTTCCTCCTTGAGGGAGCTAGGAAAGCAATCGGGCGAGGAGTTCAGAAGTTCCTGAGGGCCGTACCCGTCCACTAGTGATCTCGGGGTTGGTCCGTGACGTTCTGGATTCGGCTGAGCTGGGGGCACGGCAGAGGAACCTCCTTCGCCCCCGGATTTCTTCTTGTCTGATCGAGTTTCCGCTTTACGAGACATTATCTGCAACACCGGAAAAACACGTCATTAGAACAGGAGACATAAAACATGATTTCATTCGGCACTCGGGGTCACCAAGCCCATGCGGTGAAGACCCATTCGGCGAAAAGGGAAAGGATCCATACCTGGTTCGGTGAAAAGTAACACTCTGGTTCGGCTAACACTCTGGTTCGGCTAACACTCTAGTCCGGCAAAGCAATTTGGTTTGGCTAACACTTTGGTTCGGCTATCTCGTTTAGGCGAGAAACCATGAAGGCTTATGCCCCGTACTTATAGACAACTCAAGACCACCGAACCAACCACCTCGACAAGCGAAACCGAATGGACTAAAAACAAAGCGAGGCACATACTGGCATATGCCCCACTTTGGAGGGCAGATGTTGGGCGAAATTCCACCGAACCAAGACCACCGAACCAGCTACCTCCACTACCACCGAACCAACTCCAAAGCCTTCTTGCGATGCCAAACCACCACCGGTCCACCCACTACCGGATGAAAGCTTTCACCCGGACCATACCCCTACCGGACCAGCCCAACTCCATCCTACCGGACCAATAGCAATGCCGGACCAACTCACTTCTCAAGCTCCTACCGGACCATACCCCAAACCGGACCAAGGTTCTACCACATAGCACCGAATCACCTACAACCGGTCCACTCTACACTCCAACCATCTCCGAATCAAGCGATGCCGAACCAAGACGTACCAGGCCAGATCATGTCAGCCCAGGCCCATCAGCAACTGTACACATCCTAAACCCCTACCCCCAGCCTCACTCTACAAATAGAGGGGCAGGGGTACGACAATGGGGACAAGTTTGAGAGCTCAAGCACGGAAGGAACTTTCAAACAACTTTCTTTTACTTGTATCAAAGCTTTGTACTTGTAATCAAAACAAGGGAAGAGAAATAACATATAAAGTGGACGTAGGCACATTCTGGCTGAACCACTATAAATTTGCGTGTCTTTTTTACAGTTTAGCCCCTGCTTTTCATATATTTGCATAAATCACTCAAATCGCTAAGAACAACATAAGATCTACTAAATCATACAACTTTGAGGTGTTTGTCCATTTTTTGTGCAAACAAAATATGACAAAGAGAGAATACGACTGGTACTACACACATGAATCTTACATATTCGTGAAATGATCCTCTCTTGCAATGTGACATTGATTTTCCATGAAAGTTCTGTTAACCTTAGCATTTTCCAAGTAGTTTTATATACCCACCGTATCTTGGATATTAAGAATAAGCACAAGGGTATCAGACCCCCACGACCATGATTGCAACTTCACATGTTGATATCAATGATCTGGGTTTTACAACAGGACAAGTACTATGATAAATCAAACTGTATTAGGTGCCCAGATTCACACACCACCAGAGCATTGGTCAGAGTTTACCTGTTTTCGGCCAATCACCGCAAGGAGCAGTGTCAGCATTCAAGGAGGTAGAGGCTTCAAACAAGGGATACATGTACACATGCACAACAGGTGTCAGCAACCACCTGAAAAACCGACATTCAAATTTTGAATGTTTTCTCTAAGTTACTTAGTAATCCATTTCAAGATTCGTTAACTAATTTACATCTAGCGGTTCATGTATAAACATAGTCATAGAACATTCAAATGAGTCGGGTCGGGTCATAATGGGTTGGGTCAAAATTGACCCGACCCATTTTGTGACCCAACCCATTTAATATATTTGTTAAAAAAGTAACATGACCTAACTCATTTCATATCAGGATCGACCCGTTTAACTCACTTAAGAAAACATCAAATTTCTATCAAAAATATAGTTGTACATACAATAGTGCATAATACATAGTAAAAACTGAATTAAATAACTTCATTATAACGGTGATATTGCACAAATATATCATGAAATACCATACATAGAACTGAAAGTGCAGAAATATAACAACGAAATTTTTTAAATTGCAGACTAATAACATCTGAAAGTGCAAGTAGTAAACAAGTACATATGAGTTAGAACTTCAACAAAACTAACAAATCATACATCTGCAACAGACATTAACATGGAGAATCAGTTGCAAATCCAACTGGAATGTTACTTTAGATCTGGCTCTAAAAATAGACAACTGGAATGTTAACTGTGCAACTCAAATTTTCAGCCCTCCTGTAGAAAATTTAACACATATAGAGATGCATAAGGAAGACACAGAGAAGAGCATTCAAAAAGGCAAAAGTAGAGCACTCAAATTTTCAAGTTTAATTTGGACAAAGTACTCGTTGTTTACAACTTGTTAGATAAGTCCATATAGTAATATTTGACTGGTTTTTATTTTTTTTTGCTTCTTGGATGAACTTTTCCGGCTGAATGCTACTAGCTGGACTTGTCTGTTGAATTACTAGCTAGTTTATGAGCCTGTGTTTTAAAAAAATTAAAAGCTGCATTTGTTTCCATTTATCAAACACCGGTAAAAACCAAAATAGGGAAACAAAATACAGTCTTAACTGTTAAATTCTAAGATATGATCACTCAAACAACTGAATAAAACAAGCATTTTAGCCACCTACTGATAGATAATTTAATTTAAACAGCTACCAACACTTTCTTGAGCACTAAAATATACATGAAAATTAGTTGAAAAAACTACTACTAAGATACATGAAAATAAGTTGAAAAAACAAGTAGTGATTCAAATATTTTGAAGTTTAAAAGGGCATCTGCTATTGCATGGCATGTTCAAAGTAAAAAGCCATACATATGGTATAACTAACCACATGCTTCAATCATACTTCCAATCCAAATTTGCCTTAATTAATAATAGTATCACCCTAGTGAATCAGCAACAGACTACTTACTGATCATGTTTCATATATTTAATTATTATTTTTAAAAATATCACTCTTCTAGTTTATCACAAATATCATTAAACCAATGCATGTTCATTCTTCCCCACTATCGAGAATTATGTGTGAGAAATGCAGATTATGGATCTTAAGGCTGGAATAACACTAGAAGGGGGTGAATAGTGTTTTGTGGATTTTCTAAATATTTTTGAAACTTATGTAAATTTAATCACCAACAAATGCAATTCACAGACACAGATATAATCACAGAATCAGACACAGATGCAAATAATAAATAAAAGTAGTAAAGGAAAGAACACACCAGGATTTTGTACTGGTTCGGAGTTACCCTACATCCAGTCCCGCACAAACGTACAGATTTCTTATCAATAATAATCTCCCAGATTACACCCTCGATTTCAAGGCCACGAGGTACACCCTCCTGTATTCAAGTCCAGGGCAAACTCTTTTGATTTACCCGGCCACAATATCACCTAATCGATATTCGGGGCAACAATCACACCTAATTGATTTCAAGGCTCAACCGCACCTTTTACTCAACAGTTTGATTTACAAATAATCCTATAACTCTGAATAGCATTGAGATCTTATGGAGAGAGTGGCAGAGAATCAAACAAGAGATAATCAAGTTTGATTCACTTGGTATTTCGGCAGAGTATAGTTTGGGATTCTTTAGGATAAATGTGAAAGATGAAGAGAAGAGGAAACAAGTGAAATATGATGATAAATTCGTTTAGAACTACTGGTATTTATAGGAAATCAACAGCCATATCTATTCGTGAAAGGATACGACGAATAGACACTTCTTTTGAAAATTTGAATTTTGAATTTAACGGGCACCATGTCGACATGGGGGGTTGAGGGATGTCGACATGCTCTAGGAAAAATTGATGATTTTGATTTTCTTATTAAAATTGGTTTCTATAATTTGTCAAAACGATTTCTAAACTTTGTAAATATATTTGATTATAGTTTAAACATATAAAAGAGTTTAGAAAGTAATTTTTAATATATATAATCTTAATCTATAAAGTGATTTAAAATCTAAGTATATAAATATTTTAAAGCTAAATATTTAAAACAAGAGATGGTTTAAAAACAAGGACAATTTTGAAATCAAAATATTAAAAATGATAAAAATAGTTTTGTGGCTAAAATATTTCAAACAAGAGAGATGTCTTTTTGAAAAGAAAGTTTTGAAATCATTTTTAAAAAACAAGAGATATATTTTTGAAAAACATTTTTATAAAATTAGTGGATATCGAAATAGGACCACTATATGTTCCACTAGATATTGTCGTGGGTTCCATCCCTTTAATAGGGTCGAAGTGGATTCCATTCCACGAATAAATTTCGAATAAAGATGTAAGTGCTTTCAAGAAGTTTTAACATAATTCTAGACTCAATACTTATCTTGTACTATTAAAATCTTGAACTCTTGATAACTTGATTTCTTGATACTCATGAGTCTTCAATCTTGATATCTTTGATCTTTAAATTCATCAGTTTTGTATCTCTATACTGTACAGTCTTCATTCTTGGTACCTACATGTTTATATCCAGCATATACATATATATATATATATCTAAACTATAATGTTAGTATTTATATTTTATAACAAGTCCTAAGGTTGTTGTCATCAAAACCATCCTTCTCAAGGACTAACATTATGTAGTTACAACCTTAATATTATTATTACAAATTCTTAATCTATTCAACGTCTCCTTATAGATTACTTAATAAAATAACATAAATCTTTTGAAATGTATGACTAACATGAACAGAAACTCAAAATATATACACCATCTTTAATACTTGAAAATAGAATCCAACTTCAGCAGCTCCAACATTTTAGATTGGAAGTATGGTTGAAGAAATCTAGGTCAGGTATGATTTTTTTTGAAATAATGCAGTGGATTCTATGGCATACCTGAACATGAATACGAAGAGTTAACTTCCACTTAAGGCTAACAGTTTGATCTAAAACACACAATCCTAATAATGACCCATAGTATAAGAAATTCCTACTTGGAACAGGGAAGAGTAAAAAAAATTAGCTTAAAAAATTGCTGGAGCCCAAGTCTGGTTAACTACATTTATTTTTTAAATATAAATTGCATTTTCATGTAAATTCCTGATCAATGATGGCCGTAAACTGAGCTACAAGTTTCTACTTCTTCATTTCAACAAACAACTTGCCTGCCATAAACCCAAGTAACTTTCAAATATTGTTGCAATGCTTTGAAAGGGTTCCAAATGATATATTTTAAAATTATCATCAAACAACTCAGTAGCAACTCCACAATATTACAACAAACCGGCTAAGCGATTTACCAGTTTACGTAAAGGCTTAACTTGTCGAATTCAGAACATTCGATAATATCAAACTGATTTAAAAATATTTCAGTTTTAATTGGTCAAATTACATTGATCGAGAGTAGATTTACAAAATAAAAATTTGCACCTTTTTCTTCTTTTTCAAGGTTCAGCTACTTCAATAATTCTCGACTTGGAACGACGTTTTGTACATCGATGTAATCTTCTTCAAGATGATATATAATTGTATAATTGTGGAATGACCATGATGTTATGTGGCCCTTGTCATGGTGATATAGGGTGCCAATTATGGTATCTGATCACTGTGGTAGGTGATATGGGAAGTGGTGTGTCTGGTTCTTGAATGGAAGAGCGGTGTAGGGATAAGAGGTAAGGGTAGAGAGGTGAAAAAGAGAGAGATGTAGACAGAGAGTAGTGAGGAAATGAGATTCGAGGGGTTAAGAGAGAAGGATTGGATAGGTGTGAGAAGATCAGAGAGGTAGAAAGTAGGAAAAGATGATTGTAAACCAAGAACACGAATGTATAAGAAGATAAATGAAAACTGATTTATTATCTCTCTTATATTCAATTACATCACATAATTTGACATGTATATAAGTGAAACTGTAACAGATATATTAGCCAACTCATACTCCACATAACCCAGCTAACCCTAGTCCATATATACAAAATAATGTTAGCTCTTATTTATGCAAACAGTAGATGGATCACTGTGTACATACACAAACATGCACACACATGCATACAACGATACGTCATTCTAGGTCCATCCTCAAGCTTGTACTCAGGCCATATCCGACTCTTCCATGCTCCTGCCACCTACTGGCACCTTCTTTGATGAACTGAGGGCCGACCTCTGGTGATCTTGATCAACAACTACGTTTACTTGAATTCTAGTGCCTGAAACTAAGGCAATCAAGTTAGAGTTCTAACATCTTCCTTCCACTTTAAGAATAGACATTTTCTCAAAGTCTAGGGTAGAGAATCTTCGAATTGTTAGCCAATAGTCCTCCCATGTTGCATCTTCTTCACATTTACCCTTCCACTTCACCAATATTTGAATCACCACATCATTATTTCTTGGCACCATTCTCCAATCTAGAATTTTTTTTCTGGTTGAGTTACCACTTCTTCCTCAAAATTGGGAGCATCTTCTTGAATGATCACTCCATTTCCTACCCTTTTCTTGAGTTGAGACATATGAAACACTAGGTGAACTTTAACATGAGCAGGCATCTTTAATCTATAGACCACTGAACCAATTTTTCATCCACCTGATAAGGTCCAAAATACTTTGGTGATAGTTTGTGAGTCATATAATCTCTGGCAGTGATCTGCCTATAGGGCTAAAGTCTTAAAAATACCCAATCATCAACCTGAAATTCTTTTTCAGTCTTTTTTAAATCAGCATACCTTTTCATTCTATCTTAAGCCAATCTTAAACTGTCTTTTAGAAAATCTAAGGGGATGTCTCTACTAAACAACATTTCTTCAACTTGCTCTACCTTAGCTGTATTGGAAACATAAGAAAGTAAGTTGGGGGGATCTGTTCCATATACTGCTTTGAATGGAGTAGTATTTGTTGATGTCTTCCAGGTGGTGTAGTACTAGTATTCAGCCAGAAGCAACCGTTCAACCCATTCATGTCGCCTATGACACACAAAGCATCTTAGGTAACCATCAAGAATTTTATTAACAACCTCAATTTTCCCATCACTTTAGGGATGATAAGCTGAGCTCATTTTCAGGATAAACCCTTGTAATCTAAATAACTCCCGCCAAAAATTGCATCCCTATCATTAACAATTGATCTAGGCATCCCATGTAGCTTAAAGATTCCATGAAAAATTACTTTAGCCACATATTTTGTTGTATAAGGATGAATGAGAGGAAGAAAGTGGGCATACTTACTCAATCTATCAACTACAACATAAATAACTGTATGCTTATGACTTTTGGGTAGACATGTTATAAAATCCATATAAATGTCTACCCATACTTTTTCAGGAATTAGTAGTGGGTTCAATAACCCTGGCAACAACACATTTTCTCCCCTACTTCTCTGGCAAATATCACATGACTTCACAAAATATTCCGCACTCTTTTTCATATGTTTTCAGTAAAAGACCTATCTCGGTTTTTTTACTGTACCTTTAATTTCAGTGTGGCCCCTTAGTGGTGTTGAATGATGCTCTCCAATATGTGTTTGCAACAGTGTTCCTAGGTGATGGTCTATTAATATTTTGCCCTTATTAAATATAAAGCTATCCACCAGTTTGTTCTTGCCTTCATCCATTTCCTTATTCTTTATTTTTATGACTTGTTGTTGGTACCATTCAAAGGCTAGTAGTGTATTTTTCAATTCTTGTAGCCATGGAGTTTGAACTATTAACACTGAATGGACTTGTGCTTCTTCTATCAAGTCTTCCTTCCTAGATAACGAGTCGGCCATAATAATTTCTTTCCCACATTTATACTCTACCTTGTAGTCAAAGCCATGCAACTTTGCTAACCATTTATTTTGTATACCCGTATACAATTTCTGAGATAATAAATATTTAAGGCTTTAATAACCAGTCTTTATAATAAATTGCCTACCCATTAGGTCTTGAGACCACTTTTTTGTAGCTATGATGATAGCCATCAATTCCTTCTCATAAGTAGAGAGAGCTAAATTTTTTCCATGCGGTACTTTATCGAGATATGCAATAGGCTTCCTATGTTATAGTAATACTGCACCTATGCCTTGACCACTGGCATCACACTCAAGTACTAAAGGTTGAGAAAAATCTAGCATGATTAGTATTGGGGGTTTAACCAAACACTGCTTTAACTGATTAAATGCCTACCTTGCTCCTTTAGTCTACACAAATGAACTTTTCTTTAGCATATCTATTAGAGGTTTTGCAATAAGACCATAGCTCCTAATGAATTTTCTGTAATAGCCGGTTAATCATAAAAATCTCCTCAATGGCTTCAGACTTTTTGGTAATGGCCATTCCATAATTGCTTGAATTTTGTTGGGATCTACTGCTACTCCTTGGACTAAGATTATATGTCCCAAATATTCAATGTTCTCTTTGGCAAAGTACTAATTGATTTTGCTTCAGTACCCGAAATGTTAAACTAAGGTGTTCTATATGCTCAAACTATATCCGGTTGTAGATCGGATATCATCAAAGAAAACTAGTATATATTTTCATAAATAAGGCTCGAATATATAATTCATAAGTGATTGAAAAGTTGATGGAGCATTAACTAAACCAAAGGACATTACTACAAATTCATAATGTCCATCATGAGTTTTGAAACCAGTTTTATGTATATCAGGGTCATACATCCTAATTTGATGATAACCAGATTTAAGATCTATTTAGAAAAATATTTTGACCCATGTAATTCATCAAAAAGATCATCAATTAAAAGATTGGGAATACCTTTCATTATGAGAGAGTTCAAGCTACTATAATCTATGCATAACCCCCAAGTCCCATTTTTTTCCTTATCATTACCACAGGGGAAGAGTAGGAACTATTTTTGTGCCTTATAATACCAGATTCAAGTAGTTCTTTAATAATTTTCTCCAACTCATCCTTGATGTGATGGGAATCCCTGTATGGTTTTAAACAGACTAATTTGACTCCTGGTATTAAGGGTATTTTGTGGTCATGCATCCTTTTTGGAGGGAGTGAAGTTTTATGGTCAGTTACTTTAGGGTACTACTGTAGCAATCTTTCAACCTCAGGTGGAATTTGTGGCATAGATTAATTCTTTAATATTGGGTAAGTCTCCTTTCAAAAACATAGCATCATAGTGAGTTGACCTTGGGTATGTTCCTTGGCCATGGTTTTCTTGTCAACTACCTTAACTTCTTACTGTTTAATTCCCTGCCATATGTAAGTTTTCTTGTCATATGTAAACTTGACTTGTAGCTTCTCCAGATTCAAAGCGACTTCACCCTATTTTTTTATCCATTAAGCTCCAAGAACAACTTGAAAACCCTCTAAGGGAAGTATCAATAAATCTACTAGCATTCTACAGCCTTGGCACTTCAAGATAACATTATTGCATACACTAAAGTTTTGGAGTTTCTCCCCATTAGCTACCACCACTTCATAGATTTTAGAATCATATATTTTGAGCCTCAAGTTTTGTGCAAGTTGTTAATCAATGAAACTGTGTGTGGTTTCAGAATCAATAAGGAGCTATACTATTTACCTTTTATATTTCCTTGTACTTTAATAGTAGAGAGTGCAGGAATACCACACATTGCTTATTAGGGTTATTGCATGGGTGTCCTCCATGAGTTCTTCACTGTGGTCTTCATTTTCATCTTCCAGAGTAAAATCTTCAGTTTCTTCTAAGTCATCAAAGGACATAATGCCTTTCGGCATATAAACTTGGGGACTTTTACACTTATGGCCTTTATGCCATTTTTCCTTACAGCCATAGCGGAGGTTTTGTCTTCTTATTTCAAGCAGTTAACTAGGGGTTAAACTCTTGCTCTTGGCTAGATTTTCAAGATTGGTGCTACCCCATTCTTTAGGCTTTGGATTTGTATTAGGATGGTTAGGGTTTATGGAATATGGTACAATATGGGTATTGCTATTTCTGGAGGAAGGAAAAGTCGTATGAGTGGGTTTACTGCCTTTTTTAGTATAGTTCCATTTGCTTTCAAACATCTTTTCTAAAGACACAGCTTCTCTGAAATTTACAGGCCTAGAGGTTAGGACATTATATCTGATTTCTTCCTTGAGACTACCAATAAACCTATCATGTAAGAATTAGGTGGTAGGGTATCTATGGTTGCCTGCAGCCCTTCAAATTTGCCGAGATAGGATGACACGGTAGTCCGTTGTTTGATTTTGGCTAGAGTCTCATAGGGTCTTTCCATGTTTTCTGGATTAAACCTGATCAATATTTCTTCTTTGGAGATTTTCCATGACTCATAATTAGGTACATTGCGGGTATACCAATTATACCACTTCAAAGCATCTTTCTTGAGGTAGAAAGAAGAGACTTAAACCCAATATTGCTCCTCGGTTTGGTGAAACCTAAAGAACTGCTCCACTTGAGTAACCCATTCAGATACCATATCATTTCCTTTAAAAGTTGGAAAGTCAAGCTTTAGAGATGGGAAGGGTAAAAGCCTGTTTAGTTGAGGACGTTCTTGGTTTTGGAAAAGATCATTTGCGAGTAGGGTGTTTACAAGGGGTTGGTTTGCATGGTTGGTAGTAGTTCTTGGAATGGGAATGGTGTTCCTTGAATACCTAGGAGGTATTTGTAGGAGGGTATTTGAGGATTAGGCAATATAAGGATTTGGTGCTAGAACTCCATGACTCAAATCTTGATGACTGGTGGAAATAGTGGGAGGATGAGTGGTAGCGGTTTCATCTTGATTTGTTGCATATCTTGGGCAAGAATAGTTAAAATATCATGCATACCCTCGAATTCTGTGATTAGATCTTGAGTGACATGTTCCAGATTCCTCAGAGAGAAGGAAATTCTATTGTTAATGGTGTCTTGTCTTTTTATTGCTTCCTCCAATTCTTGATTTGGATGAACCAGGGTCAGGTCATTGGATGAATTATGGAGGTCTAAATCATGCCCATAAGGTTGCTCTGATACCACTTTGGAACGATCATGATGTTATGTGGCCCTTGTCATGGTGATATAGGGTGGCAATGAGTGTATCTGGTCACTATGGTAAGTGATATAGGAAGTGGTGTGATTGGTTCTTGAATGGAAGAGAGGTTGTAGGGATAAGAGGTGAGGGTAGAGAGGTGTAAAAGAGAAAGATGTAGACAGAGAGTAGTGACGAAATGAGATTCAAGGAATTAAGAGAGAAGGATTGGACAGATATGAGATGATCAAAGAGGTAGAAAGTAGGAAAAGATGATTGTAAACTAAGAACAGGAATGTAAAAGAAGATAAATGAAAATTGATTTATTGTTTCTCTTATATTCAATTACATCACATACTTTGACATATATAAGTGAAAATGTAATGGCTATATTAGCCAATTCATACCCTGCATAAACTAATTAACCATAATCCATATATACAAAACAATGTTAGCTCTTATTTATGCAAACAGCAGAGGTATCACTATGTACACGAACAAACATGCACGCACATGCACATAGCGATATGTCATTCTAGCTCCATCCTCAAGCTTGTACTCTGGCCATATCTAACTCACCTGCCACCTACTGGAACCTTCTCTGATGAACTAAAGGCCGACCTTTGGTGAACTTGAGAAAAAACTAAGTTTGCTTGAATTTTGACACTTGAAAGTAGGGCAATCATATTTGTGACGCCCCACCTTTATACTCAAACTAGCCAAGAACACTATGGGGTAATGTCATCGACTAGCACGAAGAATAAGGCTGTTGAGGAGCGACCATTTGTATAATTGCTTTGTGCGAGTACCGATATGTCAGATAGTAGGTCATGCATTTCATTTCAAGAGAAAATCTGACATATCCAATCCAAACTCAAAGCTACTACACAGTGGCTATGTGGCTTTCGGAAACAAATATAAAATAAGCATAACACAAAATCAGTCACAGATATTCATATCACTAAGGCGGAAACAGATATGAATATAACTAATAGAAGTGAACATCAAAGTAGTGGTCATACAAGACCCACTACATCACAAAAGAATAGGTACAAGTGCTAGACAAAAGAATATGTATACATCAAGGAGTCTATCTCGAATGTATAAAAACAAAAACTACTAAGCTAAAGTAGTTAGCCAAAAGTCAGAAGCTAGTCCCTGCTAATAAGTCAAGTGGAAGCACCTGAAACACCTCGGTCTGACCCGAGTATTATTTAAGAAGAAAAATAATAAACGGATCAGTCTAGCTATAATTATAATGTAAGATGAGATAGGATAAGAGATATGACAAATATATATGATAACTACAAAAATCATACAATATCTCAAGTTTTCTCAAACACTAAAAAGAATGTCATATTCTTTAGCTTATTCACCAAATCAAAAATATTGATAGAGCTTATCAATGCAAATCACAAAAATTGGTGAAGCACAAATTCTAGAAATCAATAATTAGAAGTCCAGAAATCACAAAGGGGGAGGCCTATCAAAACGGGAGCATGAAAACTCACCAACATGTGTATCACAAACGGGACGTTTCCCATGGGTCGCTAACCCATAAAGCCGGTGCAACGACGTAGTACAACGATACGTCCGAGGAACCTGAAACTCAAATAAGCCGGAACAACGACATAGTACATCGGTACACCTGAAGAACCGAACTCCATAAAACTCATAGGTCTAGCCTATAAAAATGAGACGAAGATCAACAGAACGGGGTACAGTCCCCCACGCAGACAAAGAGACATCGCATATCGCTTGTCTAAACCTCAAAATGATCGTCATAGATCAATAAGTGTAAATTACATCAAGCTAGTAAATAAATGAGTTTAGTTTCATGTCCCATAACCACTGGCTTAACTTAAATATTTACGAAAAATTGTAGATTTCCACTCGAAAATTGTCACAAGATTACAATCGAACAAGTCTAAGAATTAACCGACGAAGTAAACGCAAGCGTTTCATACCACTTGTTTTGCTAAGTCGTTTAATTGGATTTCTCATAAGAATGAGGTAAAGGTTTGTATATACTAATAGATTGGAAAACGGTTTTAAAAACGGGCTTTGTATATCATTTTTGTGAAAGAGTTTGAGTATTTACTACTAGTATAGAAACCTTTGTATTTTAAAGTGACAAATCAAAGAAACGATTGTAAAAACAATCTATCACCAAAAATTCACATTCGATGACGTGAATCAAAACCATGAAAATCGATATCAAATCCATCAAATGGATATTCCCAAAAATCCAGAAAAGAAGTCATCAAAGTCGATAATAAATGATAATAATTAACTGGATCAACAAAAATCGATAAAACATAAACTCACATAAAAATAGGCAAATTGGATGAATTTAACAACGCCAGACGTCTGGTGGGTTTCCCAAACGTCTGAGCCGTAGGTCTGGAATTTTCATTCTTTTGCCTCAAACGTCTGAGCTGAAGCTTAGGGCAAAATTTGCCTAGGCCATTGATGGCCAAATCAACTTGGATGCGATCGAATGAGCGATGGTGGTTAGGGATTTATGCCAAATGACAACCCAGCCCTATAGACTCTTCAATACACTCCAAACAACATGTCCAAACATCCATAGTAGGATTTTCATAGATTTTGACTTCAAAATACCAAAATTGGAAAATTCATCAAACCAATTCAATTCAAAAGGAATTGAACATGAAATAGATGTTACGAATTCATACCTGTTAGAACCTCGATTTCAATGACAACATATACAAGCACTTGCATTCAATATACATAGATATATATATCATCCATATACAGGTAGACTTTCGTGACCAAGACTTGAAGACCGACACAAGGATTATTATATTGAGAAATATTTGTACATTATGTTAATGTCTTAAATAGATGATATGTACAATCTCCTTGAGTAATCTTTACAAGCATCTGCACATGTAAATTATTTAAAAAAGAAATATAATAGAATATACATGTGTCAGACGTCTGGCGTATGTGCTCAAACATCTGGCAACATGTTCTGGTTTTAAAATTTTAAACAGACCAACCGTCTGGAACAAATGGCCAGACGTCTGACCTGGGTAACAGCCATTTTCCCCAAAAGTCATCTTCTTCAATCGAAGAGTTGCATCCTCTTGTTTTTGGTCATAACTCTTTCTCCTCAAACATTGTAACTCTTGGACTGAAATAGAGTGAACCAAAAGTCTTTATTTCTCAAACAAACTCTTCACCGTCTATAAATAAACATGAAATTGAAAATTACAATTAACTTGTTATTCTGAACTTTCTCTCTTTATTTTCTTATATTTCTGTGATCTCTCCGATTTCCAAAAGTACTCAAAAACACACTTTTATCTCTTCCTTATATCAAAGCTTAAACTACATACTACTCAAAGAGATTATAGGAAGAAGCTGTACTTGTAGTCAAAATCAGTGTTGCATAGAACACGCATTTGTCAAAGAAATACTCTTGTATAAAAGCCTATTCCTCCGGGCGAAGCGAGAGCAATTGGTTAGTGTATTTCCGAAGGGGAGCTTCGGTACTGGACGGACGGGAGGTACGAACCAGTATAAAAACTCTGGTGTGATTACTTTTAATTTTACCCGCATTATTACTCTATGCAATTCGTATTATCATACACGTACTTGCCATATACTATATACATATATGATCCACATAGACTTTCAATTGGTATCAGAGCAAGGTTAGTTCAAATCACAGTAACACGTATTTGAAAATTTGTTAATATGGCAAGTATCTTTCAAGAAAGTCAGTCAACTACACGTCCTCCACTATTCACTGGATCTAATTATGCATATTGGTCAACCTGAATGAGAATTTTTATGGAAGCAAATGGTTTAAAAATATGGTCAGAAACTCAAATTAAGTATGTAGCACCTGATACAAATATTAGCACATGGACAGATGCACAAAAAACCACTGCTTCTAACAATGCTAAAGCTATGAATGTACTATTTTGTTCTCTTGATAAAAATGAATTTTCACGTGTTATGTTATGTACTACTGCTTATGATATATGGCGTACTTTACAAGTTACACACGAAGGTACAACTAAGGTCAAACAAACAAAAATATCAATTTTACAAAATCAATTTTCATCTTTCAAAATGAAACAAAATCAGTCAATTGTTGACATGGATTCAAGATTTCAAACTATACAACACGATCTTATGGTACTAGGAGTTAAATTTACTGATTTTGATTTAGTATTTCGAATTCTCAACTCTTTAACAATTGAGTGGGAAAGAAAAGTATTGGCTATCGATGAAGCTAATGATCTCTCTGTACTCAAAGTTGAAGAGAAACGCATTTCAAGCAAGCAATGAAGATTCTGAATTGGATGAAGATGAAATTGTATTTATTGCCAAGAACTACAACAAATTTAAGAAATTCAAGAAAATGACTAGATTCCAAAATAACGGAAAATCAAACTCATCAAATCAAACTTCGATTAAGTGCTTTGAATGTGATCAGTTCGGACATATGAAGAAGGATTGCCCAAAACTCAACATCGAGAAAAAGAAAAATAAGTTTGAGAAATTTAAGAAAAAGAGAAACGCATTCCAAGTCACATGGGATGACTCTGACTCTTCCTCTTCATCCGATAGTGACAGTGAAAGTGATACAGAGCAAGCAAATGTATGTTTCATGGCACACACTAATGAGGTATCCAAATACAAAAATAAAGAGAAACAAATATTAGATAGTGGATGCTCCAAGCACATGATGGGAAATGCTCACATGCTGTCAAATACAAAATACATTGATGGTGGCACTGTAACTTTTGGCAATAATTCAAAAGGGTTCGTCATTGGCGTTGGAGAAGTCATCAATATCGGTATCTCTAACTCTCCTATTATTTCTAATGTTTTATTAGTAGAAAACCTAAAACATAATCTTCTTAGTATAAGTCGGTTGTGTGATAAAGGGTTTGAAATAAAATTTGAAAAAGATAAATGTAAAATTCTCGATCAAAGCAAAAATTTACTCTTTGAAGGATATAGAAATCGTAATATATATATATACCCTAAATATGAACATTAAAAATAATTCAGATTTATGTCTATCCGCAAATCATGATGATCCTTGGATTTGGCACAAAAGTTTTTGTCATATAAATTTTAAATATATTAACAAACTAGCAAAACATGATCTAGTAAGAGGTCTACCTAAAATTAATTATAAAATTTAAAATTTATGTGACGCTTGTCAAATGGGCAAGTTAAAGAAAAGTTCTTTCAAATCTAAAAATAAAATATCTACTAAGCAACCATTAGAATTACTTCATTTAGATTTATTTGGACCAACACAAGTACGTAGTATAAATCATAATAAATATGTGTTTGTAATTGTAGATGATTTTTCAAGATATACTTGGACATTATTTTTAAAACATAAAAGTAACACTTTTAGAATTTTTAAAATCGTTGCAAAACAGATTACTAACTTAATGGATTTAAAAATAAAAATTATACGTAGTGATCATAGAGGAGAATTCGAAAATGAATTTTTCACTAATTTTTGTAACAAAAAAGGAATTAGTCATAATTTTTCGATTCCACGAACACTACAACAAAATGGTGTAGTTGAAAGGAAAAACAGAACTTTACATGAATGTGCACGAACACTACTAAACAATAGTAATCTACCCAAACATTTCTGGACTGAAGCCATTGCCACTGCCTGTTATGTATTAAATCGTGTCACACTTCGACCTATGACTAAAAATACATGTTATGAAATATTTTATGGAAGGAAACCAAAAGTTTCGTATTTCAGAACTTTTGGGTCAAAATGTTTTATTTTAAATACTAAAGATAATCTAGGAAAATTTGATCCCAAAGCCGACGAAGGAATTTTCATTGGTTATTCAGAACATAGTAAAGCTTATAGAATTTATAATAAACGAACAAATATTATAGAAGAAAGCTTACATGTGTCTTTTGATGAAAATTTCCAACAAACTATTAAAGAAGAAGAAGATGAAATTTTAATTCAAAATCAAACTGAAAATACAAATAATATGAATAATTCATCCTTTGATAATAATGAAAATGTTTTAAGATCACCCACACGAATATTAAAAAATCATCCTTTGGATAATATAATTGGATACTTAAATTCTCGAGTCACTAGAAATAACTTAAATCAAATGAGTCACGTTGCTTTTATCTCAAATACATAACCTAAAAATTATAAAGAAGCATCTAAAGATGATTCTTGGATCTTAGCAATGCAAGAAGAATTAAATCAATTTGAACGTAATAATGTATGGGAACTCGTTCCTAGACCATCAGATCAATCTGTAATAGGAACAAAATGGGTTTTCTGAAACAAAGCAGATGAAAATGTAAATATTATTTGTAACAAAGCAAGATTAGTGGCTCAAGGCTACAACCAAGAAGAGGGAATTGATTATGAAGAGACGTTTGCTCCCGTAGCTCGTCTCGAAGTAATTCATACTCTACTTGCTTTTGCGTGTCATCACAACTTTAAATTATTTCAAATGGATGTTAAGAGTGCCTTCTTAAATGGTTTTATCAAAGAAAAAGTTTTTGTAGAACAACCGCCATTATTTATTCATGAAAAATATCCAGATCATGTTTTTAAACTCAAAAAGGCTCTATACGGCTTAAAACAAGCACCACGTGCTTGGTACTATTGACTAAAAACTCATCTACAAAATTCTGGATTTCAAATAGGCAAAATAGACACTACACTATTTATAAAACATAAAAATAATGATATGTTAGTGGTACAAATATATGTTGACGACATCATATTTGGATCAACTAATGAAAGTTTATGTAATGAATTTTCTGAAATAATGAAAAATGAGTTTGAAATGTCACACATGGGCGAATTAAATTTTTTCCTAGGATTACAAATAAAACAATTGGACAATGGTATTTTTATAAATCAAGAAAAGTATTGTAAAGATTTACTTAAACGTTTCGGAATGGAGAACACCACTAGTAAACCAACTCCTATGAGCACAACTTTATATTTACACAAAGATGAAAAGGGAAAAGACTATGATCAAAAATCTTATCGTAGTATGATCGGATCTCTATTATATTTAATAGCTAGTAGACCCGATATAATGATGAGTGTCTGTATGTGCGCTCGCTTTAAAGATCAACCTAAGGAATCACATCATCGAGCAGTCAAACGAATTTTACATTACTTAACTAACACTACAGATTATGGCTTATTTTGTCCTAAAGGTACGGCTTTCCAACTCGTATCATATAGCGATGCAGACTTCGAAGGATGTAAAACAGATAGAAAAAGAACAAGTGGTACCTGTCATTTTATCGGTCAATCTTTAGTTTCATGGTTTAGCAAAAAGCAAAATTGTGTTTCCCTCTGGACATGTGAAGCAGAATATATCTCTGCCGCCTTAGCTTGTGCTCAAGTCATCTATATGCAACAAACACTTAGAGATTTTGATAAAATAATTGAAAAATCTCTGATATACTGCGACAACACTAGTGCTATCAGTTTATCTAAAAATCCAGTTAACCATTCTCGAACTAAACATATAGACATACGACACCATTTTCTTAGAGATAATGTCGAAAAAGGAATTATCTCCCTCGAATTTGTTAACACCGACAATCAAATTGCCGATATATTCACCAAACCATTAAATGAACAACCGTTTGTAAAACTTAGACAAAATCTAGGAATTTATTCATATAATGAATTAATAAATTAAACTATATTATCCTAAATGGTTACTCAGAAAAGCAAACAAGCAGAAAAGTCTTCTTCACCTTTCGTTTTAATACCTTCTGAACACCACAAATTGTTTTTAAATAAATTTTAACCATGAATTTTGTTAACTAATAAACAATTTTTCCCTAATTAGAAATTGACAAACCTATATATATATATATATATATATATCTCAAAGATTATTTTTTTAACCATATAATCTTTCACTCTCTAAAAAAAACATTTAAACTTTTATATATAATGTCATCTAATCATGATTCGACTTACTCAGCCATTGATTTCTCCCCTCCTTCTTCCGGCAGTTCATATACATCTCCTACCAAAACAACACCAAAATCCTCTCCTTCCAAACACATTGTTCCTACTACTACTCCTGTGTACCATACCGGCTATTCTCCGAAAGAAAAAAAGGCCAAATATGGTATTAATCTTGAAAATGCTTCTCTTCATGACAAAATTGACGAAGTTCATCATTATAAAAAGAAATGATGAATGTTCAAAAAAATGTACTATACACAATGAAACCAAGGAGCTCATCTAAACTTTTTAGAAAAGTGCATTCTTGCAATATGTGGAAACTCTCCTACAAAGGATTGTGTTCATGTACGATCTCCTCGTGTGATCGAAACTCCTCCACGTGCTCATCGAATAACTCCACGTAAACTATGGGGAGAAGGAACATCTGAAGCCCAATTTCGTCCAGTACCTCCTTCTTGGTCTCCAATACGAAAATTAAGAAAGGATACAAAGGAGAAACCAAATTCGTGGGAGAAAAATAACTCTGTTCTTCTAAGAATCGTATTTCATATATATATATATAATATACATATATAATATTTGTATTCTAAGTTGTATGACTCAACCCATTCAAGCATATACCTTATATCTTGTTCTTAAACAAAAAGTTATATCTATAATAACAATCCAAAAATCTCTAAATACAAACAAAATTGTCACTATTCTACCATAACAAGCTGTGATATAGAGCTATAATATTTATCATAATAAGCTGGTTCATTCATACTTATGTTTGTAAGAATATTTATATCAAACAGACGTGTGCTTATATACTTAAAAAAACCTTGCACGTTTCTGCTCAGACGTCTGTGACTTCCACCAGACGTCCGGATCATGTTTCTAAAAAAATTGACAAACTCAGCTCAGACGTCTGATATTATTCTCAGACGTCTGATCCTAGTCCTTGCCTCAAAATTCCCTAAACGACCAAACGTCTGATTAACACTACAGACGTCTGACCGTACTCCGCAGTCACCTTTTCAGCCCAATGTATAAATCATCATTTCCATTCTTTTACAATTTTTTCACCAAACCCTACAGCAAAAACCCTAAGCCCCAAATCGATTTGCTTTCTTCTTCCAAAAAATTCAACTCAATGGCACCCAAATCTAATAAACCTTTCCCCAAACGCAAAAAGACAGGCCAAAGCTCTCAACAACCTTCTCAACAATTTGTAACAGACGAAATCATTATTGATTGGATGGTGGAACAAGATGGCAGGCAAAAGCTTCAAGAATTGGAAAAGAAAAGAATACATTGTGGTCCATTTTACCCGCTGAGGAGATTCTTCAACTACGAAATCAATGATTTGGTGAGTGAGCTGAGATTCACCATCTCATTAATTATGATTCTAACTCGGGTCAAATTGATCAATTAACTGTCTTTTTATTGTTCACTTCATATTTGGAAGCCCTCTGATCCGGAAAATTGGATTTGGACAAGTATTTATGGGGAAATTATCAAATTCAACATTGAAATGCTTGGACAAATATTACAGTGCTCATGTACAAGAATTAGATTGCAAGATATACCTGATATGAGATACCAGCCAAGAGATGCAATTACACATCTCATTTGGGAAGATGACATGAGAAAATTATCACCAATCCATTTTCGTCCACAAGCTAGACTACTTAATCGAATGCTTGTCAATACCATACTCCCTAGATTAGGTAGTCATGAGCAAGTATATGACCATGACCATAAAGCTTTATATGCTATTTTCGGTCATACAAAAGTAAATTGGTCTCAATGTATTTTTGACTAAATTAAAAGCTTCTGGACACCGATTCGTAAAACAATCATTTATGATCCATATATTATGCGAATTCTTCAAGCGCAAAACTTGCCTTCTTTCTTATCACAATATGAAGAACATCCTATTAAGGAAAGTGGAATTCGCTTCCTATCTTTGATACATCTTCCTGAAAATCCTCCAAGTATTACACCATTTTTCGAGTATCAACACCTACAACACCAACCTCAACCCCAATAGTCTACTCCTATACAACCTACCTCTACATCAAGGCCTTCTAAATCAACAGGTTCTCACTTTGATTTCGAAATTCAAGAGGCTCGAATTGCAGTAGGACACGGAGAAAGTATTAGAGATATAACACTTCAAAACCAACATATTCTATCTCTGAATCAAAAAGTCTTGGATAGGAAAGTTTCCTGCCTCGAACGATCTTTTTCTACAAGGATGACTAAGGTAGAAAAGACTTTAAAAAAGGTCGTCTCAACTCGGGGAAAGGTTATGCGAAAAGTTCGCGGACGATCATCTTCACGATCTACATCATCTCCGTCTCCTACACCACCTCCAGCACCTCATGCAGATCCGTCCAGAACTCGAACAGTCAAAGAGCCTTTACAGACCCATGCTCCTGGAAAAGCTCCAATCACTGTGGACACTAAGGAAAGTGAAGATATCTTATGGCCTCCACAAGGAGCCCAACATCACGAACACTTTTCATCTTTTCAAGGACTTTCTATTCAAGAAAATGAAGAATATCATGATCAATCGCAATGGCAACATAACAACTATGATGACACTATGTCTAATCTTTGGGGTTATTTTTCCTCTCAATAAGTTATTTACTAATTTTTTCAAATTCCTGCTTGTTTGACTATGATAATTTTCTTTAGAACTTTGACTTTATGATTAATAGCATTATGATATTGTCCTATTGTTTCATAAACTCTTTTTCGATAATGACAAAAGGGGAGAGGGTTCACACTAGGGGAGAAATTACAAAAGAAAGGGGGAGCTTCTTATAAAATGAATTGTATAGTCGTCATCATCAAAAAGGGGGAGAATGTTAGAACCTAGATTTCGATGGCAACAACTATACAAGCACTTTCATTCAATATACATAGGTATATATATATCATCCATATGCAAGTAGACTTTCGCGACCAAGACTTGAAGACCGACACAAGGATTATTATATTGAGAAATATTTGTACATTCTGTTAATGTCTTAAATAGATGATATGTACAATCTCCTTGAGTAATCTTTACAAGCATCTGCACATACAAAATATTTAAAAAAGGAAGATAACAGTATATACATGTGTCAGACGTCTGGTATATGTGCTCAGACGTCTGGCAACATGTTCTGGTTTTAAAATTTTAAACAGACCAGACGTTTGGAATAAATGGCCAGACGTCTGACCTGCGTAACGACCATTTTTCCCAAAAGCCATCTTATTCAATCGAAGAGTTGCATCCTCTTGTTTTTGGTCATTACTCTTTCTCCTCAAACATTGTAACTCTTAGACTGAAATAGAGTGAACCAAAAATTATTACTTCTCAAACAAACTCTTCACCGCCTATAAATAAACATGAAATTGAAAATTAAAATTAACTTGTTGTTCTGAACTTTCTCTCTTTATTTTCTAATAATTCTGTGATCTCTCTGATTTAAAATGTACTCAAAAACATACTTTTATCTCTTCTTTATATCAAAGCTTAAACTACATACTACTCAAAGGAGATTATAGGAAGAAGCTGTACTTGTAGTCAAAATCAGTGTTGCATAGAACACACATTTGTCAAAGAAATACTCTTGTATAAAAGCTTATTCCTCCGGGCGAAGCGAGGGCAATTGGTTAGTGTATTTACAAAGGGGAGCTTCGGGACTGGACGTAGGACGGGATGTCCAAACCATTATAAAAACTCTGGTGTGATTACTTTTAATTTTACCTGCATTATTACTCTGTGCAATTCATACTATTATACACATACTTATCTTATACTATGTACATATACGATCCACATAGACTTTCAACACCTAACAACAATGAAAGCTATAGACATAGATGTGAGTTCAAGAACTCACCTTTAAATTCAAAAACAAGGAATAAGAAGCTTTAAAACAAGGAAAGATCAACTTCACTTCAATCACAACTCTAGAAGCTCCAATCTATGATCATATGCAAAGTTTTTCCTAAGTTAGGTTATAGGAAAAATCAAGAATTGAAGAGGATTTGAGATGGAGAAGATGAAGAGCATGCTTACCTAAGCTTCTCTTTGATTTTAGAACTTGAATTTGAATTTCCTAAGAATCTGGGGCTTAGGAATTTTGATTTCCCCTCTTTTCCCCCATTTTTCCTTTTGCTTGAGAGTTTTAGGAAATTATGAAAGGATTGAATGAAGAGGAGTGGTGTGGGAGGTATTTGGTAGAAGGTTTGGGTTCTCTTATTGGATAGTGGGCTAGAACACAAACTAAAGCCCAAACAAAATACCAAAATCCTAATCAACTCCAAACATATCAATGTTTATACTCAAAAAAGTTGTAAACGTCGTTCTAAACTTAATGGAAGTGGTCTCGAGTTCGGATTCGTCTGTTTACAAAAAGTCACATTTCGGACTTTAAATTCAACAAACGATGCTATATTTAAATAAAACATTTAAATATATAATCGTAAAATATGCGGGTTGTTATAGACTTCCATCCTTAAAGAAACTGCGTCCTCGGAATACTTAAGAAGAAAATAAAGAGTAACAACCACTCTAAGGCATAACAACACAAAAGAAAAATTTGCAGCGAGAAGTTCACCTTATAGAGCACGAGAGAGTAAGTCCGGATGTGTTCGCTCTATGAATTCTCTGGATTCCCAAGAACAATCTTTAGGATTTGCGGACCATTGAGCTTTCACAAGCGGAACATCTTTATTACGAAGGCGTTTAACCTCCGTTGCAATGATATGAATATGATGTTGCTCATAAGTCAAATTAGGTGAAACTTCAATTTCTTCGATAACACCGGACTCAAGAATAGAATCAGAATCTCTAAGGCATTTTCGTAGTTGAGAAACGTGGAATACGTCATGAATAGCAGAAAATTTGGCCGGTAATGAAAGGCGATAAGCCAAGGAACCAATGCGTTCGGTGATAGGAAATGGGCCAATATATCGAGGTGCTAACTTTCCCGATCGACTGAAACGCACAACACCCTTCATATGAGAAACACAAATGAATACCAAATCTCCCACAGAAAATTCCAAATTCCTTTTTCGGTTATCGGCATAGGATTTTTTCCTACTTTGAGCTTCTTTCATCCTATGACGAATAAGTTCAATCTTTTCTGTGGCATCACGAATAAAATCTGGACCTAAAACCAGCTTCTTACCGGCTTCAAGCTAACACAAAGGAGAGCGGCATGGCCTTCCGTAGAGTGCCTCGAAAGGTGCCATACCAATACTAGACTGGAAGCTATTATTATAAGAAAACTCAACAAGAGAAATATGATCTTCCCAATTTCCACAAAAATCAAGAACACAAGCACAAAGGAGATCTTCAAGGGTTTGATTCACACGCTCTGTTTGTCCATCGGACGGAGGATGATAAGCGGCGCTAAAATTAAGCTTCGTTCCCAAAGCTTTTTGAAGACCCTTCCAAAATCCACTAGTAAATAATGGATCACGATCACTTACAATAGAAGTGGGAACTCCATACAATTTAAAAATTTCTTTAACATAGAGTTTGGCCAAAAGAGGTACAGTCCAATCGGACCGAACGGGAATAAAATGGGCGGATTTAGTAAGTTTATCCATAATCACCCATAGACTGTCATTACCCGAACGAGAATGGGGAAGACTGTTAATAAAGTCCATGGAAATTTGAACCCACTTCCAAACGGGAATGTCTAAAGGTTGCAATAACCCACCAGGCCTTTGATGCTCGGCCTTAACGAGTTGGAAAGTCATGCAATGCTTAATGAAGTTAGCAATATCAGATTTCATTCCATCCTAATAATAAAGTCGCTTCATGTCCGCGTACATTTTACTACTACCGGGATGAATGGTAAATTTAGAACGATGAGAATCTTCTAAAATGTCTTTACGAAGATCACTAAAATTTGGCACGATAAGTCTATCAAATTTTCAAATGCCCCCACGAGCATCGATTTCAAAGTCTTTCAGACTACCAATATCATTTTTATCCCTACAACTTTGGCTAAGATGAGCCAATTCGGGATCTTGCTTTTGAGCTTCAAGGATGCGGTCTAAAAGAAATGGATGAGCCTCAAGGCTACACTAAACAAGAGATGAATGTAAATCGGATTCAAGATCTTGAATCTCACAAGTGAACAAAGTCTCGAGATCATTCTATTCGGATATCATCATGGAAACAGCCGCTTGTTGCTTACGACTAAGGGCATCGGCAACACGATTTCCCTTTCCAGGTGTATAAAGAATATCAAGATAATAAGATGTAAGGAATTCGAGCCAACATTGTTGATGCAAATTAAGTTTCTTTTGAGAAAATAAATACTTCAAAGATTTATGATCGGTGTAGAGAACAAATTTCTCTCCCAAAAGATAATGACGCCAAATTCTAAGGGCGAAAACAATGGCCACGAACTCTAAATCATGAGTGACATATCTAGTCTCGACAGGCTTTAATTGCCTAGAAGCATAAGCGATAACACGTTCCCTTTGCATGAGAACGGCTCCCAAACCAACACGACTAGCATCGGTATAAACAATCAAGTCTTGGTTCCCTTCGGGAATCACAAGAATAGGAGCATCGAAAAGGAGTTCTTTTAATTTCTGAAAAGCAGCTTCACATTTGTCTAACCAAATGTATTTAACTCCCTTCTTTGTAAAACTAGTAAGAGGTACGGAAATTTCAGAAAAGTCTTTTATGAAATGATGGTAATAACCTGCCAATCCAAGAAAGCTACGAATTTCCATCACACTCTTCGGTCTCTTCCAATTTTGAATTGCTTCACTCTTTGAAGGATCCATGGAAATTCCGGATTCAGAAATAATATTTCCTAAAAATTTCACATGGGATTGCCAAAAGTGGCACTTAGAAAATTTTGCTTTCAATTGATTGCTTTTAAGAGTTTCCAACACAATCCGAAGATGTTTTTCACGCTCTTCCTCAGTTTTAGAATAAAAAGAATATCACCTATAAAGATGAGAACAAATCGATCGAGGAAGTCTTTGAAAATCCGGTTCATAAGGTCAACGAAATAAGCTGGAGCATTCGTTAAACCAAATGGCATAACAAGCCATTCATAAGATCCATAACGAGTACGGAACAATGTCAAAGGAATACTATCCTCTGCAATTCAAAGTTGATGAAAACCGATTGCTAAGTCTAACTGTGAAAAGACTCTAGCACCACTAAGTTGATCGAATAGATCATCAGTCCGAGGTAAGGGATATTTATTCTTGATAGTGAGATCATTAAGCTAGCGGTAGTCAACGCAAAGCCTAAGTGTACCATCGGATTACTTCACAAAGATAGCTGAAGCTCCCCAAGGAGAGGAACTAGAACGAATGAACTGTTTTGCTTCCTATTCGGATAATTGTTTATGCATCTCCTCATTTTCCTTATTGGACATATGATAAGGAGGACGAGTGATAGGTAGAGCTCCAGGGATTAGATTAATTCTGAACTCAATTGCTCGCTTAGGTGGTAATCCTAAAACGGGCTAAAATATATCGGGAAATTCACGAACAACGTGAATGAGGGAAATGGCATCTTCCTCATCATCATTATCATCATCATGTGGGTTTAGAGAATATAAGGATGCTATCGAATTAGAATCTGAATCTTTAAGGACAATAGATATCTGCTTAACAGATTAGGGATGTTGAAGTTGGATAGTCCTCTCGGGACATAGGATATGGGCTTCATAACGGTTAAACCAATTCATTCCCAAAGTCATTCCAAAACCTAGGTAACGCATAACATGCAAATCGGCACGGAAAGCATAATCACATAGAAAAATTTCAACATCCTTACAGAATAAACTGAGTGTTGTGGATCCACCAACCGGATTTACAATTTTTAATGAAGTCATCAAGCCCATAACATTTAAAGAAAAAGTATCAACAAGTTCTTTTGATATAAAAGAGTGATATGCACCCATATCAAAATGAACTCAAATAAAATGATCAAGAAACATAATAATGCCATCAAGGACAGAATGAGAAATACCTTGACCAAGAGAAGTGTTACTAGGGGCTTGCACAACATTCAGTTTTCCCTCTTTCTTGCTTTGAAGTTTGGGACATGAAGATATAAGATGACCCGAACTTTTGCAATAGCGACAATAAAGGGGTTTCAGACACCTATTTGCATAATGGTACTTAGAACTACAATTGTAGCATTCTCCACGACTAGAGGTAGGAGTCTTTGCTACCGAAGTTGCTTGCTTCCCTTTCTTGTTAGGATTAGGGCCTTTGAACTTACTGTCGGGTTGCCTCTTCTTATTGTTGAAGTACTGTTTGGCACCCCCAACATCACCATCACTTTCTTTATCAGCCTCTTCAAGTCGAAGAGCGATATCTACAAGCTGATCGAAAGGAACTTCTAGTTTCAGAAGTAAAGACTTTTTGAGGTTCTTATTCAAACCATAGATAAACCTTTGATTCTTCTTCAATGGGGTATTAATATACTCGACCCCATATTTAGAGAGGGATTCAAAAGATGTGACATAATCTGTCACAGAAGATTTACCTTGAACAAGGTCAATAAAGCGTCAAGCTAAAGATACTTTTTTAGCTTCCGGCACAAACTTCAACTCGAACCTTTCCCGGAATTGCTCCCAAGTAAGATCCGCTTCAACAATTTTCAAAATTAAAAGCTCATACCAATCTAATGCTCTCTCCTGGAGCATGCTAGATGCTACTTGGACTCGATGTAGATCCACAAGATTCATGCGAGAAAAGATGCGGTCGCATGTTCTAAGCCAAGCTTGGACTTCTATAACGCTTTCAGAACCCTTGAATGGCCTTCCACCCAAATTGGTATAATCACTGCACAATCGTGCAAACCCGGATTTAGGATGAGTTGGCTCTGGAATGGGTCCGACAGCTTGGGCATTCTTTAAAAGATCCAAAAGCTGTTGGGCAGACATGAATATGCCATCATGAGGAGTAGCACAGGATTGACCGGTGCTAGGACGGCCAGGTCTAACCATTTCTCTTATTTAAGAAAGAAAGAAAGATGAGGAAAAAGGTTATACTTAGAATGAATATTAAATAAACTTGATTGATAAAACAAGGCATCATAAAAGAAAATAGGATAGAATGGGTCCTAAGACTCGAATTAAATCCTAAGGCACGATTCTAAGAGAGACTTAGGACAATGATCCTTGTCATAATATTCTATATTGTTCCGAAGTTTGGCTCTAATACCAAGCTGTGACGACCCACCTCTATACTCACACTAGCCAAGAACACTACGTGGTAATGTCGTCGACTAGCATGAAGAATAAGGCTGTTGAGGAGCGACCATCTGTATAATTGCTTTGTGCGAGTATCGATATGTCAGATAGAAGGTCATGAATTTCATTCAAGAGGAAATCTGACATATCCAATCCAAACTCAAAGCTACTACAAAGTGGCTATGTGGCCTTCGGAAACAAATATAAAATAAGCATAACACAAAATCAGTCACAGATATTCATATCACTATGGCGGAAACAGTTATGAATATAACACATAGAAGTGAACATCAAAGTAGTGGTCATACAAGATCCACTACATCACAAAAGAATAGGTATAAGTGTTAGACAAAAGAATATGTATACATCAAGGAGTCTCTATCTCGAATGTATAAAAACAAAAACTACTAAGCTAAAGTAGTTAGCCAAAAGTCAGAAGCTAGTCCCTGCTAAGAAGTCAAGTGGAAGCACCTGAAACACCTCAGTTTGACCCGAGTATTATTTAAGAAGAAAAATAATAAACGGATCGGTCTAGCTATAATTATAATGTAAGATGAGATAGGATAAGAGACAATGACAAATATATATGATAACAACAAAAATCATACAATATCTCAAGTTTTCTCAAACACCAAAAAGAATGTCATATTCTTTAGCTTATTCACCAAACCAAAAATAATTGGTGAAGCACAAATTCTAGAAATCAATAATTAGAAGTCCAGAAATCAAAAATGGGGAGGCCTATCATAAATGGGAGCATGAAAACTCACCAACACGTGTATCACAAACAGGACGCTATCCCATGGGTCGCTAACCCATAAAGCCGGTGCAATGACGTAGTACAACGATACGCCCGAGGAACCTGAAACTCAAATAAGCCAGAACAATGACGTAGTACAACGGTACGCCCAATGAACCGAACTCCATAAAACCCATATGTCTCTAGCCTATAAAAATGAGACGAAGCTCAATAGAACGGGGTACAGTCCCCCATGCGGACAAAGAGACATCGTATATCGCTAGTCTAAACCTCAAAATGATCGTCATAGATCAATAAGTGTAAATTACATCAAGCTAGTAAATAAATGAGTTTAGCTTCATGTCCCATAACCACTAGCCTGACTTAAATATTTACGAACAAATTGTAGATTTCCACTCAAAAAATTTCACAAGATTACAATCGAACAAGTCTAAGAATTAACCGACGAAGTAAACGCAAGCGTTTCATACCACTTGTTTTGCTAAGTCGTTTAATTGGATTTCTCATAAGAATGAGGTAAAGGTTTGTATATACTAATAGATTGGAAAACGGTTTTAAAAACGGGCTTTGTATATCATTTTTGTGAAAGAGTTTGAGTGTTTACTACTAGTATAGAAACCTTTGTATTTTAAAGTGACAAATCAAAGAAACGATTGTAAAAACAATCTATCACCAAAAATTCACATTCGATGACGTGAATCAAAACCATGAAAATTGATATCAAATCCATCAACTGGATATTCCCAAAAATCCAGAAAAGAAGTCATCAAAGTCGATAATAAATTACAACAATTAACCGGATCAACAAAAATCGATAAAACATAAACCCACATAAAAATAGGCAAATTGGCTGAATTTAACAGCACCAGACGTCTGGTGGTTTTCCTAGACATCTGAGCCATAGGTCTGGAATTTTCATTCCTTTGCCTCAGACGTTTGAGTGTTTTCCCAGACGTCTGAGCTGAAGCTCAGGGAAAATATTTCCTAGGCCATTGATGACCAAATCAACTCGGATGCGATCGAATGAGCGATGGTGGCTAGGGATTTATGCCAAACGACAACCCAGCCTATATACTCTTCAATACACTCCAAACAACATATCCAAACATACATAGTAGGATTTTCATAGATTTTGACTTCAAAATACCAAAATTGGAAAATTCATCAAACCAATTCAATTCAAAAGCAATTGAACATGAAATAGATGTTACGAATTCATACCTAACAACAATGAAAGCTATAGAAATAGATGTGAGTTCAAGAACTCACCATTAAATTCAAAAACAAGGAATGAGAAGCTCTAAAACAAGGAAAGATCAACTCCACTTCAACCACAACTCTAGAAGCTCCAATCTATGATCATATGCAAAGTTTATCCTAAGTTAGGTTATAGGAAAAATCAAGAATGTAAGAGGAATTGAAATGGAGAAGATGAAGAGCATGCTTACCTAAGCTTCTCTTTGATTTTAGAGCTTGAATTTGAATTTCCTAAGAATCTAGGGTTTAGGAATTTTGATTTCCCCTCTTTTCCCCCATTTTTTATTTTGCTTGAGAGTGTTAGGATATTATGAAAGGAATGAATGAAGAAGAGTGGAGTGGGAGGTATTTGGTAGAAGGTTTGGGTTCTCTTATTGGGTTATTGGGCTAGAACACAAACCAAAGCCCAAACAAAATACCAAAATCCTAATCAACTCCAAACATATCAATGTTTATACTCAAAAAAGTTGTAAATGTCGTTTTGAACTCAATGGAAGTGGTCTCGAGTCCGGATTCGACTGTTTACAAAAAGTCACATTTTGGACTTTAAATTCAACAAACAATGCTATATTTAAATAAAACATTTCATATATAATCGTAAAATATGCGGGTTGTTACAATATTAGAGTTACAAATTGTTTGAATTCAAGGGAAAAATAGGCATCAATAAAATAGATTTTGAACTTGCAAAGTCAGATTTAGGGTTTGAAATGGGTTGGGTATTGAAAAGGGTCCATATTATTTGTTTGTGGGTTGAATGGTTTTGACCCACTATATAAAAAGTGAAAGATGGGTCTGACCAAAACATGTTGAAACTGAGTTATATGGGTAGGGTTAAAGGGTCAAGATGTATTTTGGCAGGCCATGCATTGTCCATTAAATCGTGATTTGAAAGCAATATAAACTCCATTCTCTTTCTCTACATTTTTATTTTCTATTACATTCTTTCCTTTTTCTCTATTTCTAACATCACATTTTCTCTCTTACGACCCCTCTATTGGTACTATATGAATTTCTTGCTTAGGATTCTTTCTCTGATCGCTTTAGTCATTTGCCTATTATGATCATCTAAATTCTTTCTTTCTAAAAAGTCATTTTTTCCCTTACCTATATAAACCAACACGATGACACTCCAATTAGAAATTAAACAGCTGAAACTACACACCAATAATTATTCAGATAAAACAATCCTCAAGTTTCAGCAGAAGCCTTAATTATATTCCTCCACGTCGGAGGAAAAACACCAAATTTCTAACCCACACCTGTAACAAAACTAAATGAACAGAGAAGTAAGAAAAAAAGATAATATGCCGAATACGAAGGACTGATTTTTGTTACTGAATACCAAATTAAAAAACTATTAAAAGCTATACATATATATAAAAGATCCTAAATAATCTCAATAACATCATGTTTGAGCTTTATTTTCCTAACTAGAAGGACACCAATTACAAAATTCAGAAATAAATGCTAAATACATGGAAGCTTTAAAATAAAACTTGACTTATTCAAATAACACTGCAGTTTGACAGCAAGTTGCACTAATTTGCAACACCTCCTTAATGCAAGCGTACCGCCAACAACACCCAGTGCACTTCTGAACACTTGAAATTTGGCTTTGCTAAGTGCCTTGGTAAATCTATCAGCAACTTATTCTTCATATTGTATTTTCTATAGCTAAATATCTTACGTCAAAAACTTTTCTCGAATGAAATGGAAATATGTTTTGATATGCTTTGTGCGAGCATGAAACGCTGGATTTCCAGCAAGTTCAAGTTTAATGGCACTTTCATTGTCACAAAGAATGGAAATTGGATAGTCAAAAGCATAAAATATTTCTTTACTAAGCTTCTTAAGTCAAATATGCTCTTAACTGGCCATAGTAGCTGCAACATATTCAGCTTCACAGCTTAAAAGATAATTAATGGTTTGCTTTATATTTCACTAAGAAATAGATGCAAACCTTTGTTGAAACAATACCTTGATGTGGAGCGCCTATCATTTACATCACCAGCCCAATCTACATCTACAAAACCAACCAAAAAAATGGTGCATTATGTTTATAGAATAATCCAAAGTTTACTCTTTGCTGCAATTATGTGACCTTCACATGGTTTACCCATAAATTGAGCAATGACACTTACAGAATAAGAAATGTCCAGTCTTGCGATAATTCAATAAATTAAACTACCAACATACTGTCGAAAAACTGTTGTATCCTCTAATGTTTTTCCTTCATCTTTATCTAACTTCAAGCATGGCTCCATCAGAGTAGTCTTTGCTTTTAACTCCTCCATACGAAAGCGAGCTAATAAACTTACTGCATATCCCTTTTGAAAGACAAAATATCCATCTGGCTTTTCAATCTCCAAGCCAAGAAAATGACTAACTTCTCCCAACTCTTCATTTCAAAGTGAAGAGACAAAGCATCACGAAGATGAGTAATTTCAGCATCATCGTCATCGGTAATGATCATATCATCAACGTAGAGAAGGAGTATTGTGCACTATGGTTATTTTCTTAATTAATAAACTTGAGTTTGCATTTGAAGATCTAAACCCACAAAACTCAAGGTATTGAGCAATTTTACCATACCAAGCACGTGGTGCTTACTTGAGGCCATAGAAGGCCTTCTTAAGTCAACACACATAATCTGGAAACTCTTTTGAAACAAATCCATGTGGCTATTCTATAAAGATATCTCGATCCAACTCACTATAAAGGAATGCATTTTTCACATCTAATTTCCATAATTTCCAACTCTTGCAAGCAGCTAGTGAACTTATTCTTCGAATTGCCACCATTTTAGATATAGGGTTGAATGTCTCCTCTTAATTTAGACTATATTGTTGGGAAAGTCACAAGCAACAAGAAGGGATTTATATATGTCAATAGTAGCATTAGCTCTTTTCTACAACTTGTACACCCATTTGCAAGTTACTAAATCAACATTCTTTGATTTTGGAACAAGCTCCCATGTATGTTTAGAGCTGATATTTCCTCCTGCATTGCTTCTTCCCACCCAGAAACACCTTTAACTTCATTGTAAGACACAGGCTAATTTTCACACAAATCGCCCATTAGAAAACAAGACACAACAGAGCAACTATTTAGTTGTACTTCATAGTAATCTAAATAATCGGGTTTCTTCTTTGTCTAAAGGACCTCTGAAGAGAAGCTCCTATAGCTTCATCTTGCTGAGTATTTTCTCTAGAAACTGTACCACTCTCCCTTTCATTTGATGCACCATCAGCATAAAAGGGTAATAGATCAGCTGTGCCTCTATTTGTGTTTGCATCAATCTAATGTGATGAACTTTCAGCAAAAATCACATCACGAACTTCCTTTGTTTGTTGATCCATACATCTCCAACCTTTCATGTGAGTGTCATAACAAACTAAAATACAGCCTTACTCTTGGGTCAAGTTTGGACCGTCTACTTTTTGAAATAATAGAAAATGGATCGAAATCTAAAAATTACTTACATTGGGTTTATGGTGACATAATGATTCAAAAGTAGATGAGTCCGACCTGCAAGTGTAGGCAAACGGTTTATGACATGACATGCTGACTGAATAGCTGCTCCCCATAGTTCTCTTAGAAGATTCTTTGCATGAAACCAAGACAAACACATAGAAGTGAGATGTGCCAATTTGAGTTCAACAACTCTATTTTGTTGTGGAGTGTTGGGATAGGTCATTTTCCATTGAATGCCATTATGTTTGCAGTAATCTTGAAATTGACCAGAATGTATTCTCCTCCATTATCGGTGCGAAGACCCTTTATTGGCCATAAAAATTATTTCTCCACTTGATCCTTGACCTAAATGAATTTGAAGAAAGTCTCACTTTTAGATTTCAAAAAATACACCCAAGTAAATCGAGAAAAATCATTCACAAAACCTTAACATAGCGAAAACCAGAGTAGATGTGTGTTTTCTTATTGGCCCTATCAAATCTGAATGAACAAGTTGCAGTATAGCAGCAGCTCTACTCATTGAGTTTGGGAAAGGGAGGCGATGTGATTTTCCAAATTGACAACTAAGACAAACTACGTTGTAATGAATTTCCTTAAAGAGAGGAACTCCATCAAGAAGTTTCTTCATAGAGATTTCCTGTAACAACTAATAACCAACAAAGCTTAACCGAGCATGCCAAATTGTTGCAGGAGCATTTTGACCTGTCCTTTCAACGCATGTATCACTTGAAGGCAATATATATAGTAGGTTTTTCCTTAGTAAATAAAATGTCTGCTTTAAGTTGGTTTATATTCGAAATAATTTTCAATTTGTTTGGACCAAAAAGAACATACCTCATAGAGAAACAATCTTAGAAACTGAAGCAAGATTCTTCTTTAAAGCCGGAACATGATAAACATCTTTGAGAGAGATACCATAAGCGTTAGACACATCCTTCTCAACATTAAAATATCCTTCTTTCACTACATGATGTAATGAGTTATCAGCCATCGCAATTACTCTATTTCCATGATGGGAGTGAACATCAGAAAGATAGAAACATTTTCGATTGCATAGTGAGAGCAACCAGAGTTAACAATCCGGTCCTTGCAATAGTCTATAGAAGCATTAACATGCATATTAATAGGTCGATCAATAACTTTAATTGATAAGCATCGTTCTGATGTAGGTTGTTCAACCTTATTGCTTTCTTGTGCGATATTTTCTTCTGCTTCTTTGAGATTCAAACGATAATTTAGTTTAATACGGCCTTGTTTCCCACAACGATTACACACCACCCTCACAAGATAATCACATTTGATGTGTCCCATCTTTCCGCATCTATAACAACCTTTTGAATTTCCTTTGGTCCGTCCTTCGGTTTTGAACTCACAGCAACAAAAATATCTTATTACAACATTAAAAAATATTGTAATATGTGTTTCACAATATTTTTTCAAATGTTGTTTTAGGCCGGGTTGGAATTGGGTCGGCACCTTTCCTAACGTCTTTTTAAATGTTGCAAAAAGGATCTAATAGATTCCACTACAACATTTATAGACGTTATAATAAAATAACTACAACTGTTTCTAGATGTTGTAATAGAATCAACTTGTAACATCTCGAAATTTTATCGTTTTCATTTTGAATATTTAGTTAATTTTAAATATTTAGTTAATTTTAAATATTTAAATAGTTGGTTTTTAAAGTTTAATAACTTTATAGTGACTATATAGATGTTTGAATTATGAATTAAATATTAATTAAATGGGTTTAATAACCTTACTTAACTCCTTTTAATTAATAAATAATAATGGTGAACTCATTTTGTAAATTTATTTACAGTAATAAGTAGTTCAAATAAATAAAAAGAAAATTACTTATTAATATAATGACTTGATTTATAATGACATATTTTTAAATGAATTTATAGGATTTTTCCATAATTTTTAATTTGAATTTTTTTTAATTATCGTTTGATATATAATTCAGCAAATGATGGTATTTTTGAAATTTCACAGAATAACATACCTAGTGTATTTTATTATTGTTTTAGGATCGTGTAGCATTATTTTATGCGATCGTATTTTTGTTTTGTCGTTTGCGGTTCATACGCGAACGGAATTCTGTGTAGCGAGATGCCGAAATTGCAAAATAAACTAACTTCAACCTCTATAAAATTCAACTCTAGGACTTTTCTTTCCCTCTTATTCTCCTTTTCCCTCTTCTCTCTTATTTCCATCTTACTGTGAAAAGAAAAGTAAGCTTCTTGCACTAACAAAATCAAAATCAAATGAATTATACCGCTAAAAATTATGAAGTTGGATTCTTTGAACTCGTGAGGCCAAGATCTACAAATTCATATGTTTAGTTTGTTGAGCAACATTGTTGGTAGAGTTCGACATTGCTAGGCAGAGCTAGGGTTTCGAATTGACATTGATCTAGGTGATGATTTGCGAAACGGAGTGGGGCATTGAGTTCGTGGTGGTAAAACAAAGTGGTGGTGGAAGAACATTGAGGTGTGGCTGTGCTTTGCAAAACACGACCTGGGTTTTGTCGTTAGTAGGTCCAAACTATCATGATTTGATTTGTTGGATCACGGGTGGTCTGGTTGGGTCGGGTGCGATGAGCATGCGGAGAGGAGATCGTAGGAAGAATCGGCTTGTCGAATCATTGAGTATAGGATGAGAAATCATGGGCGGAAGGTAGCATGCAAGTGGTATCAGCGTGCATGATATCAGGGAGGGGAATTGAATTTTAATTTAGAAAAGAAGAAGTTTGTTTGGGTAACTAAGTTAATGATGGTAATTTAGCGAATTAATTTAATTATCTAAATCCGAAATCTTATAAATTCAATAACTCTTGCATACAAGGGTGGATTTGAACGCGGTTTTTTTACATTGGACTCATCAATGTTATCTACACGTTGGAGTTGGATTCGTGTAATTTTGAGCTAGTATGATTTTGAGCTAAAATTGAATGAAATTCGATTTTAGATCAAACCGAAACGCAAAAGCATCAATTGGAATTTTGGCGAGTTTACTTACCCCTAAATAAACTATATGATATTTGTGTTGCTATAAATTATTTTCGAATGCTTGGATGATAGTTGATAGTTTTAATGAAGTATAAATTAATGATAAAATTTTGGTGATTTAATATAACTATGTTTAAAGTAGTTAAATTAGTTATACTTTGTTTGTAAAATCTATTTAGCAGAAAAAAAAACACTGTTCTGCTATAGTTAAATTGAATAGATTATTTTAAATATCTATCGAGCAGAAAAATCATCGTTCTATGCTTGCAAAGTAAAAAGATTATTTTTTAAGTTAATTAATATGTAGATTGATTAATAAATGATATGTTAGCTATTGATTGCTAATCGTTGACAATAATATGTCTGTTATATTTGTTTAATTGTTTGTGTGGATTTGAATTCCCGCTTGAAAATTTGATTGCATAAATAACCGTTGTTTTACAGGGGACTTTCGTAGAGAAAACCTAAGGGGTATCTTGCCATTATTAATTTACTATTATATGCATCTTACTTATATTCTTATGTTACTTATATTGATGTTTGGTTGAAGTATTTATGGCCTACTGTTTGATTTGTGCAAGTGTCATTATAGCGTTTATCGCTATACCGTCACTTACGAAATATCATCTCCTTAAACATTGTATGTATTGAACTTATGCTTGTATTTTTACAAAATAAATGTTTGGTCTTGTTTTTGTACTTTAAAAGTTGTTTAAACCATATTTTCAAGTATTTTTGAGGATTCTAAAATAAAGGATAAGTGTTGTTTAAAATTTATAAAAGGAGTTATAAGTTTGATTAATTATCTTTTGGGATAATTAATGTTGTTTCAAATTTATATAAAGACTATAAATTTAATTAATTATCTTTCGAGATAATTAATGTGTTTTAAATTTATAAAAAGATTATGAATTTGATTAGTTTTATTTTGAGATAATTAATGATTGTTTTAAATTTATAAAAAGTTTATGAATTTGATTAATTTTCTTTTGGGATAATTAATGATTGTTATAAATTTATAAAAAGATTATGAATTTGATTAACTTTCTTTAGGGATAATTGATGTTTTTCTAAAATATATAAAAAGATTATAAATTTGATTAACATTCTTTCAAGATAATTAATGTGGATTTAAATTTATAAAAGAGTTATATCAATTATCTTTCAAGAGGATTAACATTATTTTAAATTTATAAAGATATTTTAAATTAATTTATTATCTTCTGGGATAATAAATGTTGTTTTAAAAGTTATAAATGATAGTTTATAAATAAGAAAATCTTTTAAAGGGAATGTTTAAAATAAAGCTAACTGTAAATTGTTTTGGGCTTATAGTAAACAATATTTTAATGATATTTTTTTACCCTTCTTTTCGATACACATAGAAATATAAATTTGATCTTTAAAAGGAATATTTTAATGAGTGTTTTTACAGTGTTTTACAGATATTTATGATGCGAAAATCAAGCACAACTGTGAATCTAATGTTTTAAGAGATTTAATTTTCATAGACAGCCATTTTTTATTCCTGATAGTTGATTTATTGACTATCGATTCTGCTATCTTCTTTGAGTTTTGTCAATTTAAGAAGATATGTTGCTCATTTGAGCATTGATATCCTTTGTCGAAAATGACTAAAACCAAAGCACGAGTGGACGCCAAGTTATGTGGGGTTATGTAAGAACCCTATTTTCGAAGCTATAATATTAAATTAAAATAAAAATGTTTGAATTCGATAACTGTTGCTTGGGAATAACTTTTTTCTTTATTGAAGTCTATTTAATAATGGACTTTTGTTTTAACAAATTGAACTAATTAATAAATTCTTTTTAGAAATTACATTAAATGGGATAAAGTATTATTGTTAAATATTAAATATTTTAAAGTGTAAATAAATTTTATATCATTGAAATAGTTGGAGAACAATAAATTTATTTTACATCAATGCAATGAATAATTGAGATAAGATTCATTTGTGTTAATCTATTTAATAAATAAATAGAGTGAAATAACATTTTATTGAATGAAATTGTGTTGTATTTGAAGTACTTATATTAAAAATAAAAATAAATGAAATGCAAATTTGTTTAAAATTAAGTTGAGATGTTAACTTTGTAAGACTAAATTGAACATGATTGTATTTATTTTATGGGCTTTTGAACTAAACCCCATCAAGCCTATTATCCAAATAGCCTTTATCCCTTAGCTTGCTTTAATCCATCATTATCTACTTCTATCCTAAAAATTAAAAAGTAAAAAACCCATTTTCCCTCTTACCCTAACTCAATCCCCAAATCAACGGAAAAAAATGAAACCAACGACTGCGATATAGGAGAAGCGAACGACCGAGGGCAAGCCCGACTTCAGGGCGGAGCAATTGGTGATGGTGCGGAGAATGCACACGTGTTCTGTTTGGAAGCAGGGGGCATCACTTTGACGACCGTGAACGTTGCATGGCTGAGGGGTACACCTGGCAGTCGCAATAAATGTGAGGAGATGGTTGTTGGCATGGTCTAGTTCAGGTGATGTGGGGAGGAGAGATGATTTACGATGCTAAGATAGGAATGGGGAAGGACAAGCAAGGATGCATATGTCAGATCGTGGTTGGTGCAAATGATGCAAGTCTATGGTTGTGAAAAGGACTATTGGAATTTGGTGCAAGCATAAGCTGTTCGAAGGAGCTTATAGGAAGGCAATTACTTGAGGTGAATTTTTTTAATTAACTCACACGCCTATATCTAGATTAGTATATCCCATTTCCATATGCCTTGCATTAGTATACACTGCATACGTTTTAGATAGTAATTTGATGTAATTATTGAAATTCGCATGCTATGAATTCAATTGGTTTGATGCTTGATTTGGTTGAATTGTATGTTATAAATATTGGATTTGATGGCATTACCGATTATGAAATTTCATAATGTTGAAAACCATCGAAAGTTGTTTGATCATTTGTTGCTAAAGTATATGATTTGTATGACCGGAGTTGTCGAAAACAACTCAGGTTGCTAAACAATTCTGTATTATGGATTTGTATTTTATAGAGCGATGTTGGCTCTAGATAACGCATTTTGAATTTCTAATTCTTTGTTGCATTTGATTCTTTAATTTTGAGGCATATAGAATTGCTATTCTATGAAATTTGGAAAATTTTAATAATATATATATATATATATATCTGTGTGTGTATCAAGAATTTGTTTGAAAAGAAATGATTTTTCTTTATACTAGCAAATTTTTAATTTTTATCTATTTATAAATAGTAAAAAAGGATTTATAATAAATTAAAAGGTTTTGATAAAATTAATAATAATACATATAATTAGATATTTTGAAAGAGATATTCTTATTATTTAAATCAAAATAAATTTTTATTAAATTCTTCTTTAATTTGAAATTGGATTAATAATTATAATTATATTTTAAATTGGACAATTGAATGATTTATAATTCTATTAGAATTCATGCTTTTTTTACGAAACTAGGAATTTTAATAAACAGTTGAATTGTTGGATCGGTATGTGACTTTCTGTACAATTCTTTTTCTTATTATTATAACTTGTTATATGTTTTAGTGGAAATTACTAGCTTTAGTAAATACTTGAATTTAATATTTGGTATAGGACAGTTAGCTAAATTCTTGTGATTACTTGAGTGATAGTAATTAACACTTTAGAGTTGTATATCTTAGGGTATTCAGATTTTTAGTATGCTGATAGATCCCTAAGAGATGACAGCTTATTTTTCAGCAACCTGAGAGTCGATCATTTTTAGATTTGGGTAGGTAGACCTATTTCTTGAGGTTAGGTCTATCCTGGTATAACACAGTTATCCTTTTTGTTGTTTGGATGGGTGTTATATTGTAGCCCTATCAGTTTATTTACAGCTGGACAACGTTTACCTATTTATTTTCGTTAGGTAAATTCACATAGTTTATCATAGACATGACTACCTATTTCTTTGCATTGGGAGTCGGGGTTTATACCTGGTAGTCTATTTCTTTTCGTTAGACTATTGCACTATGTGAAAGATTTATTTATTATAGTTAGGCTCTCTATCGCACTGTATCATATTAATAGTTGACTACCATTATTATTTCATTAGTGATGATTATTTCTTCAGAGGTTTTGGGATAGATATTTAGTATCATTTTGGCTCTGGAGAATTTTGAATTGTTATCACCATATTTTGATGATAGTCCAATAGAGACTTGATATGAATTTATGAAATGGTGATTTTTATTGATATGACTTATTTGGATTCAAGCATATTCTTATATGACTTATTTTATTGTTAGGTCATATATATTATGATATCAATATCTCACCTCTTTATTAGATATAGTCTAACCTGTTTATTTTTATAATACTCGGGTCAGGCCGAAACTCTACAGGTACAGAGACTCATTGATCTTTGGATTTTGTGCTAGCTCTGGAGTAGACTATTTTGACTGTTTTAGTTAACTTCATACTTGTACATATTGACATTTAGGAGTTTATGTCATATATATTATTTAGTAGTGACTTTGTACCTGATACAACATTTGGATATGATGTATATATTTATGTGTTCCTAGAATTGAAATTTTATAGACTCACATTCTATCATGTATCTGATGTATATTATTCCATTGTGATTTGTGATTCTGATTTTGATTTATCTATATTATATTCTATTCTGAATATTTTAAATCGGTATGTTTATTACTTTGTATTGATACTGCACATGTCAAATTTTCAGTTCAGATCCTCAAAAAGGTAAATAAGACGTGTTAGTGTTATTATAAAGATATATTCACATTCAATCGCCCTTAACCAGCCGTATACTCCGGATTAGCAGACGACATTACTTGTAGTGTTCTTTGCTAAACTGGGCATGGCAGTGGGGTCGTCATAGGTTGCTCCCATTAGGGTATCTTCCCAGTTACTCTAGATTGGAATCAGTGATATGCGCATGGAAATGTGAAATACTCATATATTTGGTAAGGTTAGTGGGGTCCAGCTTGTACATTTCTGAGAGAGTCACAGAATAAATGATCCTCTCAAGTATATTGTCTAGAGGTAAATTTTCAGTAGGGGGTGCACCTTCCTACTCATTATTGAAAAATTCTCTTTCCTTATTTGATTCAAATCTTTAAATTATTTTTTAATTGCATCAAGAAGTGCCTGGAGCTCTTCTTGATGTTTAATTATTTGTTTCCATTCTTTCAAGTCTGATTTTGTTCTGACTTATTTCCATTTTCATCTATGGATGTTACTCTTATGAGGGAAAATTTGCTCTGTGTTTAGTGATATGGTCTTATAGAATTATTATATGTTCATCATATTTCATGAGTTTTCTCACACTAGTTTTCCAGACTGATCCAGGTGTTATTTTATTATAATGCTCGGGTCAGACCGAGTTTTTTTCAAGGTTGTCATTGATGGACATGGAGCTCATGGAGTGGAGCTGGATGTTTACCTGCCATAGTATTTTTATTTTCCACTGTATTATTATGTATATCCATCAGCAATTGTAAGGTCAGAAAGTTATAACTGTCTAGGCTAATGAGGTTTGTTTTAACTCTGATATACCGTGTATTTTAGAGTGATAGCTTTTACAGTCTTTGTTATATTATATATTGTCATTCTGTCATGAGATTCTTTTTCCCTATTTTTTTTCTTTTTCCCCTAACAATCTGCCTTTCTGGCATTTGGATGCTCGATAGTTAAATACTATGTATGTATTAAGTGCTGACTTTTGAGGGTCGAAAAGGCGGGCTGTTACATTTGGTATCAAAGTTGAAGGTTAGGGAGAACATTGGCTTTGGTTGGGTAAACTCATTAGAGATAGGGTAAGTGACACCCTAGGATGAGTTGAGAGTATTATATATATACAAGAGCGTATTTCTTATTGCTATAAAAACGTATTGTATTAATTGGTCTATTATGTACATGTGTGTGTGTGTGTATGTATCAAGTATTTATTTGAAAAGAAATGACTTTTTTTATACTAGCAAACTATGAATTTTTATCTATCTATAAATAGTAAAAATGGATTTATAATAAATTGAAAGGTTTTGATAAAATTAATAATAATAGATATAATTATATATTTTGAAAGAGATTTTCTTAGTACTTAAAATTTTTAAATCAAAGTAAATTTTTATAAAATTCTTCTTTAAATCGAAATTGGATTAATAATTATAATTGGATTTTAAATTGGAAAATTGAATGATTTTTAATTCTATTGGATTTCGTGCTTTTTTTTATGAAATAAGGAATTTTAATAAATGGTTGAATTGCCGAATCGGTATGGGACTTTCTGTACAATTCTTTTGCTTATTATTATAACTTGTTAATTAGAGTTTTAATGGAAATTACTAGATTTAGTAAATACTTGAATTTACTATTTGGTATGGGAAAGTTAGCTAAATTCTTGTGATTACTTGAGTGATAGTAATTAACACTTTAGAGTTGTATATCTTAGAGTATTCAGATTTTTAGTATGTCGATAGATCCCTAAGAGATGACAACTTATTTTCCACTAACCGTAGAGTCAATCATTTTTAGATTTGGGTAGGTAGACCTTTTTTCTTGGGGTTAGGTCTATTTTGGTATAACACAGCTATCCTTTTAGTTGTTTGGATGGGTGTTATATTGTAGCCTTATCAGTTTATTTATAGTTGGATAACGTTACCTATATATTTTCGTTAGGTAAATTCACATAATTTTGTCATAGACACGACTACCTATTTCTTTTCATTGGGAGTCGGGGTTTATACCTGGTAGTCTATTTCTTTTCGTTAGACTATTGCACTATGTGCAAGGTTTATTTATTATAGTTAGGCCCCCTGTCGCACTGTATCATACTGATAGTTGACTACCATTATTATTTCATTAGTGATGATTATTTCTTTAGAGGTTTTGTGATAGATATTTAGTATCCGTTTGGATTTAGAGAATTTTGAATTATTATCACCATATTTTGATGATAGTCTATTAGAGACTTGATATGAATTTATGAAATGGTGATTTTGATTGATATGCCTTATTTGGATTCAAGCATATTCTTATATGACTTATTTTATTGTTAAGTCATATATATTATGATATCAATATCTCACCTCTTTATTAGATATAGTCTAACCTGTTTATTTTTATAATACTCGGGTCAGGCCGAAACTCTACAGGTACAGAGACTCATTGACCTTTGGATTTTATGCTAGCACTGGAGTAGACTATTTTGACTGTTTTAGTGAACTTCATACTTATATATATTGACAGTTAGGAGTTTATGTCATATATATTATTTTAGTAGTGATGTTGTACTTGATACAACATTTGGATATGATGTATATATTTATGTGAGTCTAGTACTGATATTTTATAGACTCACATTCTATCATCTATCTGATGTATATTATTTCATTGTGATTTATGATTATGATTCTGATCTATCTATATTATATAATGTTGTAAATATTTTAAATCGGTGTGTTTATTACTTTGTATAGATACTGCGCACGTCAAATTTTCAGTTTCGATCCTCAAGAAGGTAAATAAGACGTGTGATGACCCATATTCGGAAGGTTTAAATCGACAATAATCCACACATGTCCAACTTAAACAATCCGGAATATAGATAATCAACAAGGTTAATTAAGAAAAATAAGAAAAGAAGAAGAAAACAAACACAGAATCTCGTAGCGGAACGATAAAATATAATAATCAAATAAACAGTTCATGAAGCTGTTTATATTATACATTTGATTATAGTTTATACAACATTTATCAAAATTATATATACAACAGGGATAAATAAATAATGCAGCAGAACAACATGATGCAGGGAATTATAATAGTAATAATATATCAAATTTTCTCCTTCGTCCTTCAGAATAAATCTTTGATAAGCTGAAAACTCAGGGCTGACCCGAGCGTAATGAAAAGAAAAAACACTCGAGTCAAGACTAAAATATTCTTATGTGAGTCAAATCGATATCACATATAACATGAGTGCCACGGTGTCAGAGATGTTTATGGGGTTTCACATCTCCTATCTAGTGTATAACATGCGTGCAATAACTCAAGAGATGTTACGGGATTTTCCATCTCTAAAAGATCCGTCAAAATATTTATATGTAGTAAATACGCTACATATATAATGTCTAATCAGTAAAATAAATATTTTTCTTAGCGTTAAAGCTTTACATTAATCCCCCTTAACTCGTTTTTAAGCATTGTCGTACAGTTTGCATATAAAACACTAGTAAACCGTCGGTGGATAGGGATGCGCCGTGATACGACAACACTAAACCAAAATCGTAGGGGTCTAGTATAGGGATAAAAGTATGACAAGGCACGTAAGGCAATGCCCAAGGTAGGATACTATCAGTTTACCCTTCTCGGCTGGTGGTAACACCTAACGGCCCATCGCGTCCAACACTCCCAAAATCAGAGGGTGCGCACCAATCAATCAAAATCTAAATGATGGTAATACGAAGAAGTGCGTCCGCTAGAGGTAGCTAGCCTCATTGGCCGGTACGGCTCCTATTTTAGTCATTTCAAATTGACACAAGTGTCAGGTCAATCCATCATTGTTCTCTTTCTTCAAATTCAGCAAACGACGCCAAATCCAACCACTTTGTTCTGGAGTCTCCTCCGCGTACATGGTTGTTAAAGTGGTTCCAATATTGACAGAGAGTATGCCAATAAGAGGCTCCGGTCTCTTTAACAACCAAATGTCATTTTACACACCGGTTGGTACTTTTACGTTTCGAAACAATTCGTACTTGATATCAAAATATCATATTCGCTTCAAAATCAATTTCATTTCGAAATCATCATATTTACTCAAAATATACAATTTCATTTCTTAATCATATCGCCTTAATATCTCGATTTCGCTTCCAAAATTTGTTTCGAATTTCAATTTAGGTTATAACTTCATTTTAACCCCATTCCTATTTAAATCCATGATTTAAATATAAACATTCCATCCCTTTGACCAGTTTGAATTTTTAGAAAATAGTTTAAATAGTTTTAAAATAGTTAAATGGTTAAAATAGTTTAATAGAAAATAGTTTGAGTATTAAAAATGGTTTATATTGTAAAATAGTTTGGGAAAATCAAAATAATTTGAATATTTAAAAAGATAGATTTTAATAATTTATTTGAAAATAGTTTTGAAGTCATAACGATCAAATTCCAAATTTCCCAATTCAAATCACTTTAAATTTCTATTTTGATTTAATTGATTCAATTTCGAATTCAAGTCGAATTTTACTTCGATTCCAAATTAATTTCACTTCCAATTCCAAATTAATTTCGATTTCAATTCCAAATTAATTTCAATTCCAATTCTAAATTAATTTCAACTCAATTCCTAAATAAATCATTTCGATTTATATCAATTCCAAGTTCGATTTTAAAATATCGATTCAAAACACCTAAATTAAATTTACCTTCAATACCCGATTTGAAATCCAAATTTTCAAATATAATTCAATTCTGAGCTCAATTTCGAAATATCGTTTTATATCACTTTTACTTAGCAATTTTCAAAGTTCGAATAAAAATCCAATCTTTTAAAACAAATCAATTTCTGAAATTCAAATCACATTTCGATTATAACTTCAAAATCTCAACTTTAATTAATTAAACAATTCCTGTTATCAACTTAAATTTCAACACTTCAAGCTCAAGTTCGAAAAATAGTTCGATTTTCATAAATTCGATTTTTATTTCTTAAAAATCAAATCATTTAAATAATTTTAAAACAAAAATTTTAAAATCATTTAATTTTATCTATCCTAAGGCCAAGTGAATCAATTATTTCAATTTAATTTCAAGGATGGATATATATCATTTCAATCCAAATCACAATGTCATAAGTATATATCATTTCAACCAATTTCTCAATTTATTCGAAATAATTCAATTTACAGTTTTATAAACTGTAAATAATTAACCAGGTGATAATAGGATATATATATATATATATCCAATCATCCGAATATCAATCAGTTAACATCCATCACAATCAATCATCCAAACAGTCGGCAAAATCACAACAATTACCCAATTATCAGTAATCGGGAATTTTACTAACAATTTAATTCAAATTCAATTTAACCGTCAATTTAAATTTCTGCTAGTAAAATTAGATGTCAATTAAAATTATCAAAAGACAATCAATAAATTTATATCACTTCATAATTTCAAATTTAACTAGCATAAAGATATTTTAGTATGTAGTAAGCATTATAAAACACTCACCTTTTATTTGAAACTGAAATTTTTTTTTCTAACTCCAAGACGCAGCCTTCGTCGATACGATCCTAAGGCAATTTATTTCGTTTTAAACAGACCTCGTATGCAAAAATTACGCAATATTTAAAATAACTATACTAAAAAAATAATTAACTTAATTATAAACTAAATTTGGTTAACCCTCCCAAACAAATCCTGGCCTGTTACACTCAGCCCACCCTTCATCTTCTTCTTTTTTCCTTTCTTTTTATTTTTACTTTTTTTCCACGGCCCAAGGTCCAACTCTCCCCAGCCTTCTCTTCTTCTTCCCCCTCTTTTTTCTTTGCTTGTACATCATTCTCCCCGTGCACGTACACGAGCTTCCCACGCCATTAATGACCAACCCGAAAGCATCTACACGACCTCCTCATCGATCTCCACGCATTCAACCGAAACACCACGCCCCAAGACCCCTCCTGCAATTCGAGACCGAGCATCCTCGAAGCCATCCCCTGTCATGACGCGATTTGCAAGAGGCCACTGAGCTTCACCATTCTCTACGCCTAGATGCGAATCTCCACAACAAATTCGAATACGAATTCAAAAATACGAATCGAGTACTACAAACTCCAAATTTTCCAAACCCTAGCTCGAAACCCATTCGCCTCTTACAGTCGAGCAACACAAACGACCAACGCACCCTACATTAATCATACCAAAGGGAAGCTCGATGCGAAAATTTAGAGTTTGTTTGAATTTTTTTCATGAATTATTTCACTTGATTTTGATTTTATACCAATCGGCATTTTCCTTTCTGGTATCCTAAAGCTCGAAAATGAAAAAAAATAAAATAAGAGAAGGGTCATAGTGATTTTGGTATGTTGAAATTATATTTTTGAACTCCCATTCATTCATTTTATTTATTTTTTTCTTTCTTTGTGGAGTATTTTAAAAAGAGGGAAGCATGTTTTTAAAAAAACTTAGGTAGGAACATAGACAGGTAGTTGACAGTATAGGGTGGCTGATGGTAAGTTGGTGTACTGATGGGTTAAATCAATTTGAATATATTTTATTTAATTTCAAAATATCTAGATATTTATTTCGAACCCCTATCGAGGCATGCCGCCCTTCGTTCTAAATGTTATACCCCTATTTCGAACGCAATGGAACAAGTTTCAAGACCCAATTCGATCATATGTGGAAGATAGCTTTTTGAACCCAATTTTTATATAAAGTTTTCGATATTAAATTCCACGCGTTTCTATTTCGTACGATCAAACGATAACTCCAAACGCTACGAAATTTGAAATCCGACAATAATACTCTATTACGGATCCAATGGAACTAGTTTCATCGAAATCTGAGACTGTGCCCCGGAAGGCTATATTTATATGCTAGTTTAAACGAGTTATTTTTTAAAAATTGAGTAAATCACTTTTAAATCGAATTAAAATTTTTATTTATAAATAAGCTTTGAAAATATATTTATCTAGCTTAGAACTCAAGATTCTATTATTTAACCAAATTTCAATTATTTAATTCAACAATTAAACTATCCAATAAATCGTTATATTTGAAATTTAAGTTATTTAACCTATAAAATTAACTTTCCAATTTTTAAAATTAATTAAATATGCCAATTTCAAATACCCAAAATTCAGGGTCGTTACATTCCTCCCCTCTTAAAAGAATTTCGTCCCAGAAATTGCCAAGGTAAGAATAATGGCCCAAACCCCTTTAACTTTCCCAAAATTATTTGTTGAAACCACATTATCGCTTTTACTAATTTCCCATTTCATCCATAGATTCCAAATAATATTCTTCATTCAATTATTTCAAGTTATAATCAAAATCAAATTTTAGTTATTAAAAATTTTCTTCCAAATTTTCCAACTCCTTAAATTTTCGAAAAATTTCGCTAGCGTCTCCTTTGCGCGGCTAGATCCGAACAACTACAAAATGCCACTCGGGCCCAAACCAACAAAAGAAAATAAAAGCAAAGTGGCTTAATCATAAAACCATCAAATCAAATGAGAAAATAAACATGTACCTTTTTCTCGGGCAATCCAAATATTTCTTGATTTTAAATACCTGCATCTTATTTACCAATGATATCTAATCATATAATTTAAAATCATTATTTATTTTAAATTCAATTTCCAATATTTTCTTTACTTAAGCCCGAACGATGTACATATATCATCCGTATGCAATATCAAATCTGATCGCTCATTCGATCACACAGTTTCACTTCCGAACTAGTATCGTTTACACGACCCTCTAGTGTGGACTCGGATCTGGTTCCTTGATCAGAAACCGTCATTCTCGTTGCATAGCCATATACTATGATAGAGAATTCCATAATCAACCAAAAATCCATATCCAGGGTTTGCCGTCGAAAATTGAGTGAAAAATCCTAACTCGGATCGATATAAATTATCTCGAAATTGTGTGCTCGAATCTGGATCAAACCGTTATGTGAATAAAATAATATACGTACAACTTACTTATTTATTCCAATTGATTCTTAGTTACACCAAATTCTTTTCATTCACATTCATTTCTTTTATATTCAATTATTCACAATTATCATCCACATTGCATTATTCACATTGCTTAATTTCTTAGTATATTTTTCAATACCAATTCTCTTAAGAATTTTCTCATCAAATTTTCTTAAGTCGATTATAAACATTTTATACAAAAGTTCTTATGTTTATTACCACTTCACCACTTAAATTTATATCCACTTCTATTCAAATTCAAATTCAATTCCATTTAACTCAATTTATCTCCCAATTTTAAATATTGAATTTTATCAACCATATCCCAAACCATATTTACTCACTAATTAAATTAGTTAGTTCAATTAGCCCACTTCATTAATTATTTCAAATCTCAATAAATTCCATTTCCAAAATTTATTTTATTTAGCCCCACTTAGGCTAAATTTCCAAATTTCACTTTATTAGTTCAATTCAGTTCACTTAATTTGTTCACTTCACTAATTTATTCTACTACCACAATCACTTCATTTAACTTTTCTTAAGTTAAATTTAATCTCTTATCTATATTTCACAATTTCTTTTCTTATCTGTATCATTTCTCAAATTTATAAGTTCAAAACTTATCTTTATTCATTTCACAAACACTTAGATAGCAAATTTCAGAATCTAAACACCTGGTTTAATTTCAAATCAATTTGAAATCATACACACACACACACATCTCACTTTTATATCAAATAAAAATTTTAAATTTCTTAAAAACAAAAACTTATTTATCAAAACAAGACTCCGTTAACAAATCATTACGGTAGCAATCCATCACTTAGAAACTCAAAAATGAACTTCGATGATGTCGCGATCATCATCAGAATTATTTTCCAGTGACCGAAGTGAGTTCAGTGCTTTTATTTCTTTTAATAACCATTTTTAAATATTTTTATTCAAAAATACTTCCAAAATAATACTATCATTATTATTTTTCCAAAACACTTTAGAACACATTTCAAAATATCTGGGACTTAGATTCAAAACTTCTCAATTTTAAATCCATTTTAATTTATAAGCCATATTTATAAATTATACTTACATAATTTCACCTCCTTAAAACATTTCACAAATGTTTTATCATTGTTTATTTTATAATAAACATCTTTTATTAAGGCACAACAACCAATTAATGATAATAATCAAATTATCATTCCTAACCACCAAACACGATATATATACCATAATAATATCTGAAAAAATATTTCTTTATATATAAAATATAATCCAGGTAAAATTATTTCATTTACCCAATTTTGAAATAATAACATGTCGAGTTGTCCTTTCAAGTGTTTAGAGATCCCTATCAATAATGTTAATTACTCGTATTGACCAGAATCCATAAGCCACTCAACAAATCAACAAACATGATATAAAACATTTTATATTCACTAAAAAATACACGCTCGTATCTATTAATACACTCAAACTCATTCCATGGAACTACTGACCCTATCTTTAATGAGTTACCCCATCAAAGCCAAGGTTATCGCTAAACCTGGCTCTGATACCAACTATGACGACCCATATTTCAGAAGGTTTAAATCGCCAATAATCCATACATGTCCAACTTAAACAATCCGGAATATAGATAATCAATGGAGTTAATTAAGAAAAATAAAAAAAATAAAAGAAGAAAAAAAACATAGAATCTCGCAGTGGAACGATAAAATATAATAATCAAATAAACAGTTCATGAAGTTGTTTATATTATACATTTGATTATTATTTATACAAAATTTATCAGAGTTATATATACAACAAGGATAAATAAATAATGCAGTAGAACAACATGATGCAGGGAATTATAATAGTAATAATATAACAAATCTTCGTCTTCGTCCTTCAGAATAAATCTTCGATAAGCTGAAAACTCAGGGCTGACCCGAGCGTAATGAAAAGACAAAACACTTGAGTTCGGACTAAAATATTCTTATGTAAGTCAAATCGATATCACATATAACATGAGTGCCACGGCGTCAGAGATGTTTACGAGGTTTCACGTCTCCTATCTAGTGCATAACATGCGTGCAATAACTCAAGAGATGTTATGGGATTTTCCATCTCTTAAGGATCCGTCAAAATATTTATATGTAGTAGAATACGCTACATATATAATGTCTAATCAGTATAATAAATATTTTTCTTAGCATTAAGGATTTACATTAATCCCCCTTAACACGTTTTTAAGCATTGTCGTACAGTTTGCATATAAAACACTAGTAAACCGTCGGTGGATAGGGATACGTCGTGATACGACAACACTAAACCAAAATCATAGGGGTCTCGTATAGGGATAAAAGTATGACAAGGCACGTGAGGCAATACCCAAGGTAGGATACTACTAGTTTACCCTTCCCGGCTGGTGGTGACCCCTAACGGCCCACCACGTCCAACACTCCCAAAATCAGAGGATGCGCACCAATCAATCACAATGTAAATGATGGTAATATGAAGAAGTGCGTCCGCTAGAGGTAGCTAGCCTCATTGGCCGGTATGGCTCCTGTTTTAGTCATTTCAAATTGACACAAGTGTCAGGCCAATCCATCATCATTCACTTTCTTCAAATCCAGCAAACGATGCCACATCCAACACTTCGTTCTGGGGTCTCCTCCATCTACACGGTTGTTAAAGTGGTTCCAATATTGACAGAGAGTATGCTAATAAGAGGCTTCGGTCTCTTTAACAACCAAACGTTATTTTACACACCGGTTGGTACTTTTACGTTTTGAAACAATTCGTACTTGATATCAAAATATCATATTCGCTTCAAAATCAATTTCATTTTGAAATCATCATATTTACTCAAAATATACAATTTCAATTCATAATCATATTGCCTTAATATCTCGATTTCGCTTCCAAAATTTGTTTCGTATTTCAATTTAGGTTATAACTTCATTTTAACCCCATTCGTATTTAAATTCATTACTTACATATAAACATTCCATCCCTTTGACCAGTTTGAATTTTTTAAAAATAGTTTAAATAGTTTTAAAATAGTTAAATAGTTAAAATAGTTTAATAGAAAATAGTTTGAGTATTACAAATGGTTTATATAGTAAAATAGTTTGGGAAAATCAAAATAATTTGAATATTTAAAAGATAGATTTTAATAATTTATTTGAAAATAGTTTCAAAGTCAAACTGGTCCAATTCCAAATTTTCCAATTCAAATCACTTTAAATTTCTATTTCGATTTAATCGATTCAATTTTGATTTCAAGTCGAATTTTACTTCGATTCCAAATTAATTTCACTTCCTATTCCAAATTAATTTCGTTTTCAATTCCAAATTAATTTCAATTCCAATTCCAAATTAATTTCAATTCTAATTCTAAATTAATTTCAACTCAATTCCCAAATTTAAACCATTTCGATTTATATCAATTCCAAATTCAATTTCAAAATATCGACTCAAAACACTTAAATAAAATTTACCTTCAATACCCAATTTAAAATCCAAATTTTCAAATATAATTCAATTCTGAGCTCAAATTCGAAATATCGTTTTATATCACTTTTACTTAGCAATTTTCAAAGTTCGAATAAAAATCCAATCTTTTAAAACAAATCAATTTCTGAAATTCAAATCACATTTCGTTATAACTTCAAAATCTCAACTTTAATTATTTAAACAATTCCTGGTATCAACTTAAATTTCAACACTTCAAGTCAAGTTCGAAAAATATTTCGATTTTTATTTCTAAAAATATTTTCATTTAAATAGTTTTAAAACAAAAATTTTAAAATCATTTAATTTAACCAATCCGGTGTCCGTATATAATTTTCTAACCTAGGGCCAAGTGAATCAATTATTTCAATTTAATTTCAAGGATGGGTATATATCATTTCAATCGAAATCACAGTGTCATAGGTATATATCATTTCAACCTATTTCTTAATTTATTCAAAATAATTCAATTTACAGTTTTATAAACTGTAAATAATTTACCAGGTGATAACAGGATATATATAAAAATAAATAAACATCCAATCATCCAAATATCAATCAATTGACATCCATCACAATCAATCATCCAAACAGTCAGTAAATCACAACAATTACCCAATTATCAATAATCGGGAATTTTACTAACAACTTAATTCAAATTCAATTTAACTATCAATTTAAATTTCTGCCAGTAAAATTAGATGTCAATTTAAATGTCAATTAAAATTATCAAACAACAATCAATAAATTTAGATCACTTCATAATTTCAAATTTAACTAGCATAAAATTATTTTAGTACGTTGTGAGCATTATAAAACACTCACCTTTTATTTGAAACTAAATTTTTTTTCCAACTCCAAGACGATGCCTTCGTCGATACAATCCTAAGGCAATTTGTTTCGTTTGAAATGGACCTCGTATGCAAAAATTATGCAATATTTAATATATCGATACTGAAAAAATAATTAACTTAATTATAAACTAAATTTGGTTTACCCTCCAAAAGAAGGCCCGGCCTGTTACACTCAGCCCACCCTCTATCTTTTTTTTCCCTTTTTTTCCACGGCCCAAGGCCTAACTCCCCCCAGCCTTCTCTTCTTCTTCCCCCTCTTTTTTCTTCGCATGTACATCATTCTCCCCACGCACACCTATGCACGTACACGAGCCTCCCACGCCATCAATGACCAACCCGAAAGCATCTACACGACCGCCTCGTCGATCTCCATGCATTCGACCGAAACACCACGCCCCAAGACCCCTCCTCCAATTAGCAACCGAGCATCCTCGACCCCATCCCCTCTTACGACGCGATTTGCAAGAGGCCACCGAGCTTTACCAATCTCTGTGCCTAGATGCGAATCTCCATAACGAATTCGAATTCAAAAATACGAATCGAGCACTACAAACTCCAAATTTTCCAAACCCTGCTCGAAACCCATTCGCCTCTTACAGTCAAGCAACCTAAACGACCACCACACCTTACATTAATCATACCAGAGGGAAGCTCGATGCGAAATATGAATTTTAGAGTCTGTTTCAATTTTTTTCATGAAATATTTCACTCATTTTTGATTTTATACCACTCGGCATTTTCCTTTTTGGTATCCTAAAGTTCGAAAACGAAAAGAAAAAAAATAAGAGAAGGGTCAGAGTGATTTTGGTATGCTGAGATTATATTTTTGAACTTTCATTCATTCATTTTTTTTCTTGCTCTGTGGAGTCTTTTAAAAAGAGGGAATCGTGTTTAAAAAAAAAACTTAGGTACGAACATAGACAGGTAGTTGAGAGTTTAGGGTGGCTGATGGTAAGTTGGTGTACAGATGGGTTAAATCGATTTGAATATATTTATTTAATTTCAAATTATCTAGATATTTATTTTGAACCCCTATCGAGGCATGCTGCCCGACGTTTCAAATGTTATACCCCTATTTCTAACGCAATGAAACAAGTTTCAAGACCCAATTCGATTGTATGTAGAAGATAGCTTTTTGAACCCAATTATTATATTAAGTTTTCAATATTAAATTCCATGCGTTTCTATTCTATACGATCAAACGATTACTCCAAATGCTACAAAATTTGAAATCCGATAATAATACTCTATTACGGATCCAATGGAACTGGTTTCGTCGAAATCCGAGACTGTGCCCCGGAAGGCTATTTTTACATGCTAGTTTAAACGAGCTATTTTTTTTTTAAAATCGAGTAAACCACTTTTAAATCCAATTAAAAAATTTATTTACCTTCATTCTTGTAAATAGAAATTAAATAAGCTTTGAAAATATTTTTATCTAGCTTAGAGCTCAAGATTCTATTATTTAACCAAATTTTAATTATTGAATTCAACAATTAAACTATCCAATAAATCACTATATTTGAAATTTAAGTTATTTAACCTATAAAATTAACTTTCCAATTTTTAAAATTAATTAAATATGCCAATTTCAAATACCTAAAATTCTGGGTCATTACAAGAAGTGTTAGTGTTATTATGAAAATATATTCACATTTGATCGCCCTTAACCAGCCATATTCTTCGTATTAGCAGATGACATTACTTGAAATATTGTTTGCTAAACGGGGCGTAGTGGTGGGCTCGTCACAGGTTGCTCCCATTAGGGTATCTTCACATTTACTCTAGATTGGATTCAGTAGTATGCGCATGGAGATGTGAAATACTTAGATACTCAGTAAGGTTAGCGAGGTCCAGCTTATACATTTCCGAGAGAGTCACATAATAAATAATCCTCTCAAGTATATTGTCTAGAGGTGTATTTTTAGTAAGGGTGCACCTTCCTACTCATTATTGAAAAAATTCTCTTTCCTTATTTGATTCAAATCTTTGAATTGTTTTTTTAATTGCATCAAGAAGTGCCTGGAGCTCTTCTTGATGTTTAATTATTTATTTCCATTCTTTCAAGTCTGATTTTGTTCTAACTTGTTTCCATTTTTTCATCTATGGATGTTGCTCTTATGAGGTAAAATTTGCTCTGTGTTTAGTGGCATGGTCTTACAGAATTGTTATATGTTCATCATATTTCATGAGTTTGAACACGCTAGTTTTAGACTGATCCGGGTGTTATTTTATTATAATGCTTGGGTCAGAACGAGTTTTTTTTCAAGGTTGTCATTGATGGACAGGGAGCTCATGGAGTGGAGCTGGATGTTTACATGCTGTAGTATTTTTTTTCCACTGTATTATTATGTATATCCATCAGCAATTGTAAGGTCGGAATGTTATAACTGTCCAGGCTAATGAGGTTTGTTTTAACTCTGATATACCGTGTATTTTAGAGTGATAGCTTTTACTGTATTTGTTATATTATATATTGTCATTCTGTTATGAGATTCTTTTTCCCTATATTTTTCATTTTACCCTAACAATCTGCCTTTTCGGCATTTGGATGATCGACATTTAAATACCATGTATGTATTAAGTGCCGACTTTTGAGGGTCGAAAAGGCGGGCCGTTACATTTGGTATCGAAGCTGAAGGTTAAGCGAGAACCTTGGCTTCGGTTAGGTAAACTCATTAGAGGTAGGGTAAGTGGCGCCCTAGAATGAGTTAAGAGCATTATATATATACGAGAGCATATTTGTTATTGCTATAAAAACATATTGTGTTAATTGGTTTATTGAGTGGTTTATGAATTCTGGTCAAGACTTGGGATGCCACAGTGTCAATAGGGATTTCAAATATTTGTGCATGACAAACGGACATGATATTGAGTTTTGAAAATTGGTAAATAAAATATTTTACCTTGGGCTATATATTCTAAATATATAAAGGGATAAATTCAAAATTATATAGTTAATTATGGTGTTTATTTGTTAATGATAATATTTCTTTATTATCATTACAATTTGATTTTTCATGCTCAAATAGTTTAGGAGCATTGACAATTGTTTGTTAATTGTTAATTTATGCTCGACCAGTTTATGGACATATTTTTTTGATAACTCTTAGTGCATTTAACGAACACCTTGTGAATTGAATTTCATAATTTGACTATAAGGTGTTTAGAGAAAATGTTAAAATTTTGAATTGAAAATGGCACAAACATCCACAAAAGTAAGTAATATAGATTAAGTGGAAGAAGTAAATGAAAATAGAGTAAAAATAAGCATATATAAATTTATAGTGGTTCGGCAATCTTGGACTACGTCCACTTGAATGATTTTATTGCTTTTGCACTAGTTTTTGTGATTACAAGTAGGAGGGATCGGTAGGGATCCCCAAGTACAATGGATTTTGTGTGTAGCAGCAGCGTAAAGATCCTTAGAATGAACCCTGCCCCCTGTATTTACAAGGGTAAACGACCAAATACCATGTTGATATTTCTCATGCAGAACCTCACCACCAAGACCAAGTCGCCCAAAAAATCTCTACTCTATATTAGCTAGGGATGAGGATCGATACCAATCTCTATAGGTGGGGATCAGGATCGATCCCTATATATATAGGCAGGGATCCTACAACTTTTTGTGTTGACTCGTCTTGATGTTGTCTTCATGTTTCCAAGGTTGTTTTGCATACTCGCATGTGTAATTTATGGTCTAAGTGATGGATCTACAAAAGGCTGAATTTCTGCTTTAGACTCCATATGGAGATTGCCAATATAACACATAGGAATACTGAAATAACACTTGAATCAGGCTCTATGTGGATAGAAAAGAGTGCCATAGGAGTGGGGGCTACTTTGGGTGTACCTTTAGGGATCGGTACTGATCCCCTATGTAGGGTGGAACATCAATTTATACTTAGTGTATTCCAGGGTGTTGCTGACTCTAGTGCTCATGGAGGTCGACTGAGAATCGCATAGAATCATAGGAAGGGAACTTGAAACAGGCTTTTGGCATCATTAGTAGTGAGTGGAAGGAGTCATGATCACCTTGGATGAAGATTTAGGGATCGGTACCGATTGCCTAAGGAAGGGATCGGAACCGATCCCACACTTAATGGAATTCAGCACTTGAGTTGGTCTTGCCCTAGGTATGGGATCGATGATGATCCCTCACTAGTGGTTTTCTTTCCTAGGTGGGGGATCGATGATGATCCCTCACCTAGTGATTTTCTTCCCTAGGTGTAGAATCAGTGATGATTCCTCACATAGTGGTTTTTTGACTTTGGAATTTCTTGGGATAGTTTGCCTCCACTTTGCAGTCTTGACTATACTTGAGTTTTGGGCTTTGTAGTCATCTTCCAAGCTTTCTTCCTTGATAACTTTTGAGTTTGATTCGTCCAATTATTACCTGGCCAAAAACCTGGATAACATTTGCCCCCCAAATACAACTTATTTCAAACATGATGTGCTTTGAATCAATACAAGTTAGTATTGCTGTAAAGGGTTCCACTATGTGCTTTGAATGGTTGTTATTCTTCTCGTGGATTGCTTCTGTAAAGAGTTATATCTATAGCTATTCGTTGTGATGCTTGACCAGCGTCCAGTGTTATAAATTTGAAGAGTGCTCTCTTGATCTATTGTTTTGAGCTTAGTAATTCTGAACTAGTTTCCCTTTTGGATTTTCCAGCTATGAGTCTACTTTTCTTCGACTCTAGTTGTTGGGTGTCGAATATGATTACGTATGAGTATACACATGCACTCCCTCTAGGAAAGACATTAACGCTCTGCCAAACTCCGGGCATGAGCGAATGAGTGGACGATCATGTCACATCCCCTTTGATTTGCCCCTGTGTCGAGGGTTGAAAGTGTTGATTGGCATCTACCTCCGGATGTCAACGAAGGTTGAACTTCAAGGGTCTGATCATGGCTTTAATCAATTATGCATAAATTTATTTCTAAATGAAATAGCGTTGCTAGTTTTCACTATTCCACACCCTTGGGAGTGAAATCCCGTCAATCGTTGCAAGCCCGAAAGGTTCATCTCCAAGCTTTTGTTCAATTATGTACTGACCTACCTAACTCGGGCCCAAGTTCCGAGGGCTTGGGAAGATTCGTTTGATGACCAAGTCGTTGATTTCAAAGGTCCGAATCCTGATCTTGGCACTGTAAAACCGAACAACTTGGTGTCGATGTGCAGCTGCTCTTAACTTAGCTTTATCGTGCTTCTCATCGATAATATCAAGGGACTCTAGAAGGATCTGCTTATTCGTTCATGGATTGCAGTGAGTCACTCGATGAGAAGGTGCTTCTAGTTCAACCGGAATTATAGTTGATCCGTAGTCTAGAGCAAATGGAAAGTGGTCAGTCGCTGACTTGCGGGTTGTTCGATTAGCCCATAGTACCAATGGAAGTTCATTGACCACTTGCCCTTGGCCTTTTCCAATTGCTTCTTAAGAATGGACTTGATAATCCTATTTATAGTTTCAATCTATCCATTCGCCTAGGAGTTGTGCCACTGCAAAAAATCTCCTCTCTATGCGATGTCGGCGACAAAAATCTTTCAATTTGGTACTGTCGAATTGGATCCTGCTATTGGTAATGGTTTCCTATGGAATTCCAAAGTGATAGATGATATTTCAGACAATAAAGTTGATCACTTTCTTTATGGTGATCGTGGTTAAAACCTTTTCCTTAGCCCATTGGCGAAGTAATCAACTGCAATGATGGTGCACTTCGCGCCACCTTTAAATATCAACAACACACCAATGATATCAATTCCCCAAACTGCAAACGGCCAATGACTGACCATTTGATTAATCTCTGTTGGCAGAGCTCTTGGAATTTTAGCGAATCTCTGGCGCTTGTCACACTTTCGGGTGCAATCAACTGCATCTCGGTTGACATTTGGCCAGAAATACCTGTAACAAAGGATCTTCTTTGCTAGTGTTTGCCCCCTAGTGGGTTTGTGTAACGACCCAGAATTTTGAACAATTTAAATTGAGAATATTTAATTAATTTTAAATATTTGAATGATGATTTAATTTGAATCCCCGATATAACTTTGAATTTGGCGATTAAATTATAAAATTTAATCTAGTGAATGTTGAATCTTCAGTTTTAAGCTGAAGAAAAATATTTCGAAAGCTTTTCAAATTCGTATTGATATTACTAAAATAACAGAAGCTTCAGAATTGGGTTTGAAAATGATTTGTTCAGTTTTGAAATTGTATCGTTCGAACCAATATTTAAAAAATAGTCGTCCGAGGCACAGTCTCGGAATTCGACGAAACCAGTTCCATTGGATCCGTAATATTGAATTATTGTCGGATTTCAAATTTCGTATTTTTTAGAGTTGTTATGTGAACGTACGACATATAAACTCGTTGGAAATTTTATCGAGACGTTTTGATATTTGGATTTAAACTTAATATAATTGTTTTCTCTTAGCCGACAATACGTACAGCCGCTACCATTGTGTCTCCCCTCGTACAAAACACCATCATCTCGTTCCCTGGAATCACGTCTTCTTCTGTTTCGTTCAGAGAAAAAAATCAATACAAACGATAAGTATCTTCGTTCATATTTGCACTGAAATAAAATTCAAAATAATGGTGGCCTCTAAATAGAATCGCGAGTATCTCAAATCTTAAGTTCGATATAAAGGAAAATATAAGGGCCGATCGAAATTCCTCTTTCGTTCAAATCGCATAGCCGCGGGAGAAAAGAAATTGGGGCGATGAGGAGGATTGCAAAGCCTAGGGTTTTGACGCTTTTGCCTTCGCGAGATCGTATTGTCAACTGGAGAGGGATCGACGTCGCGAGGCGCAGTGATTGTCGAGGTTAGTAACTTCGTGAATGGCGAGGGGATTCGCGGCGTGTCGTGACTGGAGCAGCGGTGTCGCGAGGGTGGCACGAAGCTCGAATTCAATTCGAGTGCGGAGGAAGGCTTCGCGACTTCGCGATTTCGATGGCAGGTTCTCTAGTGGAGTTCGATTTGGGGTATCTCGTTTTAGTCGATGGGAGAAGGAATCGCTTGGTAGTGGTCGAGCGAAATAGGAGGTCGCATGTGCTAGGGTTTCGATCGCGTGACCAGGTGGTTCGCGTGGAAGAGATGGCGAATGAGAGGTAGAGTTTCTGAGCTCTGGGGTCGGCGATGCTCGAACTCGAGCTGGGTAGGCGAAGGTCAGTAAGGCGTGGTATCTCTAGTTCAACCGAAGGCAGTAAGGTATAATTAGTTTTATTCAATCCTTAAGCATTTTTGTTTTAAAATTTACAGTAAAATAAATTATTAGTTGGGTTATTTTCTGAAAGAAAATAAATAAATAAAATATAAGTGTACAAATAAATTGTAATCTACTAAACGTTGTTTTAAATAATAAATTGTAGTGGATAATTAATTTAATTTATTCATTTAATTTTAATTACCCAAGGGATTTTTAAATATTAGAGGAAAATTTTTGGTTTAAAATAAATTTATTAGTTAAAATTTAAAACTATCAAATGGAAATTAATTATTCAAATTGTTCGAATATTAATAATTTGTATAATATTTATACAAGGGCTATAAATCAAGAAAATCAATCTGGAATGGAAATGGATGGCAAATTAAAAGCGAAGGTGAGATTTTTCTCACTCAAAAATGAATTGCAGTTATTGATTTATTTGATTGCTATTGGATGTGATATAAGATATAGTAGGATATATCTATATATATAGCAATATATACATTGGCATATGTATATATTGGATTGATTGATTTCCCGCCTCGTATAGCGGATGAGACCCTATTGCGCCGTTAGTAAGCGGATATTTTTATAAAACCCATATACCGCGATATTCCACCTCGAAGTGGAATGGTATTGTGCTAACATCTGTGGATGCAAGGAAACAGGTTGGAGGGATCCAACTGGATTCCTCACCAGTATTTATTTATTTACAAATATTGATGTATATTCTGTTATCATATGTTGATATATGATGTTTGATGTTGTGATTGACTAATTGGTGCCGTTGCATCATCGGATTCAGTTTTGAAGTTTTAAAAATAACGACTTTTAATTTAAAAGGATTTTTAAAGTGATCTTTGAAATTATACGTTTAATTGAATTTTTGAAGTGATTTATTTTAAATAAATAAACGTTCAAATTTTAAAGTTATAAAAGTTAAGATTTGTGAAATATAACCTAAAAGTGTTTTTTGGAATAAATAGTTGGTTGATTTATAAAATGGTTTAAATTGAGATTTTTAAAATATTATAAACGGGTTACTTAAAAGGTTTATAAAGTTGACATTTTATAAATTAAAATGTTGGTATTATAAAATGAGTTTTTATAAGCGTTAAAATGAATTTTTAAGAATTTATAAATAAATGGAATTTATAAATTATGAACTTATAAAGGGAAATGTTTTGGTAAAATAAAGGAATTATAAGTATTTAGCTTATAATATGGATTGTTGGTATAAGATTTGAGTTATGAATCGAATTGTTAATAAAGGGGATTTATTAAATTGAAGTTGTTACAAAATAGAAATGGAATTTATGAACGTTGTTTAATAAATTCGAAAATCAATCAAATTTGATGAATTGAATATAAAAGGTTATTAAGGGAATTTTATCCACGATTTTGGATAGTGGATAAATTCTTGAAATAAATGTGTAGAAAAGATTGAAATGTGGTTAGTGAAGTATATTCACGATTTTGGACAGTGAATATATTTTTAAGTAAAATGGATATGGTTTCGGGAAAGTGATATTTGAAATGAAGTTAATTGTTTTAAAGATGTTTTCAAATATAATGAATATCGAAATCATAGATTTCAACATTCATTGTTGAAATAGACGTTTTCGAGGAATAAGGAAATGATGGACTATAACACTGTTGTTATAGTAAATGATTTCCGAAAGGAAATGTTTTGATGTAGTATTGGGATTTATATATCTATCAAAATCCGAATCCCTATACTAGTGATTTTGAGTCGTCGTAACGATGTTTTACGTAACATTCGTTTTGACTCAGATAAATGTGTTATAGAAATAGATTTCCTAAAAGAATGAAATGTATACTTAATATTGATTTAAGTATATTGAATATTTTCAAATGTTGAAAATAAATAGATTTGTGAAATACTTATTTTTAAATAAGTATGGAAATGCTTTTCCAATATGAAATGAACTGTTTTGAGATTTTATCTTCAAAGATAAAATGAAATGTGGAAATTGATTTGAAAATTGTTTTCAAATGGTTAAGTGTGGAAATTTTATATCTAGTAAAAGATATTTTGGAAGATGAAATAATTTGGAAAATTATTTGGAATCTGATGATGTTGCGCATCTTTATTGATAGTTAAATAACCGACTATCAATAATTACCTTGAATGGGTATTTGTTGTGAATTAGATGAATTTGAATGCCACACTTATTTTTAAATAAACGCTCACTATTCGGGTTAGCCAGGAAAGGACCATGGGGTCGTATAACCCATTCCGAATATGTGATACGTCGTTATGAATTGCATTTGAAGACCGGTGTTGAAGACCGAATATTTTTGAAAACGGAAGGATTACCGTCGAGTTACTCTACATCGGCTGATCTCCGATTTAGAGGTTTTTATCACCCTTAGTGACGGGAAGTCCGGACGTGATTAGAAATTTATCCGGATGTGCAAGGGCTTCGTGAGAAGTGCCTTCGGTTCTGTTCGATCCCGGAACAGACTTGTATGGATTGTGTGTCTGACGTTACAATTTGAGATATAAAGCTGATTTCTTTCAAATACATTTCTGTTGGTGGCGGAGAATTTATTCTCTTAGCTTAACACCCTTCTCTGAGACGTACGAGTTCAGAGGTTATGTAGTTGAAATTTATCAGCGATATACTCCCAATTTGGTAACGTGGCATACTGAGTGTTGCTGTGAAATGATCAATGTTTGATCATTTGCGATATGATCATTTGTTTGATCTTATATCTTTGTGATCATAGGTTGATCATTTGTTTGACCCGAAGCATGGCTTTGTAGAAAGCGTAGCTTTGTGGACGAGACTTCGTCGAGCCTCACACCCCGGAAATGGTCAAAACAGGAAGGATGCAGCAAGGTTCTAGGGAGTAGCGCCCCTTAGTGTATGTCATTCCTTCTGGATAGAGGTGGTATCATGGTATGGAGCCCAGATACTTAACCTATGTGGTTGCTGCATTATTATTATGTGGTTTGTTGGAAATCGGGGATCCTCGGGAAGATCGGGTACGATCGGGGGATGACATACGCGTGTCAGTAGTTACCTACTTTTGCAGAGGTAACCCGGCCTTGTGTTGGCAGAGATCTAACCGTAATGTTAGGTTATTTCTCGGGTAGTCTATTCCAGGGACGTACCCATCGTGGATAGGAAGTTCCTTAGCCTGACCATTTGTTGGAAATCCAAAGAAACAATACGAGCCTTGTACGGTTTTAGTTGTAGAACCTATCATTCACTTATGGTGGTCACCACTGTTTGGATGGTAGCTATAGTAGGCATAAGTGCGGAATGCCTATGCTGGCTAAGATTAATATTATACTTTCGAAATGTTTTCTACACTATGCACTAATAATAATATCAAAAATGATTTGATTTTGCGTAGTAAGCATCTTTGACTATCATAAGAAGAAATCTCCTCCAATTCTGCGTTTGCATTGTGTGTGTGGTGGGAGGTCTTATGGTAGTTTCATTTTCCAAAAGCATTGCGAATTTGTTTTATTTTCTTTGTGAAAAATAACTATTTTACGATCTCACACCAGTCACCATGACTGACTCGGAGTTTATTGTTCCCTTCTAAACTCTGGGTGCCCACCAATTTCCACACGGGCAGCCTAGAGTTATGTTATCAGGATATTCTGGAGCTTTGGAGATAAGCTGGATGACGAGACGTAGTATTTGTATCTGATAGTATTTATTCCGCTGTGTATTTTTTATGAGGACAAGTTTATATAACTGTCCATTGTTGTATATTTACTCTGATTGATGTATGTATAAACTGATATAGTTCTTTGTTTTAAAAGACTAGTAATTATCTATTGTATATTGTTCCGCTGCGATATGTGAGATTCTGATATTGTTTTCTGTTCTGATGTTGTTCTATTGTTCTTCTTTCTTCTCTTTTTCTTCTATCTTCTTCTTCTGCCTTTTTCTTCTTTTTAAAACCCTCACTATTGGAGTTTCCGGCACTCGATTTCTTGGCAGTCGATAAAGTGAGTATCGATGTCGAATTTTCGAAAGTCGAAAATTTCGGTACGTGACAGCGTGTTATCAGAGCATATGGTTAAGCGACAACCCTGCTCTGTTGGGTGTTACTCATTAGAGATAGAGTCAGCAGTACTCTAGAATGAGTGTGAGTGTAATAATAGATATGAGCGCGTATTTGTTATTTGAATATAAAATTGTTTTGTATTGTGTTGACTTATCGGTTGATTGTTTATGGATTCTGGTCGGTGCAGTCTAGCTAACTGTAATCGATAGGGGTTTCTAAACTCTTAAACAAGATAAACCGACATAGTATTGTTTTAAAATAGGGTGAATGAAATAATTTTGCCCAAAACTATTTTTGTATAGAAAAGAAATAATTTTCTGTAAATTATTATGATATATGGATGCATGGTTGTTAGGAAGTAATGATGTTAATTATCCTCATTAATATATATGTGGAAATTGTAAATGAAATTGGAATTAAAACAAAGAACCAGGAAATAAATCCATATACAAATGAAATTTAAGAATGTAAATTATAAATGTGACTTATAATTGGAAGTAGAATTCCAGAGAAGTATTTGGAAATGTTTTGTAAAGAAAATTTTGGAGATCTGGAAAGTTTAAAATCTTTTTAGAGTTGAAAATGAATTTCAAAGGTTTTGAAAAGTATTTTGGAAAGATAAAAGCTCTAAACTCTTTTCGGTCGCTGGAAAATAATTCCGATGATGATCGCGACATCACCGGTGTTCATTTTCGGGTTTCCAGAAGAGGAATTGCTGCTAAATTGTTTTAAATAGAAGTTGTTTGGAAAATTTGGGTTTTGTTTTGAAAATTCAAAGGATAATTTGAATTGTTTTCAAAATGATTTTGAAATGTTGGTAAGACTCTGGAATGCTATATAAAGATATTTATGAAATATTACTAAGTTGATAACTTATACAATTTGAATTTAGATAGAATAAATTTAACTTAAAGAATGAAGTTAAATCAAAGAAAGTATAAGTGAATAAATTTGAATAAATGAAAGTGAGATTGAATGTTGAAATTCATTTCGAATTTGTAAGCAAATGAATTGAATTGAATAATTGTAAATGAAAGATAAATTAAAATTCGTATGGAATTGAAACGGAATGTTGAAAATGAATTGGAATTTGTGATGAATTAGTAAATAAAACTAATTTAAAATAGTGCGGTTATGAATGAAAGATAATTGATAAAATTCAATATTCAGAATTGAAGATAAAGTGAACTAAATTCAAATAGAATTGAAATTGTGAATTAAATTCAAATGAATGTGAAATGCAAAATTGAATGAAAATGAATATGTATATAAACTTCAATAGTGAAGTAAAAATGTATAAGTAGTTTATATTGGAAATTTTGTAATTAAATGTGCAAAATAATTGAATATTGTGACTAGATATTATGGCTAGTAGGACATACAAGTGTTATAAAAGGAATTGGATTTGATTTCAAAGATAATTTGAATTGCTCGACAAAAGGTAAGTATTTAAATTTCTATATGAGATTTGTTGATTTCTTGTCTAGCCGCTTGGCTTTTTCTTTTTCTTTTTGAAATCTGAGAGTCCGTAGGGACGTTTTGTAGTCGTGCCGTATTAGCCGCGCAAAGGAGACGCTGGCGAAATTTTTCGGGAATTTCGGGTGTTAGAAAATTTTTGAGAAAATTTTGAAAGTTTAAAATTTGAATTTAAATTTAAATTTAAATTGAGAGGTAAAACAATGCTGTTTGAAACTTATAATTGAAGTTGGAAATTTAGTTGAATTAATAACGAAGCTTTAGCAGAAGATTTGTTTTGATAAATTGATAAAACTATTGGATTGTGAAAAATAGTAGACGAGTTAAGGACCTTTCTTTCTAACTTGTAATTTCGAGGACGAAATTCTTTTAAAGGGGGAAGTTTGTAACGACCCAGAATTTTGAACAATTTAAATTGAGAATATTTAATTAATTTTAAATATTTGAATGATGATTTAATTTGAATCCCCGATATAACTTTGAATTTGGCGATTAAATTATAAAATTTAATCTAGTGAATGTTGAATCTTCAGTTTTAAGCTGAAGAAAAATATTTTGAAAACTTTTCAAATTCGTATTGATATTACTAAAGATAACAGAAGCTTCAGAATTGGGTTTGAAAATGATTTGTTCAGTTTTGAAATTGTATCGTTCGAACCAATATTTAAAAAATAGTCGTCCGAGGCACAGTCTCGGAATTCGACGAAACCAGTTCCATTGGATCCGTAATATTGAATTATTGTCGGATTTCAAATTTCGTATTTTTCAGAGTTTTTATGTGAACGTACGACATATAAACGCGTTGGAAATTTTATCGAGACGTTTTGATATTTGGATTTAAACTTAATATAATTGTTTTCTCTTAGCCGACAATACGTACAGCCGCTACCATTGTGTCTCCCCTCGTACAAAACACCATCATCTCGTTCCCTGGAATCACGTCTTCTTCTGTTTCGTTCAGAGAAAAAAATCAATACAAACGATAAGTATCTTCGTTCATATTTGCACTGAAATAAAATTCAAAATAATGGTGGCCTCTGAATAGAATCGCGAGTATCTCAAATCTTAAGTTCGATGTAAAGGAAAATATAAGGGCCGATCGAAGTTCCTCTTTCGTTCAAATCGCATAGCCGCGGGAGAAAAGAAATTGGGGCGATGAGGAGGATTGCAAAGCCTAGGGTTTTGACGCTTTTGCCTTCGCGAGATCGTATTGTCGACTGGAGAGGGATCGACGTCGCGAGGCGCAGTGATTGTCGAGGTTAGTAACTTCGTGAATGGCGAGGGGATTCGCGGCGTGTCGTGACTGGAGCAGCGGTGTCGCGAGGGTGGCACGAAGCTCGAATTCAATTCGAGTGCGGAGGAAGGCTTCGCGACTTCGCGATTTCGATGGCAGGTTCTCTGGTGGAGTTCGATTTGGGGTATATCGTTTTAGTCGATGGGAGAAGGAATCGCTTGGTAGTGGTCGAGCGAAATAGGAGGTCGCATGTGCTAGGGTTTCGATCGCGTGACCAGGTGGTTCGCGTGGAAGAGATGGCGAATGAGAGGTAGAGTTTCTGAGCTCTGGGGTCGGCGATGCTCGAACTCGAGCTGGGTAGGCGAAGGTCAGTAAGGCGTGGTATCTCTAGTTCAACCGAAGGCAGTAAGGTATAATTAGTTTTATTCAATCCTTAAGCATTTTTGTTTTAAAATTTACAGTAAAATAAATTATTAGTTGGGTTATTTTCTGAAAGAAAATAAATAAATAAAATATAAGTGTACAAATAAATTGTAATCTACTAAACGTTGTTTTAAATAATAAATTGTAGTGGATAATTAATTTAATTTATTCATTTAATTTTAATTACCCAAGGGATTTTTAAATATTAGAGGAAAATTTTTGGTTTAAAATAAATTTATTAGTTAAAATTTAAAACTATCAAATGGAAATTAATTATTCAAATTGTTCGAATATTAATAATTTGTATAATATTTATACAAGGGCTATAAATCAAGAAAATCAATCTGGAATGGAAATGGATGGCAAATTAAAAGCGAAGGTGAGATTTTTCTCACTCAAAAATGAATTGCAGTTATTGATTTATTTGATTGCTATTGGATGTGATATTAGATATAGTAGGATATATCTATATATATAGCAATATATACATATTGGCATATGTATATATTGGATTGATTGATTTCCCGCCTCGTATAGCGGATGAGACCCTATTGCGCCGTTAGTAAGCGGATATTTTTATAAAACCCATATACCGCGATATTCCACCTCGAAGTGGAATGGTATTGTGCTAATGTTAACGGTAAAAAGTGAACGCTAACACCCGGTGTGTGTAATAGAATCGTGAAAGCACCACCCGTTGGTACGGGAACAGAATATAAACTAAAAATAGCAGAAAAGCAGTAAATGAACAACAGATTTATAGTGGTTCGGCCCGTAATTGAGCCTACGTCCACTTTATTATCTTTTATTGCTGATTCGGTTACAAATCGATACAAATCACTTGTCAAATACAATATAACTTGATCACACAACAATCTAGACTGCTAGCTCAATCTTCGGTGATGAATCTTGCTAAATCCGTATCGGATGAATGGAGTTCTACACGAAGCTTGTTGTAGTGCCTTGAGAGTTGGAAGATCTTTACTTGTTGAGTGAATTTTCAGTGCAGCAGAGCATGGATGCTTGAAGAAATGAATTGCCCAAAAGTCCTCACCATGTTGGAGGTGATGGGGTATTTATAGGAGCAGATCTGAGTTCTGGGCAGAAAATATGCTAAGTCCTAGGTCGCGTACGACCTAAGCTAGGTCGTAGGTCGCGAGCGACTTAGGAGATGCAGTGATGAAGTTGTCGTTGCCTCCAGGTGGTAAGTCGCAGGCGACTTATAGCAAGCCATGAGTCGTAGATGACTTAAGTCCTTAACCCGTATACGACTTACTCCTAAGACACGTATCCCGTATGTCGTAGGTTTTTAGGTCGCAACATTGCTAGGTCGCGATGTTCCTTTAGAGGTTAGGTTGCTGTGTTTTTAGGTCGCAAATCTTCCCTGCAGTTAGGTCGCAAAACCTTTCTTGAGTCCTTAGGTCGCAAACTTCTCCCAAGTCCTTAGGTCGCAAGGTCTTCTGATAGTTAGGTCGCTGGGCAAGTTAAGTCGCTGAGTCCTAGGTCGTAGACATTTTAGGTCGCAGACTCCTTAACTCGCAGGCACTTTAACTCGTACATTGTTAGGTCGCGATGTCCTTAGGTCGTGAGGTCCTCTTGAGTCGTAAGCCTGATGAGTCGTAAGCCTGATGAGTCGTACAGACCTGATGAGTCGTAAGCCTGATGAGTCGTAAGCCTGATGAGTCGTACAGACCTGATGAGTCGTACAGACCTGATGAGTTGTAAGCCTGATGAGTCGTAGAGCCTTTAACTTGCTGAGTAGTTAAGTCGGAAACCTCTTAACTCTTTAAGTCGTAGACTGTTAAGTCGTAACCCACTGTAGGTTTGAGTCTACTAACTCGTGAAGCTTTTAGGTCGCGGAGTAGGCTTGTCTTCAACGGTTAAGTCGTTAAGACCACTTAAGTCGTAAGTCGTTAACTCGTTAAATCATAGCTTCCTGTAGGTTGCTTCAGCAGTTAGGTCGTAAGTCCTCTCTTATCACTAGGTCGTAAGTCGTCGAGTCCCCTTAGGTTTTAGGCTTTTTTAACTCGTAAGTCGCTGCTAAAAGGGAGTTAACATTTGCCCCTCGAAGCATACGTCTTAAGTCGTAAGTCGTGTGCTTCGATTTTCCTTAGCTCGCTTCTTGATGAGTGCGCTAGATCGTGACCGACTTAAGATGAGTCGTAGGTCGCGAACGACTTAGTATAAGTCGTAAGTCAGATGTGTCGATTCACCTTTCACTGTCCCAGGGCATAAATAGCTTAGGTCGTTCTCTCTTCTCCTTCACCTGTTTCATTTCGTCATATTCTGCCTTTCGCAAGCATTCGAGCTCTTCTTAAGACGAATTCAAATACTCGATCGCCAGTTAACCCCATCGTTATATTGCGTAAGTGAACTCGATTATTCAATCCCCGACTATAACTGAATTATGAATCCCATTTTTGCCATCGCCCCCCTTTCCTCACGCCGTACTTTTTTGCAATCCTTGTTTCAATCGATCATTGATGGATTCTAGATGATTTGTCTTAGCCTTGGACAGTTTTGTGTGAACAAGGCGATGGATTGCGGTGATTCAGTTTGACCGATTTGTGATTTGTGATGAAATATCATTACACTAGGTGTATGGCGATTTCGAGATGATTGAATGCGTTGAGGGGACGAGAGTTTTGGTTGAAGGAGAGGCTAATGGGTTAACGGGTTAGGAGTTCGGCGAATTGATGTACTGGGGAGAATGAACGTCTTAACACCTTTGAACAGAAATCGCGACTTAATTTTGACGACCTTAAGTAGGTCGTAGGTCGTAGGTCGTAGGTCGGTAACGACCTAGGACATTGCATTTCTGCATTCAGACTTGAAACTTTTTCCTTGCAGTGCGACTTAAGGACTGACGACTTGACTTAACTCATAGGGAATCTTTCTTAGGTCGTCGCCGAGTTAGCACTTAAGGTTTAGTTTTGCAAGCACATCTGAATGACTAGGTCGTGGATGAGATAGCCCTTAACTCGTAACTCGCGAACCCATCCGAACGACTTAATAACTTGAACTTTATGACTTCGAATTCTTGGACTTGAATGACCTGACTTAAGACAACATGCCTTGAACATCTTGACTCGCCTAACACGACCTAAAAGCTCCGGCTTATGATAGGTCGTTTAACGACTTAAGACTTAGATGATTTTGCACAGAAGTTGGCTGAACTCTTGAATTTGAACTGTGTTGTGTTACCTCTCACACTGTCTTGACTTTAATGCTAATAACCTGCTTAACACGACATTCGCAGAATACTGGGACGAATATACTGCCACTGACTGCCCACATCGAATGACAGATTAGTTGATAAAGAGAAAATTAAATTAAATGAACTGTATGAGTGAAATGCTACACAATAACCAACTCAAGTGAAGTATTAAAGCAAAATCGTAATGGTAAATTAAAACTGATTTGTCTGCATTAACACTACACTTGAGTATCAACAAGTTCTGAAATCTCGTAATCGACTGATTGTCAGTTAGTTTAATTCCAGTTATACTTGTTTTTTTTTTCTTGTTTTCATTAGTTTTGCACAGCACTTCACACTTTTAGGAAACGTGCACCTTCACTTTTGAACATTCAGCTGATTGTGTAGAATGGCATCTCATCAAGAAGACTTGGAACCAACTGGAGAAGCTTTTCCAATCGCTACTCCGTTGAATGATCCCCCGGAAAGGACTCCTACCACTCTGAGTCATAAAGTCTTCCGTCAACTATGCACCCAGTTTGGCATCGCTGAATCTGACGCTTTGCTTCTTGGAGTAAATGACACTGCTGATAGGCCGCCCCACGGCTTTATCGCAGTGAACCGCCAAATGTGCTTGAGTGGAGCGATTCCCCCGTTTAATGACTGTCTCCGAGAACTTCTCCTTCGATTATCTATCTCCCCTTTTCAACTTCATCCTAATGGCTACGCCATCCTGCTGGGACTGTGTGTGCTTTTTAGGAGAATGCTGGACCGTTTTCCCAGTTTTGGAGAAATTTGCTTTCTATGCTCATTCACAAAGACCAAAGACCATCCCTCTGTCACAGTTGTAAGGAGTGCCAGGAATCGTAAACTGATTATTGGTCTTCCCGAAAGCGTTCCTGGGTTTCTGAGCCAGTTTTTCTTTGTTCGTTGTCCCCCGGGATTTTACGCCATTTGGAGAGTGGGAAGTACGATTATCTATCTTTTCCCTGTGTTTTTCTAAATTCTTTGAAGTCCAAATTGTCAAGTGTTAACTTCTTTTTCTACTGTTTCAGCACTTCCTTCCCCCTCTAGGGAATCTCGTCACAAGACTACCTTTGAGAGGCTTATGGCCGTGCCGGTTGAGGAGAGAAGTGTTCAATTTCTATTGAGAGATGAGTTCCTCCACGAATTTGGACTCTTACATCCTTCCCGTTCCACTCAGCCACATGAAGTCCCTGATTCTCCTGCTGAGGAGTCAGATGCCCCTGTTCCTGCTAGAGAACTTTTACAGCAAAATCTTACCGCTGAGACTTCATTGGTAAAGTGTTCTACTTCTACCGACATTGCTGGACCGTCCAGTAAGTTAGCACTTGCCCCGGTTGTTGAAGAGGAGGAAAATCTTCACACTCTTGAAAAGACGGCTGAGGTGGAAGTTGAAAAAGAGAATTCTCCCCTGCACCATGGCGATGATACTTTTGATAGTCTAAGCGACATCATGATAACCTCTCAGGAGCTTTTTAAAGATGATGTTTCTAAAGTGGTCCCTCCTGTTGTCGAAGCAACTTCTTCTTTGCAACAAACCACAACGCCTTCCACACAACTTATTGCCATTTCTACACCCAAAAGTGGTTTGTAGTTTGATGCGCATAGTTTGCACATCACACACACTTAGAATTTTGGCACTTATATGCACTTAGCTTCTTCAACTTGAGGATTTCTAGAACTGGTCTTTTTCTTCAATTTCAGGTTCTCTGATGGGGCGAAGCGGCTCTTACTACAACAAATTCCAGCGTTACGGAAGCCGTGAGGCTTATGACTTTAGGAGTTATATCGGTGCTGTGAAGGAAACTGATGAGGAGAGGGCTGCCAGAAAGGCTCACGAGAGGCGAGCTCATGAAGAGCGTCGCCGGAGAGAAGATGAGGAATACTATGGGAGTAGGGACGAGCGTCGTGACTCTTCCCGCAGAAGCGACGATCCTTACAAGAGGAAATCTTACGATGATAAGGGGAAGAGTCATACTTCCGATGATTCCAGCAAACGGATCAGACTTGGCGAGAAAGATACATCTAATATCTCGGAAAAGACTACCGCTTCTATTCCTCCTAATACATCTTCTGGTTCTCCTGCCCTTAAGGAGTCTGATATCCAGACAATCATTAATAGGCCACAGTACCAAGCTGGAGATGGTCCTCCCACACTCCAGAGCCGATTTCCGAATTGGTGTCTGAAAGGAGTGCGTTTTGATTTGGATTTGGTCCCCATTGATAAGCAGGCGATGTTGAAAAATGTCGATGCTGTAAAGCTTGACATCGAAAGAATGTCTGGGTGGCAGAAGCTGGTTGATGAACTTCAAAGGGTCAACCATATGAACCTTGAGGCGATGATGACCATGGAAAATGATAAGTCCGAGTGGGACAAATGGCGTAAGCAGCATGACGCGGAGATGAAAAGCATTAGCGATGATTATGGGAAGCTCGAAGCTGAAGTTGAAAGACTTAAAAAAGAACTTGCTACTTCTTCCACTTCTTATTCTCATAAAGAAGAAATGCTTCAAAAACAAGTTCGAGACGCCCATGCTGCTCAGAGAGATATTGAGGTGAAACTCGAAGCAGAACAACAGGTTACGAGAAAATACCGCGATGATGCTGTTCAGCTTCGAGAGAAAGTCAGCTCTCAAGATTTAGAAATTATAAGACTGCAATCTCAGCTACTGAAGGCTGAAAGAGAACGTGATGAAGTTCTCTCTGGTAAAGCTGCAGCCGAAGAATCCCATAAGGCGACCATAGCCACCGTTGACGCGACTCTGTTCGACTTTTATATGCATTGTGTCCTGGGGCGTGGTAGCCTTTCATTTTTGGGACCAGAATATGAAGTCACCTTAGCGGAAGTATGGGAGGCAATCATTGACTTATTTGGTGGTGCCGGATATTCTGAAACAGATCTTCAAGCTACCTACTTAGGTGAGAGCGATCGCGCTGCCCTTGCCAAAGGAAAAGAGCAGCTTATCCGAGTGCGGGCCGAGGCGACGGGAGAGAAGCTTCCTGAGAAAGAAACACCTCCTATTGCTCCTGCTTATACTTCAGCTTTAGCTTACGCGGATATCACTGGCTCTAGTTCTCATTCCACGCCTCCCGCTAAGGTTGACAAAGAAACTGTAACCACCCCTACAGAAGAAGAGGCAATGAAGGACTTCCAAGCTCGGGAATTTGAGATTGATCTTGCTAAACCGGCTTCTCCAGGTAACTTTGACGATGTCAAGGTCTTCTTTTTTCTCGGAGAATACTGATTTTGATTTCTTTTATTATGCAGCAGTCGTGCTGGAAACTGCACCAATCCTTCCTTCTTCAGCTGTAGTTCCTCCTCCTCCTCAAGTTATACCTCTTCCAGCTTCTCAATCAGGTTCATAGGAAGAACCAATAGCAGCCCTTCAAGGTTTAGACGAACCACCTGCTTCCGAAGAACAGAAGGCAGAAGGTCTGGAAGATAGTGAGAAGACCCCGGAGCGGTCTTTTGACTACGACACAAAGCTTTCTACATTTCTTGCTCCGGGGAACGAGTCTTCTTCCAAGAAGAAGGGAAAGCGTGCGGTTTCGAAGAAAGGAAAGAAGAGTTCTTCTGCTGCTGGGGATGAAGCAGAGATTGGTCCGGCTGAGTCTCTTTCTCCTTCTTCTCCAATACGGCCTACGAAGCTAATTACCAGGCCGGGTAAAAGCTCCAAGGGTGGGAAGAAGGAGAAATGAGTTTGATTTTGTATTTTCTGCTTTTTGTATTGACCGGGGATTGTGCGGATACCGGTCTCCGCTTCTTTTTGTAACCTGTACAATGTAAAAAATTTCTCATAGTGTTGAAATAAATAGATATTTTTCTTGTACAAATCCTTGTGTATGTAGGAATACATCTGTTTTTCATTTGAAGTGTAGAGTAAACGATTCTTTCTATTTGTACAAACTTTTTGTCTGTGTTTCAAGAACGCATTTACTCCACATCTTTATTACGTGATATTGCAATGAACTTGTGGTATGTTGCTTGTATATTACTTTTATTAATGTAACTGAATTGTATAATGTTGCCCCCATACCACAAGTATATTGTAATATTTCTTGCTTTCACAAGACCGATACTCTTATTTTAGAGAATAACTTTCCACTTTTTCAGGGAAGAATTATTCTGCTTTTAATAGAGTATATCTTGTCTTTGGAGAAATCTTTATTTTCTTTTTCTTCCTGAAGAACACTTCGACTTCTGGGAATGATCACTTTTATTTGTTTGAAAGTGAATTTTCCTGCACAGTGAAATGAGCTTCTGAAGAAGGTTTTGATTTTTGTGCCCCAGTAAAGGGTTTATTTTTGGTACTTCAAGCAAGGTGAAGTACGCCTCTGAAGAGGTCTTTTGGTCTCCGAAGAGAAGCGATTTTGGTCTCCGAAGAGAAGCAGTTTTGGTCTCCGAAGAGAAGCAGTTTTGGTCTCCGAAGAGAAGCAGTTTTGGTCTCCGAAGAGAAGCAGTTTTGGTCTCCGAAGAGAAGCAGTTTTGGCATTTCATCTCTGGTGAAGTGGGTCTCCGAAGAGAAGCATTTTGCACTTCTACACGGGTGAAATGTGCCTCCGAAAAGGGCTTTTTAGTATTTCATCACTGGTGAAGTGGGTCTCCGAAGAGAAGCATTTTGCACTTCTACACGGGTGAAATGTGCCTCCGAAAAGGGCTTTTGCCTCCGAAGATGGCTTGTGCCTCCGAAGAGGGCTTGTGCCTCCGAAGAGGGCTTGTGCCTCCGAAGAGGGCTTGTGATTGCCTGGAAGTTACTTTCTCATGGTCGGAGGGGTCCACAGGACAGGCGTAAGTTGTTTGATTGGATGTTTGTTTGTACAAACAATCGCAATCAATTAACAAGGTGCCCCTTTGGTAGTCCCACCGATCTTTTTGATTGAGGAAAGCTCTCCATTTATTGGCGTGCCTCGTTAGAGGGCTTTGTTGACCCTTGGGAAGGAGCATCAGTTGGTTGGTGTGCCAGGAAGGTTGCGTCTTAGGGGCAAGTAGATCCATGGGATGGACACAAGCTGCCTGATCGGATGCATCACAATCAGTTAGCGAGGGTCTTATTCCTTCTGCTTGGGAAGGTATCCCTTTAGTGGATCTACCTGCTTTCCTGTTGAGAGGCATACCTCCCTTTGGCTGCTTCCATGTTTGCCCACTCATGTTGTATCATCATCCGCCAATCTGCGATCCTTTATCATCGTTTCCAAGCGCGTGTTCCTTTCTTTTGCAAGTAAATTGCTTTATCCGAAGAAGTAGACTTCACTGTTGAATGACTCCACAGAGTAAACGCAAGTTATTTGGTTGGATGCCTTTTTATATCAACGATCGCAACCAGTTAACGAGGGCTTGACATAGTGGAGCCGTCAACTTTTTATGTGAAGTTCCTCTTGTATGGGATTTGAGTTTGAAATTTTTGTTGCTTGAAATTTGCTTTAATAAATGATTTGTAAGGCTCGCTTAGCTTTGCGATGGGTGAGCTTTGCTTTAATGACCTGCAGTATTAGATCGATATTTTAGCAATACATTTAGAGTATTTACACATCGAAATATAACAGGCATTTTATAATAGAAAACACAATGCATAGTTTTTCATTATTGAGTCACGCTGATTTCTCAGCGGTTTACAATGCAGAAGTTACACATCCATCATTATCTTTACAAATTCAAGCAATGCAGTTAAGTAAAAATGAATGCTAGTTATTGTTGTTTTAGAATCTCCAAGCTGGATTTCCATTTGTGCTTGATTCATAGCTTTTGGATTTTTATGTCAAAGAAAGTGAGAGATGCCCCAGTCGCAGTTTTGTGGGTAATTAGTAGTCATCCCAACTTCTGCTTGCTGGGTATGGTCCCCCTGTGATAGCATTAATGACAAGCTTTTCCGAATCTTGCACTGCAGTGTTGTTGTGAGAATCGGATTGATGGGTAGGGTGTTGTTGATCCCGAGTGGATGAGGTTGGATCGACTCCGTTCCTCTTAACGTATTGTTGGAGTTTACCCTGCTCTAGCAATTCTTCAATCACCTTCTTTAATTGGCGACATTGGTCAGTATCATGGCCAGGTTGATTGTGAAATTGGCAGAATTTTCCATTACGCTTTGCCCCTCTCGTCATCTCAGGTGGCTTAGGATACCTGACAACGTCCTTTGTTGCAAAAAGGATATTTCTTGGTGTATCAGTTAAAGGAGTAAAGTCCAAAGGATTAAAGCGGCGAGGTTTCTTTTCATTTCCCTGGCTTTTTCCTCCTTCATTCTCCCTTTTCTGACTTTCAGATTCTCTTTTCTTAGGTGGGACATTGTCATTATCAGTCTGGGCAATAACCACTTTCGATGTTGCAGGAAGGCTTTCAAGGCGAATGAACTCATCGGCCTTTTTATAAAATTTATCAAGTGAGTTCGGTTCCTTCATCTTTAGCCATATCCCAAATTTACTCGATTTATCAATGGCTCGCATCAAATAAGTCAGGATCATGCGTGATTCCGCATTTTCTACCTCGGCTAAAGCTATATTGAAACGGCTCAAGAAAGATTTTATTGATTCTCCGGGCGCTTGTTCAAGGTTAGACAATGACATTATATCCTTAGCTTTTGAAGCATACAATCTGAACTGTTCTTTAAACTTTTGCGTTAAGTCGGAGAATTTATCTACAGACCGAACTGGAAGCTTTGTGAACCAAAGTAAAGCCACACCTTCTAGGTATACTGGAAAGTATCGACACTTGATCTCGTCTGATGCTCTTGCACCGGTCATATGCCAATCGTATTTGTATAGGAAATGATTAGGGTCAGTGGTTCCCCTATAGGCTTGGATAGTAGGAGGTGCAAATTTCCTTGGAAATTCCGCTCTCAGGATCCTTTCAGTAAATGGAGTTCTGCTTGGCGCGAATCCCCAGTCAGCCTCATCCTCTTCCCTTTGCATGCTCTCTTTCATGATGCGGCCAACCATTTCAGACAGGTACTCTTTATTGTTCAAAGACACCTCCGGGCAAGCACCAGTTCTTCCCTCGGAAGTTTTCCTGGGCATATGTTCATGACAAGTTGGTTGCGGCATAGAACCATCAGCTTGGAAAGGTGGCATTTCAGGAAGGGTGGTTTGATGGTTTTCTGGTCGACGATTTGCCCCGAGCAGGGCAGTTATTCTATCCATCATCAAAGCATTTTGAGTTTCAATTTGTTGGTATAATCCAGAAACCGCGTCATCCAATTCAGCCCTGGTGACTCCAACGGTTGGAGTTGCTTGGTCTGTTGTTGGGGAAGCGGGAGTTCCTTCGTGAGCATTTCCGGATCTGATAGGTCTACCTCTTCTTCCAGGAGCCATTATTTCGGATCTGGTTTTTAAGAGAGGTTCTTTTTGTGAATCTTTGCGAAGCAGTGGTGGATGATCGCCTGGGTTCAATTCTCAGTGAAAGCACCAAAATGTTAACGGTAAAAAGTGAACGCTAACACCCGGTGTGTGTAATAGAATCGTGAAAGCACCACCCGTTGGTACGGGAACAGAATATAAACTAAAAATAGCAGAAAAGCAGTAAATGAACAACAGATTTATAGTGGTTCGGCCCGTAATTGAGCCTACGTCCACTTTACAATCTTTTATTGCTGATTCGGTTACAAATCGATACAAATCACTTGTCAAATACAATATAACTTGATCACACAACAATCTAGACTGCTAGCTCAATCTTCGGTGATGAATCTTGCTAAATCCGTATCGGATGAATGGAGTTCTACACGAAGCTTGTTGTAGTGCCTTGAGAGTTGGAAGATCTTTACTTGTTGAGTGAATTTTCAGTGCAGCAGAGCATGGATGCTTGAAGAAATGAATTGCCCAAAAGTCCTCACCATGTTGGAGGTGATGGGGTATTTATAGGAGCAGATCTGAGTTCTGGGCAGAAAATATGCTAAGTCCTAGGTCGCGTACGACCTAAGCTAGGTCGTAGGTCGCGAGCGACTTAGGAGATGCAGTGATGAAGTTGTCGTTGCCTCCAGGTGGTAAGTCGCAGGCGACTTATAGCAAGCCATGAGTCGTAGATGACTTAAGTCCTTAACCCGTATACGACTTACTCCTAAGACACGTATCCCGTATGTCGTAGGTTTTTAGGTCGCAACATTGCTAGGTCGCGATGTTCCTTTAGAGGTTAGGTTGCTGTGTTTTTAGGTTGCAAATCTTCCCTGCAGTTAGGTCGCAAAACCTTTCTTGAGTCCTTAGGTCGCAAACTTCTCCCAAGTCCTTAGGTCGCAAGGTCTTCTGATAGTTAGGTCGCTGGGCAAGTTAAGTCGCTGAGTCCTAGGTCGTAGACATTTTAGGTCGCAGACTCCTTAACTCGCAGGCACTTTAACTCGTACATTGTTAGGTCGCGATGTCCTTAGGTCGTGAGGTCCTCTTGAGTCGTAAGCCTGATGAGTCGTAAGCCTGATGAGTCGTAAGCCTGATGAGTCGTACAGACCTGATGAGTCGTACAGACCTGATGAGTTGTAAGCCTGATGAGTCGTAGAGCCTTTAACTTGCTGAGTAGTTAAGTCGGAAACCTCTTAACTCTTTAAGTCGTAGACTGTTAAGTCGTAACCCACTGTAGGTTTGAGTCTACTAACTCGTGAAGCTTTTAGGTCGTGGAGTAGGCTTGTCTTCAATGGTTAAGTCGTTAAGACCACTTAAGTCGTAAGTCGTTAACTCGTTAAATCATAGCTTCCTGTAGGTTGCTTCAGCAGTTAGGTCGTAAGTCCTCTCTTATCATTAGGTCGTAAGTCGTCGAGTCCCCTTAGGTTTTAGGCTTTTTTAACTCGTAAGTCGCTGCTAAAAGGGAGTTAACAGCTAACATCTGTGGATGCAGGGAAACAGGTTGGAGGGATCCAACTGGATTCCTCACCAGTATTTATTTATTTACAGATATTGATGTATATTCTGTTATCATATGTTGATATATGATGTTTGATGTTGTGATTGACTAATTGGTGCCGTTGCATCATCGGATTCAGTTTTGAAGTTTTAAAAATAACGACTTTTAATTTAGAAGGATTTTTAAAGTGATCTTTAAAATTATACGTTTAATTGAATTTTTGAAGTGATTTATTTTAAATAAATAAACGTTCAAATTTTAAAGTTATAAAAGTTAAGATTTGTGAAATATAACCTAAAAGTGTTTTTTGGAATAAATAGTTGGTTGATTTATAAAATGGTTTAAATTGAGATTTTTAAAATATTATAAACGGGTTACTTAAAAGGTTTATAAAGTTGACATTTTATAAATTAAAATGTTGGTATTATAAAACGAGTTTTTATAAGCGTTAAAATGAATTTTTAAGAATTTATAAATAAATGGAATTTATAAATTATGAACTTATAAAGGGAAATGTTTTGGTAAAATAAAGGAATTATAAGTATTTAGCTTATAATATGGATTGTTGGTATAAGATTTGAGTTATGAATCAAATTGTTAATAAAGGGGATTTATTAAATTGAAGTTGTTACAAAATAGAAATGGAATTTATGAACGTTGTTTAATAAATTCAAAAATCAATCAAATTTGATGAATTGAATATAAAAGGTTATTAACGGAATTTTATCCACGATTTTGGATAGTGGATAAATTCTTGAAATAAATGTGTAGAAAAGATTGAAATGTGGTTAGTGAAGTATATTCACGATTTTGGACAGTGAATATATTTTTAAGTAAAATGGATATGGTTTCGGGAAAGTGATATTTGAAATGAAGTTAATTGTTTTAAAGATGTTTTCAAATATAATGAATATCGAAATCATAGATTTCAACATTCATTGTTGAAATAGACGTTTTCGAGGAATAAGGAAATGATGGACTATAACACTGTTGTTATAGTAAATGATTTCCGAAAGGAAATGTTTTGATGTAGTATTGGGATTTATATATCTATCAAAATCCGAATCCCTATACTAGTGATTTTGAGTCGTCGTAACGATGTTTTACGTAACATTCGTTTTGACTCAGATAAATGTGTTATAGAAATAGATTTCCTAAAAGAATGAAATGTATACTTAATATTGATTTAAGTATATTGAATATTTTCAAATGTTGAAAATAAATAGATTTGTGAAATACTTATTTTTAAATAAGTATGGAAATGCTTTTCCAATATGAAATGAACTGTTTTGAGATTTTATCTTCAAAGATAAAATGAAATGTGGAAATTGATTTGAAAATTGTTTTCAAATGGTTAAGTGTGGAAATTTTATATCTAGTAAAAGATAATTTGGAAGATGAAATAATTTGGAAAATTATTTGGAATCTGATGATGTTGCGCATCTTTATTGATAGTTAAATAACCGACTATCAATAATTACCTTGAATGGGTATTTGTTGTGAATTGGATGAATTTGAATGCCACACTTATTTTTAAATAAACGCTCACTATTCGTTTTAGCCGGGAAAGGACCATGGGGTCGTATAACCCATTCCGAATATGTGATACGTCGTTATGAATTGCATTTGAAGACCGGTGTTGAAGACCGGATATTTTTGAAAACGGAAGGATTACCGTCGAGTTACTCTACATCGGCTGATCTTCGATTTAGAGGTTTTTATCACCCTTAATGACGGGAAGTCCGGACGTGATTAGAAATTTATCCGGATGTGCAAGGGCTTTGTGAGAAGTGCCTTCGGTTCTGTTCGATCCCGGAACAGACTTGTATGGATTGTGTGTCTGACGTTACAATTTGAGATATAAAGCTGATTTCTTTCAAATACATTTCTGTTGGTGGCGGAGAATTTATTCTCTTAGCTTAACACCCTTCTCTGAGACGTACGAGCTCAGAGGTTATGTAGTTGAAATTTATCAGCGATATACTCCCAATTTGGTAACGTGGCATACTGAGTGTTGCTGTGAAATGATCAATGTTTGATCATTTGCGATATGATCATTTGTTTGATCTTATATCTTTGTGATCATAGGTTGATCATTTGTTTGACCCGAAGCATGGCTTTGTAGAAAGCGTAGCTTTGTGGACGAGACTTCGTCGAGCCTCACACCCCGGAAATGGTCAAAACAGGAAGGATGCAGCAAGGTTCTAGGGAGTAGCGCCCCTTAGTGTATGTCATTCCTTCTGGATAGAGGTGGTATCATGGTATGGAGCCCAGATACTTAACCTATGTGGTTGCTGCATTATTATTATGTGGTTTGTTGGAAATCGGGGATCCTCGGGAAGATCGGGTACGATCGGGGGATGACATACGCGTGTCAATAGTTACCTACTTTTGTAGAGGTAACCCGGCCTTGTGTTGGCAGAGATCTAACCGTAATGTTAGGTTATTTCTCGGGTCGTCTATTCCAGGGACGTACCCATCGTGGATAGGAAGTTCCTTAGCCTGACCATTTGTTGGAAATCCAAAGAAACAATACGAGCCTTATACGGTTTTAGTTGTAGAACCTATCATTCACTTATGGTGGTCACCACTGTTTGGATGGTAGCTATAGTAGGCATAAGTGCGGAATGCCTATGCTGGCTAAGATTAATATTATACTTTCGAAATGTTTTCTACACTATGCACTAATAATAATATAAAAAATGATTTGATTTTGCGTAGTAAGCATCTTTGACTATCATAAGAAGAAATCTCCTCCAATTCTGCGTTTGCATTGTGTGTGTGGTGGGAGGTCTTATGGTAGTTTCATTTTCCAAAAGCATTGCGAATTTGTTTTATTTTCTTTGTGAAAAATAACTGTTTTACGATCTCACACCAGTCACCATGACTGACTCGGAGTTTATTGTTCCCTTCTAAACTCTGGGTGCCCACCAATATCCACACGGGCAGCCTAGAGTTATGTTATCAGGATATTCTGGAGCTTTGGAGATAAGCTGGATGACGAGACGTAGTATTTGTATCTGATAGTATTTATTCCGCTGTGTATTTTGTATGAGGACAAGTTTATATAACTGTCCATTGTTGTATATTGACTCTGATTGATGTATGTATAAACTGATATAGTTCTTTGTTTTAAAAGACTAGTAATTATCTATTGTATATTGTTCCGCTGCGATATGTGAGATTCTGATATTGTTTTCTGTTCTGATGTTGTTCTATTGTTCTTCTTTCTTCTCTTTTTCTTCTATCTTCTTCTTCTGCCTTTTTATTCTTTTTAAAACCCTCACTATTGGAGTTTCCGGCACTCGATTTCTCGGTAGTCGATAAAGTGAGTATCGATGTCGAATTTTCGAAAGTCGAAAATTTCGGTACGTGACAGTTTGCCACAGGCTCCTTCATGAACTTCTCTTAGGACTCATTTATCCTCGTCGTGAGCAACACACCATAGCATTGGGACTGAGAATCCCTTCCTATAAAGTGCTCCTTGCTGAAGGATATGTCTTGAAGCTTAGCGAACTAGCTTCCATCACTCGTTCCTTTTGTCTGGAAGGATTCCTCTCTGCAAGTAGTCTTTTATTGGAGTCATCCATGACTCCTTTTTCGGTTTAGCCTCCGAAATCCTACCAACATTCATTTAGTCGATGCTAGGAGCTAATAATACTTCCACTGGAACCAAGCATATGAGTTGTGCTTCTCCGGGATTGACCATAGCTGGTGAGTCGGCCTTTTCATCTTCCTCTTTGGGATTCAAAGTGCGATCGCGCCTTTCTCCGGGCGTTAATCGAGATTAACCACTTAGGATAGCAGTTCAGGTAACCCTTTCTGGGATAGCGATTTTCGATCGTGCCAAGCTCTGGGTGCTAGTTTAAGTTAACTAATTAACAATGTGGCTCGTACATCCTCAACTAGGATACTTATTTCCAATCGCGCCTAACTCCGGGCGTTGGTTCAAAGTTCATAAGTATGATTCCACCTTACACCAGGTATGGATCTTTTGTTTTTCCTACGCCGAGCAAAATGCCAAGGATTTGATGGTCTTATCACACCCGTTTCAGTTTATACTCCAGCCCCAATCCAAAGACAAGAGTTATGAGAGTGAACGATCATATCACTTTCATTTTGGTTTATACTCCTACACCGACATCAAGAGCAAGAGTTAGTGAATGAATAGTTATGTCACATTCATTTTAGGTTTATACTCTTGCCCCCATATCGAGGGAAAGAGTTAGTGTACGGATGGTCATATCACATCCGATTTGAGTTTATACTCCTGGCCCCAATCTGAGGACAAGAATGGCTGATGGATGATTGGATCACGTTAATTTAGTTTATACTCCTACCCCACATCTGTAGCATCCCCTATCTTGAGTTCAAAGCTAAGCGCTACAGATGTTGCAGCCATCCATAGTATTAACTTCCGGTGACAAATTACGGTAATATTAATGGTATCCATAATATCAGAAGCATATGAATGTGAAATAAAATCAACACAGATTAAAACAACTTTTCTAATTACATTTCAAATAAATATTTCATATTCAATCAAATAATCCCATAATCGATTCTCAGGTTTTGATCAAATATAATTATTACAAATTACGCCAAGAGAGACATATGAAGATGCCTCTCAGGTTTGGCTAACTACTAGCCATTGGCTGACTCGAGTCTACCAGACACCATAAATAATCTAACTTCTGTTAGACACACTCTTGGTTGGTCTGTCCCTAACTTACTTCTCCTAAGGTCAACTGGTCTTAATGGTTTTGCAGGCTCACAATAACCGATCTTTACTCTATATATTCCTCTCTGTGTGTAACATCATTTTATTTTTACCTGTGATGAAGCCCTACACACCGTAATTTGGTCTTATTTTAGCTAGGAGCTATTAGCTAAAGTGTAGGGCACGATCCTATACCAATCATATATGGTATTCTAATATCTAAGTCATTTACAGGGTTAACTACCCCATCAAATTTCCCTTGAAAACATTTCTTTTAAATTGATTTAACCCTTTAAATCATACTTAAATAAGGAAAATATACTCTTTTTTTTACTCAAATCTCTTTGTCATGGTATATATACTTTACTCAAAACAAAGTTGATGAAATATAATGGGGCTATATATCCCTCCAGATTAAGTTAAAACCCATTTTAACTTAAAAGCTCTTAGGCCACGAGGCCAAGGTAAACCATTCAAAACTTTCGCCTAAAAACTTTAAACAACCCTTTCGAATCCATTGAAAGTTCCTCTTTCAAATATATTAACTACTATACCTAGAAACACTAGGCCGAAAGACCAAAACATACCTTTCGAAACCTTTAATTAACCTTTCAAAATCATTAAGGTATCCCTTCGAAAGTTTTATAAACCTTAAACATCCCCTTTTCAAAACACTTCAAACTTGCCCTTCGAAAGCATTGGAAACCTTCCATTCAAATACTTAAAGTACCTTTCGGAAACATTGGGGAATCTCCCCTTCGAAATCTTTATTATATACCTTTCGAAAGCAATAAAATCCTTAACTTAAAACAAACCTTTTGAAAGCTCCGGGTTCAAGTAAAAGCTTATGGAACATAGTCTCGAAACCATTTAAAATTCATTCCATTCAAAACCTATGGGGTTAACTTTCAATAGAAGAAAGCGTCTAAAAGAACTGGGGCGAAAGCAACTATTTCGAAAGCAATTACTAAGTAAAAGAAAGTGTGGGTGGTTTCAAAACCATCCCTTTCAAAAGCATGGAGAAGCGGCTTCTTAGTAAAAACGAAAGCACCCTTTCGAAACCTTTGTTTGAAGGCAAAGGCGGCCTTAACTTGGTCGAAAAGTAGAATATGATAGCAGGGGTTTCGACCCCTTCGAAAGCTTATTTAAAACAAAAGGCGACAACCTCTTTCGAAAGCTATATTAAAACCCTTTTGAAAGCATTCTTTTAAAAGCAAGGCAAGCGGCATCTCTTTTGAAAGCAATTAAACGCTTTGACCCATTCAAAAGTTGTTTCAACTCTATGCCTGTCACCTTTCTCCAATCCACTACGTACCAAAGCATTGATACCATGTGTATTGGTTTCGACTAGTTTGGAGGTGGTAGTATGGGGTCGAAAGGTGCTGCCGAAAGTGGCGAAAAAAAATCCTTACAAAAACTGATTTTTAACCTTTTAAAGCAATATCTTTCTAATTAACCTGCCTTATTTTTCAACATCTAGTTGGTCTCCAATTTCTTTTCCAAAATCTTTTCTAAAAGTGCTGCCGAATTCAGTAATTAATAATTTAAAACATTTAGCAAATTGTCCCTTCTCCTTTTATAAAAATATAAAACATCTAAGTGCCATACCTTAAATAATTTTATATACTTAATAAAACACTTAGGAAAATTCTTCAAAAATTCCCATAAATCACTTTTAATATGTTTTCTAACATATTTAAATTTCTGACCCAATGATAATATATAATAGTCGAAATTAATTTGAACCCAATTTACCCATTTTCTTTACTAAAAAATTTATAATAAATCCACAACAACTCATAAAATTATGAAACTTGAAACCCATCTCTAAAATAATGTTTCTGACCTTATATAAAAACACAAACCATTTGGATGTCATTTAATAAGTTTTCCAAATCAATTCTTATTATAAAGCCTATATGAAATAGCACAAATCATCAACAAGCATATATCCATTTAAATAATCAAAACATGGCAAATCATTTGCAAAATAAATTTGGATCTCAACTAAAACCAGAAAACAATAAAATGAGATGTAATCTATTATTCACCTTTAGCTTGTTTGTTAAGGAGGTTGAGATTTGTTCTTTGATTAATTAGCTTAAGCTTCCTTCTTGAAATCTTGTTTATCTTCCCCTTGTTATCTTCTAATGGTGGTCTGCCAAGCTTTGTATTTAGTTTTAGTTTGTGAATGTTGTAAATGAAAGTGGGATAAGGTTTAGGTATAAGAATATAACCTATTCCTATTTTGCCTTTATCTTATTTTCTCTACTTACTTCATGTTAAACTTTCATTTGTTCATTTATTCCTAACGCACAGCTAACTTTTAATTATACAAATCTCAATTTCCTAACCACTTTAATCTTTGTATTATTCTATTTAGTTTATCTAATTAAATCTCTTGGATAATGTTATTTAAAATTAGGGGTGTTACAAACTCCCCTCCTTAAAGAATTTCGTCCTTGAAATTACGATAAGGTACTTATAACAATCAATCATAAAGGTAAAACATACCATGCAATAAGTCAGGATAAGTGTCTCTAATCCTGCTCTCAGTTTCCCAAGTATAGTCTCTTACGTTGTCACTGCACTAGACTTTAACTAATATCACCATCTTGTTCCTTAGCCACTTCTCATCCCTCATGACTGTACAAACTGGCTTTCTAACTATAGTCATATCCGGTCACACTACTAGATCATCTAACACAATTGGTGCAATGGTAGTTTCTGGATCTCGAATACACTTCATTAGATGAGATATATGAAATACATCGTGGACTCCTTCCAAATTGTCTGGTAACTCTACTCTATATGCGAGTTTCCCAATCCTTTCTACAATAGGAAATGCTCCAACGAATATCGGCGCCAATTTTCCTGATTTTCCAAATCGGATTACACCTTTCTTCGGTGACACCTTGATAAAAACATTGTCTCCAACTGAGAACTCTAATTCTTTCTGTCTCTTATCAGCATAACTCTTCCACCTCGACTGAGCTTCCTTCATTCTAGCCCAGATTAACTCAATCTTTTCTGCAGCTTCCCTAACCAATCTGGACCAAGAACTAACCTATCCCTGGTCTCTAACCAACAAATGGGAGATTTGCATGGCCTTCCATACAAAGCTTCAAACAGTGTCATCCCTATACTAGTTTGATAACTATTATTATACGAAAAATCGACTAAGTGTAGATGGTCTTCCCATGATCCCCTAAAGTCTAGCACACAAGCTCTTAACAAATCTTCTAAGATTTTGTTAACTCTTTTTGTTTGCCTATCTGTTTGCGGATGATAAGCGGTACTCATCTTGAGCTTGGTACCTAATGTATCCCGTAGACTCTTCCAGAACTCGCTAGTGAATAAGGAATCTCTATCACATACTATACTACTAGGAATTCCATGCAGTCTAACTATATTCTTCATGAATAACTTAGCCAAAACAGGTGCCGTCCTGGTTGACTTAACTGGAATGAAATGGGCACTCTTGGTCAATCTGTTCACTATAACCCATATACCTTCATTTCCTCGATTTAATCTCGGCAACCCGTCTATAAAATCCATTGAGATAGAATCCCATTTCCAAACTGGAACATCTAAAGGCTGAAGTTACCCACTTGGTTTCTGATATTCGGCTTTTACCTGTTGACAGTTCAAACACTACTTCAAACATAAGCCTACATCTCTTTTCATACCTTCCCAGAAGAAACTCCTTTTCATATCCTGATACATCTTGGTTCCTCTTGGATGAATAGTGAACTTTGAACGATGCTATTTACAAGAACTTCCTTCCTAATGTTTCCTACATTTGGAACTCATAGTCGTCCTTTCTTTCTCAACCACCCATTCTAGTCAAGACTGAAATCCTTCAAGTCACCACTCTCTGTTCCATTTCTTAACTTTCTGATCCGTTCTGCTAATATTGAATCCTCTCCTTGCTTAGAAGCAATCCTTTCGATCATCACTGGTCGAACTTCCAAACATGACAACATAGCAGTTTTTGTACTAGAACTACTCTTAGATCTCCACTGTACTCTGCATGTAGTCAATGCTTATAAATCTTTCCACTCAGTTATCATTGCCAATACTGCATTCTGATGTTTTCTGCTGAGTGCATCTACAACCTTATTGCCTTTTCCTGGTGTGTACTCAATACCAAAGTTGTATGAGGCTAAAAACTCTAACCACCTTTGTAGTCCCATATTCAACACCTTCTGAAAGAATAAATACCTCAAAGACTTATGATCTGTATACAACTCGAATCTTTCTCCCTACAAATAATTTCTCCACACCTTCAATGCAAAAATTACCGCAGCTAATTCCAAATCATGAGTTGGATACCTAACATCATGCGGTATGAGTTGTCGAGAAGCATAAGCAATCACTTTACCTTTTTGCATTAACGTAGCTCCTAATACTATTCCACATGCATCCGTGTACACCACTAAGTCTTGATTCCCCTCTGGAGCAACTAACACAGGTGCATTCATCAATAAGTGTTTTAGCTTCTGAAATGTTTCATCGCACTTACCAGTCTATACAAACTTTACATCTTTCCGACTTAGCTTAGTCATCGGTGCCGCTATCCGCGAAAAATCCTTAATGAATCTACGATAGCAACCAGCTAACACAAGAAAATTTCTTATCTCAATCATTGTCTCGGGTCTCTTCCAACTATTTACTGCCTTGATCTTAGCAGGATCTACTAACAACCTTTTCTCTGAGACTACATGACCAAGAAACTTCACTTCTTTCTTCCAGAAATGATACTTCAAAAATTTCTCCTTCAATTGATGTTTTCTCAATGTCTCAAGCACCACTCTTAGATAATTTCATGCTCTCTTTCATCTTTAGAGTATATTAAAATGTCATATATGAATACCAATACGAACCTATCCAAGTGCTCTTAGAAAACTCGGTTCATCAAATCTACAAAGAATGATGGCGCATTAGTTAGTCCGAACGACATCACTAACCATTCGTACAATCCATATCGGGTCCTAAATGCCATCAAAGAAATACTATCCTCGGCCACTCTTAGCTGATGAAGTCTTGTTGCCAAATCCGATTGGGAAAATACTTTGGCTCCACTCAACTTGTCGAACGAATCATCAATTCTAGGTAATGGATATCAATTCTTTATCGTCTTCTCATTCAACTTATGTTAATCGATACACAACCTTAATGATCCGTCCAGTTTCTTAGCAAACACCGCAGTTGCTCCCTAAGGTGAACTGCTTGGTTTGATAAAGTACTTATTTTCCAAATCCACCAACTGCACCTTTAGCTCCGTCATCTCGGTAGGTGTCATTCTACTTGGCAGTCTACTCATCGGTTCTGCCCCTGGTACTAAATCTATCCAATACTCAATAGCTCGTTTTGGTGGCAGTCCTATTACGGGCTCAAAGGCATATGCGAATTCTCTAACCACGAAAACTCTATTCAACTTGTCTCCTACATCCACAACAACCAACGAAGCATTAACCTCAAAACTAGGGTTTTCGACGAAGTATATAATATGATCACCACAATTGGGGTGTCTAAGTGATATTTTCTTATCATAGCAAAATATCCTAGCATCGTATTTACTTAACCAATCCATACCCTAAATAATTCTAAATCCTACGAAATCAAACACATGCAAACCGCAAGAAAATACATGACCTAACAATTCAAACTCTATGTGGTCACATCTCATTCCAAGAGTCGCATATCCTCTTATCGGATTTGCAACCCTTAAGGAAGTAACTAGGTATGAGTGTTCTAGGTTAAGCTTATCTACCAAACAATGAGATATAAAGGAATGCAATGCACTAATATCAAATAGGACTCTAACTGATACACCATGAACCAAAAGCGTACCACCCAACATAGCTTTTCCCTTTTCTTCTACTGTTGGTCTCGAGGTAGCTGGCTCCAATGCAAACACTTTTCTTTTTCCATCCTTGGCTGGCTCCTTGCACTAGTTCTTATAATGTCCAAATTGATCGCAGTTGAAACATCTCACTCCTTCCTTATCAGCAGCCTTCTTCCCTTTGCCTGTCCGACATTCATGAGCATAGTATCCTTTCTTATCACACTTATAATAGATAACTTCTGCCTTTCCCTTCTTGGCAGCTCCACTCTTCTGAGCTCCCTTCTTATGGAAAAATTTCCTCTTCTGGTTCTACCCTCCTTGAGCTCCACCTACCTTGTTACTCTCAAGAAAAGCAAGTATTTCTTCCTGCCTTAGAGGTATTTCAACTACTACATCGTACGGATCTCTAATATGCGACAATGTGGCCTTAGCAAGTTCATGCTTCAACCCACGAATGAACTTCTCATTCCTTTTGATAATAGTATCAACCATAGGGTAACCGTGTCTCGATAGCTCCTCAAATCTGGTTGCATACTCAAGCACTGTCATGTCTCCTTGCTCCAACTCAGCAAACTTCCTAAGTAGAGTTGACTTCACAATCTCCGACATAAAGCTCTTCTCAAACCTTCTTTTAAACTCAGCCCAAGTCATAGTCTCCTCGTTGACTCCGACCGTAACACTGTTCCACTAGTACAATGTTGCTCCTTGTAACTGCCTAGAAGCAAGCCTTCTCTATTGCTCATCATTAAGCCCCAAATCAGCAAAGATCCTCTCACTGTGGAGTAACCAATTCTCTACTTCAATTGCATCTTCAGTCTCGATAAACGGTTTTCCTGCCAGCCTGGCATAATCTCTATTTAGCACAGCATAATTATTGACCACTGGAGCTCCCTGATTTCCTCCTTCAACGTTTCCTCCAACTAACCTAGCAGCAACTCCCGCCTGCATCATGTTGACAAAGAACTGATACATAGTCCCCATATCAATTTGCGGCATTCCAGCACCCACATTAGTAGCTTGTGCCTGACCTGGATTCCTCCTAGTGTTTGGTCTGGCATTTTCATTTGTTTTGGTGCTTCCCCCACCAAGGTCAACTCTTCCACTTTTAGAATCCATATCTTATGTCCGTAAAATCTGCATTCGAGCCTTTGTAAGATACAGAAGAATAGCCTAAGAGAGATGGGAGAATAGAGATAAAGCGTATACTTATATATATACAAGTATGTTACTATAGCGTTATCTCATACCCCAATCTTTTCTCTAATTCCTTAGGATTATGTTTTCAAAAATTACTTTAAGTTTGAAATTTCTTTTAAGTTTTCCATAAACCTATGCTTTGATACCAAGTTGTAACATCCTCTATCTTGAGGCCTAAAGCTAAGCGCTACAGATGCTGCAGTCATCCATAGTATTAACTTTCGGTGATAAAATATGGTAATGTTAATGGTATCCATAATATCAGAAGCACATGAATATGAAATAAAATCAACACAAATTAAAACATCTTTTCTGATTACATTTCAAATCAATATTTCATATTCAATTACATAATCACATACTTAATTCCCAACTTTTGAACAAATATAATTAGTATAAATTACGCCAAGGGCGACATATGAAGATGCCCCCTTGGATGATCAAAGTACTAAATAGATAATTAGTCTTAATACAACACAGCGGAAATAAAATAAAATAACTCATAAATATAGCTTGCATTGCATCGTGCACGTCTTCGGAGCTTATTCGTTTGTAACGACCCTAATTTTGATTAAGATTATTTAGGACATTTAATTTGATAATTAAATGAAATAATATAAACTGTTAAGGGAATTGAGATTTGTAAAATTTTAAGGTAGTTGTGCCTAATTAACTAATGAACAAAAAGGGAATTAACATAAAATAAGGAAGGGTGATAGAAAAGGGCAAAATAGAAATAGGTTATATTCTTATACCCTAAACCCTCGTGCCACTTTCATTTTCCATGTTCACAAAAAAATTTAAACTTAAGTAAGGTCGTCCACTATAGGAAGAGGATAAAGGGGAAGATAAGCAAGAATCAAAAGGAAGAAGCTTAATAATATTCATTCAAGAGCAAATCTCAAACTCCTTAACAAAAAGCAAAGGTGAATAATAGTTTACATGTCATATTTTTATTTACGGTTCTAGATCAGATCCAAGTATGTTTTGCAATGTATTATGCCATGTTTTGAATGTTAAATAGATAAATATGCTTGTTGATGAATTTTGTTGGTTCATATAGATTTTATGATAAGTTATGATTTGAAAAACCTACCAAATGACATCCAAATACCTTGCGATTTTGATATAAGGTCGGAAATAATATTTTAGTGATGGATTTCAAGTTTCATAATTTCCTAAATTAATGTGGATTTATTATGAATTTTCTATTAAAGAAAATGGATAAATTGGGTTTAAATTAATTACGGCTATTATATGTTAGCTATGGGTCATGTTCGCGCCAAAATTAGTCACAAATACCCGATTATTGATGAAAGCACTGTTTACAATCACAAATCACAGATAACAAGTTTATAAAGAATAAAGTATGATGAACACTCAGAAAATTCAAAGAAGAGCGATGGAAACACACAGATTTATAGTGGTTCGGCGTTCTAGCCTACGTCCTCTTTGAAGAATTCAACTTTATTGATTTTTGCTCGTTGGTTACAACCAAGGTTTTAAATCTCAGATTTCGGTCATGTCTCGTCTCGAAGAATTTAGGTAGCTTATCTCGTATCGGGTGAGATCTCGAACGAGATGAGTGCATCTCGGTCGGCCATCTCGGATTTACATCTCGGTTTCTAAAATTCATTTCGGAGTTATCTCAAAGTATATGTCATGTCGAAAATTAGTTTTCATACACCTAAATTTATAATACTAGTCACCAAGGTTTTCAACATGGGATTTAAATCGTAAATCGAAAAGTTTAAATTGTTAATCAAAACGAGATTCAAATCGTAAATCGTAGATTTAAAATATCCACATTTTAAGATTTGTATGCGCTTTGAAGTTGATTTTGATGTTTGAACTTCTACAATTAAACTTAAAAACTTAATTTTCTCTCTGATTCCATTTTTATTTTGTTTTAAAATCATTATAATGAGAATTGTGAATCTAAATAAGTATATTAAATATATCAGCATGAGTTGGATGTGTTTTTTGTTGTGGTTTTAACAAAGTTCGAATCAGAATGTAAATCGAATCGTAAAGGGAGGGATCCGATTTGAATCGGGATTTAAATCGTAAGATTTTAAGATTTTTGACAATAATGCTAGTCACTACCTTAAGGAAAACACTATGCACTTACCTTGAATATATCACACACTTATCATTAGTAATTTAGTATGGAAAAATATCACTTGTATCATGTAAAATAAACAAATAACTAGATTTCATGAATAATGTTCAATATAATATCATATGAGATAAAGTAGACAAGAAACAAACCATAACATATGCACCTTTACTTTGTTTGATCATTCCCTTAACTTTCCTACACAATATAATGTCTCATTTCTACCTTTTATGATTTATAGTGCTGCAAGAGAAATCTTAATTTTATAACTTCAAATACAAAAGTCTACAAGTAGAATTAAGATATTCTATGTCTGATTATAGTATTTAATTATTAGCAAACAAAATCTCATTAAGCAACTAATAGCATAGATATTTCAAACAAACGTAGAAAATAGCATACATAGTATAAACAATTTTCAAACATTTAGTAATATTATAAGAAAAGCAAAAAAATGATGTACGAATGAAGATGTAATCATCAAGTGAAATTAATAGATGAAATAGAATTCCTTTATTGCTTAAAAATACGCCTTGAGGAAAAAAATTATAGCAGCAAAGACTAAATGAAATCAAATTGGGAATCCATTTGGAACATAAAGTTAAATAAGTGAAGCCCAAAATTTAAAGCCGCAAAAAAATAGGGTTAGGAAAAAAAATCAAGAAAGTGTCGAAAAAAGAAAAATGAAATCGGATGTAAATTTGGATCAGAAACCTAAATGAAAATCATAAAGTGAAATACTTACCATAATCGATGTAGATTTTATCATCTTCTTACACTCGTCACTGTCGTAAAATAAGAGACGAAGATTAAATGAGATTTATATATGAAATAAGGGTTAAAAAAAGTACAATTAAGAAGGCTTAAATTAAGGTAAAGGATGAGCCAGCCCAATACGGAAAAAGAGTTGATTTTTTCCAAAATTCAAAAATTCGGCCGATATCTCGCTGTTAAATCTCATCCGAGATACCGAACGAGATACTGAAATATCGTCCGAGATTTGGGTCAGGCGAGATTCAAATGAAATAGCATGTTTCGAATCGCCCAGGCTTGAAAACGAGATCTCGACCGAGATGAGCAAGATTTAAAACCTTGGTTACAACAGGTTACAATAGTAGAATTCGAGTACAATGGTGATTTCGACAGAGTCTGGACGTAGAAGAGCCAAAAAGATCCTTCTTCAATAGGTCTTGGGTGGCTATTTATTGGTGTAGGCTGCAAATATCTCGCTCAAATTTTGGGAGACCTCTTCTAGCACGTGAGTGGGTCTACACGATCGATCCCATGTGGTTTGCACTCGGTCTGTGATCGATACGGACGGATTTCATATCGATCAAGATTTGGCCCAATCGAGTCGAAATTGAGCATGAGCATTCTCGAGGATGTATGCAAGCTTCTGTGAAAATTTGGTGGCATTTGGACTAGTAGATTTTGAGATATGATCGATATGAATTGGGCTCTCCAACACGGATATTCGTTCGTATCGATACCTTCACCTCCATCCCCTTTGTGTCAATCAAAGGCACGTGCTTGCTTGTTGACGTGGAACGATAAACTGGGGTGGATCCATATTTTTTGCCGCGTTGACCGAGCTTTCATCCTTGTCTTTCATCCTTGTAGACTTCATTTGTATCCATATGTAATACTCCATTCGCATCCATCCATTTCAGCCCCTATTTGTATCGATAATTGATGGTGTACTTCGTATCGATCGTTGTAGATACAATCTATACGAAGTGACTTCGTTTGAGGGGTTTTCTGATGGATACGAACAAGGACTATGATGGATACGAACAAGGACTATGACGGATACGAAGGCTTATGGATGCTATCGATTCGAACAACCATGAACTTGATGGATACGAATGAGGTTTGCAGGGTGGATGGATACAGACAAACCTTACCTGTGATCGATACGAACTAGGTCGATCCTCGATGGATACGAAGTAGCATGGACACGAGGTAGGCTGATGGATACGAACAAGATCGATATGAAGGAGGCCGCCTTTGGATGGATATGAAGAGTGTAGTTCCGGGTGGGTGCGAACGGAAGCGATGCGAAGAGAGTGAAACAGTGGATACGAACGAATTGATCTCCTTGATTTGCATCGATCATATCTTGAGCATACGAACTCAGATTGTCTTGAAATTTGAAACGTTCGCTTACACAGCTTTAATTGTCATGTCATATCAATTCTAGCTTGATCTAGAGTCGGGCAAAATTCGTCGATATCCATAGTGAACCTGTGTATAACCGATCTTCCGAACGAACAGTCTTTGATTTCTAGTCAATTTCTTGGTGTCACGGCCTTGTCAAAAGGCGGGATAACAGGTTAAAAATTTAAATATGTGGGAAATCATATCAAAAGCGATTTATGGGAATTTTTGTATAATTTTCCTAAGTATTTTATTAAAGATATAAAATTATTTAAGGTATGGGACTTAAATGTTTTATATGTTTATAAAAGGAGAAGGGGCTATTTGCAAATGTTTTAATTGGTTAATTTCTGAAATTCGGTAGCACTTTTAGAAAAGATTTGAAAATGAATGGACAACCAATCATCTATTGGCAAATAAAGCAAGTTAGTTGGAGAGAAATTGCTTTAAAAAGTTAAAATTCAGTTTTATAAGGTTTTCCTACTTCGCCACTTATAGCAGCCACCTATTGACCCCATACAACCGCCTCCATCAAAGTCGAAACTAATACACATGGTATCAGTCTTGGTATGTAGTGGATTGGAGTTAGGCAAAAGGTAAGGACTTGAAACAGGCTTACAAAGGGGTTGAAGTAGCTTTGGTAAACTTAGAACCATTTTGGTTATAAATGAGGCTTTCGAAGGAAACAGCTTTCGACTTGGTTAAATGTTTTAAAGAAAAGAGCTTCGAAAGAGGTTGCCAACTTTGTTTTAAAGAATAAGCTTTCGAAGGGGTCGAAACCCCTGTTGTCGCTTTCTACCTTTCGAAGCAATGCCTTCGAACAGGTCCTTTTGTTTTAAACCTTGAGGCCGCTTCTTCATGCTTTCGAAGGGGGTTGGTTTCGACACCATCCACTTTCTTTTATTTAGAAAAATACTTTCAGAAGAGATGCTTTCGTCCCAGTTCTTTTAAGACCCTTTGATATATTGAAAGTTAAACCCAAAGGTTTCGAAAGGAATTGTAACGACCCGCATTTTCAACCATTCAAGTCGACAAAACATACACACATGTCGACTCAAATAATCCAAAATACAGATAGTTATTGGGGTTAAATAAGAAAAGAAAGGAAAGAACAGAAACAAACTCAGAATCTCGCAGCGGAAGGAACAAGATATAATAATAAAATAACAGTTCATGAAGCTGTTAAATAAATAAATTTGATTATTATTATACATCATAAATCAGAGTTACATATATATCAGAGATAATACAACAATGCAGCGGAAAAATAATACAGTAGTAGAATACAAATGATGTAATACCAAACTCCGTCTTCGTCCTCCAGAATAGATCTTCAACCTTATCTGAAATGCTCAGGCTGACCCGAGCGTAATGAAAAGACAAAACACTCGAGTCAGGACTAAAATATCTCATGTAAGTTAAATCGAATAAGTAAAAATGAGTGTGACGGCGTCGGAGATGTTTACGGGTTTTAGACACCTCCTATCCAGTGTTTAACGTGCGTGCATTAACTTAAGAGATGTTCGGGATTTCCATCTCCTAAGGATCCGTTAAACTATCTACTATATAATAGAATACGCTATATACAATAATGTCTATCATAAAGTAAAATATCAAACTAGCGTTAAGCCATGGCCCATTCCACCCTTAACACAGTTTTATTCCCAATAGCATATACAAGACCGTAGTTTCCCCAAAACCGGAAGTCACCAGAGGGCAATCCATATACTAAAGGTACAAACCAAAATCGTAGTGGTCGCGAATAGGATAATCAGTATGACAAGGTACATGAGGCAATACCAACTAGGATACTAGTAGTTGCGTGATCCGGACTGATGTTGGGCATAGCAGCTACTACCCCAACACCGCGAAACAACACTCCCAAAATCGAGGGGTGCACCCAAATCGAATCACAAAAGCAATAGACATGGTAACGAAGAAGTGTGTCCGCTAGAGGTGGCGAACCTCAATGGCCCGGCGCGGCTCCTGTTTTAGTCATGTCAGGGGTCATCCAATATCGTTCTCTTTCTTCAGTCAATGCGTTCATCAAACCATCCACTTCATTCTGGATCAACACTCCGCGTATAATAGTTATTAAAGCGGTTTTCGGTATCGATAGAGAGTATGTCCATATCCGATCCCGGACTCTTCAATAACTACGTAATTATTACACCGATGGCTCTTTTACATTTTCAAAATCAATTCATAATTGATTATCAAAAATATCATATTCGCTTCAAAAATCAAAGCCATTTCAAAGTCATCATATCTACTCAAAATATACGATTTCATTTCAAAATCATTTTTGCCTCAATATCTCATTTCAATTTCAAAATCGTCATATCTACTCAAAATATACGATTTCATTTCAAAAATCATTTTCGCCTCAATATCTCATTTCAATTTCAAAATCGTCATATCTACTCAAAATATACAATTTCATTTCAAAAATCATTTTCGCCTCAATATCTCATTTCGATTTCAAAATCATTTTCGCCTCAATATCTCATTTCGAATTCAAAATCATTTTTCACCTCAAATTCCACAAAACGATTCACATAAACTCGAATTCCAAAAGTTAAAATTTAATCAAATCTCAAATCATCAATTTCAACTCGATTCAGCTTCTCAATAAACCATTTCAAATTATCAATTTCAAATACATATTTGAACCACAAAATAAACAATTTCACTTCCAATATATTTCGAAACTTTAAATATTTCACATTTCAAAACAGTTCATATATTTATATAAGAATATAAGATTCGCTTTAAAACCATTTCGTATTCAAATTAGAATATACTTCAAATTAAACATCTGTATTAAGTAGTTTACTTAATCTCTGGAACAATTCCAATTCAATAAACTTAGATTAACATTCGGATTTCAAGAATTCATTTAAGTATTACATTCCAAATCGATTTCAGTTCAAATCCTATTCAAATCAATTTTATCTCCAAATTTAATTCAATAGTTTCGATTTATTCCAATTCACGAATTTCTTTGAATTTCAATTAAATTCCAAATTAATTAAATCTCAATTTCAAATTAATTTTCAATTCCAAACTCAAACTTGAAATATCATTTCATATAAATTTTCTTAGAAATATTCAGAGTTCAATTAAAAGTCCAATCTTTTAAAACAAATCAACTTTCGAAAATTCATGCCGTATTTCATTTTTCTTAAAAATCTAAACCAAAGAATAATTAAACAATTCCATTTACCAAGTTTAAATTCCAACATCTCGAGCTTCAATTTAAAATAATTCAATTTCCATAAATTGGATTTTTTCATAACTTTTAAATCAAATCATTTAGATAAATTTCAAATCAACGATTTTAAAATTATTAATTTAACCAATCCGGTGTCCGTATGTAATTTTCTATCCTATGGCTAAGTGATTATTTATTTCAATTACATGTCAGGGATGAATATATATTACTTAAACCAATCACAATGTCATATGCATGTATAACAGGATATATATATAAGCAAATAAACATCCAAACATTTAAATATCAACCAATAGCATCCATCGAAATAAATCATCCAATAGTCAATACAATTCACGGCAATTTCATAGTTATCAATATCGGCAAATTTGATTTCGATTAAATCCTAATTTCAATTTACTGTCAATTTAATTTTTCAACGGTGAATTCACATGACAATCTATATGACAATTAATTTTTTATCAAACAACGAGAAATAAATTCATATCACTTCATAATGTCAAATTTAACTACCATAAAGATATTCTGTACGTTGTGAGCGTTATAAAACACTCACCTTGAGTTTCAATTTTTAAATCAAATCAAACAACGTTCGATTTAACCTAAAATTTTAACGAGCTCCAAATGTCTTCGGATCTAAACTGCAGCGTAGCTCTCGTCGCTGCGATTCCAACGTCGCCAGTTTCGCCCAATTCCGACCTCGCACGGATGAGATATGATATTTTAAAGTTTGAATACAAATTAAATAAACAATTCCTTTTTTTTTACCAAAACAAATCACGGTCGTTCGTTCCAAATCCAAAGCCCACAGCCCTTCTTCTCCAATCGCGACCTACAGGGAAAAACGAACCCACACACGCAACAACCGCCTTTCTTCCATACGCACGCAACTAGGAGCGACCAGACGTTGATCAGGGGATGCCATCGCGTGCGCCTCTCCTTGCTCCACCTCCGCGCCAAGTTTTGCCACCCCATTCGCCACCGTTTGCACGCAAACCAAGAAAAACCGTACACGCTTCCAAGTCAGATCTGGGCGAATCCGTGACGTAAAAGCATAGATCAACCGTATGGATTTGAAGAGCTTGCCGAGATCTACAACTTTGCTTTTGGATTTTTTTGATTTCGTTGAACGGATTGAGAGATATTAAGGAAAGAAGTTCGAGCGATTCTGGCCATTGAATAGGTGGCGGCCATGAGATAGAATTAGGGTTTTGGATTAAAATGACAGTAAAACTGTCTTGGTTTGTGTGTGTATTTATATAGGTAGGTCCAAAATCGTCCGAACTCCAATCGAGACGTGCCGCCAGGCGTTTATAAGGTTTTACCCCCGTTCCGGACGCAATGGAACTAGTCCCAAGGCCTAATTCAATCGTATGTGGAAGATAGCTTTTTGAAGTCGATTATTTTAATTAACGACGTTAAATTTCTACGCGTTTCAAGCTCGCACGACCAAACGACAAGTCCGATTGCTATGAAAATTGAAACCTTACAATAATTCACTGTTACGGATCCGATGAAACTGGTTTCGTCGAAATCCGAGACAGTTGTAAAAATGGCTATTTCTACAGTCTAATTTCAATATAAAATTCCCAATTTTAAATTATTAACTTTTAAATCAAATTTCAATTGTTCACAAATTTCATTTTTAATTTCACAGTAATTAACAATCTTTTACAATGCGGTTTTCCATTATAAATCCAGTATAAAAGATTACATTAGATTCAGCGTTCAATTATATTGTAATTCAAATTCAAGTTATTTAATTCCACTTGAATTCTTTTATTTCGATTTACACTTTCATTATTGAATCAACCATTTACTTATACATTATTATCAATAGTTTATAATTCATTTACTTTCATTTTCTTCAGCTACCATCTTATTTAAATTCACAGTAATATTAAATTACATTCATTTACGTTGATTTTCATTTTCTAACTTCAATATTAAATGTACATTTTATTTATTTCATTGTTTACAATCAAATTCGATTCAATTCAATTACTTGTTACATTCAAATTTAAATCTTTACTTACGTTTAATTACAAGTTAACATCTTTATCAAATTACAGTTTCAGTTATTATCTGATTTCAATCAACTGTAATATTAAGTTACATTTATTTATATTAGTTTCAATAACATAAACTTCCACTATTAAATCTACCATTTTATTTATTCTTTGTTTACAATCATAACCAATTTGGTTTACAATCAAACTCAATTCATTACTTACATTCAATACAAGTTAACATCCATATTAATTTACAAATAAGTTATTTCAGAATTCAGTTTTTTTTTATTTTAACTTATAATTCACATTTAACAACACAAAATTTTATTTCCTTCGGATTTTTATTCAAATTTTTATTTTAATTCGTATTTTTAAAGTGTTAAAAATACGGGTCGTTACATTCTCCCCCACTTAAAACTTTTCGTCCTCGAAAAGGAACGGAGAAGGGGAAACCATCATTTTGATATAATTCATTCAAAATATTCGACTTATTTGCAAAATTTAGCTATAGGAGTTTTAAAATCGCAAAATTTTCTAACTCCCGGATTTTTGAAAAATTTCGGCAGCACCTCCTTTGCGCGGCTAGGACCAAAAATTTCACAGTGGTAATAATTGCATGATATACATATCATTACAAGAATGAGGCATCCCAAAACATGGGGAACACAATAATATACCACAACATAAACTGTAATCCGAGAACGTACCTTTTATTAAGCGTTTATTAGCATTTTAACTTACATTTTGCATTTAGCGCAGAAGCGAGCTCCATAAGCGAAGCGCAACCCTTTGTCACCTACTAAAATACTCAACAACAAATGATAACCAAGCATATAAAAGTATATTGATATACTTAGCATATACAACATATATATAACTTATTTTACTTCAAAACTGAAAATTTTTAAATTCAGGACAGCGAACAAATCCCAGTTTTTGGTCACCTAAACGATAAAATTTTAAAATGGAATCTAAATTAAAGTTGTTGCATTCGTTTCAGGATTTCCGGAATGTCCAAAATCATCAAATTCGGACCATCCGTTCAAAAGTTACGGCCGTTTTACTAAACGGATGTGATATCCCGGAATTTTGGCAATATCAATTTAATAATCTTTATAAATAATTAAATTGATTTGTCGATTTATTTTATAAATTGACAAGTTTATTCATTTTAAAAGGTTAATAACATTTTAATTGGCAAGTTTATTTCTTTAAAAACTAATAACATTTTAATTTGGGAATATCTTTTCTAACAATTTAAAATTGGTAAGATTTATCTTTCAAAACTTATATAAATGTTTTCTATTTATAATGTATATATATATTGGTATATATATTATAAATAGGGAGTCTTTAATTTAATAAAAGACTATGTTTTCAAATTATAATATATATGTATATATATATTGTTATTTGAAGTTGTATTAAAATTCAATATGATGATTATCAAAACTAATGTAAAAATATTTTCCATTTAGAATATATATATTTGTATATTTATATAGAATCTTAAAGCTTATTTATAAAAGAGATAAATACATTATATACTTATAAATATTTCATAAAAACATATAAATGTCTTAAATAAATGTATTAAAAACAAGATGTACACTTGTTAGCATATTAGAGTGGTGTGAAGACATTTGTAAGAAAATAAGTAATTTGTAATTTAAATAGCATAGGTGTAAGCAAATTAAAGAGACAAGTGGCTATATTTTAATTTAAGTTTTAAAATAAATAAAAATTAGTATGTAAGAAGAAATCTGTTTTTCACTTTTCAGTTTAAAAAAATTTTCTTTTCTTCAACTTCTTTCTCAACTAAAATAATTCGAATCTAAAGAGAAAATAAAACCTGGAATCAAAAATTCAAAGAGAAAATAAATCTGGAAATTCAAATGCAAATCTGAGATAAGAAGATGAAAAGCAATTCCAAACAGCAGTTCAAATCTTCAAAACAACTGGAAGATCAGGAAAAATGGAATCAAGCAAATAACCAGAAATCAAACAGCAAGATTTAAAATTCAAAAAGCAAAAACAAAGGAGGTTCAAAAATCAAATTCAAAAATCTGGAAAGCCTGGAAACAAACTGTTCTCTGTCTCTGTTCTCTGTTTCTACATGTCTGGTGAGTAAACAAAATTTAAAAAAAAACAGTTTAAATTTGGATTTCATTTAGATGATTGTGAATGAAAATATTTTGTTATCTGAAATGTTGGAATTAAAATGGATGCATGCATGTATACAAGTATTTATTGCCTGTGAATAATTAGCATATGTATATATATGCTCTGTAAGTTTATAGAGTTGATTTTCTTTTTAAAATCTATATCTCATCACTTAATCTCTAATAGCTTTTGATTTGTAAATGGAAAATGTGAGAAATCATGTAATATCACTAATAAAAATAAGTTCTGGAATTTTTATAAATTATTTGTCTGAAATTTTTTTAAATAACAGTGGAATACATTTATATGTCAAAAATCAACTAATTCAATTACAAATTTGGATTACATGAATGTATTCGAGGTTGAAAATCATGATTTTTAATATGAGTTTCATGATTTTTAGTTCGATAATTTGTGAGAATTTTCGAGAGAAACGCTTTTGGCATTTTTGTTGATTGCCGAAGATCGGCGGTGACTGGGAAGTCGGAGTTTGGACTGGAGGTGGTTGGGATGTCAATGCACTCGGTAAAATTAGTATGGTGATTTTTAAATGGTCGTGGTGGTCGGAATTTGATGAGATAGGGTTTAAGCTCTGTGTTTGTCGTGGATGTTCAAGTGAGTTTCGCGACGTCGTGACATTATCGGAGTCGACCACGAGTTCGCCGTGGGTACTGGTAGTCGAGACGGAACTATGGGAAGAAGGGCGAGGCTTCTCAAGGCTGGAATCGACGGTGACGAGGATATTCTGGTGATGTTCGTTCCAGGTGATGGGTTTACTATCTCATTTCGATTTGCATTCGAATCGAGAAGATTGGAAGGGTCGTACGTGATGCTATGGTCGAAGTCGAGTTGCCGGAGGCCAGAACGGAGTTCATCGACGTCCAGTCGTGGTGTGCACGTGCACGAGCACGTTGGCGTGCATCTGAAGGTTGGGATTTGGGGAAGAAAGCATTGGCTCGGGTGTTCGTTCGAGAATTATCGAGTTTTACTCGAAGCAGGGTGAAGTGAGTTTTGACTCGAGTTTACTTCGGGAATTCTACGTGTTTTGCTCGGGTCGAGTAGAAGCAGATTTTAAGGATTTTGAAAGGAAATGCTTCAAGTTTTAAAACAAGGAAACTTTGTTTCTGTAGTGTTTCTGAGTTTTAAAAGCAAAGTTAAAACAAGATTTTAACTATTAAATTAAATTGTTTTCTAGAAAATTGTTTTAACAAGATTTAAATAATTTAAATAAATAAGTTTTAAAGAATAGAAAATAGAATTTTCAAAATGATCTTTGTATTAAAATTTATTTAATGACTTTGAAAAGTTTCAAAGATTTTAAAGGTAAAAATTAAATATTGTAATTGTTTAATTATAATAAATATTTTACCTTAAGTAATTAAGATTTTGATTTATTAAAGGAAATTAATATGTGAAATTAATAAGGATAATTCATTTATTGAAAAATGATTTAAGAGTAACTAATAATTTAATTAAGATAAATGGTTTTCTTAATTAAGATCTTTAAATATAAGAAGTTAAGAAATTATTTAATTAAATTTAAATAATTAGTTAAATAATTAACTAAGTAATTAATTAGTGATTAATTAAAGATAATCACTTATAAATTAATTAAGTATCATTACTTGATGAAGTAATTAAGAAATAATTACTGAATGTAATTAAGTAAAAGAAAAATTATTTAATAAAGTAATTAGAGGATAATTATTTTATTAAATAGAAAGTAATTAAGAGTTAATTACCTAGTGTTATTAATTAAATAATTTATTTAATAAGTTAATTAAGGGATTAAGGATAATTAATAAGGATAATTAATAAGGTAATTAATTATTTGTTAAGGTAATTAATTAAAGGTAATTAATTAAGGGAAGTAATTAAGGGAAGTTAATTACTGGATTAGATTAATCAAACATGATTAATAATTATGGTTTAATTAAGATTAATTATTTAATTAATTTAAATATAAATAAATAATTAAAGATTGTAATTAGGAATCATTAGTTTATAATTAATTAATGATGTAATTAAGAGTTAATTAATTAAGATTAATTAATCAAATGATAAGTGATTAATTGTAATTAATTAAGGCTTAAAGTAATTAATTATAATTAATTAATTAATGAAGTAATTAAAGGTTAATTACTGTATTTGGTTAAGGATAATTAATTTGTGAAATTAATTAAGATAATTACTTAAATGTAATTAAAGAATGATTAATCAAGGTGATTAATTAAAGTGGATAATTAGAGAAAGATTAATTAATTTATTTGTAATTAATTAATGATTATATAAGTAAGATTTATAATGAAGTAATTAATTTAATTTATTTTAAATTAATTAAGAGATGAAGTGATTAATTTAATTCACTTTAAATTAATTAAAGATAGAGATAGTTAATTTAAATCAATTTTAAATTAATTATGTTATGATTAAGTAAATCATTGCTTATATAAGAATGGATGACATTGATTTGTCTTGAATGGATGTAATCTCAGAAATGAGATAAGTAATGTTGTGTGGTATGAATGCTTGGTTGTATTATGATGGTAATATAGATTAACTATTGTGATGTTGATATGGATTACCTATTTGGTTATGAATCATCTGTTTAAATGATAATGTGATTATCAATTGTGACTTGTGAATTATCTATCTGTATAGATAAGTTAAATTGTTTAAACCTTTAAAACAACTTGGCCTTAAAAGATACGTTTTGGATTTCGATGAGACCGGGATCGGGTTTCCGTATACCGGTATTCCAGGTCTGGAGACCCGAATACCACATCGATCCAAATTTACGATAGGTCGTGAATCTCAAGTGAAGATGAAGATTCAGAGTGCAAGGGTTATTGTCGTTAACTCTGAGGGTGATTCCAAAACGAGTGTAACGAGATAATGCCTTCGGTTTCGTTCGAACCCAGAACGAACTTGTATGGATTGAATGCTTTCAGCACATCGTCAGGCGGACGATGAGCATTCTAAGTGATATGTTCTGATTAAAGGTAATCGTAACCTCAAGCCTCATCAACCGGGAATGGCTAAAACAGGGGAGGTGCAGCAAGGCTTCGTGGGTAGCACCCACTGAGAGCAAGATAGATCCCTGTCTAGAAGTCCCTTTTCTTTTATTCGGCTTAGTGTGTGGTTGGTCGCGCCAACTACGGGATTGTCTTGTTCGGAATTATCCAGTAAGGGATGGTTCCGGCTTTGTGTTGCAGGGGAGCGGGCGTACTCCTCGGTACGGTGATCTAGGCCACGTACTGTGACGGGCGGTACCCCAGTAGCCCTGCCATTGTATGGAATCCAAACTCCAATAAGTGCCGTACGTATTAGTTGTGCCCAACTATGTTGGAATGTGAGATGTAAGCATTTCAGCTATTTCTGTATTTTACTTGGAAACCCTAGACCCTATTATAATACAATCGGATTTCCTATCAAATGTTTTAGTTAGCGTAAGGTAAAAACTTACCCATGTTTATTTGTGGGGAGTCTTACGTGATACTTTTGTTTTCAAAGGTTTTCAAAGTTAAGCAATTTAAACCGTTTACTCACACCAGACCCATGTCTGACCCAAGTGTTTATTTTCTGTTTTATTAAACTCTTGGGTACTCAATATTGTATTGAGTAGTCGAGGGATTCAGGTTAGTCTTGACGAATACTGGAGGAGCTGAGGAGCAGGAGGCTTCAGCGTGTAGATATATAGAGTTTCCGCTGTGTATGTTGTATTGTACTGATGTACTTGTGATGTATAATAGACAGAAGTTTATAACTGTCTATTCTGTGTTGTATAAATTGTATACTCTGATGTATATGATACTATGTAATATCTTATGTGATATAATATATTTCTCGTTCCGCTGTGAGATCTCTGATGCGTTGTTGTTCTTTCTTCTTTTCTTTTCTTCTTCTATCCCTTTCTTTCTTCATAACGATGCGACTTTCTGTGGAGAAAAAGTCGGGTTGTTACATTTGGTATCAGAGCGAGGTTGAGTGAATGCCTAAGCTCTGGAGTGGTGTCTATCTTGAGAGCGCGTAATTGTTAGTTATATAAAAATGGTTTTATATTGTGTTAATTGATCGGTTGAGTGGTATATGGATTCTGGTCAATACGAGTAGCTAACGTTATTGATAGGGATCTCTAAACACTTGAACCAGGCCAACGGACACAATATTGTTTTAAAGAGGTAGATGAAATAATTTTACCCAGAAATAATTTCTATATAAAAAAAAATATCATTTTAAATATATATTTATGTATTTCTACCTATTTGTTGGGTTACCTGTTCGGGTTTTCCAATATAAGTTATAAAGGTAGATAAGGGGGTAGTGTGTGTAACACGACTATCAATGGTTGGAATTTAAGTGTTGAGATTGGAAGTATATCTGACGAGACTGTAGACCTAATACTGTCTCGAGTGAACTTTGTTGTGGTGTAAAGATTTCACCGATCTCTGAAGGAAACCAGTTATGGTTTAGAGTTTATCTTTGAGGTTGGATGAATAGAGTAGATCTATTGGATAAGCTGAAGAGAGTGATGGTATTTTGGTAACCTCAGGAAGTAGTAGCTGTGTGATGAGACACGGTGGCTATGGACGTTTCTGAAGATGTTTCTTCTGGAACAAGTTTGAAGAAGTGAGTCTGTTTCAGTGTTGTGGCTGAGTCCAGTGGGGTGTTTCTATTTGCTTTGAGGTCCGAGTTTCTCGAGGAGTTTAGGATAAGAAGTCTTTGGCATCTATGGCAGCAGTGCAGCTCGGAGTGTTCTGTGATTGGCAGGAAGTTTCTGGCTGAGCAGTTTTTCTGAAGGTAAAGTCCAGAAGCAGTAGAGTGAATCCATTTCTTCGATGAACTGGATGGTTAAGTGTAAGCTGTTCTGATTAGTGAAGAGAGAACAGTTATCTTTGGAAATTAGGCCGGGCTGGTCGCAAAAGTGACTTGCGATTGTTTGAGTGTTCTCTTGGGTTATTGGAGATTGAGATTCTGTATCGATTTGATTCGTGGAGTTACCTGTGATTCAGCTTTGTAGAAGGATGTCTCCTAGAGAAGAATTTGGTGAAGCAGCTCAGGATTCTTTGGAGAGGGATTGATCAGTTCTAATTTTCTAGAGGGGATTCTGCTAGGATGTTTTGACCAAATGGAATGGAGTCGCTAAGATTTTATGGTATGGTGAACTGTGGATGATCAAGTTTGTGCTCGAGTTTCTCCGACGGCATTCTCATCTGTTCAAGATCAGAGTTGTGTAGCGAAAGCAAGATAGCAGCTATTCTAGGGTGGGAACAACCGGGAGTTGTAATTTTCTTGGAGTAGAGGATTTCTATAGGAAATTCAAGTGTATCTCTAAGTTTGAAGGAATATTCAGGATTTGGAGATAAGATTGTCAAGTGCAACTGTTTGGCTATTCCAGAAAGGAGAAGTAGTTCGAAATGCTCTAATGTTTATAGAGTAGAGTTGTGTTTTGGATTTCGGCATATTTTTGAGAAACCATTTTGTTGAGTAGGATCCAGAAATTGATTTGATGTTGGTCTAGATTATTTCAAGAGGCATCAGCAAGAGTTAAGCTGATCAGGAAGGATGAAGTGACTCAGATCAGGAAGGATGAAGTGACTCAGGATCGTCAAAAGAGTTAAACAGTTAAGAATGGATGGAATTTGGAATTTGAAGTTGAAATTTGGATATTGTTTAAGTTTTCTCCAATCAAAGGAGATATAAGATTTGGAAAAATTGGAGAGTGAGCTGCAGAAGTATTATGAGATTTTTCCTATGTTCCCAAGAGGATTAGTTCTTTGATCTATAGGATTAAATGGCCAGTTCGGATAACTGGAATTCATTTTATTTCACGTATCTCTGAGGGAATACGTGTTTGATCTGTCATTGGTTGTGGGATCAGCAGTTCAGAAGGATTTGGTAGTTGAGATGGTTTTGAGTTTAGTCTGATATTTTGTTCAGATTTGTAATCTAGATGGGAAGGAGTTCTAGACTATTGTAGATAGTTAGTTAAGATCCTGTAGAACGAGTATCCCGGTATATATATATACTTGGGGAAACTCGAGGAAATTCTATCCAGAATTTTGACTGGATAATTAAATTTGTTTGATTAAATTGTTTGCTATGATTGTTAGAATATGATTGATATGTATGGTTGCTGTTTGAAATTAAAATTAAAATTTTGCTGGGTATTAAATTATCTTTGCTTTTAAATTTCGGGGACGAAATTATTTTAAGGGGGGAGGAATGTGATATCCCGGAATTTTGGCAATATCAATTTAATAATCTTTATAAATCATTAAATTGATTTGTCGATTTATTTTATAAATTGACAAGTTTATTCATTTTAAAAGGTTAATAACATTTTAATTGGCAAGTTTATTTCTTTAAAAACTAATAACATTTTAATTTGGGAATATCTTTTCTAACAATTTAAAATTGGTAAGATTTATCTTTCAAACTTATATAAATGTTTTCTATTTATAATGTATATATATATTGGTATATATATTATAAATAGGGAGTCTTTAATTTAATAAAAGACTATGTTTTCAAATTATAATATATATGTATATATATATTGTTATTTGAAGTTGTATTAAAATTCAATATGATGATTATCAAAACTAATGTAAAAATATTTTCCATTTAGAATATATATATTTGTATATTTATATAGAATCTTAAAGCTTATTTATAAAAGAGATAAATACATTATATACTTATAAATATTTCATAAAAACATATAAATGTCTTAAATAAATGTATTAAAAACAAGATGTACACTTGTTAGCATATTAGAGTGGTGTGAAGACATTTGTAAGAAAATAAGTAATTTGTAATTTAAATAGCATAGGTGTAAGCAAATTAAAGAGACAAGTGGCTATATTTTAATTTAAGTTTTAAAATAAATAAAAATTAGTATGTAAGAAGAAATCTGTTTTTCACTTTTCAGTTTAAAAAAATTTTCTTTTCTTCAACTTCTTTCTCAACTAAAATAATTCGAATCTAAAGAGAAAATAAAACCTGGAATCAAAAATTCAAAGAGAAAATAAATCTGGAAATTCAAATGCAAATCTGAGATAAGAAGATGAAAAGCAATTCCAAACAGCAGTTCAAATCTTCAAAACAACTGGAAGATCAGGAAAAATGGAATCAAGCAAATAACCAGAAATCAAACAGCAAGATTTAAAATTCAAAAAGCAAAAACAAAGGAGGTTCAAAAATCAAATTCAAAAATCTGGAAAGCCTGGAAACAAACTGTTCTCTGTCTCTGTTCTCTGTTTCTACATGTCTGGTGAGTAAACAAAATTTTTAAAAAACAGTTTAAATTTGGATTTCATTTAGATGATTGTGAATGAAAATATTTTGTTATCTGAAATGTTGGAATTAAAATGGATGCATGCATGTATACAAGTATTTATTGCCTGTGAATAATTAGCATATGTATATATATGCTCTGTAAGTTTATAGAGTTGATTTTCTTTTTAAAATCTATATCTCATCACTTAATCTCTAATAGCTTTTGATTTGTAAATGAAAAATGTGAGAAATCATGTAATATCACTAATAAAAATAAGTTCTGGAATTTTTATAAATTATTTGTCTGAAATTTTTTTAAATAACAGTGGAATACATTTATATGTCAAAAATCAACTAATTCAATTACAAATTTGGATTACATGAATGTATTCGAGGTTGAAAATCATGATTTTTAATATGAGTTTCATGATTTTTAGTTCGATAATTTGTGAGAATTTTCGAGAGAAACGCTTTTGGCATTTTTGTTGATTGCCGAAGATCGGCGGTGACTGGGAAGTCGGAGTTTGGACTGGAGGTGGTTGGGATGTCAATGCACTCGGTAAAATTAGTATGGTGATTTTTAAATGGTCGTGGTGGTCGGAATTTGATGAGATAGGGTTTAAGCTCTGTGTTTGTCGTGGATGTTCAAGTGAGTTTCGCGACGTCGTGACATTATCGGAGTCGACCACGAGTTCGCCGTGGGTACTGGTAGTCGAGACGGAACTATGGGAAGAAGGGCGAGGCTTCTCAAGGCTGGAATCGACGGTGACGAGGATATTCTGGTGATGTTCGTTCCAGGTGATGGGTTTACTATCTCATTTCGATTTGCATTCGAATCGAGAAGATTGGAAGGGTCGTACGTGATGCTATGGTCGAAGTCGAGTTGCCGGAGGCCAGAACGGAGTTCATCGACGTCCAGTCGTGGTGTGCACGTGCACGAGCACGTTGGCGTGCATCTGAAGGTTGGGATTTGGGGAAGAAAGCATTGGCTCGGGTGTTCGTTCGAGAATTATCGAGTTTTACTCGAAGCAGGGTGAAGTGAGTTTTGACTCGAGTTTACTTCGGGAATTCTACGTGTTTTGCTCGGGTCGAGTAGAAGCAGATTTTAAGGATTTTGAAAGGAAATGCTTCAAGTTTTAAAACAAGGAAACTTTGTTTCTGTAGTGTTTCTGAGTTTTAAAAGCAAAGTTAAAACAAGATTTTAACTATTAAATTAAATTGTTTTCTAGAAAATTGTTTTAACAAGATTTAAATAATTTAAATAAATAAGTTTTAAAGAATAGAAAATAGAATTTTCAAAATGATCTTTGTATTAAAATTTATTTAATGACTTTGAAAAGTTTCAAAGATTTTAAAGGTAAAAATTAAATATTGTAATTGTTTAATTATAATAAATATTTTACCTTAAGTAATTAAGATTTTGATTTATTAAAGGAAATTAATATGTGAAATTAATAAGGATAATTCATTTATTGAAAAATGATTTAAGAGTAACTAATAATTTAATTAAGATAAATGGTTTTCTTAATTAAGATCTTTAAATATAAGAAGTTAAGAAATTATTTAATTAAATTTAAATAATTAGTTAAATAATTAACTAAGTAATTAATTAGTGATTAATTAAAGATAATCACTTATAAATTAATTAAGTATCATTACTTGATGAAGTAATTAAGAAATAATTACTGAATGTAATTAAGTAAAAGAAAAATTATTTAATAAAGTAATTAGAGGATAATTATTTTATTAAATAGAAAGTAATTAAGAGTTAATTACCTAGTGTTATTAATTAAATAATTTATTTAATAAGTTAATTAAGGGATTAAGGATAATTAATAAGGATAATTAATAAGGTAATTAATTATTTGTTAAGGTAATTAATTAAAGGTAATTAATTAAGGGAAGTAATTAAGGGAAGTTAATTACTGGATTAGATTAATCAAACATGATTAATAATTATGGTTTAATTAAGATTAATTATTTAATTAATTTAAATATAAATAAATAATTAAAGATTGTAATTAGGAATCATTAGTTTATAATTAATTAATGATGTAATTAAGAGTTAATTAATTAAGATTAATTAATCAAATGATAAGTGATTAATTGTAATTAATTAAGGCTTAAAGTAATTAATTATAATTAATTAATTAATGAAGTAATTAAAGGTTAATTACTGTATTTGGTTAAGGATAATTAATTTGTGAAATTAATTAAGATAATTACTTAAATGTAATTAAAGAATGATTAATCAAGGTGATTAATTAAAGTGGATAATTAGAGAAAGATTAATTAATTTATTTGTAATTAATTAATGATTATATAAGTAAGATTTATAATGAAGTAATTAATTTAATTTATTTTAAATTAATTAAGAGATGAAGTGATTAATTTAATTCACTTTAAATTAATTAAAGATAGAGATAGTTAATTTAAATCAATTTTAAATTAATTATGTTATGATTAAGTAAATCATTGCTTATATAAGAATGGATGACATTGATTTGTCTTGAATGGATGTAATCTCAGAAATGAGATAAGTAATGTTGTGTGGTATGAATGCTTGGTTGTATTATGATGGTAATATAGATTAACTATTGTGATGTTGATATGGATTACCTATTTGGTTATGAATCATCTGTTTAAATGATAATGTGATTATCAATTGTGACTTGTGAATTATCTATCTGTATAGATAAGTTAAATTGTTTAAACCTTTAAAACAACTTGGCCTTAAAAGATACGTTTTGGATTTCGATGAGACCGGGATCGGGTTTCCGTATACCGGTATTCCAGGTCTGGAGACCCGAATACCACATCGATCCAAATTTACGATAGGTCGTGAATCTCAAGTGAAGATGAAGATTCAGAGTGCAAGGGTTATTGTCGTTAACTCTGAGGGTGATTCCAAAACGAGTGTAACGAGATAATGCCTTCGGTTTCGTTCGAACCCGGAACGAACTTGTATGGATTGAATGCTTTCAGCACATCGTCAGGCAGACGATGAGCATTCTAAGTGATATGTTCTGATTAAAGGTAATCGTAACCTCAAGCCTCATCAACCGGGAATGGCTAAAACAGGGGAGGTGCAGCAAGGCTTCGTGGGTAGCACCCACTGAGAGCAAGATAGATCCCTGTCTAGAAGTCCCTTTTCTTTTATTCGGCTTAGTGTGTGGTTGGTCGCGCCAACTACGGGATTGTCTTGTTCGGAATTATCCAGTAAGGGATGGTTCCGGCTTTGTGTTGCAGGGGAGCGGGCGTACTCCTCGGTACGGTGATCTAGGCCACGTACTGTGACGGGCGGTACCCCAGTAGCCCTGCCATTGTATGGAATCCAAACTCCAATAAGTGCCGTACGTATTAGTTGTGCCCAACTATGTTGGAATGTGAGATGTAAGCATTTCAGCTATTTCTGTATTTTACTTGGAAACCCTAGACCCTATTATAATACAATCGGATTTCCTATCAAATGTTTTAGTTAGCGTAAGGTAAAAACTTACCCATGTTTATTTGTGGGGAGTCTTACGTGATACTTTTGTTTTCAAAGGTTTTCAAAGTTAAGCAATTTAAACCGTTTACTCACACCAGACCCATGTCTGACCCAAGTGTTTATTTTCTGTTTTATTAAACTCTTGGGTACTCAATATTGTATTGAGTAGTCGAGGGATTCAGGTTAGTCTTGACGAATACTGGAGGAGCTGAGGAGCAGGAGGCTTCAGCGTGTAGATATATAGAGTTTCCGCTGTGTATGTTGTATTGTACTGATGTACTTGTGATGTATAACAGACAGAAGTTTATAACTGTCTATTCTGTGTTGTATAAATTGTATACTCTGATGTATATGATACTATGTAATATCTTATGTGATATAATATATTTCTCGTTCCGCTGTGAGATCTCTGATGCGTTGTTGTTCTTTCTTCTTTTCTTTTCTTCTTCTATCCCTTTCTTTCTTCATAACGATGCGACTTTCTGTGGAGAAAAAGTCGGGTTGTTACAACGGATACGCCTCAGCCTGGGCAATGAATTGCGCAGGTCAGCGACGTTCACTCCCCTTTTCGACCATCTAAGTGACAGCAAAACACAAAACACTTAAAGCAAAAGTTTTAACTTAAGTTCTTAGATTTCCAGAAAGTGCAAGATCGTCAAAATCCGATACACCAATAAAAAGTTATGGCGAGAATACTAAGGTGCTTCAGATTTCTACTTCGCACAGACCAGCGACTAATATTGGTGTTTTAAGCCTAGTGGATGAAGGTATTTATCAAAACATTATAAACAAAAGATGTAGCACAGTTTCTAGGCTTTCCGAAAAGTCCAAGATCGTCGAATTTCGTCTAGCCATTTAAAAGTTATGGTTGTTTTCGTTTCAGCATATATTGGACAATTTTGGATTTTTCCAAAATTTGCTTTTATTATTTCAAATTACAAACCATCAAACTTCAAATTCTCTAAAGAAACAATCATAAACAGAAAGTCCTTTATTTTCTTATTTATCCATGAAATAAGTTTACATTCGATTTGTTCCGATTTATTCAAGTTTGTTTCATTCATAATTTAAATTCAAGTCAATTTGCTTCAATTTAATTTGAATTCAATTATATTTAATTTCACTTTGCTTCAGATTTGAATTTAATTATTTAAAAAAATTTATTCCGTTTATTCAATTCCACTTACACTAATGAATTCTATTTAATCAATTACCATTCAACTAACAACCAATGCATATCAACATTAACATCCATCCAAAATCTACACTAAATCAATTATACATTTCCAAGTCAAAATTTTAATTTCATACACTTCCAAGTTTATTGACATTTAGTTTTATTCAAATTTAATTAGTTTCCATTTACTAATTTTATATTTAATTAATTTTAAATTTAATTCATTTTACAACTTAAATTTCCTTTATATTTACAACTATCAATAGATCTTCACATTTTATTATTCGCAATCACACTTGTATATTATTCATTTACTTATCCTTATTAGCATTTTAAACTTTTTAAGTATTTGGTAAGTTATAGCTATGCAAATAGAATGTAGTTAAACAATATACAACTTCTTTTCATTCAATTTGAGTGTTATACCTATTAAATAAATTTCCGATTTATTATTTTCCAAATTAAGGGTTACTCCTACAATTTTAATTTAAATTTTTTTCACTTAAATTCAATTTCACCTTTTCAATTCATATGTTTCTAACAATTCAAGATTTACTTTAGTTTAATAATTAAAATCATTCATTATTAGAGAACTTAAGAATTTCAACTCCGGATTCGATTTAAACCATTTTTTTAAATATAAATATATATATATATATATACACACACACACACTAATATCTTTATATCTCAAATCATACTTTTTAGAAGAATTTTAATCAGCATTGAAATATATATATACTTATTTTCATTTCATACTTTAGAAAATTACAATTTTTGATCAAAACAGGGCTTAGAAAAACTATCAAGTGATCTCCCCCACTTGGACTCTCGAAAATAAATGTCGATGATGCGTGCACTCATCACCGAAATCATTCTCTAGTGTCAAGAGGGGAATATAACACTTACTTCATTTGAAAATCCTTTGAAAACAATTTCTAATCGAATATACTATCATATAATACTTATATTATACATTTCAAATTTTTGTTAATAAATCTTCAAACACCAGAATTTAAATTCTCCATCTTAATTTAAATTCATTTTTATTTTATTTTATTTACCATTTATACTCATTATCAATCATATTTACAAGTTTCATTTCTTAAAATCATCCAATAGTCAATAGTTAGAAATATTGACTAATCAACAATAAATGATAATAATCTAATATTATCATCTCCTAACAACCAATACAATCAAAATTTATAAATTTTCAAAATAATTCTTTTATATATATAAAATATAATCTAAAACAATATTATGTCAAGCTGTCCTATTCGAGTGTTTAGAAATTCCTATCGATGCCTTGGTGTCCCAAGTACCAACCAGAATTCATAAATACTCAACGGAACAAATTAACACAATATAAAATCATTTTTATATCAAAATTACAAATACGCTCTCTCATATACACTCAAACTCATTCATAAGGTTTAACCCTATTTCAATGAGTTATTCCCCACTAGAGCCAAGGTAATCTAAACCAAAGCTCTGATACCAACTGTAACGACCCGCATTTTCGACCGTTCAAGTCGACAAAACATACACACATGTCGACTCAAATAATCCAAAATACAGATAGTTATTGGGGTTAAATAAGAAAAGAAAGGAAAGAACAGAAACAAACTCAGAATCTCGCAGCGGAAGGAACAAGATATAATAATAAAATAACAGTTCATGAAGCTGTTAAATAAATAAATTTAATTATTATTATACATCATAAATCAGAGTTACATACATATCAGAGATAATACAACAATGCAGCGGAAAAATAATACAGTAGTAGAATACAAATGATGTAATACCAAACTCCATCTTCGTCCTCCAGAATAGACCTTCAACCTTATCTGAAATGCTCAGGCTGACCCGAGCGTAATGAAAAGACAAAACACTCGAGTCAGGACTAAAATATCTCATGTAAGTTAAATCGAATAAGTAAAAATGAGTGTGACGGCGTCAGAGATGTTTACGGGTTTTAGACACCTCCTATCCAGTGTTTAACGTGCGTGCATTAACTTAAGAGATGTTCGGGATTTCCATCTCCTAAGGATCCGTTAAACTATCTACTATATAATAGAATATGCTATATACAATAATGTCTATCATAAAGTAAAATATCAAACTAGCGTTAAGCCATGGCCCATTCCACCCTTAACACAGTTTTATTCCCAATAGCATATACAAGACCGTAGTTTCCCCAAAACCGGAAGTCACCAGAGGGCAATCCATATTGTAACGACCCACTATTTTGGACCATTCAAATCGACAATAATCCACGCATGTCTGACTTGAATAATTCAAAATAACAGATTGTAATAAAATTTGGAGCAAATAAAATCAAATACATAATCACAGACACATAATATCAGAATAACTCGCAGCGGAATATAAAAACCATAGTAGTTCATGAAGCTACTATAACAAACTCTCAAAACAAAATACATAATATCTGTTTGAAAACATATACAATAGAAATCTCAAATACATAGAAGTTTATAATACCAGAGCTGAAATAGAACAACTGAAACTGGAATGGATAGATAACTAGATAAGCAGAATCTCCAACGATTCCTAGCTCCAGAAAGAGATCCAAATCTAAGCTGTAAATACTCAAGCTGACCCGAGCGTAAAGCAAAATACAAAACACTCGAGTCAGGACAATATATACTTATATAATGTAAACCAACTCAAGTGAACTGTAGCAGTAATGCATAATAACTTAAAGGATGCTTGGGATCGCCCATCCTCTAAGGATCAGTTAAACCATAAATTAAATACATCCCGTGGTTAAAATTTCAAAATTGGTATTTTATGTTTCGAAATCAAATATCATTTCAAAATTCAATATCATTCAAAAATCCAGTTCAAAATATCAAAATATCATATTTCAAAATAGTTTATATTACGAAACAAATTACTTCATTTTAAATCATAAAATGAAGTTATTATATTAAATAATTAAATTATTAAATTTCCAAAATTTTAATCTTTCAAAGTTCATTCGTTCACTTAAATTAATTAAAACAATGAAAATTCAACTTTCGCAACATTTAGAAAATGCTATGGAAAGTCACATTTAAAACAGTTCAATTTAACAAAAGACAGCATTTAAAATGCTGTAATAGGGTTACATTAGTTTCAAATAAACTTAGTTAAATTCAACCATTATAACATTTACAAAAATGCCATAATAGCCTTTAATTAAATTCAGCCATTTGGTTCATTATTATCAACTACAACATTTACAAATGTTGTATTATCATTTACATTAGAATTAATAGCATTTCAGACATGCAGTTAATTAACTTCAAATATTTAGTATAACTTCACAACAATTATATTTTTATATAAATCATTTTTAACTTATAAAATCATATAATTTCACTTTTAAAACAATCATTCAAATACCCTTATATTCATGATTTTATAAAGTTAAACCTCCATTCAAAAATCAAAATTTAATAATAATTCACTTATTAAATTCAGATATTAAATTATAAATTCATTAAATTAAATTAACTTAACACTTAAGTTTAAATTTTCAAATATAACTTAATTCCATTTTTATTTACTTAACTTAAAATTCATTTTAAGCCAAATTCACAAATTTCCAATTTTAGTTATATTTCAAAATTTCAACTTAAATATTCATTCATTTCACATTTTAACTTTATTCAAAATCATTAATATAAAATAAAATCATTTAAATTCACTTTAATCCAAATTATCATGAATGTATCACATTTCATATTTAATTTAAATTCCAATTATCACCAAATTAAAATTTCCCAAAATAACTTACATTTCAAATTTTCTAATTTTACCATTAATTTATTTCACTTATAAATTTTCAGAAAATCAATAATGCTTTACAAAGATCATTTTTATTTAGTTTAAGTCAAAATATTATAATATTTACATTTCTAAAATAATTAAAAAAAATTATAAAACATATTTTAACAACGGGTCTGTATTTCATTTTCTAGCCTAGGTAAAGTAATACGGGTAATTTATCATTTCAACCCGTAATTTACAAAGATACCCGGGTTTGATCATTTCAAACCCGCAATCCCAAGCAAATGAAAATAATTGAAAATCATTCAGGCCTATCATTTCAGCCCATAATGATTTTCTCTTATTCTAAAGTCCGTTCGGGTATGTATCATTTCAACCCATAGTGATTCTAATCTAAAGGGAACTTGCAGTGTGATAAACTGATAAAAATAACAGAACAACATAATATAACAGTAACATATGATATAACAGGTGTTTAAGCATGGGTGAACATCATATAATCATAACATAGCAGATATAATATGGTGATGCATTTTACAGATTCAAAAGTGGTCAATTTACTAGTTATATAGGTATACACTGTCTGGTGAGAATAACTCACTTGTTTAAAGCTGGAGATAGCCACAAAAGCACACAATACTGACACTACGAAGGCACGACAACACGGGAATGACTTGAGAGTGGAGAGCGAGATCCAAGTTATAGATCTTGTGTTACAACCCAAAAACAAAACCAAAATAATAGTTAAAAATCAATACGATTGAATTTGAATAACTTTGAAACAAAAAGCAGTTTGAATACGAAACTTTTTACCTTGCTTTCTCTACTTGTTTGCATGGCCTAGGGGATCAATTAGGTCAGGTTTGTACTTGGTTTGGATCAGGTATGGGTCTGGAAAAGGTAAGGCTACAAGGTAGAACATGATGGAGGAAGTTACAACACAGGGATGTGAAGGGGTTTAGGCTAAAACATGGTTTTTGGCAACCAAAAGGGCTCGGTCATGGGGTTATATGCTTGGCCAGTCAAGCTCAGGTCTGGACAGAGGTTGGAGTGGTGTGGGGAGGTCTGGAAAAGGTGGTGGTGGCAGCCTATGGTGGTGGTGGTGGTGTAAAATGAAGGGAAGGTTGCATACATGGCTCGGGTAGGCGATAATTGTAGAGTTTTCAATGTTTTTGTGGAGTTTTGCTCAAGGGAAGGCCATGGCACTTTCATGTCAGTGGAGAATGATGGTTTGGCCGTGGATTTAGTGGGGAGGAAGGGATGGTGGTCGATGGTGGTGATGGTGAGGCTATGGGCCGAGCAAAGCATGAAGATTTCAAGGCAATTTACAAAGGAAAATCAATAAAAGAAGGTGAAAAAGAATAGAAAAGAGGAAGACATTACAATTCTTTTTCTTCAGATCTGAAAACATATGTGAATGAGGAATGAGAAAGTGATGTTTTCACGTGAATTGCAAAATGAGATATGCAGCTGAAAGAATGAGGAGTTAAGGCCAATTGAATGAAAAGTAATGTTGAAATGTGAAAAGGTGGGAATTCAAAAGGCCTTAGGAAATAAAAAGCCACAAACCTTTCAAATCACTTTTATTTCTTTTTAATAAGTTTAAATAACTGAAAATAATTAAAAATTCAGTTTCAATTCGAAAATGTAACAAATATACAAAATATAAATAAATAAATATTAATTATATATGATTAAAATAAGAAAATAGTACAAAATGAAAACTAGTCTAGAAAATTTGAAAATAAATGAAATAAACTTAGGGAAAATTGTATGGACTTGGAAAAATATTTATAAATAAAGATAAGAACATAAAATAAAAATGCATTCACAAAAATAAATAAATAAATTTTAATTAAATAAAATTTAAATGAAGAATATAGTAGAAAAATAGAAACTAGTCTTTAATAAATGCAATAAATTTTGGAAAAGTTTTATTATCACTTCAAAAATATTAAAAGACAAAAATATACATAAAATAACATATTAACACATTTTAAAATAAAATATGACAAAGAAAATATGATTTATAAAATTTAAAATAGGCAAAATTGCAAAATAAAACAAATTATACTCAAAATTGAAATGTACATAACTTTTACAATTTAATTCCGTTTTCAACGAAACAAAAAGCAGTATTCATGTTATTAAGTCAATTTTCATAATAAAAGATAAAATTTAAGATTTTAAACAATTTAAATTTGAAGTTTTAAAAGTCAAAGTTTGACCAGTTTGACCAGAAATCCCTTTTTCAGGAAATGTTCAATTTATACCAGTTTGAAATTAAAAGTTACATAATAATCAACATTTATATTTAAAAATGAAATGTTTGAAATAAAACAAGTTTAAAAATAGTTTTCAAAATATAATAAAGTCAAATAAAATATATACAAAAATCTAGGGCTGTTACACTCTCCCCCACTCAAATCTTTTCGTCCTCGAAAAGGAATGAAGTATGGAAAACACAGAAAAAGATAGAATGGAATAGGATTAAGACAAGATGACAAGAATATTAAAATTATACCTGATAACTGTTATTATAGGTAAGTTTAACAAGGTGGAGAATAGGAATAGCAAGAAGGGAAAATAGGATGAAAGACAAGGATGAGCCATTTATTAAAAGTGTTGGTTAAAGAGGTAAAATATTTAAAACACTTTAAAATCCTTTAAAAAGGAAATAACTGATCAAAGTATCATTTATATAATATTTTATCAAAATAATTTTATAACTCGATGTCTTAACAAGTTTATCCTCATTCCTGCAGACTCTGGTAGTGCGTTGATCAGGCGCAAAGCTAGAATTCTCCAGGTACTTAGTAGACTTGTTTCAACACCTAGTGAAAATACTGGGAAAACCTTTAAAAACAGATATGGAAAGTACAATCCAAACAAAAACGAATCAAATCATGGATCGCAGATACACAATGGTTACGCCTGGGTCCCCCAGGAAACATCCGTACCTTTTAAGCATTCACTGCCTTGCGAATTTCGCCATGCAACAAAATGGTGGACCGCAGGATACATAAAAATGGTTACGCCTGGATCCCCCAGGAAACATCCATACCCCTTAAGCAATCTCTGCCTTGCGGATTACGCCACTAACACGACCATAGATCGCAGATACACAATGGTTACGCCTGGATCCCCCAGGAAACATCCGTACCTTTTAAGCAATCACTGCCTTACGAATTACGCTATGCAGTCGAGTTCGTAAGACCATGGGTAACGCCATGGAATTCGAAGGACACTCGAGTATCATATCCGGAAAACCAAAAATCAGAGAGAATAATATCGATAGAATGAATCCAAGATGTGGCCACAAATCGGATATCAAGCAGAAGGCACTTTCCATATCTTTACTTCGAAAATATGTATCATATATTACCTTTTCAAATCACTTTCAAATATCGTACTGATATAATATCCATTATATATAAGATTTCACTTTCAAATTGAGTACCTTTTCAAATCTATAGTTTTCGAATCAATTTCATACTCATACAAATCAATTTTATATAAGTTCGACAACTCCCAAATCAAGTGTTTAGTAACACAAGGTTCTCAAATTTCAATTTGTTTCAATATCAGTTCAATTTCAAAATCATATACAATTTCACCAAATTATTTTCTTCTCAAATTAAATATCTTTAGTTTCAAAGTTTCCAAAATAATAGATTTTTGAAAATAAATCCAAATTTCCAAATCAATATAATTTAAGTCAACCAATTCATTTCCAAAATCAAATGTTTTCAAAATCATCTTATACTTACGTAAGGTCTATCTTACATAAGGATCAAATTTTCAAAATAATTTTGCTGTATGAAGAGCCATATGGGATTGAATATCTTTGCTTTTATGGGTTATATATCTTTGTAATTTAAATTGGAAATTTTCTTTTAGTAAGCAAAGATATTCTAACTCGACGGCTTTCAATTTCAGCGTCAAAATATATCAAAGATATTAGAATATAAGATGTACACACGTCATCATTTCGCAAAATCACATTTGATCGCTCGCTCGATCACACAAGTTCGCTTTCGAACTAGTATTGTCCATTCGATTTCCCTAATGCGGACTTCGATATGGTTTCTCGACTAGAAGCCATCAGTCTCCTTGCATAGCCATATACTATGATAGAGAATTCTGGAATCAAGCCCAAAATCCATATCAAATATTCGCCATCAAGAATCGAATGAAAAATCCTAACACGAAATGGTGTAATCCACCTCGAACTTGTGTACTCAAACTTGGATCAAATTAATTATGCGAATAAAACAGCATACGTACAACTTATATATTTATTTCAACTTGTTAAATATATAGTTTCATAAAGATGTTACTAAGTTAAAACATTTAAACTAAATTTTATTCAAAATATTTTGAAGACCAAATTCTTTTCAAAACATTTCAAATCTAAATTTCATATTAGAAAATTTTAAAATTGCTTTATTCATTTACTTAACCAAACAGTTTCAACTTATTTAAATCATATTACGTCATACTTAAACATTCAAAACAAACTTATATACTTTATCAAATTACTTTTCAAAATTTCATAGCTTTGAAAAGTTAACCTTGATTTGGAAGTGCTCGAACCTTTAAAATAGTTGAAGAAATCATATTTCAATCCAAGAGTTGGAAATCACAATTAAATCAGTAAATCCATTCCAAAAATAGGGTTATATCAAATCAAATCCAAAACTCAAGGACTGAACACCGGCTCATTTCAAATTTTACAAATATATATACATATATCTTTCGAATATCACATCACACTTCGGAATTTGAAATCTAAATTGGTTTCACAAATCAATCGCATAGCAATGCTACCGAAGTGGCCTCTCCCTCACTCAGAAACTCGAAAATCAACGTCGATGATGCGTGCACTCATCACCGAAATTATTTTCCAGCGACACAAGTGAGTTCTGGACTTCCATTTACTTTGAAAACTTCTTTGAAATTCCTTCAAAATCATTAAAACCCATTAAAATCATTGAAACATTACTTATTCGGAAAAATAATTTCAATCATATTATTTATTATTTCAAAATCTTAAAACCAGTTCCAAAATGCCGGAGTTCAATCACTTAAATTCAGATTCAAAACCTTCAGTTATAAATCATTTTATATGAAACCATTTCTTATAAATTTTCACAATTTCAAATCCTTTCAAAACTTCAAATTCTCATTTTTTTAAAAGGTATATAATCCTTATCAAAAACATTTCATCTTTATATAAAAATATGGTCATCCTTATCAAAATAAAACTACGATGAATACAAAATTTTTAAAAGACAATCAACCACAAACTTTCCAAGGGACGATTCAAGGATGGATTTCAAAGCAAAACAGAGATTCAAATTTAGAAGGACTCTAATCAAATAGAATTCTAATTCAAAGATAGGCTCAAACGAAGATAAGATAATTAAATTACCAAATAGAAGATGGATAAGCCTATATGAATCGCGGGCGACCTTAACTGGTCAACCGTGACTTCAGGAATATAATCGATGTGAAAATCTAAGGCAAATCGACCTTCGATTGCCAGAGATAGAATCTAAATATAGCAGAAGATAGAAAACATCGTAAACCGAGGATACAGAAATCTCCGATGAATCAATGCCAATTATAATCATTCAAAGATTGGCGGAATCGCCACCCTATAAAGGTCATACAAAGTGGAGTGATGCAATGCTCCAAAATCAAAAGAATACAATTAGGGGAGACAGGAATGGATTTCAGAACAAGTGGGAGCGTTCCAAAATTCAAAGGAATCTTATTCGATAAGAATCCAAACGAAGATTAGAGATATATAACCTATATCGATACAGAAAAATTCCCATAAAAATTTGGAAAGACTCGAATTCATAACATACGAAAACAGAAGCATAAATATCTTTAGTTGGACAACTTTAGCTAAGCAAAAGATACAACAGAGTTTACTCAAAACAACTTAACAAACTACTGATTTTGCCATACTCAAAATAGATTCCTATCAACAATGGATCTAGATCAATCAAGAGAGAAGTTCAAAATTTTAGAGGATCCTAATCAAAGAAATTACTAACAAGGTGGATACGAAAGGAATGAAGTTTAAGAAATATTTTACTTTCAAAGCAAGGAAATTTATATCAAAATAATCTTTGAAAATTCTTTAAAAATCATTTGAAAATCATTTTATACTTTGAAAATATGTTCTCTCACAAAGAAATGATTCTGAGATTGATTTCACTCATTCTAGGGTATTTCTACCCTATCTCTAATGAGTTTTTGCTCCGTAGGCTAAGGTTTGCCTAAAACCAAAGCTCTGATACCAACTGTAACGACCCACTATTTTGGACCATTCAAATCGACAATAATCCACGCATGTCTGACTTGAATAATTCAAAATAACAGATTGTAATAAAATTTGGAGCAAATAAAATCAAATACATAATCACAGACACATAATATCAGAATAACTCGCAGCGGAATATAAAAACCATAGTAGTTCATGAAGCTACTATAACAAACTCTCAAAACAAAATACATAATATCTGTTTGAAAACATATACAATAGAAATCTCAAATACATAGAAGTTTATAATACCAGAGCTGAAATAGAACAACTGAAACTGGAATGGATAGATAACTAGATAAGCAGAATCTCCAACGATTCCTAGCTCCAGAAAGAGATCCAAATCTAAGCTGTAAATACTCAGGCTGACCCGAGCGTAAAGCAAAATACAAAACACTCGAGTCAGGACAATATATACTTATATAATGTAAACCAACTCAAGTGAACTGTAGCAGTAATGCATAATAACTTAAAGGATGCTTGGGATCGCCCATCCTCTAAGGATCAGTTAAACCATAAATTAAATACATCCCGTGGTTAAAATTTCAAAATTGGTATTTTATGTTTCGAAATCAAATATCATTTCAAAATTCAATATCATTCAAAAATCCAGTTCAAAATATCAAAATATCATATTTCAAAATAGTTTATATTACGAAACAAATTACTTCATTTTAAATCATAAAATGAAGTTATTATATTAAATAATTAAATTATTAAATTTCCAAAATTTTAATCTTTCAAAGTTCATTCGTTCACTTAAATTAATTAAAACAATGAAAATTCAACTTTCGCAACATTTAGAAAATGCTATGGAAAGTCACATTTAAAACAGTTCAATTTAACAAAAGACAGCATTTAAAATGCTGTAATAGGGTTACATTAGTTTCAAATAAACTTAGTTAAATTCAACCATTATAACATTTACAAAAATGCCATAATAGCCTTTAATTAAATTCAGCCATTTGGTTCATTATTATCAACTACAACATTTACAAATGTTGTATTATCATTTACATTAGAATTAATAGCATTTCAGACATGCAGTTAATTAACTTCAAATATTTAGTATAACTTCACAACAATTATATTTTTATATAAATCATTTTTAACTTATAAAATCATATAATTTCACTTTTAAAACAATCATTCAAATACCCTTATATTCATGATTTTATAAAGTTAAACCTCCATTCAAAAATCAAAATTTAATAATAATTCACTTATTAAATTCAGATATTAAATTATAAATTCATTAAATTAAATTAACTTAACACTTAAGTTTAAATTTTCAAATATAACTTAATTCCATTTTTATTTACTTAACTTAAAATTCATTTTAAGCCAAATTCACAAATTTCCAATTTTAGTTATATTTCAAAATTTCAACTTAAATATTCATTCATTTCACATTTTAACTTTATTCAAAATCATTAATATAAAATAAAATCATTTAAATTCACTTTAATCCAAATTATCATGAATGTATCACATTTCATATTTAATTTAAATTCCAATTATCACCAAATTAAAATTTCCCAAAATAACTTACATTTCAAATTTTCTAATTTTACCATTAATTTATTTCACTTATAAATTTTCAGAAAATCAATAATGCTTTACAAAGATCATTTTTATTTAGTTTAAGTCAAAATATTATAATATTTACATTTCTAAAATAATTAAAAAAAATTATAAAACATATTTTAACAACGGGTCTGTATTTCATTTTCTAGCCTAGGTAAAGTAATACGGGTAATTTATCATTTCAACCCGTAATTTACAAAGATACCCGGGTTTGATCATTTCAAACCCGCAATCCCAAGCAAATGAAAATAATTGAAAATCATTCAGGCCTATCATTTCAGCCCATAATGATTTTCTCTTATTCTAAAGTCCGTTCGGGTATGTATCATTTCAACCCATAGTGATTCTAATCTAAAGGGAACTTGCAGTGTGATAAACTGATAAAAATAACAGAACAACATAATATAACAGTAACATATGATATAACAGGTGTTTAAGCATGGGTGAACATCATATAATCATAACATAGCAGATATAATATGGTGATGCATTTTACAGATTCAAAAGTGGTCAATTTACTAGTTATATAGGTATACACTGTCTGGTGAGAATAACTCACTTGTTTAAAGCTGGAGATAGCCACAAAAGCACACAATACTGACACTACGAAGGCACGACAACACGGGAATGACTTGAGAGTGGAGAGCGAGATCCAAGTTATAGATCTTGTGTTACAACCCAAAAACAAAACCAAAATAATAGTTAAAAATCAATACGATTGAATTTGAATAACTTTGAAACAAAAAGCAGTTTGAATACGAAACTTTTTACCTTGCTTTCTCTACTTGTTTGCATGGCCTAGGGGATCAATTAGGTCAGGTTTGTACTTGGTTTGGATCAGGTATGGGTCTGGAAAAGGTAAGGCTACAAGGTAGAACATGATGGAGGAAGTTACAACACAGGGATGTGAAGGGGTTTAGGCTAAAACATGGTTTTTGGCAACCAAAAGGGCTCGGTCATGGGGTTATATGCTTGGCCAGTCAAGCTCAGGTCTGGACAGAGGTTGGAGTGGTGTGGGGAGGTCTGGAAAAGGTGGTGGTGGCAGCCTATGGTGGTGGTGGTGGTGTAAAATGAAGGGAAGGTTGCATACATGGCTCGGGTAGGCGATAATTGTAGAGTTTTCAATGTTTTTGTGGAGTTTTGCTCAAGGGAAGGCCATGGCACTTTCATGTCAGTGGAGAATGATGGTTTGGCCGTGGATTTAGTGGGGAGGAAGGGATGGTGGTCGATGGTGGTGATGGTGAGGCTATGGGCCGAGCAAAGCATGAAGATTTCAAGGCAATTTACAAAGGAAAATCAATAAAAGAAGGTGAAAAAGAATAGAAAAGAGGAAGACATTACAATTCTTTTTCTTCAGATCTGAAAACATATGTGAATGAGGAATGAGAAAGTGATGTTTTCACGTGAATTGCAAAATGAGATATGCAGCTGAAAGAATGAGGAGTTAAGGCCAATTGAATGAAAAGTAATGTTGAAATGTGAAAAGGTGGGAATTCAAAAGGCCTTAGGAAATAAAAAGCCACAAACCTTTCAAATCACTTTTATTTCTTTTTAATAAGTTTAAATAACTGAAAATAATTAAAAATTCAGTTTCAATTCGAAAATGTAACAAATATACAAAATATAAATAAATAAATATTAATTATATATGATTAAAATAAGAAAATAGTACAAAATGAAAACTAGTCTAGAAAATTTGAAAATAAATGAAATAAACTTAGGGAAAATTGTATGGACTTGGAAAAATATTTATAAATAAAGATAAGAACATAAAATAAAAATGCATTCACAAAAATAAATAAATAAATTTTAATTAAATAAAATTTAAATGAAGAATATAGTAGAAAAATAGAAACTAGTCTTTAATAAATGCAATAAATTTTGGAAAAGTTTTATTATCACTTCAAAAATATTAAAAGACAAAAATATACATAAAATAACATATTAACACATTTTAAAATAAAATATGACAAAGAAAATATGATTTATAAAATTTAAAATAGGCAAAATTGCAAAATAAAACAAATTATACTCAAAATTGAAATGTACATAACTTTTACAATTTAATTCCGTTTTCAACGAAACAAAAAGCAGTATTCATGTTATTAAGTCAATTTTCATAATAAAAGATAAAATTTAAGATTTTAAACAATTTAAATTTGAAGTTTTAAAAGTCAAAGTTTGACCAGTTTGACCAGAAATCCCTTTTTCAGGAAATGTTCAATTTATACCAGTTTGAAATTAAAAGTTACATAATAATCAACATTTATATTTAAAAATGAAATGTTTGAAATAAAACAAGTTTAAAAATAGTTTTCAAAATATAATAAAGTCAAATAAAATATATACAAAAATCTAGGGCTGTTACACATATACTAAAGGTACAAACCAAAATCGTAGTGGTCGCGAATAGGATAATCAGTATGACAAGGTACATGAGGCAATACCAACTAGGATACTAGTAGTTGCGTGATCCGGACTGATGTTGGGCATAGCAGCTACTACCCCAACACCGCGAAACAACACTTCTTGCCTTTTGGTTTCCTCTTACCGTTTCATTTCTCCACCGATTGAAGGCAAATGTTCATTTGCATTAAATATTTCCGCTTTTCAATAAAATCCTTGCGTTGATTCATTTTCTTGATTTCATTGTTCCTCCGTTCATTTGTTTAAAAAAAAAAGAGAACTAGTCCCTTCATTTCGCATGCTCTCCCTTTGAAACTGCAGCCGCCTCTTACCTTCGACCTATCTTCATCTCCTCTCCACCATCGGTCCATAACCAAGAGCAGCCTCTCCCTGTATTCACTCACGTAGCCTGCTGCTCCTCTCCCTTTCCCCTGGCCACGAACAGCCATGTACGCCGACCATCTCTCCACGCATGCAACACCTCGTGCTCCACCCCATCCCGCTCTTCCCCGATGCAGTTAGAGTGTATGCATATACAAAGTTAGATTTTCTATTTTACTCAGAATCGTTATTTGTTTTCTCACTCGGTCTTGTTTATCATCAAACTGAATATCTCATATATTATATTAGTTCTATGAATTTTATAATAGTGCAATTCAAAGGTATATATATATTTACAATAAACAAATTCTAAATTTTATCCCTAAAATTTCTTATGGCATGCATTTGATTTTTACATTGAATTGAATGATTGTAAATTAAAATGATGATCACGTGTCTCTATGGTTGCAAACTTATGATCTATTCAATTTTAGAATTTGTTTATTGTAAACGGTAGCGTTGAGTATGTGCATCACTGTCGTTTGATATGTTGGCTGCTATTTTTTTTTCGTTCCTCACTGTCTTGAAAACTTGCTCACACAATGCCTGTAGCCTTGAGTTAAGTGTGTCCCTGCCCTTACCTTCTAATGGGTACACGTCTTCTTGTTAGCTTTGCTACTTACAAGTTTTAGAAAAATAATAATAATAAGAATGTCCCTGGTGTTTTTTTTATTGTCCTATGCTTTGAAAAGTAATCATATAAGCAAGCATACTTGCTTTTGAGTTTTGTCCCTGCCTGCTACTAAAAGAATTATAAGTTGCCTTGACTTTCAACAGGCCTTTTTATTTGTCTTATGCCTTGAAGTATAGGCATGTATTTCTCTGTTAAGAAAGCATTTTTCTTTTAGAAAAAAAATGTTATGTATCCTGTTGCCTTAAGAAATATAGTCATGCACTCTTATATAAATTCAATTTTGCATGTATCTGCTACCTTGACTTGTTAACCCATTTGTCCTATTGCCTTGAAGAATAGTCCCTGTCTATTACTAGATTTGTGAATTTGCCTTACCTTTGTCCATCTTTGCTAAATGTATGTACGTCTCTACCTATTACTAAATGCATGTAATTTTTTTTTGAATACTGAGTCATATATATACTATATATTATATAGATATTTTGATTTCTTTTTAATTCCTAATATAGAAATATATGATGTATTAGATATGTATTATGATTTGAAATAAAATATGCAATTTACAATTGAATATTGGTTTTAAGAAAAATAATGATACAATATACTTTTCGTTTTGATTTTTATCTAGTTGGGTCTGATTAATTTATCAATTCCTCTTTATCAGCTTGTCCGTCAAACTCGGGTCCATCGTGCTTTGCTTTGAAATTCGTGCTTGGATCCGTAACTCATCACATTGTCTTTTCTATCTAGCCTCAAAAGGTGAGCACTCACTCACGATTAACGTTCTTTTATTTATTAAATTTGATTTCGATTGAAACGACAATTGAAATATGCTGCTGCTAGTTAATTACACTGTTATATATGTTATTGCCTATATCAGTTCACCTATGACATTTGACACCATTATCTGTTAATTATTTATGTGATGATAATACAGTTTGACTGATAATTGATTGATTGTTGATGTTTATATTGGACGTTAAATTGTTAGTGTTAAATGATAAATAGTATGCAAAATTGAAATGAATATAAGATAGTTAACGATTTTAAAACTGATTTATATGTTAAATTTGATTAGTGAATATGACCCCTTTTAATTGTTAAATTAACTGACATATAGAATAGTGATAATTACACTTTGAACCATCGACGTATATTGGATTAATTGTTGTAGTATAAATTGAAATTGAATGACAAGTGAAAAACCGTAATGTAATAATCTTTAATCTACATGAAATGATAGTGTAGATTCTAGAAATAATAATATTAATTCGCACAAACAACAATGCGAATTAATACGATTATTTCGGGATTATTGATTTGATTTTTGGATTGATATTGGTTGTTGTTATTGCTTGTTTATTTACTTTGACACCATCCCAGTTATCACACTACAAGTTCCCTTTGCTATGTTTTGATTTTGAATTAAATTGGAATCGGGTTGAAATGATAAATACCCAAATTGAACTTTGACCTAGGATAGAGAATTAAATAAAAACCTGATTGGTCAATAATTTGATTTAAAAATAAATGAAGATTTTATTTGAATAAATAATATGGTTTTGAAATGAAGTTGAAATTTGAATTTTAATGAAAGGAAAATGTTAATATGTAATAATCTGAAACAAAATATTTACAATGTAATTGATAAAAGAATGTTGTTAAATTTGAGAAATGATTGAATTAAGTTTGAAATTATAATTAAGTTTGAAATTATTAAACTTTGAAATTATTTAATAATTAAGTTTTGAATTATTTAATAATTAAATAAGATTGAATTATTTAATGATTAAATTAAATTGAATTTTTGAATAAGTGAATTTACTTCGTAAATAATTGAAATTGAGTTTTCTTTATTAATTAAGTTTTGGAAAATTATTTAAGTAAGTAAATAAGTGAAATTGAATTTCTTTAACAAGAAAAAAAATGCGATTTATTGAAATTAATGTAAGACTTGAAATTTAAAGAATTCGATTTGATGAATTTGATTTAATTCAATTTGTAAGTTTTGATATAAGGAAGTTGAATTTAAATAATGGATTTAATGAATTGGAAATTTAATAGAAATTGTTTTGAATGGCAAATTTACTTAACGAATATTAAATGAAATCGATAAATAAATTTAAATTGATTTGAATGTTAAATTAAGTTAATTTAAATGATTTCGGAATGAAACTGATATACGAACTTGAATCAATATTTGAATGGTTTAAATATAAATTGAAATTGAATTATAAGATTTTGAAATGGAAATTTGGAAGTTTGAAACGTAAAATTTGGAAATTGTTTAGAAAGACAAATGGAAGGTTGGTTTATAAATTCTAATTGAGATTGAATTTGATTTGGTTTTGAAATATATTAAATGACCAATCGGTGTAATAATTACGGAAGTTATTAAAGAGACCGGAATCGGTTATGGCCATACTCTCTGTCTAAACCGAAAACCACTTTAATAACTATACGCGGAGTGATGATCCAGAATGAAGTGGTTGGAATGATGTTCGTGATGACTGAAGAAAGAGAATGATAATGGATAGCCTTGACACTTGTGTCAAATTGGAAATGACTAAAACAGGAGCCGTGCCGGGCCAATGGAGGTCAGCTACCTCAAGTGAACACACTTCTTTGAACTACTCATTACTTGTTGTCGATTGGTGCACTCTTGATTTTGGGAGTGTTGTTTCACGGTGTTGCGATCGCTGCGGCGATGCGTTCTCACCAGTCCGGATCAGGCAAACGGTAGTGTCACTACCTTGGGTATTGCCTCATGTGCCTTGTCATACTTGTATCCCAATATACGCAACCACTACGAATTTGTTTTGTACCTTTAGTATATGGATTGCCCTCTGGTGACTTCCGGTTTTGGGGAAACTACGGTCTTGTATATGCTCTTGGGAATAAAAATGTGTTAAGGGGAATAATGGTAACGCCTTAACACTATTTTGATATCTTATATTACTGATAGGCATTATCTACTTAGCGTACATTACTACCTAGTAGATAGTTTAACGGATCCTTAAAGGATGGTTATTCCAAACATCCTTTGAGTTATTTGTATTTCAATTGCTATTTCACTTGAGTTGGATTTATTGATATAAGAATGTTAATCCTGACTCGAGTGTTTTGTGTTTTGCTTTACGCTCGGGTCAGACTGAGTGTACCAGTATTCGAGACTCACCTTTGAAGTTGGAGCTTTGCTTGAAGATCCAGCCATCTATTCTGCTTTCAATATTCGATGATTCCAGTAATGTATTCTGATTTGTGTCTGATGTATCGTGTTACTCTTCCATTGTATCTGATTTAACTCTGATGTATCGTATTACTCTTCTGTTGTAAACTCTGATGTATTTTATATATTCATATAGTAGCTTCATGAACTACTATCTCTTTTATTTCTGCTGCAATTATTACTCTGTGTCTGTGATCTGTGATTATTTATTTACTGTATATGTTCAGTTTTGCCAAATTTAAATTAACAACGCGGTATTTTGAGCAATTCAACTCCGGCATGAGTGTCTACCTATACACTTATAATGGATGCGAATGGTCCAAAATATCGGGTCGTTACAGTTGGTATCAGAGCTTTGGTAGCTCAAGGCAAAACTCAGCATATAGGGTAAATGTATTTACAGAATCACACTCATTCGAGTTTCAATCTCTTCTTTTGACCCAATTCCTTTGAATTTTTGGAACGTTCCCCTCGGTTCCGAAATTCATTCGTGTCCTTCACTATTCGTCTTCTTTCAATTCTGGAGCACCCCATAACTCCATTTTGAATGATATCTATAATAGATCGGCGGTCTCGCCAATCTTCGAACGATTCGTAAAGGAGCAAAACTCCTTTATAATAGGCATCGATTTACCGGAGATTTCTGTATCCGCGGTTTACGATGCTATCTATTTCAGACTATACATGAATTCTATCTCTTGAGATCGAGTGTTGATTTACCTCGGAATTCAGCATCGATCTTATTCTTGAAGTTACGGACGACCCGGTTAAGGTTGCCCGTGAATTAAATAAACTCCTCCATCTCCCGATTGTGGTAATCGAATTATCTTATCTTCTGTTTCAAACTTATTTTTGAATCAAAATTATCTTGATTTAAGTCCATCAAAATTTGAATCTCTATCCTTGCTTTGAAATCCATTCTTGTATCGTCAAGCGAGGAAGTATATCTGTAAATTATATTTCAAATGTTTTAAAATATATATCGTGTTGTTTGAGTTGTTGATGTTTATTTGGATTTTCGATCGATTCGTCTGATCAACGCTATCGATAGGATTTCCAAAACACTTGAGCAGAGCAAACTGACACAATAGTATTTTCAAATTTGGTAAATAAAATAAAAGTTTTGTATGATTATATTATATATAAGTATAAACTTTTCAGAAATTAAATTGTTAATAAATTTGTTGTCAAAAATGATGATATTTGATGTTCATTTATTGTTTTGTAAACCATAGACTATTTCAATATGATAAATAATTGAAGTATAGAACATAGTTTAAATTTTAATTAGGAATTGAAATGGATTTAAACTAGAATTTGAGAATTTAATTTCCGGTGATTTCCAACTTTGGGTTGAAATTTTAAAATGCATATTATATAAAAGTATTTTCGAATAGAAATCGTTTTCAAAGAATTTTTAAAAAATGTTTAAATCAGTGCTCTTCTCTTTGTCGCTGGAAAATAATTTCGGTGATGGCGGCCGCATCATCGATATTCATTTTCGAGTTTCGAAGTGGAGATACTATTCTGTAGCCTTGCTACGGTTTTGGTTTGAAAATATTTTGATTTGAATTTCTTTAGTATATTTGATTTACATATATATAGGTATCTTATTTTAAAATTTAATTTGATTTGATATAAATATATAGATATATCTCTAAATTGTTTGAAGTAAATCGGAGATTTAAATTCTTAAATTTTAGGTTAAAGATGATTTAAATTATAAACCGAAGTCAAAATTATTGGATAAATATTTAACTTGAAATAACTGGTTTGTAAAAAATTTATTTGTATAATACTCAATTTCATTTCAACATAACTTACCTAAATTATTCAGAAGTTAAAAAGGTAATTGGATAATGTACAATAAAAAAATGTCTTTATAAAAAAAATTTGAGTGTTTATAATTAATGTTATACACTAAATTTTGATTATAAAGATGTTAATAGAGTTAGATAGGATAATAAGTAATTGAATAATAGATGAGACAAATAAATTTGTTTTGAAAGAATTAATAAATTGAAATTTGATCAACTTATGAAAATACCTTGAATTTAAAAGAAATTAATAGATGTAAATTAATTTAAATCGAAACTTTTATGGTTTAAATTAATTTATATGGGAAATATATGTGATTAGATATGTTAAGTAGAATAAATTTAACAGTAATTTGGAATTAAGAAGAATTTAAAATTGTTGAAGAAATATGATTATAAAAAAAGACTATTCAAATTTATGGTTTTAGAAATTGTAGATTTAAGAAAATGCGATAATAAGATAATGAATTTAGAAGTAGTTGAGATTGATTTTTAGTGAAATCAAATGGATTAAACCAATTATTGAATATCAATTAATTTAAATTTGAATTTATATGGTTTAAATTAATTGTTATTTTGTATTTCAAATCTATTTTTCTTTCTGGTTGTTTCTATTCTCCTATCTCGTTCCTTTTTGGGGACGAAAAGTTTTGAGTGGGGGAGAGTGTAACGACCCGTAAATTTCAACTGTTTTAATAACGTAATTGTGAATACAAAAAGTAAATGTCCGCTCATGTCCGCTTCCCCAGTACGTCCCATTGCCCCTACTGTATCGTCCTTCTCCACCGACAACTCTGACTTTCCACCATGTCTTTCTGTCCTTCCCTCCGCTTCTTCTCTTTCGCCACCTATCTATCATGTCACGTCCACCTTGTTATCCTCTCCTATCAGTAAACCATCCCCAGTTCCATCTCAGCTTCCATCAGTCCTTCCTCCTCCCCTTCTCCCTGTCCAACGCGCTCCGCTGACGCCACCTGCTCTCTTCTCTGACCTACCTTCTTGCCTTTCAGCTCAACCTTCTTCTTTTCCGCCAGTTTTTAATCTTGTCACGTCCACCACTATGGCTTCCTCTCCTGTCAGTGATCCACCCCCTGAGCGTTTGAACTCTTCACCTTTAGCTTCTTTACCTCCTGACCCTCCACCGCTCCTCAACCCTGATCAATACCCCACCAAGCTACCTTCTTCTGTTTCGATGTCAAAACAATCTCTTCCTCCTTCCCCCAGTTAAGGTGAACGAAAATGGACTTCCTTGTTTAAGCACAAGCCCAGAAATGCTGGGAAGTACATTCCCGTTGACCTTATTCCTGTTTATGAAGAAGATGTTCTTGTGCCGCCGCAACTCGTTCTGGATGCTGGTGCAGAGATTTGGAATGACACACTTGTTGGATTCTTCCTGGACAAGCCTTTATCCTATACTGCTGTGATTCAAAAACTCAAAATCAACTGGAAGCTTAAAGGCTCTGTTAGAGTCAAATCAGATGGTACTGTCTTCCTTTTTAATTTTTCTTGTGATGAAGACAGACTCAAAGTACTTCAGGGTGACCCCATTATAATGAACAATAAGATGTTCATAGTTAAACCATACGATGTAGCTGTTAGTAACATTACTGGCTCAGTTACCTCAGTACCAGTTTGGGTCCATCTATATAATCTTCCAATATTTGCATGGTCGCCTCTGGGAATCAATTGGTTGTGTAGTCATCTGGGAAGAATGCTGTGCATGGATGAATCTACTGAGAAACAGAACAGGTTGAGCTACGAAAAGTGCTTAATTGAAGTGAAACCAGACAAGGAGCTTGTAAATGAATTTAAAGTTAAATTGGTGGAGGGTGGTTTTCAAAAAATATATGTAGAGTATCAATGGAGACCAGACATATGTGTTGAGTGCAAGAGATTTGGTCACACAACTGAAAAATGTGAGGAAGAGAGTATGAATACAACTGACAAAGAAAATGATGCAAGCAAGTATGAAGCAAAAGAAAACAAAGTTAATTCTGCAGGACATGTTCAGACAAATAAACGAATTAAACCCTATCAGATACAAGTAACAAGGAAATGGCAACGTGTAGGTAAAAAGAAAATTGTCTCAGTAGCGAATGAAAGGATCAGCGAGCAGAAAAGAGGTAACAATCAAGAAGTTATATATGACAAAGATAGAGAATGATTATGAAGAAAAGAAAGATGAGGAGGGAGAATGTCATGAGATGGGAGATGTTAATAATGAAAAGAAATATGATAAAGGAGAATGTCAAGAGATAGGAGAAAAAATTGAAGGAATTAAAAAACAAACAAATGGTAACAAAGCACACACAGAAAAAGTCAATATACAAACTGTTGAAGAAAAAGCAAGCAAAGAAACAGAGATAAATGAAGGTATAACTGAAGAAGTGTTGCCTGATAAACTTATGATGTCCAACAGATTTGAAGCTTTGATTGGTTTGGAGGAATCAGAGCTACTAAAAAACATGCCTGAAGCAAGTAAAAACAACAGAGGAACTATGGAAAGCGATTGGGTCAATGCAACAAACATAGAAGAAAGGAACATAAAACATAAGAAACAAAGCAACAAAACAGCAAGTCCATCTGGGGCAGATCGTTTTGAACAAGTGCAACAAAACGATTACAACAATATTGGGAAAACAAAGCTCAATGAAACAAAAGCAGAAAGTACGAAAGAACATGATGAAGAAAAGAGCAGCAGTGATAGAAGAGGCAGCAGAAGCAGTAGCAAGAGCAATAAATTCAAAAGAGTAGCTGACGCAGATGCTGATATGCACAAGCACAAAACTGAATGCACAGCTAAACCAATCTATTCCCCAAACAAAGACAGAGAACAGAATGCATCATCTCCATCAACTTATGCCAAAATCAAACCTCCATTAGCCTACAAACCTCCTCCCAATTCGTCCCCTCTCGATTCTCCTACATTGCAACACACCCCTCCACCAACCCTCACTCGCAACCAAATGACCTCCACCACAATGGATAATGAAACTGCTAGCAAAGATAATACCCCCCTTTCGGCAACATTTCCAAATTACTTGTCCTCAACACATGCGGTAACGAGGAGGATGAAAATAGAATATCTTAATGCTAGAATACTCCAATGATGTCACACATTGGAATTTGGAACATAAGAGGGGCACACCATGTTATCAAACAAGACCAGTGTAAACAACTCATTACTACTCACCAATTATCGGTATTGGCGATTCTTGAAACCAAGCTTAACCTTCCTTTAACGATTAAGGCGGTTGAATATATTAATCCAAATTGGAAACTTATTCACAACCACAACGAATCACCCTATGGAAGAATCTTAATTCTTTTCAATCCCATGAAGTATCAGATTACTCCCATTCTCTCCTCTCCTCAATTTATTCACTGTTATGCCCAAGACCTCACTGACAGTACTCCACTGTATATCACCTTTATATATGCTTCTAACTCTGTTGTTAATAGATCATCGCTGTTAACTGTCATCCCATCTCTAAGGCAGTCCTCCCACCCCTGGATTATACTAGGGGATTTCAACTGCTGTCATTCTATCTCTGATAGAGTAGGAGGAAACCCTCTGTCCCTGAGCGAAATTCATCCACTCAGTAGTGCTTTACATGATGCTGAACTTGTATCTATAAAATCTGTTGGTATGCAATTCTCTTGGAATAACAAAAGGAAGCAAGGCAGGAGAACTTTTTCCAGAATTGATCATTCCTTTGCTAATCAAAATGCCCTAACCAAATGGCCCACCATATACAACCTTCTCCCCCCTCCACTTCTATCTGACCACTCCCCTCAAATTATTCATCTTCGTGAAGCGGACGTGAAAGGAAAATCAAATTTTAAATTTTTTAACAGTTGGGTTTCTGAACCTGACTTTAAACCCACTGTCCAAGCTGCTTGGAACATAAACATAAATGGTAATCATCTTTTTATTTTGCAGGAAAAAATAAGTGAAATGAAAGACGTTCTGAAGATATGGGCATCAAAAAAATTTGGCAAACGCGATAAACTGAGTAGTAGTATTCTGGTAAAGCTTGTTGAGGTCCAGAAGGCTATGCTAAATAATGTTCTGGATGATAGCCTGTCTTCTACTGAAACAACTTTGTCTCAACAGTACTATAATGCACTTGTTCTTGAAAGTGACATGATTAGGCAAAAAGCGAGAATTAAATGGTGGGAAAAAGGGGATAGAAACAGTGCTTACTTTCACAGCAGTCTTAAGAACAGGCAGAGGAGGGACAACATTGTCACTATCTATGACATGCATGATGTTTTGCAAACTACTTCTGTTGGAATTGAGGAAGCTTTTGAGCAACATTTCATGAGTATTTATGGCAACACAAACAACTTCGTTCCTAAGATTGATGACATCCCTTATGATATATTACCAAGACTTGATGAGGTTGAATTCAACTTACTGTGCTCTGAAGTAACCAATGATGAAATTGAAAAAGCTATGTTCTCTCTTAATTCTAATTCATGCGGTGGTCCCGATGGGCCGAATGCTTATTTTTATACTACATGCTGGTTAATAGTTTCTGAAGATGTATGCAATGTCATATCTCTTTTCTTCAAAAAGGGTAAACTATATAGGTCATTCAATTATACCAATATTGCTTTAATCCCGAAGCATAAAAATGCATATCATGTTAAAGATTTTCGTCCTATATCCTGTTGCAACACAATATATAAATGCATCTCCAAAGTCATTGCTACTAGACTCAAGAATGTTCTCCCTACTATTGTTTCCAGCAACCAAGCTGCTTTTTTACCTGGTAGAAATATTCTAGACCACATCCTGCTTGCGCATGAGCTTATTAAGGGTTATAAAAGCAAAAATTCCCCACCTAAAGCAATGATGAAGCTCGACATTATGAAGGCGTTTGATATGTTACAGTGGGACAGTATTGTACGCATCATGGGGTATATGAATTTCCCTCCTCATATTATAGCATGGATCTTTGAGTGCATCTCTTCTCCAACATATTCAATCAACGTCAACGGAACTGCCAAAGGATTTTTCAAAAGTAGGCAGGGAATAAGACAGGGAGACCCACTGTCAGCATACATATTCATTCTTGTCATGGAATTACTTACCAGGTTGATAAACAAAGCAATCCAACAAGGGAAAATCAAATTGCATCCAGCATGTAAGGACCCGCTTATCTCTGCGTTGTTGTTTACTGATGACTTGATTCTGTTTTGCTCTCCGGACACTGAAACCGTCAAAAACATAATGATAACCCTCGATCTTTTTTATTCTATGACGGGGTTAAAGGTAAATATTCAAAAGTCTAACATCACTCTTTCTGGTGTTAGTTTAGCTCAGGCAAATCTAATAACTCAAATGACTGGTCTTCCCCATAACCAAACGACTGTTTCCTACCTTGGTCTGCCCCTTACTACGTCTAAAATCACAACTAATCACTGTCTTCCGATGTATGAGAAGATCATTGCTAAACTGAATTGTTGGACCACTCGAAAGCTTAGTCAAGCTGGTAGATTAACTTTGATTAAGTCTGTTACCTTTGCCATGCAAGTGTATTGGGCCAGAGCTTATATTCTCCCAACCAAATTAATTAATATGATTAGAACTGCTATTGTAATATCCCGGAAATTTTAACAATATCAATTTAATAATCTGTTGAATAATTAAATTGATATGGATGATCTTTGATAATAAGATTTGAATTTAATTTAATAATCTGATTAAATTAGTATTAATTGATGATTTTATCTTTTAAAATCTAATAAGATATTTCTATTTGAATATAAATATTTATTTATATATATTGTAAATAGAAGCTTTGATAAATCAGAAATTTATATTTAATTTAATCTGGACTTTTCAAAAGATATTTAAATAAGTAATTTTATAGTTTTAAAATACTTTAAGAAAATATTTAATTGGTTTAAGATATTTTTAACTTAAGTTTAAAATAAATAAGATTTACAAAAAGGTTTGTTTTATTTCTTTTTAAAATATTACTTGATAATATAATCTCTTATATAAATTATTTAAATTATCAAATATGTTATTTCCAAATAATAAGTATAATGTATTATTTTTATAAATATGAATGGATTTTTAAGACTATGGAATTGTTATTTTAAATTGATAAGTAGTTGTATATGAATATATATATAACTTAATTTTTAAATTGAATCTTAGGATTTAATTTGATTTGAATTTAATTTAAGTTTTGAAATTCAAAAGAATATATATTTAAATTGTTTTGGATTTTAAAATATTTGTATAAACTTTTATTTATAAGTATAATTAGCTTTTGTTTTTCTTTAATAAGTAATATATATAGATAAGTGTTTAATAAATAAGAAAAAGACTTTTTAATTACTTTTAAAATAAATAGTAATTACTTAAATGACAAGTGTCATTATCTAAAGCTTCATTATAACATGTGTAATTTAAATAACAAATGTAATGACAAGTGTCTTAATTATGTTCATTTTCTTTTATTTTTATAAAAATCATAAATTTACTTATATAAACATATACATTTCCTTTACTTCATTCTTTCTAATCTCTTTTCAAAACCAAGAGAACTCAGATTTTTCTCTAAATACAAATCTGAAATCAATATACTTTTAGATCAGAATTTATACAAATCAGATTAGTAATCAATATTTCTCAAACCCTTCTCAAAAACCAATTCTCTAAAATGCAAATCTGAAATCAATATACTTTCAGATCAGAATTTATACAAATCAAAGATTTGTAATCAACTCCTCAAACCAGAAAATTCAATACCCTGTCTCATTTTCAAAACCACAATTTCAAAGCCTGTAACCCAGTTTGCAAACCTGAGGTCTTCAACATGAATTTCTTTTCAATCTGGAATCATCTCAACGACTTAGTGTTTCCAGCAGCATGCATGTAGTTTATTCAATTTAAAGCCAGCAACTCAAGTTTTTAATCAAAAGAGGCATTCAGATTTTAGAGTTTCAAAAGCTTTTCAAAACTATAAAAGGCCCTGTCTCTGTTTTGCCTGGTGAGTAACATTCTTAGAACTTAATATAAGAATCTGTTTATTGGTTAACTCTGAAAGAAGTATGTTCTTGTGTGTATCTATATGTGAGTTTCTATAAATATATACATGTGGATGTATTGATATATATGTGCATGTCTGTTATGTATGATATCCCTGTTTTATATTTTCTTTAAGCTCAGATTCCTGATAAAATCCCTATCTACTTATCTGATCTCTGATAGACTTAAGTTTTAAAACAAAATAAGTTTGTTTTATCATAAACTAAAGCTTAAAATTTATATTAAGTCAAATCTTAAGCCTGAGTGTCTCTGGAAGCTTAAAACATCAATGTATATTAAATAAAGTGAAAATTCAAACTGTGAGAATTGTAGTCCCAGTATTATGAATTGAATAAATAAACCAAATCATGATTTTTAACACTAAAATCAAGATTTTTAAGAATGTGGAAATGGTGCAGTTCTGTGATGAACTAAAAATGAAGTTTTGGGTAATTCGTTTGATCTAGATGGTTTGATATGTTGAAATTTTCAGTAAGGATAGAGGGATGATCAAAGATGTAGGAAAAATTACTAGAATTTGAATTAAAACAGTGAAGCAGAAATGATTAAGGATTGAAGGTTTTAAACCTAGTTTCTGTAGTTGATTAGAAAATGATCGCCACAACTTCTTCTTTGGATCGAGTGCTACAGACGTTTGAGGGAGTGAAGCTTGGTCGATGATGAAGATATGGTCGGAGTTGCAGAAGTTCTGATGGTCAGGATTTCGAAGATGAGGCAGTTTCCAGGGATTGAAGATGTTCCAGTTTTGGGTTCGAGTTGGTTTAGATGCTCGATTTCGATTTCGATTGTTGATTGAAGGTGGGAGGATCGTAATAGGGTTTGTGGTTGATCGTCGACTGGTGGGGGAAGTCGTCGATGGTCGGAGTTGATGTGGTTGATCGTGCACGTGCACGCGATCGTGATGTATCTGGTGAAGTCTGGTTTTGCAGAGAAAGGCCACTCGAGTTTTCTCGAGTTTTGTTCGTGTGAGTCTCGGAGCAGTTAGGGTATCGGCTCGAAGTATTTTGAGTGGGCTCGAGTTCATAGTGTTGCCAGGTTTTAAAACCTGTATGTTTAAAAGTTTTAAACTGAATTTAATTTTGTAAAGAAATATTTAAACAGAAGTTTAAATCTGAGTTAATCTGAAATCAAATTTAAATTTGTATCTCAGATTTGAAATAAAAGAAAGTTTTTAAATTAAATTGTTTTAATAATTTTAATGGTTTAAAATGGATATTAAATGGGTAGAATTTAAAAGTAAATTGATTTAAATTCTTAAGTTCTTTTATAAATTAGTATTTCTTCACCATATGATTTTAAGAGTTTGTAAATGGATTTTTAAAGTTTGTTAAGGTTAAATTTTTATTTATTTTAAATCTCATATTTAAAATGGAATTTAAAAATAAATTTGAAAGTTAAATGTTTTCAAATATATTTTGAATGATAAATATCATTAATAAGGAAATGTTTTCTTAAGACTTAATGATTTATGATGAATTAAATTAATAAGGTAAATTAATATGGATAATTAATTTAATTTATTAAAAGATTAGGAATAATTAATTTGTAATTAAGGATTTAAATTAATTTAATTAAGGTTTAAGATTAATTAATTAGGAATAATTAATTTGTAATTAAGGATTTTAAATTAGAATATTAATTAATGATTAAGAATTAATTAATAAAGTAATTAAAGATTAATTAAGTTATGATTAACACTTAATTAATTAAATAATTAGAGATTAATTAATTGATTAATAAAGATAAATTAATTTGAAATTAATAATAATTAATCTAAGTTAATTACTTAAGAAAAGTAATTAAATAATTGTTAATGAAGGTCATTAACTTGAGATTATTTAATAAATAATTAATTTGATTAATTTTTAATTAGATTAATTAATTTAAGAATAATCCTTTATGAAATTATTTAAATATAATTACTTAATGGAAGTAATTTAGAAATTAATTACTCATTTGTAATTAATTAAGTTAATGTGATTAGTTAAGTTAATTAATTAAGTTAATTAATTTAGAATAATCAATGGATGATTTGATAAATAATTACTTAAATGTAATTAATAAGGTATATTATTTAGGGAAGTAAATAATAGATAATTACTGGAAATAATTAGTTGAAATGTGATGTATTAATGGAAGTAATTGGAGTTAATTACTTTGAATAATTAATCAAGAGATTAATTAATAAATTAATTAAGGAGTAATTAATTTAGTTAATGAAAGTAATTAAGAGTAGTTAATTACTAAAGGAGATTAATCAAGAGTGATTAATAAATGTGTTTTAATTAAAGTTTAATTACTTAATGTAATTAATTTAATTTAAGTAATTAATAATTAAGTTGTAATTAAGGATCATTAATTAATATAATTAATGATGTAATTAAGATTGATTAATTAAGTATAATTAATAAATGAAGTGATTAATTAATGTAATTAATTAAGGTTTAATATAATTAATTATAGTGATTAATTTAATTAATTATAGTTAATTAATTAATGAAGTAATTAAAGGTTAATTACTATAAGTGGTTAAGGTTAATTAATTTAAGTAATTAATTGAGAATAAATTACTTGAATGTAATCAAAAGATAATTAATCAAGATGATTAATTGAAATGAATTATTAGAGGATAATTAATTAATGGATTGTAATTAATTAATGGTTAAGTAAGAAGGATTTATAAAATGAAGTAATTAATTTAATTCAATTTAAATTAAGATGATATAAATCATTACTTATGAATGGGTGTTAGTATTGGATACTTGACTTTGATTTATATCTCTGATGAGATATATGCTGTGTGATATGGATGTTTAGTTGAATTGTGATGATAATATGGATTATCTGATAATGTTGATTATCTATTGTGAATTATCCTTCTATGTGTATAAAGATAATTGAATTGAATTGTTTTAACTTTAAAACAACTTGGCCTTAAAAGATACGCTTTGGATTTCGATGAGACCGGGATCGGGTTTCCGTATACCGGATTTCCAGGTCTGGAGACCCGAATACCACATCGATCCAAATTAACGATAGGTCGTGAATCAAGTGAAGATGAAGATTCAGAGTGCAAGGGTTATTGTCGTTAACTCTGAGGGTGATTCCAAAACGAGTGTAACGAGATAATGCCTTCGGTTTCGTTCGAACCCGGAACGAACTTGTATGGATTGAATGCTTTCAGAACATCGTCAGGTGGACGATGAGCATTCTAAGTGATGTGTTCTTTTCTAAGGTAATCGTGACCTCAAGCCTCACAAACAGGGAATGGCTAAAACAGGGGAGGTGCAGCAAGGTTAGTGGGTAGCACCCAAGTAGGACAAGGTTACCTCTGTCTAGATGTCCCTTTCTATTTCGACTTAGTGGTGCAGTTGCTGATCCCAACCGTGAGGTATCTTGTGCGGGAATTATCCAGTAAGGGATGTTCCGACCTTGTGTTGCAGGGGATTGGGAGTGATCCTCGGTACGGTGATCTAGGCCACGTACTATGACGGGCGGTACCCCGGTAGCCCTGCCATTGTATGGAATCCAAAATCCAATAAGTGCCAACGGACTTGATTGTATAACCCACTTTGTGGCTAGTATGCTGGAATTTAATAATGTAACAATTTCAGCTATTTCATATTTATTTGAAAACCCTAGACCCTATTATAATACAATCGAATTTCCTATCAAATGTTTTGGTTAGCGTAAGGTAAAAACTTACCCATGTTTATGTGTGGGAAGTCTTACGTGATACCTTTTCTTTTAAAAGGTTTTGAAGTTAAGCAAGTTTAACCTGTTACTCACACCAGACCCATGTCTGACCCAAGTTGTTTATTTCTGTTTTATAAACTCTTGGGTACTCAAATTTTTACGAGTAGCCAAGGGATTCAGGTTAGCCTTGACGAATTGTGGAGGAGCAATGGAGCAGGAGGCTTCAGCGTTGTAGATATAGATAGTAGTTTCCGCTGTGTTGATCTTGTTTAGATCTTTGTTTTGTATTGAGATGTAATAACTAGACAGATGTTTATAACTGTCTAGTATATGATGTGTAATCTGTGTAACTCTGATAGATGTATATGATACTATGTAATAGTTATATGATATATTATATTTTGTTCCGTTTCCGCTGTGAGTATTTGTGTTGTTTTCTTTCTCTTTCTCTTCTTTTCTATTTCTCACCCCTTTCTTTCTTATTAACGATGCGACTTTCTGTGGAGAGAAAGTCGTGGTCGTTACAGTGGTATCAGAGCTGTAGGTTGAGTGAATACCTAGGCTCTGAAGTGGTGTCTATCTTGAGAGCGCGTAATTGTTAGTTATATAAAAAAATGTTTTATATTGTGTTAATTGATCGGTTGAGTGGTATATGGATTCTGGTCAATACGAGTAGCTAACGTTATTGATAGGGATCTCTAAACACTTGAACCAGGCCAACGGACACAATATTGTTTTAAAGAGGTAAATGAAATAATTTTACCCAGAAATAATTTCTATATAAAAGTATTATTTTAAATATATATACATTTCTATCTATTTGTTGGGTTACCTGTTCGGGTTTTCCAATATAGGATATAAAGGTAGATAGGGTAGTGGTGTGTGTAACACGACTACAAATAGTTAGAATTTGAGTGTTGAGGTTGGAAGTGTATCTATCGAGACTGTAAACCCAATACCGTCTCGAGTAAGCTTTGCTGTGGTGAAGGATTTCATCGATCTCCGAAGGAAACTGTAATGGTTCGGAGTTTATCTTTGAAGTATGGTTGAGTAGAGTTGGATCTGTCGATGAGAACAGAAGCGAGTGATGGTATCTTGATACCTCAGGTAATAGTAGCTGTATGATGAGATACAGTGACGATGGATGTTCCCGAAGATGTTTTCTTTGGAACAAGATTAAGGAAGTGTGTCTGTTTCGGTGTTGTCGCTGAGTTCAGCATGGTGTTTCTGCTTTGGTTTGGAGTTCGAGTTTCTCGAAGAGCTTTGGATAGGAGCATCAGTGTCAGCAGTGCTACTCGGAGTGTTCTGTGATGGCAAGAAGTTTTCTAGCTGAGCAGTTTTTCTGAAGGTGAAGTTCAGAAGCAGTAGAGTGGATCCATTTCTTTGATAAATTGGATAAATAAGTGTAAGCTGTTCTGATTGGTAAAGAGGAACAGTTTTTCTTTGGAATTAGGTTGGGTTGATCGCAAAAGTGACTTGCGATTGTCTGAGTGTTCTCTTGGGTTGTCAGAATTTTTCTGGGTGTCTTCAGAGAAGTCAGAAGTTTGTCCGCATCTGAAGGTTGAGTTTTCTTATCGACTGGATTCCAGGAGTGATACCGGTGGTTCAGTCTAGTAGAAGGATGTTTCCTAGAGATGGAGTTGATGAAGCAGCTCAAGTTTTGCTGGAGTATCTGAGTTTTCTTTATGGATCAGTGAACCTTATTTCTGGAATGAGTTGTCCAGTCTGTACTTGTGTTCTACCTCAGATCAGAATGGTGCAGCGGAAGCAGTTTGGAGTGTATCTCTGGATAGGAGAAGTAAGTTTGGAATCTACTGATGTTGTGAAGTAAAGTTATGTTTGGATCTCGTATGTGTTCTGATTTGGATAAGTATTTGGTCTTCTGAATTGAATTGTTAGTTTGGATAACTGGAATTCATTGTGTTTTACGTATCTCTGAGGGAGTACGTATTTGATCTATCTCTGGTTTTAGAATCTGCAGTTTGGGAAGTTTGGTAGTTGAGTCAGACTCGTCTGTAGTCTGATATTCTGTTTAGTTCTGTAGATCTAGATGAGTAGGAGATCTATAGCTTAGTTGTTTAGATTGTTTGTAGAGTGAGTATCCCGGTATATATATATATATACTTGGGGAAACTCGAGGAATTTTATCTAGAATTTAGTCTAGATAGTTAGAATTGTTTGATTGGATGATTTGGTTGCTATGGTTGCTAGCATATGGATGATTGTATATGCTTGTGTTTTAAATTAAAATCTTTAATAAGATTATTAAATTACCTTTGTTTAAATTTCGGGGACGAAATTATTTTAAGGGGGGAGGAATGTAATATCCCGGAAATTTTAACAATATCAATTTAATAATCTGTTGAATAATTAAATTGATATGGATGATCTTTGATAATAAGATTTGAATTTAATTTAATAATCTGATTAAATTAGTATTAATTGATGATTTTATCTTTTAAAATCTAATAAGATATTTCTATTTGAATATAAATATTTATTTATATATATTGTAAATAGAAGCTTTGATAAATCGGAAATTTATATTTAATTTAATCTGGACTTTTCAAAAGATATTTAAATAAGTAATTTTATAGTTTTAAAATACTTTAAGAAAATATTTAATTGGTTTAAGATATTTTTAACTTAAGTTTAAAATAAATAAGATTTACAAAAAGGTTTGTTTTATTTCTTTTTAAAATATTACTTGATAATATAATCTCTTATATAAATTATTTAAATTATCAAATATGTTATTTCCAAATAATAAGTATAATGTATTATTTTTATAAATATGAATGGATTTTTAAGACTATGGAATTGTTATTTTAAATTGATAAGTAGTTGTATATGAATATATATATAACTTAATTTTTAAATTGAATCTTAGGATTTAATTTGATTTGAATTTAATTTAAGTTTTGAAATTCAAAAGAATATATATTTAAATTGTTTTGGATTTTAAAATATTTGTATAAACTTTTATTTATAAGTATAATTAGCTTTTGTTTTTCTTTAATAAGTAATATATATAGATAAGTGTTTAATAAATAAGAAAAAGACTTTTTAATTACTTTTAAAATAAATAGTAATTACTTAAATGACAAGTGTCATTATCTAAAGCTTCATTATAACATGTGTAATTTAAATAACAAATGTAATGACAAGTGTCTTAATTATGTTCATTTTCTTTTATTTTTATAAAAATCATAAATTTACTTATATAAACATATACATTTCCTTTACTTCATTCTTTCTAATCTCTTTTCAAAACCAAGAGAACTCAGATTTTTCTCTAAATACAAATCTGAAATCAATATACTTTTAGATCAGAATTTATACAAATCAGATTAGTAATCAATATTTCTCAAACCCTTCTCAAAAACCAATTCTCTAAAATGCAAATCTGAAATCAATATACTTTCAGATCAGAATTTATACAAATCAAAGATTTGTAATCAACTCCTCAAACCAGAAAATTCAATACCCTGTCTCATTTTCAAAACCACAATTTCAAAGCCTGTAACCCAGTTTGCAAACCTGAGGTCTTCAGCATGAATTTCTTTTCAATCTGGAATCATCTCAACAACTTAGTGTTTCCAGCAGCATGCATGTAGTTTATTCAATTTAAAGCCAGCAACTCAAGTTTTTAATCAAAAGAGGCATTCAGATTTTAGAGTTTCAAAAGCTTTTCAAAACTATAAAAGGCCCTGTCTCTGTTTTGCCTGGTGAGTAACATTCTTAGAACTTAATATAAGAATCTGTTTGTTGGTTAACTCTGAAAGAAGTATGTTCTTGTGTGTATCTATATGTGAGTTTCTATAAATATATACATGTGGATGTATTGATATATATGTGCACGTCTGTTATGTATGATATCCCTGTTTTATATTTTCTTTAAGCTCAGATTCCTGATAAAATCCCTATCTACTTATCTGATCTCTGATAGACTTAAGTTTTAAAACAAAATAAGTTTGTTTTATCATAAACTAAAGCTTAAAATTTAAATTAAGTCAAATCTTAAGCCTGAGTGTCTCTGGAAGCTTAAAACATCAGTGTATATTAAATAAAGTGAAAATTCAAACTGTGAGAATTGTAGTTCCAGTATTATGAATTGAATAAATAAACCAAATCATGATTTTTAACACTAAAATCAAGATTTTTAAGAATGTGGAAATGGTGCAGTTCTGTGATGAACTAAAAATGAAGTTTTGGGTAATTCGTTTGATCTAGATGGTTTGATATGTTGAAATTTTCAGTAAGGATAGAGGGATGATCAAAGATGTAGGAAAAATTACTAGAATTTGAATTAAAACAGTGAAGCAGAAATGATTAAGTATTGAAGGTTTTAAACCTAGTTTCTGTAGTTGATTAGAAAATGATCGCCACAACTTCTTCTTTGGATCGAGTGCTACAGACGTTTGAGGGAGTGAAGCTTGGTCGATGATGAAGATATGGTCGGAGTTGCAGAAGTTCTGATGGTCAGGATTTCGAAGACGAGGCAGTTTCCAGGGATTGAAGATGTTCCAGTTTTGGGTTCGAGTTGGTTTAGATGCTCGATTTCGATTTCGATTGTTGATTGAAGGTGGGAGGATCGTAATAGGGTTTGTGGTTGATCGTCGACTGGTGGGGGAAGTCGTCGATGGTCGGAGTTGATGTGGTTGATCGTGCACGTGCACGCGATCGTGATGTATCTGGTGAAGTCTGGTTTTGCAGAGAAAGGCCACTCGAGTTTTCTCGAGTTTTGTTCGTGTGAGTCTCGGAGCAGTTAGGGTATCGGCTCGAAGCATTTTGAGTGGGCTCGAGTTCATAGTGTTGCCAGGTTTTAAACCCTGTATGTTTAAAAGTTTTAAACTGAATTTAATTTTGTAAAGAAATATTTAAACAGAAGTTTAAATCTGAGTTAATCTGAAATCAAATTTAAATTTGTATCTCAGATTTGAAATAAAAGAAAGTTTTTAAATTAAATTGTTTTAATAATTTTAATGGTTTAAAATGGATATTAAATGGGTAGAATTTAAAAGTAAATTGATTTAAATTCTTAAGTTCTTTATAAATTAGTATTTCTTCACCATATGATTTTAAGAGTTTGTAAATGGATTTTTAAAGTTTGTTAAGGTTAAATTTTTATTTATTTTAAATCTCATATTTAAAATGGAATTTAAAAATAAATTTGAAAGTTAAATGTTTTCAAATATGTTTTGAATGATAAATATCATTAATAAGGAAATGTTTTCTTAAGACTTAATGATTTATGATGAATTAAATTAATAAGGTAAATTAATATGGATAATTAATTTAATTTATTAAAAGATTAGGAATAATTAATTTGTAATTAAGGATTTAAATTAATTTAATTAAGGTTTAAGATTAATTAATTAGGAATAATTAATTTGTAATTAAGGATTTTAAATTAGAATATTAATTAATGATTAAGAATTAATTAATAAAGTAATTAAAGATTAATTAAGTTATGATTAACACTTAATTAATTAAATAATTAGAGATTAATTAATTGATTAATAAAGATAAATTAATTTGAAATTAATAATAATTAATCTAAGTTAATTACTTAAGAAAAGTAATTAAATAATTGTTAATGAAGGTCATTAACTTGAGATTATTTAATAAATAATTAATTTGATTAATTTTTAATTAGATTAATTAATTTAAGAATAATCCTTTATGAAATTATTTAAATATAATTACTTAATGGAAGTAATTTAGAAATTAATTACTCATTTGTAATTAATTAAGTTAATGTGATTAGTTAAGTTAATTAATTAAGTTAATTAATTTAGAATAATCAATGGATGATTTGATAAATAATTACTTAAATGTAATTAATAAGGTATATTATTTAGGGAAGTAAATAATAGATAATTACTGGAAATAATTAGTTGAAATGTGATGTATTAATGGAAGTAATTGGAGTTAATTACTTTGAATAATTAATCAAGAGATTAATTAATAAATTAATTAAGGAGTAATTAATTTAGTTAATGAAAGTAATTAAGAGTAGTTAATTACTAAAGGAGATTAATCAAGAGTGATTAATAAATGTGTTTTAATTAAAGTTTAATTACTTAATGTAATTAATTTAATTTAAGTAATTAATAATTAAGTTGTAATTAAGGATCATTAATTAATATAATTAATGATGTAATTAAGATTGATTAATTAAGTATAATTAATAAATGAAGTGATTAATTAATGTAATTAATTAAGGTTTAATATAATTAATTATAGTGATTAATTTAATTAATTATAGTTAATTAATTAATGAAGTAATTAAAGGTTAATTACTATAAGTGGTTAAGGTTAATTAATTTAAGTAATTAATTGAGAATAAATTACTTGAATGTAATCAAAAGATAATTAATCAAGATGATTAATTGAAATGAATTATTAGAGGATAATTAATTAATGGATTGTAATTAATTAATGGTTAAGTAAGAAGGATTTATAAAATGAAGTAATTAATTTAATTCAATTTAAATTAAGATGATATAAATCATTACTTATGAATGGGTGTTAGTATTGGATACTTGACTTTGATTGATATCTCTGATGAGATATATGCTGTGTGATATGGATGTTTAGTTGAATTGTGATGATAATATGGATTATCTGATAATGTTGATTATCTATTGTGAATTATCCTTCTATGTGTATAAAGATAATTTAATTGAATTGTTTTAACTTTAAAACAACTTGGCCTTAAAAGATACGCTTTGGATTTCGATGAGATCGGGATCGGGTTTCCGTATACCGGATTTCCAGGTCTGGAGACCCGAATACCACATCGATCCAAATTAACGATAGGTCGTGAATCAAGTGAAGATGAAGATTCAGAGTGCAAGGGTTATTGTCGTTAACTCTGAGGGTGATTCCAAAACGAGTGTAACGAGATAATGCCTTCGGTTTCGTTCGAACCCGGAACGAACTTGTATGGATTGAATGCTTTCAGAACATCGTCAGGTGGACGATGAGCATTCTAAGTGATGTGTTCTTTTCTAAGGTAATCGTGACCTCAAGCCTCACAAACCGGGAATGGCTAAAACAGGGGAGGTGCAGCAAGGTTAGTGGGTAGCACCCAAGTAGGACAAGGTTACCTCTGTCTAGATGTCCCTTTCTATTTCGACTTAGTGGTGCGGTTGCTGATCCCAACCGTGAGGTATCTTGTGCGGGAATTATCCAGTAAGGGATGTTCCGACCTTGTGTTGCAGGGGATTGGGAGTGATCCTCGGTACGGTGATCTAGGCCACGTACTGTGACGGGCGGTACCCCGGTAGCCCTGCCATTGTATGGAATCCAAAATCCAATAAGTGCCAACGGACTTGATTGTATAACCCACTTTGTGGCTAGTATGCTGGAATTTAATAATGTAACAATTTCAGCTATTTCATATTTATTTGAAAACCCTAGACCCTATTATAATACAATCGAATTTCCTATCAAATGTTTTGGTTAGCGTAAGGTAAAAACTTACCCATGTTTATGTGTGGGAAGTCTTACGTGATACCTTTTCTTTCAAAAGGTTTTGAAGTTAAGCAAGTTTAACCTTTTACTCACACCAGACCCATGTCTGACCCAAGTTGTTTATTTCTGTTTTATAAACTCTTGGGTACTCAAATTTTTACGAGTAGCCAAGGGATTCAGGTTAGCCTTGACGAATTGTGGAGGAGCAATGGAGCAGGAGGCTTCAGCGTTGTAGATATAGATAGTAGTTTCCGCTGTGTTGATCTTGTTTAGATCTTTGTTTTGTATTGAGATGTAATAACTAGACAGATGTTTATAACTGTCTAGTATATGATGTGTAATCTGTGTAACTCTGATAGATGTATATGATACTATGTAATAGTTATATGATATATTATATTTTGTTCCGTTTCCGCTGTGAGTATTTGTGTTGTTTTCTTTCTCTTTCTCTTCTTTTCTATTTCTCACCCCTTTCTTTCTTATTAACGATGCGACTTTCTGTGGAGAGAAAGTCGTGGTCGTTACAGCTATCATGCGTTTCCTGTGGACTGGTAGAACATCGGGAAGATATATTGCACCAACTGGGTATGCTACTGTTGAGAAGCCTATGAACAAAGGAGGCCTTGGAATTTTAAATATGAAACAGTGGAACAAGGCTGCTTTTGCTAAGCATGTTGATTCTTTGTTTAATTGCCCTGATAGTCTATGGGCTGAGTGGTCCAAAAAACATATTCTTAAATGCAGGAGAATGTGGAACATGGATAAAAGGCAAAAAATGAGCTGGACTTGGCAGAGTATGTTCAAGATCAAGGAGCTCTTTCTTCCTCTCATACAGATGAACACCAACAATGAACACAATGTTAGTTTCTGGGATGATCCATGGCTTGATAATGGTTTCATTCTCAGAAGACATCTTACTTACAATGAAATACAGCAGACTGGTGTGCATGCTAATACGAAAGTTAGTGATGTTCTCGAGCATTTTCAGGGTATTCAAACTTTTTCTTCTAATCAGAGAGTTCAAAAAGTGTGGGATAGTATAAAGAAGTTCTCCCCTCTCCCTTCTACATCTGATTTAGTTGTTTGGGGAAAGAAAAAAGGTAACTTCAAAATTAGTGATGCGTATGAATTTTTGATGCAGAACAGTGCAAAGCAAAACTGGAAATGGATGAAGAGAACTTGGAGTAGAGATAGTACCATGAGAGAGAACTTAACATTGTGGAAAATTTTGAACCGTGCTATGCTGACCAAGGCAAAGCTAGTTAGTTTAGGCAAGAATATTGACATCTATTGCACCTTCTGTTGTGCTGAACCTGAAACTATCGAGCATTTATTCTTTGAATGTCCAGAAATCAAGTATTTGTGGAATGCGGTGATGAGTAAGATGCAAAGTAAATGACCAATGGATAACAACCAAGCTGAATGGGAACGGATATACACAAAAACAGGTAACAAGCAAAAGGTAAAGAGAATTTTTGGTGTGGTGTTGAAAAGTTTCGTTTACGCGGTGTGGAGGGAACGTAACTGCAGAGTTTTTGACGCCTCAAAGGCCAAGAATGCTACCACTTTCATGCTATGGATTATGAATGAAATTTATTGTTCACTAAGGTTTCTTTTCACCTATGATCCAGGAATAGGGTAGAACTTTAATTCGTATATGTCTGTGTTTTATGTTTTTTTTTTCTTAAGTTGTGTTTTCATCAGTTGTGCTTGTAGCACCATGTTTTTTCCCCGCTTTCAATGAGCTCATGCTCATCTTGTTGTAACTTGTGTCTTGTAATCTTTGGTGCTGCAATAAAATGGTCGGGGACCATCCAACCCCGTCGGCCTTGCCAAAAAATAACGTAATTAGTTGAAATTTTGTGAAATTTTAAACGATAAAATTTTGAAATATAAATTTGATATCTGGAATGCGTTTAGTTAAACATAGCAACTGGTAAATTTTCGTCCGAAAATATGAAAGTTTATTTCGCGCGTAAATTTACTTCAATTTAATCAGTTAAAAGCATTGAAAATGAAATGTTTTCGGAACCTAAATATTTTTACATAGAAAAATTCTAAACCATCTTCTGAGCAAACGCTATTTTTCATTTTTCAAAATTCGGACATCTTTGGCTCCGTCGATCTTATTTTTCAGCGTTTTTCTTGCGTTTTCCGCCAGTAGAAAATTTCGAATTTTGATAATCAAATTAAACCACTGATATCTGTGCACCGATTTGATCTTCTCATCGTACCGATCGCTATAGTATATTCATGCCTTTGTTTCGGTGCCCGGTACACGTCGGAAAACCGGAAGAACGATTTCATATCGGTAACCACTTCTTGCCTTTTGGTTTCCTCTTACCGTTTCATTTCTCCACCGATTGAAGGCAAATGTTCATTTGCATTAAATATTTCCGCTTTTCAATAAAATCCTTGCGTTGATTCATTTTCTTGATTTCATTGTTCCTCTGTTCATTTGTTTAAAAAAAAAGAGAACTAGTCCCTTTATTTCGCATGCTCTCCCTTTGAAACTGCAGCCGCCTCTTTCCTTCGACCTATCTTCATCTCCTCTCCACCATCGGTCCACAACCAAGAGCAGTCTCTCCCTGTATTCACTCACGTAGCCTGCTGCTCCTCTCCCTTTCCCTTGGCCACGAACAGCCATGTACGCCAACCATCTCTCCACGCATGCAACACCTCGTGCTCCACCCCATCCCGCTCTTCCCCGATGCAGTTAGAGTGTATGCATATACAAAGTTAGATTTTCTATTTTACTCAGAATCGTTATTTGCTTTCTCACTCGGTCTTGTTTATCATCAAACTGAATATCTCATATATTATATTAGTTCTATGAATTTTATAATAGTGCAATTCAAAGGTATATATATATTTACAATAAACAAATTCTAAATTTTATCCATAAAATTTCTTATGGCATGCATTTGATTTTTACATTGAATTGAATGATTGTAAATTAAAATGATGATCACGTGTCTCTATGGTTGCAAACTTATGATCTATTCAATTTTAGAATTTGTTTATTGTAAACGGTAGCGTTGAGTATGTGCATCACTGTCGTTTGATATGTTGGCTGCTATTTTTTTTTTCGTTCCTCACTGTCTTGAAAACTTGCCCACACACTGCCTGTAGCCTTGAGTTAAGTGTGTCCCTGCCCTTACCTTCTAATGGGTACACGTCTTCTTGTTAGCTTTGGCTACTTACAAGTTTTAGAAAAATAATAATAATAAGAATGTCCCTGGTGTTTTTTTATTGTCCTATGCTTTGAAAAGTAATCATATAAGCAAGCATACTTGCTTTTGAGTTTTGTCCCTGCCTGCTACTAAAAGAATTATAAGTTGCCTTGACTTTCAACAGGCCTTTTTATTTGTCTTATGCCTTGAAGTATAGGCATGTATTTCTCTGTTAAGAAAGCATTTTTCTTTTAGAAAAAATATATTATGTATCATGTTGCCTTAAGAAATATAGTCATGCACTCTTATATAAATTCAATTTTGCATGTATCTGTTACCTTGACTTGTTAACCCATGTGTCCTATTGCCTTGAAGAATAGTCCCTGTCTATTACTAGATTTGTGAATTTGCCTTACCTTTGTCCATCTTTGCTAAATGTATGTACGTCTCTACCTATTACTAAATGCATGTAATTTTTTTTGATTACTGAGTCATATATATACTATATATTATATAGATATTTTGATTTCTTTTTAATTCCTAATATAGAAATATATGATGTATTGGATATGTATTATGATTTGAAATAAAATATGCAATTTACAATTGAATATTGGTTTTAAGAAAAATAATGATACAATATACTTTTCGTTTTGATTTTTATCTAGCTGGGTCTGATTAATTTATCAATTCCTCTTTATCAGCTTGTCCGTCAAACTCGGGTCCATCGTGCTTTGCTTTGAAATTCGTGCTTGGATCCGTAACTCATCACATTGTCTTTTCTATCTAGCCTCAAAAGGTGAGCACTCACTCACGATTAACGTTCTTTTATTTATTAAATTTGATTTCGATTGAAACGACAATTGAAATATGCTGCTGTTAGTTAATTACACTGTTATATATGTTATTGCCTATATCAGTTCACATGTGACATTTGACACCATTATCTGTTAATTATTTATGCAATGATAATACAGTTTGGCTGATAATTGATTGATTGTTGATGTTTATATTGGACGTTAAATTGTTAGTGTTAAATGATAAATAGTATGCAAAATTGAAATAGATATAAGATAGTTAACGATTTTAAAATTGATTTATATGTTAAATTTGATTAGTGAATATGACCCCTTTTAATTGTTAAATTAATTGACATATAGAATAGTGATAATTACACTTTGAACCATCGACGTATATTGGATTAATTGTTGTAGTATAAATTGAAATTGAATGACAAGTGAAAAACCGTAATGTAATAATCTTTAATCTACATGAAATGATAGTGTAGATTCGAGAAATAATTATATTATTTCGCACAAACAACAATGCGAATTACTACGATTATTTCGGGATTATTGATTTGATTTTTGGATTGATATTGGTTGTTGTTATTGCTTGTTTATTTACTTTGACACCATCCCAGTTATCACACTGCAAGTTCCCTTTGCTATGTTTTGATTTTGAATTAAATTGGAATCGGGTTGAAATGATAAATACCCAAATTGAACTTTGACCTAGGATAGAGAATTAAATAAAAACCCGATTGGTCAATAATTTGATTTAAAAATAAACGAAGATTTTATTTGAATAAATAATATGGTTTTGAAATGAAGTTGAAATTTGAATATTAATGAAAGGAAAATGTTAATATGTAATAATCTGAAACAAAATATTAACAGTGTAATTGATAAAAGAATGTTGTTAAATTTGAGAAATGATTGAATTAAGTTTGAAATTATAATTAAGTTTGAAATTATTAAACTTTGAAATTATTTAATAATTAAGTTTTGAATTATTTAATAATTAAATAAGATTGAATTATTTAATGATTAAATTAAATTGAATTTTTGAATAAGTGAATTTACTTCGTAAATAATTGAAATTGAGTTTTCTTTATTAATTAAGTTTTGGAAAATTATTTAAGTTAGTAAATAAGTGAAATTGAATTTCTTTAACAAGAAAAAAAAATGCGATTTATTGAAATTAATGTAAGACTTGAAATTTAAAGAATTCGATTTGATGAATTTGATTTAATTCAATTTGTAAGTTTTGATATAAGGAAGTTGAATTTAAATAATGGATTTAATGAATTGGAAATTTAATAGAAATTGTTTTGAATGGCAAATTTACTTAACGAATATTAAATGAAATCGATAAATAAATTTAAATTGATTTGAATGTTAAATTAAGTTAATTTAAATGATTTTGGAATGAAACTGATATACGAACTTGAATCAATATTTGAATGGTTTAAATATAAATTGAAATTGAATTATAAGATTTTGAAATGGAAATTTGGAAGTTTGAAACGTAAAATTTGGAAATTGTTTAGAAAGACAAATGGAAGGTTGGTTTATAAATTCTAACTGAGATTGAATTTGATTTGGTTTTGAAAAATATTAAATGACCAATCGGTGTAATAATTACGGAAGTTATTAAAGAGACCGAAATCGGTTATGGCCATACTCTCTGTCTAAACCGAAAACCACTTTAATAACTATACGCGGAGTGATGATCCAGAATGAAGTGGTTGGAATGATGTTTGTGATGACTGAAGAAAGAGAATGATAATGGGTAGCCTTGACACTTGTGTCAAATTGGAAATGACTAAAACAGGAGCCGTGCCGGGCCAATGGAGGTCAGCTACCTCAAGTGAACACACTTCTTCGAACTACTCATTACTTGTTGTCGATTGGTGCACCCTTGATTTTGGGAGTGTTGTTTCACGGTGTTGCGATCGCTGCGGCGATGCGTTCTCACCAGTCCGGATCAGGCAAATGGTAGTGTCACTACCTTGGGTATTGCCTCATGTGCCTTGTCATACTTGTATCCCGATATACGCAACCACTACGAATTTGTTTTGTACCTTTAGTATATGGATTGCCCTCTGGTGACTTCCGGTTTTGGGGAAACTACGGTCTTGTATATGCTCTTGGGAATAAAAATGTGTTAAGGGGAATAATGGTAACACCTTAACACTATTTTGATATCTTATATTACTGATAGGCATTATCTACTTAGCGTACATTACTACCTAGTAGATAGTTTAACGGATCCTTAAAGGATGGTTATTCCAAACATCCTTTGAGTTATTTGTATTTCAATTGCTATTTCACTTGAGTTGGATTTATTGATATAAGAATGTTAATCCTGACTCGAGTGTTTTGTGTTTTGCTTTACGCTCGGGTCAGACTGAGTGTACCAGTATTCGAGACTCACCTTTGAAGTTGGAGCTTTGCTTGAAGATCCAGCCATCTATTCTGCTTTCAATATTCGATGATTCCAGTAATGTATTCTGATTTGTATCTGATGTATCGTGTTACTCTTCCGTTGTATCTGATTTAACTCTGATGTATCGTATTACTCTTCTGTTGTAAACTCTGATGTATTTTATATATTCATATAGTAGCTTCATGAACTACTATCTCTTTTATTTCCGCTGCAATTATTACTCTGTGTCTGTGATCTGTGATTATTTATTTACTGTATATGTTCAGTTTTGCAAAATTTAAATTAACAACGCGGTATTTTGAGCAATTCAACTTCGGCATGAGTGTCTACCTATACACTTATAATGGTTGCGAATGGTCCAAAATATTGGGTCGTTACAGTTGGTATCAGAGCTTTGGTAGCTCAAGGCAAAACTCAGCATATAGGGTAAATGTATTTACAGAATCACACTCATTCGAGTTTCAATCTCTTCTTTTGACCCAATTCCTTTGAATTTTTGGAACGTTCCCCTCGGTTCCGAAATTCATTCATGTCCTTCACTATTCGTCTTCTTTCAATTCTGGAGCACCCCATAACTCCATTTTGAATGATATCTATAATAGATCGGCGGTCTCGCCAATCTTCGAACGATTCGTAAAGGAGCAAAACTCCTTTATAATAGGAATTGATTTACCGGAGATTTCTGTATCCGCGGTTTACGATGCTATCTATTTCAGGCTATACATGAATTCTATCTCTTGAGATCGAGTGTTGATTTACCTCGGAATTCAGCATCGATCTTATTCTTGAAGTTACGGACGACCCGGTTAAGGTTGCCCGTGAATTAAATAAACTCCTCCATCTCCCGATTGTGGTAATCGAATTATCTTATCTTCTGTTTCAAACTTATTTTCGAATCAAAATTATCTTGATTTAAGTCCATCAAAATTTGAATCTCTATCCTTGCTTTGAAATCCATTCTTGTATCGTCAAGCGAGGAAGTATATCTGTAAATTATATTTCAAATGTTTTAAAATATATATCGTGTTGTTTGAGTTGTTGATGTTGATTTGGATTTTCGATCGATTCGTCTGATCAACGCTATCGATAGGATTTCCAAAACACTTGAGCAGAGCAAACTGACACAATAGTATTTTCAAATTTGGTAAATAAAATAAAAGTTTTGTATGATTATATTATATATAAGTATAAACTTTTCAGAAATTAAATTGTTAATAAATTTGTTGTCAAAAATGATAATATTTGATTTTCATTTATTGTTTTGTAAACCATAGACTATTTCAATATGATAAATAATTGAAGTATAGAACATAGTTTAAATTTTAATTAGGAATTGAAATGGATTTAAACTAGAATTTGAGAATTTAATTTCCGGTGATTTCCAACTTTGGGTTGAAATTTTAAAATGCATATTATATAAAAGTATTTTCGAATTGAAATCGTTTTCAAAGAATTTTTAAAAAATGTTTAAATCAGTGCTCTTCCCTTTGTCGCTGGAAAATAATTTCGGTGATGGCGGCCGCATCATCGATATTCATTTTCGAGTTTCGAAGTGGAGATACTATTCTGTAGCCTTGCTACGGTTTTGGTTTGAAAATATTTTGATTTGAATTTCTTCAGTATATTTGATTTACATATATATAGGTATCTTATTTTAAAATTTAATTTGATTTGATATAAATATATAGATATATCTCTAAATTGTTTGAAGTAAATCGGAGATTTAAATTCTTAAATTTTAGGTTAAAGATGATTTAAATTATAAACCGAAGTCAAAATTCTTGGATAAATATTTAACTTGAAATAACTGGTTTGTAAAAAATTTATTTGTATAATACTCAATTTCATTTCAACATAACTTACCTAAATTATTCAGAAGTTAAAAAGGTAATTGGATAATGTACAATAAAAAAATGTCTTTATAAAAAAAAATTGAGTGTTTATAATTAATGTTATACACTAAATTTTGATTATAAAGATGTTAATAGAGTTAGATAGGATAATAAGTAATTGAATAATAGATGAGACAAATAAATTTGTTTTGAAAGAATTAATAAATTGAAATTTGATCAACTTATGAAAATACCTTGAATTTAAAAGAAATTAATAGATGTAAATTAATTTAAATCGAAACTTTTATGGTTTAAATTAATTTATATGGGAAATATATGTGATTAGATATGTTAAGTAGAATAAATTTAACAGTAATTTGGAATTAAGAAGAATTTAAAATTGTTGAAGAAATATGATTATAATAAAAGACTATTCAAATTTATGGTTTTAGAAATTGTAGATTTAAGAAAATGGGATAATAAGATAATGAATTTAGAAATAGTTGAGATTGATTTTTAGTGAAATCAAATGGATTAAACCAATTATTGAATATCAATTAATTTAAATTTGAATTTATATGGTTTAAATTAATTGTTATTTTGTATTTCAAATCTATTTTTCTTTCTGGTTGTTTCTATTCTCCTACCTCGTTCCTTTTCGGGGATGAAAAGTTTTGAGTGGGGGAGAGTGTAACGACCCGTAAATTTCAACTGTTTAATAACGTAATTGTGAATACAAAAAGTAAATGTCCGCTCATGTCCGCTTCCCCAGTACGTCCCATTGCCCCTACTGTATCGTCCTTCTCCACCGACAACTCTGACTTTCCACCATGTCTTTCTGTCCTTCCCTCCGCTTCTTCTCTTTCGCCACCTATCTATCATGTCACGTCCACCTTGTTATCCTCTCCTGTCAGTAAACCATCCCCAGTTCCATCTCAGCTTCCATCAGTCCTTCCTCCGCCCCTTCTCCCTGTCCAACGCGCTCCGCTGACGCCACCTGCTCTCTTCTCTGACCTACCTTCTTGCCTTTCAGCTCAACCTTCTTCTTTTCCGCCAGTTTTTAATCTTGTCACGTCCACCACTATGGCTTCCTCTCCTGTCAGTGATCCACCCCCTGAGCGTTTGAACTCTTCACCTATAGCTTCTTTACCTCCTGACCCTCCACCGCTCCTCAACCCTGATCAATACCCCACCAAGCTACCTTCTTCTGTTTCGATGTCAAAACAATCTCTTCCTCCTTCCCCCAGTCAAGGTGAACGAAAATGGACTTCCTTGTTTAAGCACAAGCCCAGAAATGCTGGGAAGTACATTCCCGTTGACCTTATTCATGTTTATGAAGAAGATGTTCTTGTGTCGCCGCAACTCGTTCTGGATGCTGGTGCAGAGATTTGGAATGACACACTTGTTGGATTCTTCCTGGACAAGCCTTTATCCTATACTGCTGTGATTCAGAAACTCAAAATCAACTGGAAGCTTAAAGGCTCTGTTAGAGTCAAATCAGATGGTACTGTCTTCCTTTTTAATTTTTCTTGTGATGAAGACAGACTCAAAGTACTTCAGGGTGACCCCATTATAATGAACAACAAGATGTTCATAGTTAAACCATACGATGTAGCTGTTAGTAACATTACTGGCTCAGTTACCTCAGTACCAGTTTGGGTCCATCTATATAATCTTCCAATATTTGCATGGTCGCCTCTGGGAATCAATTGGTTGTGTAGTCATCTAGGAAGAATGCTGTGCATGGATGAATCTACTGAGAAACATAACAGGTTGAGCTACGAAAAGTGCTTAATTGAAGTGAAACCAGACAAGGAGCTTGTAAATGAATTTAAAGTTAAATTGGTGGAGGGTGGTTTTCAAAAATATATGTAGAGTATCAATGGAGACCAGACATATGTGTTGAGTGCAAGAGATTTGGTCACACAAATGAAAAATGTGAGGAAGAGAGTATGAATACAACTGACAAAGAAAATGATGCAAGCAAGTATGAAGCAAAAGAAAACAAAGTTAATTCTGCAGGACATGTTCAGACAAATAAACGAATTAAACCCTATCAGATACAAGTAACAAGGAAATGGCAACGTGTAGGTAAAAAGAAAATTGTCTCAGTAGCGAATGAAAGGATCAGCGAGCAGAAAAGAGGTAACAATCAAGAAGTTATATATGACAAAGATAGAGACAATGATTATGAAGAAAAGAAAGATGAGGAGGGAGAATGTCATGAGATGGGAGATGTTAATAATGAAAAGAAAGATGATAAAGGAGAATGTCAAGAGATAGGAGAAAAAATTGAAGGAATTAAAAAAACAAACAAATGGTAACAAAGCACACACAGAAAAAGTCAATATACAAACTGTTGAAGAAAAAGCAAGCAAAGAAACAGAGATAAATGAAGGTATAACTGAAGAAGTGTTGCCTGATAAACTTATGATGTCCAACAGATTTGAAGCTTTGATTGGTTTGGAGGAATCAGAGCTACTAATAAACATGCCTGAAGCAAGTAAAAACAATAGAGGAACTATGGAAAGCGATTGGGTCAATGCAACAAACATAGAATAAAGCAACATAAAACATAAGAAACAAAGCAACAAAACAGCAAGTCCATCTGGGGCAGATCGTTTTGAACAAGTGCAACAAAACGATTACAACAATATTGGGAAAACAAAGCTCAATGAAACAAAAGCAGAAAGTACGAAAGAACATGATGAAGAAAAGAGCAGCAGTGGTAGAAGAGGCAGCAGAAGCAGTAGCAAGAGCAATAAATTCAAAAGAGTAGCTGACGCAGATGCTGATATACACAAGCACAAAACTGAATGCACAGCTAAACCAATCTATTCCCCAAACAAAGACAGAGAACAAAATGCATCATCTCCATCAACTTATGCCAAAATCAAACCTCCATTAGCCTACAAACCTCCTCCCAATTCGTCCCCTCTCGATTCTCCTACATTGCAACACACCCCTCCACCAACCCTCACTCGCAACCAAATGACCTCCACCACAATGGATAATGAAACTGCTAGCAAAGATAATACCCCCCTTTCGGCAACATTTCCAAATTACTTGTCCTCAACACATGCGGTAACGAGGAGGATGAAAATAGAATATCTTAATTCTAGAATACTCCAATGATGTCACACATTGGAATTTGGAACATAAGAGGGGCACACCATGTTATCAAACAAGACCAATGTAAACAACTCATTACTACTCACCAATTATCGGTATTGGCGACTCTTGAAACCAAGCTTAACCTTCCTTTAACGATTAAGGCGGTTGAATATATTAATCCAAATTGGAAACTTATTCACAACCACAACGAATCACCCTATGGAAGAATCTTAATTCTTTTCAATCCCATGAAGTATCAGATTACTCCCATTCTCTCCTCTCCTCAATTTATTCACTATTATGCCCAAGACCTCACTGACAGTACTCCACTGTATATCACCTTTATATATGCTTCTAACTCTGTTGTTAATAGATCATCGCTGTTAACTCTCATCCCATCTCTAAGGCAGTCCTCCCACCCCTGGATTATACTAGGGGATTTCAACTGCTGTCATTCTATCTCTGATAGAGTAGGAGGAAACCCTCTGTCCCTGAGCGAAATTCATCCACTCAGTAGTGCTTTACATGATGCTGAACTTGTATCTATAAAATCTGTTGGTATGCAATTCTCTTGGAATAACAAAAGGAAGCAAGGCAGGAGAACTTTTTCCAGAATTGATCATTCCTTTGCTAATCAAAATGCCCTAACCAAATGGCCCACCATATACAACCTTCTCCCCCCTCCACTTCTATCTGACCACTCCCCTCAAATTATTCATCTTCGTGAAGCGGACGTGAAAGGAAAATCAAATTTTAAATTTTTTAACAGTTGGGTTTCTGAACCTGACTTTAAACCCACTGTCCAAGCTGCTTGGAACATAAACATAAATGGTAATCATCTTTTTATTTTGCAGGAAAAAATAAGAGAAATGAAAGACGTTCTGAAGATATGGGCATCAAAAAAATTTGGCAAAGGCGATAAACTGAGTAGTAGTATTCTGGTAAAGCTTGTTGAGGTCCAGAAGGCTATGCTAAATAATGTTCTGGATGATAGCCTGTCTTCTACTGAAACAACTTTGTCTCAACAGTACTATAATTCACTTGTTCTTGAAAGTGACATGATTAGGCAAAAAGCGAGAATTAAATTGTGGGAAAAAGGGGATAGAAACAATGCTTACTTTCACAGCAGTCTTAAGAACAGGCAGAGGAGGGACAACATTGTCACTATCTATGACATGCATGATGTTTTGCAAACTACTTCTGTTGGAATTGAGGAAGCTTTTGAGCAACATTTCATGAGTATTTATGGCAACACAAACAACTTCGTTCCTAAGATTGATGACATCCCTTATGATATATTACCAAGACTTGATGAGGTTGAATTCAACTTACTGTGCTCTGAAGTAACCAATGATGAAATTGAAAAAGCTATGTTCTCTCTTAATTCTAATTCATGCGGTGGTCCCGATGGGCTGAATGCTTATTTTTATACTACATGCTGGTTAATAGTTTCTGAAGATGTATGCAATGCCATATCTCTTTTCTTCAAAAAGGGTAAACTATATAGGTCATTCAATTATACCAATATTGCTTTAATCCCGAAGCATAAAAATGCATATCATGTTAAAGATTTTCGTCCTATATCCTGTTGCAACACAATATATAAATGCATCTCCAAAGTCATTGCTACTAGACTCAAGAATGTTCTCCCTACTATTGTTTCCAGCAACCAAGCTGCTTTTTTACCTGGTAGAAATATTCTAGACCACATCCTGCTTGCGCATGAGCTTATTAAGGGTTATAAAAGCAAAAATTCCCCACCTAAAGCAATGATGAAGCTCGACATTATGAAGGCGTTTGATATGTTATAGTGGGATAGTATTGTACGCATCATGGGGTATATGAATTTCCCTCCTCATATTATAGCATGGATCTTTGAGTGCATCTCTTCTCCAACATATTCAATCAACGTCAACGGAACTGCCAAAGGATTTTTCAAAAGTAGGCAGGGAATAAGACAGGGAGACCCACTGTCAGCATACATATTCATTCTTGTCATGGAATTACTTACCAGGTTGATAAACAAAGCAATCCAACAAGGGAAAATCAAATTGCATCCAACATGTAAGGACCCGCTTATCTCTGCGTTGTTGTTTACTGATGACTTGATTCTGTTTTGCTCTCTGGATACTGAAACCGTCAAAAACATAATGATAACCCTCGATCTTTTTTATTCTATGACGGGGTTAAAGGTAAATATTCAAAAGTCTAACATCACTCTTGCTGGTGTTAGTTTAGCTCAGGCAAATCTAATAACTCAAATGACTGGTCTTCCCCATAACCAAACGACTGTTTCCTACCTTGGTCTGCCCCTTACTACGTCTAAAATCACAACTAATCACTGTCTTCCGATGTATGAGAAGATCATTGCTAAACTGAATTGTTGGACCACTCGAAATCTTAGTCAAGCTGGTAGATTAACTTTGATTAAGTCTGTTACCTTTGCCATGCAAGTGTATTGGGCCAGAGCTTATATTCTCCCAACCAAATTAATTAATATGATTAGAACTGCTATCATGCGTTTCCTGTGGACTGGTAGAACATCGGGAAGATATATTGCACCAACTGGGTATGCTACTGTTGAGAAGCCTATGAACAAAGGAGGCCTTGGAATTATAAATATGAAACAGTGGAACAAGGCTGCTTTTGCTAAGCATGTTGATTCTTTGTTTAATTGCCCTGATAGTCTATGGGCTGAGTGGTCCAAAAAACATATTCTTAAATGCAGGAGAATGTGGAACATGGATAAAAGGCAAAAAATTAGCTGGACTTGGCAGAGTATGTTCAAGATCAAGGAGCTCTTTCTTCCTCTCATACAGATGAACACCAACAATGAACACAATGTTAGTTTCTGGGATGATCCATGGCTTGATAATGGTTTCATTCTCAGAAGACATCTTACTTACAATGAAATACAGCAGACCGGTGTGCATGCTAATACGAAAGTTAGTGATGTTCTCGAGCATTTTCAGGGTATTCAAACTTTTTCTTCTAATCAGAGAGTTCAAAAAGTGTGGGATAGTATAAAGAAGTTCTCCCCTCTCCCTTCTACATCTGATTTAGTTGTTTGGGGAAAGAAAAAAGGTAACTTCAAAATTAGTGATGCGTATGAATTTTTGATGCAGAACAGTGCAAAGCAAAACTGGAAATGGATGAAGAGAACTTGGAGTAGAGATAGCACCATGAGAGAGAACTTAACATTGTGGAAAATTTTGAACCGTGCTATGCTGACCAAGGCAAAGCTAGTTAGTTTAGGCAAGAATATTGACATCTATTGCACCTTCTGTTGTGCTGAACCTGAAACTATCGAGCATTTATTCTTTGAATGTCCAGAAATCAAGTATTTGTGGAATGCGGTGATGAGTAAGATGCAAAGTAAACGACCAATGGATAACAACCAAGCTGAATGGGAACGGATATACACAAAAACAGGTAACAAGCAAAAGGTAAAGAGAATTTTTGGTGTGGCGTTGAAAAGTTTCGTTTACGCGGTGTGGAGGGAACATAACTGCAGAGTTGTTGACGCCTCAAAGGCCAAGAATGCTACCACTTTCATGCTATGGATTATGAATGAAATTTATTGTTCACTAAGGTTTCTTTTCACCTATGATCCAGGAATAGGGTAGAACTTTAATTCGTATATGTCTGTGTTTTATGTTTTTTTTTCTTAAGTTGTGTTTTCATCAGTTGTGCTTGTAGCACCATGTTTTTTCCCCGCTTTCAATGAGCTCATGCTCATCTTGTTGTAACTTGTGTCTTGTAATCTTTGGTGCTGCAATAAAATGGTCAGGGACCATCCAACCCCGTCGGCCTTGCCAAAAAATAACGTAATTAGTTGAAATTTTGTGAAATTTTAAACGATAAAATTTTGAAATATAAATTTGATATCTGGAATGCGTTTAGTTAAACATAGCAACTGGTAAATTTTCGTCCGAAAATATGAAAGTTTATTTCGCGCGTAAATTTACTTCAATTTAATCAGTTAAAAAGCGTTGAAAATGAAATGTTTTCGGAACCTAAATATTTTTACATAGAAAAATTCTAAACCATCTTCTGAGCAAACGCTATTTTTCGTTTTTCAAAATTCGGACATCGTTGGCTCCGTCGATCTTATTTTTCAGCGTTTTCTTGCGTTTTCCGCCAGTAGAAAATTTCGAATTTTGATAATCAAATTAAACCACTGATATCTGTGCACCGTTTTGATCTTCTCATCGTACCGATCGCTATAGTATATTCATGCCTTTGTTTCGGTGCCCGGTACACGTCGGAAAACCGGAAGAACGATTTCATATCGGTAACCACTTCTTGCCTTTTGGTTTCCTCTTACCGTTTCATTTCTCCACCGATTGAAGGCAAATGTTCATTTGCATTAAATATTTCCGCTTTTCAATAAAATCCTTGCGTTGATTCATTTTCTTGATTTCATTGTTCCTCTGTTCATTTGTTTAAAAAAGAAGAGAACTAGTCCCTTTATTTCGCATGCTCTCCCTTTGAAACTGTAGCCGCCTCTTTCCTTCGACCTATCTTCATCTCCTCTCCACCATCGGACCACAACCAAGAGCAGCCTCTCCCTGTATTCACTCACGTAGCCTGCTGCTCCTCTCCCTTTCCCCTGGCCACGAACAGCCATGTACGCCGACCATCTCTCCACGCATGCAACACCTCGTGCTCCACCCCATCCCGCTCTTCCCCGATGCAGTTAGAGTGTATGCATATACAAAGTTAGATTTTCTATTTTACTCAGAATCGTTATTTGCTTTCTCACTCGGTCTTGTTTATCATCAAAATGAATATCTCATATATTATATTAGTTCTATGAATTTTATAATAGTGCAATTCAAAGGTATATAAATATTTACAATAAACAAATTCTAAATTTTATCCATAAAATATCTTATGGCATGCATTTGATTTTTACATTGAATTGAATGATTGTAAATTAAAATGATGATCACGTGTCTCTATGGTTGCAAACTTATGATCTATTCAATTTTAGAATTTGTTTATTGTAAAGGGTAGCGTTGAGTATGTGCATCACTGTCGTTTGATATGTTGGCTGCTATTTTTTTTTCGTTCCTCACTGTCTTGAAAACTTGCCCACACAATGCCTGTAGCCTTGAGTTAAGTGTGTCCCTGCCCTTACCTTCTAATGGGTACACGTATTCTTGTTAGCTTTGGCTACTTACAAGTTTTAGAAAAATAATAATAATAAGAATGTCCTTGGTGTTTTTTTTATTGTCCTATGCTTTGAAAAGTAATCATATAAGCAAGCATACTTGCTTTTGAGTTTTGTCCCTGCCTGCTACTAAAAGAATTATAAGTTGCCTTGACATTCAACAGGCCTTTTTATTTGTCTTATGCCTTGAAGTATAGGCATGTATTTCTCTGTTAAGAAAGCATTTTTCTTTTAGAAAAAAAATATTATGTATCATGTTGCCTTAAGAAATATAGTCATGCACTCTTATATAAATTCAATTTTGCATGTATCTGCTACCTTGACTTGTTAACCCATGTGTCCTATTGCCTTGAAGAATAGTCCCTGTCTATTACTAGATTTATGAATTTGCCTTACCTTTGTCCATCTTTGCTAAATGTATGTACGTCTCTACCTATTACTAAATGCATGTAATTTTTTTTTTGATTATTGAGTCATATATATACTATATATTATATAGATATTTTGATTTCTTTTTAATTCCTAATATAGAAATATATGATGTATTGGATATGTATTATGATTTGAAATAAAATATGCAATTTACAATTGAATATTGGTTTTAAGAAAAATAATGATACAATATACTTTTCGTTTTGATTTTTATCTAGTTGGGTCTGATTAATTTATCAATTCCTCTTTATCAGCTTGTCCGTCAAACTCGGGCCCATCGTGCTTTGCTTTGAAATTCGTGCTTGGATCCGTAACTCATCACATTGTCTTTTCTATCTAGCCTCAAAAGGTGAGCACTCACTCACGATTAACGTTCTTTTATTTATTAAATTTGATTTCGATTGAAACGACAATTGAAATATGCGGCTGTTAGTTAATTACACTGTTATATATGTTATTGCTTATATCAGTTCACATGTGACATTTGACACCATTATCTGTTAATTATTTATGCAATGATAATACAGTTTGGCTGATAATTGATTGATTGTTGATGTTTATATTGGACGTTAAATTGTTAGTGTTAAATGATAAATAGTATGCAAAATTGAAATGGATATAAGATAGTTAACGATTTTAAAACTGATTTATATGCTAAATTTGATTAGTGAATATGACCCCTTTTAATTGTTAAATTAATTGACATATAGAATAGTGATAATTACACTTTGAACCATCGACGTATATTGGATTAATTGTTGTAGTATAAATTGAAATTGAATGACAAGTGAAAAACCGTAATGTAATAATCTTTAAGCTACATGAAATGATAGTGTAGATTCGAGAAATAATTATATTATTTCGCACAAACAACAATGCGAATTAATACGATTATTTCGGGATTATTGATTTGATTTTTGGATTGATATTGGTTGTTGTTATTGCTTGTTTATTTACTTTGACACCATCCCAGTTATCACACTGCAAGTTCCCTTTGCTATGTTTTGATTTTGAATTAAATTGGAATCGGGTTGAAATGATAAATACCCGAATTGAACTTTGACCTAGGATAGAGAATTAAATAAAAACCCGATTGGTCAATAATTTGATTTAAAAATAAACGAAGATTTTATTTGAATAAATAATATGGTTTTGAAATGAAGTTGAAATTTGAAATTTAATGAAAGGAAAATGTTAATATGTAATAATCTGAAACAAAATATTAACAGTGTAATTGATAAAAGAATGTTGTTAAATTTGAGAAATGATTGAATTAAGTTTGAAATTATAATTAAGTTTGAAATTATTAAACTTTGAAATTATTTAATAATTAAGTTTTGAATTATTTAATAATTAAATAAGATTGAATTATTTAATGATTAAATTAAATTGAATTTTTGAATAAGTGAATTTACTTCGTAAATAATTGAAATTGAGTTTTCTTTATTAATTAAGTTTTGGAAAATTATTTAAGTAAGTAAATAAGTGAAATTGAATTTCTTTAACAAGAAAAAAAAATGCGATTTATTGAAATTAATGTAAGACTTGAAATTTAAAGAATTCGATTTGATGAATTTAATTTAATTCAATTTGTAAGTTTTGATATAAGGAAGTTGAATTTAAATAATGGATTTAATGAATTGGAAATTTAATAGAAATTGTTTTGAATGGCAAATTTACTTAACGAATATTAAATGAAATCGATAAATAAATTTAAATTGATTTGAATGTTAAATTAAGTTAATTTAAATGATTTCGGAATGAAACTGATATACGAACTTGAATCAATATTTGAATGGTTTAAATATAAATTGAAATTGAATTATAAGATTTTGAAATGGAAATTTGGAAGTTTGAAACGTAAAATTTGGAAATTGTTTAGAAAGACAAATGGAAGGTTGGTTTATAAATTCTAACTGAGATTGAATTTGATTTGGTTTTGAAATATATTAAATGACCAATCGGTGTAATAATTACGGAAGTTATTAAAGAGACCGGAATCGGTTATGGCCATACTCTCTGTCTAAACCGAAAACCACTTTAATAACTATACGCGGAGTGATGATCCAGAATGAAGTGGTTGGAATGATGTTCGTGATGACTGAAGAAAGAGAATGATAATGGATAGCCTTGACAGTTGTGTCAAATTGGAAATGACTAAAACAGGAGCCGTGCCGGGCCAATGGAGGTCAGCTACCTCAAGTGAACACACTTCTTCGAACTACTCATTACTTGTTGTCGATTGGTGCACCCTTGATTTTGGGAGTGTTGTTTCACGGTGTTGCGATCGCTGCGGCGATGCGTTCTCACCAGTTCGGATCAGGAAAACGGTAGTGTCACTACCTTGGGTATTGCCTCATGTGCCTTGTCATACTTGTATCCCGATATACGCGACCCCTACGAATTTGTTTTGTACCTTTAGTATATATGGATTGCCCTCTGGTGACTTCCGGTATTGGGGAAACTACGGTCTTGTATATGCTCTTGGGAATAAAAATATGTTAAGGGGAATAATGGTAACGCCTTAACACTATTTTGATATCTTATATTACCGATAGGCATTATCAACTTAGCGTACATTACTACCTAGTAGATAGTTTAACGGATCCTTAAAGGATGGTTATTCCAAACATCCTTTGAGTTATTTGTATTTCAATTGCTATTTCACTTGAGTTGGATTTATTGATATAAGAATGTTAATCCTGACTTGAGTGTTTTGTGTTTTTCTTTACGCTTGGGTCAGACTGAGTGTACCAGTATTCGAGACTCACCTTTGAAGTTGGAGCTTTGCTTGAAGATCCAGCCATCTATTCTGCTTTCAGTATTCGATGATTCCAGTAATGTATTCTGATTTGTATCTGATGTATCGTGTTACTCTTCCGTTGTATCTGATTTAACTCTGATGTATCGTATTACTCTTCTGTTGTAAACTCTGATGTATTTTATATATTCATATAGTAGCTTCATGAACTACTATCTCTTTTATTTCCGCTGCAATTATTACTCTGTGTCTGTGATCTGTGATTATTTATTTACTGTATATGTTCAGTTTTGCCAAATTGAAATTAACAACGTGGTATTTTGAGCAATTCAACTCCGGCATGAGTGTCTACCTATACACTTATAATGGATGCGAATGGTCCAAAATATCGGGTCGTTACAACTAGGATACTAGTAGTTGCGTGATCCGGACTGATGTTGGGCATAGCAGCTACTACCCCAACACCGCGAAACAACACTCCCAAAATCGAGGGGTGCACCCAAATCGAATCACAAAAGCAATAGACATGGTAACGAAGAAGTGTGTCCGCTAGAGGTGGCGAACCTCAATGGCCCGGCGCGGCTCCTGTTTTAGTCATGTCAGGGGTCATCCAATATCGTTCTCTTTCTTCAGTCAACGCGTTCATCAAACCATCCACTTCATTCTGGATCAACACTCCGCGTATAATAGTTATTAAAGCGGTTTTCGGTATCGATAGAGAGTATGTCCATATCTGATCCCGGACTCTTCAATAACTACGTAATTATTACACCGATGGCTCTTTTACATTTTCAAAATCAATTCATAATTGATTATCAAAAATATCATATTCGCTTCAAAAATCAAAGCCATTTCAAAGTCATCATATCTACTCAAAATATACGATTTCATTTCAAAATCATTTTCGCCTCAATATCTCATTTCAATTTCAAAATAGTCATATCTACTCAAAATATACGATTTCATTTCAAAAATCATTTTCGCCTCAATATCTCATTTCAATTTCAAAATCGTCATATCTACTCAAAATATACGATTTCATTTCAAAAATCATTTTCGCCTCAATATCTCATTTCGATTTCAAAATCATTTTCGCCTCAATATCTCATTTCGATTTCAAAATCATTTTTCGCCTCAAATTCTACAAAACGATTCACATAAACTCGAATTCCAAAAGTTAAAATTTAATCAAATCTCAAATCATCAATTTCAACTCGATTCAGCTTCTCAATAAACCATTTCAAATTATCAATTTCAAATACATATTTGAACCACAAAATAAACAATTTCACTTCCAATATATTTCGAAACTTTAAATATTTCACATTTCAAAACAGTTCATATATTTATATAAGAATATAAGATTCGCTTTAAAACCATTTCGTATTCAAATTAGAATATACTTCAATTTAAACATCCGTATTAAGTAGTTTACTTAATCTCTGGAACAATTCCAATTCAATAAACTTAGATTAACATTCGGATTTCAAGAATTCATTTAAGTATTACATTCCAAATCGATTTCAGTTCAAATCCTATTCAAATCAATTTTATCTCCAAATTTAATTCAATAGTTTCGATTTAGTCCAATTCACAAATTTCTTTGAATTTCAATTAAATTCCAAATTAATTAAATCTCAATTTCAAATTAATTTTCAATTCCAAACTCAAACTTGAAATATCATTTCATATAAATTTTCTTAGAAATATTCAGAGTTCGATTAAAAGTCCAATCTTTTAAAACAAATCAACTTTCGAAAATTCATGCCGTATTTCATTTTTCTTAAAAATCTAAACCAAAGAATAATTAAACAATTCCATTTACCAAGTTTAAATTCCAACATCTCGAGCTTCAATTTAAAATAATTCAATTTCCATAAATTGGATTTTTTCATAACTTTTAATTCAAATCATTTAGATAAATTTCAAATCAACGATTTTAAAATTATTAATTTAACCAATCCGGTGTCCATATGTAATTTTCTATCCTATGGCCAAGTGATTATTTATTTCAATTACATGTCAGGGATGAATATATATTACTTAAACCAATCACAGTGTCATATGCATGTATAACAGGATATATATATAAGCAAATAAACATCCAAACATTTAAATATCAACCAATAGCATCCATCGAAATAAATCATCCAATAGTCAATACAATTCACGGCAATTTCATAGTTATCAATATCGGGAAATTTGATTTCGATTAAATCCTAATTTCAATTTACTGTCAATTTAATTTTTCAACGGTGAATTCACATGACAATCTATATGACAATTAAATTTTTATCAGACAACGACAAATAAATTCATATCACTTCATAATGTCAAATTTAACTACCATAAAGATATTCAGTACGTTGTGAGCGTTATAAAACACTCACCTTGAGTTTCGATTTTTAAATCAAATCAAACAACGTTCGATTTAACCTAAAATTTTAACGAGCTCCAAATGTCTTCGGATCTAAACTGCAGCGTAGCTCTCGTCGCTGCGATTCCAACGTCGCCAGTTTCGCAAAATTCCGACCTCGCATGGATGAGATATGATATTTTAAAGTTTGAATACAAATTAAATAAACAATTTCTTTTTTTTTACCAAAACAAATCACGGCCGTTCGTTCCAGATCCAAAGCCCATAGCCCTTCTTCTCCAATCGCGACCTACAGGGAAAAACGAACCCACACACGCAACAACCGCCTTTCTTCCATACGCACGCAACTAGGAGCGACCGGACGTTGATCAGGGGCTGCCATCGCGTGCGCCTCTCCTTGCTCCACCTCCGCGCCAAGTTTTGCCACCCCATTCGCCACCGTTTGCACGCAAACCAAGAAAAACCGTACACGCTTCCAAGTCAGATCTGGGCGAATCCGTGACGTAAAAACATAGATCAACCGTATGGATTTGGAGAGCTCGCCGAGATCTACAACTTTGCTTTTGGATTTTTTTTGATTTCGTTGAACGGATTGAGAGATATTAAGGAAAGAAGTTCGAGCGATTCTGGCCATTGAATAGGTGGCGGCCATGAGATAGAATTAGGGTTTTTGGATTAAAATGACAGTAAAACTGTCTTGGTTTGTGTGTGTATTTATATAGGTAGGTCCAAAGTCGTCCGAACTCCACTCGAGACATGCCGCCAGACGTTTATAAGGTTTTACCCCCGTTCCGGACGCAATGGAACTTGTCCCAAGGCCTAATTCAATCGTATGTGGAAGATAGCTTTTTGAAGTCGATTATTTTAATTAACGACGTTAAATTTCTACGCGTTTCAAGCTCGCACGACCAAACGACAAGTCCGATTGCTATGAAAATTGAAACCTTACAATAATTCACTGTTACGGATCCGATGAAACTGGTTTCGTCGAAATCTGAGACAGTTGTAAAAATGGCTATTTCTACAGTCTAATTTCAATATAAAATTCCCAATTTTAAATTATTAACTTTTAAATCAAATTTCAATTGTTCACGAATTTCATTTTTAATTTCACAGTAATTAACAATCTTTTACAATGCGGTTTTCCATTATAAATCCAGTATAAAAGATTACATTAGATTCAGCGTTCAATTATATTGTAATTCAAATTCAAGTTATTTAATTCCAATTGAATTCTTTTATTTCGATTTACACTTTCATTATTGAATCAACCATTTACTTATACATTATTATCAATAGTTTATAATTTATTTACTTTCATTTTCTTTAGCTACCATCTTATTTAAATTCATAGTAATATTAAATTACATTCATTTACGTTGATTTTCATATTCTAACTTCAATATTAAATGTACATTTTATTTATTTCATTGTTTACAATCAAATTCGATTCAATTCAATTACTTGTTACATTCAAATTTAAATCTTTACTTACGTTCAATTACAAGTTAACATCTTTATCAAATTACAGTTTCAATTATTATCTGATTTCAATCAACTGTAATATTAAGTTACATTTATTTATATTAGTTTCAAGAACATAAACTTCCACTATTAAATCTACCATTTTATTTATTCTTTGTTTACAATCATAACCAATTTGGTTTACAATCAAACTCAATTAATTACTTACATTCAATACAAGTTAACATCCATATTAATTTACAAATAAGTTATTTCAGAATTAATTTTTTTTATTTTAACTTGTAAATCACATTTAACAACACAAAATTTTATTTCCTTCGGATTTTTATCCAAATTTTTATTTTAATTCGTATTTTTAAAGTGTTAAAAATATGGGTCGTTACAGGAATGATTTTAATTGGTTTCAAAACTATGTTCCACAAAATTTTGCTTGAACCCAACGCTTTCAAAAGGTTTGTTTTAAGTAAAGGACTCTAAAGCTTTCGAAAGTTAACTAATAAAGGTTTCAAAGGGGTGATTCCCCAATGTTTTCGAAAGGTTTTCCTTTAGTGTTCGAACGGAACGTTTCCAATGTTTTCGAAAGGCAAGTGGGAAATGTTTTGAAAAGAGGATTTCTAAGGTTTTGTAAGCTTTCGAAAGGACACTTCCAATGGTTTCGAAAGGTCTATTATAAACGATTTTGAAAGGTATGTTTTTCTCTTTCGGCCTAGTGTTCAAGATAAAGTAGTTAAATGGTTTTGAAAGGGGTACTTTCAAAGGTTTCGGAAGAGATTGTTTAAAGCTTTTAAACAAAGGTTACGAAGGTTTTCATCAACAATGTTTTGTGTAAAGCATATATCATGGCAAAGAGATTTGGGTAAAACAAAATGTATATTTTCCTTATTTAAGCATGATTTAAAAGGGTTAAATCAATTTGAAAGAAATATTTTCAAGGAAAATTTGAAGGGTAGTTAACTCTAAGTAAATGGCTCAGATATTTGATTACCATATGGGACTGGAATAGGGTCGCGCTCTTTTCATTAGCTATATCCCCTAGCTAATTTAGTCCAAAATTTCAGTGTGTAGGGCTTAGTCACAGGTAAGACTTAAATGATGTTACACACAAAAAGGAATATACAGGGAAGGAGGGTAGGTTATTGGTGAGCATGCAAAACAATTAGGATCAGTTGACCCTAGGAGAAGTAAGTTAAGGACAGACCGTCCAGAAGTTTGTCTAAAAGATGTTAGATTATTTATTTTGTTTGGTAGGCCCAAATTAGCCAATGGTTAGTAGTTAGCCAAACAAAACTATATTGTTCGGACAGATATTCCATTTATTACCTGATTTATGAGCATATAAGATATTGCTATTATTGTTTTAATCAGTTTGATTGCAGGATTCTGACTTGCAAAAAGATATGTTTTAAAGGGATATTATTGAGGGGAAACCCGTTCCGCTAAACGGCGTTGTCTCATTTAATATCAGAACGAGATGTAATAGTATTATTCACACCAGGATTTATGTCTGACTCGAAGTTCATGTTTTTCCCCTTAAACTCTTGGGTGCTCAAAATTCATGAGTAGATTGAGAGTTAAGGTTTTTCAGGTTTAGCAGGTTAGACCAATAAAGCTTCCAAAGACGTGCAGGAGGCAAAGCTAGCTATATAGGAGCTATTTAATTTTATTTTCACTGTGTTGTATTAAGACTGATATATCTATTTAATACTCTAGTCATCGAAGGGGCATCTTCATATGTCGCTCTTGGTGTAATTTGTAATGATTATGTTTGGTCAAAACCTGGGAATCGTTTTGGATTATGTAATGGAATATGAAACATGGTTTTATAATGTAATCAATAAAGTTGTTTTTCTTAAATCTATGATTTTGTTTCATATTCAAGTGCTTCTAATATTATGGATACCATTAACATTACCATATTTTTTCACTGAAAGTTAATACTATAGATCATTGCATCATTTTTAGTGTTTAGCTTCGGGCCTCAAGATATTGAATGTTACAACTTAGTATCAGAGCATAGGTTTATGAAAAACTTGAAATAAATTTGTAACAACCCGCATATTTTATGATTGAATATTTAGATATTTTATTTAAATATAGAATCGTTAATTGGATTGAAGTCCGAAAAGCTACTTTTTGCAAACAGTCGAATTGGGACTCGAGACCACTTCCACTGAGTCCAAAATGGAATTTGTGATTTTTTTGAGTATAAGCTTCGATATGTTTGGAGTGAGTTGAATTTGCTATTTTCACTTGGGCTTTTGGGTTTGGGTTTCACCCAACTCATTCTATAACCTAACTCAGCCCTTCTCTTCATCCACTCATCCTCATTTCATTTCTTTTTCTCAAGCTAAACTGAAAATGGGGGGAGAGAAGTGGAATTAGAAATTCCAAGCCCTAGATTCAATTACAAACTCCATTTCTTGCTCCAAAATCAAGGTGAAGCTTAGGTAAGCCTTCTTTCCACCTTCTCCATCTCAATCTCTCTTCAATTTCAGAAATTTCCTAAACCTAACTTAGGGAATGTTCTTCTTTTGAGCTTAGATTCAAGCTACTTGGGTTGAAGTGAAGAGTGTTGATCTTTCCTTTGTGATTAAGCTTCTCATTCATTGTTTTTGGGTTTAAAGGTGAGATTTTTATCTCACATTTATGTCTGTTACTATCTTTGATTGTTAGGTTTGAATTCCTAACATTTTTACATGTTCATTTGATTTTGATTTGGATTGATTTGGTGAATATTCCAATTTTTGGGTTTTAGTCCAATTTTGTGAAAATCCTTTTACGGATGTTTGAACATGTTTTCGATGAAGCATCGAAGATCCTATAGGGTTGGGTTGCCGATTGGCGTAAACCCCTAGCGCCCGTGGCTCGTCCGATCGCGATTTGTATAAATTTTGCCCCATAAGGGGGCTAGGCTGAATGTGCTTCAGAAGCAGGTTCAGTCGACTGAACCAGGACCCGGGAAATTGCCTGGGTCTGTTTCAGTCGACTGACCTCCTGGTTCAGTCGACTGACCCTGGGGATACAAAATTCGTATCCCTGTGTCAGTCGACTGACCACCTGGTTGAGTCGACTGACCTGCTTGCTTTAGCCCCATTTACCTATTTTGCTTGAGATTCCAATGTTAATCGATTCGTGATTATCCGATTTGCTGTTATCATTTATTATCGATTTTGATGACTTCTATTTCGGGATTTTTGTGGATGTCCATTTTGATGGATTCGGTATCGATCTGGTTTCGATTCACGTCTTCGAACGTGAGTTTTTGATGGTTGATTGTTTCTACAATCATTTCTGTGCTTTGTCACTTCTAAATACAAAGGTTTCTATACTAGTAGTAAATATTCAAACTCTTTTACTAAGATGATTTCAACTCTATTTTTAATACAAAGCTTGTTTATAAAACCGCTTTCTAATCTATTTGTATATACAAACCTTTACCTCATTCGTATGAGAAAATCTAATTAAACGGCTTAGCAAAACAAGTGGTATGAAACGCTTGCGTTTACTTCGTCGGTTAATTTATGGACTTGTTCGATTGAAAATCTTGTGACAACTTTCGAGTGGAATTCTACAATCTGTTCGTTAATATTTGAGTTAAGCAAGTGGTTATGGTACATGAAGCTAAACTCTTATATCTACTAGCTTAGTGTAATCGACACTTCTTGATGATCGATTATGATCATTTTATGGTTTAGACTAGCAATGTGCGATGTCTCTTTGTCCACGTGGGGGACTATACCCCGCTCTTTTGAGCTTCATCTCATTTTTATGGGCTAGCGACCCATGGTCTTTGGACCGTTCGTGGAGCAATCGGCTCATTTAGTCGGTGCATGGGGTGTTTCTTTTTAGGTGCATCGATGTTCGACTAGGCATAGGGTGTATCTTTTTAGGTGCATCAATGTCGTTTATACATGGGGCGTATCTTTTCAGGTGCGTCGATGTTCTACTGTGCATGGGGCATATCTTTCTAGGTGCGTCGATGTTCGGTTTATGGTTAGCGACCATGGAATAGCGTTTCGTTTGTGATACACGTGTTGGTAAGTTTTCATGCTCCTGTTTGTGATAGGCCTCCCCCTTTTGTGATTTCTGGATTTCTCGTTGTGATTTCTAGAATTTGTGTTTCACCTCTTTTTGTGATTGGCAATGATATGTTTTGTCAATATTTGTGTTTTGGTGAATTATTTAAAGAATGTGATTCTTTTTGGTACTTTGAGATGATTTGAGATATTGTATGATTTTTGTTGTTATTTGATGTATACTTGACACAGTATGGCATTTCCTTGTTATCATATGTTTTTGGTCATATCTATTATCCTATCTCATTTTATCTGATATTTATAGCTAGACTGATCCGTTTATTATTTTCTTCTTAAATAATACTTGGGTCAGACCGAGATGTTACAGGTGCTTCTGCTTGACTCCTCATCTGGGACTATTATCTGACTTTTGGCTAACTACTTTAGAATTGTAGTTTTTGTTAGTATACATTTGAGATAGAGACTCCTTGTTGTATACTTATTCTTTTGTCTTGCACTTGTATCTATTCTTTTGTGATGTAGTGGATCTTCTATGACCACTACTTTGATGTACACTTCTTTGGGTTATATTCATATCTGTTTCCGCCTTTGTGATATGAATGTCTGTGACTGATTTGTGTTATGTTTATTTCTATATTTGTTTCCGAAGGCCACTTAGCCACTATGTGGTAGCTTTGAGTTTGTATTTGATATGTCGGATTTCCCCTTGAAATGAAATGTAAGTTATATTTTCTGACATATCGGCACTCGCACGAAGCAATTACACAGATGGTCGCTCCTCAACAGCCTTATTCTTTGCATCAGTCGACGGCATTACACCGTAGTGTCCTTGGCTAGCGTGAGTATAGAGGTGGGGCGTCACAGCTTGGTATTAGAGCCAAACTTCGGAACAATGTAAAATAATCTAGCAAGGATCATTGTCCTAAGTCTTTCTTAGGAATCGTGCCATGGGATTTGATTCGAGTCTTCGTACCGTTCTATCCTATTTCTGTTTATGATGCCTTGTTTTATCAATCAAGTTTGTTTGATATTCATTTTTGAGAATAACCTTTTTCCTCTTCTGTCTTTTTCTTTCTTTCTTAAAGAAGAAGAGATGGTTAGATCTGGCAGTCCCAACGCCGGTCAATCCAGTGCCACTTCTCTGGATGGCGTATTCATGTCAGCACAACAACTTTTGGATCTTGTAAAGAATCAAAGGTTTATCTGTGCTTTGAGTAAAAACCCTAAAAATGTTTTGCCTCTGATATTAGAAGTGCCTTTCGACCAGTTTGTTGATATCACTCTTCGACTCGAAGAGACCAATAAAGAAAATGATGTTGAAGCTGTGGATGCCAAACAAAACTTCAACATCAATAAGAAAAGGCATATTAAGTTCAAAAGCCCTAATCCCAACAAGAAAGGGAAGCATGCAATTTCGGTAGCAAAGACTCTTACCACTAGTCGTGGATGATGCTACAATTGTGGTTCTACGAACCACTATGCGAATAAGTGTCCAAAGCCTCTTACTTGTCGCTATTGCAAAGGTTTGGGTCATCTTTTATCTTCATGCCCCAAACTTCCAAAGAAGAGAGAGGGAAAGGTTCAAGCCCCTAGTGGCACTTCTTATGGTCAAGGTATTTCTCCTTCTATCCTTGATGGCATAATTTTATTTCGTGATCTTTCTATTTGATTTCTTTTGATACGGGTGCGTCCCACTCTTTTATATCAAAAGAACTTGATGATTCTTTCTCTTTTAATATTATGGGCTTGATGACTTCATTGAGAATTGCAAATTCGATTGATGGATCTGCAACACTCAATTTATTTTGTGGAAATGTCGAGATTATTTTATGTGATTATTCTTTTCAAGCCGATTTGCATGTTATGCGTTACTTAGGCTTCGAAATTGATTTTTTGGGAAAGGATTGGCTTAGTCATTATGAAGCCCATATCCTATGTCCAGTGCGGACTATTTATCTTCGACATTCTCAATCTGTTAAGCAGATTTCTATTGTTTTTAAAGATTTTGATTTCCAACTCGGTGACATCATTTTATACTTTAAACCCACTTGATGAGGAAAGTGTTATTTCTCTCATTCAAGTAGTTTGTGAAATTTTACGTTATATTTGAGCTTGTCTTAGGATTATCACCTATGCAATCTATTGAATGGTGCTAAGGTCTTTTCAGCTCGACCTTGCCACCGGTTTTCATCAGCTACGAGTTGCGGAGGGTAGCATTCCACTTACCGCATTCCGCACTCGTTATGATTCTTATGAGTGGTTCGTTATGTCATTTGGTTTGACGAATCTTCTACTTTATTTCATCCATCTTATGAATCGAGTATTCTACGAATATCTCGATGAGTTTATCCTTATATTTATTGATTATGGATGAAAACAAAAATTTAAAATTTGCAAATCTTTTTCATAAGATATTTATAAGTATGATTGGATTTTATTCTTAAAACGAGCAAAGAATGTTTGTAAATTTTAAAGAGACTTGTTTATCATAGAAGATGATTTTGTGTTGTTTTGCCCATTGAGTGCTTTAAGAATTCTGGTCGATGCGCTTGATCAACGTTATCGATAGGAATCTCCTAAACGCTATGATGAGACAGTCAGACACAATATATTGACTTGTAAGAATTTATTTTTCTAAAAAGATGAATATACACAAAGTTAATTATAATTTTGAATGTCTTTGCTTTTTGGGAAAGGTGATCATTTAAAAAAAACTCCTTTCCGATGCTTTTATTCTTGCGATTCCCGAAGGGAACCAAAAATTTAATGATTGTACCGATACTAGTCGTATTGGTTTTGGTATCATTCTCTTGCAAAGGGAATGTGTTATCGCATTTGCTTCTTTACAATTAAAGCTTGTCGAGACTAGTTATGCCACTCATGACCTAGTGCTCGCTGCTATTTTTTTCGCTCTTAGAATTTGGCTCATTATCTTTTGGGAGAGAAACTGTTCTCTATCCCGATGATAAGTTTTTGAAGTATTTATTTTCTCAAAAAGAACATAATTTGCGTCAACAATGTTGGCTCGAGTTCCTTGCATCTTATGATATCCGAATGGAATAATCTCGAGACTTTATCCATTTGCGAGATTCGAGATCGTGAATCCAATTCATGTTCATCTCTTGTTTTGTGTAGCCTTGAGGCTCGTCCTTCTTTTTGGACCGTACCTCTTTTGGCTAAACTCCATGTCAAATTAAATTGCATGGAGTTCCTGCTTCTATTATTAGCAATCGTGATCCATTATTTTACTAGTGGATTTTGGTAAGGTCTTCAAAAGCTTTGGGAACAAAGCTTAATTCTTGCACCGCTTATCGTCCTCAGTCCGATGGACAAACCGAGCGTGTGAATCAAACTCTTGAAGATCTTCTTTCATGCATGTGTTCTTGATTTTGGTGGAAGTTGGGAAGATCGTATTCTTGTTGAGTTTTCTTCCTATAATAGCTTCCAATCTTGTATTGGTATGGCATCTTTCGAGGCACTCTACGGAAGACCGTGTCGATTTCCTTTGTGTTGGCTTGAAGCCGGTGAGAAGCTAGTTTTGGGTCCAGTCTTTATTGGTGTTCATTTTTATTTCACCTATGATGGGTGTTGTGCGTTTCAGTTGATCGAAAGAGTTAGCACCTCGCTATATGGGTCTATTTCCCATCACTGAACGTATTGGATTCCGTGGCTTATCGCCTTTTTTATTACCGGCTCAATCTTTTGCTATTTACGACGTATTCCATGTCTTTTTACTGCGGAAATACCTAGGGATTCCGATTTTTATTCTTAAGCCCGGTGTTGTTGAAGAAATTGAGGTTTCACCAGATTTGACTTATGAGCAACATCCTATTCGCATCATTGCTTCGGAGGTTGAGCGCCTTCGAAATAAAGATTTCCCTTTTGTGAAAGTTCAATGGTTCACAAATCCTAAGGATTGCTCTTGGGAATCTAGAGAATTCATCGAGCGAACATGTTCGGGCTTACTCTTTCGTGCTCTTTATGGTGAACTTCTTATTTTAATTTTTCTTTTGTGTTGATATGCTTTTATGGTTGTTACTTTTTATTTTTCCTCTTAATTATTGCAAGGACGCAATTTCTTTAAGGAGGGGAGTCTGTAACAACCCGCATATTTTACGATTGAATATTTAGATATTTTATTTAAATATAGAATCGTTAATTGGATTGAAGTCCGAAAAGCTACTTTTTGCAACCAGTCGAATTGGGACTCGAGACCACTTCCATTGAGTCCAAAATGGCATTTGCGACTTTTTTGAGTATAAGCTTCGATATGTTTGGAGTGAGTTGAATTTTGCTATTTTCACTTGGGCTTTTGGGTTTGGGTTTCACTCAACTCATTCTATAACCTAACTCAGCCCTTCTCTTCATCCACTCATCCTCATTTCATTTCTTTTTCTCAAGCTACACTGAAAATGGGGGGAGAGAAGTGGAATTAAAAATTCCAAGCCCTAGATTCAATTGCAAACTCCATTTCTTGCTCCAAAATCAAGGTGAAGCTTAGGTAAGCCTTCTTTCTGCCTTCTCCATCTCAATCTCCCTTCAATTTCAGAAATTTCCTAAACCTAACTTAGGGAATGTTCTTCTTTTGAGCTTAGATTCAAGCTACTTGGGTTGAAGTGAAGAGTGTTGATCTTTCCTTTGTGATTAAGCTTCTCATTCATTATTTTTGGGTTTAAAGGTGAGCTTTTTATCTCACATCTATGTCTATAACTATCTTTGATTGTTAGGTTTGAATTCCTAACATTTTTACATGTTCATTTGATTTTGATTTGGATTGATTTGGTGAATATTCCAATTTTTGGGTTTTAGTCCAATTTTGTGAAAATCCTTTTACGGATGTTTGAACATGTTTTCGATGAAGCATCGAAGAGCCTATAGGGCTGGGTTGCCGATTGGCGTAAACCCCTAGCGCCCGTGGCTCGTCCGATCGCGATTTGTATAACTTTTGCCCCACAAGGGAGCTAGGCTGAATGTGCTTCAGAAGCAGGTTCAGTCGACTGAACCAGAAGTCGAAAAATGCTTAGAAGCAGGTTCAGTCGACTGAACTAGTGGGTCAGTCGACTGAACCAGAAGTCGAAAAATGCTTAGAAGCAGGTTCAGTCGACTGAACTAGTGGGTCAGTCGACTGAACCAGGACCTAGGAAATTGCCTGGGTCTGTTTCAGTCGACTGACCTCCTGGTTCAGTCGACTGACCCTGGGGATACAAAATTCGTATCCCTGTGTCAGTCGACTGACCACCTGGTTCAGTCGACTGACCACCTGGTTCAGTTGACTGACCTGCTTGCTTCAGCCCCATTTACCTATTTTGCTTGAGATTCCAATGTTAATCGATTCGTGATTATCCGATTTGCTGTTATCATTTATTATCGATTTTGATGACTTCTATTTCGGGATTTTTGTGGATGTCCATTTTGATGGATTCGGTATCGATTCCTCTAGTTTCGATTCACGTCTTCGAACGTGAGTTTTTGATGGTTGATTGTTTCTACAATCATTTCTGTACTTTGTCACTTCTAAATACAAAGGTTTCTATACTAGTAGTAAATATTCAAACTCTTTTACTAAGATGATTTCAACTCTATTTTTAATACAAAGCTCATTTATAAAACCGCTTTCTAATCTATTAGTATATACAAACCTTTACCTCATTCGTATGAGAAAATCTAATTAAACGGCTTAGCAAAACAAGTGGTATGAAACACTTGCATTTACTTCGTCGGTTAATTTATGGACTTGTTCGATTGAAAATCTTGTGACAACTTTCGAGTGGAAATCTACAATCTATTCGTAAATATTTGAGTTAAGCAAGTGGTTATGGGACATGAAGCTAAACTCTTATATTTACTAGCTTAGTGTAATCGACACTTCTTGATGATCAATTATGATCATTTTATGGTTTAGACTAGCAATGTGCGATGTCTCTTTGTCCACGTGAGGGACTATACCCCGCTCTGTTGAGCTTCATCTCATTTTTATTGGCTAGCGACCCATGGTCTTTGGACCGTTCGTGGAGCAATCAGCTCATTTAGTCCGTGCATGGGGTGTATCTTTTTAGGTGCATCGATGTTCGACTAGGCATGGGGTGTATCTTTTTAGGTGCATCGATGTCGTTTATACATGGGGCGTATCTTTTTAGGTGCGTCGATGTTCTACTGTGCATGGGGCGTATCTTTCTAGGTGCGTCGATGTTCGGTTTATGGTTAGCGACGATGGAATAGCGTTCCGTTTGTGATACACATGTTGGTGAGTTTTCATTCTCCTGTTTGTGATAGGTCTCCTCCTTTTGTGATTTCTGGATTTCTCGTTGTGATTACTAGAATTTGTGTTTCACCTCTTTTTGTGATTGGCAATGATATGTTTTGTCAATATTTGTGTTTTGGTGAATTATTTAAAGAATGTGATTCTTTTTGGTGCTTTGAGATGATTTGAGATATTGTATGATTTTTGTTGTTATTTGATGTATACTTGACACAGTATGGCATTTCCTTGTTATCATACGTTTTTGGTCATATCTCTTATCCTATCTCATTTTACCTAATATTTATAGCTAGACTGATCCGTTTATTATTTTCTTCTTAAATAATACTCGGGTCAAACCGAGATGTTACAGGTGCTTCTGCTTGACTCCTCATCTGGGACTATTATCTGACTTTTGGCTAACTACTTTAGAATTGTAGTTTTTGTTAGTATACATTTGAGATAGAGACTCCTTGTTGTATACTTATTCTTTTGTCTTGCACTTGTATCTATTCTTTTGTGATGTAGTGGATCTTCTATGACCACTACTTTGATGTACACTTCTTTGTGTTATATTCATATCTGTTTCCGCCTTTGTGATATGAATGTCTGTGACTGATTTGTGTTATGTTTATTCTATATTTGTTTCCGAAGGCCACTTAGCCACTGTGTGGTAGCTTTGAGTTTGTATTTGATATGTCGGATTTCCTCTTGAAATGAAATGTAAGTTATATTTTCTGACATATCGGTACTCGCACGAAGCAATTACACAGATGGTCGCTCCTCAACAGCCTTATTCTTCACGTTAGTCGACGACATTACACCGTAGTGTCCTTGGCTAGTGTGAGTATAGAGGTGGGGCGTCACAAAATTTCAAGCTTAAAATTATTTTGAAAACATATTCCTAAGGAATTAGAGAAAAGACTAGGGTATGGGATAATGTTATAGTAATTTTCTTGTATTTGCTATATATAAGTATACGCTTTGTCTTTATTCTCCCATCTCTATTAGGCTATTCTTCTGTATCTTACAAATACTCGAATGCAGATTTTACGGACGTAAGGTAAGGATGCTAGAAGTGGAAGAGTTAACATTGGTGGGGGAAGCACCAAAACCAATGGGAATAACAAACCAAACACTAGGAGAAATCCAGGTTAGGCACAAGCTGCAAATGTGGGAATTGGAGTCCCGCAAGTTGATATGGGAGCTATGTATCATTTCTTCGTTAACATGATGCAAGAATGAATTGCTGCGGGGTTAGTTGGAGGAAATTCTAAAGGAGGAAATCAAGGAGCTGTAGTGGTTAATAATTATGCAGTTTTGAGTGAGAGTATGCTCGGCTGGGAGGAAAGTCGTTTATTGGTGCTGAAGATGCAAACGAAGTAGAGAATTGCCCAATTCATTGCGAGAGGATTTTTGCTGATTGGGACTCGATGATGAGCAGAAAAGGAGACTCGCTTCTAGACAGATACAAGGGCAGCACTATAATGGTGGAAACGTGTTACTGTAGGAGTCAATGAGGAGACTGTGAATTGGGCTCGGTTCTGGAGGAGGTTTGAAGAAGGATTTATGTCGGAGATTGCTAAATCTACTCTGCTCAGGAAGTTTGTTGAATTAGAGCAGGGAGATATGACAGTGCTTGAGTATGCAACCAGGTTTGAGGAGCTACCAAGATACGGATATGCCTCGGTTGATACTGTCATCTAAAGGAAAGAGAAGTTCATCCGTGGGTTGAAGCCTGAGCTTTCTAAGGCCACGTTATCACATATTAGAGATTTGTTCGATGTAGTTGTTGAGATAGCTTTGAGGCAGGAAGAGAAGCTTACTTAACTTGAAGGAAACAAGGAAAAGGAGTCTTAAGGAGGGCGGAACCAAAAAAGGAAATTTTTCCATAAGAAAGGAGCTCATAAGAGTGGAGCTGCTAAGAAGGAAGGCGGAAGTTGTCTGTTATAAGTGTGATAAGAAAGGACGCTATGCTCATGAATGTCGGACAAGCAAAGGAAAGAATGCTACTGAGAAGAAAGGAGTGAGATGTTTCAATTGTGATTAGATTGGACACTATAAGAACCAGTGCAAGGAGCTAGCCAAGGATGGAAAATACAAAATGTTTACTTTGGAGCCAGCTACCTCGAGACCAACAACAGAGGAGAAGGGAAAAGCTGTTTTGGGAGGTATGCTTTTGATTCATGGTGTATCAGTTAGAGTTCTATTTGATACTAGTGCATCGCATTCTTTTATATCTCGTTGTTCGGTAGATAAGCTTAACCTAGAACCCTCATACCTAGTTACTTTCTTAAGGGTGGTGAATCCGATAGGAGGATATGCGACTCTTGGGATGAGATGTGACCACCTAGAGTTTGAATTGTTAGGTCATACATTTGTTTGCAGTTTGCATGTGTTTAATTTCGTAGGGTTCGAAATTATTTTGGGTACGGATTGGTTAAGTAAATACAATGCTAGGATATTTTGCCATGATAGGAAAATATCACTTAGACACCCCGATTGTAGTAATCGGATTATATACTCCGTAGAAAACCCTAATTTTCAGGTTAGTACTTTGTTGGGTGTTGTGGAAGCAGAAGACGAGTTGAATCGAGTTTTCGTTGTAAGAGAATTCACAGATGTCTTTTAAACCATAGTAGGACTTCTGCCAAAATGAGCTATTGAGTTTCAGATAGATTTAGTACCAGGAGCAGAACCGGTGAGTAGACCGCCAAGCAGAATGACACCTACCGTGATGAGGGAGCTAAAGGTGTAGTTAGTGGATTTGGAAGGCAAGAATTTTATCAGACCAAGTAGTTCGCCTTGGGGAACAGCTGTAGTGTTTGAGAAAAAACCGAACGGATCGTTAAGGTTATGTATCGATTATCATAAGTTGAATGATAAGACGATAAAGAATCGATACCCATTACCTAGAATTGACGATTTCTTCGACCAGTTGAGTGGAGCCATAGTATTTTCCCAGTTGGATTTAGCAACAGGATTCCATCAGCTCAGAGTGGCTGTGGATAGTATTCCTTTGATGGCGTTTAGAACCCAATATGGATCGCACGAATGGTTAGTAATCCCGTTCGGACTAACTAATGCGCCAACATTCTTTGTAGATTTGATGAACCAAGTTTTCCAGGAGCACTTGGATAGGTTCGTGTTGGCTTTCATAGATGATATTTTGATATACTCTAAAGATGAAAGAGAGCATGAAGTTCATCTTAGAGTGGTGCTTGAGATGTTGAGGCAGCACCAACTGAAAGCGAAATTTTCGAAGTGTCATTTCTAGAAGAAGGAAGTAAAGTTTCTTGGTTATGTAGTCTCAGAGAAAGGGTTGTCTGTAGATCCGACTAAGATCGGGGTGGTGAATAATTGGAAGAGACTCGAGACAGTGATCGAGATAAAGAGTTTTCTTGGATTAGCTGGGTATTATCGAAGATTCATTATGGATTTTTCACGGATAGCGGCACCGAGGACTAAGCTAACGCGAAAAGATGTGAAGTTTTTCTATACTGATAAGTGTGAGGAAGCATTCCAGAAGCTGAAACACTTATGAAAAATGCACCTGTGTTAGTTGCTCTAGAGGGGAATCAAGACTTAGTAGCGTACACAGATGCATGTGGAACAGGATTAGGAGGTACGTTAATGCAAAGAAGTAAAGTGATTGTCTATGCTTCTCGACATCTCAGACCACATGAGGTTTGATTTCCAACTCATGATTTGGAATTAGCTGCGGTAATTTTTGCGTTGAAGGTGTGGAGACATTACTTTTTGGGAGAAAGATTCGAGTTGTATACGGATCAAAAGTCATTAAAGTATCTATTCTCTCAGAAGAAGTTGAATATGAGACAATGGAGGTGGATAGAGTTTTTAATCGCTTATGACTTTGGGATTGAGTACACACCAGGAAAAGGCAACAAGGTTGCAGATGCACTTAGCAAAAATCAACATAATGCAGTATTGGCAATGATAACTGAGTGGAAAGATTTGGAAGCATCGACTTACAATAGTGATATTAGATTGGTTTTGGGACAGAAACTGCTATGTTGTCATGTTTATAAGTTCGACCAATGATGATCGAAAGGATTACTTCTAAACAAAGAGTGGATCAATTATTAGCTAAACGGATTGAAATGTTAAGGAATGCAACGGAGTGCGAGGACTTGAAAGATTTCTGTCTTGACCAGAATGGGTGGTTGAGGAAGAAAGGACGACTATGCGTTCCAAATGTGGGAAACATTAGTTAGGAAGTGCTAGAAGAATGCCATCTTCGAAGTTCACTATTCATTCGGGAGGAACCAAGATGTATCAGAATATGAAAAGGACTTTCTTCTGGGATGGTATGAAGAGGGATGTAGGCTTATGGTTGAGAAAATGTTTGAAATGTCAATAGGTAAAAGCCGAACATCAAAAACCAAGTGGGTTACTTCAGCCTTTAGATGTTCCAGTATAGAAATGGGAATCTATCTCAATGGATTTTATAGACGGGTTGCCAACGTCAAATAGAGGAAATGAAAGCATATGGGTCATAGTGGACAGGTTGAACAAGAGTGCCCATTTCATTCTAGTTAAATCAACCAGAATGACACCTATTTTAGCTAAGTTATTTATGAAAAATGTAGTTAGACTGCATGGAATTCCTAGTAGTATAGTAAGTGATAGAGATTTCTTATTTACTAGTGAGTTCTGAAAGAGTCTACAGGAGACTTTGGGTACCAAGCTCAAGATGAGTACCTCTTACCATCCGCAAATAGATGGACAGACGGAGAGAGTTAACAAAGTCTTAGAGGATTTGTTAAGAGCTTGTGTGCTAGACTTTGGGGGATCATGGGAGGACCACCTACACTTAGTCGAGTTTACATATAACATCAGTAATCAGACTAGTATAGGGATGGCACCGTTTGAAGCTTTGTATGGAAGGCCATGCAAATCTCCCATTTGTTGGTTAGAGACCGGGAATAGGTTAGTTCTTGGTACAGATTTGGTTAGAAAAGCTAAGGAAAAGATTGTTTTCATTCGAGCCAGAATGAAAGAAGCTCAGTCTAGGCAGAAAAGCTATGCAGATAAAAGGCAGAAAGATATAGAGCTCTCAGTTGGAGATCTCATTTCCGTCAAGGTATCACCGACGAAAGGTGTAATTCGATTTGGAAAATCAGGAAAATTGGCGCTGAGGTTTGTTGGACCATTTACTGTTGTAGAAAGGATTGGGAAACTCGCATATAGAGTGGAGTTACCGAGTAGTTTGGCAGGAGTCCATGATGTTTTTCATATTTCTCATCTGAGGAAGTGTATTCGAGATCCAGAGACTACTATAGCACCGACCGTGTTAGATGACTTAGAAGTGGAGTCGAATTTGACTATAGTTAGAAACTAGTTCGTATAGTCGTGAGAGATGAGAAGAGACTAATGAACAAGACAGTCAGATTAGTCAAAGTCCTATGGAGTGACGACGAGAGAGACTGTACTTGGGAAACTGAGAGCAGGATTCGAGATACTTATCCTGACTTGTTTCATGGTATGTTTTACCTTTATGATTGATTTTGATAAGTACTTTATCATAATTTCGAGGACGAAATTATTTAAGAAGGGGAGTCGGTAACGACCCTAATTTTGGTTAACATTATTTAGGACATTTAATTAGATAAATTAAATGAAATAATTTAAATGGTTTAGGGAATTGAGAATTGTAAAGCTTTAAGGTAGTTGTGCCTAATTAACTAATGAACAAAAAGGGAATTAACATAAAATAAGGAAGGGTAATAGTAAAGGGAAAATTAGGAATATGTTATATTCTTATACACTTAACCCTCATGCCACTTTCATTTTCCACATTCACAAACAAAAATTTAAATTTAAGTAAGGCCGACCACCATTGGAAGAAGATAAAGGGGAAGATAAGCAAGAATCAAATGGAAGAAGCTTAATCAAATTCATTCAAAGAGAAAATCTCAAACTGCTTAACAAAAATCTAAGGTGAATAATAGTTTACATCTCATATCTTTATTTTCGGTTCTAGATCAGATCCGAGTATGTTTTGCAAAGTATTATGCCATGTTTTGAATGTTAAATATATATATATATATATATATATGCTTGTTGATGAATTTTGTTGGTTCATATAGATTTTATGGTAAGTTATGATTTGAAAAACCTACCGAATGACATCCAAATGCCTTGCAATTTTGATATAAGGTCAGAAATAATATTTTAGTGATAGGTTTCAAGTTTCATAGTTTTCTAAATTAATGTGGATTTATTATGAATTTTCTAGTGAAGAAAATGGTTAAATTGGGTTTAAAATTAATTACGGCTATTATATGTTAGCTATGGGTCATAAATTTAAATATGTGGGAAAACATATCAAAAGTGATTTATGGGAATTCTGTAGAATTTTCCTAAGTATTTTATTAAAGATATAAAATTATTTAAGGTACGGGACTTAAATGTTTTATATGTTTATAAAAGAAGAAGGGGCTATTTGCAAATGTTTTAATTTATTAATTTCTGAAATTCGGCGGCACTTTTAGAAAAGGTTTGGAAAAGAATGGGAAATCAATCATATGTTGACAAATAAAGCAACTTAGTTATAAAGAAATTGCTTTAAAAAGTTAAAATTCAGTTTTATAAGGTTTTACTGCTTCGCCACTATAGCAACCACCTTTCGACCCCATATTGCCGCCTCCATCAAAGTCGAAACCAATACACATGGTATCAGTCTTAGTACATAGTGGATTGGAGTTATGCGAAAGGTATGGAGTCAAAACATGCTTTCGAAGGGGTTGAAGTAGCTTTGGTAAACTTAGAACCATTTTGGTCATAAATGAGGCTTTCGAAGGAAACAACTTTGGACTTGGTCAAATGTTTTAGAAAAAAGAGCATTCGAAAGGGTCGAAACCCCTGCTGTCGCTTTCTATCTTTCGAAGCAATGGTCCTTTTGTTTTAAACCTTGAGGCCACTTCTTCATGCTTTCGAAGGAGTTGGTTTCGACACCATCCACTTTCTTTTATTTAGGAAGATGCTTTCGAAAGAGATGCTTTTGTCCCATTTCTTTTAAGACCCTTTGATATATTGAAATTTAAACCCAAAGGTTTCGAAATGAATGATTTTAATTGGTTTCGAAACTATGTTCCACAAACTTTTTGCTTGAACCCAATGCTTTCGAAAGGTTTGTTTTAGGAAAAGGACTCTAAAGCTTTCGAAAGGTAACTAATAACGGTTTCGAGGGGTGATTCCCCATTGTTTTCGAAAGGTTTTCCTTTGGTGTTTGAATGGAAGGTTTCCAATGTTTTTGAAAGGCAAGTTGGAAATGTTTTGAAAAGAGGATGTCTAAGGTTTTATAAGCTTTCAAAAGGACACTTCCAATGGTTTTGAAAGGTCTGTAATAAATGATTTCAAAAGGTATATTTTGGTTTTTCGGCATAGAGTTCAAGGTAAAGTAGTTAAATAGTTTCGAAATGGGTACTTTCACAGGTTTCGAAAGAGATTCTTCGAAGCGTTTAAACAAAGGTTTCGAAGGTTTTCATCAACAATGTAATGTGTAAAGCATATATCATAGCAAAGAGATTTGGGTAAAACAAAAAGTATATTTTCCCTTTTTAAGTATGATTTAGAAGGGTTAAATCAATTTGAAAGAAATGTTTTCAAGAAAAATTTGAAGGGTAATTAACCCAAAGTAAATGGCTTAGATATTTGATTACCATATGGGACTGGTAGGGTCGCGCCCTATACATTTGCTATAGCCACTAGCAAATTTAGTCCAAAATTCAAGTGTGTAGAGCTTAGTCACAGGTAAGACTTAAATGATGTTACACACAGAAAGGAATATACAGGGAAGGAGGGTAGGTTATTGGTGAGCCCGAAAAACCATTAGGATCAATTGACCCTGAGAGAAGTAAGTTAAAGATAGACCATCCAGAAGTGTGTCTAATAGATGTTAGATTATTTATTTTGTCTGATAGACCCGAGTCAGCCAATGGTTAGTAGTTAGCCAAACAAAACTATATTTTTCGGACAGATAGTCCATTTATTACCTGATTTATGAGCACATATGATATTGCTATTATTGTTTTAATCAGTTTGATTGCAGGATTCTAATTTGCAAAAAGATATGTTTTAAAGTGATATTAGTGAGGGAAAACCCGTTCCGCTAAGCGGTGTGGTCTACCTTAATATTAGAAATCTGAAATGTAATAGTATTATTCACACCAGGCTTTAAGTCTAACTCGAAATTTATGTTTTTCCCCTTAAACTCTCGGGTGCTCAAAATTCAATTTGAGTATATTGAGAGTTAAGGTTTTTCAGGTTTAGTAGGAAGGACGAATAAAGCTTCCAAAGATATGCAGGATGCAAAGCTAGCTATATAGGAGCTATTTAGTTTTATTCTCGCTATGTTGTATTAAGACTGATATATCTATTTAGTACTCTGGTCATCGAAGGGGGTCATATGTCGCTCTTGGCATAATTTGTAATAATTATATTTGATCAAAACCTGGAAATCGTTTGGGATTGTGTAATGGAATATGAAACATGGTTTACAATGTATTCAGTAAAGTTTTTTTTGAATCTGTGATTTTTTTTCATATTCTAGTGCTTCTGATATTATGGATATCATTAACATTACCGTAGTTTGTCACCAGAAGTTAATACTATAAATTACCGTAGTAACATTTAGCTTCGAGCCTCAAGATAAGGGATGTTACATCGTCCAACCTACTAAACCTGTAAAACATCAACTCTCAATCTACTCAAATCATATTTTGAGCATCCGAGAGTTTAAGGGGAAAACATAAACTTCGAGTCAGACATAAAGCCTGGTATGAATAATACTATACATTTCGGTTATCTGATATTAAGTTAGACCACGTCGCTTAGCAAAACGGGTTTTCCCTCACTAATATCCCTTTTAAAACATATCCTTTGCAAATCAAAATCCTACAATCAACCAGTTTAAAGCAATAATAGCAATATCATATATGCATATAAATCAGGTAGTCAATGGATGATCTGTCCGAACAATATAGTTTTGTTTGGCTAACTACTAACTATTGGCTGAATCGGGCCTACTAGATATAATAAATAATCTAACTTTTGTTTGACACACTCCTGGACGGTCTGACCTTAACTTACTTCTCCCAGAGGCAACTAATCCTAATGGTTTTGCGAGCTCATTATTAACCTATCTTTACTCTGTATATTCCTTTCTGTGTGTAACATCATTTTAGTCGTACCTGTGACAAAGCCCTACACACTGGAATTTTAGAGTTATTTTTGCTAGGGGCTATTAGTTAAAGTATAGGGCGTGACCCTATACCAGTCCCATCTGGTATTCTAATATCTTAGTCATTTATAGGGTTAACTACCCCGTTAAATTTTCCTTGAAAACATTCCTTTCAAATTTATTTAACCCTTTAAATCATACTTAAACAAGATAAATATACTCTTTTCTTTACTCAAATCTTTTTTCCATGGTATATATACTTTACTCAAACCAAAGTTGAGGAAGTATAATGGGGTTATCTATCCATCCAAAGTAAGTTAAAACCCTTTTTAACTTAAAAGTTCTTAGGCCATGAGGCCAAGGCAAACCATTCGAAACTTTTGCTTAAAAACTTTAAATAACTCTTTCGAATCCATTGAAAGTACCCCTTTCAAAATATATTAACTACTATACCGAGAAACACTAGGTCGAAGGGCCAAAACACACCTTTCAAAACCTTTAAATTAACCTTTCGAAATCATTGAAGGTATCCCTTCGAAAGCTTTATAAACCTTAGACATCCCCTTTTCAAAACAATTCAAACTTGCCCTTCGAAAGCATTGGAAACTTTCAATTCAAATACTTAAAGTACCTTTTGAGAACATTGGGGAATCTCTCCTTTGAAAGCTTCATTATATACCTTTCGAAAGCAATAAAATCCTTTACTTAAAAAAAACCTTTCGAAAGCTCTGGGTTCAAGTAAAAGTTTGTGGAACATAGTTTCGAAACCATTTAAAATCCATTCCATTCGAAACCTATGGGTTTAAATTTCAATAGAACAAAGGGTCTAAAAGAACTGGGAAAAAGAAACTCTTTCGAAAGCAATTCCTAAGTTAAAGAAAGTGGGTGGTTTAGAAACCATCCTTCTCGAAAGCACGGAGAAGCAGCTTCTTAGTAAAAACGAAAGCACCCTTTCGAAACCTTTTTTTGATGGCAAAGGCGGCCTTAACTAGGTCGAAAAGTAGAATGCGGCAGCAAGGGTTTCGACCCTGTCGAAAGCTTATTTTGAAACAAAAGGCGGCAACCTCTTCCGAAAGCTATATTAAAACCCTTTCGAAAGCATTCTTTTAAAAGCAAGGCAAGCGACATCTCTTTAGAAAGGAAATTAAAGGCTTCGACCCATTCTAAAGCATTGTTTCGACTACATGCCTTTCGCTTTTCTTCAATCCATTACATACCAAAGCATTGATACCATGTGTGTTGGTTTCGACTAGGTTGGAGGCGGTACTATGGGGTCGAAAGGTGCTGCCGAAAGTGGCGAAACAACAATCCTTTACAAAAACCGATTTTTAACTTTTTAAAGTGATATCTTTCTAGCTAACCTGCCTTATTTGTCAACATCTAATTGGTTGCAATTTCTTTTCCAAAATCTTTTCTAAAAGTTTTGCCAAATTCAGTAATAAATAGTTTAAAACATTTAGCAAATATCCCCTTCTCCTTTTATAAACATATAAAACATTTAAGTCTCATACCTTAAATAATTTTATGTACTTAATAAAACACTTAGGAAAATTCTCCAAAAACTTCCATAACTCACTTTTAATATGATTTCTAACATATTTAAATTTCTAACCAAACATAATATATAATAGCCGAAATTAATTTAAACCCAATTTACTCATTTTCTTTACTAGAAAATTTATCATAAATCCACATCAACTCAGAAAATTATGAAAATTTAAACCCATCTCTAAAATAATGTTTCTGACCTTATATCAAAAACACGAGCCATTTGGATGTCATTTAATAGGTTTTCCAAATCAGTTTTTATCATAAAATCTATATGAAAAAGCACAAATCATCAACAAGCGTATATATCCATTCAAACAATCAAAACATAGTAAATCATTTGCAAAATAATTTCATATTTCTACTAAAACCCGGAAACAATAAAATGAGATGTAATCAACAATTGTACATATATTCATTTAGACAATCAAAACATGGAAAATCATTTGCAAAGTAAATTCGGATCTCAACTTAAACCCGAAAATAATAAAATGAGATGTAATCTATATTCACCTTTAGCTTGTTTGTTAAGGAGTTTGAGATTTGTTCTTTGATTAGTTAGCTTAAGCTTTCTTCTTCAAATCTTGCTTATCTTATCCTTGTTATCTTCTAATGGTGGCCGGCCAAGCTTTGTATTTAGTTTTAGTTTGTGAATGTTGTAAATGAAAGTGGGATAAGGGTTTAGGGTATAAGAATACAACCTATTCCTATTTCGCCCTTATCTTATTTTCTCTACTTACTTCATGTTAAACTTTCATTTGTTCATTCATTCCTAACGCATGACTACCTTATAATTATACAAATCTCGATCTCTTAACCACTTTAATCAGAAGGCTATAGGTCGAATGTTACCGTCAACCGGACAGTCCGGACCTTTCCAGCATTGTCGGAGCAACGCCGATTCTTAGAAGGTTAGAGGTTGAATATGACTATCCACCCGGTAGTTAGAACCTTCCCAACATTGTCGGAGCAATGCTGGTTCTCAGAAGATTAGGGGTCGAATATGACCATTGATCCAGTGGTTAGGATCTTCCCAACATTGCTAGAGCAATGTCGGTTCTCAAATAGTTAGGGTCGAATGTGACCGTCGATGTAACGACCCTGAATTTTTGACATTTGAAATTTGAATATTTAATTGATTTTAAATATTTGAATGTTAGTTTAATTTGAATTTCAAATATCAGAGTTTGTTTTGGTAATTAAATTAGTAAATTTAATTGTTAAAATTTGAGTAAAAATTTGAATCTTCAGTTTTAAGCTGATTAAAAATAATCTGAAGTCTTAGAAAATTCATATTGATTATACTGAAGATAATAGAAGCTTCAGAATTGAATTTGAAACTGTTTTGTTCAGTTTTGAAATTTTATCGTTTAAATTGAATTTAAAAATAGCGTTCCGAGGCACAGTCTCGGAATTCGACGAAACTAGTACCATTGGATCCGTAATATTGTATTATTATCGGATTTCAATTTTTGTAATGTTTGGAGTGATCGTTTGGCTGTACGATATATAAATGCGCTGAAATTAAATCGAAAATTCAATATTATAACTGGTCCAAAAAGCTATCTTTTCCATACGATCGAATTTGGACTCGGAACCTTTTCCATTGCGTTCGGAATAGGCGTATAACATTATAAACGCCTAGCGGCATGCCTTGATAGGAAGTCGAAATTTTTGACTTCGTTTTCAAGTCGATTCGAATTTAAAATTTAAATTTAAAATTTAAATTTATTCTCAGTCAAAAATATATCAACATCAGCCTACATTTGTATCTGCCCTAACATGCAACATTTCTTTCACGTCTTCTCCCTCTCTTTTCAATGTCAAATTCAGACTCTTTATATCACTTCTGTCTCCCTAACCCTAGAAAAGAAAGAAAAAAATATCGAGCTTTCCTCTCCACTTTTCTCAAAACAAAGACAAATGGCCAAACATAGAAAAAAAAGAAAGATTAACGGCAGATTTAAAAATCCAAGAACGCGATCTCTATCTCCTTTTTATCACGCCGAGCTTTCTCTTCTGCTTTATCAAATCGAAATCCCATCGGAAAAAAATAATTGAAATTAAATCGCGAGTTCGTCGTGTTCCTCTTCAGTCGAGATCGACTTGACTTTGGTTCGCGGCGAAGTTGGGGGGTAAATCAAATCCTCCAGTTCGTTATGTTGAAGTCGACTTCGCAAAAATAAAAATTTGAATCGAGGAAAACTAATCGCGACCATCTCTTCGTTTAGCAACTGAGTCGCTGGCCATCGATAGTCGAAAGGGGAAAAATCGACGTCAAGTCGAAAGCGTTCGAAGAGGGATCGATGAGTGGCTCATGGAAGAGGCGTGGGTTTGGAGTCGCGTACAAGCCTGAGTGGGCATGGGAGCAGAGAGCGCTGTCGATGGATTAGAGATCGAGGCTGGGTTCAAGCAGAGGTAATCATTCGATTTACTTCCGTTCGATTTAGAATTAATAATGTATACATATATGTAGAAACAGGAAGAAGAATTTTTAAGCTCAGATTTTTGTTAATAGGAGATATTGGTACGGTTTTGATTAATGAATGTATGTGTAAATAAAAGCAATTAAATTTATATAAGGTAAAAAAAGAAAAAAAAATACAAAACCTTTTTGTAGACAGAAATATATATATACTTGCAGAAAGAAGAAGCAAAATTATTCAGTAAAGGATAACTGCAGTTTTATATTTTTAATATATATGTATATATATGCAGAAAAGAAATTTATAGATAGGTAGGGTTTTGAAAAAAAAAGAAAAAAAACTATTAAACAGCAATTAAATTGTTCGATTTATTTCGAATATTGATAAACTGTATAAATATTTATACAAGGTCAAAAAATCAAGAAAACAAGCTGGATTGAAAATGATTGCATGCATTGTTAAAGGTGAGATCTTCTCACTCAAACAAAGGGTTTTGTTTAATTTTAAATAGTTATATTTAAAATTATTGATTGTGTTGATTGTGTGCTTGAATGATAGTATATATGATGGTAGTATATAGCAATATATATATATATATATATTGGAATATGTATATATTGGAGTTGTTGATTTTCCCGCATTATATAGCGGATGAGACCCTATTGCGCCGCATAATAGCGGATGATATTTTATAAATCCCATATACCGCGATATTCCACCTCGAAGTGGAATTGGTATTGTGCTAACATCTATGGATGTAGGGAAATAGGTTGGAGGGATCCAACAGGATTCCTCAAAACATTTGAATTGGTTTCATATGTTATGTGTTGATTATTTATAATCCGTGTATGATTATATCTGTGATTGAATTTGTTGAAGGCTATAATTTAGCCGAATGTATTTTTGGTATCGTTGGATACCAGAAATAAATAAATTGGATTTTTGAAATTAAAGTAAGAAATTTCAAATAAATTCCTTTTGAAAGAATTGAATAAATTTAAAAGAAGGGATTTAAAAACGTAAAGTTGATTTTTGTAATCTTCTCGAATTATTTCCAAAATATGGGAAAAGATTTTTATAAATGGATTTCGAATAGTATTATTTAAAAGTCGAAGAATTTATTTAAAATGGAATTTTAGATGGTTTGGGAGAGATAAAGGAATTTAATTTAAAAAGTGAAAATTTTGTTTGAAATCCAATTGATAATTGATTTAGTATTTGAAGATAAATCTTTGGGAAATCGATATGAAAATTTATTTGATGTTAAATGGAAAATTGATTTGTGTTGAAATAAATTGGAAATCGATTTGTAAAATGATTTGATAATTGGAAATAAATTGGAAATCGATTTGTAAAATGATTTGATAATTGGAAATAAATTTAGAAATCGATTTGCAAATGATTTGGTATTTGGAAATAAAATTAGAAATCAATTTTGAATTTGATTTGGTGTTTGAATGTGAATATTGGGAAAACGATTTGAAAATCGTACATAAGTGAATATTTGGAAATTTAGATTCAAAATGGAATTTATAAAGGAAAGGGAAATTTGTTTTAAAAATAAACACTGATTTATTTTTAAAGTGTGGAAATAAATTTACAGATTTGGGATGTAAATTTGAAATAAATCGATAAGGATTTATTTAATTGGTTTAAACGGACCATTTTAGATGAAGCATAAAATATGATTTGAAATTATTTTCAAAGTGATGAAGTGTGGAAAATATATATCTTGTGAAGATATTTTGAAAATAAATAATTTGGGAAAAATTATTTAAATTGGTTGATTGTTGTGAATGTTGTTGATAGTTAAATAACCAACTATCAATATTTGCCTTTGAAATGGCACGTGAATTTGTTTTTAAAACAAACGATCACTATTCGGGTTAGCCGGGAAAAGACCTTTGTGTCATATAACCCATTCCAAATTAGTGATACGACGATATGGATCGTATTGAAGACCGGTGTTGAAGACCGGATATTTTCGAAAATGAAAGGACAACCTGTCGAATGTCTCTGCACCGAGTTGCTCCGGTATAGAGATTTATATCACTCTTCTTGTGATGGGAAGTTCGGACGTGATTAGTGAATATCCGAATTGCAAGGGCTTCTTTGGAAGTGCCTTCGGTTCCGTTCGATCCCGGAACGGACTTGTATGGATGTGTGTCTGACGTTACACTTTGAGATGTAAAGCTGGTTTCTATCAAATACATTTCTGTTGGTGGCGGACAATTTACTCTCTTAGCTTAACACCCTTCTCTGAGACGTACGAGCTCAGAGGTTATGTAGTTGATGGTTACTAGTGATACATTCCCAATTTGGTAATGTGGCATACGAAGTGCTGTTGATCAATTGTTGATCAAAGCGTGGCTTTGTGAATAAGCGTGGCTTTGTGAAAAAGCGTTACTTTGTGAAAAAGCGTGGCTTTGTGAAAAAGCGTGGCTTTGTGAAAAAGCGTGGCTTTGTGAAAAAGCGTGGCTTTGTGAAAAAGCGTGGCTTTGTGAAAAAGCGTGGCTTTGTGAAAAAGCGTAGCTTTGTGGACGAGACTTCGTCGAGCCTCACAACCTGGTAATGGTCGAAACAGGAATGTTGCGGCAAGGTTGTTAGGGGTCGCGCCCCTAGGGTATGTCATTTCCTTCTGGATAAAAGGTGATATCATGGTATGGAGCCCAGATATTTTACCTATGTTGATGCTGAAAATTTATTATACTTTATGGTTGTTGCTTTGTGGTTGAGGATCCTCGGATAAAGATCGGTAACGACCGGGGGATGGTATAGCTCGTGTGTTAGCTACCTAGTTACAGCTGTACAACGTGAGGTAGCGTCGGCCTTGTGTTTGCAGAGAGCAGGTTGACTCTCGGGGCATCTTTCCAGAGGCGTTTCCATTTCGGTGTAAGGAAGTTCCTTTGCCTGACCATTTGTTGGAAATCCAAAGAAACAATACGCGCCCTGTACGGTTTTAGTTGTATTACCTGCTATGGAATGTGGCGGTAACCTTCTATTGAACATAGTAGCTATAGTAGGCATACAATAATGGTTGTATGTTGGCTAAGATTGATATTATACTTTCGAAATGTTTTCCACACTAGACATTAATAATAATATCAACTGATTTTTTTGTAGTAAGCATCTTTGACTATCATAAGGAGAAATCTCCTCCAATTCTGCGTTTGCATTGTGTGTGTGGCGGGAGGCCTTATGGTAGTTTCATTTTCCAAAAGCATTGCGAATTTGTTTTATTTTCTTTGTGAAAATAACTGTTTTACGATCTCACACCAGTCACCATGACTGACTCGGAGTTTATTGTTCCCTTTCTAAACTCTGGGTGCCCATAATTTTCCACACGGGCAGCCTAGAGTTATGTTATCAGGATATTCTGGATATTCTGGAGCTTTGGAGATGAGCTGGATGGCGAGACGTACTACCGTACTTGTTTATTTATTCCGCTGTGTATTCTGTATGTGGACAAGTTTATATAACTGTCCATTGTTGTATATTGACTCTGATTGATGTATGTATAAACTGATATAGTTCTTTGTTTAAAAGACTAGTGATTATCTATTATATATTGTTCCGCTGCGAATGTGAGATTCTGTTGTTGTTTCTGTTTATGTTTTTCTGTTCTTTCTTTTCTTCTGTCTTCTTCTACCTCTTCTTTTTAACCCTAATGGTTCGGTTTTCCGGCATTCGATTGCGCAGCATTTGATACAGTGGACATATTGATGTTGACTTTCAAGTGTCGAAAAGTCGTATCGTTACATGTGGTATCAGAGCAGCCGGTTAAGCGATAACCTTGGCTCTGTTGGGTGTTACTCATTAGAGATAGAGTCAGTAGTACTCTAGAATGAGTGTGTGTAATAATAGATATTAGCGCGTATTTGTTAGTGAATACAAAGATTTGTTTTGTATTGTGTTGACTTATCGGTTGATTGTTTATAGATTCTGGTCGGTGCAGTCTGGCCAACTGAAATCGATAGGGATTTCTAAACTCTTAAACAAGATAAACCGACACAGTATTATTTTGAAATAGGGTAAATGAAATAATTTTGCCCAAAACTATTTTTGGTAGAAAAGAAATGATTTTCTATGAATTATTATGGTATATGGATGCTTGGCTGTTAGGAAGAGATGATATTGAATTATTATCATTGTTATATGGAAATTGAATAAGAAATAATGGTATAATTAAAGATTTGGAGATAAATTCATTTAACAAATAAAATTTTTAAAAATGAATTGAAAGTATAAGGAAATAAAGTTCATATATGAATGGGATTTGTAAATGTAAATTGTAAATGAGATTTATAATTTGAAATAGAATTTCAGAGAAGTATTTGAAAAAAAATTCATTAATGGAATGTAAATAAGTTGATAACTTATAAAAATATTTGAAATTTGATTGGAATGAGATTCAAATTGGAAAGGAATGAATTTGTGAATGAACAAATAAATTTACAATTGTACGTAAATGAAATTTTGACTGAATATTTAAGTGGAATGATTACTTAAATAATTAAGTTGAGAAAAATAAAGTAAGAATTTGGAGTTAAGATAAAATGAATTCAAATTGAAATGAAATTGTAAATTGAATTCAAATGGAATTGAAAATGCAAAGTTGAATAGAAATGAATATATAACTTTGTTAGTAAAGTGAAAATGAATATAAGAAGTATGTAAATACTTATATTGAACTTAAGAAATGAATGGAGAAAATTCTTAAGTAAAAAATGGGTATTCGGAATCCAATAAGTAAATTTGGACATTGTTGTTAAGTAAATTATACAGGGGGTATAAAGGAAAAGGAAAATCGGGATTTTTGATTTTGAAGATAAATTAAATTTCTCGACAATAAGGTATGTATTTGAATTTCAGTATGAAATTTGATGAGTTTCTGATTTTGCCATTTGGCAATTTGTTTTCTTTCGGAATTTGGGAGTCCGTAGGGACATTTTGCAGTTGTACCGAGCTAGCTGCGCAAAGGAGAGGCTGGCGAAATTTTTCGAAAATTTAGAGAGAGTTAGAAAATTTTTGAGAAAATTTTGAATTCAAAATTTGAATTTGAATTTAAATTTGAATTGTTAAGAAAACCATATTATTTGAAACTTACGGTTGATTGTGGAAAGTTAGTTAAAGTAATCACGAATCTTTAATAAAAGATTTGTTTTGAAAATTTGATAAAACTGTTTGGTTTTGGTAAAATGATAAACGGGTATTGGAGCATTCTTCTTAACTTGTAATTTCGGGACGAAATTCTTTTAAGGGGGAAGATTGTAACGACCCTGAATTTTTGACATTTGAAATTTGAATATTTAATTGATTTTAAATATTTGAATGTTAGTTTAATTTGAATTTCAAATATCAGAGTTTGTTTTGGTAATTAAATTAGTAAATTTAATTGTTAAAATTTGAGTAAAAATTTGAATCTTCAGTTTTAAGCTGATTAAAAATAATATGAAGGCTTAGAAAATTCATATTGATTATACTGAAGATAATAGAAGCTTCGGAATTGAATTTGAAACTGTTTTGTTCAGTTTTGAAATTTTATCGTTTAAATTGAATTTAAAAATAGCATTCCGAGGCACAGTCTCGGAATTCGACGAAACAAGTACCATTAGATCCGTAATATTGTATTATTATCGGATTTCAATTTTTGTAATGTTTGGAGTGATCGTTTGGCCGTACGATATATAAACGCGCTGAAATTAAATCGAAAATTCAATATTATAACTGGTCCAAAAAGCTATCTTTTCCATACGATCGAATTTGGACTCAGAACCTTTTCCATTGCGTTCGAAATAGGCGTATAACATTATAAATGCCTAGCGACACGCCTTGATAGGAAGTCGAAATTTTGGACTTCGTTTTCAAGTCGATTCGAATTTAAAATTTAAATTTAAAATTTAAATTTATTCTCAGTCAAAAATATATCAACATCAGCCTACATTTGTATCTGCCCTAACACGCAACATTTCTTTCACGTCTTCTCCCTCTCTGTTCAATGTCAAATTCAGACTCTTTATATCACTTCTGTCTCCCTAACCCTAGAAAAGAAAGAAAAAAATATCGCGCTTTCCTCTCCACTTTTCTCAAAACAAAGACAAATGGCCGAACATAGAAAAAAAAGAAAGATTAACGGCAGATTTAAAAATCCAAGAACGCAATCTCTTTCTCCTTCTTTATCACGCCAAGCTTTCTCTTCTGCTTTATCAAATCGAAATCCCATCGGAAAAAAAAATCGAAATTAAATCGCGAGTTCGTCGCGTTCCTCTTCAGTCGAGATTGACTTGACTTTGGTTCACGGTGAAGTTGGGGGGTAAATCAAATCCTCCAGTTCGTTATGTTGAAGTCGACTTCGCAAAAATAAAAATTTGAATCGAGGAAAACTAATCGCGACCATCTCTTCGTTTAGCAACCGAGTCGCTGGCCATCGATTGTCGAAAGGGGAAAAATCGACGTCAAGTCGAAAGCGTTCGAAGAGGGATCAGTGAGTGGCTCGTGGAAGAGGCGTGGGTTTGGAGTCGCGTACAAGCCTGAGTGGTCATGGGAGCAGAGAGCGCTGTCAATGGATTAGAGATCGAGGCTGGGTTCAAGCAGAGGTAATCATTCGATTTATTTCCGTTCGATTTAAAATTAATAATGTATACATATATACAGAAACAGGAAGAAGAATTTTTAAGCTCAGATTTTTGTTAATAGGAGATATTGGTACGGTTTTGATTAATGAATGTATGTGTAAATAAAAGCAATTAAATTTATATAAGGTAAAAAAAGAAAAAAAAATACAAAACCTTTTTGTAGACAGAAATATATATATACTTGCAGAAAGAAGAAGCAAAATTATTCAGTAAAGGATAACTGCAGTTTTATATTTTTAATATATATGTATATATATGCAGAAAAGAAATATATAGATAGGTAGGGTTTTGAAAAAAAAGAAAAAAAACTATTAAACAGTAATTAAATTGTTCGATTTATTTCGAATATTGATAAACTGTATAAATATTTATACAAGGTCAAAAAATCGAGAAAACAAGCTGGATTGAAAATGGTTGCATGCATTGTTAAAGGTGAGATCTTCTCACTCAAACAAAGGGTTTTGTTTAATTTTAAATAGTTATATTTAAAATTATTGATTGTGTTGATTGTGTGCTTGAATGATAGTATATATGATGGTAGTATATAGCAATATATATATATATATTGGAATATGTATATATTGGAGTTGTTGATTTTCCCGCATTATATAGCGGATGAGACCCTATTGCGTCGTATAATAGCGGATGATATTTTATAAATCCCATATACCGCGATATTCCACCTCGAAGTGGAATTGGTATTGTGCTAACATCTATGGATGTAGGGAAACAGGTTGGAGGGATCCAACAGGATTCCTCAAAACATTTGAATTGGTTTCATATGTTGTGTGTTGATTATTTATAATCTGTGTATGATTATATCTGTGATTGAATTTGTTGAAGGCTATAATTTAGCCGAATGTATTTTTGGTATCGTTGGATACCAGAAATAAATAAATTGGATTTTTGAAATTAAAGTAAGAAATTTCAAGTAAATTCCTTTTGAAAGAATTGAATAAATTTAAAAGAAGGGATTTAAAAGCGTAAAGTTGATTTTTGTAATCTTCTCGAATTATTTCCAAAATATGGAAAAAGATTTTTATAAATGGATTTCGAATAGTATTATTTAAAATTCAAAGAATTTATTTAAAATGGAATTTTAGATGGTTTGGAAGAGATAAAGGAATTTAATTTAAAAAGTGAAAAAAAATTTTGAAATCCAATTGATAATTGATTTAGTATTTGAAGATAAATCTTTGGGAAATCGATATGAAAATTTATTTGATGTTAAATGGAAAATTGATTTGTGTTGAAATAAATTGGAAATCGATTTGTAAAATGATTTGATAATTGGAAATAAATTGGAAATCGATTTGTAAAATGATTTGATAATTGGAAATAAATTTAGAAATCGATTTGCAAATGATTTGGTATTTGGAAATAAACTTAGAAATCAATTTTGAATTTGATTTGGTGTTTGAATGTGACTATTGGGAAAACGATTTGAAAATCGTACATAAGTGAATATTTGGAAATTTAGATTCAAAATGGAATTTATAAAGGAAAGGGAAATTTGTTTTAAAAATAAACACTGATTTATTTTTAAAGTGTGGAAATAAATTTACAGATTTGGGATGTAAATTTGAAATAAATCGATAAGGATTTATTTAATTGGTTTAAATGGATCATTTTGAGAGGAAGCGTAAAATATGATTTGAAATTGTTTTCAAAGTGATGAAGTGTTGAAAATATATATCTTGTGAAGATATTTTGAAAATAAATAATTTGGGAAAAATTATTTAAATTGCTTGATTGTTGTGAATGTTGTTGATAGTTAAATAACCAACTATCAATATTTGCCTTTGAAATGGCACGTGAATTTGTTTTTAAAACAAACGCTCACTATTCGGGTTAGCCGGGAAAAGACCTTTGTGTCATATAACCCATTCCGAATTAGTGATACGACGATATGGATCGTATTGAAGACCGGTGTTGAAGACCGGATATTTTCGAAAATGAAAGGACAACCTGTCGAATGTCTCTGCACCGAGTTGCTCCGATATAGAGATTTATATCACTCTTCTTGTGATGGGAAGTCCGGACGTGATTAGTGAATATTCGGATTGCAAGGGCTTCTTTGGAAGTGCCTTCGGTTCCGTTCGATCCCGGAACGGACTTGTATGGATGTGTGTCTGACGTTACACTTTGAGATGTAAAGCTGGTTTCTATCAAATACATTTCTGTTGGTGGTGGAGAATTTATTCTCTTAGCTTAACACCCTTCTCTGAGACGTACGAGCTCAGAGGTTATGTAGTTGATGGTTACTAGTGATACATTCCCAATTTGGTAATGTGGCATACGAAGTGCTGTTGATCAATTGTTGATCAAAGCGTGGCTTTGTGAAAAAGCGTGGCTTTGTGAAAAAGCGTGGCTTTGTGAAAAAGCGTGGCTTTGTGAAAAAGCGTGGCTTTGTGAAAAAGCGTGGCTTTGTGAAAAAGCGTGGCTTTGTGAAAAAGCGTAGCTTTGTGGACGAGACTTCGTCGAGCCTCACAACCCGGTAATGGTCGAAACAGGAATTTTGCGGCAAGGTTGTTAGGGGTCGCGCCCCTAGGGTATGTCATTTCCTTCTGGATAAAAGGTGATATCATGGTATGGAGCCCAGATATTTTACCTATGTTGATGCTGCAAATTTATTATACTTTGTGGTTGTTGCTTCGTGGTTGAGGATCCTCGGATAAAGGTCGGTAACGACCGGGGGATGGCATAGCTCATGTGTTAGCTACCTAGTTACAGTTGTACAATGTGAGGTAGCGTCGGCCTTGTGTTTGCAAAGAGCAGGTTGACTCTCGGGGCGTCTTTCCAGAGCCGTTTCCATTTCGATGTAAGGAAGTTCCTTTGCCTGACCATTTGTTGGAAATCCAAAGAAACAATACGCGCACTGTACGGTTCTAGTTGTATTACCTGCTATGGAATGTGGCGGTAACCTGCTATTGAACATAGTAGCTATAGTAGGCATACAATAATGGTTGTATGTTGCCTAAGATTGATATTATACTTTCGAAATGTTTTCCACACTAGACATTAATAATAATATTAACTGATTTTTTCGTAGTAAGCATCTTTGACTATCATAAGGAGAAATCTCCTCCAATTCTGCGTTTGCATTATGTGTGTGGCGGGAGGCCTTATGGTAGTTTCATTTTCCAAAAGCATTGCGAATTTGTTTTATTTTCTTTGTGAAAATAACCGTTTTACGATCTCACACCAGTCACCATGACTGACTCGGAGTTTATTGTTCCCTTTCTAAACTCCGGGTGCCCATAATTTTCCACATGGGCAGCCTAGAGTTATGTTATCAGGATATTCTGGAGCTTTGGAGATGAGCTGGATGGCGAGACGTACTACCGTACTTGTTTATTTATTCCGCTGTGTATTCTGTATGTGGACAAGTTTATATAACTGTCCATTGTTGTATATTGACTCTGATTGATGTATGTATAAACTGATATAGTTCTTTGTTTAAAAGACTAGTGATTATCTATTATATATTGTTCCGCTGCGAATGTGAGATTCTGTTGTTGTTTCTGTTTCTGTTTTTCTGTTCTTTCTTTTCTTCTGTCTTCTTCTACCTCTTCTTTTTAACCCTAATGGTTCGGTTTTTCGGCATTCGATTGCGCAACATTTGATACAGTGGACGTATTGATGTCGACTTTCGAGCGTCGAAAAGTCGTATCGTTACAGTCGACCTGGCGGTCAGAAACTTATTAACATTGCTAGAGAAATGCCGATTCTCAGAAGGTTAGGGGTCGAATGTGACCGTCGACCTGGCGGTTAGGACCTTCCCAATGTTGTCGGGGTTGAATGTGAATGTCGACCCGGTGGTTAGGACCTTCCAGCGTTGTCGGAGCAACACCAGATCTCAAAAGGTTAGGGGTCGAATGTGACCGTCAACCCTGTGGTTTAGACCTTTCTAGCATTGCCGAAGCAACGTCTGTTCTTAAAAGATTAGAGGCTGAATGTGGCCGTCGATCCGGCATTTAGGACCTTCCCAATGTTGCCGGAGCAATGTCGGTTCTCAAAAGGTTAAGGGTCGAACGTGACTATCGACCCGACGATTCTATCGGTTCAGGAAGTGTCATGCGGCTTACTATGTAGTGCATGAAAGTTACTTGTAGGACCATAGTTTCATCGGCTTAAGAAGCAAATGTTATTAATGGGTAGAAGAAACGGCAAGCCTTGCCTATTTGCAGTGCCCCTAGTGTTACTGGGAAGCTTTTTTGCGAAATGAAATTAGATAATGAAGAATAGGGTAGAATTGTCATAGGTTGTTGCTTCATCCACGGGTGACCTGTTAGTTGATGACTAATCTTTTATCAGCTCATCTTGGCCCTCGACTGTTGGATTCGGGCAGTTCTCCTAGAGCGGGTACACCGTAGGGTCTTGTAGTTTCCCCACCGTTTGGCAGTTCCTTAATGTATTGCGGGAGCTTGTTATTCCTTACCAGCTCCTCAATCAGACTTTTCAGATGTCGACACTCATTAGTGTTATTTCCATGAGTTTCATGGAAATGACAATATTTTCTTAAGCAGTTCTGTTCCTCAGTCGCCTCTCTCCGGGTCGGTTTCTTGTATTGCTCCATCCCTCATGTGGCAAGGTAGATTGTTTCTAACATATCGTTCGGAGGTGTATATTCTTCTGATCTCAAGTTCCTCGGGCGCTCGTTGTTATTATTGCATCGTAAGGACATTACTCTGTATTACTTCAGCTGAACCCTCAACATCATTCCTTCGGGGACGTTTGCATCTTCTTCCAAGCGTGCATACTTGTTGGCCTTTCTATAGAAAGCATCCATCGTCAGTGGGGGTTTCCTTTCCAACCATTCCCCGAAATTCATATCGAGATGACTCCCCATAATAAATGCCATTAGCACTATGCCATCCTTAGGACTTGTAACTTTTGTCACGGCCGTGTGGAACCGATTCAATAAACCCTTTAGCGACTCTCCATCACCTTGGAAGAGGTTTGAAAAAGATATGGCATTTTTCGAACGTGAAGTATGTAAGCGGAATTGCTCTATAAACTTTCACGACAACTCGGCGAAGGATGATATAGACCTTAGCGGAAGTCGAGTGAACCACATCATAAATACCCATTTTAGGAAAATTGGAAAACAGCAGCATTTCATAGCATCGGAAGCTTTGGTGGAATACATATGCCACTTATATCTCATCAGATGCTGTCTAGGGTCTGTTTTTCCTCCGTACAATGGCATAGTCGGCATTGCAAACCTTTGAGGATATCGCTTGCGTAAGATGTTCTCAGTAAATGGATTTCAACTAGGAGAGGTATCCTACTCATCATCTTATCCATCTCCACTCCGGTCACGACATCAGTTGGAGTCTAGATGTCCATTTGTCTTGGTTGCATAGCTTCGTCCACATTTTGTGGATTTTGATTCTTGGCATCACTAGTAGTGACTATGGTAGTGATGCTTTATTGTACTTTCCTTGATGGGGCCATGACAGCAACTTCTCCTAGATTGTTGAAAATCTGAGTAGTAAACAAAAAAGAAGTGGGAAAACTAGATCCATCCCTTGGATATCATAAATCCAATAGTAGATGATGGATCTAAATAGACTGAGTTCAATTCTCAGTGAAAGTACAAAAATGTTTGAACGGAAAATGGCACAAATACCCAGAAAAGTAAATAGTAGAGATTAAATGGAAGAAAGTAAATGAATACAGAGTAAAAACAAGCACACACAAATTTATGGTGGTTTGGCAATCTTGGCCAACGTCCACTTGAATGATTTTATTACTTTTGCACTAGTTTTTGTGATTACAAGCAGGAGGGATTGGTATGATCCTAGAGTACAATGAAAATTATGTGTAGCGGTAATGTAAAGATCCTTAGAATGAACCGTGCCCCCTGTATTTATAGGGGTAAACAACCAAATATCTCATTGATATTTCTCATGTAGTACATCGCCGCTAAGGCCATGTCACCCAAAAAATCTCGACTCCGTATCAGCTAGGGATGGGATTGGTACTGATCCCTATACATGTAGGCAGGGATCCTATAATTTTCTGTGTTGACTCGTCTTGATGTTGGCTTCATGTTTCCAAGGTTGTTTTGCATAGTCGCCTAGCTGGTTTTTGGTCCAAGGGATGGATCTACAGAAGGCTGAAATACTGCTTTAGACTGCATATGGAGATTACTAATACAATGCATAGGAATTTTGGAACAACACTTGAATCAAGCTCTATGTAGATAGAGAAAAGTGCCATAGGAGTGGGGGCTACTTTGGGTGTACCCTTAGGGATCGGTATCGATCCCCTATGTAGGGTGGAACACCAATCTATACTTAGTGTATTCCAGGGTGTTCCTGACTGTAGTTCTCATGGAGGTCGACTCGGAATTGCATAGAATTGCTGGGAATTTGAAACAGGCTTTTGGCATCATTAGTAGTGAGTGGAAGGATTTATGGTCACTTCGGATGAAGATTTAGGGATTGATACCAATCGCCTAAGGAAGGGATCGGTACCGACCGCACACTTAGTGGGATTTAACACTTGAGTTGGCCTTGCCCTAGGTGTGGGATCGGTGATGATCCCTCACGTAGTGGTTTTTTTCCCTAGGTGCGGGTCGGTGATGATCCCTCACCTAGTGATTTTCTTCCCTAAGTGTAGGATCGGTGATGATCCCTCACATAGTGTTTTTCTGAATATGGAAGTTCTTGGGATAGTTTGACTCCACTTTGCAGTCTTGATTGTACTTGAGTTTTGGGCTTTTGTAGTCATCTCTTCGGGCTTCCTGCCTTGATAACTTTTGAGTTCGATTCGTCCAATCCGTCCGAATATTGCTCGGTCAAAAGGTTGGATGACATTAAAAGTTATCTTTGAATAAATTTGTTTAATATAATCTAAATGGGAGATAAGACATTTAGAGGATAAATATTTGTGAAAATTTTATTATAATAAAGGAAAGTGATTATAATATAAAATAATTTTAAAAAGGTACATTATATATGAGTATGGAATATAAAACGATTCATATAATTTATAAAGGGTTTTGGGAATTCAAATCCCAGTAATGCTTGAAATAATTTTAAAAAGATTTTGAGAAAAGTAACAGTGGTATTTCTTGGAAGTATTTATAATTATAAATACTTTATAGAGAAATCTTAATAAAGATGCATTTTCTTTGGATAGTTCGAGGAAAATACCTCGATTAGTTTTATGGTAATCTGAATAACCTTCTAAGTAACGATCGAATGTTGCTTAGGCAAATGTTGTAGTGCACTTAGTAAATTATTCTCTTTATCTTTGTTTGATCGAGACAAGTTCGAATCCAAATGAACTTGAGTGTTAGCTAATAAATTGTAAAAATTATTCTATATATAGAAATATATGTAGTATGAATTCAAAAGGGGGTTTTTGAAAAAAAAAACTGGGCATTTAGTTCTTAAATTTGCTTAAACAAAATTGATTTAAAATAAAAGGTAGTTTGATAAAAGAATGTTTTGATAAATGGAATTTTTTAAACTCTTGGATAGAAAAGAGATAATTTAACTAAAGTTTTTAAAAGGGTTAAATTGGATAGGAAGGTTTTAATAAGCATTGATTTATTAAACCCGTAGTTTTTGTTTAAACATCTAAGTCTCATAAACTATTTGATGTTATTGGGCCGACCCATAAACATCTTTCCTCAGAACACTCTAAGGTAAAAAGATCGAAGTAGCTGACTCAGTTTTAAGACCCCTATTTTGTTTGGGCCTTTGTTTGAATTTTGGAATAATAATAATAAATAAATAAAATGGAAAAATTGACATTTTGTATATCTATACTTATAGGATGCAGATGAATGTTATACAAGTAAGTAAAAGTGTCATAAGTTTTTAATTTAATGTTTTATAAAGATATATCTTTGTAAAATATTTATAAACTTAAGTGGAAATTTGTAAAATGAGTCATAAATAATTTCAGCATTGAATGAAATACAATAAATAAAAATGATAGTGATTTAGAAAGAGATTGGTGTAATTAAGAAACCAATTAGATTAAGTATGTAAGTTATACGTAGATTATTTTATTCGCACGGTTCTTAATCTAGGATTCAAATACATAACTTCGGGGTGATTCACACCAGTCCAAAAAAGGATTTCTCACTTGATTCTTGTCGGTGAACACTTGATTCAAATTCTTGATATGATACCAAGGTTTACTAACATAGTATATGGCTATGTAAGGAAAACGAAGGTTTCTAATCAACAAACCTGATCGAAGTCCACACTAGGATGGTCGAGTGAACGATAATAGTTTGAAAGTAAAGTCTATGTATCTGAGCAAGTGGCCGGATCAGAAATTGCGTACGGATGATTTATGTATATCATACGGGCTTAGGTATATTTGTATGCTTTGTTGTGTGGCTTAGGGACGTTTAGGAGTGACTTTCAATTTTGTTGAGGGAGCTTAGATAATGTTCTAAGCAATAACCGAAGGCTGAAGAGCGTAATGGTACACTTACGAAATTATCTATGTCCTTGGACAATCGAGAAAGCTGTAAACCTAAGCAAAATTCTAAATCTTCTTTGTTAGTCATTTAACATTTTAAATCGTGTTAAGTGTTAGTTTATTACTTTATGGAATTTGATTTGATTGATAGTCTGATTTTATATACTATGGTTTATAAACCTTGAATTTATAAGAAAAGGATTTTAATTTTTTTTGTTAATTAAGACTTAAATCCCGTTGCTTTTGAAAAAAGTGATTTTGAAAGAATTTCTGAAAGAAATAATAATACTATTATTTTGAAAACTTTGGTGAATTTATTTCAGAATATTTGAAATAAGTTTTTTGTGAAGTGATTTTCCAAATGTTTTTGTTATGACTAAAATTGGGCGATTGGGGGGGTTTCTGATTTGGAAGATCCGCCAGGTATATTTGTTTACTCTAGTTATTATTTTAAGAGTTACCGAAATACCACTGGATTCTCCATATTATTTTGATTCTAGAATTATACCATGCTTCGGTAGGAGGAGCCCCCTCCTTGTCATAATTGATTTTGATTTTGATATATTAATCTATGGAGGAATTTGAAAATATATTTTGAATATAAAATCCAAGCTTTCAGTTCTAAATTTATCTTTTAAAGAGATTGGATGCCTAATATTTTATTATAGAATATTCTATGTACTTTTGTTGCATATGGTTATTAATTGCTTTTGGTTGCACGTGGCTTTATATCACACTAGAGATGCATAATTATTATAAGTTGCAACATATTGCCTTGTAGCACGTGATTGTTATATTGTTTATGTTGCTAATATATTCCTCTTTTGAATTATGTAAGTATAAGATAGGTGCAGGAAAGCGAGATATTACTATTTGATTTCTTGTGCACCTGCATTTACATCGAGATAGTAAGTTGCTTGCAAAAATAAAAATTAAACGAAAAAGAGGTATGTAGTAAATTTAGAAGTTGATGATTTTATGTTCCACATATAGGAGGCCGCTTGGCTTTTGTTTTCTTTGTTGATTTGGACCAGTTGTAGCATGTTGTGGTATTTTCAGATCTAGCTGCGCAACGGAGGTGCTGCCGAAATTTTCCCTAACATAAGAGACTTTAAAAGTTTTGTAACTTATTTAAATTAATAAGTTTTTAAAGTCTTAGGGTGAGAGTACATTTTCTTCCTTTTAGATTTTCGGGGATGAAATTCTTTTAAAGGGAGAAGAATTTAACATCCCGAAATTTTATCATTTTTATTTTGAATATTTAATTAATTTTAAATAATTAAATAATTGATTTTTAAAGTTTAATAACTAATATTCAAATATGGTGATTATTTAGATATTTGAATTGTGAATTAAATATTAATTAAATGGATTTAATAACCTTACTTAACTCCTTTTAATTAATAAATAATAATATTGGACTCATTTCGTAAATTTATTTACAATAATATGTAGTTCGAATAAATAAAAAGAAAATCAGTTGTTAATAAATGACTTGATTTATAATGACGTATTTTTTAATGAATTTATAGGATTTTTCCATAATATTTAATTTGGAAAATATTTGAATTATCATTTGACTTATTTTTCAACAAATAATGACATTTTTGAAATTTCACAGAAAAAGTTAACCAATGTATTTTAGTATTATTTTGGGATCGTATCGCATTATTTTGTGTGATCGATTGTATTTTTGTTTTTTTGTTCGCGATTCGTAAGCGAACGGAATTCTGTGTATCGAGATGCCGGAAATTGCAAAATAAACTAACTTCAACCCTTAAAAAATTCAATGCTTAGACTTTTCTTTCCCTCTTATTCTCATTTTCCCTCCTCCCTCTCTTATTTTCATCTTACTTTAAAAAGAGAAGTAAGCTTCGTCCACTTATAAAATCAAAATCAATTGAACTACACCACTAAAGATTATGAAGTTGGATTCTTTGAACTTGTGAGGACAAGATCTACAAATCCATATGTGTCATTTGTTGAATGGCGTTGTTTGGTAGAGTACGACATGGCTAGGTAGAGCTAGGGTTTCGAGACCTGGGTGATGATTTACGAAACGGGGTAAGGCGTTGAGTTCGTGGTGGCAAAACAAAATGGTGGTGGAAGAACGGTGAGATGCGGCCATGCTTTGCAAAGTCCGACTTGGGTTTTGTCATTAGCAGGTCCAAACCGTTGTGATATTATTTGATGGATCGAGGGAGGTTTGGTTGGGTCAGTTGCGATGAGCACGCAGAGAGGAGGTCATAGGAAGAATCAGCTCGTCGAATCGTCGAGTATAAAATGAGAAATCATGGATGGAAGGTAGCGTGCAACTGGTATCAGCGTGCGTGATGTCATGGAGGAAAATTGAATTTTAATTTGGGGAAGAAAAAGTTTATTTGGTAATTAAGTTAATGATGGTAATTAAATGAATTACTTAATTATCTAAATCCGAAATCTTATAAATTCAATAACTTTTGCATACGAGGTCGGATTTAGACGTGGCATATTGTGTTGAACTCGTATCAATGTTATCTATGTGTTTGAGTTGGATTTGGAGCTAGTAAGATTTGGAACTAAAATTGAACGACATTTGATTTTAGATCAAACCGAAACGCGAAAGCGTCAACTGGAATTTTGGTGAGTTTACTCACCTCTAAATAAACTATATGATATCTGTGTTGCTATATATTATTGTTTAATGCTTGGATGATAGTTGATAATTTTAATAAAGTATAAATTAATGATAATATTTTAGTGATTTAATTAATTACGTTTAATGTAGTTAAATTATTTGTACTTTGTTTGTGATATCTATTTAGGAGAATAAAACATCGTTCTGCTATAATTAAATTGAATAGTTTATTTTGGACATCTAACAAGCAGAATAAATCACCATTCCATGCTTGCAAAGTAAAAAGATTATCTTTAAGGTCAATTAATATGTGGATAAACTAATAAATGATATGTTAGCTATTCATTACTAATTGTTGACAATAATATGTTTGTTATATTTGTTTGATTGTTTGTTTGGATTTGAATTCCTGCTTGAAATGCGGATTGCATAAATAACCATTGTTTTGCAGAGGACTTTTGTAGAGAGACCCTAAGGGGTTTCTCACCATTATTAATTTACTATTATAAACGTCTTACTTATATTCTTTTGTTGCTTATATTGATGTTTGGTTGATGTATTTATGACTTACTGTTTAATTTGTGTATGTGTCGTTATAGCGATTATCGTTATACCATGACTTACGAAATATCATCTTTTTTAACCTTTATGGGTGTTGAACTTGCGCTTGCATTTTTACAAAATAAATGTTTGGTCGTGTTTTTGCATTTTGAAGATTGTTTAAACCATATTTTCACGTATTTTTAAGGATTTTGAAATAAAAGATAAGTGTTGTTTTAAAATTTATAAAAGGAGTTATAAGTTTGATTAATTATCTTTTGGGATAATTAATGTTGTATATTGTTTCAAATTTATAAAAATATTATAAATTTGATTAATTATCTTCCAGGATAATTAATATTGTTTTACATTTATAAAAAGATTATGAATTTGATTAATTTTCTTTCGGGATATTAATGATTGTTTTAAATTTATAAAAAGAATGAATTTGATTAATTTTCTTTTGGGATATTTAATGATTGTTTTAAATTCATTAAAAGATTATGAATTTAATTAATTCTCTTTTGGGATAATTAATGTTGTTATAATGTATATAAAAATATTATAAATTTGATTAACCTTCTTTCAGGATAATTAATATGGTTTCAAGTTTGTAAAAGAGTTATATTAATTATCATTGAGGATGGTTAACATTATTTTAAATTTATAAAGTATTTTAAATTGATTTATTATCTTCTCGGGTAATAAGTGTTGTTTTAAAAGTTATAAATGATTGTTATAAATAAGAAAATTTTAAAGGAATGTTTAAAATAAAGTTAAGTGTAAATTATTTCGGGTTTATAGTAAATGATGTTCCAATGACATTTGTTTTTGACCCTTATTTTTTATGCACTTAGAAATATTAATTTGATCCTTAAAACGAATATTTTTAAAGAGTGTTCTTAAAGCATTTTACAAATACTTGTGATGCGAAAATTATGCACAAGTGTGAGCCAAATATTTTAAGAGATTTAATTTTCATATATGACCATTTTGTTAATCAGAATAGTTGATTTATTGACTATCGATTCTGCTATCTTCTTTGAGTTTCGTCAATTTAAGACGATTTGTTGCTCATTTGAGCATTGATATCCTTTGCTGGAAATGACTAAAACCAAATTGCGAGTGAACATCAAGCTATGTGGGTTGCTCCTATTAGGTTATCTTAACATCTACTCTGGATTGGAGTTGGTGGTATGCATGCGGAGATGTGAAATACTCGGATACTCGGTAATTTTGGTGGGGTCTGGCTTGTACATTTCCGAGAGAGGCCCAGAGTAACTGACCTTATCAAGTATATTGTCTAGAGGTATACTTTCGGTAAGGAGGGTGCACCTCCTAGTCATTGTTGGAAAAGTTCCCTTTCCGTATTTGATTCAAATCTTTGAATCATTTTCTTAATTGCATTGAGAAGTGCCTGGAGCTCTTCTCGATGTTTAATTATTTGTTTCCATTCTTTCGAGTCTAATTTTGTTCAGACTTATTTCCATTCTTTCATCTATGGATGTTGTTTTTGTGAGGTAAAATCCATTCTGTGTTTAGCGGCGTAGTCTCACAGAATTATTATATATTCATCATATTTCATGAGTTTTCTCACACTGGTTTTCCAGACTAATCCAGGTGTTATTTTTATAAATACTAATTTGTAGTAGAAGGTCTCCAATCCTGGATTAGCAACCTGATGAATTGTGAATTATTCTTAGAAGAGAAATCATTGTTCAATATGGACTTCAAAAGCTTCATTAGGAGGTGCACTTTTATTTATTATCATTGTTTTGATTTTATGTTTATCAAATAAAAGTTGATTTACATCCAAATCCTCTGTTCGTATTCAGATATGTTATTATTTAGATTAAGTGAGATTTTATTGGTACATGTATTTGTTACAATTAGATTGGTTATGTGCTTGTTATAATATTTTGTTTATTGATTTATTGTTGAATTAATTTTCTAAAAAAAAGGTTTTAATTTTGATATATATATATATATTAAATGTGTACAAATCTACAAATTATGAATATGTATAATTGTATATGTGTTTATATATCATATATATTTAATCTTAAAATTTTCTTATAATGATTTGTACCTATTATGAATCATAAAATATAAAAATATTTTATTAAATTATGTATATATATATATATTTTATTAATGTTTAATGATTTTGTGAATTGTTTATTATAAATAAAATAATTAATGGTTAAAAATTTCAATTTTAAATTTTTTATATTTGCTACACCGTGTAATAAGTTTACAATAAAAAATTTCAAATTCTTTAGACTTAATTTATTATTTTGAAAACTAATTTACTTTTGGCCTAAAATCAATTATTTAATTAAAAATATAATTTCAATCGAGAAAATTCTAGAAATTTTTATAAGGCTTAAATATGTATCTAGAACCTTCAGAAAAAGTTTCATATTTTTATAACTTAATTTATTAATTTTTTGAATTAATTTATTTTTGAAATGCAATTAATTATTTAATCAAAAATATAATTTCATTTAAGAAAATTCCAGAAATTTTCTATGTCCAAAATATGTTTCAGATACCTTTAGAAATTTTTTTAGTATTTTTCAACTTGATTTCCTATTTTTAAGAATTAATTTGATTACGGGCTATTATATATTATTTAATAATAAATATTATTTTAATTGTAAAAAATTCCATAAATTAATCTTAAACCTAAAATGTGTTTCCAGATTTTCTAAAATTTTAAAAACTTGTATTATCATATAATTATTTTACATTAATTTGTTATGACACAAACTGTTTTATTCAATAAATTATACACACACGCACAGAGACACTCACACATATTAGCATTTTTTTAACATATTATACAAGCACATATTTGGACAAATTACAATGCACACAAAATGAACTAATATGTCTGTTACAATGTAAATCACAACATCTATATATGGTTACGTTATACCCTTCACGGATTATGATGCTACACATGCACACACACACAGATATATATATATATATACGTATATGTGTATGTATGTATATGTATATGAAATATATATATACATATATATATGTATGTATGTATACTTGTATAAATAAATAAATAAAATAAAATAAAATAAATCTCAAACTACAAATTGTACAGGTATAATACATATGGACATAATAATAAATATTTCCATGAATACATTATTAATAATGACATTTAATGAATCAATCAATTCAAATTAAAGAGAGAAAATGAAAGGTTTCTCTTCATTTAATTCAATTAATGCTCTCAGTTAATTCTTGTTTTAGAGAAAGAAATGAAAGGTTTCATTCCCTATATATTAACACTTATAAATAAATGTTAGGTGTATTTAATACACTATACATTTGAAATTAAATTTATTTAAACTTCCCTTTAACTATTTTAAATAGACTACAAAATTTTATCTAAACCAAATTTAGAAAAGTTCGAAATGAAATTTAGACTTCATAGGCCCATTAAAGATCCAAAATGTTAAAATTTATTGAAATTCACCCATTTCTTCCGTTGCGGGCTGGCTTAGTTCCTTCAATGGTATCGGAGGCCAATAGCCTATACGGTCCAAAATAGTCATGTTAGGGCTAACTAATTAAACTTTCCCACTAATTACGATGTCTAGAAAGGTAATGTCTAGGCTTAGAATTGGGTAATTAAGTATCTTGTCCTACTTGGTTACCAGCCTGGCCTAAAAGATGAGTGAGTCCAAAGGTTGCCTCCTAATAGAAAAGGCCCAATTTGAATTGGGCATTGGGATAGTTTTCAAAATTATTTTGAAAATTAAAATAAAAACATGTTTATTATAAGGGTCATAATACAACATAAGTTTTCAAAATGTCTGAAAGGATAACGATATTTTCAAAAATGTTTGAGAATATTTATATACTAATTCCAAAATTAAAATTTATTAATAAGATTAACAAAATGAATTAATTAAATATGTTAATTAATTAATACATATGTGCACACATTATATATCTTATGTTATTTTAAAATGTTTAGGATAACATAAGTTTACATGCATGTATGTAAGATAAATTTTAAATTAATAAAATTTAATCAAAAAATTTTAATTGAATAAATTAATTAAAGGTTAATTAATTAAATAAAATACACATATATAAGATATATATGTGTGTTATATTATAAAGGTTATAGTGTGCACTATAAAGGTTATATTAGATATGTTCAATATAAATGTTGTATTGTAATTATAATATAAATTGTTTAAAGAGTTAATTAATTAAAATTAATTAAAGAGTTAATTAGTTAAAAATTAATTTAAATAAGATTTAATTAATATAATATTATACATAAGACTATTATATCGGTAAATTAAGTTATATAATAATTAAGCTTATGTAATATGAATGTATAACAAAAGGTGGAAATTTAAAGAAACCCTAAATAGACCTAAGGAATAAATACATATGTAAATGTACGTATACCATGATTTTTGATGTGTCTGACGTTTGAATCATGAGAGTATTTCATAGGAAATATATTATTCCATAAGTCTATATCACTCGATATAATATATTAATGATTATGAATCTTTAATATAAAGTTGTCCTCTATCATTTATATATTAATAGAATACTTGCATACACCTTAGTTGTTGAGCTTTCCTCAAGCTGTGGATGTTGTGTGTAGTACTGTTAATATATCGAATAGATGAAATAAGATAACCCACTTTACTTATTGAGCTTTCCTCAAGGTACGTGCGTTATACTTAGGCCATCGCGAAATGATGGGCCAAGTGAATAGTCCCACTTTACTTATTGAGCTTTCCTCAAGGTAATGGCGGGATTAGAACAAGGTACCAAAGGTTAGGAGTTGTTTGTGATACAACCGATAAAGGGTTACCCATCCTATGCGGGCCTATGATTTGGTGAGCTTTCCTTATGGTCAAAATCCCAAGGAATGTAAGTCCTAACACCCACTAGTGAAGTTGAAAGACTTCTATGTTTCACATAGGGTTTGGTGAAACATAAAATACTACTGGGAGCCTTATTAGAAAAATGAAATGGTAACATTTAACCTTTCTAATATTGTAAGAACATATGCTAAATAATTTTATAATTATCTACAATGATAAATTTGTGCATTTAATATGATTGATAAAACATTTTTCAATTAACATATACAAATGAACTAAACTGAAAGTTGATAAATGGAAATATAATACCCGCTGTTAAATGCCTATTGCATGTTAATGTTTTCTATACCCATGCAAGTGCCTAATTTTTACAACTACTAAATACATTCGTAAAATGATCACTTATGTGTTTATTTGGTTTAGACCGTGTATTGCATTTTATGAGTTTCGAATCTAAAAGCAATACAAGACTATGGATGGATATTTGATCCATATACTATCACATATAAATGTTATATGGTGAACGGTCACGGTTTGTAATCTATGATACTTCAACAAATATGGTTCATTTGAAATATGCCAATAAACTGTACTATGAGATTAAGTATTCAATTTGATTGATTACATAAAAGATCATATTATGTTAATTGTAGCACAAGACCAAAACTACAAGATAGATCTAAGAACTCGATTGCTGAAATGTCAGTGTAAGTAGTTTATGCAAAGAGCAACATATTTGATGTCCTTAAATATTAAGGATAATCAAATGCGCTTTCGTAAAGAGTTCATTATGATATTGTAGTAAGGGTTTTCTTTTGAATGGTTGGACAATTTAAAAAGGAAAATGAATGTATAAGAGTAAATGTGAATTAAGGTATAGTTGGGATGAAGAGAGTGAATAGTCATTTCTTCTTCATAAAGAAACAATGGAAACGAGACTTGTAATAATAGTGATTAACACTAAACATTGGAATGAGAAATATGATTTCTATTATGAAATATATTTTCATATAGAAAATTATTTTCTATGAGATTTGTTTCTTTGAGTTCGAGATATTTGATCAAAGAACTCTCCAGGGTAAACTAGTTGCAGTATATGAAATAAACAAATCTATATTAAGTGAATGATGGACCTCTGAATTTAGTACACTATTATAGCAATGGCAAAAATAGTAGGAGCATGTCATATAACACTTATTGATTGCATCAAATTACGAAAACTGTTTTTGTAAAACGTACCAAACATTATTTATGAAATAGTGACTATTTTTTATCACGATTGAAAAAATAGACATAGCTACATTTCTACGAATATTATGAATATTCGTTGTGAAATAAAACTGTAATGTGGTATTTGTTTTCATAAAAAAATTGATGCATTGAAAAATATAGAGGTATCTAATATTATTTACGGTTATTCTGAAATTATAAACTCGTAGTTTTGAGAAAATAATTTTATTATATGATTTTGAATCATATGATACTTGTTAATTATATTTTAAACAATAATGGGCTATGCACCCATTTAGTGGGAGCATCATAAGAGTTGATGAACTCTTCGGATTGATACATATAGATGTATGCAATTGTAATTCTATAAATACCAAAACGGTTCCACGTACTTCGTCATATTCACCGATGAGTTATCATCGACATGTATATTTGATACACATGTAGTATGTTTATTGTAAACTCATTGAATATAAGGCAAAAGTAAAAATAACATGTGATAGAAATGATTCAAAATTTGATCGAATGAGTGAGTATATTAGAAAAGGTTCCAAACATACCTAAAATGAATAAAGATTCAATCTCAAAATAACTCCTTCATGTGATACATAATGATGCATTTATATGTAGTAATCGAACTTTGTTGGACAATGTACGATTAATTGTGAGTGAAGTTGAGTTAGTTTCATTTTATAAGGTAATGTACTTAAGAGTAGTATACAAGGTTAATATTATTTCATTTGAATAACAGTTTACAAAATCTTACAAGATAGGGGTTTATTAGAAACTCCAACATATCATAGGCCAAGGGGTTAGCAAGTTATGCGAGTCGAAAGATTACATGTAATAATTGTTTATGAGGGATCTTGTATGAATCTCCCTAAAAGGATATGGGAAAGGACTGTCATTGAATGACATATTTATGTTTTGAATATAATTTTTGTAAACTAAAACCAAATCAATTTTATAAATAAAGAAATTCATAAAGTGTTTATGAATCCCTATTCTATTGACACTGAGAAATAATTATTGTTTCAAGATATACCAACTTCATTGTGAAGGAATTACTTTAAGGAATTATTGTTAGTTAAATGAAATTGGATACGATCCATAGATAGAACTGATTATATGAGATGAAATGAAATTACCTAACCTAAATAAACACATAGCATTAGAATGTCTATTAAGCATTCTCGTACATCGAAGAGAAACTATGAGTTTCTTATTAATGTCAAAATTATATAATCCTCGGTCGTTTAATTAAACCATTAAGAGTGTTAACTCTGTATGGTATGAAGCGCAAATCCAAAAGAATTCCTAGTACACTATCGAAATATGATTAGTGATCATAACCAAAGGGATGTGATCCATCGGCAAAGATTGTGTCTTTATGAGAAAGACTAATGACGTTGGAATTAAATAAGCAATGTTGATAAGAATAATATCACAAATTTCAATTGTTGAAATTAGTATAATAGATTCAATATAATGCTTAAGTTAATTATTTTCTCACAAAATTATCGCTTGATAAGATGTAGTGTTTTGGTACATATGTAATGAAACAGAAAAATCTAAATAACGATTTAGATTAAGTTGTTTACACATATTAACCAAAAATGTCTTGAAGTTAGTGGAGCAAAATTGAGTATGTGAGTCTTTGGATATGATCCAAGAAATGATACGAAAGTATCATTTTATAAGCTTCAAGATTGAATAAGTATTTTGATAGAAATCATATAGTTTGATGTTTAATCAAAGTGCAGAGGAAGCATGTGTTCATAAGAAAGAACATTAAAAGGTACATTGATATTTCGAAACTGTAAGTAAACAACACATTGTTGATTTTAATGGTTTACTTGTGTTGAAATAAACCTTAGTTTGTTTTAATACTAAACTTTGGATTGTAATGATGTCTTTTATAGTGGGTATAAAAGATATTGTGAATATCCCAAATCGATATGTAAATACACCTTATTATATTGTTTAATACGGAACATGTGAGTTCCTTGTGCATTGGCAATAGGAATTATCATACATGTTATGTTGGTTATGATATCGTGATTTGTTTATGTATTTAATACATGAAGCAAATATCAAATCCAAATTGATATCACTAAATGGTTGTTTGAAGTGTTCTCGTGTATTTATGAATTACTAGGGAATTGTTTACATAAACAAAAACTCCTTATGAAGGAGTGTTCGGACTCAAACATCATAAGTAATATTAAGTATAATATGTCAATAATAAACTCAAGTTAAGAATCTTTAAGTTAAAAATGTTCCAAATGAAAGATCGTGGCTGGTTCAATGAAAATGGCTAAGTACATCGTCTTGGATAGTGCCGCAATAAAAACAATGTATATAAATATATAAGTGCACAAAAATAACTAAGTCGATTCCAAATGTTGAGAATCTCATAACATTGTTATATGATAATAATGTCATGATATAGTTCATAACAAAACTTAGAGCTTACTAGGAGTCGAGAGACATACTCCGAGTTGTTCCATATGATAAAACAGTTTATCACCATCGAAGAGAATTGATTGATATAATAGATAATTGAAACAAAATAGCATACTCGTTCATAGAAGGACTGACCAAATTGGTTTTGAGAAAACCGATTAGAGATGTTGGAATAAGATTCCATAATTGACCCCAAGTGCAAGTGGAGATTGATAGAGTTAAGGGTATGCCCTAGGGGGCAATTATGTAATTTGTTACATATATCGAACTCGTTGACCAATCTTGTTCGAACTAAATGTGTTTTCTTTCTATTATATACCTAATATAATGTGGTTATATTAATAATTTAATTAAAAGTATATATAATAGAAAATCCATAAATGGTATGTTTTGTGATAGTAGTTACAAAGTTTTGCAACCGTGAGTAATTTATCACAATGAAATAAATATATCATTTTAAATATTCCTATTCAAGATGAATTAAGACTGGATATCGATGTATCCATTGAGACTAGAGTACATAACGCTCTCTAAATGTTGGGCAGTGCATTACTCATGACTGCTGGGGACACCTAGGGGTTACCTACTACTAGTTATTGGATAACTATGGAATGACTCACTCAGTAGTTTTATGTTGGTTAATATAACTAAGGTCAAACAGAAAATATCGATGTGGCTAATTTAGACAGTTCTTTCGACTTGAGAATACTATGAATCTTAAATATGAAAGCTCCGCTTTGATTATAGTCAAATCATGGCATAACGTCCATCGAGTGACTATAGTTGGGTCGAGTGCAAGATTTGGAAGTGAAGCACTATTCAAGAGGAGATTCGTCTCCTCAGTTATATGGGGTTAGTATAACGATCAACTCAAGTCAACCTAAAATCAAAATCTCTAACCAGAGTAGTTTGGTTGATAATAATTTTTATTACTGAACCAAGGACTTTGTGTTTGGATTATAGAGTTGAATGTGGATGATGTTGGAATTTTGACCTCTACCAAATTCAGCAAGTCCAAGTGATATAGTTTTAAAGAAGAGAATTGATGTAAATAATTGTCACAACTGGGTAACACTTATTAAATTAAAATGATATTTTTTCAAAAAAGAGTAAGCGATAAATTTGGCCATAATATCAGACCACCTGCTAGTGAATTGTGAACGTTAATGTTCGAATAGTTCGACCTTAATCGCTGACTGAATTACACCCAAGAGTCACATAACTGAATCGATGAATTCTCTTTAGACCAAACAATTTAACTAGTTTATAATTGTTATAAATTAATTAAATAAATTAATATTTATGAAATATTAATTTTGAATTTTGAATGTAATTTGAGAAATAATATTGTTGCATATATTTATAAAAGTTATGAATATATTGATCGATATGTGATATCGATAACAAAATATGTTAAATATGATTGTATATATTTAATTTGGGTTAAATGGGTTCACAACCCATGATATTAGGAGAGGATATGCATTGGTTTGGAGAAAGATAGCAGGTGGCTACAACATGTGTGATTAGGTTTTGAGATGTGTGGTTGAGATCATTGTTTGCTCTCTTGTTCTATCCATATAAAAGCCAATCTCAAAACCCTAATTACAAACTAACTCATTTTTTAGCCGACACTTTCTTATTTTAATGGTAGCAACTTTCCTCTAAAATCATCCCTAAAATTTTCAAATCCAATTCAAAATTAAAAATACTAATCTGCAGTAGAAGGTCTCCAATCCCGGATTAGCAACCTGATTGATTGTGAATTGTTCTTAGAAGAGAAATCATTTTTCAAAATGGACTCAAAAGCTTCATTAGGAGGTGCACTTTTATTTATTATCATTGTTTTGATTTTAAGTTTATCATATAAAAGTTGATTTACATCTAAATCTTCTGTTTGTATTCAGATCTGTTTAATGTTTAGATTAGGTGAGATTTTTGTGGGTATATGTGTTTGCTACAATTAGATTTGTTATGTGCTTGTTATAATAATTTTTTTATTGATTTATTGTTGAACTAATGTTTTGAAAAAAAGGTTTTAATTTCTAATTATATTAATATATATATATATATATATTAAATATGTACAGATCTACAAATATGTATATGTATAATTGTATATGTGTTTATATATCATATATATTTAATATTAAAATTTTATTATGATGATTTGTACCTATAATCAATCATAAAATATAAAAATATTTTATTAGATATGTATATACATATTATATTATTATTTAATGATTTTTTGAATTGTTTATTATGAATAAAATAATTAATGGTTCAAAATTTCAATTTTATATTTGCTACACCATGTAAGAAGATTTTATTAAAAAATTTAAATTTTTTAGACTTAACTAATTATTTTTAATTATTAATTTACTTTCGGCCTGCAATCAATTATTTAATTAAAAATATAATTTCAATTGAGAAAATTCTTGAAATTTTTGTTAAGCCCAAAATATGTCTCAGATACCTTCAAAAATTGTTTTTGAATTTTTCAACTTGATTTCCTATTTTTAAGAATTAATTTTACTACGGGCTATTATAAATTATTTAATAATAAATATTATTTTAATTGTAAAAAATTCCATGAATTAATTTTAAGCTCAAAATGTGTTTCCACATTTTCTAAAATTTTAAAACTTGTATCATTATCATATAATTATTTTACATTAATTTGTTATGGTAGAAAATGTTTTATTCAATAAATTATACACACACATACATTTATTAGTATTTTTTCACATATTATACGAGCACATATTTGGATAAATTATGGTGCATACAAAATTAGCTAATGTGTCTATTGTAATGTAAATCCCAACATCTATATACGGGCACATTATACCCTTCATGGATTATGATGTTACACACACACACATACACACATATATATATATATGTGTGTGTGTGTGTGTGTATACTTGTATAAATAAATAAATAAAATAAAATAAATCTAAAACTACAAATTGTACAGTTAGAATATATATGGACATAGTAATAAATATTGCCATGAATAAATTATTAATAATGACATTTAATAAATCAATCAATTCATATTAAAGAGAAAAAATGAAAGGTTTCTCTCCATTTAATACAATTAATGCTCTTAATTAATTCTTGTTTTAGGGAAAGAAATGAAAAGTTTTATTCCTTATATATTAATGCTCTCAATTAATGCTCTCAATACACTTATAAATAAATGTAAGGTGTATTTTGATATATGAAACTAAATTTATTTAAACTTCCCTTTCACTATTTTAAATAGAATACAAGATTTTATTTAAACCAAATTTAGAAAAGTTCTAAATGAATTTTAGACTTTGCACGCCCATTAAAGGTCCAAAATGGTAATTTTTTTGAAATTCGCTCATTTATTCCGCTGTAGGCTAGCCCAGTTCCTTTAACAAACTGTACGCACTTGAGGAGCCTTTGGTTTGATTTGAATAGCCATAACAAAAAAATAAAAGAACCTAGTTATAATACTTGCTTGTCATGTATTTGTACTTTGTAGCGCAATTTTTGAAACAAAGACAAAAAAACATAAACATGAAATATGTGCAAATGGTAGACACCATAACAGCAGATATAACGAGTAGATGGACCGAAAATAGGATCAACAAGGCCTAGTAAATGTGTTAAAATAAAATCCTGATTATGTAATTTAATACAAAATAATAAATAACCTGGATGGTAGCACCACTGGTTAATGACAGTAGCAACCTAAATTTCTTTAAGCTATGTAATGTGCATCCCAATTATTATGCAATCGATACTAAGAAAATAATACTAGCAGGGTACGTCTATATAACGTTAATAGATAGTATAGCTAGCAACTTCTTACATAATTGTAGACAATAATTGACTCCCTCTTAATTAGCCATACACATAAAGCGATAGACCTTGCCAAATGAACATTAATAATAATGTATTTAAGTTTTGTTCATCCACTAAATGATTGAAAAGGTTATGATGAGTAATTTAAGTGATAAAGAACTTAATATAATACTTTAATCTTACGGTTAGTTCAAGAAGTCTTTTCAATGCAACCCACACTACCAAATTTAGAGTAGTAGTATAATATGATAATGGGGGAATAAAATGTGTATGGCTACCCTAAAAGGTGGGCTACATGGTAGGATGTAACGACCCAGAATTTTGACTATTTGAAATTGGAATATTTAATCGATTTTAAATATTTAAAAGTTGAATTTTAACTTAAATTTCAAACATAAGGATTATTGGATAATTAGTTATTAAGATTAATAAACAGAAATTTGGTTAAATTGTGAAATTTTGAGTTTTTAGCTTGATAAAAATAATTTAAAGGTTTATTAAATTTCTATTAGTAAGAATGAAGATAATAAAATTTCTAAATTGGATTAAAAAGCGATTTACTCGATTTTAAAAATATCTCATTTGAATTAACATATAAAAATAGCCTTTCGAGGAATAGTCTTGGATTTTGACGAAATTAGTTCCATTAGATCCGTAATAGTATACTATTATCGAATTTCAAGTTTCGTATCGGTTGGAGTTATCATTTGGTCGTACGGAATAGAAAAGCGTTGAGATTAATACCGAAAATTCAATATAATAATAGAGTCCAAAAAGCTATCTTCTCCATACGATCGAATTAGGACTCAAAACCTTTTCCATTGCATTCGGAATAGGGGTATAACATTGTAAACGCCTAGTGGCATGCCTCAATAGAGGTTCGAGATTTTGAGTTGCGTAAATCGAGACATTTTGAGAATATATATATATATATATATATATATATATATATATTAGTCAAACTTCCTTTTAGCTGTTATTATATCTTTTCACTGTACTTTGACCTATTCAAACACGTTTCCCCTCCTTTCACTCTTTTAAACATCACAGCCGAGCACGCAACCAAACAGTGAGCAAGAAAAAATCATGGCAACTTCAAAAATTCGTTTCTCCTCTTATACTCAATATAAAAATCCCAAACCAATTTCTAAATTCAAGTTTTAGCATTTACTTCAATCTGGTGTAAGTATGGGAAGGTGCGACATAGTTTTTATGGTGATCGACGTTGCTGGTTTGGCTAGGGTTAAGGATTTTGCAAGGTGAAGTGCTCGGTTTTGAAACATATAACCATATTTAGATTCGTGGGAAGGAGCCGCACTTTGGCGCCGAAGGGAGGAAGTTGCGGTTCATTATAAAGGGGAGGGGCGGTCACTGTAGCAGCTCGAGAATGTCAGGTTGCCTCGACAAATCCTTGATCGAGCTCGTCGAGGTTGGGCAGGGTGGAGGCTCGCACAATTTGATAATCAATGGCGGCGGCGGCGGGTTCTTTGGTGGACCATAGGGGGCGGACGATGCGGTTAAAGAGGAGCAGCATGGTCAACTCGAATTGGGGAAGAAGGAGTTTAGGCGGTCTTTTTTGTTTTGAATGGGTATTTAATTTTGTTAATTATGTAATTAAGGAATTATTATAATATTTTATTTTATATTCTTATAAGCGTGGTAACTCACTCGTTTTAGGTCAGATTCGAACAAAACGAGTTGTCTTAGGATCGTATCGGCGAATACTATGAAGTGGAATCAGTTTGGTTGAATTAGAAGCTAGTAGGAATTTTGGTAAAAAAAATTAAACGTCCGTTTAATTTCAAAATTAAAACGGACCGCTTCAGCATCGATGAAAATCAAAGTGAGTAAATCTCACTCATTTTTGGATTGCTGGTTTAATATAAATGCTAAAATACTTTAAATTATTGGTTGATTGATGATTTGATAATTATTACTATCGGTTAGATGTTATAATATATATAGTAGTATATATTAGTTGTTGGATTGATTATTCCCGCCTATTGGAGCCGATGAGACCCTACGCGCCCCGCATAATAGCGGATGACCCTATATTACTGCGATATCCTGCCTCGAAGCGGGATTGGTATTTTTATGTTGTATTAACATCTGTGGTTGCAGGGAAACAGGTTGGAGGGATCCAACTGTATTCCTCAAAAATGTTGAATTTAATTTCATATATAGTGATATATGATATGTTTGAATAATCTGTGATAGATTATTGTGTGATTTGAATTTATTGGATGATATGATAGCTCTGGCCTAGATTTTGGTATTTAAAAAAAAAACTCAACCCCGAAGGGAAGAGCCCCTACCTAGTGAGTTCGCCAACCCTAGGAGGGATTTAAGCCAGCCCCAGCACAAAGGTTTGATGTTCCCAACCATGTTTATCAGTTTTTGAAGGAACCCACCTCCGCGCCTTGAGAGGAGTAGGGCAGACGGGTATCGAACTCGCGACCTCGTTAACAGGAGGCAAGTGTCTCAACCACTGCGCCACTACTTGCGGACTAGATTTTGGTATTTTAAAATACCATAAATATATATATGAATTTGGAAAGAAATTAAAAAGAAATTTTGGGAGGTGAAGTAATTTTATAGAAATTTTGAATTAGTTAAAAGAAATCGATTTGGATAAAATAAATGGTTTGACCTTAAACTTGTACTTAACTATTTCATGATATTGAAGATAGAGATTTTGGAATAATGAATATAAAGGATTTTAAATAAAAATTATTGAGCGATACTTTTTTCAATATAAGATTTTAAATAGATTTGAAGAATAGAAGTGAATTTGGGAATAAATATAAAATTGGTTATACGGGATCATAAATAAGATTCTAAATTACGAGATGGAAGCAGGATCAGAATTTGGTTTGTATTGGAATATAGTTGGGTTATTTAAGAAATTGATTATTAAATAGATTTAATTTGGAAATCGATTTTAATCGATTTAAGTCTTAGTGATGTGAAATCGTTGTAAACTGGAAATGAGACTATGAGATTTATAAACATGTTTATAAATAAAGTGAAATGATTATCGTTTGATAAATTGAAGATATAGATCCACGGTAAGAATTTATAATGAGATGGATAAATCGGTTTAAAAAGAAATTATAGAATTTTCTTTTGGAAATGTGAAAAGGGGGAATTTATGGAATTGGGGACGTAAATCGATTGGTGGTAAATTGAGAGAGATTTATAAATATTAGATTGGTTATATTGGAGTTAAAAAATATATTTTTATCGAGAAGTTGTGTGACGACCGTCCATGACCCCTGCACCGAATCTAGAGATAGTGCGTTGTAAAGTGTGCCAGGCAGCCATGGACGATTGTCAAGGTAAATTAAACAACAGAATCTATCGTATTACTCACAGCGTATGGACAAAATACAATAGAACATATATATAGTGAAGCTTCACAAAATAGAATCTCATCAATAAAACTTCATAATAGTTGAATACAAACATCTGAATAGTCAATACAACAGGCCTCACTACATATCACTCAGAGAATACAAAGCAGCGGAACATACAGTACATATAGTAAGAAGAAAATATGCAACCCTTCAGCTCGTCTTCGATATCAGCATCGTGAACAGAGAACGGCACCTGTCACCTGCTACCTAGTCTGCCCGTCCCAAAAATGGACGAACAGCCCAAGGCAATAAGAGTTAAAACATAAAGCCTTGAGTCAGACAACAGTCTTAGTGAGCAGTAAATTAACTAACAACATACCAAAAGAGCATAAAGGAAAAGGAATAGGAATACAACCCTCCCACTCCAACCTCTTTCTACAGTGATAGCCCCCAGACACACACTAAGTAGAAGCAAACATAGCAGAGCATACAATGTAAAGTAAAGAAACTATCACTCAGGTCAAGGGCGATGTTTTCCAAGCACAAACCCCCAAGGCCTAAACCAAGATCATATAAGCACCCAGAAAACACTGCTCTTGAGACTGAATGACGATACAACCAAACATCCATGACTCTGGCTATCACTGTTATCATTGCTTCGATATCACCGTTAATTGAATGACCGGCACATTCTTTCAGCCGTCCGTCAAGGGCTAATGGTAACCCCGGTTCTAGACATAACTCCCGCACGTCATCGTGACCCATGCCTAGGACTATCGAATCTGCCCAGAGTACTTGACTACCCAATCAGTAGCCTTCAGGGACTATCGAATCTGCCCAACGTACTCTTGCTTTGAGCATGCTAGAACCTTCAACAACGATGAGATCTCAGCCTTCTAGTCGTCCTCCTCGACAACTATTTCCATACTACCCCAAGCGCCTCTCGAGCATCCATTATCCTCAACCCGCTTGGAATGATCCCGTCTGGATTAGACCAAGACTATCTCATATCATACTTCGCTTCATCACATCCTCGCAAAGTCTCATCTCAACATCATCATCAAATCTATGCATAAGAGCTTCATCATCCGCTACAAATGCCATAAGCAGCTTTTCCCATTCAAGAGCCTTTCCCTTAGCTTTTGAATCATCCTCGATCTAAATCAAACCATCAATCATCTAATTCTTAGCAATCAACCAAATCAAACATTAATCCAAGCAATCAAGCATTCAAATATGATCTAAGTAGACAATTATCACAATAATGGAAATTTCGTAATTAAAGAGTTGAAAGTCTAATAAGCATGAAAACATGAACAATATCTCTATAATCTTGATGAATGAACTTGCATAGGTTAACATGTAGTAAAATGGATGTAACATCATCATGAACAATGGATCTATATGGATCTACACTTAGGATGAAGAAAATGTATGGAAATCACTATTTTAACACCAAATCGAGCCAACAATCTGATATACTCCTTTGGATCCGTGTGAGAGATAATCACCACTCACTAAATCACCTAAACAACCCCAAATCAAAACGCTTCAGATCTGGACAGCGATGGATCAAGCTCGATCTATCACGAATCCGCTTCAAATGAAGAAATCTCACTTCAAAGGATGAAGATCTTCAATCTAAGCTCTTGAATCTTCAATTTGATCTTCAATATGGATGGATGGAATCACTAGATTAGAGTAGAGAAAAGTAGTGAAGAAGTGTAGAAGTTGAGCTCTCAAAATGGCAGCACTTCGTCGCTTCGAAATCCGGATCCCAAAAATGAAGCCAACCCCCTTCTATTTATAGGCGAAAATCCCTTAAGTCATAACTCGGAATTAGGTCGTCTCCGACCTACGACCTAAGACTCCCACCGACCTAAGCGTTAGCCAACAACTCCGACCTAACAGACCAAGCCTACGACCTAACAGATGTGCGCTCCTTCGTCCTACGACCTAACACTTCTGCGCATCCAAGCACCCAGCGACCTAACAACTATAGAAGTCCACGACCTAACTTAGGTCGTTTACGACCTAACTGCTACAACTCAGTTGGGTTACGACCTAATTCCTTAGGTCGTCTAACGACCTAACTCCTTAAGCTACCACGCGACCTAACATAAGTCGCGAACAACTGGGATGCGACCTAACGAACCTACGACCTAACACACACACGCGACCTATCACTTAGCCAGGATACGACCTAACTGACTACTAGCCTAGCGACCTAACTACACAGCTCACTAACTCCTATAGGTCGCTAACTCCTATAGGTCGCGACATTCTATAGGTCGCTCTAATACTAACACACGACCTAAAATCACTATACAACCTAACTGCTAGGTCGTTAACTCTCGTAGGTCGCTGCCTTACCATAAGTCGTCTAACGACCTAACTTCCTTAGGTCGCTAATCTGCCTATCTCCTAAGTCGTTCAAACGACCTATCTCCAAACCCTTAACTCTCCATAACCCTGGGTCGCTCCTATTCCCTAAGTCGTATACGACTTACGACCTATACTAAGTCTTGAACGACTTAGGACTTAGCAATCTCGCCAATCAACGTGAAAACTTTCGACGAAATTTTCTTCGATTTTTCGATCCGTAAAAATACGGGTCGTTACATTCTCCCCCCCTTAGGAATTTCGCCCCCGAAATTCCAAACAACAAAGCAATCAAAACTATTCTGCACGCCTATCATCCATAGCAATCATCAAACCATGCATCCAATTCTAGCTTAGCATACAGAATTCTAACATTAGAACAAGTTACAATTTCGTTAGATGACACGACACCTTAGGGCCATACCTTGAAGAGTTCAGGATGAGCTGCCTTCATCCTCTCTTCCACCTCCCACGTACAGTCGTTATCATCATCACTCCATTGTATCTTGAGCAACTTAACTACCTTCCTCCTAAGCTGTTTCGTGTCGGTTTCAACAACACGAAGCGGCTTACGAGGTCTTCTATCGACTGGATCAACTTCGAAGTCTTCACAGCTATCAGCAGAAACCACCATATTCGAGTCGTGCACATACTTCCGTAGATATGATACATGAAAAACATTGTGCACACTCGACATCTTCTTAGGTAACTCCAATTTATAGGCGAGCTTTCCAATTCGCTCGATGATCGGGAATGGTCCAACAAATCTCGGAGTCAATTTCCCTTTCTTCCCGAATCGAATAACATTCTTCAGTGGAGAAATCTTCACAAAAACCATATCTCCTACGTCGAATTCCAAGTCCTTTCGACGCTTATCGGCATAACTCTTCTGACGGTCTTGGGCTGCCTTCATTCGTTGCCGAATGATCTCTATGCAATCCGAAGTCTGTCGAATCATCTCTGGCCCAAGTATCAACTTTTCTCCAGTTCCTAACCAACATGTCGGTGAGTTACACGGTCTCCCATACAATGCCTCATACGGTGCCATACCAATGCTTGACTGGTAACTGTTGTTGTATGCAAACTCCACCAAATGAAGGTGATCTTCCCATGATCCTCCGAAATCCAAAACACAAGCTCTAAGAAGATCTTCCAAAACTCGGTTGACTCTCTCGGTCTGACCATCTGTTTGAGGGTGATAAGCTGTACTCAAACACAACCCGGTTCCCAAAACTTCCTGGAAGCTCTTCCAAAATCCACTAGTGAACAATGGGTCTCGATCGCTCACTATACTCTTCGGAATACCATGGAATCGAACTATCCACTTAACATACAACTCAGTTAACTTTGATGCAGTCCTAGTCGATCGAACAGGAATGAATCTTGCACTCTTGGTCAGACAATCTACAATGACCCAAATCCCTTCATTTCCCGTTCTTGTTCTAGGCAATCCATCAATAAAATACATCGATATCTGCTCCCACTTCCATGTAGGAACTTCTAATGGCTGAAGCAATCCACTTGGCTTCTTCTATTCAGCTTTTACCAACTGGCAGTTTATACACTTGGAAATAAAATTTCCAACATCCTTCTTCATGCCTTCCCAGTAGTAGGTTCTCTTCATATCCCGATACATCTTATTTCCACCTGGATGAATTGTCAACTTCGAGTGATGACTTTCCTTCAAAACTTCACTCCTCAATTCATCTATATCGGGAACAACTAGTCGTCCTTGCTTCCGAAGCCAACCCTCTCGATCGACCTCGAATCCTTTATCCTTTTCTGGATCCAATCCAGATTCCAAATCACGGATAATCTTGACAAGCTTATCGTCTCGTTTTTGGCTCTCGCCAATTCTTTCCACAAGAGTCGGTCTTATCGATAAGTTTGCCAACATCTCAGGTTCCAATTCGCATCTAGGCCTGAAGTCAAATCCAGCTAAATACTCGAGATTCTTCCATTCAGAAAACATGGCTCCCAATCCCGCATGTCTTCTACTTAACGCATCTGCCACTGCGTTACCTTTTCCCGGAGTATAAGCTATACCAAAATTATATGATGCCAAAAACTCTAGCCAACGTTGCTGCCGAAGATTCAAATCCTATGATGCCAAAATCATACGACTTATGATCTGTAAACAACTCAAATCGAACTCCCAGTAGATAATGTCTCCACATCTTCAGAGCAAAAACAATCGCCGCTAACTCCAAATCATGAGTCGGGTAATTCCTTTCATGCGGCTTCAGTTGTCGACTGGCATACGCAACAACTTTATCCTTCTGCATCAGCACTGCTCCAAGTCCAGTACCACATGCGTCGGTGTAAACCACCATCTCATCATTCCCACTAGGAATAGTCAAAACAGGAGCACTCGTCAATTGCTCCTTCAGGATTCCGAAAGATTGCTCACACTTAGCTTCCCATCTGAACACTTGGTTCTTCTTCGTCAATCCTGTTAATGGTGCAGCTATCTTGGAGAAGTCTTTAATAAATCGTCGATAATATCCTGCCAATCCAAGAAAACTTCTCACATCAGATGCATTCTTAGGTCTAACCCAATCCTGGATTGCTGCCACCTTCGCGGGATCAACCGCTATTCCATTTCCAGAAATCACATGGCCTAAGAACCTCACTTCACTCTTCCAGAAGTGACACTTTGAAAACTTAGCCTTCAGCTGATGTTTCCATAAGATTTCCAAAACAATACGCAAGTGTGTCTTGTGCTCTTCTTCAGTTCTGGAATAAATCAGAATATCATCCACGAACACAAGTACAAACTTGTTCAACTGATCTCTGAACACTCTATTCATAAGATCCACAAAATATGCTGGCGCGTTAGTCAATCCAAACGACATTACCAGCCACTCAAAGAAACCGGATGGTGTCCTAAAAGCCGTCTTCGGCACACTATCCTTAGCCACTCTCAACTGGTGAAATCCCGTTGCCAAATCCATCTGAGAAAACACCTTGGCTTCGTGAAGCTGATAAAACAAGTCATCTATTCTCGGCAATGGATACTTGTTCTTCTTAGTCACCTTATTCAGCTCACGATAATCCACACACAATCTTAACGACCCATCTGCCTTGGTTGCAAACACCACTGGTGCACCCCACTCGGACACACTACGCCGAATGAATCCTTTCTGCAAAAGGTCATCAACTTGCACCCTCAATTCTTGTTGTTCCCTAGGCGCCATCCGCCTAAGAGGCATCACAACAGGTCTGGCTCCTTCAACTAGATCTATACGAAACTCGATCTCTCTATACGGCGGCAACCCTTTGACTTCGTCAAAGACATCCTCGAATCCATTTGCGATTGGCACTAATGACAGTCCATCCCGTGGAACAACTAGCGAATACATGAAGCTCATGAAGACGCCTTCTTCATGCTTACATCGTATCACAATCTTTCGCCCCTCCACATTCTTGACTGTCACCTCCAACCTTTCGCAATCAACCTTTGCCGCATACTTCCTAAGCCAGTCCATACCCAAAATAATTCCAAACCCCGCAAAGTTCAGAACAAAGCAATCACAAACAAAAGAGCAACCATGACTCGATACAATCAGACCACGGCATAGCATACACAAACAAGACGAACCCCCAACTGGATTAGTCACAACCAATGGCCTATCAACAATATCCAGTTCCAAACCTAACCGGCCTACGAGTTCACTACAAACAAACGAATGCGACGCTCCAGTATCAAACAGAACTCTAACTGGAACACCACATAGGAAAAGAGTACCTTGAACCACCACACCCTTTCCCTTCTCTTCAGCGGTAGGAGCTTTTGAAGACGACGGAACAGCTCCCAAAGCATAAGCTTGCACAATCTGCTTGTCCCTCCTCGGTTTTGGACAATTCTTCCTGAAATGCCCCGGCTTGTCACAGTTGTGACACTTCATCGGTGCCTTCGGATTCTTACAATCCTTCGAGAAATGGTCCTTCTGCTGACAATTGTAGCAAGTCACCTCGCCTTTCGGCTTCTTCTGGCCATCCTTACCCTTCTGCTGCTGCTGCTTCCTCTTCTTGTTTCCACCCTGCTGGGGTTTAGACTCTTCCCTGGTCACAGCAACAACAGATCCTTCCTTAGGAAACAGACTCTCATGCCTGAGAGCTTTCTCCACAAGCTTCTCAAATGAATCGTCCAAATGATCCACCAGCTGTCTCCCAAGATAACTATCCAAGCCTGTCACAAACTTCTCATTCTTCTGATAAGCAGATTCAATATATGACCGGGCATACTTGGACAAAGCTTCAAACTCAAAAACATACTCAAGAACTGGTCTTCCACCTTGCTTGAGCTCCACAAACTTCTTGAACAGAACAGACTTCTGAGCTGTAGAAATGAACTTAGCCTCAAATCTGACTTGGAATTGCTCCCAAGTAATCTCTTCCTCCGGAGTATTGATGGTAATAGAGTTCCACCAGTCAGAGGCTCTCCCTTGAAGCTGTCTCGATGCCAACTTTCTCTTAGTCGCATCCTCAATTCCCAAATCACCAAAGATCCTTTTACAAGCATCTATCCATCTTTGGACCTCAATAGTTGATTCTGTTCCCAAGAAAACCTTCCCTCCAAGAGCAGTATAGTCCTTGCACAACTTAGCAAAATCCACTGGTTTCAGAGTTTGGACTTGAACTCCAACATCAACTGCTGTCCCCGGAACAGGTATCCTTCTCATGATCGAAGTCATCATAGCTTCGAACATAGCTGCATAATCAGCAGCCCCCTCAGTAGCACGGCCTTCCTTAGCAGCTGGTCTCCCTCTTCGACTCATTCTCAATATCTATAAAAAGGAATGGTCAGAACATCTAGAGAAACAACTGCTTAAAGGACTCAAACTTTACTAAGCTACTATATTACATATAGTATTCATCCATCAAAATACAATTACGTCTCTCATACGTAGTTACGTTAGCGAGCGTTGGGTAAAATCGATTAACCAATGCTCTGATATCAAATGTGACGACCGCCCATGACCCCTGCACCGAATCTAGAGATAGTGCGCTGTAAAGTGTGCCAGGCAGCCATGGATGATTGTCAAGGTAAATTAAACAACAGAATCTATCGTATTACTCACAGCGCATGGACAAAATACAATAGAACATATATATAGTGAAGCTTCACAGAATAGAATCTCATCAATAAAACTTCATAATAGTTGAATACAAACATCTGAATAGTCAATACAACAAGCCTCACTACATATCACTCAGAGAATACAAAGCAGCGGAACATCCAGTACATATAGTAAGAAGAAAATATGCAACCCTTCAGCTCGTCTTCGATATCAGCATCGTGAGAAGAGAACGGCACCTGTCACCTGCTACCTAGTCTGCCCGTCCCAAAAATGGACGAACAGCCCAAGGCAATAAGAGTTAAAACATAAAGCCTTGAGTCAGACAGCAGTCTTAGTGAGCAGTAAATTAACTAACAACATACCAAAAGAGCATAAAGGAAAAGGAATAGGAATACAACCCTCCCACTCCAACCTCTTTCTACAGTGATAGCCCCCAGACACACACTAAGTAGAAGCAAACATAGCAGAGCATACAATGTAAAGTAAAGAAACTATCACTCAGGTCAAGGGCGATGTTTTCCAAGCACAAACCCCCAAGGCCTAAACCAAGATCATATAAGCACCCAGAAAACACTGCTCTTGAGACTGAATGACGATACAACCAAACATCCATGACTCTGGCTATCACTGTTATCATTGCTTCGATATCACCGTTAATTGAATGACCGGCACATTCTTTCAGCCGTCCGTCAAGGGCTAATGGTAACCCCGGTTCTAGACATAACTCCCGCACGTCATCGTGACCCATGCCTAGGACTATCGAATCTGCCCAGAGTACTTGACTACCCAATCAGTAGCCTTCAGGGACTATCGAATCTGCCCAACGTACTCTTGCTTTGAGCATGCTAGAACCTTCAACAACGATGAGATCTCAGCCTTCTAGTCGTCCTCCTCGACAACTATTTCCATACTAGCCCAAGCGCCTCTCGAGCATCCATTATCCTCAACCCGCTTGGAATGATCCCGTCTGGATTAGACCAAGACTATCTCATATCATACTTCGCTTCATCACATCCTCGCAAAGTCTCATCTCAACATCATCATCAAATCTATGCATAAGAGCTTCATCATCCGCTACAAATGCCACAAGCAGCTTTTCCCATTCAAGAGCCTTTCCCTTAGCTTTTGAATCATCCTCGATCTAAATCAAACCATCAATCATCTAATTCTTAGCAATCAACCAAATCAAACATTAATCCAAGCAATCAAGCATTCAAATATGATCTAAGTAGACAATTATCACAATAATGGAAATTTCGTAATTAAAGAGTTGAAAGTCTAATAAGCATGAAAACATGAACAATATCTCTATAATCTTGATGAATGAACTTGCATAGGTTAACATGTAGTAAAATGGATGTAACATCATCATGAACAATGGATCTATATGGATCTACACTTAGGATGAAGAAAATGTATGGAAATCACTATTTTAACACCAAATCGAGCCAACAATCCGATATACTCCTTTGGATCCGTGTGAGAGATAATCACCACTCACCAAATCACCTAAACAACCCCAAATCAAAACGCTTCAGATCTGGACAGCGATGGATCAAGCTCGATCTATCACGAATCCGCTTCAAATGAAGAAATCTCACTTCAAAGGATGAAGATCTTCAATCTAAGCTCTTGAATCTTCAATTTGATCTTCAATATGGATGGATGGAATCACTAGATTAGAGTAGAGAAAAGTAGTGAAGAAGTGTAGAAGTTGAGCTCTCAAAATGGCAGCACTTCGTCGCTTCGAAATCCGGATCCCAAAAATGAAGCCAACCCCCTTCTATTTATAGGCGAAAATCCCTTAAGTCATAACTCGGAATTAGGTCGTCTCCGACCTACGACCTAAGACTCCCACCGACCTAAGCGTTAGCCAACAACTCCGACCTAACAGACCAAGCCTACGACCTAACAGATGTGCGCTCCTTCGTCCTACGACCTAACACTTCTGCGCATCCAAGCACCCAGCGACCTAACAACTATAGAAGTCCACAACCTAACTTAGGTCGTTTACGACCTAACTGCTACAACTCAGTTGGGTTACGACCTAATTCCTTAGGTCGTCTAACGACCTAACTCCTTAAGCTACCACGCGACCTAACATAAGTCGCGAACAACTGGGATGCGACCTAACGAACCTACGACCTAACACACACACGCGACCTATCACTTAGCCAGGATACGACCTAACTGACTACTAGCCTAGTGACCTAACTACACAGCTCACTAACTCCTATAGGTCGCTAACTCCTATAGGTCGCGACATTCTATAGGTCGCTCTAATACTAACACACGACCTAAAATCACTATACAACCTAACTGCTAGGTCGTTAACTCTCGTAGGTCGCTGCCTTACCATAAGTCGTCTAACGACCTAACTTCCTTAGGTCGCTAATCTGCCTATCTCCTAAGTCGTTCAAACGACCTATCTCCAAACCCTTAACTCTCCATAACCCTGGGTCGCTCCTATTCCCTAAGTCGTATACGACTTACGACCTATACTAAGTCTTGAACGACTTAGGACTTAGCAATCTCGCCAATCAACGTGAAAACTTTCGACGAAATTTTCTTCGATTTTTCGATCCGTAAAAATACGAGTCGTTACAAGTTGAGTTGTTTTAAAAAGAGGATTTTTAATTATTAAACTAGGTAAGTTTAAAATGTTTTAGCATAAAGATATTTCAGAAAGTTAGTTATTTAAATATTTTTAAATTGTCAAAATGAATTATAAGTTTTATAAACAAGCCTTGTAAATCGATTAGAATTTTATTAATAAATCAGAAATAATTATTGTTTCAAATTTATGTAATTATCTTAATTATTTAAAAGTATATGTTATTATCAATTAAAGTTACTTTGTAATGATTTGATTTTTAAGATAATTATTTAATAAAGTTTTTGGAAAGTAATGGTATACTTTCAAAGCGAAATCGGGAGGCAGAGATTGCGTACAGTTAAGTTTGGATTTCTCTGGGATAAAGACGTAATCACTGAGCTGCGAATCCATGGTTGAAACCGCATGGTGCTTTGTATATTTAATTTAAAAAGTTTTCAAATATTTTTGAAGGGAATGGTTTGTGAATATACTTATTTCGGTGAGATAAGTATATACTTTTGAATAAAGAGATTTAATTCAGAAACCTCGGAACTTATAGAATTCGTTATAAATGAGTTAAGGAATTTACAATATAAATTGTGAAGGATTTTGAGAAAAGATAAATAAATGGTACTTTCCTATGTGTTGGGAAGTAAGGGGTTTAGAAAAATATATTTTAAATATTTTTCTAAGTGTTGAAATAAGAGATGGTTTGAAATATCCTGATATGGATATAAGTATTTGAGTTGCCTCAAATATAAAAAATTGGGAAGGGATTTGATTGTATATCTTATAAAGATATTTTGAAAATAGATTTGGAAAATTATAATATGGGCCTAGTGACTGCTTATGGATGTTATATTGATATTAAATAACCAACTATCGAGTATTAGCCAATTTCGTTGATCGTTTCGTAGAGACCGAGATCGGATTTAATTATTCGAAAACCACTTCGATCCGATTTGAGCATTACGAATGGATGTCATGAAGATGGTGAAGATGGTGATTCGGTTTCGTTCAGACCCAGAACGGACTTGCATGGATGAATGCTATCAGTACATTGTCATTGGAGGATATTGAACATTCTAAGTGAAAATTCCTTAAAAAGGTAATCGTAGCCTCAAACCTCATCAACCGGAATGACTGAAAATCAGGGGAGATGTAGCAAGGCTAAGTGGGTCATACCCAATTTGGGTCTGTTATCACCTTTCTAGATACCCTCGGATATATTATTAATTATGGATACGGTGGTGCATGGAAAAGAGCTCTCGATAAGGGTGGGAACACTCGGGCTGATAACATTTTCGGTTTTATTCCAGTTAGGGATAGGGCCAGTCTTATGTTGTAGGGGATCCCGGCGAGGTCCTTGGTATATTTTTCTAGACGTGTACCGTGATAGGTGGTACCCCAGGGCCTAGTCATTGTATGGAATCCATTCTTCAATAAGCGCCGTACGGTTTTGATTGTGCCCAACTACGCTGAAACGGGAGATGCAAGCATTTCAGCTATTTTCTAGTTTATTTTCTATAGACACTATTATAATATCAGATGATTTTGATATAAAGTGTTTTGGTTATCGTAAGTTAAAAACCCGTCGTGTTTATGTGTGACGTAGTCTTACGAGATATCTTTACGTTTCAAAGGATTTCGATAACTTTAATAATTCAAATTAAGTGTGTTTTTTCACACTGGTTTTCCAGACTAACTTGGGTGTTATTTTATTATAATTCTCAGGTCAGACCAAGTATTACAGGTTCAGGTTCGGATGCTATGGAGCTCAGGAGACGAGCTGGATGGCGAAGACATATTACACGTACTTGATTATATTCCGCTGCGTATTGTAGGCTGTATATTCAGCCCTTGTGAGGACAAGTTATTATAACTGTCCAATATTCATTTGTTGATTTGTTGTACTCTAATGATGTTATGTGTAAATAACAGTTATAGTTCTTTTTGTATAAAGACATGTTATTATCTATTATATATTGTTCCGCTGCGTTTGTGAGATTCTGCGTTGTTGTTTCTATTTCTTCTACCTCTTCCTTCTTTTCCCCTAACTATCGGGTTTTCCGGCATTCGATTGCTCAGCATGTAATACAATGGACGTAATAGTGTCGATTTTCGAGGGTCGAAAATACCGTCTGTGACATTTGGTATCAGAATTGAAGGTTAAGCGAGAGCCTTGGCTTTGATTAGGTAACTCATTAGAGATAGGGTCAGTAGCACCCTAGAATGAGTTTGAGCATGTTAATAGATATGAGTGCGTATTTCTTAGTGAATATAAAATGTTTTATATTGTGTTGGTCGATTTGTTGAGTGGCTTATGGATTCTGGTCAATACGAGTAATTAATGTTATTGATAGGGATCTTTAAACACTTGAACAGAGAAATTCCATATGGTATTGTTTTGAAATGGGGTAATGAAATAATTTTACCCTGATTATTTTTATATATAAAGGAATAATTTTCAGAAATTATTATATATGGTGTGCTTGGCTATTAGGAAATGATAATATTAAACTATTATCAATTGTTGTTGTGGTGATTGAATAAAAGTTGGTATTTTAGTCAACAGTTAAGAAATAATCTCATATAACAAAATGGGATTTTGTAAATATGATTTTGTGAATATGATTTATAAATTGGTATGGTCTATAAAAAAACAATGTATAAAGAATTTAAAAGCTAGAAACTTGGGAAATTAATTCCCATTGGTTTTGAAAATGTTTTCAAGGTTTTGGAAAAACTAATAGTATTTGAAAAAAAATTGAATTGGAAATATTTAAAAGGAATTTTAAAGGAAAAAGCACTGAACTCACTTCGGTCGCTGGAAAAAAATTTCAGTGATGACTGCAGCATCATCGACATTCATTTTCGAGTTTCCAAGGGAAGAATTGCTACAATTAGAATTTTGTTTTGGAAAACTGGTCGGGTTTTGAAATTCAAAGGAATGATTTGATATACCAAGGGATTTTGGGTATATATGATTTCAAAAATGATTTGAAATACTTAGAACAAAGTGTTTAACTCTAGGATTTTTATTTAAAATGTTTTATGGAATATAAGTAAGTTTGATAACTTATAAAATTTGAAATTTGAACTGGGAAATAAAAATTTGACTTAAGTTAAGTTAATTAAAGTGAAATTTGAAAATGTAGCCTGAGTGGCTAAATGAAGTAATTTGTGGAGAATTGAAATAACTTAATGAAATAGGCTAATTAAATTATTTAGTCATTTGGATATGGTTTGGAATGTTGATTGATAAAAATCAAATGTGAAATTGGAGAATTGAAATTGAATTTGATTAAAATAGGTAAGGAATTTGGTTGTGAAGTGGTAATAACCATAAGAAGTTTGAATAAAATGTTTGAAATTGACTTAAAAAAATTTGATGGTAATTCTTAAGTGAAATCGGAATTAAGGAAATATACTAAGAAATTAAGCAAGGTGAATAGAAAGAATTTGATATAGCTCAGAATTAATCGGAATAAATATGTAAGTTGTACGTATATTATTTTATTCACATAACAGTTTGATCCAGATTCGAGCACAGAATTTCAAGATAATTTATATCGACACGAATTAGGATTTTTCACTCGATTCTCGACGGCGAACACTGGATATGGATTTTTGATTGATTCTGAGATTCTCTATCATAGTGAATGGCTATGCAAGGAGAATGACGGTTTCTGATCAAGAAAACAGATCTGAGTCCGCACTAGAGAGTCGTGTGAATGATACTAGTTCGGAAGTGAAATTGTGTGATCGAATGAGCGATCAGATTTGATATTGCATACGAATGATATATGTACATCGTACAGACTTAAGTAAAGCAAATATTGAAGATTTTGGAAAAAATAAAATGATTTTGAATTATATGATTGGATATCATTGGTAAATAAGATGCGCGTATTTAAAATCAAGAAAAATTTGGATTGCCCAACAAAAAGTTACATGTTTAAATTCTTTTTTGATTTGATGGTTTTATGATTGAGCCACTTGGCTTTTGTTTTCTTTGGATGGTTTGAGCCCGTAGTGGCGATTTGTAGGTGTTTGGATCTAGCCGCACAAAGGAGACGCTGGCGAAATTTTTCAAAAATTTAAGGAGTTAGAAAATTTTGGGGAAAATTTTTAATAACTAAAAATATGATTTTGGGTTATGACTTGAAATAATTGGGAAAACGATATTATTTGGAATCTATGAATGAATTTGGAAATTAGAAAAGGTGATAATGTGGTTTCAACAAACTAATTTTGGAAAGTTGTTTCAACTGATTGGGTTTGAAAAGGTTATTGGGTTTTGGACCATTCTTCTTACCTTGGCAATTTCGGGGATGAAATTCTTTTAAGGGGGAGGAACGTAATGACCCAGAATTTTGACTATTTGAAATTGGAATATTTAATTGATTTTAAATATTTAAAACTTAATTTTTAACTTAAATTTCAAACATAACGATTATTGGATAATTTAATTATTAAGTTTAATAAATGGAAATTTGGTTAAATAGTGGAATTTTGAGTTTTTAGCTTGATAAAAATAATTTAAAGGTTTATTAAATTTCTATTAGTAAGAATGAAGATAATAAAATTTCTAAATTGGATTAAAAAGCGATTTACTCGATTTTAAAAATATCTCGTTTTAATTAACATATAAAAATTGCCTTCCGGGGTACAGTCTCGGATTTTGATGAAACCAGTTCCATTGGATCCATAATAATGTACTATCATCGAATTTTAAGTTTCGTAGCGGTTGGAGTCATCGTTTGGTCGTACGGAATAGAAACGCGTTGAAATTAATATCAAAAATTCAATATAATAATGGGTCCAAAAAGCTATCTTCTCCATACGATCGAACAAGGATTCGAAACCTTTTCCATTGCGTTCGGAATAGGGGTATAACATTATAAATGCCTAGTGGCACGTCTTGATAGGGGTTCGAGATTTTGAGTTGCGTAAATCGAGACATTTTGAGAATAATTAATATATATATATATATATATATATATATATATTAGTCAAACTTCCTTTCAGCTGCTATTATATCTTTTCACTGTACTTTGACCTATTCAAACATGTTTCCCCTTCTTTCACTCTTTTAAACATTACAGCCGAGCACACAACAATTGTGACGCCCCACCTCTATACCCGCGCTAGCCAAGAACACTACGGTGTAATGTTGTCAACTAGCACGGAGAATAAGGCTGTTGAGGAGCGACCAACCATGTAATTGCTTTGTGCGAGCACCGATATGTCAGATAGTAAAACATGCGTTTCATTTTTAGAGGAAATCCGACATACCGATACAAACACAAAGCTACTACACAGTGGCTATAATAGTTTAGGACAATAAATACAAAAATAACACAGATAACATAAATGCGGAATACAGATGGAACAAAAAGTCTCATATATATATAATAACTGATGTCAGTTACAATACATTTGACACGGTACATATGATACAACTACAACTGTCGACTCTGGAAGTTATATATACAAATACATTATCAACTAATGTACATGAATACATATCATCCTATGCAATGACACGACTTCTACAAAAAAATAACGGAGACAACTTCAAAAGATGTGAAAAGTCTTCATAGCCTGAACAGCAACTCAAAGAAGGAAAGCTACAACCTGAAATAACTCGGGTCTGACCCGAGTATTAAATTCAAAAGAAAATAATACACGGGTCAGTCTAATTTAAACTCAGTTATTAGTGCATAGCAGCAATAATAATCAAATATCAAATAGACGACGGTCACGGAAATCTCGTATATCCAACTTCTCGATAGGAGAATCGGATAACGGCAGCTATAACACTAAACAGTGTTAAACAATAAATCAGCAGATTCAAAACATCGACAGAGATAGATGAAAAGATTTCTGAATGAAGATGATTTAGAAAAGAATAGAATTGCCGAAACGGCAATTAACAATAAAAATCATCAAATCAAAACCAAATCAAAATATGATTCAACATCACAGTGGCCCTTGCAATAGTGAAGTGAGTGAAACAGGTTTAAGTAAGACAATACACAGAAACATGATCAATACAAAAGTGCACAAAGCACTACAATTCAAGGTCAGGGATAAAATGAACTAGGGTCAAGTCTACAAAGTGAACACTACAGAACAGAGGGAACTAATAATGATTCAACATTCACCGTGTCCAGATTCAAAGACCAATAAACAACTATGACTTAAGGCATGTACACATGCAGACTCAAGTGAAATTATACACTACAGGTGAAATGAAGTAGATAGAGCAATGTGAACAGGTAAAGATGCAAAACAATACACCTATACTAGGTACAGGTATGCGATCGAATCCTAGCAATATACCATAGCTTAAAAAATTCGAACCCTATGTGTGTGTATACATTTCAAAGTAATAGGCATAAAGGACTAAACAAGTTAATGTAGCCCATAATCACCATGGACGTACATATGAATTCAAAGCATAAGCAAGGACAAAGAACATCTGTAATGAAAATCAAAGCCCAGGCAAGTGCAAATCAATGCTACTATTTACTAAAGAAAAATTCGTATTTAGCTCCAACAAAATGTGTTCAATTGCACTTCATTTTAAAGCCATAAATTAAAACATAGATTCACAGAGGATGCTAGTAATTTATGGCAAAACAATAGGTCATCAATAACCACTTATCACTAGATTCAACTAACATTTTAAATCAGTACTAAAGATGAGTCTTACTCACTTGCAAAACTTGATGAACAGAGATGCAACTACAAGTACAGGTACAATATACAAACTATCAACCCCACTGGGACAAAATGCAAATAACAACATGGATGCAAAAACATAAATGGACAGTAAGGAATTCAAACATGGAGTGGAGTCCAACTACATGGAAGACAGTGGCAACAGTTCAGATGACAATGAATTAAAGTAAAGACCACTAAATAACTTCAAAGGCAAAGACTCCGAAATGTCAAAGCCAAGAATTTCCAAAACCAAGTCAAAGCCGAGTATATCATACTGTGGTGGCCAAGCAAAGTCAGAAGAAATCAAATATACGCATATGGAAAAGGTCAGAATTCATCGCAATCATCCAAACAATATCGAACAGCCAAAGACGAATTCAACATAGAATATACGAACGAGAAAACAGGATTTCGAACCCATATAAAATTCAAACCCAAAAACACGCACTGGAGAATTGAATTAGATGTGAGTACAAGTTTACTCACCTATTTTCGAAGCCCATGAATTAGAGCAGAAATCATACCGAAGTCGAGTTTCAGAAACCCTAAAATTTCAGAGCTTAGAGAAATCGATGCCGCAATTTCCAGAGCAAAGAGTTTCGAGTATAAGCCAAGTGACGAGCAACTGATCGAAGCTCTGATTTCTTCTCAGATCGAACAAAATCGCCACAGCCATTATTTCTCAAGACAAAAGAGGATCGGGCAATTGCAGAGCTGAAGCTCCAAATCAACTAAGGGAACAGCGAAGCCGAAGTCAGAGTCACCGCAGAGAAAGCCACAATCCAGAACTACAAAGATCGACAAAGCCGTAGCCTCAATTCCAGACTAAGCGAAGACGTCAAGCCAGAGCTACAACAATCGACGAAGGCAAAGTCCAAATCACAGAGGAACGGGCTAACTGGAAGCAACCGCAAGTAACAATCAAAGAACGACCAGCAATCGATCGAATAGCCAAAGCCCTAATTTTCAGATCGAAGGAACGAGCAAAGAAGCGGCTGCCATTTATTTTTCCAGAACAAAGAAGAGGATCGGGTTGAATGATTGTAATAGGGCTGACATGTTAGGGCAAATAACAAAAAGAAATAAGGCCGGGCTTTCTATAAAATCAAAGAAATACATTTATTTAAAAATCCAAAATAATTTCTCAACCATTTTTATAAAATAAATTTCAAATTGATTTTAAATTTCGATAGCAATTATAATCATCTAATTTCGATAATCACAAAGTGCAAAATACTGGGTTGTTACAGACTTCCCTCCTTAAAGAAATTGCGTCCTCGCAATCATAAGGGATAAGTGGGAAAAAGGTAACAACCATAAGAACCTAACGTCACAAAATGAAGAAATTTGAGATAGGAAGTTCACCATATAGGGCATGAAAGAGTAAGCTTGAACGTGTTTGAAGAACATTAAGTTCCTTATGAAAAATAAATATTCCCAAAATTTATGATCAGGGTAGAGAACAATTTCTCACCCAGAAGTAATAATGCCAAATCAATAGCCACGAGCACTAGATCATGAGTGGCATATCTAGTCTCAATAGTCATTAATGATTTAGAAGGACAAGAGGTAGCACGTTCTCTTTTACAAGAGAACGACATCCAAACCAATACGATTAGCATTGGTACAAAAAGATAATGACTTGGTTCCCCTTGGGAATCGCAAGGATAGAAGTATCGAAAAGGAGTTGTTTCAAATAATATTCTTTCCCGAAAAAGCTAAAATTTTCAAGATTTACAATTTACTTTATGTAATTATCTTTTCAGAAAAATTTGCATTTTACAATTCAATTTACTGTGTCTGATTGTCTCATCAAAGCGTTTAGGAGATTCCTATCGATAACGTTGATCAAGCGCATCGACCAGAATTCTTAAAGCACTCAATGGGCAATACAATCACAAAATCATCTTTTAATTTCATAAAAGAAATTCATAATTTTCAACAAAATCTAACTATCAAATAGATAATCAGAAAACAACAAAACGGAATGAACACAATTATCAGCAATATTCAATTATCAATTAGACAATTAGAATTCAAATATCGAATTATCACAAGCGATAATTAGAAGATAATCAGAAATCACAAATATCCGATTATCAAAAACGATAATCAGAAATCACAAATATTCAATTATCACAAATGATAATCAAATCTCACAAATATCTGATTATCAAAAACGATAATCAGAAATCAGAAATATCCGATTATCAAAAACGATAATCAGAAACACAAATATTTAATTATCACAAATGATAATCAAATCTCACAAATATCTGATTATCAAAAACGATAATCAGAAATCAAAAATATCCAATTATCAAAAACGATAATCAGAAATCATAATTATTCAATTAACGAGTCCGGAATTAACCGAAGTAGTAAAAGTATGGTTCCATACTCCGTACTTTTGCTAAATCGTTTAAATCTCTTTATCGTTTCCTTGAAAGTGCAAAATTGTGTGTTTTAAAAAATAACATTTCACATTCTCAAACGGACAAGTCCGGAATTAAACGAATCAGTAAAAGAAAGGGGTCATAATCCTCGGTTTTGCTGAAACGTTTAAATCGCTTCCTCGTTCTTTTGAAAATGTAAACTGTAAAAATTTTGAAAACAATTTTTAATTTATATTCTTGATACAACTTTTAAAATAAAGAATTTTGAAAACACATGATTAAATTAGCAATATCAGTAGCAACTTTGATAAGGAAGTTGCACTTCTCAAAGTACAGTAAAAACGGACAACAAAATCAGCATTGCAGGAGAACCGCTTGTAAATCCATTTCAAAAATTGACGGTTAATGAAGTTAACACGTCAAAATCTCATCAAAATAACTGGCATCAAAATATAATACCAATGAATTTTCATTCATCAAAAATGTCACAAGAATCTTCTCAAAGATAAAAAGGGATTCCATACCCTAACTTGTATTCATAACAAGTCAATAACACATGAATTCACCAATGCACAAAAACTGATATCATATCAATGAAAATCATGAAAATTGGTGAAGCACAAAAATCTAGAAATCATCACAAGAAATCCAGAAATCACAAAAATTCTAGAATCGACACGCGAAATCCAGAAATCACAAAGAGGGGGAGGCTTATTCAGAAAACGGGAGTATGAAAACTCAAAACACCGGTATCACATGAACGAGACGCTATCTCATGGTGGCTAACCATTAAATTTTCACACAGGAATGGCCCGAAGACCGTGGGTCGCTACCCCACATACGTGATGGCGAAACATCACAGAAACGGGGTTTAGTCTCCCTCGTAGACAAAGAGACATCGCACAATCGCTAGTCTAAATCACAAAAAGGAAAAGGGGAAAGGCCTATCACAAAATGGGAGCATGAAAACTCACCGACCGGTATCACAAGAATGAGACGCTATCTCATGGTAGCCAACCATTAAATTTTCACACAGGAATGGCCCAAAGACCGTGGGTCGCTACCCCACATATGTGATGGCGAAACATCACACAAACGGGGTTTAGTCTCCCTCGTAGACAAAGAGACATCGCACAATCGCTAGTCTAAATCACAAAAATGATCGTCATGATCATTAAGAAAGTGTCAATTACACTAAGCCAGTAAATATATGAGTTTAGCTTCATGTCCCATAACCACTTGCTTAACTTAAATATTTACGAACAAACTGTAAATCTTCACTAGGAAATTGTCACAAAAAGGGTTCAATCGAACAAGTCCAAGAGCTAACCGACAAAGTGAACGCAAGCGTTTCATACCACTCGTTTTACTAAGTCGTTTAAGTCGATTTCTCATCCGATTGAAGTAAAGGCTTGTATATATTAGTAGATTGGAAATCGGTTTGAGAAAAAGAGTTTTATAATAAAATAGTTTTGAAATTGTTTGGAGGAAAGGATTTTAATAATTACTACTAGTATAGAAAACCTTTTTATATTTTTAAAGTGACACATCACAAAAATTGATTGTAGAAACAATCAATCACAAGAATTCACATACAAAGATGTGAATAGAATCCAAAGAAATCGATACCGAATCCATCAAAAGTATGTTCAAAAAAATCCCGAAGAAAATGTCATTAAAGTTGCTAATAAATGATAGCAACCAATCGGGGGAAATGATCACGAATCGATTAAATTTCAAAAACCAAATCAATTCACTAAAACTCACATTCGAAGACGTGAATAAAATCCAAAGAATTCGATCCCAAATTTATCAAAGTGGAAATACCCAAAAATTCCAAAAATAGAAGTTATCAAAGTCGACAAAGGTGATAACAACTAATTGGAAAAGAAGAATCGATTATCAATTGGAAAATCAAAGCAAAATGAGCATAAATGCATAAATGACTTCAACAAAAATAAGAGTCAAGTCAATGTCGAAGTCAACAATTAATGGTCACTGTCGAGTACAAAATGAATCAATATCATCAAAGAATCCAACGACAAACAAAATCAGAGTCTTAAAAATCAAGAAATTAGAAATTTCTCAAAAACAAAGTGACCGAAGTCGAATGGAACTCAAGCCGAGGAAAACAAAAAATATCCAGTTCAAAATCGCGGAGATTCAAACTAGATATGAATGAAAAATCAAAATCACTCAATTTGCAACTGGTCAAGCTATTTTTCATCACAGTGTAACAGGTACACAATGACACTCATAGCATAACACAAAAGTGGAACAAAGTCCAAAAGTCAAAATGGCTTTAATTTGCCAAATTAAAACAAAATCAACATCGGCTAAATCAATTCAAAGCCGAAAACACAAGAACAAAATTCTCATCATCAAAAATCAAACTTGAGTTCGCAAAGCAAACGGAGGCAGAAGCCAAAATGCTTTTACGAAATCAAAATCAAATGCACATGAATAAGCGTTAGGAATTCATACCTAACAGTAAAAAATAATCATATGTAAAGATGAGAGATAAAACATCGACAAATAGTTGTAACACATGCTCCATCTAAGTTATGTTTTATAATTGTCCTAAACCCCAGGCTCTGATACCAAGCTGTGACGCCCCACCTCTATACCCGCGTTAGCCAAGAACACTACGGTGTAATGTTGTCAACTAGCACGGAGAATAAGGCTGTTGAGGAGCGACCAACCATGTAATTGCTTTGTGCGAGCACCGATATGTCAGATAGTAAAACATGCATTTCATTTTTAGAGGAAATCCGACATACCGATACAAACACAAAGCTACTACACAGTGGCTATAATAGTTTAGGACAATAAATACAAAAATAACACAGATAACATAAATGCGGAATACAGATGGAACAAAAAGTCTCATATATATATAATAACTGATGTCAGTTACAATACATTTGACACGGTACATATGATACAACTACAACTGTCGACTCTGGAAGTTATATATACAAATACATTATCAACTAATGTACATGAATACATATCATCCTATGCAATGACACGACTTCTACAAAAAAATAACGGAGACAACTTCAAAAGATGTGAAAAGTCTACATAGCCTAAACAGTAACTCAAAGAAGGAAAGCTACAACCTGAAATAACTCGGGTCTGACCCGAGTATTAAATTCAAAAGAAAATAATACATGGGTCAGTCTAATTCAAACTCAGTTATTAGTGCATAGCAGCAATAATAATCAAATATCAAATAGACGACGGTCACGGAAATCTCGTATATCCAACTTCTCGATAGGAGAATCGAATAATGGCAGCTATAACACTAAACAGTGTTAAACAATAAATCAGCAGATTCAAAACATCGACAGAGATAGATGAAAAGATTTCTAAATGAAGATGATTTAGAAAAGAATAGAATTTCCGAAACGGCAATTAACAATAAAAATCATCAAATCAAAACCAAATCAAAATATGATTCAACATCACAGTGGCCCTTGCAATAGTGAAGTGAGTGAAACAGGTTTAAGTAAGACAATACACAGAAACATGATCAATACAAAAGTACAAAAAGCACTACAATTCAAGGTCAGGGATAAAATGAACTAGGGTCAAGTCTACAAAGTGAACACTACAGAACAGAGGGAACTAATAATGATGCAACATTCACCGTGTCCAGATTCAAAGACCAATAAACAACTATGACTTAAGGCATGTACACGTGCAGACTCAAGTGAAATTATACACTACAGGTGAAATGAAGTGGATAGAGCAATGTGAACAGGTAAAGATGCAAAACAATACACCTATACTAGGTACAGGTATGCGATCGAATCCTAGCAATATACCATAGCTTAAAAAATTCGAACCCTATGTGTGTGTATACATTTCAAAGTAATAGGCATAAAGGACTAAACAAGTTAATGTAGCCCACAATCACCATGGACGTACATATGAATTCAAAGCATAAGCAAGGACAAAGAAGATCTGCAATGAAAATCAAAGCCCAAGCAAGTGCAAATCAATGCTACTATTTACTAAAGAAAAATTCGTATTTAGCTCCAACAAAATGTGTTCAATTGCACTTCATTTTAAAGCCATAAATTAAAAGATAGATTCACAGAGGATGCTAGTAATTTATGGCAAAACAATAGGTCATCAATAACCACTTATCACTAGATTCAACTAACATTTTAAATCAATACTAAAGATGAGTCTTACTCACTTGCAAAACTTGATGAACAGAGATGCAACTACAAGTATAGGTACAATCTACAAACTATCAACCCCACTGGGACAAAATGCAAATATCAACATGGATGCAAAAACATAAATGGACAGTAAGGAATTCAAACATGGAGTGGAGTGCAACTACATGGAAGACAGTGGCAACAGTTCAGATGACAATGAATTAAAGTAAAGACCACTAAATAACTTCAAAGGCAAAGACTCAGAAATATCAAAGCCAAGAATTTCCAAAACCAAGTCAAAGCCGAGTATATCATACTGTGGTGGCCAAGCAAAGTCAGAAGAAATCAAATATACGCATATGGAAAAGGTCAGAATTCATCGCAATCATCCAAACAATATCGAACAACCAAAGACGAATTCAACATAGAATATACGAACGAGAAAACAGTATTTCGAACCCATATAAAATTCAAACCGAAAAACACGCACTGGAGAATTGAATTAGATGTGAGTACAAGTTTACTCACCTATTTTCGAAGCTCACGAATTAGAGCAGAAATCATACCGAAGTCGAGTTTTAGAAACCCTAAAATTTCAGAGCTTAGAGAAATCGATGCCGCAATTTCCAGAGCAAAGAGTTTCGTGTATAAGCCAAGTGACGAGCAACTGATCGAAGCTCTGATTTCTTCTCAGATCGAACAAAATCGCCATAGCCATTATTTCTCAAGACAAAAGAGGATCGGGCAATTGCAGAGCTGAAGCTCCAAATCAACTAAGGGAACAACGAAGCCGAAGTCAGAGTCACCACAGAGAAAGCCACAATCCAGAACTACAAAGATCGACAAAGCCGTAGCCTCAATTCCAGACTAAGCGAAGACGTCAAGCCAGAGCTACAACAATCGACGAAGGCAAAGTCCAAATCACAGAGGAACGGGCTAACTGGAAGCAACCGCAAGTAACAATCAAAGAACGACCAGCAATCGATCGAATAGCCAAAGCCCTAATTTTCAGATCGAAGGAACGAGCAAAGAAGCGGCTGCCATTTATTTTTCTAGAACAAAGAAGAGGATCGGGTTGAATGATTGTGATAGGGCTGACATGTTAGGGCAAATAACAAAAAGAAATAGGGCCGGGCTTTCTATAAAATCAAAGAAATACATTTATTTAAAAATCCAAAATAATTTCTCAACCATTTTTATAAAATAAATTTCAAATTGATTTTAAATTTCGATAGCAATTATAATCATCTAATTTCGATAATCACAAAGTTCAAAATACTGGGTTGTTACAGACTTCCCTCCTTAAAGAAATTGCGTCCTCGCAATCATAAGGGATAAGTGGGAAAAAGGTAACAACCATAAGAACCTAACGTCACAAAATGAAGAAATTTGAGATAGGAAGTTCACCATATAGGGAATGAAAGAGTAAGCTTGAACGTGTTTGACGAACATTAAGTTCCTTATGAAAAATAAATATTCCCAAAATTTATGATCAGGGTAGAGAATAATTTCTCACCCAGAAGTAATAATGCCAAATCAATAGCCACGAGCACTAGATCATGAGTGGCATATCTAGTCTCAATAGTCATTAATGATTTAGAAGGACAAGAGGTAGCACGTTCTCTTTTACAAGAGAACGACATCCAAACCAATACGATTAGCATTGGTACAAAAAGATAATGACTTGGTTCCCCTCGGGAATTGCAAGGATAGAAGTATCGAAAAGGAGTTGTTTCAAATAATATTCTTTCCCGAAAAAGCTAAAATTTTCAAGATTTACAATTTACTTTATGTAATTATCTTTTCAGAAAAATTTGCATTTTACAATTCAATTTACTGTGTCTGATTGTCTCATCAAAGCGTTTAGGAGATTCCTATCGATAACGTTGATCAAGCGCATCGACCAGAATTCTTAAAGCACTCAATGGGCAATACAATCACAAAATCATCTTTTAATTTCATAAAAGAAATTCATAATTTTCAACAAAATCTAACTATCAAATAGATAATCAGAAAACAACAAAACGGAATGAACACAATTATCAGCAATATTCAATTATCAATTAGACAATTAGAATTCAAATATCGAATTATCACAAGCGATAATCAGAAGATAATCAGAAATCACAAATATCCAATTATCAAAAACGATAATCATAAATCACAAATATTCAATTATCACAAATGATAATCAAATCTCACAAATATCTGATTATCAAAAACGATAATCTGAAATCAGAAATATCCGATTATCAAAAACGATAATCAGAAACACAAATATTTAATTATCACAAATGATAATCAAATCTCACAAATATCTGATTATCAAAAACGATAATCAGAAATCAGAAATATCCGATTATCAAAACGATAATCAGAAATCATAATTATTCAATTAACGAGTCCGGAATTAACCGAAGTAGTAAAAGTATGGTTCCATACTCCATACTTTTTCTAAATCGTTTAAATCTCTTTATCGTTTCCTTAAAAGTGCAAAATTGTGTGTTTTAAAAAATAACATTTCACATTCTCAAATGGAAAAGTCCGGAATTAAACGAATCAGTAAAAGAAAGGGGTCATAATCCTCGGTTTTGCTGAAACGTTTAAATCGCTTCCTCGTTCTTTTGAAAATGTAAACTGTAAAAATTTTGAAAACAATTTTTAATTTATATTCTTGATACAACTTTTAAAATAAAGAATTTTGAAAACACGTGATTAAATTAGCAATATCATTAGCAACTTTGATAAGGAAGTTGCACTTCTCAAAGTACAGTAAAAACGGACAACAAAATCAGCATTGCGGGAGAACCGCTTGTAAATCCATTTCAAAAATTGACGGTTAATGAAGTTAACACGTCAAAATCTCATCAAAATAACTGGCATCAAAATATAATACCAATGAATTTTCATTCATCAAAAATGTCACAAGAATCTTCTCAAAGATAGAAAGGGATTCCATACCCTAACTTGTATTCATAACAAGTCAATAACACATGAATTCACCAATGCACAAAAACTGATATCATATCAATGAAAATCATGAAAATTGGTGAAGCACAAAAATCTAGAAATCATCACAAGAAATCCAGAAATCACAAAAATTCTAGAATCGACACGCGAAATCCAAAAATCACAAAGAGGGGGAGGCCTATTCAGAAAACGGGAGTATGAAAACTCAAAACACCGGTATCGCATGAACGAGACGCTATCTCATGGTGGTTAACCATTAAATTTTCACACAGGAATGGCCCGAAGACCGTGGGTCGCTACCCCACATATGTGATGGCGAAACATCACACAAACGGGGTTTAGTCCCCCTCGTAGACAAAGAGACATCGCACAATCGCTAGTCTAAATCACAAAAAGGAAAAGGGGAAAGGCCTATCACAAAATGGGAGCATGAAAACTCACCGACCGGTATCACAAGAATGAGACGCTATCTCATGGTAGCCAACCATTAAATTTTCACACAGGAATGGCCCAAAGACCGTGGGTCGCTACCCCACATATGTGATGGCGAAACATCACACAAACGGGGTTTAGTCTCCCTCGTAGACAAAGAGACATCGCACAATCGCTAGTATAAATCACAAAAATGATCGTCATGATCATTAAGAAAGTGTCAATTACACTAAGCCAGTAAATATATGAGTTTAGCTTCATGTCCCATAACCACTTGCTTAACTTAAATATTTACGAACAAACTGTAAATCTTCACTAGGAAATTGTCACAAAAAGGGTTCAATCGAACAAGTCCAAGAGCTAACCGACAAAGTGAACGCAAGCGTTTCATACCACTCGTTTTACTAAGTCGTTTAAGTCGATTTCTCATCCGAGTGAAGTAAAGGCTTGTATATATATTAGTAGATTGGAAATTGGTTTGAGAAAAAGAGTTTTATAATAAAATAGTTTTGAAATTGTTTGGAGGAAAGGATTTTAATAATTACTACTAGTATAGAAAACCTTTTTATATTTTTAAAGTGACACATCACAAAAATTGATTGTAGAAACAATCAATCACAAGAATTCACATACAAAGATGTGAATAGAATCCAAAGAAATCGATACCGAATCCATCAAAAGTATGTTCAAAAAAATCCCGAAGAAAATGTCATTAAAGTTGCTAATAAATGATAGCAACCAATCGGGGGAAATGATCACGAATCGATTAAATTTCGGAAACCAAATCAATTCACTAAAACTCACATTCGAAGACGTGAATAAAATCCAAAGAATTCGATCCCAAATTTATCCAAGTGGAAATACCCAAAAATTCCAAAAATAGAAGTTATCAAAGTCGACAAAGGTGATAACAACTAATTGGAAAAGAAGAATCGATTATCAATTGGAAAATCAAAGCAAAATGAGCATAAATGCATAAATGACTTCAACAAAAATAAGAGTCAAGTCAATGTCGAAGTCAACAATTAATGGTCACTGTCGAGTACAAAATGAATCAATATCATCAAAGAATCCAACGACAAACAAAATCAGAGTCTTAAAAATCAAGAAATTAGAAATTTCTCAAAAACAAAGTGACCGAAGTCGAATGGAACTCAAGCCGAGGAAAACACAAAATATCCAGTTCAAAATCGCGGAGATTCATACTAGATATGAATGAAAAATCAAAATCACTCAATTTGCAACTGGTCAAGCTATTTTTCATCACAGTGTAACAAGTACACAATGACACTCATAGCATAACACAAAAGTGGAACAAAGTCCAAAAGTCAAAATGGCTTTAATTTGCCAAATTAAAACAAAATCAACATCGGCTAAATCAATTCAAAGCCGAAAACACAAGAACAAAATTCTCATCATCAAAAATCAAACTTGAGTTCGCAAAGCAAACGGAGGTAGAAGCCAAAATGCTTTTACGAAGTCAAAATCAAATGCACATGAATAAGCGTTTGGAATTCATACCTAACAGTAAAAAATAATCATATGTAAAGATGAGAGATAAAACATCGACAAATAGTTGTAACACATGCTCCATCTAAGTTATGTTTTATAATTGTCCTAAACCCCAGGCTCTGATACCAAGCTGTGACGCCCCACCTCTATACCCGCGCTAGCCAAGAACACTACGGTGTAATGTTGTCAACTAGCACAGAGAATAAGGCTGTTGAGGAGCGACCAACCATGTAATTGCTTTGTGCGAGCACCGATATGTCAGATAGTAAAACATGCATTTCATTTTTAGAGGAAATCCGACATACCGATACAAACACAAAGCTACTACACAGTGGCTATAATAGTTTAGGACAATAAATACAAAAATAATACAGATAACATAAATGCGGAATACAGATGGAACAAAAAGTCTCATATATATATAATAACTGATGTCAGTTACAATACATTTGACACGGTACATATGATACAACTACAACTGTCGACTCTGGAAGTTATATATACAAATACATTATCAACTAATGTACATGAATACATATCATCCTATGCAATGACACGACTTCTACAAAAAAATAACGGAGACAACTTCAAAAGATGTGAAAAGTCTTCATAGCCTGAACAGCAACTCAAAGAAGGAAAGCTACAACCTGAAATAACTCGGGTCTGACCCGAGTATTAAATTCAAAAGAAAATAATACATGGGTCAGTCTAATTCAAACTCAGTTATTAGTGCATAGCAGCAATAATAATCAAATATCAAATAGACGACGGTCACGGAAATCTCGTATATCCAACTTCTCGATAGGAGAATCGAATAACGACAGCTATAACACTAAACAGTGTTAAACAATAAATCAGCAGATTCAAAACATCGACAGAGATAGATGAAAAGATTTCTAAATGAAGATGATTTAGAAAAGAATAGAATTGCCGAAACGGCAATTAACAATAAAAATCATCAAATCAAAACCAAATCAAAATATGATTCAACATCACAGTGGCCCTTGCAATAGTGAAGTGAGTGAAACAGGTTTAAGTAAGACAATACACAGAAACATGATCAATACAAAAGTGCACAAAGCACTACAATTCAAGGTCAGGGATAAAATGAACTAGGGTCAAGTCTACAAAGTGAACACTACAGAACAGAGGGAACTAATAATGATGCAACATTCACCGTGTCCAGATTCAAAGACCAATAAACAACTATGACTTAAGGCATGTACACGTGCAGACTCAAGTGAAATTATACACTACAGGTGAAATGAAGTGGATAGAGCAATGTGAACAGGTAAAGATGCAAAACAATACACCTATACTAGGTACAGGTATGCGATCGAATCCTAGCAATATACCATAGCTTAAAAAATTCGAACCCTATGTGTGTGTATACATTTCAAAGTAATAGGCATAAAGGACTAAACAAGTTAATGTAGCCCACAATCACCATGGACGTACATATGAATTCAAAGCATAAGCAAGGACAAAGAAGATCTGCAATGAAAATCAAAGCCCAGGCAAGTGCAAATCAATGCTACTATTTACTAAAGAAAAATTCGTATTTAGCTCCAACAAAATGTGTTCAATTGCACTTCATTTTAAAGCCATAAATTAAAAGATAGATTCACAGAGGATGCTAGTAATTTATGGCAAAACAATAGGTCATCAATAACCACTTATCACTAGATTCAACTAACATTTTAAATCAGTACTAAAGATGAGTCTTACTCACTTGCAAAACTTGATGAACAGAGATGCAACTACAAGTACAGGTACAATATACAAACTATCAACCCCACTGGGACAAAATGCAAATATCAACATGGATGCAAAAACATAAATGGACAGTAAGGAATTCAAACATGGAGTGGAGTGCAACTACATGGAAGACAGTGGCAACAGTTCAGATGACAATGAATTAAAGTAAAGACCACTAAATAACTTCAAAGGCAAAGACTCAGAAATGTCAAAGCCAAGAATTTCCAAAACCAAGTCAAAGCCGAGTATATCATACTGTGGTGGCCAAGCAAAGTCAGAAGAAATCAAATATACGCATATGGAAAAGGTCAGAATTCATCGCAATCATCCAAACAATATCGAACAACCAAAGACGAATTCAACATAGAATATACGAACGAGAAAACAGGATTTCGAACCCATATAAAATTCAAACCCAAAAACACGCACTGGAGAATTGAATTAGATGTGAGTACAAGTTTACTCACCTATTTTTGAAGCCCACGAATTAGAGCAGAAATCATACCGAAGTCGAGTTTCAGAAACCCTAAAATTTCAGAGCTTAGAGAAATCGATGCCGCAATTTCCAGAGCAAAGAGTTTCGAGTATAAGCCAAGTGACGAGCAACTGATCGAAGCTCTGATTTCTTCTCAGATCGAACAAAATCGCCACAGCCATTATTTCTCAGGACAAAAGAGATCGGGCAATTGCAGAGCTTAAGCTCCAAATCAACTAAGGGAACAGCGAAGCCGAAGTCAGAGTCACCACAGAGAAAGCCACAATCCAGAACTACAAAGATCGACAAAGCCGTAGCCTCAATTCCAGACTAAGCAAAGACGTCAAGCCAGAGCTACAACAATCGACGAAGGCAAAGTCCAAATCACAGAGGAACGGGCTAACTGGAAGCAACCGCAAGTAACAATCAAAGAACGACCAGCAATCGATCGAATAGCCAAAGCCCTTATTTTCAGATCGAAGGAACGAGCAAAGAAGCGACCGCCATTTATTTTTTCAGAACAAAGAAGAGGATCGGGTTGAATGATTGTGATAGGGCTGACATGTTAGGGCAAATAACAAAAAGAAATAGGGCCGGGCTTTCTATAAAATCAAAGAAATACATTTATTTAAAAACCCAAAATAATTTCTCAACCATTTTTATAAAATAAATTTCAAATTGATTTTAAATTTCGATAGAAATTATAATCATCTAATTTCGATAATCACAAAGTCCAAAATACTGGGTTGTTACAACAATACACACGCAACCAAACAGTGAGCAAGAAAAATCATGGCAACTTCAAAAATTCGTTTCTCCTCTTATACTCAATATAAAAATCCCAAACCAATTTCCAAATTCAAGTTTAACATTTACTTCGATCTGGTGTAAGTATGGGAAGGTGCGACATAGTTTTTATGGTGATCGACGTTGCTGGTTTGGCTAGGGTTAGGGATTTTGCGAGGTGAAGTGCTCGGTTTTGACACGTATAACCATATTTGGATTCGTGGGAGGGAGCCGCACCTAGGCACCGAAGGGGGAAAGTCGCGGTTCACTGTAGAGGGAAGGGGGCGGTCATTATAGCAGCTCGAGAATGTCGGGTCGCCTCGACAAATCCTTGATTGAGCTCATCGAGGTTGGGCAGGGTGGAGGCTCGCACAATTAGATAATCAATGGTGGTGGAGGCGGGTTCTCTGGTGGACCATAGAGGAAGTACGATGCGGTCAAAGGGGAGCAGCGTGGTCAACTCGAATTGGGGAAGAAGGAGTTTAGGCGGTCTTTTTTGTTTTGAATGGGTATTTAATTTTGTTAATTATGTAATTAAGGAATTATTATAATATTTTATTTTATATTCTTATAAGCGTGGTAACTCACTCGTTTTAGGTCAGATTCGAACAAAACGAGTTTCCTTAGGATCGTATCGTCGAATACTACAAAATGGAATCAGTTTGGTTGAATTTAGAACTAGTAGGAATTTTGGTAAAAAATATTAAACGTCCGTTTAATTTTAAAATTAAAATGGACCGCTCCAGCATCGACGAAAATCAAAGTGAGTAAATCTCACTCAGTTTTGGATTGCTGGTTTAATTTAAATGCTGAAAAATTTAAATTATTAGTTGATTTGATGACTTGATAATTATTATTATCGGTTGGATGTTATAATATATATAGTAGTATATATTAGTAGTTGGATTGATTATTCCCGCCTATTGGAGCGGATGAGACCCTATGCGCCCCGCATAATAGCGGATGACCCTATATTACCGCAATATCCCGCCTCGAAGCGGGATTTGTAATTTTATGTTGTATTAACATCTATGGTTGCAGGGAAACAGGTTGGAGGGATCCAACTGGATTCCTTAAAAATGTTGAATTTAATTTCATATATAGTGATATAAGATATATTTGAATAATCTGAGATAGATTATTGTGTGATTTGAATTTATTAGATGGTAAGATATTCTTATAAGCGTGATAACTCACAAAATGTTGAAGTAATTGCTTATGGATGTTATATTGATAGTTAAATAACCAACTATCAGGTATTGGCCAATTTCGTTGATCGTTTCGAAGAGACCAGAATCAGATTTAATTATCCGAAAACCACTTCAATATGATTTGAGCATTACGAATGGATATCGTGAAGATGGTGAAGACGGTGATTTGGTTTCGTTCAGACCCAGAACAGACTTGCATGGATGAATGCTATCAGTATATTGTCATTGGAGGAAAATGAGCATTATAATTGAAAATTCCTTAAAGAGGTAATCGTAGCCTCAAACCTCATCAACCGGAATGACTGAAAATTAGGGGAGATGTAGCAAGGATAAGTGGGTCATACCCAATTAGGGTATGTTATCACCTTTCTAGATACCCTTGGATATATTATTAATTATGGATACGGTGGTGCACGGAAAAGAGCTCTCGATAAGGGTGGGAACACCCGGGTGATAACATATTCGGTTCTATCCTGGTTAGGGATAGGGCCGGTCTTGTGTTGTAAGGGATCTCGGCAAGGTCCTCGGTACATTTTTCTAAACGTGTACCGTGATAGGTGGTACCCTAGTGCCTAGTCATTATATGGAATCCATTCTCCAATAAACGCCGTATGGTTTTGATTGTGCCCAACTATGTTGAAACGTGAGATGCAAACATTTCAGCTATTTTCTAGTTTATTTTCTATAGACACTATTATAATATCAGATGATTTTGATATAATGTGTTTTGGTTATCGTAAGGTAAAAACCCATCGTGTTTATGTGTGACGTGGTCTTACGAGATACCTTTGTGTTTCGAAGGACTTTAATAATTCAAATTGAGTGTGTTTTCTCACGCTGGTTTTCCAGACTGAATCGAGTGTTATTTTATTATAATGCTCGGGTTAGACCGAGTATTACAGGTTCAGTTTAGGATGCTATGGAGCTCAGGAGACGAGTTGGATGGCGAAGATGTATTACATGTACTTGATTATATTCCGCTGTGTATTGTAGGCTGTATATTCAGCCCTTGTGAGGACAAGTAATTATAACTGTCCAATATTCATTTATTGATTTGTTGTACTCTGATAATGTTATTTATAAATAACAGTTATTGTTCTTTTTGTATAAAGACATGTTATTGTCTATTATATATTGTTCCGCTGCATTTGTGAGATTCTGTGTTGTTGTTTCTTTTTCTTCTACCTCTTTCTTCTTTTCCCTTAACTATCGGTTTTTCAGCCATTCGATTGCTCGGCATGTAATATAGTGGACGTATTAGTGTCGATTTTCGAGGGTCGAAAATCCCATCAGTGACATAGGATGTCAAACGAAAAATTGGACGGTATTCAAAGAAGTATTTGGAAAAAAATGTGTGACAAGAAAGCCGGATCCTAAACATTTTCGTCCTAATGAGAATAACAAATTCCATGTTGAAATTATTAACATAAGACAAAAAATTATACAGAAGTTTAGACACCTTTTCTTTGTATGTTTAGTTACCGAGGCGTCTTATTACGATTTGGGAGGCGACGACCATGGTGTGGATGGAGATGAAGAGGCCAATATAGCCCTAGCGAGGGTGTGGAAGACATGGATGTTGGAACTGGACCAGCTCGCAATAGAAGAACTGGATGAATTTCAAAAAATTTACCATTTTGGAACTTTAATGGGCCTATGAAATCTAAAGGTATATAGATCAAATCTAATAAATTTTTTAAATAAAATGCTATTTTATTTAAAAGTTGATTAAAAGAAGTTTTAAATTAATTTAAAATTAAATATACAATGTATCAAATACACCCAAAAATTACTCATAAGAGTAAATTAAGAGTAAGAAATTTTTGTTTTTTCTCCAAAACTTATGTAATTTAGAGAAGGAAACCTTCTGTCTCTTTTTCTAAAAGTTCTGAAATTAATTAAAGGCATACCATGCATTATATGGAGAGAGAAACCTTCCATTTCTCTCTCTTTTAATTAAATTAATTGATACATTAAATGCCATTAATTACCGATTAATACATGACATAAAATGTAAGTTTGTCCAAATATATTCCAGTGTGAATTAAGAATATGCAACATTGTGGTGTTTATAAATGGTATGAATTTTCACATTTATTTATATATATGCATACTTATACAATTGTGGTATAAAATGTCAGAATTTCTAACCATCAATACAATACTTGTAAATTAGATTGTAGTTTTAATTTTAAGATAGCAACACCAATAAAGCAATCCTTGAATAAGTAATAATTGGCAGCAAATGACTATTTATATTCTACATATTTATGACCATAAATGAAAGTTTTAAAATACACATAAAGACACTTTGAATGAACATTAAATACACTTAAATGCACTTTAAATTACAAAATAATTTTGTAACTACACATATGTTTGTATATACTTATGTGTATATAGAGATAAAAAAAGACATATGTATATAGATACATACATACATATATATATATATAGTCACATATATGGTTACAAAATATATGCACAAAACTTTACTTACACTAAAAAGTTTAACAAAACTTCACATTACATACAATCAAATATATGGTTACACAACACCTTAATAAACTTTCCTTGCACAAAATAAATTAGCAAAACTTTCCCTTTTATTTTAAATCAAATAATTAGTATCTAATAAACTATGTATGTGAATTTAATCAATTAAACATATATGATTAAATTTAACAAACACATATTTAAAATGCAATTTTCTTTGTTGTAAAATAAAACATATGAACAAATTCTGTTGATTAGCAAAATCATATGATTATACAGTTATATATGAAATTGTTTGTATAGATTAAAGTCAACCTAATAAAATTTATTTCAAAAATTGTCAAAATTAAAGTTAAGAAGAAAAATACAATTATGAATTCAACAACAAATTTATGTCTCCAAACATATTAACATAACAGAGTTTTAATCAAAACTATACACATATATACGTTCATATTTGCATCTCATGTTGACAACATATATGTATAGGTAGTTATGATAATGGATAAATTAAATATACAAAAGCATGTAATAATTAGTTATAAATGATTATAAGAATTTGTAAATCAAGACGATACCCCGTTATTGACCAAGTGAATACCTTGAATGATGAATCAAAAGCTCTTAGTTTCTATGATTCGATCTTATTACCCAAAGCCTTGAAGCACACTTTGAAAATAAATTTCCCTTAGGACGTAGCCTAGAAGTCACACCTTGAATGATGATATCTCCTGAGATCTTCAGGATCCCCATCCAATTCTTGCAAGGGGTGTTTATAAATGAATTAGAGAATATGTTTTATTTGAAAGAATGAAACTTTTCCCATTCTTTAATTAAAACTCCCCTAATTAATTTCCTTGATTGTTTCTCTCTCTCCAATCCTTTCTTTACATGTATGTCATCAAACGACATAAAATTTGTACAAATCATATCACTAAATGACATAAAGTTTCCATAAATCATTTCATGCAATTATCTTTAAATTACATTGATATCATATATCAATGCGCGTAAATATAACTTTTATAAACACATTAAAATAGTTACAAAAAACTTCCAAACATCAAGAAAATAATAATTAATATTTCTCAAATATCAATTAATTTATTCAATTTACAAAATTTTATAAATTAATTAAATCATGTGGTTTTTCAAAGAATTCATCATTACGGTTGTGTGACTCAAAGGTGTAAATTCAATCAGCGATTAGTATCGAACTATTCGAATATTAACGTTCACACTTCACTTAGCAGGTGGTGTGATGTTTTGGCCAAATTTATAACTTACACATCTTTTGGTAAAATCCAATTTTACTTATTATAAGCGTTACCTAATAGTGACAATTATTTACACCAATTCTCTTCGTCAAAACTATATCACTTTGGATTTATGGAATTTGGTAATTGACGCAGCGGATTAAACAAAACAAGGTAGATCGATGAAAGTAGCAATCGGTGGATTGATGAATACTGGAATGCCCAAATTCGTTGATCCGAAGATACCGAATTCTAGCTATCTCTGACACGTTGATCGCGCACGATACCATGAGGAGAGATCTACAATTCTTCGAGCGTTGATCAAGCGCACTTGATTCCGCGAATTGGCTTCAACGATCGAAGATTCGAGCGCACTCGAATGTCGAAGGTGGAGATAGGAGATTACACTCGACTACCAATTTGGATGAAAGCACAAAGCTAACAAAAACGAAATTTTATTCAAATCAACTAAACTATTACAAATGGAACCACCGGCCTATTTATAGAAGTTACAACACACACAATAGAAATTTGTACAACACTTAGGTCGGCCACGACCTAAACATCATGAGTTAAAATATCACGACCTAAAACAGACGACTTAAAACAGTCGACCTAAAAACAAAACGACTTAAAAGATTACAACATAAGAAAATACAACACAACATATTACAAACCATCACGACTTAACACTTGTTCGACCTAACAGCAAGGCAGCGACTTAAGAAACAGCTTCTGGTGACCCTCCCATGAGCGACTTACAACTTACAGCAGTGAGCGACCTAAAAACAAGCGGCATCTAAAAGTCAGCGACCTAACTCTCCTCGCGACCTAACTTAGGTCGTAGCTCGAGACTGCCTTCTTGAAATATCGGAGCGACCTATCTTAGGTCGTAACTCGTCAGGTAAGTTAAGTCGTTTGCGACTTAAATGAAAATGCGGCATTGCTGAGTGAGTTAACTCGTTAGGTCGTTTGCAAGCTTCACTAAGTCGTTGGAGCGACTTAAATGCCTCGTTAGGTCGTACGCGACCTAACACTTCCGTTGCTTCCGATTTTTCACTGTGTAGCTTTGTTACCTCGCTAGGTCGCGGCTTCGTTAGGTCGTAACTCGTTAGCGACCTATGGCATAACCCAAGCGCTTCATCCTGTTTCACTGCATCCCCTTTAGGTCGCAAGTCATTTACGCGACCTAATTTAGGTCGTACCTCATCCACGCGACCTATCTACTCGTTAGGTCGCTCGCGACCTAAGACTGTAACAGTCTGGGCTGCATAATCCTCCCTTGGTTGGGAAAAATTCGTCCTCGAATTTGCGCCCTCTTCTTCCACAACAAACTCATTCCCATAATACGGTATAAGATGTTTAACATTAAACACGTCAGACGTGTACACATCCTCCGGCAGCTCCAACCTATAAGCGTTTTCATTGATCCGTTTCACAACTGCTACATGACCAATCTTTCGTGCTTTAAGTTTATTGTATGCTCCCACTGGAAAGCGATCTTTTGTTAGCACAGCATATACTAAATCTCCTTCATTAAACTCAACGCTTCTTCGCTTCAAATTCGCAAATCGTTTATACTTTTCATTTGCTTTCTCCAATCATTCCTGAACGATTTTATGACATTCTGCTAATCCATCGACAAAATCAACAGCCCGTTTAACGGTCCCTTTTGGTTGTGGTATTATCGTTAAATCCAACGGTCCCTTTGGTAAGTTTGAATAAACAACTTGAAACGGACTGTAACCAGTGCTTCGGTTAACAGCATGATTATGAGCAAACTCTGCCTGACACAACTTTAAGTCCCAACTCTTCAAATTGTCTTGTACAAGATATCGCAATAAGTTTCCCAACGATCTATTTACCACTTCTGTTTGCCCATCTGTTTGAGGATGATAAGCACTACTGAATTTCAGCTTCGTTCCCACCATCTTCCACAAACTTAGCCAAAAATCACTCAGAAAACGAGTATCCCTATCTGACACAATAGATTCTGGCAATCCATGAAGTCGATATATCTCTTTGAAAAATAACTGAGCAACATGAACAGCATCTGCCGTCTTCTTACAAGCAATAAAATGTGCCATTTTCGAAAATCGGTCAACCACCACATAAATGAAATCGTTTCCCCTTTGAGTTCGCGGTAACCCCAAAACAAAATCCATACTCACATCAACCCAAGGCTTATTTGGTACAGGTAACGGCATATATAATCCAGTATTGGTTGCAGTTCCTTTCGACACTTGACAGATATGACATCTTTCCACAAACCTTTCCACTTCTTTCCTCATTGATGGCCAAAAATAAGATTGAGAAACCAAATACAATGTACAATCACGGCCCACATGACCTTCCTCGTGTAACTCCTTGATAATCTTCATTCTCAAACTGCTCTCTGGAATACATAATCGATTTCCCTTAAACAGAAAACCATCTACCATCAAAACCTCATTCGTCTCTCCTTCCTTGACTTTATCCACAAACTTTGCAAAGTAAGGATCATCGACAAATAATTCTGGCAACATATCAAACCCTGTCACCTCTACTTTCATTGTAGCCAACAAATGATTCCTTCGGCTCAACGCATATGCCACACGGTTTGTAACTACAGATTTATGCTTCACCACAAAAGTAAACTGTTGAAGGTACGTAATCCACGATGCATGTCTCGCTGAAATCTTGTCTTGCCCTTGTAAATGCTTCAACGCCTCATGATCAGTGTAAAGAACAAACTCTTTCTGAAATAGATAGTGTCTTCAGTGTTTAATAGCTTGCACAACAGCATAAAATTCCACATCATATGTACTATATCTCATCTTTGCTCCCGATAGCTTCTCACTAAAATATGCAATAGGACGTCCCCTCTGACTCAACACTCCTCCAATCCCAACCTTGGATGCATCAGTATGTAGTTCAAACACTAGCTGAAAATCTGGTAGCACTAGAATTGGTGCAGACGTCAGCAACTCCTTGATCTTCCCAAAAGCATCCTCTGCTTCCTCTGACCATGAAAACTGTTTACCCTTCATACAATCTGTAACAGGCGCCATCACACTACTAAAGTGTGGAATAAATCTTATATAAAATGAAGCCAACCCATGAAAACTTCGAACCTCTGTTATCGTCTTGGGCTGTGGCCAATCTCTAATCGCCTCTACTTTACTCCGATCCACCTGTATCCCTTCCTCTGATACAACATACCCCAGAAATAAAACACTATGCGTCATGAACACGCATTTCTTCGTCGCAACATAAAATTGTTCTTGTCGTGGTATAATTAACACTTTCTTCAAATGCTGAACATGCTCTTCTGTACTAGCACTGTAGATCAGAATATCATCAAAGTAAAACACCACAAATTTCCCAATGTACGGCCTGAAAATTTGGTTCATCACCCTCATGAATGTACTCGGTGCATTCGATAGACCAAACGGCATTACCAGCCATTCATACCATCCTTCCCTCGTCTTGAATGCTGTCTTCCATTCGTCCCCTGGTCTAATGCGAATCTGATGATAACCGCTCTTCAAGTCAATCTTAGAAAAGATCACAGACCCACTAATTTGATCTAACAGATCATCAAGCCTCGGCATCAGAAATCTGTATCTGACCGTTATCTTGTTCAATGCTCTACTATCTATGCACATTCTCCACGTCCCGTCCTTCTTCGGTACCAACAAAGCTGGCACAGCACACGGACTCAAGCTTTCCTGCACACGCCCCTGTTCAAGCAATTCTTCCACTTGCCTCCTCAATTCTTCATGTTCTTTCAGACTCATTCTATAGTGTGGTTTATGTGGCAACACAGCACCTGGAACAAGATCTATCTGGTGTTGTATATCCCTCAACGGTGGTAATTCCGCTGGTAGCTCTTCAGGAAATACATCATCAAATTCTTCCAATACTGGTTTTACTTCATTAGGTATCTCAACCATTTCACTGCTCTCATGCCCAATTAACAAAAACACTTCAGGCTCCTCTTCAACTTCCTCAACAAACTCCTTCAAGGATAATAAAGTTTTCAGCTCTTCAATCTCCTCCAGTTTGTTTTCTTCTTGTTGTCGCTTCTTAGGAACCAAAGTGATTTTAGTACCTTCAAACGTGAAACTATAACTGTTGTTTCGACCGTCATGTTGCACCGCCCTATCATACTGCCATGGTCTCCCCAGCAACAAATGACAAACATCCATATCTACAACATCGCACCAAATTTCATCTTTGTATTTCTTCCCAATCGAAAATTTAACACAAGCCCTTCATCCAACTTTCACCTCCCCGCCTTTTCTCATCCAAGCCAACTTGTACGGTTTCGGGTGTTTCTCAGTCTTCAGTGCCAACTTCCTCACAGCCTCTGACGAAATTATATTATCACAGCTTCAATAACAAATTTGCAAACTTTCCCCAGAATAGTACATGTCGACTGAAATATATTGCTCCTCAACCAACTACAACCCTCCTCTAGCTTTGGTGTCAAACAAGACCTCCTCATCATCAGATTATAACCTTCGTCTCCTGACACTTCTTATTCCTCCTCATCAGGTGGTGAATTGGAACATTCAGCTTCTTCATCCCCATCCTCAACCTCCGCTATCATAGCTCTCTTCTTCGGTTTTGGACATTCATTACTTTTGTGGCCCATTTCTTGACAATTATAACACTTGAAACCATTATTGACTTTCATCTTCCCGACCTCATTTACAACTGGTTTTGCAACAGCTTTTGAAACATTAGAACTTCCACTAACACCCTTCACTGGATTGTTGGAATTTGTAAACACACCACCTCCTCGTCTTCCCTGTTTCTCCCAAGCCAACGCTTTCTGGTGTGCTTCCACTACAGATCTAGGATCAAACATATTTACCATATCTTGAATCTGCATACGCAATCCTCCAACAAATCTAGCTGTTAATTGTTCCTCTGTCTCCATGATATCGTTCCTTGCAATCAGTTGATAGAATTCATCAGCATAGTCATTCACTGACTTCATTCCTTGCCTCAAGTTTTGCAGCCTCTGATACATAAGCGATTGATAATTATAAGGTAAGAATGTGGCTTTCATCATTTTCCTCATCTTTTCCCATGATTCAACTTTTGACTTCCCCATCCGTTCACGTGTAAGTTTGGTTTGCTGCCACCATGCCAAAGCTCTACCCCTCAACCTTGTAGCAACCAACTTCACTCTACGATGTTCTGGAACTTCCTTGAAATCAAAAATCTCCTCCACATTAGACAACCAGTCCAAAAACTCCTTAGCTTGCATACCTCCTTTGAATTCTGGAATTTCAGTCTTCATCCCAGATTCCCACTTGTGATCATACTCCGACTGATTTCTTCCTTGTCCACGTCCTCGTCCATGAACACTTCCACCATCATACTCCTCTTCAAAATCAGATGTATATCGATGTCGATCCTGACCACCAACATCTCTACTACCATCACGTCTACCACCAACATCCCTTCTATCTACATTCCTCCGTTCTCGATCATTCACATTCCTCCCACGTCTTTGATCATCATCAACACTTCTTTCTCGATTGGAATGTGGTGACACTCTACTTCCTCCATGGTTAGATTCAGGTGAAACCCTTCTCCGATTCTGATTCATCTCCAACATCATCTTCTCTAATCGACCAATCCCTTCATTAAGCTTTTCACTAAAGTTTTCATTAATTCGTTGCTCCATCTCATCAGCTTCTTCTCTTCTATACAAAGCTTCTACGTTTTGGTGACGATTAACTCTTCTCGGCGGCATGGTTAATTCTTCAAAACTTTGACTTTCGGCTCCACTCCAAATTTCAAACACCTTTCGAACTTAGATCCAAAATGAAATGGATCGAAAACTCCCACTTTGTTGCAATTTTCGATGAACACGATGAACAATAACTTCTCGGTCTTGAATGATACTACTCGGCTCGACTTGATCACTTCAAACTTCTTCAAAAGAATTGGCTCCAAGGACTCGATTTAGCTATGATTGGCTAAAATAGGCTCTGATACCAAACTGACGCAGCGGATTAAACAAAACAAGGTAGATCGATGAAAGTAGCAATCGGTGGATTGATGAATACTGGAATGCCCAAATTCGTTGATCCGAAGATACCGAATTCTAGCTATCTCTAACACGTTGATTGCGCACGATACCGTGAGGAGAGATCTACAATTCTTCGAGCGTTGATCAAGCGCACTTGATTCCGCGAATTGGCTTCAACGATCGAAGATTCGAGCGCACTCGAATGTCGAAGGTGGAGATAGGAGATTACACTCGACTACCAATTTGGATGAAAGCACAAAGCTAACAAAAACGAAATTTTATTCAAATCAACTAAACTACTACAAATGGCACCACCAGCCAATTTATAGAAGTTACAACACACACAACAGAAATTTGTACAACACTTAGGTCGGCCATGACCTAAACATCACGAGTTAAAATATCACGACCTAAAACAGACGACTTAAAACAGTCGACCTAAAAACAAAACGACTTAAAAGAATACAACATAAGAAAATACAACACAACATATTACAAACCATTACGACTTAACACTTGTCCGACCTAACAGCAAGGCAGCGACTTAAGAAACAGCTTCGGGTGACCCTCCCATGAGCGACTTAAAACTTACAGCAGTGAGCGACCTAAAAACAAGCGGCATCTAAAAGTCAGCGACCTAACTCTCCTCGCGACCTAACTTAGGTCGTAGCTCGAGACTGCCTTCTTGAAATATCGGAGTGACCTATCTTAGGTCGTAACTCGTCAGGTAAGTTAAGTCATTTGCGACTTAAATGAAAATGCGGCATTGCTGAGTGAGTTAACTCGTTAGGTTGTTTGCGAGCTTCACTAAGTCGTTGGAGCGACTTAAATGCCTCGTTAGGTCGTACGCGACCTAACACTTCCGTTGCTTCCGATTTTTCACTGTGTAGCTTTGTTACCTCGCTAGGTCACGGCTTCGTTAGGTCGTAACTCGTTAGCGACCTATGGCATAACCCAAGCGCTTCATCCTGTTTCACTGCATCCCCTTTAGGTCGCAAGTCGTTTACGCGACCTAATTTAGGTCGTACCTCATCCACGCAACCTATCTGCTCGTTAGGTCGCTCGCGACCCTAAGACTGTAACAGTCTGGGCTGCATCAGTAATGGTCAAAATTCCAATATCATCCACAATCAACTTTATAGTCCAAACACAAAGTCCTTGGTTCAATAATAACAATTATTATTAACCGAAATGCTTTGGCCAGACTTTGACTTTGAGTTGACTTCAATTGATCGTGGTACTAACCTCATATAACTGAGGAGAGAAATCCTCTTTTGAATAGTGTTTCACTTCCAATGCTTCCACTCAACCCAACTATAGTCGTTCGACGGATGCCATGCTACGATTTAACTATAATCAAAGCGGAGCTTCCACGATGAAGATCAACAGTATTTTCAACTTGAGAGAACTGTGTAAATTAGTCACATCAATATTGACTGCTTGACCTTGGTTATATTAATCAATAGAAAACTATCGAGTGAATCATTCCATAGTTATCCAATAACTATCAGTACGTAACCACTTGGTGCCCTCATCAGTCATGAGTAATACACTGCCCAACATTTAGAGGATGTTACTGTAACGTTCTACCTTTCTTACACCTAAAGATGACACTTAATACATCCTCGGTATTTGTGTGCCGATCTTTTAAGTGTCCGAAGGACAGTCTATTTGGGGTGAATAAAGAAGAAGACATAACAGAATCTCACAAAAACGTGATGAGTAACATATAATATATAAATTAAGTATTTACAAAAGAAAGAACTTTATTATAAACAATCATCAGAATACTCTATCCTATTATCAGCGTGAACAGTTATAACATCTTTTCCTTACAAATGCAGATAAATACAACAATCAATACAATGAAAAAATAAAGAAATACGTACTGTGTGAGAAAACTCAAGTAATGGGGTGAACATGTAATAATTTTGTGAGACCATGCCGCTAACGCGGAACGGGTTTTTTCCTCACAAGATCAACATCCATAGATGAAGAAATGGGAAAAAAATTAGAACAACAATCCAAATAAGAATAAATGAGCATAGATAAGGTAAAGTTCCAAACTTAAAAAAGAACACAAATAATTAAACAACAAAAGGAACCTTAGTCACTTCTCGGTGCAATTAAGAAAGAAGTTAATTAAAAAACTTGGAATCAAAGGAAAGAATAGGGAAATTTTCCAACAAATGACTAGGAGGGTGTGTCTCCCTCTACTGAAAAGTATACCTCTAGAAAATATACTTGAGAGAGTCACCTTCCTAGGACACATCTTGGGAACTCCAAGCCGGATCCCGCTAACCTTACCGAAAATATACCTCGACATTTAATGTTAAAAATATGACTAAATCCTTTCCATATAAGCGATATCATTTACAGAACTACTTTTCCATAACCGAATCGAACTTTACTTTTAAAACCAAACTTGTGCTGGGGTTTCACATTAAAAGTATTAACTTTAAACAACTTTATCAAAATGATTGATTAACTTTAAACCAAAATTTATTACTTCAATATCATTATTTAAAATGATCGATCAACTTTTAAAACAATGGTTAATTATTTCATAAAGCTTTATTTAAAATAATTAATTATCTTTTGATCCCAATTCATTGCTTCAAAACAATGATATTTGAAAATATTAATTAACTTTAATCATCCTTGTTTAAATAATTAATTAACTTTAAAATTTTATTACTAAAAATAATTTATTAACCTTTAAAACTTCATTATTAAAATGATTAATTAATCTTAAACCATCATTAACAAAATGATTACTTAAACTTAAAACATTATTATTATAGTGATAAATTGATCTTTAAACATTATTAGAAAAATTATAAATTAACATTAATACCTAATTATTTAAAAAATTAATTAGCCTTAAACATTATTAGTTAAAATGATTAATTAATTTTAAAAACATCATTGATACAATATTAATTAATCTTAGTCTCTTTATTATTTAAATAATTAATTATCTTTATAACATCATTATTAAAATGATTAATCAATTTTAAAACACCATTATTAAAAATATTAATTGACTTTAAATCATTATTGTTAAAATAATCAATTAACTTCAAAACATTATTATTGAAATAATAAATTAATTTAAACCATCTTTATTTAAATAATTAATTATCTTTGTAAAATCCATGCACAAGATTTAATAAAATACTTCAAAGGGGATACCATTTCCATTCAAACATCACATAACTGAAGTGTGAGAATATGTATACAAAAACAAATAACAACAATGCACATATAGAAAACATCACTTATCAAATGTTAATCTATTGGCATACAATTAAATGTCTAAATAATATAATAGCAGAACGAGGATTTATCTTGCTAAGCAGATGTCATTTATATTTTATTTAACCAAATGATAGCAGAACGGTGTTTTATTTTGCTAAACAGATGTCAATTACCATTTAATTAGCAAAATGGTATTTTATTCTGCTAAGCAGATGTCATTGGATTTTATATTCAATTGGGGTTACTAAAGGGTAATCGACAAAGAAATTCCTTGGATTTAATTTTTTTTTAAAAGAGAGTTTGCTTTCAAAACAAAATCGATCTTTTATAAATAAAGTAGTTTTAAACTTTAAACTTTTATTTAGTAATTAAATAACATTTAAACTCTTTATTTAATAATAATTAAACCTTTAATTAATAATTAACTATAAATTAAATAATTAAATATTAATGAAATATTATTTGAAATAGTTAACCTTTAAATAAATCTTTATCTATTAATTAATCTCAATTAATAATTAAATATTACTTAATTAACACTTAAATAATAATTAAACTTTTATTAAAAATAATTAAGTCTTAATTAAGTTTTAATTAAATCTTAACTTAATTAGTAATTAATCAAACCCTAATTAATTAATAATTAATTAAATACTTAAACCTTATTTAAATAAAATTAATTAATACTTAATAACTCTTACTTAGTTAATAATTAGTTAAGACTTTCTTAATTAACCAATTATAATTAACTTAATTAATACTTAATTACTAATTACTTAACTTAATTATTAATTAACTACTAATTATCCTTAATAAATAAATAATTTAATTAATTATTAACTCATTCTTAATTAAGTAATAAATAATTTTTTTATACTTAATTAATGATTTGAAATGGTTTTCAAAAACATTAAAAAAAACAATTTAAATTTTGAAAACGTTAAGTTTTCCCAAACGGCATCCATAGTGACTATCGCTATGAATACCATAACTTTAAAACTTGTTTTACATCTCAAATGCTCCTTAAAACTTTTACTTAAACTTACTTAAAACTTGCATGAGGATTTGGAACTTAAAAGGTAATGTTTAAAACTTTAAACTCTTCTAGGAAACACTTAAGTGATCTAAGATTTTGGAAACAAGGATATCGATGTCACCAACAACCACTAATCAAGTACTAACCTACTCCTTAACATTTCAAATCCATATACAAGAACACAACATACAAACATAAACTCAAATAACCAAACACATATCATAACATAAGCAATGATCACATTTTTACAACTAGTTTTCAAATTGCTCGCTAACTATCAAAAGTGTCATCTTTTTAAAGCATAAACCTAGCCAACAACCATTACATTTCAATACATATACTACAAGTAATTATCAACCACTAAAATGAATATTGTTAAAGTTAAATAGTTTTAAAGGTGAGATTTACTCACTTAAATGCTAACCAAAAGGACTCAAACTTCTCTACAACACAAACAAAACCAGCACTTGAATTTGCTTTAGCAAAAATGGATTTTTGGTGGACCTGTGGGCTAAGGAAGGTCCGGTCATGAAGGTGCCTAGGCTCGGCCATGGCTTGAGGGAGGTGGTAGAGTCTTGTTTTTGAATTAAGAGGAGTGTAAGAAAGATGTAAGGTGTTTAAACAAGTTTGAAAATGATTAAATGGAAAAAGCTTTGATTTTTAAACTTTGAAAAATTAAAATGGAATCCATTGATGAGTTTTTCAAAGCTTAGAAAGAAGATGGGGTCTCAGGAAAAAAATGAGAATGAAAGAAAAAAATGAGAAAAATGGTAGGAAATGGATATATATACTAGTGCAAAAGTTAAATTACCAATTTACCCTCAAGTACATACCTTCCACTAACTTAGTGCCACCTCACCATGCTTGTCTCCATCCTTTCTTATGCTTAGCCAACATGATTTGACTTCATTTGTACTTCATGTTTTGAGATGTTTTTATGGATGTGACATATTATGACTTTTATTTATAAATCCTTAGGAAAATGTCACATCAACATTATATTAACTTAAGTATACATAATTTATCACATTATATTACTAACCATACTAATGTATTTAATGTATAAATGTGTGTTTATGTTAAAAAAATGTTTATAACCTATCCGACAGCTTTTAGCCAATGAAAAGTCGAAAAACGAACTCCGGTCACATTTTCAATCTTTTTTCGAACTATATATTTTTGTAAACAAATTCAAAAACTATTTCACCATCAATATTTATTATTTAATAGATTTTTATTTTATTTATAAAACCTATTATTTGAATGTTTAAAATTAATTAAATATTCATAAATCAACGCGGTGAAATTCTGGGTTGTTACAGTTACGTACTCCTGTCTCAATGGATATATCAATATCCAGTTTCGATGCTTCTTGACTAGAAACATTTAAAATGGTATATTTATTTCATTGTGGTAAATTACTCACGGTTACAACACTTTGTAACTATTATCACAAAACATACTATTTATGGATTTTCTATTAAATATATTTTTAATTAAACCGATTAATTAATATAACCACATTATATCAAGTATATAATAGAAAGAAATACCTTTATTTCAAACAAGATTGGTCAACGAGTAAGATATATGTAACAAATTACATAATTGCCCCTAGGGCATACCCCTAACTCTATCAATGGGTGGTTTTGATTCTTTATTCATGATGATGTAGGTAGGTTTCATAACAAAATAATGTAGGAATTAGAAATACATGAGCTAGAAATGTAAGCAGGAAGGAAAGATGATGATCAGAATAGATGACCAGGAAATGGATTCAGATAGTAGGAGAAATGGCAACAAAACGTAAAAACAAATAGTAAACACAATGGAAACTCAAGATGATGTAAAGAATTGAACCGAACTTGTAAACTGAAAGTGAAAAGAAGATACTGATTTCAATTGATCACACACCCATTACAAAGCCTGTACACATACATATATACAAATATATGCATTGATTCTCTAGACTCAACCACGCCCAGTCCATACCAATTCGACCCTAATACAAACCCACAAACATCTCATTAAGCTCACACAAAACAACTCACTTAAACACACCACAAAAATACACTCAAAACATACTATTTTAGTTGTGCATGTGTACATCATGCACACACATGCACGCATTGATACACTTATGTATCTCCCTCCTCAACCCATTTTTTGCAACTCAAGCATATGGAACCCTTTTGACATCTCCCACGATAACCTCTGGTGAACTCGGACCTTTTTTTGATGAACTTGGCCAGAATTGGGATTTTCTCCATTTTCTGGGCATAGGTAGCAGTTTTTCAACTTCTCAATCAAGGCAATCATGGCTTGATTGTTACATCTCCCTTTCTCTTCAAGCCCAGACCTTGTCCCAAGGTCTAGAGTGGGGAATCTTCTTATTAATGGCTAGTAATCCTCCTAAGTTGCTTCCTCCTCTGGCTTATCTTTACATTTAACTAATATTTTCGCATCAGCATCATTATTTTTAGGTATCATTTTCCTATCCAGAATCTTCTTAGGTTATTCAACAAACTTTCTTCAAAACTTGGAGCATCTTCTTATATCACAACACTATTGCCCACTCACCTTTTCAACTAAGATACATGAAACACAGGTTGTATCGCTGCATGACTAAAAGTAATTTGTAGGCTACCTTATATGGTCCATAGAACTTCGGAGAAAGTTTTGTGTGTTTTCTTATTTCTAGCAGATATTTGTTTATACAGTTGAAGCTTTAAAAATACCCAATCTCCTTCTTCAAATTCTCTTTCTGGCCTCCTCAAATCTGCATATTTCTTCATTCTCTCCTGAGCTATCTTCAAGTTATCCTTCAAAAATTCTAACATGATGCCTTTGGTGTACAATTCTTCCTCAACCTACTCCACTTTGCCATCGTTTGGAACATAAGATAAAAGATTGGGGGGATCAACACCATAGACATTATTAAATGGAGTAGTATTAGTAGAGGCTTTCCAAGTAGTATTGTACCAATATTCTGCTAATGCCAACCATTTTGACAACTCTTGAGGTTTGTGACAAACAAAACACCTCAAATATCCTTCCAATATTCTATTAACCACTTCTATCTGGCCATCACTTGGATGGTAGGCTGAGCTAAATTTTAGGTTGCTTTCTTATAATTTAAAAATTTCTTGTCAGAAATTACTAGTGAATAGAGTGTCTCTATCACTTAAAATTGTTCTAGGCATGCCATGGATTTTCAAAACACCATCGATGAAAACTGTTGCTACTTCTTTTGCTATGTAAGGGTGGCTGAGGGGGAAGAAATGTGAATATATACTTAATGTATTAATAACTACAAATACTGCTATATATTTCTAATTTTTAGGCAAGCATGTTATAAAATCCATAGAAATATCTACCCATACATTTTCTAGTATAGGCGGGGGGTTATAAGGGGCTAGGAATAAACACATTTTCACTCTTGTTTCTTTGACAATCATCACAAGCTCTAACAAATTCTTCCATATTTCTTTTCATTTTCTTCTAATAAAATACTTGCTTTGGTTTTTAAGGGTTCCCTTAACCCCCAGAGTAACCTCGTAATGGAGTGGAATGGTGCTCTTTAACCAAGGATTGTGTCGGGAACTCAATGTGATGGTCTACTAATATTTTGCCTTTATGAAATATCAAGTTATCAACTACTTTATACTTAATTTCTGGCAGCTCCTTCCTTTGAATTTCCAATATTTGTTGCTGATACCATGTAGAGGCTTGTAGTGTGTCTTTTAATTCCTGCAACCAAGTTGTTTGCACTATTGAAATTGTCTTCCTTTGGCCATTATCCACTACATGTACCCTTGATAAAGCATTGGCTGTCCTATTTTCTTCGCCACTCTTATATTCCAGCTTATAATCAAATCCATGTAATTTAGCAAGCCATTTGTTTTGTACTCCTGTGTGAAGCTTCTGTATCAACAAATGTTTTAGACTTTGATGGTTAGGTTTAATTAAAAACTGCCTTCCCATTAAATATTGTGACCACGTCTTAGTGGTTATGATAATTGCAAGCAACTCTTTTTCATAGGCGGATAATATCAAATTTCTTCCATGGAATGCTTTTCTCGGAAATGACAATGGCTTGTTGTTTTGTATTAATACTTCCCCAACTCCTTGCCTACTAGCATTGCACTCCAAAACAAACGACTCATTAAAATTAAGCATGGCAAAAAACTAGGGGGTTAATCGGGTATTGTTTAAGCTATTCAAAGGCCCTTCTTGCTTCATCACTCCATGCAAAGGCATTTTTCTTCAGCATATCTATCGGTGGTCTTGCAATTAATCCGTATATTTTAATAATTTTTCTATAATAGCCTGTGAGTGCCAGAAATCCCCTCAATGCTCTCTGGGAATGGCTAATCAAGCACTGCCTGCACCTTACTGGGATCAACAGCAATGCCTTTAAAAGAGACGACATGACAAAAATATTTAATTGAGTCCTTAGCAAAATTGCATTTGGATAGTTTGATCACAAACCTCTTTCAGCCTTAAGACCTGAAAAGTTATTTTGAGGTATTCCAAGTGCTCAGACCATGTCTGGTTGTATATTAGTATATCATCAAAGAAAACTAATAAAAACTTCCTCAAATATGGTCTGAATATATCATTCATAAGCAATTGAAATGTTAAAGGAGCATTAACAAACCCTAATGACATTACTACAAACTCGTAATGGCCATTATGGGTTTTGAATGCAGTCTTATGTTTATGAGATTCATGCATCCTGATTTGGTGGTAGCCTAACATCAGATCAAGCTTAGAGAAAAATATGGACCCATGGAGTTCATCAAAAAGATCATCCGTCTATGGAATTGGAAACTTGTCTTTAATTGTTTTGGAGTTTAGAGTTCTATAATCAACGCAAAGTCTCCATGCTCCATTTTTCTTCCTTCCATCACTATTGGAGATGAATAGGAACTACAACTAGGTTTAGTGATGCTTGATTCCAGTTTCTCTTTAATAATTTTCCCAAGCTCATTTTTAATATGGTAGGAGTGTCTGTAAGGCTTAATGCAAATGGGCTTGGAATTCGTGAGTGAAGGATTTTATGGTCATGCAATCTTTTTGGTAGTAAGGGCGGATTAATAGAAATTATTATAGTTGAAGAAGTACTTCAATTTCTACAAGGATAGTAGGGTTTTCTTTGACTTTTGGAGGGTTATGTTACACAACATCATGGTGAGTTTCCCTTGTACACTCTCCTTATTCATGATCTTCTTGTTGATTACCTTCAAGTCTAAGCCTTTGCCACTCATACTCGTTGTTATTGTATGTGAATTTGACTTGCAACTTCTCTAAATTCAAGATGACCTCCCTAAGCTTTTTCATCCATTGAGCACCTAAGATCACCTTACAACCTTCGAGGGGAAGCAAAAGAAGGTCTTCAGCCATACAGCTCCTAAGGATAACTTGATTGCAAACTCTAGACCCCTTTTAGTTTCTCTCCATTTGCCACCACTACCTCATATACCTTTGATTCATCAATCCTTAATCTTAGTTTCTTAGCCAACTAGTCATGTACAAAACTATGTGTAGACCCAGAATGTATTTGCATAGGCCTGCTATCAATAAGCCCTTTTACTCTAATGGTAGAGAGGGATGGAATTCCACACAATACTTGGAGGTTGATTGACAAAGTTTCCTCCACGGTGTCTTCACCTTCATATTCATTCAGTGCCTCGGTGATTTTGTCTTCTTGACTCCCTTCATCATGTAAAGCCATAATTCCTTCTAGCACATATACTTGGGGATTCTTGCACTTATGATCTTTATGCCATTTTTCTTAACATCCATAGCATAATTTTTGTCTCCTCATTTCAATTAACTGATGGGGGGTTAAGCCCTTACTTCTGGCCAAGGCTTCTAGATTTGTTTTTTTCCATTCTTTAGGATTAGTCATAGAGTAGGATTAGGATTTGATGGGGTTTTGGATTATGAAGAAGAGTTGGCACTATTGTTACTTGAAACAGTAATGTTAGGGTTCTTGAAGTTTTTCTTGATGTACATATATTTGTTTTCAAACATTTTGGCTAAATAAACAACCTCTCTAAAACCAACTGTCTAGAAGTAAGCATATCATACCTTATCTCCTCCTTAAGGCCACCAAAAAATCTGTCTAAGAGGAATTTTGGAGGTAGAGTGTCAATCGCTACTTGTAACTGTTCAAATTTGTTGAGACAAGCCATCATAGTGGTTCTTTGTTTAAATCACAGTGGGTTGAATCTAACCGTAATTTCTTCTTTAAACATTACACTATAATAGTCACCTTGCAACACTTATTTTTTCTCAATTGACAACACTTATTTGCATTTGAGGTAAACCATGGTAGAAGACCGTTGTTATACAAAAAATGCGTTAGTGAAAATACACATTTATAGTTCCTATTATGGTAGACATTCTTCCCTTTGGAAATCTTGGTTAAATTGAAATTAATTGAAATGTACAAGGTTAGTATAGTAAATCAGTATTCTAAGTCACCCTAGCCCTACTCCCTACATTTCTATCACTTCCTCATTGAGCCGCCATAAGAAGAAAAAATAAAAATCGTTCATTCTATGATGATTGATTTTCCAAAACCACAATCGATGTGTACCTCATGTGGTTTCTACTTTGAGAGTTTCTATTTCAAGCAGAATATCATTGTTCCAGGTTTAGTTCTTTAGATTATTTTAGTTTTACCCTCATTTATTTCAGATCTACATCACCTGTTTGCGTACCAACCCTCTTCTATTTCAGATCTGTATCGCCTGCTTACGTACATCCTTGCGTCTAGTCAGAACTTCTGCAATTAATTGGTGTCGTGCAGTTTTGGCCTTGAAGTAGCCATAGTGTGCTTCGGGATAGATATGAGTATGGGTTTGGATTGTAGCTTTTTTGTGTTTTTTCTTAGTTAGATGGGCTAACCTTTGTTAAATTTGAGTGGTTGCCAATGCTTTTCCTGTATGTCTTTAGAATGAGAGGGAAAAGTTTAAACTTGACTCTTCAGCCCTCTGTTTATATTATTATCTAGTTAGACTAATGGGCGCACTAAAGTGCTTAATTAATTGCACACTAATCCTGAGCAGCAGATTTAAAAACTTAAAACATGCAAAGCTTTCTGACCGTAAGTCCGTTTTTCTATTATGCATATTCTATGGAATGGGAAATCATCATCCTGAAGCAATGGAACTAGTTTGAGAACCTAATTCGAGTTCTATAAAAAGTTATAGCCCAAACAAGATTTTAGGATCAAAATGGTCACATAGTAATTCGGGAAAAAGCATAAGTGTGTAATATATCCTTAGGAGTCATATCCAAAATTATAGAATCATAAGACTTCATACGAATAAAATAAAAATATTTTACGATCCTCCGATATGTAAAATACAGGATGTCACATTGTGTACCGCTTTAACTTTCATTGATGTGTCTCTAATCATATACAGTCCAAGTATGACTTTTCAATTTAATTTGACTTCACTACGGGCTTATCTCCATCGTCAAATATTTACAATATACTCCACCATTTTCTTCTTTATCCTCGACTAATATAAACTCTTTTTATATCGCGGGACATTTTATCACCATTTGGATGAATATTCATCCTAGAACGATGAAATTCAATAGGCACTTAGTTTATGACATCTCTAGCCACTAACACACATAAATTTCCATCCAGCGTCGACCTTCCTACGTAATCAATGGAATAGGCACCAAAAGAGTAGAGTGCTTGTCTTTTTCTAACTGTTGAAAATACTAACACACTCTGCACCTTTTGACATACCTCACTAAGCTCCTTTTCTAAGTACATTAGCACGACAACATGATAATGGATAGTCTCTCCCCTATAAGTGTACTAATATTTAGGATTCTTTGGTGAACCCGATATTCCATCACCATTCAGTTACAGACATCACAAATGTGTGATGCCTAAATTTTGATGAATACAATATTACTTCAACTAAGCAACTAAGCCTAAATAATAACAAACCTAAAAGGTTCAAAATAAAATAAATAAAATCTAAGGTGTACTTCTATACTACCCTAAAGTTCAACCAAGAAATTACTATGACAAACTCATAGACTAAGTTGTGCATTTTTTAACATATTTTTCACGTGCGTCTGGCACTGAAAATATTTTATGCAATAAAGTCACCAATTTGGAAAATTGACCAAATAATATAGTTCTTTCAATGAAAATGATGATTGAAAAGAACTAATCTCAACTCTTCTTCAATTTTCTTCCATGACACCAAATCTCGTCTTTATTAAAATAGATTGCTTCCATAACGTGCAAGTTTAGACATTTTCTTCATGCCTTGAAATCATACCAAACTTGATACTGTAGGATCGATTTCACCCTAGAGGGGGGTGAATAGGGTGATACTAATAATTATAAAAATTAATGCGGAAGTATATAAAATAATTGCAACACAAATATAGCAGAATAATAGCAGCACAGATAATAGCAGAATAATAAAAAGCAGAGATAGAACAACACAGATTTACCCAGCTTAGGCAAAACCCTTCCTACGTGCTGCCCCCAAGGTTTCTACTAGAAATTAAGTAGTCAGACGCTTACACACGTAAACTCGCGACACCCGCTATTGACTAACCTAACTCTACGCTTAAAACCCTGCCACAACTCAGCCACTGAGTTGCGAATTCTCGAACTACACCACCGTAGTTCGTCCCCTAGTCACACGACTAGAAAATTACAAACGTTTAAAAATAAAATACAAATTAAAAGCAATTTAAAAACACAAAGCCCCTAATTAAAAATAAAAGCCCAAAAACAAATGTAAACCGGCCCAAAGAAAATTAAAATGAATCCCTTTTTTTTATCCTCTTGTATATTTCTCCGGCCCGATCCTTTGAGAGAAAAATAGCAGCTTTCTTTTTGCTCATTCGTTCCTCTTTCAGATTTGAGGCTTTGTGATAATCTTTGAAGCCGCCGCTTTCATTTTTTGATTGAATGATGCTTCGAATGATTTTTTCGATCGATTAGTTGGCTGCTTCAAATTGTCGAGATTGAATGATGCTCTGAATTGGTACGCTTGTCCCCTTTATGATTTATATTATACTCGACTTGATTTGAGTTCTGGATTGTTGCTTGCTCTCTGATTTTTTGCTTGAACTCGAATGCTTTGAAAATGCCGATAATGATTGGGTAAAATAGGGTTTAATTCCCTTAATTATCGTTCGAATATATGTTTGAATTCGTCTGTTACTTTTTGGCTCGACCGTTTGATTTTTCTTGGATGTTGATGATGTTTTCTGACATTTTCAATTCGTATAATTTGTTGTTTACTTGATTAACACGACTTTGATTTGCTTTGACGATGTTGATTTATCTTGACTTGTTCATTTTCCTTGCCTTGGTGACCACGGCTTTGCATTTGCTTTGGGAATTGACTTCGGCCATTTAAAATTTGTGATATTTGACTGGTTCACGATTTCCTATTTCATTGTTGTGTTTTTGCCTCACTGTTCTTTGCCCCAGTACTGTTCTCATTTCTGGTCTGGTTGCATTCTCTGGTTTATCCTGAAGTTTACATGTGAGCATTTGACTTGATTTGAAACTTGTAAAACCTGCTTGACTTGTTCACTGTATTGCAGTTTGGTTTCAATGTTTAGTTCCAATGCACTGATGTCTCTATTTGTACACATACATGTATGTATATGTGTATGTGATATCTCAGCTGTGTTTTTCCCTTTGTGTCATGCCACTAAACTTTGTTTTCATGTTGCATCACTTCAGTTGATTGCATTACATTGTTAACTATCCTGTGCCATTTGGTTGGTCTTATTCATAACTGCATATATGTATACATGATTGTTTGAAGACCTATGTCTAGTAGCTTGTATGTTGGACTGGGTTTACTTGTGAAATCTTGCTAGACTTGATACTCTGTTGCTTCCCATTTAGTTGTAGCCTCTCTTTTTGCCTGACCAATTTTCTTGTTCACTAGTTGTTTGATGAAAACAAATGTTGCAAGCTTTACTTTGTTGCATTTGAAAATGTACGGCCCTGGTCTTGTTCCTTGAGTTCATGTGTGCTGGTTCCTGTATACTTTGTGGATCACCATTCATTGTTTCACTGCTTATATCATTCATGCTTATAATTTTTGTGCATGCGACCTTCTTGTTTAGTTGCCATTGTTACTAGAAGTGGTCTTGGTTGAGAATGTTTCATGACTTCACTGTGTACATATGAGCATGTTAAACCATGTTGAGTAATGGCTTGTTCAATCTGGTAGCTGCAGTTTGGTTGATTGCACTATGCACTTGTGTAGTTATGTTCATGTCTGAACCTTCATTGCTCTTTGACATTTAAGTTGTTCTGGTCACACTACATGTATGTTGTTTACTGCTTCATGTTGATTTGGGTCTGGTCATGACTGCTCATTATAGTTTGAGTTTGTATTCATATGCTTTCACTTGTTCCACATGATTCATGAGCTCAGTCAGTGTACATTACCTTATACACGTGTTGTTTACAGTTTGAAATTTTGTGTACTTTCATCTGGATTTGTTTTTCGTATTGCACCTGAGTTGAATCCAGCTTATAGCTCGGTTTTGACCTTGTGCTCATGTCATGTTTTTATTACACTTGAGTTGAACCTAGCTTTTGATTGGGTTTGACCTTGTTCTCACCTGTCCTTGTAGTTTTATCAAGTGTATATCGGTGTGCACGGCCTTGTAGCATGTACAGTGATACACTGTGCATGTCACAAGCTGTTCGTGTATGATGAATTCAAATTTAATATAAGGACGAACAACCCAAATAACTGAGGCATATAATATTTTCACAACACATTTTATTTTACACTGCAAAAATATTTCTTTTTCAATTTTACTGCTTCGGTGTTTATTTTGCAGATCGCTCAGATGCTGGATTCAATCTGGAATAGAGTTGAAGATAAATACGAGCGAATGAGTGATATGTAGTGAGGTGCAAATGTAATTACAAATTGTGATGTAATCGAAATTATATTATAATCAAAAAATTGTGTTGTAATTGAAAAATGTGTATATATAGTGAGAGCTCAAATTTGTACTATTCAAAATTGTAATAAAATATTTGTTTGAGTAAAATATCTGTATGAATTCAAATTCTGTGTTATTTATTTTATTTAGCAAATATTTATTTAATTATGTGAAAATAAAATTGTACATTAACAAATACATTTAAATAAATATATATGTTTATTATCATCAAACAAAAATCATATACTAGCATATTCAATAATCTCCCCCTTTTGATGATAACAAACATATATTTAAGATTTTGAATATATTAAATGTATTTGATCATTCAATTTGCTCCCCCTATTTGAATGCTCCCTCTCTACAACAAAACTCCTCCTTCATATATGCATGAGAATAAATGCAAATGAACCTAGATGCAATTATAAAATACAAAATATTTGACCTTTATTTGCCAAAATCTTAACTTTTCTCTCCCTCTTTTGTTATCAACAAAAGAGTAATAGTTTTAGAAAAATAGAGATAAAGTGATAGACATTAATACAACATTAATACCCAATCGAGTATAAATATTAAATTTCAATAAAAAATCAAACAAAAATCATAAATACTCTTTTTGACGCATATTCCACTTTAGAGTGATAGGGATGATGTCGGTATACAAAACCATATAGTTGTGTCTATTTATGGTATATTTATATCAGGAATTTGAATATTTACTAACCATGCATAACCGTTAGGACTTTGAAATAAGATTAGTAGTATTCCAAATATAAAAAAAATGAATTCAAGTATCTTCTAACCATGCATAACCGTGAGGACTTTTAAATGGGATTAAAATCAACTTGTCTATTTAATCAATCAATTTTGATATGTGTTCCATACATGCATAACTGTGAGGACTTTTAAATGAGCATGGAAGCACATAATCAAAAATTCCAAGTAATTCACCCATGCATAACCGTGAGGACTTTTAAATGAGAGTGAATACTTTGGATGTTTTTATTGCTAAAAATATAATAAATTGAAAAACGAATGATTTCCTGTTTAAAATACCACATATTTACATACTATATTGGATTTTGATGAGTGATGATTGTTAGAAATATGATAGAGATAGAGATGATCATGGAATTTTTACCAACAAGAAGTTTTTATAACTCTTGTTTAAATTTCTAAAGAAATTTACTAATATACTGTCTCAAGTTATAATATATATGATTAATATCAACACTCATCACTTTTTCAATCATTATTTATCTTTTTGATAATCAGTAGGGAGTCAGATTAGTTAATATATTCATTTAAGATCAAATCCAAGAATAATTATCAAATTTTCTAAAATGACTAATCTGAAACAAGGTCAACAGAAAAATGATTTTCTAGAAGGGGTTTTATAAGAAAAATGTCTGCTAACATAAAATCAGTTGACATGAAAAATATGCAGATATTTTCTTTGAAAATATGATGCAGCTAATGAATGTCTTAGCATAAATCACGTTCCACTAGTAATTTTTCTATCAACTAGATTATCAGTGTTAACTGCATCTGAATATCCCTTTGACTCAAGATTATCATTAGATTGATGTCATAGACCAGACCATGAAGTGTGCAACAAAATATCTTAAAATCATTTTTAACAGCTTTTAAATGAAATGTAATTAAAACCGTGCAAATAAACAAATAGTGAACATAGTATCAGATCCAAAAGCAGTAAAATAAGCAAATATATCCACTCGTATCATGAGTAATCAGCAATCAATAAAGCATCATCATTAATCCAAACAAATCTATATGAACTAGTCCAGGATTCTAGAGGTACTTATAGTGTTATCGGCATAAAAAAATAATTGGCCGTCAAAATCAAAATCAACATTCATTTCACATAACTGGCTGATTTAATTCAGATTATGGTGCAGATTATCACATTTAATATATCGTTCAAGGTAGATGTACTGTTACCTATTTTACCTTTACGATAATTTTTCGTTGTTGACCATTGTGATTCTGCCACCTTTGTACTAGGCTAAGGAACCTTGATTTGTCGCCCATCATGTGCCTGGAACAGCCAGAATCCAGGTAACACTGTTGTTGTTCCTTAGCCTGCCACCACACCTACACGAGAAAAGATTTTTGTGACCTATTTGTTTTTATAGGTCCATGGTTGTTAGTGGCAAAAGATTTTGAAAAATAGGTTTGAGTAGACCCAAGAGAATTTATATCTGTTCCTTTTGGCACCCAGATTTGTTTAACTTTAAGGGATTTTACATTTGTGCCTTTGGGAACCCAAATTGGAATTGTTTTCATGTGTTTGGGTCTATACCAGCAAATGTTTTGAGTGTGTTCAATTTTTCTACAAATTGTGCACTCGGATTTGACTTGATTAATTTTGCTTCTAACACTTTCAGATTGATTATACCCAAGTCCTTGTCTAACAGTATTAACAGTATGTTTCCCTAACAGCATATTTAACGATCTTTCTCCTTTTGAAAATTTTCTTAAAGTCGTAGACAATTGCTGGACTTGTGTTTTGAGGGATTCATTTTCATTCAATAATTAAGTGCACCTTTTAATAGAATTTTCTCTTCTTGTATTTTCACTTTCTTTCAAAATCAAAATTTCATTTTCAAGCGATTTAATTTTAATTTCTGATTTTTTAATCTCTTCTTCAAATGATGGACACTTTTCACACTTAGGGCACTTGTTTTGATAGTTTTTAACCAATTGATCAAGCTGTTTATTTAATTCTATCAAACTATCTCTTTGTGATTCAATTTTAGCGTATTTCTCCCTAAGTCGTTCGAAACATCCATTTACTTCATGAAAATATATAAGCAATTCTAAGTGAGTGAGTTTTGATACCTCGCTTGGCTCGTCGTCATCACTATCAGTTATATCACCTCGAAGGCACAGATCTGCCTTTCACTCTCACTGCTAGTGCTTTTATTATCTTCATCAGTTTCATCCCAAGTGGCTGCAAAACTTCTCCTTTTCTGTTTCTTTCCATAGCTGAGTCGATTCTGAGGATAATTGGGTTTGATATGACCGGGTTTGTTGCACTTGTGACAAATGATCTCCTGTTCTTCTGAGTTGTCTAGTGCTTTGACTATTCTTCTTTTCAATTGTTGATTTAGAGCTGGATTTCTATATTTGCGGTTCCACCTTTTGAATTTCTTTATTAATAGTGCCAGCTTAGCTGCTCCATCATCATCATCATCACTTTTCGTTGTTCCTTTAAGAGCTATTGATTTCTTTCGAGTATCACCTCCTTCTCGTTCTTCCTTGAATTTCATTTTTAGCTCATAAGTGGTGAGATTTCCGATGAGTTCTTCAACTTTGATTTGTTTCAAATCTTTGTATTCTTGAATGGAAGTCACTTTTGCTTTGAAATTTCGTGGAAGGACTCTTAGGATTTTTCGGACTATTTCCAATTATGTGTATGGTTTTCCAAGAGTGTTTGATTTGTATACGAGATTAGAAAGTCATCCGTACATCTCTTTGACATTCTCATCCTTGGCCATTGTGAAGTTCTCGTATTCACTACTAAGCATAGCAAGGTGGGATTCTTTAACTTAAGATGTTCCTTCGTGAGTCACTTCAAGTGTATCCCAAATTTCCTACGCAGTTAGACAATGTGATACACGATTAAATTCAATTTGATCTAATGAACAAATAATAGAATTCATAGCTTTAGCATTGGCATTTTGTAATTTATTTTCTAGATCTGTCCATTGATCCATTGACTTTTCTATTTCTTGATTATCTACCACTATAATTGGTGTCCTATATCCTGTCTCAACTATATTCCAAGCATCAATGGTTTTCAGAAAAAATTTCATTCTATTTTTCCAGTAAGCATATTCACCATTGAACATTGGTGGTCTAACTATGGACTGACCCTCTGCAAAAGCACTAAGAAGCCATTTAAAAATTTTAAAACAAAAATTTGTTTTTGAAAAATCAAATTTTTTAAAACAAAAGTTGACTTTTGATCCTAGCTCTGATACCACTTGTAGGATCGATTTCACCCTAGAGGGGGGTGAATAGGATGATATTAATAATTACAAAAATTTAATGCGGAAGTATATAAAATAATTGCCACACAAATATAGCAGAATAATAGCAGCACAGATAATAGCAGAATAATAAAAAGCAAAGATAGAACAATACAGATTTACCCAGCTTTGGCAAAACCCTGCCTACGTGCTGCCCCCAAGGTTTCTACTAGAAATTAATTAGTCCGACGCTTACACACGTAAACTCACAACACCCGCTATCAACTTACCTAACTCTACGCTCAAAACCCTACCACAACTCAGCCACTGAGTTGCGAATTCTCGAACTACACCACCGTAGTTCGTCCTCTAGTCACATGACTAGAAAATTACAAACGTTTAAAAATAAAATACAAATTAAAAACAATTTAAAAACACAAAGACCCTAATTAAAAATAAAATCCCAAAAACAAATGTAAACCGGCCCAAAGAAAATTAAAATGAATCCCCTTTTCTTTTTATCCTCTTGTATATTTCTTCGGCTCGATCCTTTGAGAAAAAAATAGCAGCTTTCTTTTTGCTCGTTCGTTCCTCTTTCAGATTTAGGGCTTTATGATAATCTTTGAAGCCGCTGCTTTCAGTTTTTGATTGAATGATGCTTCGAATGATTTCTTCGATCGATTAGTTGGCTGCTTCAAATTGTCGAGATTGAATGATGCTCTGAATTGGTACGTTTGTCCCCTTTATGATTTATATTATACTCGACTTGACTCGAGTTTGGGATTGTTGCTTGCTCTCTGATTTTTTGCTTGAACTCAAATGCTTTGAAAATGCCAATGATGATTGGGTTAAATAGGGTTTAATTCCCTTAATTATCATTCGAATATATGTTTGAATTCGTCTGTTACTTTTTTGCTCGACCGTTTGATTTTGGTTGGATGTTGATGATGTTTTCTGACATTTTCAATTCGTATAATTTGTTGTTTACTTGATTAACACGGCTTTGATTTGCTTTGACGATGTTGATTTATCTTGACTTGTTCATTTTCCATGCCTTGGTCACCACGGCTTTGCATTTGCTTTGGGAATTGACTTCGGCCATTTGAAATTTGTGATATTTGACTGGTTCATGATTTTCTGTTTCATTGTTGTGTTTTTGCCTCAGTGTTCTTTGCTCCAGTACTGTTCTCGTTTCTGGTCTGGTTGCATTCTCTGGTTTATCCTGAAGTTTACATGTGAGCATTTGACTTGATTTGAAACTTGTAAAACCTGCCCGACTTGTTCACTGTATTGCAGTTTGGTTTCAATGTTTAGTTCCAATGCACTGATGTCTCTATTTGTACACATACATGTCTGTATATGTGTATGTGATGTCTCGGCTGTGTTTTGTGCCTTTGTGCCATGCCACTGAACTTTGTTTTCATGTTGCATCACTTCAGTTGATTTCATTACATAGTTCACTGTCCTGTGCCATTTGGTTGGTCTTATTCATAACTACATATATGTATACATGATTGTTTGAAGACCTATGTCTAGTAGCTTGTATGTTGGACTGGGTTTACTTGTGAAATCTTGCTCGACTTGATACTCTGTTGCTTCCCATTTAGTTATAGCCTCTCTTTTTGCCTGACCCGTTTTCTTGTTCATTGGTTGTTTGATGAAAACAAATGTTGGAATCTTTACTTTGTTGCATTTGAAACTGTACTGCCATGGTCTTGTTCCTTGAGTTCATGTGTGCTGGTTCCTGTATACTTTGTGGATCACCATTCACTGTTTCACTGCTTATATCATTCATGCTTATAATTTTTGTGCCTGCGACCTTCTTGTTTAGTTGCCACTGTTACTAGAAGTGGTCTTGGTTGAGAATGTTTCATGACTTCACCGTGTACATATGAGCATGTTAAACCGTGTTAAGTAATGGCATGCTCAATCTGGTAGCTGCAGTTTGGTTGATTGTACTGTCCACTTGTGTAGTTATGTTCATGTCTGAACCTTCATTGCTCTTTGACATTTAAGTTGTTCTGGTCACACTACATGTATGTTTTTTACTGCTTCGTGTACTTCATGTTGATTTGGGTCTGGTTACGACTGCTCATTATAGTCTGAGTTTGTATTCATATGCTTTCACTTGTTCCACATGAGTCATGAGCTCAGTCGGTGTACATACTTTATACCCGTGTTGTCTACAGTTTGAAATTTTTTGTACACTTTCATCTGTATTTGTTTTTCGTATTGCACCTGAGTTGAATCCAGCTTATAGCTCGGTTTTGACCTTGTGCTCATGTCGTGTTTTTATTGCACTTGAGTTGAACCTAGCTTTTGATTGGGTTTGATCTTGTTCTCACCTGTCCCTGTAGTTTTATCAAGTGTATATCGATATGCACGGCCTTGTGGCATGTACAGTGGTACAATGTGCATGTCACAAGCTGTTCGTGTATGATGAATTCAAAATAAATATAACGACGAACAACCCAAATAACCGAGGCATATAATATTTTCTCAACACATTTTATTTGACACTGCAAAAAAATTTCTTTTTCAGTTTTACTGCTTCAGTGTTTATTTTGTAGATCGCTCAGATGCTGGATTCAATCTGGAATAGAGTTGAAGATAAATACGAGCGAATGAGTGATATGTAGTGAGGTGCAAATGTAATGAAAAATTGTGATGTAATCGAAATTATATTATAATCAAAAAATTCTGTTGTAATTGAAAAATGTGTATATATAGTGAGAGCTCAAATTTGTATTATTCGAAATTGTAATAAAATATTTGCTTGAGTAAAATATCTGTTTGAATTTAAATTATACGTTATTTATTTTATTCAGCAAATATTTATTTAATTATGTGAAAATAAAATATTACATTAACAAATACATTTAAATGAATATATATGTTTATTATCATCAAACAAAAATCATATACTAGCATATTCAGCAGATACTTCAAAAATAGTATTAACTTCACGTGCTTGAATTTGCATGAAAATATATTTTTAAAATTTGGTTTTGGCTATAAAATATATTCATATAAAATCCGGTAATAATTTTCAAAATTTGAAATCATTTATTAACGCATATTTTCAAGAGTTTGTATCACAAACCCTTCGATTTCCACTCGGAAATACGTACATTATGTTATATTTCTAGTATACCAAAACAGAGAATAATCAATTATAAACTCGTCTCACAAGTTTATCAAACAGATTTCTACTACTCTAGAAGTCTGTATTAGTTAATTTAAATAATAGTTATGTCATAATTAAATTACAACAACAAATTAACAACTATAGTAATAATAACTATAATGCTAAATCAACCGTTATACTATTTAATGAAATAGTATACCACAGAAAGAAAAAGAAATATATATGTATATATAAATCTAACCGGTTGAAGAGGGAAATTCCGTCTGAGGCTTGTCGTGACAATTTCCTTAAGACTTTATTTAAAGTCTCCCAAGATACAACAGACATAATCTGCACGAGATTGTAAAGAGTATGTCAACTCTGTGATATATTATTTAGAGCAGTAGAGAAGGAAGAAGCAGAGGAAATTAGATTGGAATGGAATGAGAATGTAATCAGTATTCTCCTCTATTTATAATTTCGTCCGCACCCCTTCGAACAGTCGCGTCAGCCTGAAAGGTTACACCCGTTGCCTTTCATTGCTGCTGTTCATTAACGGCCGCACCCGTTCGCTCCTGCTGCTGCCATACGCCATACCCGCACCCCCTCAGTCAATCCGCGTCCGCTTGAACAGATTCGCACATGTTCGTATAGCCTGCAATTGTCAGAAAGCCCGGCCCAATTTTGCAGTAAAAATAGGATCAGATTAGACCCGAACTCGAACCCGAACCCGGGCCTGGCCCGGCCCGGTTCGATCGGACGGACGGCGGCGGCGCGCGCGCGCGTGTGGTGGTGATGCATGATCTCCCTCCTCACAACGAAGCAAACATTTGGGTGCCCCAAGGCCCCAACCCCTTTATTAGGAAGCTATTAATATACTTGGCTTTGTTTGCATATTTGGCGATGTGGGACAAGTGTATTTCATTTACACTTTGTGCTTAGGAATTCCAACAATCCCCCACATAAATGATAATATACTTTTCCCCCACACAAAGTGAAATATCACAGAGTACATATGGAATAACGCTTTATCGTGGATAAGTAGATATTTTACTTTGAACTTTCCCTTGTTAAAACTTATCGGATCTACTTGGCTAATCGGTGAATTATTTCATCTTGAACCGTCGGCCTTTATTGTATACCCAGACAATAAGCTTTACGAAGCATTGATTCCCTTCTCATCCAATCTCTTGGTTGTGTTCATTTTGGTCCTGAACAAATTTGTTTGGTTCTGCGAGTGTTTATAGAAAATATAAGCCTTTAATATTCTCATAGAGCCGACCCAACTCACACTAACATAGGTGATCACAACCATTAAGAGTATCATACATATACCCCACTTGTTATTTTCAAGGTATGGTCATCATTAAAAAACTTAGTTTTATCCTTTTAATACTTCTATAGGCATGCATTTATATTGTGCACCATAGGAATGGAGTTGGACTATATCCAAGCAAATGCATTACATCTTGAGTTACTCAAAACTGGTTTGCCTATTGATCCTAGTCCTTGGGATCTCCAGTCGCTAGGATTGGTTTCCGTATAAGATAACTCTTGGTGGTTTAGGCTTTTAAACCCATTCCCCTCGATGCGCAGTCAATTTTCTCTCTTAATAAAACTTTAGTAAATAGATCCGCTAGGTTATCATTTGTTCTCACATAATCCACGGAAATAGTTCCATTTGAGAGTAACTTCCTAACTGTGTTATGGCATCGACGAATGTGTCGTGACTTTCCATTATACACAAAGTTGTGCGCTCTGCTTAGCGCAGCCTAGTTATCACAGTGTATGCATATGGCCGGTACATGTTTAGGCCAAAATGGAATATCTTCTAAAAAATGACGAAGCCATTCTGCTTCTTCGCCTGCTTTATCTAAAGCGATGAACTCCGATTCCATAGTGGATCGAGCTATGCATGTTTGTTTAGTAGATTTTCATGACACTGCTGCCCCTTCTAAGGTAAATACATAACCACTTGTTGATTTTGATTCCTCCGAATCAGCAATCCAGTTTGCATCACTATATCCTTCTAAGACGGCAGGATATTTTCCATAATGTAAGGAATAATTTGTGGTATTTTTTAAATATCCAAGCACTCTCATTAGTGCTTTCCAGTGTTCCTTTCCTGGATTGCTTGTATACCTGCTCAGTCGACTTACTGCATAAGCTATATCTAGTCTTGTGCAATTCATGAGATACATGAGACATCCTATTACACGAGAGTATTCCAGTTGCATTACACTCTCATTAGTGTTTTTATGCAGTACTTCTGATGGATTAAAAGGTGTTCTCACTCCTTTAATTCCATAGTCTTGGAATTTTTCAAACACTTTGTCTACATAGTGTGACTGAGACAATTCTATTCCATTAGGTGTTCTTATTATTTTGATTCCCAAAATAACGTTTGCAACTCCTAAGTCTTTCATATCGAAATTGCTAATTAACATCTTCTTTATGGTCTCTATTACCTGAGTATTTGGACCAAATATTAACATATCGTCTACATATAAACAAATCATCACATATGATTGTCCAATTTGTTTATAATAAACACATTTATCATATTCATTTATACGAAAACCATTTCTCATCATGACACTATCAAATTTTGCGTGCCATTGTTTTGGAGCTTGTTTTAGTCCGTATAATGATTTTACTAATCTACAAACTTTGTTTTCATTTCCTTTGGAAACAAAACCTTCAGGATGCTCCATGTAGATCTCCTCATCGAGATCTCCATTTAAGAACGCTGTCTTTACATCCATTTGATGAATTTCTAGATTATAAATCGATGCAATTGCTATTAGCATTCTTATAGAGGTTATTCGTGTTACCGGCGAATATGTATCAAAGAAGTCTACTCCTTCCTTTTGACGATATCCTTTGGCTACTAATCTGGCTTTATACTTGTCGATAGAGCCATCTGCTTTCATTTTCTTCTTGAAAATCCATTTGCAGCCAATAGGTTTTATTCCAGGTGGAATACCAACAATTTCCCAAGTTTTATTACTTAGAATTGAATCAATCTCACTTTGGATTGCTTCTTTCCAACATGAAAATTTAGAACATGACATTGCTTCCTTGTACGTTTGACGTTCATGTTCTAACACATATGTGAAAAAATCCGAACCAAATGTCTTGAAAGTCCTAGCCCTTAAGCTTCTTCTTGGTTCAACTTCCTCAATCTCATGATGAGTTTCATCTTCATGTGAATTGCTTGATTCTTCTCTTGTCCTTTTAGGTACATTATTCCCTTCATTCCTTTTGTGCGGAAACACGTCTTCAAAGAATGAGGCATCTCTAGATTCCATGATTGTATTTACATGAATATCAGCTATATCAGACTTGAATACCAAAAATCTATAGGCACTACTATTTTGGGCTGGCCCTAAATAGTAACAATCTACTGTTTTTGGTCCAAGTTTGACTTTCTTGGTAGGCAGATTTGGAACTTTTGCCAAGCACCCCCACACTTTGAGGTATTTAAAACTTGGTTTGTGTCCTTTACATAACTCATATGGAATTGTTCATGTTTTATTGTGAGGGACTTTGTTTAATATGTGATTAGACATATTTAAGGCTTCCCCCCACAAGTTCGTCGGTAGACCAGAGGTTAAAAGCATGGCATTAATCATGTCTTTTAACGTTCTGTTCTTCCTCTCGGCTACACCATTTTGTTGTGGTGAATATGGAGCTGTTGTTTGATGAATTATACCATTTTCGGCACAGAACTGTTCAAATGGTGATTCATATTCTCCACCTCGATCAGATCTCAATATCTTGATCTTTTTATATAACTGATTTTCTACCTCAGCCTTGTACTTTATAAATGATGTAATTGCTTCATCTTTACTATTTAAAAGATATACATAGCAATATCGCGTATAATCGTCAATAAACGTGATAAAGTACTTTTTCCCACCTCTTGTAGGTAATGATTTAAAATCACATAAATCTGTATGAACCAAACCTAGTGGTTCGGTGCTTCTATCAACAGATTGAAATAGTTTTTTTAACCATTTTTGCTTCTACACATGTCTCACATTTTTAGTTCTTATCTACTTGGAATTTCGGAATTAATCCCAAGTTTGATAATGTTTTCATTTTTCGGAAGTTTACGTGTCCTAATCTATCATGCCATAGTAAAATTTCATGCTCAAGCAAGTAAGAAACTTCAATTTTATTAATAGCACAATCAGAATACATAGTTTTATTGCCAATAATGGCTACATTTGCCTTAAATTGGCCATCACATAAATATCCCCTTCCGATATACATTCCAGCTTTGGACAGAACCATCTTGTCTGACTCGAACACCATTTTGAATCCTTTCTTTGATAGTACTGAACCAGAGATCAGATTCTTGCGTATGTCTGGAACGTGGAGCACGTCATTCAATTTGACAGTTTTTCCAGAAGTAAACTTCAGGATTACTGTGCCACTGCCTTCTATCATGGATACTGCAGAATTACCCATGTAGAGTTTTTCTTCGTGATCGAATTTCTGGTATGTAGAAAACATGGATTTATCAGAGCAAACATGACGAGTAGCGCCTGTCTCTAACCACCATTGGTTAGGATTCTAAACCAAATTGCATTTAGATATAACTGCTGAAAAATTGGACTCGTCCACTTCCATGTTGTCCACCATATTTGCCTCTGAGTTGCGTTCCTTCTTGTTTTTGCAATCTCTGGCAGCATGTCCAACCTTTCCACAAACCCAACATTCGCCATTGAACTTCTTGGTTTTCTTGTTGTCTTTTGGTTTGTTTTCAGGCGCTTTCCTTTTCTTTTGGAAATTCTTCTTTTTGTTTTTGGTCTTTGACCCTTCAGCCACAAATGCCTCCTCGCTTTGTTTTGTAACTCCGCGGTTATCTGCTTCAATTTTAAGTCTGACAATAAGATCTTCTAAGGAAATTTCCTTTTTCTTATGTTTTAGATAGTTGCGGTAGTCTTTCCAAGATGGTGGTAATTTCCCTATTATCGCTTCAACAAGGAACGACTCTCCAACTTGATGTCCTTCTGCTTCAAGTCGATGAATAATAATTTGGAGTTCCTGCACTTGACTAGTTACAGATTTGGAGTCCACCATTTTATATTCCATAAATTTATCCACGATAAATTTCTTCAAACTGACATTCTGCGTTTTGTACTTATGTGCAAGTGCAGTCCAAAAGGATTTTGCTATCTGGTGTGGCTGATATACTTTATATAGTATTCTATCCAGACAATTCAGAATGTAGTTTCGGCACAGGAAGTCCGAATGCTTCCATGAATCAATTGCGAGAAAAACAGCTGCGTCTTTTTCTCTAGTTTGTCCGTCTTTAGGCTTTGGTTCATCCTCCTCGATGCACTTCTACAGCCCTAACGTGGTGAGATAAAATAGCATTTGATTTTGCCATGTTATAAAATCATCACCATCTCTTTTGAACGGATCAGGCCTGTTGTTAGTAGTAGCCTTTGTTGATAGTTCAACTGTTGCCATCTCTGTTTTAGCAAGAAAACAGTAAAATTCTTAAGATGTTATATTTATAGTATACCAAAACAGAGAATAATCAATTATAAACTCGTCTCACAAGTTTATCAAACAGATTTCTACTACTCTAGAAGTCTGTATTAGTTAATTTAAATAATAGTTATGTCGTAATTAAATTACAACAACAAATTAACAACTATAGTAATAATAACTATAGTGATAAATCAACCGTTATACTATTTAATGAAATAGTATACCACAAAAAGAAAAAGAAATATATATGTATATATAAATCTAACCGGTTGAAGAGGGAAATTCCGTCTGAGGCTTGTCGTGACAATTTCCTTAAGACTTTATTTAAAGTCTCCCAAGATACAACAGACGTAATCTGCACGAGATTGTAAAGAGTATATCAACTCTATGATATATTATTTAGCGCGGTAGAGAAGGAAGAAGTAGAGGAAATTAGATTGGAATGGAATGAGAATGTGATCAGTATTCTCCTCTATTTATAATTTCGTCCGCACCCCTTCGAACAGTCGCGTCTGCCTGAAAGGTTACACCCGTTGCCTTTCATTGCTGTTGTTCATTAACGGGCCGCACCCGTTCGCTCCTGCTGCTGCCATACACCGTACCCGCACCCCCTCAGTCAATCCGCGTCCGCTTGAACATATTTGCACCTGTTCGTATAGCCTGCAACTGTCAGAAAGCCCGACCCAATTTTGTAGTAAAAATAGGATCATATTAGACCCGAACCCGGGCCCGGCCCGGTTCGGTTCGGTCGGACGGACGACGGTGGCACGTGCGCGTGTGTGATGGTGATGCATGATCTCCCTCCTCACAATGAAGCAAACATTTGGGTGCCCCAAGGCCCCAAGGCCCAACCCCTTCATTAGGAAGCTATTAATATACTTGGCTTTGTTTGCATATTTGGCGATGTGGGACAAGTGTATTTCATTTACACTATGTGCTTAGGAATTCCAACAATCCCCCACATAAATGATAATATACTTTTCCCCCACACAAAGTGAAATATCAAAGAGTACATATGGAATAATGCTTTATCGTGGATAAGTAGATATTTCACTTTGAACTTTCCCTTGTTAAAATTTATCGGATCTACTTGGCTAATCGATGAATTATTTCATCTTGAACCGTCAGCCTTTAATGTATATCCAGACAATAAGCTTTACGAAGCATTAATTCCCTTCTCATCTAATCTCTTGGTTGTGTTCATTTTGGTCCTGAACAAATTTGTTTGGTTCTGCGAGTGTTTATAGAAAATATAAGCCTTTAATATTCTCATAGAGCCGACCCAGCTCACACTAACATAGGTGATCGCAACCATTAAGAGTATCATACATATACCCCACTTGTTATTTTCAAGGTATGGTCATCATTAAAAAACTTAGTTTTATCCTTTTAATACTTCTATAGGCATGCATTTATATTGTGCACCATAGGAATGGAGTTGGACTATATCCAAGCAAATGCATTACATCTTGAGTTATTCAGAACTGGTTTGCCTATTGATCCTAGTCCTGGGGATCTCCAGTCGCTAGGATAGGTTTCCGTATAAGATAACTCTTGGTGGTTTAGGCTTTTAAACCCATTCCCCTCGATGCGCAGTCAATTTTCTCTCTTGATAAACCTTTAGTAAATGGATCCGCTAGGTTATCATTTGTTCTCACATAATCTATGGAAATAGTTCCATTTGAGAGTAACTACCTAACTGTGTTATGGCGTCGACGAATGTGTCGTGACTTTCCATTATACACAAAGTTGTGCGCTCTGCTTAGCACAGCCTGGTTATCACAGTGTATGCATATGGCCGGTACAGGTTTAGGCCAAAATGGAATATCTTCTAAAAAATGACGAAGCCATTCTGCTTCTTCGCCTGCTTTATCTAAAGCGATGAACTCTGATTCCATAGTGGATCGAGCTATGCATGTTTGTTTAGTATATTTCCATGACACTGCTACCCCTGCTAAGGTAAATACATAACCACTTATTGATTTTGATTCCTCTGAATCAGCAATCCAGTTTGCATCACTATATCCTTCTAAGACGGCATGATATTTTCCATAATGTAAGGAATAATTTGTGGTATTTTTTAAATATCCAAGCACTCTCATTAGTGCTTTCCAGTGTTCCTTTCGTGGATTGCTTGTATACCTGCTCAGTCGACTTACTGCATAAGCTATATCTGGTCTTATGCAATTCATGAGATACATGAGACATCCTATTACACGAGAGTATTCCAGTTGCATTACACTCTCATTAGTGTTTTTATGCAGTACTTCTGATGGATTAAAAGGTGTTCTCACTCCTTTAATTCCATAGTCTTGGAATTATTCAAACACTTTGTCTACATAGTGTGACTGAGACAATTCTATTCCATTAGGTGTTCTTATTATTTTGATTCCCAAAATAACGTCTGCAACTCCTAAGTCTTTCATATCGAAATTGCTAATTAACATCTTCTTTATGGTCTCTATTACCTGAGTATTTGGACCAAATATTAACATATTGTCTACATATAAACAAATCATCACATATGATTGTCCAATTTGTTTATAATAAACACATTTATCACATTCATTTATACGAAAACCATTTCTCATCATGACACTATCAAATTTTGCATGCCATTGTTTTGGAGCTTGTTTTAGTACATATAATGATTTTACTAATCTACAAACTTTGTTTTCATTTCCTTTGGAAACAAAACCTTCAGGTTGCTCCATGTAGATCTCCTCATCGAGATCTCCATTTAAGAACGCTGTCTTTACATCCATTTGATGAATTTCTAGATTATAAATCGATGCAATTACTATTAGCATTCTTATAGAGGTTATTCGTGTTACCGGCGAATATGTATCAAAGAAGTCTACTCCTTCCTTTTGACGATATCCTTTGGCTACTAATCTGGCTTTATACTTGTCGATAGAGCCATCTGCTTTCATTTTCTTCTTGAAAATCCATTTGCAGCCAATAGGTTTTATTCCAGGTGGAATATCAACAATTTCCCAAGTTTTATTACTTAGAATTGAATCAATCTCACTTTGGATTGCTTCTTTCCAACATGAAAATTTAGAAGATGACATTGCTTCCTTGTACGTTTGACGTTCATGTTCTAACATATATGTGAAAAAATCCGAACCAAATGTCTTGGAAGTCCTAGCCCTTACGCTTCTTCTTGGTTCAACTTCCTCAATCTCATGATGAGTTACATCTTCATGTGAATTGCTTGATTCTTCTCTTGTCCTTTTATGGACATTATTCCCTTCATTCCTTTTGTGCGGAAACACGTCTTCAAAGAATGAGGCATCTCTAGATTCCATGATTGTATTTACATGAATATCAGCTATATCAGACTTGAATACCAAAAATCTATAGGCACTACTATTTTGGGCTGGCCCTAAATAGTAACAATCTACTGTTTTTGGTTCAAGTTTGACTTTCTTGGTAGGCGGAACTGGAACTTTTGCTAAGCACCCCCACACTTTGAGGTATTTAAAACTTGGTTTATGTCCTTTCCATAACTCATATGGAATTGTTCCTGTTTTATTGTGAGGGACTTTGTTTAATATGTGATTAGACATATTTAAGGCTTCCCCCCACAAGTTCGTCGGTAGACCAGAGGTTAAAAGCATGACATTAATCATGTCTTTTAACGTTCTATTCTTCCTCTCGGCTACACCATTTTGTTGTGGTGAATATGGAGCTGTTGTTTGATGAATTATACCATTTTCGGCACAGAACTGTTCAAATGGTGATTCATATTCTCCACCTCGATCAGATCTCAATATCTTGATCTTTTTATTTAACTGATTTTCTACCTCAGCCTTGTACTTTATAATTGATGTAATTTCTTCATCTTTACTATTTAAAAGATATACATAGCAATATCGTGTATAATCGTCAATAAACGTGATAAAGTACTTTTTCCCACCTCTTGTAGGTAATGATTTAAAATCACATAAATCTGTATGAACCAAACCTAGTGGTTCGGTGCTTCTATCAACAGATTAAAATGGTTTTTTAACCATTTTTGCTTCTACACATGTCTCACATTTGTAGTTCTTATCTACTTGGAATTTCGGAATTAATCCCAAGTTTGATAATGTTTTCATTTTTCGGAAGTTTACGTGTCCTAATCTATCATGCCATAGTAAAATTTCATGCTCAAGCAAGTAAGAAACTTCAATTTTATTAATAGCACAATCAGAATACATAGTTTTATTGCCGATAACGGCTACATTTGCCTTAAATAGGCCATCACATAAATATCCCCTTCCGATATACATTCCAGCTTTGGACAGAACCATCTTGTCTGACTCAAACCCCATTTTGAATCCTTTCTTTGATAGTACTGAACCAAAGATCAGATTCTTGCGTATGTCTGGAACGTGGAGCACGTCATTCAATTTGACAGTTTTTCCAGAAGTAAACTTCAGGATTACTGTGCCACTGCCTTCGATCATGGATACTGCAGAATTACCCATGTAGAGTTTTTCTTCGTGATCGAATTTCTGGTATGTAGAAAACATGGATTTATCAGAGCAAACATGACGAGTAGTGCCTGTGTCTAACCACCATTGGTTAGGATTCTGAACCAAATTGCATTCAGATATAACTGCTGAAAAATTGGACTCATCCACTTCCATGTTGTCCACTATATCTGCCTCTGAGTTGCGTTCCTTCTTGTTTCTGACATCTCTGGCAGCATGTCCAACCTTTCCACAAACCCAACATTCGCCATTGAACTTCTTGGTTTTCTTGTTGTCTTTTGGTTTGTTTTCAGGCGCTTTCCTTTTCTTTTGGAAATTCTTCTTTTTGTTTTTGGTCTTTTACCCTTCAGCCACAAATGCCTCCTCACTTTGTTTTGTAACTCCGCGGTTATCTGCTTAAATTTTGAGTCTGACAATAAGATCTTCTAAGGAAATTTCCTTTTTCTTATGTTTTAGATAGTTGCGGTAGTCTTTCCAAGATGGTGGTAATTTCCCTGTTATCGCTTCAACAAGGAACGACTCTCCAACTTGATGTCCTTCTGCTTCAAGTTGATGAATAATAATTTGGAGTTCCTACACTTGACTAGTTACAGATTTGGAGTCCACCATTTTATATTCCATAAATTTATCCACGATAAATTTCTTCAAACTGACATTCTGCGTTTTGTACATATGTGCAAGTGTAGTCCATAAGGATTTTGCTATCTGGTGTGGCTGATATACTTTATATAGTATTCTATCTAGACAATTCAGAATGTAGTTTCGGCACAGGAAGTCTGAATGCTTCCATGAATCAATTGCGAGAAAAACAGCTGCGTCTTTTTCTCTAGTTTGTCCGTCTTTAGTCTTTGGTTCATCCTCCTCGATGCACTTCTGCAGCCGTAACGTGGTGAGATAAAATAGCATTTGATTTTGCCATGTTATAAAATCATCACCATCTCCTTTTGATGCAGCGCAACCCAGAATTCTTCAAGACTTAAGTCGTACACGACTTAAAGATGTGGGTATAAGTCGTCCCCGACTTATAGAAGGAATTATAGGTCATCCACGACTTATAAAATCACGTGAGGAGGAGCTACGACTTAATTCCAGAGGGTTACGACTTAACCAAGTTTGGGAGAAAAGGCTCCGACCTAACAAAGCTTTTAAGTCGTTGATACGACTTAGGGAAGATAAGCGAGATAGCAAGCAGTTAGATCGTGTAGACAAGGTACGACCTACTGGTGACGAGTTACGACCTAACGAAGCCACGTCCTACCATAGGTCGCTGAAGTTCTTACTCGTAAAGACTTTAAGTCGTAAGTCGTGTGAAGATGGTTATATCTTAAGTCGTTGGGTGTTAAGTCGCTGAAGCTGGGGCTGTAGATTCTTATGCCGCTTTACCCTAAACCGTTGATCCTTTAAATCGTGAAGATGCTGCTGTGATGAGTCGTTAAGTCGTCTACGACTTAAGTGTTGAGTCGTTGTATGGTATTGTATTTTGATTTCTTGAGTCGCTTGTACATAAGTCGTATGTCGAGGACTATGTGTTGTAATCTCTTATAAGTCGTGAGTCGTTTGTAATACACATGTATGTAGAGTCGCATCTTTTTAAGTCGTAAGTCGCTGAATCGTTATGTCGTGTGTTTTGTTGAGTCGGAGGGTATGTTAAGTCGTGAGCCGGAGATATTGATAAGTCGGAGACGACTTAGGAGTTGTATTTTTTTTCTGTTTTGCGTGTTGTAGCCTATAAATAGGCAAGTTGTGTCACTTGTAAAAGTGGTTGATTTTTGAATAAAATTCTCTTTGATTGCTGTGTGCTTTCATTTTAAATTGGTAGTTGAGTGTAATCTCCTATCTCCTCTTTCGGTTAATCGAGTGCGCTCAATTAAACGATTGTAGAAGCCGATTCGCGGAATCAAGTGCGCTTGATCAACGCTTGAAGAATTGAAGATCTTTGAACCCGGTATCGTGCGCGATCAACGAGTTCGGGATAGCTAGAATTCGGTATCTTCGGATCAACGAATTTGGGCATTTCAGTATCTTCCAATCCACCGATTACTACTTTCACCGATTGAAGATTGTTTTGTTTAATCCGCTGCGTCAGTTTTGGTATCAGAGCTTGTTTTAGCCAATCATAGCTAAATCGAGACTTGGAGCCTATTCATTTTGAAGTTGAAGTGATAGCCGAGAGCTTGAGGTATTGAGCCGTGATCAAGTTGAAGTGTTCGACTTTGTATTGCAGTTGTTTGATCGGATTTGAGTGGGAGGCCGAAACTTTGTCCATCGTGTTCATCGCGATTTTGCAACAAAGTGGAAGTTTTCGATCCGTTTCATTTTGGATCAAAGTCCGAAAAGTGTTTGAATTTTGAAGTGTTGAAGTGTTTGTAAAGATTTCAAGTATGCCGCCAAGAAGAGCTAATCGCCACCAAAACGTAGAAGCTTTGTATCGAAGAGAAGAAGCTGATGAGATGGAGCAAAGAATCAATGAAAACTTTAGTGAAAAGCTTAACGAAGGAATTGGCCGGTTAGAGAAGCTTATGATGGAGATGAATCAAAATCGGAGAAGGGTTTCACCTGAATCTAACCATGGGGGAAGTAGAGTCTCGCCACATTCCAATCGAGACAGAAGTGTTGAAAATGATCAAGGGCGTGGGAGGAACGTGAATGATCGTGAACGGAGGAATGTAGATAGAAGGGATGATGGTGGAAGACGTAATGGTAGTAGAGATGTGGGTGGACGAGATAGACAACGATATACATCTGATTTTGAAGAGGAGTATGATGGTGGTAGTGTTCAAGGACAAGGAAGAAATCACTCTGAGTATGATCACAAGTGGGAGTTGGGGATGAAGACTGAAATTCCTGAATTCAAAGGTGGTATGCAAGCATAGGAGTTTCTAGATTGGGTAGCTAATGTTGAAGAGATTTTTGACTTCAAAGAAGTTCCAGAACATCGTAGAGTGAAGTTGGTTGCTACGAGGCTGAGGGGTAGAGCTTTGGCATGGTGGCAGCAAACCAAACTTACACGTGAGCGGATGGGGAAGTCAAAGGTTGAATCATGAGAGAAGATGAAGAAATTGATGAAAGCGACATTCTTACCTTATAATTATCAATCTCTTATGTATAAGAGGTTGCAAAATTTGAGACAAGGAACGAAATCTGTGAATGACTATGCTGACGAATTTTATCAACTTATTGCAAGGAATGATATTATGGAAACGGAAGAGCAGCTGACATCTCGATTCATTGGGGGATTGAGAATGCAGATTCAGGATATTGTTAATATGTTTGATCCCAGATCTGTAGCAGAGGCACACCAGAAAGCGTTGGCTTGGGAGAAGCAGGGTAGACGAGGAGGAGGTGTGTTTACTAATTCCAACAATCAAGCGAAGGGTGTTAGTGGGAGTTCTAATGTTTCTAAACCTATCAGTAGACCAGTGGTGAAGGAGGTTGAGAAGGCAAGGGTTAACAATGGTTTCAAATGTTACAATTGTCAGGAATTGGGTCATAAAAGCAGTGAGTGTCCAAAGCCAAAGAAGAGAACCATGATTGCAGAAGTTGAAGATGAGGATGTTGATGAAGATTGTTCCAGTCCAGTTGAGGAGGATGAGCAGGATATTGCGTCAGGAGATGAAGGTTGTAATCTAATGCTGAGGAGATTGTGTTTGACACCGAAGCAGGAAGAAGCTAGTTGGTTGAGGAGTAATATCTTTCAGTCGACATGCACTATACTGGGGAAGGTGTGTAAATTTGTGATTGACGCAGGAAGCTGTGACAATATCATTTCAACCGAGGCTGTAACAAAGTTGAAGTTGAAGACAGAGAAGCATCTGAATCCGTACAAGTTAGCATGGTTGAGAAAAGGAGGAGAAGTGAAAGTGGATAGACGAGTTCGTGTTCCATTCTCTATTGGGAAGAAATACAAAGATGAAATATGGTGTGATGTAGTAGAGATGGATGTTTGCCACTTGCTTTTGGGAAGACCATGGCAGTATGATCGAGCAGTACAACATGACGGTCGGACCAATAGCTACAGTTTTATGTTTGAAGGCACGAAGATTATTCTAGTTCCAAAGAAAAGACAACCAGGAGAAAGTAAGTCAGAAGAGATTGAAGAGCTGAAAACTTTATTGTCTTTAAAGGAGTTTGTTAAGGAGATTGAGGAAGAGCCTGAAGTTTTCTTGTTGATTGGACGAGAGAGTCAAGAAGTGGTTGAAGTACTAGAAGAAGTAAGACCAGTTCTGAAAGAGTTTGACGATGTATTTCCAGAAGAGTTGACAACGGAGTTACCGCCGTTGAGGGACATTCAACATCAAATCGATCTTGTTCCAGGAGTTGTATTACCTCACAGACCACATTATCGAATGAGTCCGAAGGAACATGAAGAGTTGCGGAGGCAGGTAGAAGAATTGCTTGAACAGGGGCGTGTGCAGGAGAGTTTAAGTCCTTGTGCTGTACACGCTTTATTGGTACCCAAAAAGGATGGAACGTGGAGGATGTGCACTGACAGTCGAGCATTGAATAAGATTACTGTGAGATATAGATTTTCGATGTCGAGGCTTGATGATTTGTTGGATCAGTTGAGCGGGGCTACTATATTTTCGAAGATTGATTTGAAGAGCGGATATCATCAAATTCGTATCAGACCAGGTGATGAGTGGAAGACTGCTTTTAAAACCAGGGAGGGTCTATACGAATGGTTGGTAATGCCATTTGGTTTATCAAATGCACCAAGTACATTTATGCGGGTGATGAATCAGATTTTTAGACCATTCATTGGGAAGTTTGTGGTGGTGTATTTTGATGATATTCTGATATATAGTGGAAGTCCAGAGGAACATTTGAATCATCTGAGAGAAGTGCTGATAGTATTACGACAAGAACAATTTTATGCTGCAACGAAGAAATGCGTGTTCATGACGCATAGTGTTTTATTTCTGGGGTATGTTGTGTCGGAAAAAGGAATACAGGTTGACCAAAGTAAAGTTGAAGCGATTAGAGATTGGCCGCAGCCCAAGACAATAACGGAAGTTCGTAGTTTTCACGGGTTGGCTTCATTTTATCGAAGGTTTATTCCACACTTTAGTAGTGTGATGGCACCTGTGACTGATTGTATGAAGGGTAAACAGTTTACATGGACGGAGGGAGCAGGAGTTGCTTTTGAACGAATCAAGGAGTTGTTGACGACAGCACCAATTCTAGCATTGCCTGATTTTCAATTGTTGTTTGAATTACATACTGATGCATCAAAGGTTGGAATTGGAGGGGTGTTGAGTCAGAGGGGGCGTCCTATTGCATACTTTAGTGAGAAATTATCAGGAGCGAAGATGAGATACAGTACATATGATGTGGAATTTTATGCTGTTGTGCAATCTATTAAACACTGGAGACATTATCTATTTCAGAAAGAGTTTGTTCTGTATACTGATCATGAAGCATTAAAACATTTACAAGGACAAGATAAGATTTCAGCGAGACATGCATCGTGGATTGCATATCTGCAACAGTTTACTTTTGTTGTGAAACACAAATCGGGAGTGACGAATCGTGTAGCTGATGCTTTGAGTAGAAGGAATCATTTATTGACAACAATGAAGGTTGAAGTGACGGGGTTTGACATGTTGCCAGAATTATTTGTTGAAGATCCTTACTTTATGAAAGTTGTTGATAAAGTCAAGAATGGGGAGACGGATGAGTTCGTGATGGTAGATGGTTTTCTGTTCAAGGAAAATCGATTATGCATACCTGATTGTAGTTTGAGAATGAAGATTGTAAAAGAGCTACATGAAGAAGGACATGTTGCGAGAGACCGTACATTACAGTTGATTTCACAGTCTTACTTTTGGCCATCGATGAGGAAAGAGGTGGAGAGGTTTGTGGAGCGATGTCATATCTGTCAGGTTTCGAAAGGAACTGCAACTAATGCTGGGTGATATATGCCATTACCTGTACCAACTAAACCTTGGGTTGATGTGAGTATGGACTTTGTGTTGGGGTTACCGAGAACACAGCATGGAAACGATTCCATTTATGTGGTGGTTGATCGGTTTTCGAAAATGGCACATTTTATTGCTTGTAAGAAGATGGCGGATGCTGTTCATGTTGCTCAGTTGTTTTTCAAAGAGATCTATCGACTTCATGGATTGCCAGAATCTATTGTGTCGGATAGAGATACTCGATTTCTAAGTCACTTTTGGTTGAGTTTGTGGAAAATGGTGGGAACGAAGCTGAAGTTTAGTAGTGCTTATCATCCGCAAACGGATGGACAGACCGAGGTTGTGAACAGATCATTGGGAAATTTGCTGAGATGTCTTGTGCAAGACAATCTGAAGAGTTGGGACATGAAGTTATGCCAAGCAGAATTTGCTCATAATCATGCAGTGAATCGTAGTACAGGGTTCAGTCCATTTCAGGTAGTTTATTCAAGCTTACCAAAGGGACCGTTGGATCTAACGGTAGTGCCACAATCAAAGAAGACTGTTAAGAAAGCTGCTGATTTTGTTGAGGGGTTGACTGACTGTCATAAAATCGTTCAGGAACGATTAGAGCAAGCAAATGAGAAGTATAAACGATCTGCAGATTTGAAACGAAGGAGTGTTGAATTTAATGAAGGTGATTTAGTTTATGCAGTGTTAACAAAGGATCGTTTTCCAATGGGCGCCTATAACAAGTTGAAAGCCAGAAAAATTGGTCCTGTAAAAGTCGTAAAACGAATTAATGAAAATGCTTATAAATTGAAGCTACCGGAGGATGTGTACACTTCTGATGTGTTCAATGTTAAACATCTCGTACCATATCATGGGGATGAACGAGTTGATGTGGAGGAACTTACAAATTCGAGGTCAAATTTTTCTCAACCTGGGGAGGATGATGCAGCGCAACCCAGAATTCTTCATGTAACGACCCGATATTTTGGACCATTCGCGTCCATTATAAGTGTATAGGTGGACACTCATGCCGGAATTGAATTGCTCAAAATACCGCGTTGTTAATTTAAATTTGGCAAAACTGAACATATACAGTAAATAAATATAATCACAGATCACAGACACAGAGTAATAAGTGCAGCGGAAATAAAAGAGATAGTAGTTCATGAAGCTACTATGTGAATATATAAAATACATCAGAGTTAAACCAGATACAACGGAAGAGTAATATGATACATCAGATACAAAGTAGAATACATCACTGGAATCATCGAATATATGAAAGCTGGATAGATAGCTGGATCTCCAAGCGAAGCTCCAACTCCAAAGGTGAGTCTCGAAAGCTGAACCACTCAGTCTGACCCGAGCGTAAAGCAAAACACAAAACACTCGAGTCAGGATTAACATTCTTATATTAATAAATCCAACTCAAGTGAAATAGCAATTGAAATACAAGTAACTCAAAGGATGTTTGGAATAACCATCCTTTAAGGATCCGTTAAACTATCTACTATGTAGTAGTATACGCTAAGTAGATAATGTCTATCAGTAATATAAAAGGATATCAAAATAGCGTTAAGTCATGGCCCATTCCACCCTTAACACATTTTTATTCCCAAAAGCATATACAAGACCGTAGTTTCCCCAAAACCGGAAGTCACCAGAGGGCAATCCATATACTAAAGGTACAAATCAAAATCGTAGTGGTCGCGTATAAATGGAATACAAGTATGACAAGGCACATGAGGCAATACCCAAGGTAGTGATACTACCGTTCGCCTGATCCGGACTGGTGAGAACGCAACGCCGCAGCGCCCGCAACACCGTGAAACAACACTCCCAAAATCAAGGGTGCACCAATCGACAACAAGTATAAGTAGTTCGAAGAAGTGTGTCCACTTGAGGTATCAATCCTCCATTGGCCCGGCACAGCTCCTGTTTTAGTCATTTCCAGTTTGACACAAGTGTCAAGGCTATCCATTATCGTTCTCTTTCTTCAGTCAGCACGTACATCATTCCAACCACTTCATTCTGGATCATCACTCCGCGCATAGTTATTAAAGTGGTTTTCGGTTTAGATAGAGAGTATACCCATAACCGAATTCCGGTCTCTTTAATAACTTTCGTAATTATTACACCGATTGGTCGTTTATATATTTCAAAAACCAAATCAATTTCAATTTCAATTTCAATTCGCAAATCAACATTTCATTTGTCTATCAAAACAGTTCCCATACTTTACGTTTCAAAACTTCCAAATTACCGTTTCAAAATCTTATAATTCAATTTCAATCTTATATTGAAAACAATTCAAATATTGATTCAAGTTCGTACAAAAGTTTCATCTCGAAATCATTAGAATCAATTTAGTTTACATTCCAATCAATTTACATTCATTTATCGATTTCATTCAATATCCATTAAGTAAATTTGCCATTCAAAACAATTTCTATTAAATTTCCAGTTCATTAAATCCATTATTTAAATTCAACTTCATTACATCAAAACTTATCGATTTAATTAAATTATATTCATCAAACCAAATTCTTTAAATTTCAAGTCTTACATTAATTTCAATAAATCACATTTTATTTCTTGTTAAAGAAATTCCACTTCACTTATTTACTTACTTAAATAAATTTCCAAAACTTAATTAATAAAGAAACTCAATTTCAATTATTTACGAAGTAAATTCACTTATTCAAAAGTTCAATTTTCTTAATTAAAAATCCAATTCAATTTAATCATTAAATAATTCAATCTTATTTAATTATTAAATAATTCAAAACTTAATTATTAAATAATTTCAAAGTTTAATAATTTCAAACTTAATTATGATTTCAAACTTAATTATTAAATCATTTCAACTTAATTCAATCCTTTCTCAAATTAAACATCGTTCTTCCATCAATTTCATTTTTAATATTTTGTTTCAGATTTTTAAATATTAACATTTTCCTTTCATTAAAATTCGAATTTCAACTTCATTTCAAAACCATATTATTTATTCAAATAAAATCTTCGTTTTTTTTTTAAATCAAATTATTGACCAATCGGGTTTTATTTAATTCTCTATATCTAAGGTCAAAGTTAAATTTGGGTATTTATCATTTCAACCCGATTCCAATTCAATTCAAAATCAAAGCATAACAAAGGGAACTTGCAGTGTGATAACTGGGATGGTGTCAAAGTAAATAAACAAGCAATAACAACAACCAATATCCATCCAATAATCAATTCAAATAATCCCGAAATAACCGTATTAATTCGCATTGTTATTTGTACGAATTAATATAATTATTTCTAGAATCTACACTATCATTTCATGTAGATTAAAGATTATTACATTACGGTTTTCACTTGTCATTCAATTTACAACTTCATACATCATCAATTTAACAACATACATTCAGTGGTTCATAATGTAATTAAACAAATCCTACGTGTCAATAAATTCAACAGTTAAAGGGGTCATATTATACAAATGTCAGTTAATCCAATTTAACATTTAACTATCAAGTTCAATTGCATACTATTTATCATTTTAACTTTAACAATTTAACGTCCAATATAAACATCAACAATCAATCAATTATCAGCCAAACTGTATTATCATCGTATAAATAATTAACAGATAATGGTGTCAGATGTCATAGGTGAACAGATACAGGTAATAGCATATAAAACAGTGTAATTAACTAACAACAGCATATTTCAATTGTCGTTTCAATTGAAATCAAATTTAATAAATAAAAGAACGTTAATCGTGAGTGAGTGCTCACCTTTCGAGGCTAGAGGGGACAGAAGATGTCACAGATACGCATACTGACACGAGCATTGAAATAGAGTTACGAATGCAAGCACGACTTCTCAAACAAGCTAGATTGGTACGAATCGACGAACGAAGCTGATAAATCAGATTGATGAAAATAGATGAGAAACTGCTTGATTTAGCCCGAAACCAAATATATGTATTATTATTTTCCTTAAACCTAGTATTCAATTTAAAATACATATACATTTTTAAATAATTCTAAAATATCATCTTTACATTACATAATATATAACTCATTAAAAATGTACATTAAATAACGTAAGTCATCAAAACGTAACGAAATAATAATAATAATAACTATCATATCAATACTGGTATCATATGCATACCAAATAAACACTATAGCTGACATAAACTAATATATGTTAAACCATGGCACGCATATATATTCAGAAATTAAGGTATAAAACTGCATATAAAAGTTAGTAGGTTTATCATATAGAATTCAAAGTGTAATATATATATTCGTAAAATAACCTATATACTAAACTAATGTATATGAATCACAGCCGAACCCTGTATATTAATTAATATAACTTGTGTACTCTCAAAAACTGGCATGTGACAACATATATAACTACCACATATAGTCTAATCTATGCAGTAAAATCAAAACATATAAAGCATACGTTTTTTTTAAGTATAAAATTTACATGTTAAAGCCCATATACAAGAATGAACGCTATAGGACATACCTATACTATCTCAATATATATATATAAAATCAAAAATTAAACATACTTTAAAAGCAACAGTAATAACTTTTTTTTTATAACATATAAACTGTACAAACTTAATAACCTTTTTTATACAACAGTCATAGCTTAAGCCACTATCGATTCAAAACAGAACTCGTCCATAATCTCATACAATAACAGATATATAATATATATTCTTACCTTATATATTTATGTATATACAACAGCCAAGTTGCAGGTGTAGCTATCACGAGAAGGAGACGCACACGTGAGGCTGACTTCGGCCATGTAAGAGCAAGGTTGCAAGCGAACTTGGTGGTTGGAGGCAGAGGATGGTGGGCGGACTTGAAGCAGCAGGCAGTGGAGTGGGAGAGGACAGGGTGGAAGACTCGGCAGTTGGGTTCAAGGCCGAGGTTGGTGGGTTGTGAGATGTTTTGTGGCTGCAGATCAGTGAGTGAGGGTGTGGGGTTGCATGGAGGTGGAGGTAGGGGAGCACGGGACAAGAGGTGGCTTCAGGGTTTAGCTCGAAGAAAGCATGAACGGAGAATGAGTGGCTATGGGAGGCTAACGCATGGGGTTTGGAGGCTTGGTGGTCTTGGAGGCTGCCGTGAAAATAAGGAGGAGAGGCAAGAGGATGAAAGAAAAATAATTTATAAATCTTGCTGTATAAACTCTTTGCAGAGGAAGAAATGTGGAAAGGTTTATGAGATGGCAAATTAAAGAAGGAATTTTAACTGGTGATAAAAGATGAAATGGCAGGTATATTAATTAGCGAAGGAATACCAAAAATCAAAAGCTGAAAATAAGATGAAAGTGAAAACGAATGAAATAAGATTGGAACAGCAACCAATATTTTGGAAAGGGAAATCACGTTAATTAGAGTAAATTTTGGGAAAAGGCTGTATAAATAAATGCTATTTGCCTCATAAATTCAGCCGTTACAAATTTGAATAGACACAAATATCAAAAGCTCAAAAATAGACGCCGATTCGGTTAACCATTTTCATTGATTTCACTACGCAGCGGACTCCGAAATACACTAACAAATATACCGTAAAGATCAGTGCGACGAGACAATCAAAACGGTATATAGAAATCAGTGGTACGATCATCCGATAAAAATCGATATCGGTACCAGAATGCTGCTATTTTGCAGAAAATAAGAACGACGGAGCAATAGATGTCTAAATTTTGAAAAACGACAAACTGACATCTTGCTCAGAAGATGGTTTAGAATTTTTCTATGTAAAAATATTTTGGTTTTGAAAAACATTTTATTTCATCGCTTTTTAACTGATTGAATTGAAGTGAATTTACGCGTGAAATAAACTTTCGTATTTTCGGACGAAAATTTACCAGTTGCTATGTTTAACTAGACGTATTCGAAATATAAAAATTTTATTTCAAAATTTTATCGTTTAAAATTTCACAAAATTTCAACTAATTACGTTATTAAAACCGTTGAAATTTACGGGTCGTTACACTCTCCCCCACTCAAAACTTTTCGTCCCCGAAAAGGAACGAGGTAGGAGAATAGAAACAACCAGAAAGAAAACAGATTTGAAATACAAAATAGCAATTAATTTAAACCATATAAATTCAAATTTAAATTGATTGTTATTCAATAATTGATTTAATCCATTTGATTTCACTAAAATCAATCTCAACTATTTCTAAATTCATTATCTTATTCCCATTTTCTTCAATTTAAAATTTCTAAAACGATAAATTTGAATAGTCTTTTATTATAATCATATTTTCTTCAACAATTTTAAATTCTTCTTAATTCCAAATTACTGTTAAATTTATTCTACTTAATATATCTACTCACATATATTTAATCCATATAAATTGATTTAAAACATAAAAGTTTCGATTTAAATTAATTTACATCTATTAATTTCTTTTAAATTCAAGGTATTTTCATACGTTGATCAAATTTCAATTTATTAATCCTTTCAAAACAAATTTATTTCATTATTAACTGAGTTTACTTATTATCCTATCTAACTCTATTAACATCTTTATAATCAAAATTTAGTGTATAACATTTATTATAAACACTCAATTTTATTTATAAATTCAATTTATCTTATATATTATCCAATTACATATTCAACTTCTGAATGATTTTGGTAAGTTGTATTAGAATGCAGTTGAACAATATACAAATAAAATTTTCCCAATTCAATTATTCAAGTTTAAATATTTATTCCAAATTTTGGTTTTATTTATAATTTAAAATCATCCTTTAACAAAATTTAAGAATTAGATTTCCGATTAACTTTAAACAATTTAGAGATATATATATAATATATTTATATCAAATCAAATTAAATTTTAAAATAAGATACCTATATATATATAAATCAAATTATATTGAAGAAATTCAAATCAAAATATTTTTCAAAACAAACCGTAGCAAAGCTACAGAATAGTCTCTCCACTTCGAAACTCGAAAATGAACGTCGATGATGCGGCCGCCATCACCGAAATTATTTTCCAGCGACAAAGAGAAGAGCACTGATTTCAACATTTTAAAATTCTTTGAAAACGATTTCTATTGAAAATACTTTCAATAATATATACTTTAAAATTTAAAACCAAAGTTTGAAATCACCGGAATCTAAATTCTCAAATTTCTGAATTAAATTCATTTCAAATTCCAAATCAATTTATAAACCGTATTTATAAATTTATTTAGAACAATAAATGAAAATCAAATATTATCATTTCAAACAAACCATTTAATTAACCTATTAAATTCCAGAAAATTTTACTTATATTTTCACAATATAATCAAACAAATTTATTTCATTTACCAAATTTGAAAACAATATTTTAATATTAATTTACAAATACACTTCCTCGCTCGACTATACAAGAATGAATTTCAAAGCAAGGACAGAGATTCAAATTTGATGGACTCAAATCAAAGAGAATTTTGATTCGAAGATAGGTTTGAAACCAAAACGAGATAATTAAATAACAAAATAAGGCGATGGATAAATTTATATAAGTCGCGGGCAACCTTAACCGGGTCAACCGTGACTTCAAGAATAAGATCGATGCTGAATTCCGAGGTAAATCAACACTCGATCTCAAGAGATGGAATTCAGGTATAGCAGGTAATAGATAGCATCGTAAACCGAGGATACAGAAATCTCCGGTAAATCAATGCCTATTATAAAGGAGTTTCACCCCTTTACAAATCATTCGAAGATTGGCGAGACCGCCAATCTATTATAGATATCATTCAAAATGGAGATATGGGGTGCTCCAGAATTGAAAGAAAACGAATAGTGAGGGACACGAATGAAATTTGAAACCGTAGGGAACGTTCCAAAATTCAAAGAAATCGAGTCGAAAGGAAGAGATTGAAACTCGAATGAGAGTGATTCTGTAAATACATTTACCCTATATGTTAAGTTTTGCCTAGAGCTACCAAAGCTCTGATACCAACTGTAACGACCCGATATTTTGGACCATTCACGTCCATTATAAGTGTATAGGTAGACACTCATGCCGGAATTGAATTGCTCTAAATACCGCGTTGTTAATTTAAATTTGGCAAAACTGAACATATATAGTAAATAAATATAATCACAGATCACAGACACAGAGTAATAAGTGCAGCGGAAATAAAAGAGATAGTAGTTCATGAAGCTACTATGTGAATATATAAAATACATCAGAGTTAAACCAGATACAACGGAAGAGTAATATGATACATCAGATACAAAGTAGAATACATCACTGGAATCATCGAATATATGAAAGCTGGATAGATAGCTGGATCTCCAAGCGAAGCTCCAACTCCAAAGGTGAGTCTCGAAAGCTGAACCACTCAGTCTGACCCGAGCGTAAAGCAAAACACAAAACACTCGAGTCAGGATTAACATTCTTATATTAATAAATCCAACTCAAGTGAAATAGCAATTGAAATACAAGTAACTCAAAGGATGTTTGGAATAACCATCCTTTAAGGATCCGTTAAACTATCTACTATGTAGTAGTATACGCTAAGTAGATAATGTCTATCAGTAATATAAAGGGATATCAAAATAGCGTTAAGTCATGGCCCATTCCACCCTTAACACATTTTTATTCCCAAAAGCATATACAAGACCGTAGTTTCCTCAAAACCGGAAGTCACCAGAGGGAAATCCATATACTAAAGGTACAAATCAAAATCGTAGTGGTCGCGTATAAATGGAATACAAGTATGACAAGGCACATGAGGCAATACCCAAGGTAGTGATACTACCGTTCGCCTGATCCGGACAGGTGAGAACGCAACGCCGCAGCGCCCGCAACACCGTGAAACAACACTCCCAAAATCAAGGGTGCACCAATCGACAACAAGTATAAGTAGTTCGAAGAAGTGTGTCCACTTGAGGTATCAATCCTCCATTGGCCCGGCACAGCTCCTAGTCATTTCCAATTTGACACAAGTGTCAAGGCTATCCATTATCGTTCTCTTTCTTCAGTCAGCACGTACATCATTCCAACCACTTCATTCTGGATCATCACTCCGCGCATAGTTATTAAAGTGGTTTTCGGTTTAGATAGAGAGTATACCCATAACCGAATTCCGGCCTCTTTAATAACTTTCGTAATTATTACACCGATTGGTCGTTTATATATTTCAAAAACCAAATCAATTTCAATTTCAATTTCAATTCGCAAATCAACATTTCATTTGTCTATCAAAACAGTTCCCATACTTTACGTTTCAAAACTTCCAAATTACCGTTTCAAAATCTTATAATTCAATTTCAATCTTATATTGAAAACAATTCAAATATTGATTCAAGTTCGTACAAAAGTTTCATCTCGAAATCATTAGAATCAATTTAGTTTACATTCCAATCAATTTACATTCATTTATCGATTTCATTCAATATCCATTAAGTAAATTTGCCATTCAAAACAATTTCTATTAAATTTCCAGTTCATTAAATCCATTATTTAAATTCAACTTCATTACATCAAAACTTATCGATTTAATTAAATTATATTCATCAAACCAAATTCTTTAAATTTCAAGTCTTACATTAATTTCAATAAATCACATTTTATTTCTTGTTAAAGAAATTCCACTTCACTTATTTACTTACTTAAATAAATTTCCAAAACTTAATTAATAAAGAAACTCAATTTCAATTATTTACGAAGTAAATTCACTTATTCAAAAGTTCAATTTTCTTAATTAAAAATCCAATTCAATTTAATCATTAAATAATTCAATCTTATTTAATTATTAAATAATTCAAAACTTAATTATTAAATAATTTCAAAGTTTAATAATTTCAAACTTAATTATGATTTCAAACTTAATTATTAAATCATTTCAACTTAATTCAATCCTTTCTCAAATTAAACATCGTTCTTCCATCAGTTTCATTTTTAATATTTTGTTTCAGATTTTTAAATATTAACATTTTCCTTTCATTAAAATTCGAATTTCAACTTCATTTCAAAACCATATTATTTATTCAAATAAAATCTTCGTTTTTTTTAAATCAAATTATTGACCAATCGGGTTTTATTTAATTCTCTATATCTAAGGTCAAAGTTAAATTTGGGTATTTATCATTTCAACCCGATTCCAATTCAATTCAAAATCAAAGCATAACAAAGGGAACTTGCAGTGTGATAACTGGGATGGTGTCAAAGTAAATAAACAAGCAATAACAACAACCAATATCCATTCAATAATCAATTCAAATAATCCCGAAATAACCGTATTAATTCGCATTGTTATTTGTACGAATTAATATAATTATTTCTAGAATCTACACTATCATTTCATGTAGATTAAAGATTATTACATTACGGTTTTCACTTGTCATTCAATTTACAACTTCATACATCATCAATTTAACAACATACATTCAGTGGTTCATAATGTAATTAAACAAATCCTACGTGTCAATAAATTCAACAGTTAAAGGGGTCATATTATACAAATGTCAGTTAATCCAATTTAACATTTAACTATCAAGTTCAATTGCATACTATTTATCATTTTAACTTTAACAATTTAACGTCCAATATAAACATCAACAATCAATCAATTATCAGCCAAACTGTATTATCATCGTATAAATAATTAACAGATAATGGTGTCAGATGTCATAGGTGAACAGATACAGGTAATAGCATATAAAACAGTGTAATTAACTAACAATAGCATATTTCAATTGTCGTTTCAATTGAAATCAAATTTAATAAATAAAAGAACGTTAATCGTGAGTGAGTGCTCACCTTTCGAGGCTAGAGGGGACAGAAGATGTCACAGATACGCACACTGACACGAGCATTGAAATAGAGTTACGAATGCAAGCACGACTTCTCAAACAAGCTAGATTGGTACGAATCGACGAACGAAGCTGATAAATCAGATTGATGAAAATAGATGAGAAACTGCTTGATTTAGCCCGAAACCAAATATATGTATTATTATTTTCCTTAAACCCAGTATTCAATTTAAAATACATATACATTTTTAAATAATTCTAAAGTATCATCTTTACATTACATAATATATAACTCATTAAAAATGTACATTAAATAACGTAAGTCATCAAAACGTAACGAAATAATAATAATAATAACTATCATATCAATACTGGTATCATATGCATACCAAATAAACACTATAGCTGACATAAACTAATATATGTTAAACCATGGCACGCATATATATTCAAAAATTAAGGTATAAAACTGCATATAAAAGTTAGTAGGTTTATCATATACAATTCAAAGTGTAATATATATATTCGTAAAATAACCTATATACTAAACTAATGTATATGAATCACAGCCGAACCCTGTATATTAATTAATATAACTTGTGTACTCTCAAAAACTGGCATGTGTCAACATATATAACTACCACATATAGTCTAATCTATGCAGTAAAATCAAAACATATAAAGCATACGTTTTTTTTTAAAGTATAAAATTTACATGTTAAAGCCCATATACAAGAATGAACGCTATAGGACATACCTATACTATCTCAATATATATATATAAAATCAAAAATTAAACATACTTTAAAAGCAACAGTAATAACTTTTTTTATAACATATAAACTGTACAAACTTAATAACCTTTTTTATACAACAGTCATAGCTTAAGCCACTATCGATTCAAAACAGAATTCGTCCATAATCTCATACAATAACAGATATATTATATATATTCTTACCTTATAAATTTATGTATATACAACAGCCAAGTTGCAGGTGTAGCTATCACGAGAAGGAGACGCACACGTGAGGCTGACTTCGGCCAGGTAAGAGCAAGGTTGCAAGCGAACTTGGTGGTTGGAGGCAGAGGATGGTGGGCGGACTTGAAGCAGCAGGCGGTGGAGTGGGAGAGGACAGGGTGGAAGACTCGGCAGTTGGGTTCAAGGCCGAGGTTGGTGGGTTGTGAGATGTTTTGTGGCTGCAGATCAGTGAGTGAGGGTGTGGGGTTGCATGGAGGTGGAGGTAGGGGAGCACGGGACAAGAGGTGGCTTCAGGGTTTAGCTCGAAGAAAGCATGAACGGAGAATGAGTGGCTATGGGAGGCTAACGCATGGGGTTTGGAGGCTTGGTGGTCTTGGAGGCTGCCGTGAAAATAAGGAGGAGAGGCAAGAGGATGAAAGAAAAATAATTTATAAATCTTGCTGTATAAACTCTTTGCAAAGGAAGAAATGTGGAAAGGTTTATGAGATGGCAAATCAAAGAAGGAATTTTAACTGGTGATAAAAGATGAAATGGCAGGTATATTAATTAGCGAAGGAATACCAAAAATCAAAAGCTGAAAATAAGATGAAAGTGAAAACGAATGAAATAAGATTGGTACAGCAACCAATATTTTGGAAAGGGAAATCACGTTAATTAGAGTAAATTTTGGGAAAAGGCTGTATAAATAAATGCTATTTGCCTCATAAATTCAGCCGTTACAAATTTGAATAGACACAAATATCAAAAGCTCAAAAATAGACGCCGATTCGGTTAACCATTTTCATTGATTTCACTACGCAGCGGACTCCGAAATACACTAACAAATATACCGTAAAGATAAGTGCGACGAGACAATCAAAACGGTATATAGAAATCAGTGGTACGATCATCCGATAAAAATCGATATCGGTACCAGAATGCTGCTATTTTGCAGAAAATAAGAACGACGGAGCAATAGATGTCCAAATTTTGAAAAACGACAAACTGACATCTTGCTCAGAAGATGGTTTAGAATTTTTCTATGTAAAAATATTTTGGTTTTGAAAAACATTTTATTTCATTGCTTTTTAACTGATTGAATTGAAGTGAATTTATGCGCGAAATAAACTTTCGTATTTTCGGACGAAAATTTACCAGTTGCTATGTTTAACTAGACGTATTCCAAATATAAAAATTTTATTTCAAAATTTTATCGTTTAAAATTTCACAAAATTTCAACTAATTACGTTATTAAAACCGTTGAAATTTACGGGTCGTTACACTTCAAGACTTAAGTCGTACACGACTTAAAGATGTGGGTATAAGTCGTCCCCGACTTATAGAAGGAATTATAGGTCGTCCACGACTTATAAAATCACGTGAGGAGGAGCTACGACTTAATTCCAAAGGGTTACGACTTAACCAAGTTTGGGAGAAAAGGCTCCGACCTAACAAAGCTTTTAAGTCGTTGATACGACTTAGGGAAGATAAGCGAGATAGCAAGCAGTTAGATCGTGTAGACAAGGTACGACCTACTGGTGACGAGTTACGACCTAACGAAGCCACGTCCTACCATAGGTCGCTGAAGTTCTGACTCGTAAAGACTTTAAGTCGTAAGTCGTGTGAAGATGGTTATATCTTAAGTCGTTGGGTGTTAAGTCGCTGAAGCTGGGGCCGTAGATTCTTATGCCGCTTTACCCTAAACCGTTGATCCTTTAAATCGTGAAGATGCTGCTGTGATGAGTCGTTAAGTCGTCTACGACTTAAGTGTTGAGTCGTTGTATGGTATTGTATTTTGATTTCTTGAGTCGCTTGTACATAAGTCGTATGTCGAGGACTATGTGTTGTAATCTCTTATAAGTCGTGAGTCGTTTGTAATACACATGTATGTAGAGTCGCATCTTTTTAAGTCGTAAGTCGCTGAATCGTTATGTCGTGTGTTTTGTTGAGTCGGAGGGTATGTTAAGTCGTGAGCCGGAGATATTGATAAGTCGGAGACGACTTAGGAGTTGTATATTTTTTCTGTTTTGCGTGTTGTAGCCTATAAATAGGCAAGTTGTGTCACTTGTAAAAGTGGTTGATTTTTGAATAAAATTCTCTTTGATTGCTGTGTGCTTTCATTTTAAATTGGTAGTTGAGTGTAATCTCCTATCTCCTCTTTCGGTTAATCGAGTGCGCTCGATTCAACAATTGTAGAAGCCGATTCGCAGAATCAAGTGCGCTTGATCAACGCTTGAAGAATTGAAGATCTTTGAACCCAGTATCGTGCGTGATCAACGAGTTCGGGATAGCTAGAATTCGGTATCTTCGGATCAACGAATTTGGGCATTTCAGTATCTTCCAATCCACCGATTACTACTTTCACCGATTGAAGATTGTTTTGTTTAATCCGCTGCGTCACCTTTGAACGGATCGGGCCTGTTGTGAGTAGTAGCCTTTGTTGATAGTTCAACTATTGCCATCTCTGTTTTAGCAAGAAAACAGTAAAATTCTTAAGATGTTATATTTCTAGTATACCAAAACAGAGAATAATCAATTATAAACTCGTCTCACAAGTTTATCAAACAGATTTCTACTACTCTAGAAGTCTGTATTAGTTAATTTAAATAATAGTTATGTCGTAATTAAATTACAACAACAAATTAACAACTATAGTAATAATAACTATAGTGCTAAATCAACCGTTATACTATTTAATGAAATAGTATACCACAGAAAGAAAAAGAAATATATATGTATATATAAATCTAACCGGTTGAAGAGGGAAATTCCGTCTGAGGCTTGTCGTGACAATTTCCTTAAGACTTTATTTAAAGTCTCCCAAGATACAACAGACGTAATCTGCACGAGATTGTAAAGAGTATGTCAACTCTTTGATATATTATTTAGAGCAGTAGAGAAGGAAGAAGCATAGGAAATTAGATTGGAATGGAATGAGAATGTGATCAGTATTCTCCTCTATTTATAATTTCGTCCGCACCCCTTCGAATAGTCGCGTCTGCCTGAAAGGTTACACCTGTTGCCTTTCATTGCTGCTGTTCATTAACGGGCCGCACCCGTTCGCTCCTGCTGCTGCTGTTCATTAACGGCCCGGCCCAGTTCGGTCGGACGGCGGCGGCGCGCGCGCGCGTGGTGGTGATGCATGATCTCCCTCCTCACAACGAAGCAAACATTTGGGTGCCCCAAGGCCCCAACCCCTTCATTAGGAAGCTACTAATATACTTGGCTTTGTTTGCATATTTGGCGATGTGGGACAAGTGTATTTAATTTACACTTTGTGCTTAGGAATTCCAACACATATTAGAATATACATTGTTAAAATAATAATTTTTTAAATCCTTTTTTCAATTTAAATTGTATCCAAGATGGTTGTATTTATAATAATAGGCATGAAAACGTATTTTTTTTAAAATTAAGTTTTATAAATATGGAATTTTCACAAAAGTATAAAGAAAATGTAATAATTTTTTCTCAAAGTGTTAACAAAATATTTATAAAATAAAATGCGTTCAAAAAGACGCATTTTAATTATTTTTTGATTTACCTTTGAAAGGTCGCTTTATCAACAACAAAGTATACATCAAAATATAAGTGCAACAATGTGCCTTAAACTAAACTTTTTACAAAATAAAACCTTCAAAATAGTTTAGGAAAACCATGTCTTATCAAATTTTCCATGTTTGAAGCTTAAAAAATGAGTTATCATTTCATTACATTAAGCAAACTTCAACTACTATATTTTTTTAAAGATCTCAAACACAATGGTTTTAACTTTTTTGGGTTTTCGTTATTCCCTTCCTCCTCTTTGGAATTCAGATCCTATTTAAGCTTCGGTATAGATATGATTATATGCTTTCCACCTTGTCATTACAGTCCCTTGTTAATTCTTTTATGCTGATTTATGTCTTGGTTCTCATCCCTTTTATGCCTTTTGTTTCTGCTGAAATTTCTGATTAGTCATCTGACGCAGCCTACAGGATCACACAACTCACGAATTGATGAATTCGTGGAAAATGAATTGATGAAACAAAATGAATCGATGAATTGAAGATACCCAAGTGCCCAAATCCATTGATCTCTCGAGATACCGGATTCTAGCTATCTTCAACACGTTGATCGCGCACGATACCGCGTTAGAAGATCTACGATTCTTCGACGTTGATCTCACGCACGAGATTTCGTGAATTGGCTTCAAGTTCGTTGATTTGAGCGCACTCGAATATCCAAAGATGGAGAAAGGAGATAACACTCAACTTCCAATTTTAATGGAGGCACAAAGCTCTCAACAAATTTTAGTCAAAAATCAACTCCCTTTACAAATGACAACACACCCCTATTTATAGGATCTTACAACACATACACGACTTAACAAGTTATAACATCATATGACTTAACAAAAGTACATCACAAACAGTACAAACGACTTACAAAAATATCAACATTCAATGACACAGCGACTTAAGAAATACAGACGACTTAACAACTTTAGCGACCTAAGAAAATAACGACATAACAATAAACGGTTTAACAAACAACGACTTAACAAACAAACGACATAACAACTTGGCAGTGCGACTTAACAACTGCGGCATCCAGGCATCCAGGAGCGATATAAGAACTTCAGTGACTTAAGATAGCTCGTTCGCGACTTAAGAATTTCAGCGACCTAAGGAAGCTCGCGACTTACTGGAAGTTGAAACTTGCTGGCGACCTACTGGAAGCGACTTACGGGAAATGTCGTTCGCGACCTACTGGAATTTGCTCGCGACTTACTAGAAGTTGCTCGTTCGCGATTCAATGTATGGAGCAACCTAGGGCTTGCGACATAAGGAGGAGCGACTTGCGACCTAAAGAATTCTGGAGCTTCGGCTTAAGGTATGTCGCTCGCGACTTAGCTGGAGTGATTTAGGGTTTCGCCGCGACCTAAGGAGGAGGAACGACCTAAGCTCGTCGCGACTTAAGGAGAAGCGACATAAGGAGGAGCGACCTAGGGTTTCGCTAATTCTGAAGCGGCTTCGATCTCGCGACCTGAGGTATGTCGCGATTCCTTTCTTGGCTGCGCTGCATCATCCTCCCCTAGTTGAAAAGAATTCGACCCCGAATTCACACTTTTTCCTTCTTCGAGATGCTGTCTTCCATTCATTATCTGGTCTGATGCGGCTCTGGTGATAACCACTCTTGAGATTGATCTTGTCTTGACCCTTTGAAGAAGCGGCTCGACATAAGGAACGCATGGCATAAAGCAGACGTGGCATTAGGCAGGCGGCATAAGGAAGTGATCTGAGGGAGATGACATCATGATGCTTGTGCCAATAGGAAGGTGTGATATAGAACCAAATCGTGATGAAATTGCGAGACGATATAAGGAAGTTTAAAATCGCGGAGCGACTTAGGAAGTTACGACTGACGAAGTGTGATGACTCATGCCCAGATTCCTGTCTTTCCTTATCTCGTTCAGGTGTATCATCGTTTAGAATCTTCCCTTGATGTGTTGCATCAATTTCCCCTGATTGAAATGAATTCCCACTCGCTTTCTCTTTGACATGTTTATTTTCATGAAACGGTTCCAAGTAGTTGACATTGACAATGTCAGTAGTGCAGACATGATCAGGCAACTCCAATTGACAGTCATTCTCTTCATCTTGTCTTTTCAACTCTTCTTGTTCTTTCAGATTCACAAGATCATACGATCCCCGCAGTAAAACAACATTTGGTACTAGTTCAGTTTGATGTTGAATGTCCGGTATTGGTGGTAACTCTTCGGGTAACTCCTCAGGATATTCGACTTCAGACTCGTCGAATTCTAATCCAACTTCCTCAAAAACCTCAAGGCCTTTACTCGTTCCTTGCCCGGTTAACACAAACAATTCATTGCTATTTTTCACCTTTTTAACAGACTCTTCCAAAAATACAAGCCTAGTTTCTTCAGGCAGTTCCTCGGAAATCTCATCTTCAAATTCTTCAAATACTTCAACCTCTTCAGGATTCTCAAAATCAGAACTTTCTCCATATCCAATCAACATTGATAATTCATCACTATCTTTCATTTTATTGACAAACTCTTTCAAAGATAATAAACTATCTAATTCTGCCTTCTCTTCTGTTTCACTTTCACTTTGTTCTGGCTTCTCGGAAACTAAGGACTTTACACTTGGCTGGCTCTCATCCATAAGCTCAGGTGTTAAGCAAGATTCCTCCATCATCAAGTTATTTCCCTCAACTCCGAACACAATTTCTTCTTCCATACTATCGACATCAGTCTTTGGCGGTGAAGAGTAATCAACTTCTACATCCACATACTTTGACATTGAATAAAATCCCATCAATAAATTACATTCATCGTTCTCTAACTCGACCTCTTCATCTTCGTTGTCAAACTTTGGTGGTAATTCTTTGAATGATTCCGTAGGACTGACCTCTTCAAACTCTTCTAATATTGGTTTAACCTCCTCAGGAGTTTTAAGCTCTTCACTTGCCTCATACCTAACCAATGATTCAGCACTACCTTCCGCTTCTTTAACACGTTCGCTGAAAGATAATGGACTAGTCGGTTCCTCTTCTTTTTCCGGCTCGCTTTCAGTAGAATCATCCACATCCTCGTTTTCACATTTTTCTACAACTAAGGTTTTCTTCTTGGACTCCGTACATTCAATACTTCTATGGTCAAACTCCTGATAATGATAGCGCTTAATTCGGTCATCAACATTTGTCTTAGTGATTCCATGTACAACTGGTTCATTGACTCTCTTAGAAACATTTATACTGCAATTAACACCTTTATTCTGATTGCTGGGGCTTGTAACCACACCCTTTCCTCGACTCCCTTGACTCAACTTCTGCAACTGTTGGTTCATACGAGCTTGATAATTGTAGGGTAAGAAATTTGCCTTCATCATCCTTTTCATCTTATCCCACGTGACAACTTTGGATTTCCCCATTCTCTCTCTGGTTGATTTAGTTTGTTGCCACCAATTCATAGCTCTTCCTCTCAGTCTTGTAGCAACTAACTTAACTTGACGATCTTCAGACACATTGTTGAGTTTAAAAATCTTTTCAACCTTTGATAACCAATCAAAGAATTCCTCTGCTTGTAGACCACCTCGGAATTCTGGAATTTCTGTGTCCATCCTTGACTCCCATGTATGACCATTCTCTTCAACATTCCTATATCGATTTTGCCCTTGACCTGGATACCGAAAGTGAACACTATTACCATAACTATCTTCTTCAAAATTAGATGAGCTTCGATGTCGATTCTGAACATTGACTCTTCTATGACCATGCACGTCCTCTCTACTTCTTCTTTCATAATCACAATATGGCTCATGCTCGTAACCACGATAAGCTCTTCTTTCTTCATTCTGATAATGTGGCGTATGTCGAGGTCGATTCTGACCATCAATATTTCTGCTACCACGCACGTCTCTTTCTCCCGAAACTGACGATGAAATTCTATGTCCACCTTGACTTGAACCTGGCGATGCTCTTTGTCGAGTTTGATTCATATCCATCATGAGACTTTCCAATCTACCAATTCCCTCATCAAACTTCTCGTTGAATTTATCACTAATTCGTTGCTCCATTTGTTCAGCATCTTCTCTTCGATACACATTTGCAACATTTTGATGACGATTAACTCTTCTTGGAGGCATTGTCAAATCTTCAACAAATCCAAACACACACTTCGCTTCGATTAAAAAAAATCTTGAATCAAACTTCACCAACTTATTGGAATCTTCAAAATGAACACTTCAACTAGCGCAACTTTCAAAGATGCAGAATCTACGCACAAACTCCTAGCTCACGACTTGAACAAATCTCGCACAATTTTGAACAAGCTCGCTTCTAGCTCTGATACGAAAAGATGTAAACTTCTAGCTCCCAACAAGCTCTTCAAGCTCTGTACAACTTTCCCACTTCGATCCAAAACTTTCAGAATCAAAACTTCCAACTTGTTTGAATCTTCACGAACACAAAAGGACAAGCAAACTCACATTCGAATTCCACAAACTTCAAATCATGCAAACTTGAAATCCAACGAACTTGGAAAAGTTCGTTTCCTTGCTCTGATACCAAATGACGCAGCCTACAAGATCACACAACTCACGAATTGATGAATTCGCGGAAAATGAATTGATGAAACAAAATGAATCGATGAATTGAAGATACCCAAGTACCCAAATCCGTTGATCACTCGAGATACCGGATTCTAGCTATCTTCAACACGTTGATCGCGCACGATACCGCGTTAGAAGATCTACGATTCTTCGACGTTGATCTCGCGCACGAGATTCCGTGAATCGGCTTCAAGTTCGTTGATTCGAGCGCACTAGAATATCCGAATATGGAGAAAGGAGATAACACTCAACTTCCAATTTTAATGGAGGCACAAAGCTCTCAACAAATTTTATTCAAAAATCAACTCCATTTACAAATGACAACACACCCCTATTTATAGGAGCTTACAACACACACACGACTTAACAAGTTATAACATCATATGACTTAACAAAAGTACATCACAAACAGTACAAACGACTTACAAAAATATCAACATTCAATGACACAGCGACTTAAGAAATACAGACGACTTAACAACTTTAGCGACCTAAGAAAATAACGACATAACAATAAACGATTTAACAAACAACGACTTAACAAACAAACGACATAACAACTTGGCAGAGCGCCTTAACAACTGCGGCATCCAGACATCTAGGAGCGATGTAAGAACTTCAGCGACTTAAGATAGCTCGTTCGCGACTTAAGAATTTTAGCGACCTAAGGAAGCTCGCGACTTACTGGAAGTCGAAACTTGCTCGCGACCTACTGGAAGCGACTTAAGGGAAATGTCGTTCGCGACCTACTGGAATTTGCTCGCGACTTACTGGAAGTTGCTCGTTCGCGATTCAATGTATGGAGCGACCTATGGCTTGCGACATAAGGAGGAGCGACTTGTGACCTAAAGAATTCTGGAGCTTCGGCTTAAGGTATGTCGCTCGCGACTTAGCTGGAGTGATTTAGGGTTTCGCCGCGACCTAAGGAGGAGGAACGACCTAAGCTCGCCGCGACTTAAGGAGAAGCGACATAAGGAGGAGCGACCTAGGGTTTCGCTAATTCTGAAGCGGCTTCCATCTCGCGAACTGAGTTATGTCGCGATTCCTTTCTTGGCTGCGCTGCATCATCATCTTTCATTGGGAGTGTTATTTTGTCGTAATCTCTTATGAAGCGTCTACCATATTTTTGGTTATTTGTTCTCATGCTGAAAATTACTGTATGGAATGGTAATGCTTTTTGGCTGGTGGAGTTTCATGTTTACTTGCATGCCTCCAATCAGAAATTGAGTTTTGGCTATTATCATGACAGCATATGCTCTGTTTGTCACCTACCATCCATGATAACACTCATAAATTGCATGCACAGTTTAACAGTTTAAAGTTTAAGATAATACATTAACTTCATACTGTAAATTAGACCAACCATTTATTTTGTTTCATTATTTAATATATTTATAAAATAAGTACGTGTCATGTTAAATTTTCTTCTTAACTAGACATATTTATGTTATAAAATAGTAAATGCCATTGTTTATATGAAGTTCCAACGTTTTAAAGCATGAGCCTTACAACTAATGTTTAAATTTTCATATTAATAGGTTAGCATTTACAATATTATACTGATTTTATGTTTCTTTTCTTTAGGAACATGATCTAAGAATATTAACAATATCGAAGGCTATAAAAGATGGAAGCTTGATGTAGGTAAGTTTGAACTTCAATTCTAAAGGTATTATTGTTGATTTTAGCATGTTGTTAATGAGATATAAGCTTCCGACATTATGTGTGGATGATACATAAATATCTAGAAAAACCCAATTCTGTATTTGTTAATGGAAAAATATTAACATGTTATTAGAGATTTTGACTATACCGTTCATATATAATTAGGACTAGGATGACAACATTGTAAATTGATATTGTTCACTACTTAATGTGGACTTAATTAACTATCATGTTAAATTTTTCCTCTAAAAAAACTATTATGTTAATTTAATACCTGACGTATTACAGTTTATCATATGTATACAACAATATTAAAGCCAAAGCTACAGTTTTAAATTGAAATTTAAGTTTAATAGTTTAAAGTTTTTAGCTAAAATTTAAATTTAATTTAAAGTTTTAAGTTTTAATTTAGAATTGAATTTTAATTTTAAAGTTTTAATTTTTTTAGTTTTAATTTTAAATTAAATTTAAATTTTTAAGTCTTTATTTTAATTGAATTTTAAGATTAACGTTGAATGTTTTAAGTTGAATTTGAATTTAAAGTTTTAATTTTGAACTGAATTTTATGTTTAGATTTTAAAGTTTAATGTTTTAATTTTAAATTGAATTTAAAGTTTAAGTCTTAATTCCAATTGAATTTAAGTTTTAAAGTTTAATGTTCTAAAATTTTAATTGAATTTTAATTTCTAGGTTTTACTTTTAAATTGAATTTTAAGTTTAGAGTTTATAGTTTTAAGCTTTAATTTTAAATTGAATATAAAATTTTAAGTCTTGATTTTAATTAATTTTTAATTAATTTTTAATTTTAAACTCGATGTTTTAAAGTTTTAAGTTAAATTTAAATTGAATTTAAAGTTTGAAGTTTAGATTAAAGTGTTAAGTCTTGATTTTAAATTGAATTTAAAGTTTAAAGTTAATGTTTTTAAAGTTTTAAGTTAAAATTTAAATCAAATTTAAACTTTAGAAATATTTTTAACCCCACAACACAAATTCATAGATTTAATTCTTCAGTCCTAGTAATATTACCAAAACAAAGGCCTAGAATGTCATCTTCAATCCCGAAAATGAAAACAGTGCAGTTTTGCACTGAGTTGACTCGGTGTGGCACACTGAGTTTTAACTTAGTCAAAATTGCACCGAGTTAGTCAGTGCAAAACTGCACTGACTAACTCAATGAGGGGCACTGATTTTTAACTGAGTAAAACTCAGTGTGCCACACTGACTAACTCAATGCAGTTTTGCATTGAGTTAAAACTCAGTCCGACGCATTAAGTTTTACTCGGTGCAAAACTACACTAAGCAAATCAATGCAGCGCACTGAGTTGTACATGGATCTTGTCTGAAACCATCGTAGAGCTTAATAGCATTTTTTACATCATGTAGGTTTATTATCCATGAAAGTATTCACTACAGCTGTGTACAGTTGCTCCCTGGTTAGATTTTGATTCATAGTTTGTTTTTTATGTAACAACCAAGCCAATCCACCGAGAGAGTTTTTTTTGGAGGATTTGGTAATGTTGCTTGGAAAGAAAGGGTTGACGGATGGGAGGTGAAGCAAGATAAAAGTTGAGCTCTGGTAAGTAATGGTACCTTAATATCTTTGTTATGTATCAGTGACCCATTTGTAAAAAAATTGCACTGTAATGTTAAAGCTAAAAAGAAAAGTGTTGTCTTCCAAGTAAAGTTTTACTCTTTAAATTATCTACATTCTTACAGCTTTGTATTTAATGGTTTGTTCACAACCATTTTAATGTTAATCAGTATTTAAGATTTGCACTCAAACTATGTACATATTCTTATGTATCATGTGTACATATTCAAGATAGCAGAGCACTAAGCAACTTGTTGCTCTTTTGAGTGCTCCATTGGAGAAATATAATGATATTATCATTGCATTAAATCTTTACAACTATCCCAAAGTAATGGATTTTCTTGATGCTGCTACAAATAAAGTCACAAAAATGGTCATTCTTCAATGCATCATGAAGAACAATACTTGTATAGCTTTGACACTTAACTAATTTGAGAGGTTTCACAACCAAGTTATACAGAAAAACATAAATTTATTGTTTTAGGCGGAGGCTTTATTTGAGTCTATAAAAAGGCTTATAAAGGACATAAATGAGACTTCAAAAGACGAGGTTCTTTCTCAAGTTGATTTTGCCATTGAGTTGTTGCTTTGAATTCCCTCCTCTCTTCTTAAATGATTTATGACAAATATTTCTATCCCGCTAGCTTGATGAAGAAGACTTTAACGAGGAACAGAATTCGGTTGCTCGCCTCATTCACATGTCGAGTAAGGTTGATCCGGATGAGATGTTTAAGGTAACTAGCTAAATATTATTAGGGTGTACATGTAAGGAAATTTGACCGTTTTGTAAGGAAATTAATGCGAAACGTTTCCATCTTCATTATGTGGTACATTAATGGAAACGGTCCATTAATGTACCACATAATCAAGAAGGAAACGTTTCGCATTAATTTCCTTACAAAACGGTCAAATTTCCTTACAGTCTCCCACTTGGTCAATAGTAAAATCCATTAATGTTTTCGTATTAAGGTCATAAGGCGTACATGATATGCTAAACTTTTCATTAGTCAGTTATCATAAGTGTCTTGGCTAATCCAGTGGTCAATGGAAGTCGTGACGTGTACATGTTATTTTGCAACATGCTTACTTCCATGTACTATGACATTGACAACTTTCATAACTAGACCGTAAATGAGCATAACTTAATGGTCACATAATGTCTTGAAGCAAAAGACTGTTTCTGGTTTATAATGTGTACACATTTACATTTAGATAAATGATAACAGAAACAGTCTTTTGCTTCAAGACATTATGTGACCATTAAGTTATGCTAATTTACGGTCTAGTTATGAAAGTTGTCAATGTCACAGTACATGGAAGTAAGCATGTTGCAAAATAACATGTACACGTCATGACTTCCATTGACCACTGGATTAGCCAAGACACTTATGATAACTGACTAATGAAAAGTTTAGCATATCATGCGCGCCTTATGACCTTAATACAAAAACATTAATGGATTTTACTATTGACCAAGTGGGAGACTGTAAGGAAATTTGACCGTTTTGTAAGGAAATTAATGCGAAACGTTTCTTTCTTCATTATGTGGTACATTAATGGACCGTTTTCATTAATGTACCACATAATGAAGAAGGAAACGTTTCGCATTAATTTCCTTACAAAACGGTCAAATTTCCTTACAGTCTCCCACTTGGTCAATAGTAAAATCCATTAATGTTTTCGTATTAAGGTCATAAGGCGCGCATGATATGCTAAACTTTTCTTTAGTCAGTTATCATAAGTGTCTTGGCTAATCTAGTGGTCAATGGAAGTCATGACGTGTACACGTTATTTTGCAACATGCTTACTTCCATGTACTATGACATTGACAACTTTCATAACTAGACCGTAAATGAGCATAACTTAATAGTCACATAATGTCTTGAAGCAAAAGACTGTTTCTGTTATCATTTATCTAAATGTAAATGTGTACACATTATAAAACAGAAATAAAAGATGTCTAAATTATTAAGAGCTCAATAATTGTTATGTCTAGATAAGTACAAAATAAATGGCATAATAAGAAGATAATTAGGAACTATCTGCAAGATCCATACTATCAGTATGTCTCTGAAAGGTCTTTAGAGGTAGTCCTTTCGTGAATATGTCTGCCACTTGTAAGTCTGTACTTATTGATTCAACAATAATTTTCTTTAGTTTAACATCTTGCTTCAGTAGTAGGTATTTAAGGTCCATGTGTTTGGAACCTTTGATTATCCTATCATGCTTGGAGGAAAAGGTTGCAGCTTCATTGTCGCAGTAGACAGTTAGTGCCTTAGAGATAAAACTTAAAGTGCCAAATTGTGAGACAAAATTACGCAGCCATGTTCCCTGAATTGAAGCCTCATAACATGCTACGTATTCAGCCATCATGGTGGATCCGAAAAGCATCTCAGATTTCTGGCTTATCCATGATATTGCACCTCCACATAAGAGGTACACATAGCCAAGAGTGCAGATCCTAGTGTCAGGACATCCAGCAAGGTCTGAATCAGAATAACCAATTACCTGTAGGTAACTTGATTTTCTATAGGTGAGCATGTAATTCCTTGTTCCCTTTAGGTATCTCAGTACCTTCTTTTCAGCTTTCCTGTGACAACCCGAGTTTTTCTAACACGAAAAACCGGACCATTTTAGTTAAGAAGAAGAGGTAGAAGAAGAAAAATAGAAAACAACAGCAGAATCTCACATACGCAGCGGAATAAAATATAATATATATATCAACAGATCTTTACACAAATCAAACTGTATCTGTATATATATATATACATCCAAATATATCATCAGAGTACATCACATCAATATCATACAACTGAATACACAGCGGAAAAATAATAGCAAGTACGAGAGTACGTATCGTCATCCAGCTCGTCTCCTGAGCTCCACATCATCATATCCTGTAATTTATAATACTCGGTCTGACCCGAGCATCATATAAAACAATACCCGAGTCAGTCTGGAAAACCAGCGTGAGAAAATCACACTCAATTGATTATTAAAGTTTCAAACCCTTTGAAAACAAAAGCATCTCGTAAGACCACGCCACAAATAAACATGTCGGGTTTTTACCTTACGATAGCTAAAACACTTTTTATCAAATTCCTCTGATATTATAATAGTGTCTATACACACATACTTATTAAAATAGCTGAAATTGTTACATTATTAAATTCCAGCATACTAGCCACAAAAGTGGGTAATACAAACAAATACCGTACAAGGCACGTAGGAAAAATGGATTTCCAACGAATGACTAGGCACTGGGGTACCACCTATCACAGTACGTGGCCTAGATCACCGTACCGAGGAGTACGCCCGCTCCCCTGCAACACAAGGCCGGAACCATCCCTTACTGGATGATCCCGAATAAAATCACCCCACGGTTGGGATCAGCAACCGCACCACTAAGCCGAAATAAAAAGGGACATCTAGACAGGGATGACCTTACCCTCCAGTGGGAGCTACCCACGAAGCCTTGCTGCATAACCCCTGATTTTCAGTCATTCCCGGTTGATGAGGTTCGAGGCTAAACGATACCTTTTAGAGAACATATCCCTTAGAATGCCCATCGTCCGCTGACGATGTTTCGCAAGCATTCGTCCATACCAGTCCGTCCCGGGTTTGAACGGAACCGAAGGCACTATTCCTACTACATCCATTTTGGAAATATCCTCAGGATTAGTAGCGACTAGCCCTTGCACTTCACAGCTCCATCTTCGACTCCGAAATCGTTACACGAAACGTACAAACCGGATCGAAGTGGTATTCGAGTCTCCAGACCTAGAATCCTGGTATACGGAAACTCGATCCCGGTCTCTTCGAAACGATCAGCGCATTGGCCAATATTGATAGTCGGTTATTTAACTATCAATTAACATCCATAAGCAACCATCACACAATTTCACTTCCGAACTAGTATCGTCCACCCGACTTCCTAGTGCGGACTCAGATCTGGTTCCTTTATCAGAAACCGTCATTCTCCTTGCATAGCCACCAACTATGATAGAGAATATCCAGAATCAGTCAACAATCCATATCCAGGTTCGCCGTTGAAAATCGAGTGAAAAATCTTGATTCGGATCGATAAAACTATCTCGAAATTCTGTGTTCGACATCTGGACCAAATAGCTATGCGGATAAAATAATATACGTACAACTTACGTATAAATTCCAATTGATTACCAATTATATCAATTCTCTTTTATTCACATTCCTTTTGATTGATATTCACTTTTCACAATTTATTCCATTCACAACTATCAGTTTCAACCTTAATTCAATTATTTACTTAGAATAATTTTCCATCTCAAAATTACTAAGTATATTTCCAATACCAAATTTCTTAAGAATTTCATTCTTCAATTCTTAAGTTCATATAAATTTTCTTATATTTATTTACTACTTCATCACTGAAGTGTATATATTCAAATTGAACTCCCATTTCATATGAATTCCAACTTACTTCAATTTACTACTTCATTTCAAATTTTTCCTTAAATTCAATTTATCTCCAACTTCCAAAAATTGAATTTTATTTATCTCGAAAACAATCCAAGTTAATTCATTCAATAACTATTTCTCAATTTATTTAAACCACTCCTCCGTTGAGTTCAGTTTCCATTCAACATTTACTTAAGTCAATAACTTTTTATTTTCCATTTAACCAACCCTTTAAAGTTTTATTTCCATTTTTCATTTGATTCTTATTTAATCAAATTCCATCCATTTATTTATTTTCACTTATTCGGATTCCATTCGAAATCCAAACCATTACTATTTTAATCCAATTTCATTAATTCCCAATTCAATTTCATTAACTAATTTATTATCTCATTAGTTCCTTCGCTGGTTAAAATTAAATACTTGCTTTTTAATTCCTAATATCACTTCACTTAATTATCTTAAGTTCAATTTATTTTATAATTCAAGTTTGGATTTATTAAGATTGCTCATCTTAGTCGTTTCCATTTGATAATTACAATTTCATTTCTATTAATAAGTTTTAACTTACTTACTTAAGATCTAAGACTATTCATTTAAGTCCATTTCCATCTTCATATCAAATTTCAAATTATTACACTTAAAAACCTAAGAATATGAATTTCTTTACACAATTTTAAGCATTTTACATTACCTTTATATCCAATTCAATTCGACTTCAACTTACTTATATTTAATTCAATTCCAATTCTCAATTTTTATTTAACTTATCTTAAGTTAAATTCAAATATATTTTTTTCACCTTCATATACTCGAATTAAATTTTAATTCTAGGATACAATTTTGTACAAGTTTTACAATTCATTCACCTTCAAGTTCTCTAACTCTTTTATCTACCAGCTTATATTACTTATTAAGTTATTTCCATCTCATAATTATAATCCCAGAATTAAACTTTCATTCCTTTCTTATTTCAATCAACTTCATTCTATACTTTATATTGTTGATTCATTTAAATTTCCACATTTAAATTTTAAATAGAATTTCCAGAATTCAATTACCCGGTTTTATTTCAAAAACCATTTTGAATCCATAAATAACTCATACACATCTGGTATATCACATCAAATCCAAATTTCCAAAACAATCTGCTTTTACCAAACAATTTTCCCTTTTGAATTTCAAAACCAACCCAGTTCACAATCATTTCCAATTTAAAACAGTTTGGTAGCAATTTCTCTTTGGAAACTCGAAAATAGACATCGATGATGCTGCAGTCATCACCGAAATTATTTTCCAGCGACCAAAAGAGAATTTAATGCTTTTATCACTTTAAACATTTCAAATATTTTTAAATCCCAAATCCCACCAGATTTCAATTCAATTTCAAAAATATTCATGAAATATTATCACCATTATTTCCCCAAAACCTTTAAAAACTATTTTTAAATCCAAAGGAATTTAAATCTTTCCCAAAACTTCAAATTCAAAGTCCAATAAATTTTATATCCAAACATTACTTGGAATTCTATCACAATTTATTTTCTAACACTGTGACAACCCGAGTTTATTCATTGCATAGAAATTGTGTTGGGCATATATATAGTTATATATAGTTAACACTGTGACTTCCTAATGCATAGAAATTGTGTGATCGATTGAGCGATCGAATGTGATATTGCGTACGGATGATATATGTGCATCGTACGGGCTTAAGTAAAACAAATATTGAAAATTTGTAAAGGAAAGTATAAAATGACTTTGGGATTGTGATTGAATATTATTGCTTAGTAGGATATACAGGTGTATAAAAGCAATGGATAAATTGGGATTTTTGATTTAGAAGATAAAATTTAATGGCCCGACAAAAGGTATGTATTTGAATTTCTATATGAAATTTGATTGGGTTTTTGATCCAGCCACTTGGCTTTTTGTATTCTTTTTGAGATTGGGAGGCCGTAGAGCCATTTTGTAGTAGTACCGAGCTAGCCGCGCAAAGGAGACGCTGGCGAAATTTTTCGGAAATTTAGGGAGTTAGAAAAATTTTGGAAAATTTTGATAAGTTAAAATTTGAATTCAAATTTAAATTTGAATGGATAAGTAGGTGGTATGAGTTGAACTTATGAATAAGTTTGGGAAGTTAAAAGATGATTAGTGTATCATTAATAAAAGATTGTTATGGAAAGTTGTTAAAACTATTTGGATTGGGAAAAAGAACGGGTATCGAATCATTTCTCTTAACTGGTAATTTCGGGGACGAAATTCTTTTAAGGGGGGAGGAATGTGACGACCCGGAATTTTTGTATATTTGAAATATGAATATTTAATTTATTTTAAATATCCGAAGGTTAAATTTTAACTTTAATTTCAAATATACAGTATTATTTGGATAATTAATTATTAAATTTAATTATCGGGATTGGGTAAAATATTGAATCTTGATTTTAAGCCTGTTAAAAATAGTTCAAAGGTTCAGAAAATTTATATTGTTAATACTGAAGATGATAGAACTTTTAAAATGGAATTTTAAAGAGTTTTGTTCAGTTTTAAAAATATATCGTTGAAATTGAATTTAAAAATAGCCGTCCGAGGCACAGTCTCGAAATTCGACGAAACCAGTTTCATTGGATCCGTAATATTGTATTATTATCGGATTTCAATTTTCGTAGAATTTGGGGTTGTGGTGTGAGTGTACGATATATAAACGCGCTGAAAATTTAATTGAAATTCAAATATAAATAATAAGTTATATTGACCAGTTAAAAAGAAATTCACATCAGATCTTCTCCTTTCATTTCGAAAGTCACTGTAGATTGCCTAATTTAAACACGTGTCTTACCTAATAAACACGCGTCTTCTCTAAATAACAAAAGATGATGCCTGAAGCTTTCTCCTCAAAAGTAAAATATAAACCCGTCCTTATCCTTATCTTCGTTCACGAATCTTTCTTCCCCTAAATTCAAAAGCAGATCGAAAATCTTCCCCTCTTCCTTACTTATCAACAGCCGATTTAAACATTATAAGAAAAAAAAAATAGTCGAACGAAAACAAAAAGGAGGGGGAATCGGAGTCGAGCCGCGATCGAAGGGTTAACACGCGCATGCCGCGATGCTCGCGACAAAGGGGTTTCGCACGGTGACTCGAGGTCTTGGCAACTGGAAATCGACTTGCTCGATTCGAAGGCGTTTGGGGCAGAGGGTGGAGTGACGCGATGGGTTCGAGTAGGGATTCGCGATGGTTTTGGTTGAGGTTGGTTGAGATGGACTTGGCGGTGGAGGCTGCGACAGTGGGACGAGCTTGACGTTAGGCTAGGGTTGGGCTCGATTTTGGAATCGCGAGGCAAGGGTTGCCTATTCAATCTGGAAGTTTCGTCTCTGGAGTTGCTGCGAGGTTCAGTGAAGGCTCGCTAATGGAGTCGAACTGCAACAGGGTCGAGTCAGAGGTTTCGAGATGGGGCTGCAGCAGTTTTTGATTGTGCCAGAGATGATGTGGTGGAGCCATGTGTTTGCAGTCGCGATCTTGGTTGCGTGAGAGGATGAGGCGATGGTTTCGGGAAGGAGAATCAAGCTGTAAGGTATACCAGTTATTCATTTAAATTTAAATTCGATTTTGTGGATATGTTCGGAAACAGGAAACTTTAGTTTATTTGAATTTGATTAATAACAAATGTCACTATAAACCGTATCACTTAAGTATTTTGTGGCAGACTATGGAAATTGAGTATCAGACATATTTTGTTATGAAATATGTATATACATATTTAAGTAAAAGAAGTTACTATAGATTTTGGGAAAAAAAAAAGGATTTAAATAGGAAAATGATAGATGTGGTGGTTAAACTGTTTCAATTAACTTATTCAATTTTTGGACTAAAAATAATTGGTTTAAGGAAATTTTTAGTTTAAGAATTTAAGTCAAATTAAATAAGTGAATGATAATAAATTGTTTGATTCAAGTGTTAATAAATTTATATAATATGTATTCAAGGTCTGGCATCGTGAAGAGGACTATTGATTTGGGTTGAATTGCAAAATAGAAGGGGCAAAAGGTGAGTTAATCTCACTCAGTTGAATTTAAATTTAAATGGTTAAATTTAAATAATTGATTGAATGGTTGCATTGATTGAATATGCTATACTATATATAGTAGTATATACCAATATATATATATTGGCATATGTATATATTGGAGTTGTTGATATTCCCGCATTTATATAGCGGATGAGACCCTATGCGCCGCATAATAGCGGATGATTTATATAAATCCCATATACCGCGATATTCCACTTTGAAGTGGAATTGGTATTGTGCTAACGTTTGTGGATGCAGGGAAACAGGTTGGAGGGATCCAACTGGATTCCTCAAAATTATTTAGATTATTTGATATTCTGTTCTATGAATATTGATATCCTGTGATGATTTTATTGATGATTGAAATATTGGATGATATGGTTGGATTGAATATTTCAATAAAAAGGAGTTATCAAAATATATTGAATTGGATTTTGAAAGAAATAAAAGAGTAAATTTTAAGTAAATATTTCAAGTGAATTGGAATAAGGGAATTTCGAAATAACAAGGGAAATATTAACTTTAAACTAAAGTGATATTAAATTTAAAGAATAAAGGATTTATTTTGAATGTAAGAATTAAATTTAATTAAAGGCTAAAGAAGGAATTTTGGAAGTTTAAAATTGGTATTTTCAGTTAAAAAGGGTTTTAACTCAAATAAAGGAATAAATCTAAGAGTTAATGTATTTTGAAATAAATGAAGTAGTAAAGGAAATTTATTTCAAAGTAAAGTAAAGTAAATTGGAAAATCAATTGGAAATTGATTTAGTTGTTTAAAATTGGAATTTTAAAAGAGAAGTGAGATTTTGGAATTTATAAACTGGGTTTATAAAGTAAAATAAAATATCAGTGGATATTAGAAAATATAAATTCAAGGTGGGAATTTAAAAAGGGATATGAATTGGTTTGAAATAAATGTTGATTTATTTTAAAAGATGGAAATGAGAAGTGTATTTCTCTGGATAGCCAAGTACGTTTTCAAAGCAATTTTAAATATAAGTTAAAAGTTTTAAGTATGTTTTAAAAAGCATGTTTTAGAAAATTGATTATTCTAAATGTTAATTTTCAAAGTAGGTATTTTTAAAATCTATTATTGTAGTAATTATATAAAAGTGATTTGCTATTCTGTTTTAAAAAGAGAAATTTAGTTTATATTTATAAAGTGGTTTATTTTAAAGTATATATTTTTAATAAAGTATTAAAGTAGTTGATTTCAATGTTATAAAATATATTTTAAAATAAAGTGTTTTTAAATTATTTTAAAATCTAAAAGTGTTTTGTACTTGGTGTTTCAGAGAAATAAATATTTGGAAATGTATTCCGTAAGCGGAAATTGTTTGAAATTGTTTTCAAAATGAGCTTTGAAAATTGGAAATATATCTTGGAAAGATATTTGGGCAAATAAATAATGTGGGAAATTATTTAATTGTGTGATGGTTGCTTATGGATGTTAATTGATAGTTAAATAACCGACTATCAATATTGGCCAATGCGCTGATCGTTTCGAAGAGACCGGGATCGAGTTTCCGTATACCGGGATTCTAGGTCTGGAGACTCGAATACCACTTCGATCCGGTTTGTACGTTTCGTGTAACGATTTCGGAGTCGAAGATGGAGCTGTGAAGTGCAAGGGCTAGTCGCTACTAATCCTGAGGATATTTCCAAAATGGATGTAGTAGGAATAGTGCCTTCGGTTCCGTTCAAACCCGGGACGGACTGGTATGGACGAATGCTTGCGAAACATCGTCAGCGGACGATGGGCATTCTAAGGGATATGTTCTCTAAAAGGTATCGTTTAGCCTCGAACCTCATCAACCGGGAATGACTGAAAATCAGGGGTTATGCAGCAAGGCTTCGTGGGTAGCTCCCACTGGAGGGTAAGGTCATCCCTGTCTAGATGTCCCTTTTTATTTCGGCTTAGTGGTGCGGTTGCTGATCCCAACCGTGGGGTGATTTTATTCGGGATCATCCAGTAAGGGATGGTTCCGGCCTTGTGTTGCAGGGGAGCGGGCGTACTCCTCGGTACGGTGATCTAGGCCACGTACTGTGATAGGTGGTACCCCAGTGCCTAGTCATTCGTTGGAAATCCATTTTTCCTACGTGCCTTGTACGGTATTTGTTTGTATTACCCACTTTTGTGGCTAGTATGCTGGAATTTAATAATGTAACAATTTCAGCTATTTTAATAAGTATGTGTGTATAGACACTATTATAATATCAGAGGAATTTGATAAAAAGTGTTTTAGCTATCGTAAGGTAAAAACCCGACATGTTTATTTGTGGCGTGGTCTTACGAGATGCTTTTGTTTTCAAAGGGTTTGAAACTTTAATAATCAATTGAGTGTGATTTTCTCACGCTGGTTTTCCAGACTGACTCGGGTATTGTTTTATATGATGCTCGGGTCAGACCGAGTATTATAAATTACAGGATATGATGATGTGGAGCTCAGGAGACGAGCTGGATGACGATACGTACTCTCGTACTTGCTATTATTTTTCCGCTGTGTATTCAGTTGTATGATATTGATGTGATGTACTCTGATGATGTATTTGGATGTATATATATATATACAGATACAGTTTGATTTGTGTAAAGATCTGTTGATATATATATTATATTTTATTCCGCTGCGTATGTGAGATTCTGCTGTTGTTTTCTATTTTTCTTCTTCTACCTCTTCTTCTTAACTAAAATGGTCCGGTTTTTCGTGTTAGAAAAACTCGGGTTGTCACATTTCCAATGAGCGATTTCGGGGATACTTTGAAATCTACCCAGCATACCAACTGCATGACTGATATCAGGTCTTGTACAGACCTGTGAATACATCAAGCTCCCTACAAGAGATGCATAAGGATATTTGGTCATTTCTTCTCGTTCCATAGGAGTCTTTGGGCACTGCTCAAGAACAAGTTTGTCTCCTTTCTGCAGTGGGACAGGACTAGAGGAACAATTCGTCATGCCAAATCTCTCAAGAATTTTATCAATATATGCTTTTTGAGACAATCCTAGAATTCCTTGTGATCTATCACGGAATATTTCTATTCCTATCACATAGGAAGCATCACCCATATCTTTCATTTCAAAGTTCGTTGAGAGATAATCCTTAGTTTCACGTAATAAACCAAGGTCGCTGCTAGCTAATAATATGTCATCAACATACAGAATCAAAATTATAAACTTGCTCCCACTGAACTTGAGGTATATACAAGGGTCAACTATGTTTTCTGTGAAATCGAAAGCGGTAATGATTTCATGAAACTTTAGATACCATTGTCTAGAAGCTTATTTCAGTCCATATATTGATTTCTTAAGTTTGCATGACTCATCATGGATCTAACCATTTCCATGTATGTACGATTTCGCCTTTCAGCTACACCATTCTGCCATGGAGATCCAGGCGTTGTGTATTGTGCAACAATTCCAAGTTTTTGAAGAAGTCTAGCAAAAGGTCCAGTTGTTGTCCCGTTTCATCATACCTTCCATAGAATTCACCACCCCTGTCTAACCTAATGATTTTCACTTTTCTTTCTAATTGCCTTTCGACTTCAGTAATGAACACTTGTACAGCATCCACTGACTGAGATTTTTCATGCAACAGATAAAGATAGCAATAACGTGAAAAATCATCGATAAATGTGATGAAGTATTTCTCTCCTCCAAAAGTTGGAACATCAAAAGGTCCACAAATATCTGTATGTATTATTTCAAGAAGTTGTGTACTTCTTGTGGCTCCTTTCTTTGTGTTTTTTGTTGTTTTTCCTTTAATACAATCAACACATGCTGTAATGTTAGCGAAGTCTAGGTCCGGTAGGACACCATCTTTCACTAACCTCTTGATTCTTTCACTGGATATATGATCCAGTTTTTTATGCCACAAGAAGTAAGATTCATTCTTGGATGACTTTCTTTTAGTTTCTTTTACATGTAGGGTGAGTTGGATTTCAGCATTTTGTTTAAGATGAAGTTTATAAAGTCCATCAATTAATATTCCAGAATCAATAAGACTAGAATTTTTAAATAAACTAAAATTTCCATTTCCAACTTCAAAAGAATATCCTAATTTATCAAGTACACTTACAGAAATCAAATTACGGGAAATAGACGGAACATAAAGAGTTTGACATAAATCTAACTGATAACCGCTATCTAAAATAAGACGAAAAGTTCCAATAGCTTCAACTGGAGCTTTATCTTTATTCCCCATGAAAATGAAATTCTCTCTTGTTTTAGTTTTCGCTTCCGCACTTAATTTCCTTGTTTCCTCTGGTCTGATGCATGCAGTCCCGTCCACAGGCGGCTGCTGCTTGCACAATAACGCATGAAACATTAATGTTTATTATTCTTTCATGAGTATGGTTCTACTGCCTACCCACAGGAGGCGCTAAACCTAACCTCTTATTATGACATGTTGTGTTTTATTCTAATAAAGAAGCCTACATTTCTTTTATATCTGCAGTTGCAATGCCCTCAAACCTTAATTCGTACGCTACGTCTATCGTCAAACTCAATGGAACCAACTACTCAGAATGGAAAGAGCAAGTTGAGTTCTCTTTAGGCGTACTTGAACTGGACATGGCTCTCCTTAAGGAAAAGCCAGCCCCACTTACTGACACAAGTACGCCTGAGGAAAACAAACTCCATGATGATTGGGAACGATCTAATATGCTCAGCATGATGTTTATGAGAATGGTGATTGATACCAACATCAAAACCTCTCTACCGAAAACTGAAAGCGCAATAGAATATTTGCAATCCATTGAAAATCGATTCAAGACTGCAGACAAATCCCTTGCTGGGGAACTTATGGCAGATCTTGTAACCATGAAGTTTGATGGTTCTCGCTCAATGAGCGCTCATGTCATTGAAATGATTAACCTTGCTGCCAAACTTAAGAACTTGGGATTGGTTATGGACGATGCTTTTCTCGTCCAATTCATTCTCACTAGCTTACCTCCTCAGTATGAACCATTCAAAATTCATTACAACACTATTACGGAAAAGTGGAGTCTAAATGAATTGACTAACAAACTGGTTCAAGAGGAGTCTAGGCAAGGCTCGCAAGGCATTAAAGTTGCTTATTTCACTCAAGGGGTTGGAAAACAAACTGGCAAAACGAATAACTCACAGCATAAAAGAGCACCACCCAAATCTGATGACGCCACTCAACCATCCAAGAAGAAAAAGAAGGATGACGTTTGCAAATTCTGCAAGAAACCTGGACACTTCCAGGCAGATTGCATTAAGCGCAAAGCATGGTTCGAAAAGAAAGGTAACCCAATGGGTTTCGTAAGTCATTTCGAATCAAATCTTACTAATTTACCTTCTTCTACTTGGTGGATTGATACTGCTGCTAACGTTCATGTTTCGAATTCTATGCAGGGATTCATTACGATCCAAACCACAAACCCAAGTGAGAATTTCATTTTCATGGGGAATAAAGATAAAGCTCCAGTTGAAGCTATTGGAACTTTTCGTCTTATTTTAGATAGCGGTTATCAGTTAGATTTATGTCAAACTCTTTATGTTCCGTCTATTTCCCGTAATTTGATTTTTTGTAAGTGTACTTGATAAATTTGGATATTCTTTTGAAGTTGGAAATAGAAATTTTAGTTTATTTAAAAATACTAGTCTTATTGGTTCTGGAATATTAATTGATGGACTTTATAAACTTGATCTTAAACAAAATGCTGAAATCCAACTCACCCTACATGGAAAAGAAACTAAAAGAAAGTCATCCAAGAATGACTCTTACTTCTTGTGGCATAAAAAAATGGGTCATATATCTAGTGAAAGAATCAAGAGGTTAGTGAAAGATGGTGTCCTACCGGACCTAGACTTCACTAACATGACAGCATGTGTTGATTGTATTAAAGGAAAAACAACAAAAAACACAAAGAAAGGAGCCACAAGAAGTACACAACTTCTTGAAATAATACACAGATATTTGTGGACCTTTTGATGTTCCAACTTTTGGAGGAGAGAAATACTTCATCACTTTTATCGATGATTTTTCACGTTATTGCTATCTTTATCTATTGCATGAAAAATCTCAGTCAGTGGATGCTGTACAAGTGTTCATTACTGAAGTCGAAAGGCAATTAGAAAGAAAAGTGAAAATCATTAGGTCAGACAGGGGTGGTGAATTCTATGGAAGGTATGATGAAACGGGACAACATCCTGAACCTTTTGCTAGACTTCTTCAAAAACTTGGAATTGTTGCACAATACACAACGCCTGGATCTCCATGGCAGAATGGTGTAGCTGAAAGGCGAAATCGTACATACATGGAAATGGTTAGATCCATGATGAGTCATGCAAATTTACCTATATCATTATGGATGGATGCATTACGAACAGCTGTCTACATCTTAAATAGAGTTCCAAGTAAGACCGTTCCAAAGACTCCTTTTGAACTTTGGAAAGGATGGAAACATAGTTTAAGACATCTCCAAATTTGAGGTTGCCCAACTGAAGCTAGACTGTACAATCCAAATGAAAAGAAATTGGATTTTAAGACAGTCAGTGGTTACTTTATAGGTTACCCAGAAAAATCTAAAGGATATAGATTTTATTGTCCTAACCATAGTACAAGAATTGTTGAAACTGGCAATGCCAAATTCTATGAGAATGGTGAAATCAGTGGGAGTACAAAACAACAAGAAGTGGTCATTCATGAAATAAGGGTACCATTATCTTACCCTCTATTTCGAAAGATATTGGAAATCATCCCATTGTTGAACCTGTTCACAATGAGGAAAACCCAATAAATGATCAACAAATCCATAATGAAATTATCACCAATCATAATGTTGATGAAGTACCACAGGAACTAGCATTAAGAAGATCTCAAAGACAAAGAAGATCAGCTATTCCTGATGATTATATGCTTCATCTAATAGAATCTGAAGGAACTACGGACCCAATTTCTTATTCACAAGCCATTAAGGATGTTAATTCTATTAAATGGATTGATGCCATGAAAGATGAACTGAAATCTATGGATAATAATCAAGTTTGGGAAATCGTTCAATTGCCGCAAGGACATAAAGCAGTCGGTTGTAAGTGGGTCTTCAAGACCAAACGTGACTGCAATGGTAAAATTGAACAATATAAAGCTAGACTTGTTTTCAAAGGTTTTAATTAGAAAGAAGGCATTGACTATAATGAAACTTTTGCTCCTGTTTCCAGGAAAGATTCTCTTAGAATTATCATGGCATTAGTAGCTCATTATGATCTCGAGTTACATCAAATGGATGTGAAAACAGCCTTTCTAAACGGAGACTTGGAAGAAGAAGTCTACATGCGTCAACCTGAAGGCTTCATAATTGAAGGACAGGAAGACATGGTCTGGAAACTTAAGAAATCAATATATGGACTGAAACAAGCTTCTAGACAATGGTATCTAAAGTTTCATGAAATCATTACCGCTTTCGATTTCACAGAAAACATAGTTGACCCTTGTATATACCTCAAGTTCAGTGGAAGCAAGTTTATAATTTTGATTCTGTATGTTGATGACATATTATTAGCTAGCAGTGACCTTGGTTTATTACGTGAAACTAAGGATTATCTCTCAACGAACTTTGAAATGAAAGATATGGGTGAGGCTTCCTATGTGATAGGAATAGAAATATTCCGTGATAGATCACAAGGAATTCTAGGATTGTCTCAAAAAGCATATATTGATAAAATTCTTGAGAGATTTGGCATGACGAATTGTTCCTCTAGTCTTGTCCCACTGCAGAAAGGAGACAAACTTGTTCTTGAGCAGTGCCCAAAGACTCCTATGGAACGAGAAGAAATGACCAAATATCCTTATGCATCTCTTGTAGGGATCTTGATGTATTCACAGGTCTGTACAAGACCTGATATCAGTCATGCAGTTGATATGCTGGGTAGATTTCAAAGTAACCCAGGAATCGCTCATTGGAAAGCTGCAAAGAAGGTACTGAGATACCTAAAGGGAACAAGGAATTACATGCTCACCTATAGAAAATCAAGTTACCTACAGGTAACTGGTTATTCTGATTCAGACCTTGTTGGATGTCCTGACACTAGGATCTGCACTCTTGGCTATGTGTACCTCTTATGTGGAGGTGCAATATCATGGAGAAGCCAGAAATCTGAGATGCTTTTCGGATCCACCATGATGGCTGAATACGTAGCATGTTATGAGGCTTCAATTCAGGGAACATGGCTGCGTAATTTTGTCTCACAATTTGGCACTTTAAGTTTTATCTCTAAGCCACTAACTGTCTACTGCGATAAGAAAACTCATAAAGAAAATATAGGAAAAGAGAGAGAAATTATTCTCTTTTATCCATTGATACAGCCTTGGACAACAAACATTGCTGATTCGTATACAAGATGTCAGGAGGTATGTTTTATTAATTCATTACATATGTGATAATCATGTAATTCTAGATCTTAGGGTTTATATTATTCGCAAGATATAGATTACAGTACATGCAAGTCTAAGCAAAGTCATGTGTTTCAAAGTCTTATCAGCTCCATCTGTCTTCAATCCCAACATTATTCGGTGATTATGATTATAGAGGAAAGATATCTGGCTAAACGTAATGAGATAGATTTTTCTTTTTTATTTAGTTAGAACATAATCCATTTGTTTTCATAATAAATCCTCAAACTTGCCAGTCTTGTAATTATTCATGTATTTTTACAGCATTCATTGAGTTTGATTAACTTATTAGACTGCATTTAATAAATATTGGATTATGTTCCTCTTTGCATGTTTGTTAAATCATATATTATCGATTTTTTTGTCCAAACTATAGTATCATTTCAGAAATTATTGTTCTGGTTTTCAATTATGAAGCATTGGTTTTATTTGTTACTACCGACTAATGTGACGTTTAAGGTATGTATTTTATTTATCTTTTTGCAGATAATAACTACTATGAAGAAACACATTGTTCTTGGTGGCCCAAAACGCCACCCTTTCACTGTGCCCCCACTAGTGTTTTTTGTTTGAAGATTCGTGCTTTTTTATTATCTAAATACATTGTAATGCAAAATCACACACACAGACGGCTTGGCTGAGTTGGCTCACACTTATGTTATAGCCTCCACCTGCAACCCACTAGAGTAGTTTATTGCAATTGTTATTTCAACATTTTGTGGAACACATTTTTCAACCTACCTTCAATAGAAGATAAGTAACAGAAAACAGATTCAAAGTTCACAAATATATAGCTCTAGTCAATGAGAAAAATATACATTACATTGATAATATGTTTCTTACACCTTTATATCGATTTAACAAAGTTTAACATCAAAAAAATAACACATATCGAACTACAATTCAAACATCAAAACAAACCCCGGCCTATGTTCAAAGCATGAGTTAAGACCTAGTTACATATGTTATCGATGGTCATTATGTTTAGTGTTAACGCTAAAATTGTTAACGTTAACACCCCGGTGTAAGTAGCAATGAAGTGAAAGCACCACCCGTTTGCACGGGAAGCTAAAGTAAACAGAAAATCGCAGAAAAAAGGAAAAAGACAGGAATTTTTATAGTGGTTCGACTCAAAGTCAAGCCTACGTCCACTTTACATCCACTATCACTGACTTGATTACAAACTTTACAATCACTCCTCGATTACAACACGATTAAGACACATAGATTACAACACCATTAAGACGAGTCACTAGAACATCGATCTAGAGAGGTTCTTCATCTTCATGTTGAATGATTTAGACCTTTTCCCAATAGTTCGTTGAAGCAAGTGAAGAAGGAGTCGAGGAAACAGCAGAGTGTTGGTGTCTCCAAGTCCGGAAAAGTCCCTCTAAAAGTTGGAGCAGGCGGGGTATTTATAGGGGAAACTGGAGTTAGGTCGTAGGTCGTGGGTCGTGGGTCGTAGGTCGTCAGCGACCTAAGGTGTTGCGACTTAGTGGAGCTGTTGGCTTAACTCTGGAGTCTGCTGGGTCGTTAGGTCGCTTTGTCTTTAGCTCGTTAGGTTGTTAGGTCGCTAACTCGTTAAGTCGCTCTGTCTTCATTTAGTTGCTAGGTCACTGCCGCTTTAATTCATTAGGTCGTTGCCGCTTCTAACTCGTTAGGTCGCTGCCGCTCTAACTCGCTAGGTCGCTGCCGCTCTAACTCGCTAGGTCGCTGCCGCTCTAACTCGCTAGGTCGTATATTCTTTTAGGTCGCTAGGTCGCGTAGCTTCTTAAGTCGTTCAGTCTCTGGTGTCTTTAAATCATTAAGTCGCTTCACCCTTAACTCGTTAGGTCGCTGAAGTCCCCTAAGTTACTTGAGCCGCTTTGTGCTTTAGGTCGTAAGTCGCTGGGAGCCTTGAACAGTTAAGTCGCTATTCACAAAAGCGGGATAACACTTTCCCCCCAAAACATGCCTTGCGGTAGGAAGGTGTGTTTTGTAATGCCATAAGCTGGATGTTCATATCCTGTTGATGACCTGTGGTACAACCTGCGAAAAGTTTTGACAGTTTTATATGACCTCAAATGACGACCGTTCGCGATCGAGCAATTTGAGGTGAAATGCGACCGTTCGCGATCTAGCATTTTTGTATGACCTCAAATGACGACCGTTCGCGATCGAGCCATTTGAGGTAGAATGCGACCGTTCGCGATCAAGCATTTTTATGTGACTGCAAATGACGACCATTCGCGATCGAGTCATTTGTGGTGGAATGCGACCGTTCGCGATTAAGCATTTTTATGTGATCTCAAATGACGACCGTTCGCGATCGAGCCATTTGAGGTGGAATGCAACCGTTCACGATCAAGCATTTTTATGTGACCTCAAATGACGACCGTTCGCGATCGAGCCATTTGAGGTGGAATGCGACCGTTCGCGATCAAGCATTTTTATGTGACCTCAAATGACGACCGTTCGCGATCGAGCCATTTGAGGTGGAATGCGACCGTTCGCGATCAAGCATTTTTATGTGATTGCAAATGACGACCGTTCGCGATCGAGTCATTTGTAGTATGGGGTGCCGTTCGAGGCGAGTTGTGACCATTCGTGGTCGAGTTTATATGTGACCGGGGGGGACTTAGCATCATCAATACCAGATTTCACGTTCGGGTGAGTTTCTGGATTGTTTGTTGCGACGGTTTATCACCAACTCAGAGCATGCCTAGGGACCGTTCGCGATCCCGTACATGTGTAAGTGGCTTAGCCGTTATGGAATCAAAAGTAGCATTTTTTCATTGAAAATAAGTTTTTGGCAGAAATGTCAAACAGAATCAAGTCTAAACATGAGAAACAGAAAACAAAAGTAAAATAGGGACGTCCAAGTGCAAACACCTACACCGATGCGATTAGAAGTCATATCAGAGCATGCCTGAGGATCGTTCGCGGTCATATGCATGTGTAAAAGACTTAACCGCGTTGGTGTGGAGTTTGCTGGTTATTCGTCACTCCCCCAATCAGTTAATGACAAGTTGACGTCTCGATCCTGAGGCATCATCAGTAGATGCAGATGGTGGCCGCTCCCGCTCCACCGTTGTTGCTCTCCTTTTCACATACTGTGATAGTAGACCATTCCGGATCTGCCATTCAACTTCATCCTTCAAGTGTCTGCAATCATTTGTGTTATGACCATTTAACTCGTGGAATAAGCAGTACTTGTCTGACTTTCTTTCATTGCTGGTCGGATCCCTCCTCATTGGTTTGCGATAAGAAACTTGCTCTCTAGTATCTTGGTAAATTCGTTCCAAACTTCCATTCAATTCCGAATAAGTGGTGAAACGCAGCTCCCTCCGCACTCGCTTTGAGCTATCATCATTATCTTTCGCTTTTCGCTTTCCTTTGTCTGTGTCCAAATCTTTTTCAAGAGGTTTTCCGCCTTTGAGTGCATAAACTTCTTTCCCTTCTCCTTCTTCTCTTTCAGCATTTGCGTCTTCTAATCGTAAGAATCCTTCAGGCTCATGATAAAACTCCCCCAGATCCATGGGGGGATCTCTTGTCAATGAATTTTTGGACTCTGTGCCATCAGCTATGCCCGATACAGCTGCCATTAAAACCATGGATGGATCTGGTCGATCCACTGATGCTGCAGTTGCGTTAAACCGTGTCAAAAAGCTTCTCAAAGATTCTCCGGTTCTTTGCTTCAGTGCCGCCAAACTCGTCACATTCTTGGGCCTCGAAATGTGGACCTTGAATTGCCTCATAAACCTTTCAGTCAAATCATTCCATGTTCCAATAGACTCACTCTCAAGTTGTCTAAACCATAATGCTGCAATATCTGCCAAGTATAATGGAAAGCACCGGACCATGACTTCCTCTGATGCCCCCAGCACTTCCATATGCCTCATATACTTTGTCAAATGGACTGTAGGGTCTGTCCTCCCATTATACATATCCAATTATGGTAACTTGAAATCCGGTGGGTTCCTAGCTCGTCTGATTGAAGTGGTAAATGGACTCTTATTCACATCCTCCCGGTCTTTGTTTACCAATCCGCCTCTCATAGCACGTCTGACCATCTCTGCTAACCTGTCATTATCTCTGAGCTGTAGTTTTCGTTAATTGCCTCTGATCTGCCCCCCGAGCTTATGGGGGAATTCCAGAATCTGTTCTTCTGTCTGGGTTTCTGCTCCTCTACTAGATCTTAGTGGCCTCGTGTCGGTTGGTATCCTGCCTAAGGTTGGATCAACATGCTCCTGGGGGGTGCCCCCTAGCCCAGGGGCTGCCCCTGATGGTCCTGCTCTATCTGGTTTATGATTTTGCGCCCCAAGTTGCCCGATCTGTTGAAACAAATTCTGGATCATTTCTTCTTGTCTTTTCATCATTATCTCCATCTCATCCCTAGTGATGAAGACTGAAGTTCGGTTCTCTCCTGAGGAAGCATCTTGACTCCCCTCGTGTTGACTTCTTTCCGGTCTTTGTCGTCTATTTGATTGCCTTGTCATAGTTTTCCAAATCTCAACTCTTAAACCTTCAAACTCAACTTCCAAGTAGTAGAATCCCTCAGTTCTCAGTGAAAGCACCAAAATGTTAACGCTAAAATTGTTAACGTTAACATCCCGGTGTAAGTAGCAATGAAGTGAAAGCACCACCCGTTTGCACGGGAACCTAAAGTAAGCAGAAAATCGCATAAAAAAGGAAAAAGACAGCAATTTTTATAGTGGTTCGGCTCAAAGTCAAGCCTACGTCCACTTTACATCCACTATCACTGACTTGATTACAAACTTTACAATCACTCCTCGATTACAACACGATTAAGACACGTAGATTACAACACCATTAAGATGAGTCACTAGAACATCGATCTAGAGAGGTTCTTCATCTTCATGTTGAATGATTTAGACCTTTTCCCAATAGTTCGTTGAAGCAAGTGAAGAAGGAGTCGAGGAAACAGCAGAGTGTTGGCGTCTCCAAGTCTCCAAGTCCGGAAAATCCCTCTAAAAGTTGGAGCAAGCAGGGTATTTATAGGGGAAACTGGAGTTAGGTCGTAGGTCGTAGGTCGTGGGTCGTAGGTCATAGGTCGTCAGCGACCTAAGGTGTTGCGACTTAGTGGAGCTGTTGGCTTAACTCTGGAGTCTGCTGGGTCGTTAGGTCGCTTTGTCTTTAGCTCGTTAGGTTGTTAGGTCGCTAACTCGTTAAGTCGCTCTGTCTTCATTTAGTTGCTAGGTCGCTGCCGCTTTAATTCATTAGGTCGCTGCCGCTTCTAACTCGTTAGGTCGCTGCCGCTCTAACTCGGTAGGTCGCTGCCGCTCTAACTCGCTAGGTCGCTGCCGCTCTAACTCGTTAAGTCGTATATTCTTTTAGGTTGCTAGGTCGCGTAGCTTCTTAAGTCGTTCAGTCTCTGGTGTCTTTAAATCATTAAGTCGCTTCCCCCTTAACTCGTTAGGTCGCTGAAGTCCCCTAAGTTGCTTGAGCTGCTTTGTGCTTTAGGTCGTAAGTCGCTGGGAGCCTTGAACAGTTAAGTCACTATTCACAAAAGCGGGATAACATTTAGTATAGATTTGAACTTAATGTTATATTAAATGAATGCAGAAACTAATAGAATAAGTGGAGCAAATGAGCAAATCAAATGGTAGTTCTAGTGGCAAAGGCGGAGTAGAAGATTTTGAAAATAACCCAGTTGAAGAAGTGCAAATTATGTGAACTTTCAGATGGAGACTTTGCTATATGGTTGGAGCTTCATATTCGATATAAGTAGACTTTAACAATGAATTATGTCTTCCCTTTTGTTATTCCAAATTGATGTTAATATGGAATTGGTAACTTATGTATTGAATTTGATAACTTATGTATTGAACTTGTCTTTTAGTTAATATAGTATTTTGTTACCAAAAATTTGAATGTTGTTTCTTGATATTGATTTGGTTATAATTTGCTTGCTTGAGATAATATTGTTTTTTAATGCATATTAAACATAACTTATGCTATCAACATGCATACGCATTAATTATTGCAATGATTAGTAATGTAAGAAAATAGAAATTACCATCATCCATTCATGTTATTATTTTGTTGTCGCTCACACTTATATCTGTTGGTATTATGAATTTTGCAACTGATGTACATGTTACAAATTGGATATTACTAACTCTTATTTCTGTTGGAAAATACAATTCAGTAACAGATATAAGTGTTGTAAATAAGATATCACCAACGTTTATATCCATTGGAAAATGATGTTTTCAAACGCTTACAACTGTTGGTAGATGCTCGTTGGGAAATGATGTTACAAAATGTCTTCAAACGCTTATACAAATGAATGTCCACGCCCCTATAGCAGCACGTATAAATGTTGCTGAAATTACTGGCAATGGTTATACTCGTTGGAATGCTTTCCTGATTATGAATCAACGAAATTAAGTAATATTAAGATTGTCTTTGAAGAGGAATAATTATGCTGCTTTAATTCTTACACAAGTATGAGGGGGAATATTCAAAATGTTAATAACCAATACATTAATTCAATATATCTTAATTCAAGCATGGAAAAAATGAAAATAGTAAAGCAATGTACTGAAAGCAATAAAAGGAAATAGAGAATTTACTTTTTTTCGATGTTAAGGAATCCTACGTCTATGGGTAAATGTCTATTTCTTCTCTTTTGACTCCTAGTACAAAGAAAAAATGACAGAGAGTACAATTTTCGATTTTTGGTTCTAAAAAGAGTAAAGTAAAATTCTCCTTCCTTTTTTGTTACAGTGTCTTATTCATTTATAGTACATAGAGATTTACGTGGATTGCCAACGTCACACTTTGCTCTTTTGATTTCTGCCTTCGGATCGCGCCACGTGTCGACTATTCATCTCACTTATTGGATATACATGGATTGCTTACGTGGCCTCCAATGGGAAATTGTAATTTAAGCGATTGAATTTTGAACCTAGGAGGGAAGTTTGAAATTAAAGCGGGAAAACCCAAAGTTGAATAGACCATGACTTCCCAATTTTGTAAGGCAACCGGCTTATGGACTGCACATATGTGTAGATGAAGACGCAATGAGAAACTACCTCCTATTTCAGGAAGAACACATCATTATTAGCACTCTAGGATTTCACTTTAGTTTATTGGGAGTTGTGCCTTCCTTATGTCCAGGGTAGTAATATCATGTGGTAGTACCGCTCAACACTGCCGAAGCTATATTGCACCGTTTGATCTGAAATGTCATCAAAATGTAGTGTTAGAGTTGAGCCGTATGACTTAGTAAAGACTGAGCTGCTATTTTTGAAAGTGGTAGCCTTGCATGACTTTGTTCCAAGCCATTTTTATCAATAGAATACTGCACCGCTGCCCTTGTCTTTGAGCTGGGTGTAATGATCTTGGGGGTGAAATTGGAATCTCTTGGTTTGCTTTTGTGGAGTGAGGCTTGGCTCTTGGTCGCGAAGAAGTCTTTTCCCATCGCCTCAGCCTTTGAGTTCTTATGTTTGTGGATGATATTTTTAGGATTGCGACGCCATTGTATCACATCAAGATAGCGTCGTATCATTATAACTTTTCGATATAAAATTGTAGCGCAATCCTGTCACTTCAGCTTCAAATTAGGATGGCAGCACATCCTCATAGCTTTTTGATACAAAATTGCGATGCAAACCTGTCACTTAAGATGTTAGTATAAGATTGCGGCGCATCCCTACTTTGCTTTAAGGATGGTGCCTCAGCTTTGACCCGTGGAGACTTACTTTGGGAACCGCAATGCAACTCTTTGTATTCGGTATTTGGGAGTTATGTGATTTGAAGGTTGTACTGTAGTCCCAACCCTTGAGTGTTTGGATCACAAATCAATTTTTTATGCTTTTGTGGCTATCTTTCTCTTCTATACCTTCTAACATACAAAAATGGCCACCTCATCCTCTTTCTCATCACAAAAAAATTGATCCAAGAATGGTTCAATGGTGAAACATTCAAATTCATCAAAACCGGTTTTCTGCTCCACCAACTGTTTTGATATGAAAAAAGGTCAACTTCATGGTTGTTGTCCACAAATATATGATAAAAAACTTTGCTTTTGAGTATACTCCCTTGTCCTCACTAGCAAATGAAACAACCATATCTAGTTGATTCCAATATATATGTTCATGTTGTCACTTACAATCACAGCAGCTGGTCAGTCCAATAACATTCTTCATCCGCAGTGTGAAGAAAAATGTGGGAATTACAGCATCCCATATCCCTTTGGCATCGGACCTTACTGCTCCAGGAACTCAGATTTCGATATTGTATGCAAAAGGAATGGAGATGGAATTCAGTACCCACATTTAGCAGATAAAGACATAGCAGTGTTTGATTTCTCACTGCAGCAGCATCAACTCACTGCCCTAAAACACGTATCTTACGACTGCTATAACAGATCCGGGCTTGCAGACCGATCCTTAAACTTGGAGCCTGACCTACGAGGGAGTCCCTTTGTGATATCAGCAACCCATAACAAATTTACGTCAATTGGATGCAACACTATTGCATTCATCAGTTCGGGTTTAGATAGCAGCTCATATAATGCTGGTTGCATGGCCTTTTGCAAGACCTCTAACAAGAGCATTGGATATGATAACTGGATGGAGAGCGGGGCTTGCACGGGTACTGGTTGTTGCCAGACTTCTCTACCTAAACACCTCCAGGCTTTTTCCCCGTATTTTGCAAACAGAAGCGTTGGAGATGATACTTGGATGTGGAATCGTTGCAGTTATTCATTTGTTGTGGATCAAGATTGGTTCACTTTTAATGTATCTTACCTCCATGGAGATTTATTTATCCAAAAGTATAGGGCAGGTGTCCCAATGGTTTTGGAATGGGTAGCAGGAACCGAATCGTGTTTTACGGCACAGAGAAATAAAACATCGTATGCATGCCAAGCAAGAAATAGCCAGTGTATTGATTTGCCATCAAAGGGTTATGTCTGCAATTGTACTAAAGGTTATGAAGGTAATCCATATCTTCAAGATGGCTGTCATGGTAAGTTAGCCTTGTTTAGATTTTATGGATTTATTTTCCGAGTACAAAGACAAACCATAACTACTATAATCTTGGTTGAAATTTTTAGATTTACTCTAGCATTATCATTCTGTTCACTCTTCATCCTCCAAAACAAATACGAGATTTTCATCAAATACAAATTTATCAATCAACTTACAAAGAGAGATGATTGCATTGTTGAACATCAGATTGAAGAGTAGGAAAGGGATAATTCCAACCCCAACAATGAAGCATGAACTATTTGTTTAACACAGACATATATTAAGATATACATCTTTCAAGGTTTACGTGAAAAGATGATTAATCTGGGTCTTAATTTTTTTTTTAAACTGAAGTTAATTAAAATGCAAAATCAAAGGGTTTTATTTTATTTTATTGTAGGGGGTTTTTTTTGCTAGACTTATTGGTGGCATCATTTCCTAAGTGTAGAATAAAATATATGAGTACTCTCCTCGGCGAATTGAGGATCACTCATTTTTTCTCAAAAAAATTAAAAAATTAACAAATAAAATAAAAAAGAGTTAAAATGGGTGGAGTTTAAACATAAACTACAAATTATAAACCATGTGTCTAACAAAAAAAGGTTAAATATTTGATTTTGACACATTAATTACTGGTTGATAAAAATGCAATTACCAGACATGCTGAGTAATTATCGAATATCATATGATTTTGTACCTTTTTTATTCTGTGTGCGCCTTGATGTTCTTCACATATATGCCTGTACAGATAAATATATTCAACTTTGAGTGTCTCCTCCAGCACTATAGCCTCCTCCATTCACCAAAATGTTTAAAGATTGTTAAGTGTTAATATGGACTAAACCCATAAGCAAGAGATTAATTACTGACCCCATTAAGATCATTTGATCAATGATCTAGTATACTTCAAATAAATGAAGTATTCAGTGCACTGGTAATAATTGCTTGTAATATCCCTGCTTGGTTTTGACCATAGCAGGAACTAAACTCGGTGATTCATGGTTATATATATAATATTATATATGTTATAATCTTTTGTGTTGTGTGTGTGTGTGCACAGTTTAGTCTTCAGTACATAACATTATTTGTATGTCCAGATATTGATGAATGTAAGGGAAATTATCCTTGTAAAGGCATATGCACGAACAATGAAGGCAGTTACACTTGTATATGCAAGGAAGGTTATTCTAGCGACGATCCTAAAAGTATTAATTGCACTAAAACAATGATTCCGGGAGAAACAAATGGAGTGAATTTGACAGTAGAGTTGACTCTTGGTAAGCAATGTAGTAACAAATTTTATGCAATGTATTATCTTATTCTCTCACAGGTAAATGACGAATCCTGAAGGTAAACCTGTTTGCTATCATGCACTATATATAAACTTGCAATAATTCATTTAATTGTTTTCTTGTTTCTTAATCAATTTGGATAGTCGATAGAAAACTCATTTATTTCTTTCTTTGGATTCTGCACTAGAATTCAAGGTGATAATGCAAAATATGACTATTAGAACTTGTAAGATACTAAGATGTTAACCCGCCTTTTGGCAAGGCTGTAGGCAGGCGGATTCAACTAAGTCAATTTCACGATTATCGAGGCAGGAACATGATGGATCCGGTTTAAAAGGATGAAGTTCACATGGATGTGTCGTTCGGCATTGTGGTGAAGATATGCCGCTTGGCATTGAGGTGAGGTTATGCCGCTCGACATTGTGGTGAAGATATGCCGCTCGACATTGAGGTGAGGTTATGCCGCTCGGCATTGTGGTGAGGCTATGCCGCTCGGCATTGTCGCAAGATTGGACGTCGTTCGGCATTGGTGGGTGGCACGGCATTGGTGAGGTGGATCGGTCTTGGTGAGACGGCTCGGCATTGGTGAGGTCAGGGTCGCTCGGCATTGGATGTCGTTCGGCATTGTACCTCGTTCGGCATTGGAAGTCGCTCGGCATTGGACGTCGCTCGGCATTGTGGTTCGGTCAGAGTCACTCGGCGTTGTCGTTCGGCCTTGGTTGCCGTTCGACATGTGTAGGTCGGCATAGCAGGGGGTCGGCGTTTTAAGGAAGGAGGTTCGACACTTGGTTGCTTCGAGTTGCAGGCAAGTTTACTTCGAGCCTTGGATAGAACTGCTTCGAGTCGTGCCCGGGAGATGTGGATCAGCATTGGCGGGACGGTGGAAGTCGTTCGGTGAAGGTTGGAAGTCCATATGTGGCTCGGTCGTTGGTGGAGTGGTTCGGCATAGGCCGTTCGGCATGGCAATGTGGGTCGTTTTCGATGAGGGATGTTGGCTTGGTTATGACCTTGGTGGGCCCGGGTCACTCAGAAAGCCCAACAACTCAGGATTTGTCTATAAATACAACATGTGGAGGTTCAGAAAAAAGGATCTTTTTTCTGCTCTCTTACTTTCTATTTTCTAAGACTGGGGCTACTCTGCCACTTTGTAACTGTAATTGATTCGAATATCAATAAAAAGGAAACTTCTGGAGTGGATGTAGGTCGGAGTTAGCCGAACCACTATAAAATCTGTTGTTCATTACTGCTTTCATTTTAATTTTTACTATTCTTCACTTCATCACTCTCTACACACACTCTGTTTGTGAGCTGTGACTGGTATTTGGTGCTTTCAACTGGATTTGAGTGTCAGTGACCAATTTTGGCGCTAACACTTTGGTGCTTTCACCGAGAACGCAAGCACTCGGGAATTTTGGAGTTAGGAACTTGGATCCTAGAAAGCAATGGCTAGACCACCAACAAGGAAGCAAGCAGTGGAAAGAAGCAATCAGGAAGGAAGTCAAACGGCCTCTTTTGGAGCTGGAGAGGATCATGCATCCATCTACATAACTCGGGACGAGACGCAGGTGATGATGAATTCTATGCAGGAGCAGATGATGAAACGGCAAAAGGAGATGATGCAGGCTCTTCTTAGGCAATTTGGACAACCAGGAACTGCAGGTGCTCAAGTTCTTGGAACTGGTCCAAGGGAACTCAACCAGCGGACAGGGGGCAGCTCCCAATCAACAAACAGCTAACAATCTAGATGGACCTAGACTCGGGGGCACACCACCAGGTGATGTTGGACCAGTTCATGAAGGGATACCGGATGACGCTACGCGGCCTGACGTCGATAGGAGTACAGGAGTACGTGATGAAGAATATGTGCTAGAATTTCCTCGGGGACTTGGGGGACAGTCTGGAAACATGGATAGGGGGCAACCCTTGATTGGAAACACTGGATTGGCTGACATTATCAGGCGGACTATTCGCGGAGGTCTGACAAACAGGGATTCAAAGGGAGTTAACAAAAGTCCGTTTACCCGGAATGTCACGTCCCGAAATTTTCGACTTTCGAAAATTCAACATCGATACTCACTTTATCGACTGCTGAGCCATCGAATGCCGGAAACCCGAAAAGTTATGGTTTTAAGAAGGAAGAGAAAAGTAGAAGAAGAAGATAGAAGAAAAAGAAAGAAGAACAACAACAGAACAAGAGAACAGCAACAGAAACAGAACAATATCAGAATCTTACACATCGCAGCGGAACAATATATAATAGATAATCACTAGTCTTTTAAAACAAAGAACTATATCAGTTTATACATACATCAATCATCAGAGTCAATATACAACAATGGACAGTTATATAACTTGCCCTCATACAGAATACACAGCGGAATAAATACTATCAGATACAAATACTACGTCTCGTCGTCCAGCTTATCTCCAAAGCTCCAGAATATCCAGAATGTCCTGATAGTCTAACTCTAGACTGCCCGTGTGGAAATTGGTGGGCACCCAGAGTTTAGAAGGGAACAATAAACTCCGAGTCAGTCATGGTGACTAGTGTGAGATCGTAAAACAGTTATTCTTTAAAAATAAACAGCAGAGAATTTTAAAGTCAATTCGCAATGCTTTTGGAAAATGAAACTACCATAAGACCTCCCACCACACACACAATGCAAACGCAGAATTGGAGGAGATTTCTTCTTATGATAGTCAAAGATGCTTACTACGCAAAATCAAATCATTTTTGATATTATTATTAGTGCATAGTGTAGAAAACATTTCGAAAGTATAATATTAATCTTAGCCAGCATAGGCATTCCGCACTTATGCCTACTATAGCTACCATCCAAACAGTGGGGCGCCACCATAAGTGAATGGCAGGTTCTACAACTAATACCGTACAAGGCTCGTATTGTTTCTTTGGATTTCCAACAAATGGTCAGGCTAAGGAACTTCCTATCCACGATTGGGTACGTCCCTGGAATAGACGACCCGAGAATCTAACGTTACGGTTAGATCTCTGCCAACACAAGGCCGGGTTACCTCTGCAAAAATAGGTAACTACTGACACGCGTATGCCATCCCCCGATCGTCACCGATCTTCCCGAGGATCCCCGATTTCCAACAAACCACATAGATAATAATAATGCAGTAACCACAGAGGTTAAGTATCTGGGCTCCATACCATGATACCACCTTTATCCAGAAGGAATGACATACACTAAGGGGCGCTACTCCCTAGAACCTTGCCGCATCCTTCCTGTTTCGACCATTTCCGGGGTGTGAGGCTCGACGAAGTCTCGTCCACAAAGCTACGCTTTCTCAAAAAGCCCTGCTTCGGGTCAAACAAAATGATCAACCTATGATCACAAAGATATAAGATCAAACAAATGATCATATCACAAATGATCAAACACTGATCATTTCACAGCAACACTCAGTATGCCACGTTACCAAATTGGGATATATCGCTGATAAATTTCAACTACATAACCTCTGAGCTCGTACGTCTCAGAGAAGGGTGTTAAGCTAAGAGAATAAATTCTCCGCCACCAACAGAAATGTATTTGAAAGAAATCAGCTTTATATCTCAAATTGTAACGTCAGACACACAATCCATACAAGTCTGTTCCGGGATCGAACAGAACCGAAGGCACTTCTCACGAAGCCCTTGCATATCCGGATAATTTTCAATCACGTCAGGACTTCCCGTCACTAAGGGTGATAAAACCTCTAAACCGAAGATCAGTCGGTGTAGAGTAACTCGACGGTAATCCTTCCGTTTTCAAAAATATCCGGTCTTCAACACCGGTCTTCAAATGCGATTCATTACGACGTATCACATATTCGGAATGGGTTATACGACCCCATGGTCCTTTCCCGGTTAACCCGAATAGTGAGCGTTAATTCAAAAATAAGTGTGGCATTCAAATTCATCCAATTCACAACAAATACCTATCTAAAGGTAATTATTGATAGTCGGTTATTTAACTATCAATAAAGATGCGCAACATCATCAGATTCCAAATAATTTTCCAAATTATTTCATCTTCCAAAAATATCTTTTACTAGATATATAATTTCCACACTTCAAAAATAAATCAACGTTTATTTTTAAAACGAATTCCCATTTCTTTATAAATTCCATATTGAATTTATATTTCAAAATATCTTCTGATATACGATTTTCAAATCGATTTTCAATATTCAATTTCAATTTATCTTTTACAAAGATAAATTCTCAAAACGTTCATTTCATTGGAAAAGCATTTCCATACTTATTTAAAAATAAGTGTTTCACAAATCTATTCATTTTCAACACTTGAAAATATTTGATATACTTAAAATCAAAATTAAGTATATATCTCATTCTTTAAGGAAATCATTCTTAAATCACATTTATTTGAGTCAAAACGAATGTTGCGTAAAACATCGTTACAACGACTCGAAATCACTAGTATAGGGATTCGAAAATTAAGATAGATATATAAATCCCAATACTATATAAAACATTTCCTTTCGGAAATCATTTACTATAACAACAGTGTTATAGTCCATCATTTCCTTATTTCTCGAAAACGTCTATTTCAACAATGAATGTTGAAATCTATGATTTCGATTCACAATACATTTTAAACATCTTTAAAATGTTTAACTTCATTTTTTTAAAATATTACTTCTTCAAAAATGAATCCATTTTACTAAACAATCTATTCACTGTCCAAAATCATGAATATAATTTACTTAACCCTATTTCAATCATTTCTACACATTTTTATTTCAATAAAAATTCGCTATCCAAAATCGCGAATATATTTTCTTTGATAATCTCCTATATTTAATTTATCAAATTCAATTGATCTCGAGTTTATAAAACAACGTTTTATAAATTCTCTTCCTATCTTTATTTTATAACCACTTTGATTTATAAATCTTCTTTATAAATCAATTCGATAGATATTCCATTTAAAGGCAAAATCCAATTTCCAAGTAACCTTCTTATAATCTTTTATTCTACAATTCCATTCATTTATAACTTCATACTTTATAAATCTATAAAACTTCAATTTTTATAAATCTATAAACTTCAAATCTTCACAATTTATAATCCTATAAATTTCCTATCTTTACAACTTATAATTTTATAAGTTTCACATCTTTACAAATTTAACACTTATAAAACTCGTTTAAAATTCCAATAATTTTAATTGATAAATATCAATTTTTGTACATCTTTTATACCCATCGTTTCTTAATAATTCGAAAATCCACATTTAAGCTATTTTATAAATTACTTAACTGTTTATTTCAAAAATCATCTCTGGGTTATATTTCACCCAAAATCTTAACTTTTATAACTTTAATAATTTTAACGTTTGTAAATTTATTCGAAAATTTAATAACGTATACTAAAAAAAAATCACTTTTAAAAATCTCTTTTAAAGTAAAAATCATTATTTTAAAACTTCAAAAATTGAATCCAATGATGCAACGCATCAATTAGTCAATCACAACATCAACATCATATATCAATATATGATAACAGAATATACATCAATCCTGTAAATAAATAACTACGGGTGAGGAATCCAGTTGGATCCCTCCAACCTGTTTCCCTGCATCCAAAGACGTTAGCACAATACCAATTCCGCTCCAGTACGGAATTATCGCGGTATATGGGTTTTTATAAATCCGCTTACTAACGGCGCAATAGGGTCTCATCCGCTATACGAGGCGGGAAATCAACAATCCAATATATACATATGCCAATATGTATATATTGCTATATATAGATATATCCTATAATATCTAATAGCACATCCAATAACAATCATCATCAATCAATAACTGTAAATTCCACTTTTCAATTGAGTGAGAAAATCTCACCTTAGCTTTTTAATTTGCCGTCCAATTTCCATCTTGACTCGATTTCTTGATTTATACCTTGTATAAACAATTTTATAATGTTTCATTAATACTCGAAATAAATCGAATAACAAATTTTCATTTTTTGTAATTTTAAACTAAAAGATTCACTTTGAACTTACTAAATAGATTTTAAACTAAACTTCTTATAATAAATAAATTTTCCTCAGAAATTAAAATAGATTGAATATGTTTATTAAATTTTTATTTAAACTAATAGTTTTAAATTTAAATAAAATTTCCTTTATATTACCCTGCATATTATTTTTATAAAAATTCATTTTCTTTTCCCTGTAAACTAAAATTTCATTTTACAAATATATTTACATGTGTATCTCTTGAATCTGAAAAAGAAAATAAATTATACTTTAAACTATTCTATATAAATTTCTTACTGTAATAATTTATATTTCCTGTTTATCCATATATGAATATATCTATTGTAATAAAATTCCATTTTAACTAATTATTTTACCTTAATCTAATATCTTTAAATAAATCTGTTTAACTTAAACTTAAATTAAATTAATACCTCGCTGTATAGAAAGATCGCGACTCCGCCTGCTCGTCTATCGCCACGTTCGCATCTCCCTCGCGATGCCTCCCAGGTCGCGACGAACTCCCCAAATCGAAACCCTATTTGGTCGCCAGTCAACCCAGATTGAAGCCATGCCTAGACACTGCTGCTGCCGTCACCTCGCAAAGCCCCAAAGGCCTTCCACCGAAATCGAAAACATGGCCATCGATGAACTTCATTATCGCGAGTTGCCTCATCCACTTCGCCAGTACGCCTCCCCCACCTGAACGCGCGCGCGCCTGCTCTAATCTTCGGTCGCGAGATCGTCTACTCCAGACGAAAACGAAGCCGCCACTAATACCTTGACCCCATGCGAGCGACTTCAAGCCACAATCGCTCTCGCGATTTGAATTTAAAACGAAAAAGGATTTCGTTTGTTCGTTTTTTTTTTTCTTTGAAACGAACTGAAGTGGGAATTGGAATCCACTGTTTTGATTTTTTTGATTTGGAGCGAATGTAAGGGAAACGCGGTCGTTCTTTTTATTTGTGAGGGGCGAGTTTGATTTGAACGAGAACGATGGGAGTCTCGATTTAAACTCGAAGAATTCTTCTCAGCCATTATTGATTTTATTTTTGAACGAGATGAAACTGCTCGCGTGATAAAAGAAACAGAAGGGGAACAAGAGTACGCGGCATTGCAGAGAGTAGGTCTGCTAAGAAAACTAGGGTGGCTGACGTTGACTAATTTAAATTTTAAATTTAAATTGAATTCGGTTAAATCTCAACGCGTTTACTCACCGTGCGCTCACATATCAACTCCGATAAATACGAAAGTTGAAATCCGACAATGATTCAATATTACGGACCCAATGGGACTGGTTTCGTCGAATTCCGAGACTGCGCCTCGGACGGCTATTCTTAAATATCGATTCGAACAATTAAATTCCAAACTGAACAGAACGGTTTTCAAATTCAATTCTGAAAGTTCTATTACCTTCAGAATTATCAATACGAATTCTCTAAGTCTTCATATTATTTTTAATCAGCTTAAAACTGAAGATTCAAATTTTTATCCAGTTCAATAGATTAAATTCTATAATTTAATCACCAATCTCAAACTTAGATCGGGGATTCAAATTAAATCATCGTTCAAATATTTAAAATAAATTAAATATCCTCAATTTAATTCGTTCAAAATTCTGGGTCGTTACAAACTTCCCCCCTTAAAAGAATTTCGTCCTCGAAATTACAAGTCAGGAAAAATGGTCCTTAACTCGTCTACTATTTTTCAACATCTAATAGTTTTATCAATTTATCACAACAAATCTTCTACTAAAGATCCGTTATTATTCAACTAGCTTTCTAACTTCAATTATGAGTTTTAAACAACATTGTTTAACTTCTAAATTCAAATTCGAGTTTAAATTTAAATTTTAAACTTCCAAAATTTCTCAAAAATTTACTAACACTCGAAATTTTCGAAAAATTTCGCCAGCGTCTCCTTTGCGCGGCTAATACGGCACGACTACAAAACGTCCCTACGGACTCTCAGATTTCAAAAAGAAAAAGAAAAAGCCAAGCGGCTAGAGAGAAATCGTCAAAAACTCATATAGAAATTAAAATACGTACCTTTTTCGAGCAATTCAAATTTATCTGTGAAATCAAAATTCCAATTCCTTTATACCTGTATATCCTACTAGCCATGATATCTAGTTACATATATTCAAACTATTTCGTACATTCAATTACAAAATTTTCAATATAACTGCTTATATCATCTTTTAGTTCACTATTGAAGTTATATCCATTATCTTCAATTTTTACATTTCAAATTTTATTTGAATTCAATTTCACATTTCAATTCCTCATTCGAGTTCAATTCACAATTCCAATCAAATTTGGATTCAATTTACTTTTTCAATTCTATTTGAATTCAATTTTGACTTCTATTCTGAATATTGAATTTCACCGATTCACTTTTATTTACAACTGCTTATTTTAGATTAGTTTCAATTACTAATCCATCATCACTTTATTCAAATTTGCTTTCAACATTCAGTTTCAATTTTTATTCACTTACAATTGTGAATTCTATTCATTTGAAATTTATTTCTTCTTACTTGAATTTATTTGAAATTCCGAACTATGCTTTTATTTAGTTCACAATTCAAGTCTCAATTTATCTAATTCAACTTCCAATTTAAAACAATTTGGCAGCAATTTCCTCTTCTGGAAACCCGAAAATGAACACCAATGATGCCGCGGTCATCATCGAAGTTATTTTCCAGCGACCGAAAAGAGTTTAGAGCTTTTCATTCCTTCAAAACATTTTTCAAAACCCTTGAAATCCATTTTCAAATCCAAAAAGATTTAAACTTTCTAAATTACCAAAATTTTCAAATTCTTTTCAAAACATTTCCAAAAACTTCTCTGGAATTCCGTTTCAAATTACAATTACATTTATAATTTACATTCTTAAATTTCATTAGTATGTGAATTTATTTTAACTTTGGAGTTACAATTCCAATTTCTCATTTAATTTCAATGATAATAGTTTAATGTTATCATTTCTAGCAACCATGCAACCATATACTGTAATAATTTACAGAAAATCAATTCTTTTATATACAAAAATAGTTTGGGCAAAATTATCTCATTTACCCCATTTCAAAACAATATTGTGCCGAACTGTTCTATTCGAGCGTTTAGAAACCCCTTCGATACAGTTTTGCAAGACTGTGCCGACGAAGGTTCATATACCACTCAATAAACCAATCATCACAATATAAAACAATTTTATATTCACTAACAAATACGCACTCGTATCTATTATTACACTCAACTCATTCTAGAGTACTGCTGACTCTATCTCTAATGAGTAACACCCAACAGAGCAGGGTTATCGCTTAACCATATGCTCTGATACCACTTTGTCACGTCCCGAAATTTTCGACTTTCGAAAATTCAACATCGATACTCACTTTATCGACTGCTGAGCCATCGAATGCCGGAAACCCGAAAAGTTATGGTTTTAAGAAGGAAGAGAAAAGTAGAAGAAGAAGATAGAAGAAAAAGAAAGAAGAACAACAACAGAACAAGAGAACAGCAACAGAAACAGAACAATATCAGAATCTTACACATCGCAGCGGAACAATATATAATAGATAATCACTAGTCTTTTAAAACAAAGAACTATATCAGTTTATACATACATCAATCATCAGAGTCAATATACAACAATGGACAGTTATATAACTTGCCCTCATACAGAATACACAGCGGAATAAATACTATCAGATACAAATACTACGTCTCGTCGTCCAGCTTATCTCCAAAGCTCCAGAATATCCAGAATGTCCTGATAGTCTAACTCTAGACTGCCCGTGTGGAAATTGGTGGGCACCCAGAGTTTAGAAGGGAACAATAAACTCCGAGTCAGTCATGGTGACTGGTGTGAGATCGTAAAACAGTTATTCTTTAAAAATAAACAGCAGAGAATTTTAAAGTCAATTCGCAATGCTTTTGGAAAATGAAACTACCATAAGACCTCCCACCACACACACAATGCAAACGCAGAATTGGAGGAGATTTCTTCTTATGATAGTCAAAGATGCTTACTACGCAAAATCAAATCATTTTTGATATTATTATTAGTGCATAGTGTAGAAAACATTTCGAAAGTATAATATTAATCTTAGCCAGCATAGGCATTCCGCACTTATGCCTACTATAGCTACCATCCAAACAGTGGGGCGCCACCATAAGTGAATGGCAGGTTCTACAACTAATACCGTACAAGGCTCGTATTGTTTCTTTGGATTTCCAACAAATGGTCAGGCTAAGGAACTTCCTATCCACGATTGGGTACGTCCCTGGAATAGACGACCCGAGAATCTAACGTTACGGTTAGATCTCTGCCAACACAAGGCCGGGTTACCTCTGCAAAAATAGGTAACTACTGACACGCGTATGCCATCCCCCGATCGTCACCGATCTTCCCGAGGATCCCCGATTTCCAACAAACCACATAGATAATAATAATGCAGTAACCACAGAGGTTAAGTATCTGGGCTCCATACCATGATACCACCTTTATCCAGAAGGAATGACATACACTAAGGGGCGCTACTCCCTAGAACCTTGCCGCATCCTTCCTGTTTCGACCATTTCCGGGGTGTGAGGCTCGACGAAGTCTCGTCCACAAAGCTACGCTTTCTCAAAAAGCCCTGCTTCGGGTCAAACAAAATGATCAACCTATGATCACAAAGATATAAGATCAAACAAATGATCATATCACAAATGATCAAACACTGATCATTTCACAGCAACACTCAGTATGCCACGTTACCAAATTGGGATATATCGCTGATAAATTTCAACTACATAACCTCTGAGCTCGTACGTCTCAGAGAAGGGTGTTAAGCTAAGAGAATAAATTCTCCGCCACCAACAGAAATGTATTTGAAAGAAATCAGCTTTATATCTCAAATTGTAACGTCAGACACACAATCCATACAAGTCTGTTCCGGGATCGAACAGAACCGAAGGCACTTCTCACGAAGCCCTTGCATATCCGGATAATTTTCAATCACGTCAGGACTTCCCGTCACTAAGGGTGATAAAACCTCTAAACCGAAGATCAGTCGGTGTAGAGTAACTCGACGGTAATCCTTCCGTTTTCAAAAATATCCGGTCTTCAACACCGGTCTTCAAATGCGATTCATTACGACGTATCACATATTCGGAATGGGTTATACGACCCCATGGTCCTTTCCCGGTTAACCCGAATAGTGAGCGTTAATTCAAAAATAAGTGTGGCATTCAAATTCATCCAATTCACAACAAATACCTATCTAAAGGTAATTATTGATAGTCGGTTATTTAACTATCAATAAAGATGCGCAACATCATCAGATTCCAAATAATTTTCCAAATTATTTCATCTTCCAAAAATATCTTTTACTAGATATATAATTTCCACACTTCAAAAATAAATCAACGTTTATTTTTAAAACGAATTCCCATTTCTTTATAAATTCCATATTGAATTTATATTTCAAAATATCTTCTGATATACGATTTTCAAATCGATTTTCAATATTCAATTTCAATTTATCTTTTACAAAGATAAATTCTCAAAACGTTCATTTCATTGGAAAAGCATTTCCATACTTATTTAAAAATAAGTGTTTCACAAATCTATTCATTTTCAACACTTGAAAATATTTGATATACTTAAAATCAAAATTAAGTATATATCTCATTCTTTAAGGAAATCATTCTTAAATCACATTTATTTGAGTCAAAACGAATGTTGCGTAAAACATCGTTACAACGACTCGAAATCACTAGTATAGGGATTCGAAAATTAAGATAGATATATAAATCCCAATACTATATAAAACATTTCCTTTCGGAAATCATTTACTATAACAACAGTGTTATAGTCCATCATTTCCTTATTTCTCGAAAACGTCTATTTCAACAATGAATGTTGAAATCTATGATTTCGATTCACAATACATTTTAAACATCTTTAAAATGTTTAACTTCATTTTTTTAAAATATTACTTCTTCAAAAATGAATCCATTTTACTAAACAATCTATTCACTGTCCAAAATCATGAATATAATTTACTTAACCCTATTTCAATCATTTCTACACATTTTTATTTCAATAAAAATTCGCTATCCAAAATCGCGAATATATTTTCTTTGATAATCTCCTATATTTAATTTATCAAATTCAATTGATCTCGAGTTTATAAAACAACGTTTTATAAATTCTCTTCCTATCTTTATTTTATAACCACTTTGATTTATAAATCTTCTTTATAAATCAATTCGATAGATATTCCATTTAAAGGCAAAATCCAATTTCCAAGTAACCTTCTTATAATCTTTTATTCTACAATTCCATTCATTTATAACTTCATACTTTATAAATCTATAAAACTTCAATTTTTATAAATCTATAAACTTCAAATCTTCACAATTTATAATCCTATAAATTTCCTATCTTTACAACTTATAATTTTATAAGTTTCACATCTTTACAAATTTAACACTTATAAAACTCGTTTAAAATTCCAATAATTTTAATTGATAAATATCAATTTTTGTACATCTTTTATACCCATCGTTTCTTAATAATTCGAAAATCCACATTTAAGCTATTTTATAAATTACTTAACTGTTTATTTCAAAAATCATCTCTGGGTTATATTTCACCCAAAATCTTAACTTTTATAACTTTAATAATTTTAACGTTTGTAAATTTATTCGAAAATTTAATAACGTATACTAAAAAAAAAATCACTTTTAAAAATCTCTTTTAAAGTAAAAATCATTATTTTAAAACTTCAAAAATTGAATCCAATGATGCAACGCATCAATTAGTCAATCACAACATCAACATCATATATCAATATATGATAACAGAATATACATCAATCCTGTAAATAAATAACTACGGGTGAGGAATCCAGTTGGATCCCTCCAACCTGTTTCCCTGCATCCAAAGACGTTAGCACAATACCAATTCCGCTCCAGTACGGAATTATCGCGGTATATGGGTTTTTATAAATCCGCTTACTAACGGCGCAATAGGGTCTCATCCGCTATACGAGGCGGGAAATCAACAATCCAATATATACATATGCCAATATGTATATATTGCTATATATAGATATATCCTATAATATCTAATAGCACATCCAATAACAATCATCATCAATCAATAACTGTAAATTCCACTTTTCAATTGAGTGAGAAAATCTCACCTTAGCTTTTTAATTTGCCGTCCAATTTCCATCTTGACTCGATTTCTTGATTTATACCTTGTATAAACAATTTTATAATGTTTCATTAATACTCGAAATAAATCGAATAACAAATTTTCATTTTTTGTAATTTTAAACTAAAAGATTCACTTTGAACTTATTAAATAGATTTTAAACTAAACTTCTTATAATAAATAAATTTTCCTCAGAAATTAAAATAGATTGAATATGTTTATTAAATTTTTATTTAAACTAATAGTTTTAAATTTAAATAAAATTTCCTTTATATTACCCTGCATATTATTTTTATAAAAATTCATTTTCTTTTCCCTGTAAACTAAAATTTCATTTTACAAATATATTTACATGTGTATCTCTTGAATCTGAAAAAGAAAATAAATTATACTTTAAACTATTCTATATAAATTTCTTACTGTAATAATTTATATTTCCTGTTTATCCATATATGAATATATCTATTGTAATAAAATTCCATTTTAACTAATTATTTTACCTTAATCTAATATCTTTAAATAAATCTGTTTAACTTAAACTTAAATTAAATTAATACCTCGCTGTATAGAAAGATCGCGACTCCGCCTGCTCGTCTATCGCCACGTTCGCATCTCCCTCGCGATGCCTCCCAGGTCGCGACGAACTCCCCAAATCGAAACCCTATTTGGTCGCCAGTCAACCCAGATTGAAGCCATGCCTAGACACTGCTGCTGCCGTCACCTCGCAAAGCCCCAAAGGCCTTCCACCGAAATCGAAAACATGGCCATCGATGAACTTCATTATCGCGAGTTGCCTCATCCACTTCGCCAGTACGCCTCCCCCACCTGAACGCGCGCGCGCCTGCTCTAATCTTCGGTCGCGAGATCGTCTACTCCAGACGAAAACGAAGCCGCCACTAATACCTTGACCCCATGCGAGCGACTTCAAGCCACAATCGCTCTCGCGATTTGAATTTAAAACGAAAAAGGATTTCGTTTGTTCGTTTTTTTTTTCTTTGAAACGAACTGAAGTGGGAATTGGAATCCACTGTTTTGATTTTTTTGATTTGGAGCGAATGTAAGGGAAACGCGGTCGTTCTTTTTATTTGTGAGGGGCGAGTTTGATTTGAACGAGAACGATGGGAGTCTCGATTTAAACTCGAAGAATTCTTCTCAGCCATTATTGATTTTATTTTTGAACGAGATGAAACTGCTCGCGTGATAAAAGAAACAGAAGGGGAACAAGAGTACGCGGCATTGCAGAGAGTAGGTCTGCTAAGAAAACTAGGGTGGCTGACGTTGACTAATTTAAATTTTAAATTTAAATTGAATTCGGTTAAATCTCAACGCGTTTACTCACCGTGCGCTCACATATCAACTCCGATAAATACGAAAGTTGAAATCCGACAATGATTCAATATTACGGACCCAATGGGACTGGTTTCGTCGAATTCCGAGACTGCGCCTCGGACGGCTATTCTTAAATATCGATTCGAACAATTAAATTCCAAACTGAACAGAACGGTTTTCAAATTCAATTCTGAAAGTTCTATTACCTTCAGAATTATCAATACGAATTCTCTAAGTCTTCATATTATTTTTAATCAGCTTAAAACTGAAGATTCAAATTTTTATCCAGTTCAATAGATTAAATTCTATAATTTAATCACCAATCTCAAACTTAGATCGGGGATTCAAATTAAATCATCGTTCAAATATTTAAAATAAATTAAATATCCTCAATTTAATTCGTTCAAAATTCTGGGTCGTTACACGGAACATCAGGACAGCTAGGAATCCATCCGATTTCAAACTACCCACTCTGGAAGTATACAACGGGAAGACGGATCCCACCGACCACTTGATGAGATACACTAGGCATATGGAAGTGCTGGGGGCAACGGAGGAGGTTATGGCCCGATGTTTCCCCCTGTACTTAACTGATATTGCTGCTATGTGGTTCAGACAGCTGGAGGACGGATCCATTGGAACATGGACGGAGCTGGTAGACAAGTTCTTAAGTCAGTTTCGAGTTCACATAAAGAGGCCAAAGAACGTGATGACGCTAACGTCAGTCAAACAGGGGGCGGGTGAATCGCTCAGGACATTTTTAACTCAATTTAATGCAGCAGTTGCTTCGGTGGATCGGCCAGATCCATCAATGGTTCCGATGGCTGCGGTATCAGAAGTCAGAGATAATTCGGATTTCAAAGTATCGTTGGTACGGGACCCACCGTTGGATCTTGGGGAATTCTTTCATGAAGCTGAAAGATTTCTTCGACAAGAGGATGCATGTTTGGACATGAGGTCAAAGGAAGTAAACATGACTAAGGATGGAGGACTACCCGGCGAAAACTCGGGTGGGGGCAAGGATAAAGGGAAAAGGAAGCGCTGGGGAGAACCAAAATTCTCCCCTTACACAGGATTAAACGCAACGTTAGAGCGGATTTTCTTGGATACTCGGGATCGCCTTCCGTATCGAAGGCCGGCGAGGAGGGAGCCCTCAGAACGAGAAAGGGCGTAAGGAAGACACTGTCTTTTTCATGACCTGGACGGGCATGATACTAACAGCTGCCGGCATTTGAAGGACATAATCGAGGAGCATATAAGGAATGGTCAGTTACGACAATATGTCGGAACTCGAAATGCGGCGGTGGAACAGGAGCAGCCACCGCCTACCTTGAACGATGAGGGCATGAGGCCCAGGGATGGTGGTCGATTGGTCATCAACTAATCTTGATGGTTTGGAATAAGTAATAAACTCAGGGCAAACGGTTAAATCACTTACTCATGTATGGGGTCGGAGATAACCCTCAAGCATGCTCTGAAATGATAGCTTACGGAGACGTCCTGGTTTGCGAAATCTGTTTTTTCCTTTGACTTGGACATTTGCTTTTTCTGATTTGGTTTTGGAGTTTGGTTTGAACTCTCTGTTTTGCTCGTTTTCTGGTTTGGATTCGGGTTTGGATGTTTGTTTTTTGGTTTGGGTTTTTGATATGGATTTCTGGTTTTCTGGTTGAATTTGGATTTCGGTTTTGATTTTGGTTTGGATTTTGGCTGAAAGGTCATCGAGCATGGACTATGCTCGGTAAGGGTCCGGAGAGACTGGGATTCGGCCTAAGACTTAGGCCCCTATTGTCTTCTATGCAGGTCGTCGAGTATGGACTATGCTCGGTAAGGGTCCGGAGCAACCAGGATTCGGCTTAGGACTTAAGCCATGCATTATTTGACGTTCAGGGACACTGAACTAGGAACATCATGGAATTACTTAACATAGGTCGTCAAGTGTGGATTGCGCTTGGCAAGAACCCGGAGAGGCTACAGATTTGGATATTGGCTATGAACAGCTAAGGGTTTTGGGCATGGACCCGGAACGGTCCCGGATTTGGACATCGATCCGGAGAGATCATGGACGTGGTTATTGGTCGTTGGATATGGATGGATTGGAACTCGGTTGTCGAGTTCAGATGGATATGGATTTGACTAAGAATTTGGTTACTGGATTTGAAATTGGATATCGACTCAGAGTAGTCGTAGATTCGGATAAGGATACGGCGATGACACTTGGATAAGATGGATTGGATTATGAATCGAAAAGTATGGATGTGGATAACATACATGCTTCGGATATTGGACGTGAGACTATTCAAAACACACATTCCAATAGCCAGGCATGTTTTGGGGGGCAAAGAAAGTGTTAGCGTCAAAATTGGTCACTGACACCCAAATCCAGTTGAAAGCACCAAATACCAGTCACAGCTCACAAATAGAATGTGTGTAGAAAGTGATGAAGTGAAGAACAGTAAAAATTAAAATGAAAGCAGTAATGAACAACAGATTTTATAGTGGTTCGGCTAACTCCGGCCTACATCCACTCCAGAAGTTTCTTTTTTATTGATATTCGAATCAATTACAGTTACAAAGTGGCAGAGTAGCCTCAGCCTTAGAAAATAGAAAGTAAGAGAGCAGAAAAAAGATCTTTTTTTCTGAACCACCACATGCTGTATTTATAGACAAATCCTGAGTTGTTGGGCTTTCTGAGTGACCCGGGCCCACCAAGGTCATAACCAAGCCAACATCCCTCATCGAAAACGACCCACATTGCCGTGCCGAACGGCCTATGCCGAACCACTCCACCAACGATCGAGCCACATATGGACTTCCAACCTTCACCGAACGACTTCCACCGTCCCGCCAATGCCGATCCACATCTCCCGGGCACGACTCGAAGCAGTTCTATCCAAGGCTCGGAGTAAACTTGCCTGCAACTCGAAGCAACCAAGTGTCGAACCTCCTTCCTTAAAACGCCGACCCCCTGCTATGCCGACCTACACATGCCGAACGGCAACGCCGAGTGACTCTGACCAAACCACAATGCCGAGCGACGTCCGATGCCGAGCGACGTCCAATGCCGAGCGACTTCCAATGCCGAACGAGTTACAATGCCGAACGACGTCCAATGCCGAGCGACCATGACCTCATCAATGCCGAGCCGTCTCATCAAGACCGATCCACCTCACCAATGCCGAACCACCCACCAATGCCGAGCGAGGTACAATGCCGAACGACGTCCAATCTTGCCACAATGCTGAGCGGCATAGCCTCACCACAATGTCGAGCAGCATAACCTCACCTCAATGCCGAGCGGCATATCTTCACCACAATGCCGAGCGACACATCCAGGTGAACTTCATCCTTTTAAACCGGATCCATCATGTTCATGCCTCGATAATCGTGAAATTGACTTAGTTGAATCCGCCTGCCTACAGCCTTGCCAAAAGGCGGGTTAACATAAGAGGTATTGATATCTTAAGGTATGAGTGGTATACCTAACATTACATTCATACAAGAGGCCAGTCCAATAAACATAATGCTGTTTCTCTTGCTGTAAATATTCCTGATGAACTCTTAATAACATTAATAACACTGTTCTGGTTCCATCAATTGCAGGAATTGGCATAGGTATCATTTCGTTACTTACATCAAGCTTTTGGATATACATGGTGCGGGAGAAAAGAAAGCTTTCTCAAGAAAAAGAGAAGTTTTTCAGGCAAAATGGAGGTTTGCTGCTGTATGAAGAACTCAGAAATAGACGAGAATCACCGGCGTTCAAAATATTCAAAAAAGAAGAGGTAGAAAAGGCAACAAACAATTTTGATAAAAACTTAATCCTTGGACTCGGAGGCCAGGGAACTGTTTATCAGGGAACTCTAGACAATAATATGACAGTGGCAATAAAGAAGGCAAAAACGATAGATGAAAGCCAAAAGGAAGGGTTCATAAAAGAAATTTTAATTCTTTCTCAGATCAACCATAACAACATAGTTAAGCTTTTGGGTTGTTGCTTAGAGGTTGAAGTCCCTATGCTGGTTTATGAATTTGTCTTTAATGGAACTCTACATGACTATATTCATAACAACAGCAAACAAACAATTTCTTTGGATATACGTATACGAATTGCAGCAGAATCAGCAGAAGCACTTGCTTATTTGCATTCGTCGGCCTCACCTCCTATTCTTCATAGAGATGTAAAATCATCTAATATATTGATTAATGAGAGTTACATAGCAAAGGTATCTGACTTCGGAGCATCTATTATAGTCGCGAATGATGAAGTGCAATTGGCAACGGTCATACAAGGGACATATGGTTATCTGGATCCGGAATACGTGCAAACATATGTATTTACAGAAAAAAGTGATGTGTATAGTTTTGGAGTAGTGCTTCTTGAATTGCTTACAAGGAAGCCAGCATATCGTTTTGCAGGATCAGAAAATGAAAAAACTCTTGCATCGATATTTCTTGCATTGGTGAAACAGGGACAGATGGTCAAATTTCTGGATAACCAATTGGTCAGTGAAGGAAAAATGGAAGTAATTCATGAAATCTCGGAGCTTGCAAGACAATGTGTGAGCATGAAGGCAGAAGAACGACCCACTATGAAAGAAGTAGCAGAAGACCTTCAAAGGATAAGAAGATACTTGCAACATGCATGGGCTCAGCATAGTCAAAATGAAGCTGATAGCATGCTATCAGAAAGGTATGACAGCAGTACTGCTGTAGACGCAACCGAGTTTTATAGTATAGATAACATAAGAGCTCTAAATGTTGAGGGTGAACGCTGATTTTTTGCTAGTGACTTTTTGATTACATTGTACATGAGAGCTCTAAATGTAGAACTCTACAGGTACGACAGCAGTCTTTTAAGTTGAATTGTTGTTTAATGAAATCGAAGAAGAATTCTAATGCTAGTGATTTTTTGCGAAGTTTGAGTTTTAATTGTAATGTAATCCAATATTCTGTTGATATTATTGTATTTTTTGATTACTTTATATATGGCCAAGAACTTATACCAAAACATGCTCAAACTTCTGTAAAGTATACCATGATTATAATGATAAATAAATATCACAAAGAGAGAATACGACTGGTACTACACACATGAATCTTACATATTCGTCAAATGATCCTCTCTTGCAATGTGACATTGATTTTCCATGAAAGTTCTGTCAGCCTTAGCATTTTCCAAGTAGTTTTATATACCCACCGTATCTTTGACATTAAGAATAAGCACAAGGGTATCAGACCCCACGACCATGATTGCAACTTCACAGGTTGATATCAATGATCTGGGTTTTACAACAGGACAAGTATTACGATAAATCAAACGGTAATAGGTGCCCAGATTCACACACCACCAGAGCATTGGTCAGAGTTTACCTGTTTTCGGCCAATCACCACAAGCAGTAGCATCAGCATTCAAGGAGGAAGAGGCTTCAAACAAGGGATACCTGTACACATGCACAACAGGTGTCAGCAACCACCTGAAAAACAAACATTCAATTTTGAATGTTTTGTCTAAGTTACTTAGTAATCCATTTCGAGATTCGTTAACTAATTTACATCTGGCAGTTCATGTATAAACATAGTCATAAAACCGTCAAATGGGTCGGGTCGGGTCATAATGGGTTGGGTCAAAATTGACCCGACCCATTTTGTGACCCAACCCATTTAATATATTTGTTAAAAAAAGAAATATGACCCAACTCATTTCATATCAGGATCGACCCGTTTAACCCACTTAAGAAAACATCAAATTTCTATCAAAAATATAGTTGTACTTACAACAGTGCAGAATACATAGTAAAAACTGAATTAAATAACTTCATTATAACAGTGATATTGCACAAATATATCACAAAATACCATACATAGAACTGAAAGTGCAGAAAGTGCAGAAATATAACAACGAAACTGTTTAAATTGCAGACTAATAACATCTGAAAGATCAAGTAGGAAACAAGTACAGATGAGACAGAACTTCAACAAAACTAACAAATCATACATCTGCAACAGACATTAACATGGAGAATCAGTTGCAAATCCAACTGGAATGTTACTTTAGATCTGGCTCTAAAAATAGACAACTGGAATGTTAACTGTGCAACTCAAATTTTCAGTCCTCCCGCAGAAAATTTAACACATATAGAGATACATAAGGAAGGCACGGAGAAGAGCATTCAAAAAGGCAAAAGCAGAGCACTCAAATTTTCAAGTTTAATTTGGACAAAGTACTCTTTGTTTACAACTTGTTAGATAAGTCCATACAGTAATATTTGACTGTTTTCTATGTTTTTGTTTCTTGGATGAACTTTTATGGCTGAATGCTACTAGCTGGACTTGTCTGTTGAATTATTAGCTAGTTTATGAGCCTGTGTTTTAAAGAAAAATAAAAGCTGCATTTGTTTCCATTTATCGAACACCAGTAAAAACCAAAATAGGGAAACAAAATACAGTCTTAACTGTTAAATTCTAAGATATGATCACTCAAACAACTGAATAAAACAAGCATTTTAGCCACCTACTGATAGATAATATAATTTAAAAAGATTCTAACACTTCCTTGAGCACTAAAATATACATGAAAATTAGTTGAAAAAACTACTACTAAGATACATGAAAATAAGTTGATAAAACAAGTAGTCATTCAAATATTTTCAAGTTTAAAAGGGCATCTGCTACTGCATGGCATGTTCAGAGTAAAAAGCCATACATATGGTATAACTAACCACATGCTTCAATCATACTTCCAATCCAACTTTGCCTTAATTAATAACAGTATCTCCCTAGTGAATCAGCAACAGACTACTTACTGATCACGTTTCATATATTTAATTATTATTTTTAAAAATATCACTCTACTAGTTCATCACAAATATCATTAAACCAATTCATGTTCATTTTCCCCCACTATCGAGAATTATGTAGTTACAACCTTAATATTACTATTACATATTCTTAATCTATTCAACATCTCCTTACAAATTACATAACAAACTAACATAAATCTTTTGAAATGTATGACTAACACGAACAGAAACTCAAAATATATACACCATCTTTATTACTTGAAAATAGAATCCAACTTCAGCAGCTCCAACATTTTAGATTGGAAGTATTGTTGAAGAAATCTAGGTCAGGTGTGATTTTTTTGAAATAATGCAGTGGATTCTATGGCATACCTGAACATGAATACGATGAGCTAACTTCCACTTAAGGCTAGCAGTTTGATCTAAGACATGCAATCCTAATAATGACCCATAGTATAAGAAAATCCTACTAGGAAGAGGGAAGAGTAAGAAAAAATTAGCTTAAAAAATTGTTGGAGCCCAAGTCTGGTTAACTACATTTATTTTTTAAATATAAATGCATTTTCAGGTAAATTCCTGATCAATGATGGCCGTAAACTGAGCTACAAGTTTCTACTTCTTCATTTCAACAAACAACTTGCCTGCCATAAACCCAAGTAACTTTCAAATATTGCTGCAATGCTTTGAAATGGTTCCAAATGATTTATCATCAGACAACTCAGTAGCATCTCCATAATATAACAACAAACCGGCTAAGGGATTTACCAGTTTACGTAAAGGCTTAATTTGTCGAATTCAGAAACATTCGATAATATCAAACTGATTTAAAAATATATCAGTCTTAATTGGTCAAATTACATTGATCGAGAGTAGTAGATTTACAAAATAAAAATTCGCACCTTTTTCTTTTGTTTCAAGGTTCAGCTACTTCAATAATTCTCGACTTGGAACGACGTTATGTACATCGATGTAATCTTCTTCAAGATGATATATAATTGTATAATTGTGGAATGATCATGATGTTCTATGGCCCTTGTCATGGTGATATAGGGTGCCAATTATGGTATCTGGTCACTGTGGTAGGAGATATGGGAAGTGGTGTGTCTGCTTCTTGAATGGAAGAGAGGTTGTAGGGATAAGAGGTAAGGGTAGAGAGGTGTAAAGAGAAAGATGTAGACAGAGAGTAGTGAGGAAATGAGATTCAGGGGGTTAAGAGAGAAGGATTGGATAGGTGTGTGTTATGGTCATGATGCTCTGCAGGCCTTGACATGGTGATGTAGGAGGAAATGGATGGTTGGTGATCAATATGGATGAGGAACTGTGAAGTATGGTGGCTGTTCTTAACTAAAAGAAAGGCTGCAGGGAAGAGAATTAGAGAAAGTAGAGGATGAACATAATTTGCAGGCAGGGATCAAAGAAGTAATGGGGTCAAGAGAATGGAGAAGAGGGTTAGAGGGAAGAAGATGGTCGGCGAGGAAAAGAAAGAGCGGTTGAGAGAGAACAGAAAATTGTAAACACAGAAATGCAAAAAGAATGAATAATAATTTTCTTTATTCATCTTTCATGTACATGGCTGCCTATATATATATAGTTACTTACAACGACTAACCACGTCACATCCGGCTAATACAAAAATAAAAAGTGAAAATTAGCCACAAGGGTCTCTTTAGCAAGTGGAATTAGTTTCTAGAACACACAACTGAAATAATTGCTTTTAAAGACAAAACGTAAAATAATTAGTTTTTATGGTCTAAAAACCTATGAAATTATGTCCTTGAAAGTTATTGGACTGCTGACTTTGTCCTTGAAAGTAATTATTCTTCTGACTTTGGCCTTGAAAGAATTTCTTTGAATGTGTGTCCTAGAAACTAATTGGACTGCAAAGTTTGTCATTCTTGTGAAATGCCCTAAAATAAAACTTAATCTAGTTCAGTTATGCAAGAACCCAGAGTATCAATGTGTGCATGCACAGACATGCACACCCATGCATACATGAACTCATAAGCAAAACTACCATCCCAAGCTCAATCCTCACCTTCTATCAACTCTGACCTACAACTGCCACCAGCAAGCACTGCCTTGGGCGATCTGAGGCAGGAACTCTGGCGAACTTCACCAGAAAATGAGCTCAACCGTTCTCTGCTTCCTCAAAAACCATATTCAACATATTGATATTGTTACATTTCCCTTCTCCTTCAAGAATAGACCTTGTCTCAAAATCTAGAGTAGAGAATCTTCTAATTGTAGGCCAATAATCCTTCCATGTAGCTTCATCTTCATCTTTGCCCTTCCATTTAACTAAAATCTGTATCACGGCTTTTCCATCTCTGGGCACCATCCTTCTATCCAAGATCTTCTCTGGCTGCTCCACCACTTCAACTTCATAGCTAGGAATATCATCCTGTATTGCAACATTATCTCTTACTTTCTTTTTCAACCGAGATACATGAAAAACATGATGTATTTTAACATGGTCTGGTAAGTGCAGTTTGTATGCAACTATCACAATCCTTGCTTCCACCTGATAGGAATCATAATATTTAGGAGATAATTTATGTGTTCCTTGGTTTTTTGCAGTAATTTCCTATAGGGCTGTAGCTTCAAAAACACCAATCTTCCACCTAAAACTCCATGTTCGACCTCTTCAAATCAGCATATCTTTTCATTCTCTCCTGAGCTAGTTTCAAACTATCTTTCAAGAATTCTAGTGTTACATCCCTACTGAATAACAACTCCTCAACTTCTTCAACCTTGGCCGTATTTGGCACATAGGAAAGCAGATTGGGAGGGGGGGTTTATGCCATAAACTGCCTTGTATGGAGTGGTATTGGTTGATGTTTTTCATGATGTATTATACCAATATTCTGCCAGAGACAACCAATCAACCCATTCATGTGGCCTATGGTTTACAAAACATCTCAAATACCCCTCAAAAATTTTGTTAACCACCTCAGATTGCCCATCACTCTGGGGTGATACGCTGAACTTAATTTTAAGTGGCTACCTTGTAATTAGAACAGTTCTCTCCAGAAGCTACTTGTGAATAGTGTATCCCTGTCACTAACTATCGACCTAGGCATACCATGTAGCTTGAATACCCCATTAAGAAACACCATTGCTATATCTTTAGCTGTATAAGGGTGACTAAGGGGAAAGAAATGTGCATACTTGCTAAGCCTATCCACTACTACAAATATCATAGTATACTTGTGTCTCCTGGGTAAACAAGTTATAAAATCCATGGATATGTCTTCCCATATCTTGTTAGGAATAAGTAAGGGGCTCAATAAACCTGGCATTAACACATTGTCACTTTTATTCCTTTGACATACATCACATGACTTAACAAAATACTCCACGGTTCTCTTCATGTGCTTCCAATAAAATACTTGCTTCATTTTTTTTATGGTTCCTTTAATTCCAACATGCCCTCCCAGTGGGGTGGAATGATGCTCTTTAATGATAGATTGCAATAGAGTGCCCAAATGACGATCAATAAGTATTTTCCCTTTGTAGAATACTAAACTGTCTACTAACTTGTATTTTTTCTCGGCTAACTCCTTGTTAAGGATTTTTTTAACTTGTTGTTGGTAGAATTCAGAAGCTAATAGAGTGTCTTTTAATTCTTGTATCCAAGGAGTTTGAACCACAGATATTGTCCAAGCTTGTATTTTCTCATTGGAACTCCGGTCGTCTTGATAATGCATCTGCTATAGTGTTCTCCTTTCCACTCTTATATTCCACCAAATAATCAAAATCATGTAACTTAGCCAACCATTTATTTTGTATACCAGTGTGTAACTTCTGTGATAAGAGGTACTTGAGACTTTGATGGTTAGTTTTGATCACAAACTGTCTCCCTAACAAACACTGAGACCATTTTCTGGTAGCAACAATAATAGCCATTAATTCTTTTTCATATGTAGAAAGAGCTAAATTTCTTCCATGCAGTGCTTTACTGAGATATGCAATTGGTTTTCCATTTTATAATAAGACTGCACTTATCCCTTGACCATTAGCATCATATTCAAGTATGAAGGGTTGAGAGAAATCTGGCATTGCTAGCACTGGGGTTGGATTAAGCACTGTTTGAGTTGTTCAAAAGATTGCTTTGCCTCTTCAGTCCAAACAAAAGAATTCTTTTTTAACATTTCAGTGAGAGGTTTGGCAATGAGTCCATAGCTCCTTATAAACTTCCTATAATAACCAGATAAACCCAAAAATCCTCTTAATGACTTTCAGTGAGAAGTAAGGGTCATTCTTTGATTGCCTGGACTTTGCTAGGATCTACTGCAATTCCCTGAGCAGAAATAATGTGGCTGAGGTACTCAATAATCTCCTTGGCAAAAATGCATTTGGTAAGTTTGATAACCAGTTGATTTTGTTGCAATGCCTGAAAAGTAACCCTAAGATGCTCTATATGCTTAGACCATATCTAGCTGTAAATGAGTATATCATCAAAGAATACTAATATAAACTGCCTCAAATATGGTCTAAAAATATTATTCATGAGGGATTGAAAGGTTGATGGAGCATTAACTAGCCCAAAAGGCATAACAATGAACTCGTAGTGTCCATCATGGGTCTTAAATGATGTTTTATGAATGTCTGGTTCGTACATTCTAATTTGATAATATTTTGATTTTAGATCTAATTTAGAAGAAAAAAAATTAGATCCATGTAACTCATCAAAAAGATCATCAATTAATGGAATATGGTACTTATCTTTAATGGTTAAAGAATTCAAGCTTCGATAATCTATGCAAAACCTCCATGTACCATCTCTTTTTCTGACCATCACTATAGGAGAGGAATAAGGACTGGTGCTATGTCTGATGATTCTAGAATCCAATAGCTCTTTGATTATTTTTTCCAGTTCATTTTTTATGTGATGGGAATATCTGTATGGCTTCAAGCAGACCGATTTAGCTTCAGGTATCAGGCGCATTTTATGGTCTTGCATTCTTTTAGGTGGTAACGATTTTTTTGTGGTAGTGATCTCTAGAAATTGCTGAAGGAGTTCATTGATTTCAGAGGGAATGTAAGAAGTTATTTCTTGCTTGTCTAAAAGTTGTATCTTCACTTGAGCATATAACATCATTGTAAGTTGCCCCTGGATATTCTCCTTATCCATTTTTTTAGTCAGCTACTTTGACGTCTTCTTGCTTAATGCCTTGCCATATATGAGTCTTCTTATCATACTCAAATTTAACTTGTAACTTTTCAAGGTAAGAGTGACCTCTCCTAATTTTTTCATCCATTGAGCACCTAAGACTATTTGGCAACCTTTAAGAGGTAAAATTAGTAGATCAACTAGCATGCTACAACCTTGACATTTCAAGATGACATCCTTGCATATCCTAGAACCTTGAAGTTTATCTCCATTAGCCACTAGGCCCACTACTACTTCATAAGTTTTGGGGTCATTCACTTTGAGTTTCAGCTTTTGTGCTAGTTGCTTATCAATGAAACTGTGTGTTGAGCCTGAATCAATCAAAATTTGCACTGGCTTCCCTTTTATAATGCCTTGAACCTTGATAGTAGATAGTGCAGGGATGCCACATTTAGCTTGTAGTGTTATTGCAAGGGCTCTTCTTTTGTTTCTTGCTTGCATTCTTCACTGTCATCTTCCAGAGGAAGGTCTTCATTTTCACACTCTGCAAGATCCATAATTTCTTCAATGACATAAACTTGAGGAGCCTTACACTTATGATCTTTGTGCCATCTTTCCTTACAACCATAACGTAAATTCTGCATTCTCATTTCAATCAACTGGTTAAGTGTTAAGCCCTTACTTTTAGCTAAATTCTCGAGATTAGTGGTGCGCCATTCCTTTGGTTTTGGATTAGTATTTGGAAAGTTTGGGTTTCATAAATATGGAACAATCTGGTTGGAGTTATTTTTGGATGAAGGAAAAGTACGGGTTGTCTTATTTCCTCTCTTGGCTTGATTACATACACTTTCATACATCTTTGCTACCGCCTTTCTAAAATCTGCGGGCCTAGAAGTTAAGACATCATATCTGATTTCTTCTTTAAGGCCTCCAATAAATCTATCTAGTAAAAATTTGGGTGGTAAAGTTTCTATGGTGGCTTGTAGCTCTTCAAATTTGGAAAGGTAAGAAGGGATTGTAGTTTGTTGTTTGAGTTTGGCTAAAGTTTCATAGGGCTTCTCCATGTCTTCTGGGTTAAACCTGATCATTATTTCTTCTTTAAAGGTTTGCCATGATTCATTGTTTGGTACATTGAGGGTATACCAGTTGAACCACTTCAAAGCATCCTTCTTAAGTTAGAAAGAGGCCCACTTCCATCCAATATTGCTCCTCAGTCAGATGAAGTTTAAAAAATTGTTCTACTTGAATTACTCATTCATGTACCATATCATCTCTTTGAAAACTGGGAAGTCAAGTTTGAGGGATGGAAAAGGTGAGTGCTTGTTCGGTTGAGGATGTTCTTGATTTTGGAAAAGAGAGTTTATGGTTGTGTTATTCACATGGTTATTTCTTGGATTGGTTATGGGGTTTCTTGAATTATGAGGAGGCAATAATGGGGGTGGTTGCTGATGAGGCAATATGAGGATTTGGGGCCAGTACACCATGAATGTTTGTTGCTGTGTCGGTTGGGGAGATGGTGGTCGTAGTTTGAATCTTTATTTTTTGCATATCTTGTGAAAGAGCAGTTAACATATTATGCATGCCTTCAAATCTGGTGCTAAGTTCTTGTGTAGCATGCTTTAAATTCCTCAAAGAACAAGAATTTCTACGGTTAATCTCTTCTTGTCTCTTCCATGCCTCTTCTTGATCTAGATTTATTGTATTATTGCTTGAGTTATCGAAGGAGGTGATCTGGGGGTCTGAGTCATGCCCAGATGGATGCTCTGATACCATTTTGTTATGGTCATGATGCTCTACAGGCCTTGACATGGTGATGTAGGAGGAAATGGATGGTTGGTGATCAATATGATGAGGAACTGTGAAGTATGGTGGCTGTTCTTAACTAAAAGGAAGGCTACAGGGAAGGGAATTGGGGAAAGTAGAGGATGAACATAATTTGTAGGCAAAGATCAGAGAAATAATGGGGTCAAGAGAATAGAGAAGAGGGTTAGAGGGAAGAAGATGATCAGTGAAGAAAAGAAAGAGTGGTTGAGAGATAACAGAAAATTGTATATACAGAAATGTAAAAAGAATGAATAATAAATTTATTTATTGCATTACATCTTTCATGTACATGGCTGCATATATATATATATATATATATATATATATATATATATATATATATATATTGTTCCTTACAACAGCTATATTAGCCACATCACATCCGGCTAATACAAAAATAAAACTTAATCTAGTTCAGTTATGTAAGAACCCAGAGTATCAATATGTGCATGCATAGACATGCACACATATGCACACATGAACTCAAAAGCAAAATTACCATCCCAAGCTCAATCCTCAACTTCTATCGACTCTGACCTACAACTGACACCAGCAGCCACTGCCTTAGGTGATATGAGGCCGGAACTCTAGCAAACTTCACCAGAAAATGAGCTCAACCGTTCTCTGCTTCTGAAACCATATTCATTATATTGATATTGTTACAGTGTGAGATGATCAGAGAGGTAGAAAGTAGGAAAAGATGATTGTAAACCAAGAACATGAATGTAAAAGGTGATAAATGAAAACTAATTTATTATTTCTCTTATATTCATTTACATCACATAATTTGACATGTATATAAGTGAAACCATAATGGCTAAATTAGCCAACTCATACTCTACATAACCCAGCTAATCCTAATCCATATATACAAAACAATGTTAGCTCTTATTTATGCAAACAATAGATGTATCACTGTGTACATGCACAAACATGCGCACACATGCATACAATGATATGTCATTCTAGCTCCATCGTCAAGCTTGTACTCAGGCTATATCTGACTCTGCCATACTCCTGCCACCTACTGGCACCTTCTCTGATGAACTGAGAGCTGAGCACTAGTGATCTTGATCAACAACTACATTTACTTGAATTCTAGCACCTAAAACTAAGGTAATCATGTTAGAGTTGTTACATCTTCCTTCCACTTTAAGAATAGACATTGTCTCAAAGTCTAGGGTAGAGAATCTTCGGATTGTTGGCCAATAGTCCTCCCATGTTGCATCTTCTTCAAATTTACCCTTCCACTTCACCAATATTTGAATCACCACATCATTATTTCTTGGCACCATTCTCCTATCTAGAATTTTTTTCTGGTTGAGCTACCACTTCTTCCTCGAAACTGGGAGCATCTTCTTGAATGATCAATCCATTTCTTACACTTTTTTTGAGTTGAGACATATGAAACACTGGGTGAACTTTAACATGAGTAGGCATCTTCAATCTATAGACCACTGAATCAATTTTTCATCCACTTGATAAGGTCCAAAATACTTTTGTGATAATTTGTGAGTCATATGATCTCTGGCAGTGATCTGCCTATAGGGTTGAAGTCTTAAAAATACCCAATCATCAACCTGAAATTCTCTTTCAGTCTTTTTTAAATCAGCATACCTTCTCATTCTATCTTGAGCCAATCTTAAACTGTCTTTTAGAAACTCTAAGGCGATGTCTCTACTAAATAACATTTCTTCAACTTGCTCTACCTTAGCTGTATTGGAAACATAAGAAAGTAAGTTGGGGGGATCTATTCCATATACTGCTTTGAATGGAGTAGTATTTGTTGATGTCTTCCAGGTGGTGTGGTACTAGTATTCAGCCAGACATAACCGTTCAACCCATTCATGTCGCCTATGACACACAAAGCATCTTAGGTAACCTTTAAGAATTTTATTAACAACCTCAATTTTCCCATCACTTTAGGGATGATAAGCTGAGCTCATTTTCAAGATAAACCCTTGTAATCTAAACAACTCCCGCCAAAAATTGCATCCCTATCATTAACAATTGATCTAGGCATCCCATGTAGCTTAAAGATTCCATGAAAAAATACTTTAGCCACATCTTTTGCTGTATAAGGATGACTAAGAGGAAGAAAGTGAGCATAATGACTTAATCTATCAAACATAAATAACTGTATGCTTATGACTTTTGGGTAGACATGTTATAAAATCCATATATATGTCTACCCAAAAAATTTCAAGAATTGGTAGTGGGTTCAATAACCCAGGCAACAACACATTCTCTCCCCTACTTCTCTGGCAAATATCACATGACTTCACCAAATATTCCACACTCTTTTTCATATGTTTTCAGTAGAAGACCTATCTCGGTTTTTTTATTGTACCTTTAATTTCAGTGTAGTCCCTTAGTGGTGTTGAATGATGCTCTCCAATATGTGTTTGCAACAGTGTTCCTAGGTAATGGTCTATTAATATTTTTCCTTTATTAAATATAAAGCTATCCACCAGTTTGTACTTGCATTCATCCATTTCCTTATTCTTTATTTTTGTCACTTGTTGTTGGTACCATTCAGAGGCTAGTAGTGTATTTTTCCATTTTTATAGCCATGGAGTTTAATTAAACTATCAATAATGAATGGACTTGTGCTTCTTTTGTCGGGTCTTTCTTCCTGGAAAAAAAGTCGGCCACAATAATTTCTTTCCCATATTTTTACTCTACCATGTAGTCAAAGCCATGCAACTTTTCCAACCATTTATTTTGTATACCGTATACAATTTCTGAGATAATAAATATTTAAGGCTTTAATGATTAGTATTGATAATAAATTGCCTACCCATTAGGTCTTGAGACCACCTTTTGTAGCTATGATAATAGCCATCAATTCTTTCTCATAAGTAGAGAGAGCTAAATTTTTTCCATGCGGTACTTTATCGAGATACACAATAGGCTTCCCATGTTGTAGTAATACTTCACCTATGCCTTGACCACTGGCATCACACTCAAGTACTAAAGGTTGAGAGAAATCTAGCATGATTAGTATTAGGGGATTAACCAAACACTGCTTTAACTGATTAAATGCTAGCCTTGATCCTTCAGTCTACACAAATGAACTTTTCTTTAGCATATCTATTAGAGGTTTTGCAATAAGACCATGGCTCCTAATGAATTTTCTGTAATAGCCTGTTAATCCTAAAAATCACCTCAATGGCTTCAGACTTTTTGGTAATGGCCATTCCATAATTTCTTGGATTTTATTGGGATCTACTACTACTCCCTGGACTAAGATTATATGTCCTAAATATTCAATGTTCTCTTTGGCAAAGTACTGTAAGGGCCTGAAACTCGGCCTTCAAAAATCGGCACCCGTACTTCACTTGTACTCAAATGCCGTAGATTCAAACGCCGAATCTGGCTCCCCGAAGCTTATAACACCATTAAGTATATTAACACAGCGGAAGAAAGAAACGGATAATATCATATACAACTCAAATGAATACAATATCCAGAATGATATACAACAATATCAGAGATAAATAATGATACAGCGGAAAACAGAAGTGATAACTCCAAATGATCCGACAAAGAGAATGAGACCAATAACTCCAACATCAGCTCGAACCCCCATCACGTTGCACCAAGATAAGCAACGTCGGTCGTGACCTCCAAAAACTGAACTAGCTCCAACTAGTCTACTAAACCTAACTATCTGAAAAACCCCAACTCTAGACTGCCCGTGTGGAAAATTATGGGCACCCAGACTTTAGGAAAGGAACAATAAACTCCGGGTCAGTCATGGGACTGGTGTGAGTAAACAAAAACAGTTTATCTTTAAACAAACAACAAAATAATTTTAAACATTGAAATCCGCAATGCTTTTGAAAAATGAAACTACCATAAGACCTCCCGCCACACACACAATGAAAATGCAGAATTGGAGGAGATTTCTTCTTATGATAGTCAAACATGCTTACTACGCAACACAAAACTCTTTCGATATCATTACTAGTGCATAGTGTACAAAATCATTTCGAAAATACAATATTAATCTTAGCCAGCATACACCCATTATTGTATGCCTACTATAGCTACTATATTCAATCGCAGGTTACCGCCACATTCCATAGCAGGTTATACAACTAAAATCGTACTGGGTTCGTATTGTTTCTTTGGATTTTCCAACAAATGGTCAGGCTAAGGAACTTCCTATGCCACATGGGAACGCCTCTGGAGGGACGCCACGAGAACTAACTAGCTCTCTGCCAACACAAGGTCGGGTCACCTCTTACACTTGGTAACTACTACACGAATATGCCACCCCCCGGTCCTTTGGGATCTTTATCCGAGGGCCCTCGATCACACAGCAACAATCACACAGTAAATGAGATTGGAGCAACCACATAGGTAAATATCAGGGCTCCATACCATAATATCACCTTTTTCCAGAAGGAAATGACATACCCTAAAGGGAGCGACCCTCATAACCTTGCCGCATCTTTCCTGTTTCGACCATTTCCGGTTTGTGAGGCTCGATGAGGTCTCGTCCACAAAGCTACGCTTTTTCACAAAGCCGTGCTTTGATCACAAATGATCAGCAAATGACCATCAACACACAGCAACACTCAACATGCCACACTAACAAATTGGGAGTATATCACTGATAACCTTCAACTACATAACCTCTGAGCTCGTATGTCTCAGAGAAGGGTGTTAAGCTAAGAGAATAAATCTCCGCCACCAAACAGAAATGTATTTGAAAGAAATCAGCTTTATATCTCAAAGTGTAGTGTCAGACATACAACCATACAAGTCTGTTTCGGGTTCGAACAGAACCGAAGGCACTTCCAAAGAAGCCCTTGCAAATCCGGATAATTTCTAATCATGTCCAGACTTCCCATCACAAAGGTTGATCAAATCTCTATATCGGGGACCAGTCGATGCAGAGACATTCGACGAGTTGTCCTTTCGTTTTCGAAAATATCCGGTCTTCACCACCGGTCTTCAAATGCTATCCATAACGTCGTATCATTATTCGGAATGGGTTATATGACACAAAGTCCTCTCCCGGCTAAACCGAATAATGAACGCAATATTTAAAACATATGGATATTGGGATTTCAATTAAGTCACAACTTATTATCCAAAACTTTTCTTTCAAATGGTTTTAACACATTACCATTTTAATCTTTTACACAAAAAGATTCAATTCACAAAGTTCACCCAGTTTCACAAAGATTTATTCATAGATTTTCCAAAGCAATTTCCATTTCAATTTGGATTTAACTCGTCCAATCTTTAAATCAAAGATTTAATTGATAGCTTTCAAAACAATTCCATTTCGATCTTTTATACAAAAGGTACACCTTTCCAATTTCAAAACAAAGTTCAACAAACTTTCACAAGGGTTTATTCATAATTCGGAAAACTATTTTCATTTCAAACTTGGAATTCTTTTGACACAAATTGGAAATTCATTCCTTATATGAAAGCTTCTATTATTTGAAAACAAATAGTTTTCATTTCGGAAACTCTGATTCATTTATACGAGTTAAAGTCCTTGAGTTAAATTCAAATTCTCAAAACCATACATTTAAAATGGTTTAAATTCATATAAACACATTTATAACCATTTTAACCATAATTTCCAGTCATGGAATTCAATTCCAAATTTTGAATTCAAATTCAAATTAAATTATTTAAATTGAAAACTTTACCAAGTTATTCAAAATAACTTTGATCTTAAAAACTCCTTTTCAAAAGCTTTAACATTTAACCCAAATCCATTTCCAAAATTAATTGAAATTAAAATTTCAATTTCAAAATATTACATTTAAATCATCTGTGACTTAATCGATTTCCTCGTGAAATCCATATTTGTGTGTGTAAAAGTGTGGTCCAGGGGTTTCACACAGTAGTGCAACATCAATAAATCATCACAGATCAAAATACAAAAATATAGTTGATAAGTGGTATAAACTATAACGCTTATCTTTCATTCACAGATCACAGATCACAGATATATATAAATTTCAGATAATAAACTACAGTCATCACAGCTTGAATTAAACAATTTGTATCACACAGCATCACATAGTAGGGATATCAAACAATTCACAACATTCAATGGAATACAGTCATCTAGAAGTGAGGTTAATTAATTGAAATCAGATTAATCACTAACCCAGGTTAATTACAATTATTTTAATTAATTGACCTATAATAGTTAATTAACTTTAAATTAATTAACCTAAATTAATAAATGAATAAATCATTAAATAATTAATCTTTAATTATTTATTCTAATCAATTCTTAATTTCTTTTCTTAAGAATTTAAACTAAGATGAATCATTATTAATTTCAAATTAATAAATCTTAATTACCAATTAATTAATCTCTAATTATTTAATTAAGTTTTTAACTGTAACTTAATTAATCGTTAATTACTTCATTAATTAATTCTTAATCATTAATTTAAAATGAAATCTTACCTAATTAATGATTCTTAATTACAAATTAATTATTCCTTAAATAATTAGTCTTAAACTATAATTAATTTATTTAAAACTCTTAATTACTTAATTAATCATCCATATCATTAATTAATTAATTAATTATCCATTTTTTTAATTATCTTAATAATTTAATGAATCGCAAATCATTAAATTCTAATTAACTTTAAGATAAACATTATTCTCATGAATGATTAAATTATCATTATCAAAAGCATTTTAAAAACAATTTACCTTTAAACTTACTTTTGAATTCCATTTTAAATTCAAATTATTCAAAGTACACTTTTAATTGCTTAAACACTTTTTATTAAAACAATTGAATTTAAAACTTTATTTATTCCCAAACTAAGTTCCAATCCAAACTTGAATTTATATTTACATTTTGATTTAAAACTCATTTTAAACCTTGATTTATAAATTTAAATTTAGTTTTAAATTCCAAAACAGAAACAGGTTTGAAAACCTGAAACAATATTTGACCCGAGCCCCTATATTCCATGCTTCGAGTACACTACTCAAATTACTCGAGTTTCACGAACATTATCTTCCTTCGAGTCCAACACGAGACTATCCCCTAAACCAACCCGAGGCAAAAGCTTCTTTCCCAAACTTGATACACACACACACACGCGTTCACGTGTACAACCAACCGAAGCAACTCGTACCACCTACGCCACCTCCAGCACGTCGCCGACGACTCATCCACATGCTACGACCACCCAGGTTGACGAACTCGACCAGAATTTGAAATCGAACAATCGAACAACCCATAGACCAAAAACTGGTCAACACAAATGCCTCGTTTCGCCACCCGAGATCGCCAGAGGTCACGCGAACTCGTTCAGAACCTCGCCGTGACACCACGCGTTGATCCCCCCACATGCGATCGCTTCCAGCTTGCCTACGTCGACGCATTTTCCTAAATTCTAACATCAACCAAAGTAGGTCCTTAAACCCTAAATCAACGCTGCCTGATCGCCACAGTGAACTAGAATTTCAACCACCATTTTTCCATTAATTCATGGCCTACAATCCTTCTCTGGCCACAACCCCAAGGCACCTAGCCTCCGCGATCACCAGTATTCGACCAAAACTCCATTTCCGTTCAACCTTAAACTTCTCGCAAAATACTATCTTAAAAATTCTGATTTTAGTTTTAAAAATCCTAGTTTTTAAAATCAAATTAGGTGGTGTAAGCGAAATTTGAAATCATGATACTTGAATTTGACAAGATTTAGAGCTTCCACTGTATAATTTCTTCCAGTTTAAACTATTTCCAAATTTTACTTAAAAATATTTTTAAACTTTTGATTTTGTTCATTTAAACCTATTTTGTTCAGATATCATGAGCTATAAGAAGCTAGAGGGAGAGAATTTGAAAATTTGAACAGGGTTTTAAACCCTATGATGAATGAACAGAGATATATACCTGTATGCACACAAAATATACAGGCATGCAAGCATTCTCACAGCACATTTTCAAGCAATACTCATATGTAAACCAGATATAACAGATTTTCAAGCATTAATAAGGTAGTTTGCTCACCTGAGTTTGAAAGCCAGAGTAGATTGTAAATTTGAAAAACTGGGAGAAGATGTTGATTTCTGAAAATCTTGATTTACTTGGATCTGGAAGTTGCGTTTGAATCAGGTTGAAGTTGTTGCTAGTTTGTTTAAATTTTGAGATGATATTTACTTCAGTTCTTTCAGCTTGATGGACGCAAATGAAATGAAGAGTTGATATATAAAAATAGTTTACAGGTGATATTTTATTTTGTACAGGGTAGTATTTCTTTTAGTACAACATATCAGAGATTTTTCTTATCTCTTGGTGGCTGACGTGATTTTCTGTGATGGCTTGTATTAATTGTTGTTGTACAATTATGCTTATCCTATTTGATTTTTTTGTACATAGATAAATATATGCTAAATTTTGATTTCGGCTGAAGATATTAGTATGAAATGAATTTGTCTCATTTCTTGTTAACTATTTTTATAAGCTAATAGATATATTTCGTTTCTTTTACAAGTGCATATACATATTTGAATGTATATGTTTTGATAAACGAGCAGGCATAAGAATGGATGTACATATATATAAAGAGAAGACAGTGTTTGTACAAGGTGATAATATTGCTTTGTACAATCAGCAGAGATTTTTGCTTTGGTGGCTGATAAATACATTATGGTGTGCTAAAGATTCAAACATTAAATGCATGTGCTTCCTCTCCTAGTTACAGCCTATCCTATTTGTATGTATTTCTTTGTTTTATTGATATATTTTTTTCTTCTTGGTTAAGTATATTTTTGTATTCTTATGCTTTGAAAGTACGCATACATATTTTGTTTTCAAGCCTATATACTTATAATTGAACATACTTTTATCTTTTCTTTTGTCTTTGCTTTGGCCTTATCACTTTAGAAAATAAAATGAACTTCTATTTAACATGTTATTTGAATGTTAACTATGTGTATTTATTTTATTCATTTTGTTTTATTATTTTGTAGTATACTTTGTTTGTATTTTTATTACGTTATAATTTAGCTAATTTGTTTACTTTATATTTTACAAAATTCATCACTGTTTTTTTTTTATAATTTCAAATCTACTCATATAGGCACTGTTATCCCACCTTTTGGTCAAGGCTGGAATATCAACAAATTGGCAAGGAATGATGGATATCAGGATTGGAGATCGAATGGAAACAAGGTTATAATCGATGTCGTCAAAATTTGGCCGAGCTCCGATCAGGTTGGAATCGATTGAAGATGATGATGAGGACTAGGAGAGGCTACGTTTCAAGTTTCAGGTTAATCGGAGTTCGTATGAAGGAGATATGATCGATACAAGGTAGGAAGAATATACTGTTCGATCGTATCCATCGAGTTTGGCATAGTTCGAATCCATCATTCGCATCCGTCATGTCTTGTATAGTTCGACTCCATCAGGTCCATATCGATCAGGTTGACACATGCCCGACAGTTCGTATCCATGGAGCAGTGTCTCATTCGTATCGATCAATATGAGCTTGACTCAATGGTTTCGCATCGATCAGGTAAGTGGGCAGGTAAAACTTTGTTCGTATCCACCAGGTAAAGCCTTGTTCGTATCCATTAGGTAAGATCTCACTCGTATCCATCCCAAGGATGAGATTCGTGTCCATTCTCTGCTCTTCACGACCACTTTATATCGATGTCCCCCATAGTCATTTCGTATCGATCGATTCATAAGCGATCGATGAGAAGTGTACCCCTGAAATCGATGCGAAGAAGGACACGAGTTGGTGAGTGCGAGCATACCGTTGCAAGGTAATGGATATGAACGAGCGCGAGATAAGGATACGAGCGAAGGACACCCATGTCTCCAGGAAAGAAGTGTTCAACTCGGCACACAAAGTGGATCAACCCAGGAAACTCGCTCCATATCACTCCACGTCATTGCGCACACGTGCTCCTGATCGATACGAAAGGTATGGATATGAAGCCATGGATTCGAACCGAGCAGCCTTCCGAAGAACATCAACTCGTGTTGATCGTATCTCCTAAACTGCTGATCCAAATGCAACGAAATTTTCACAGAAGCTTACGCACAAGGTAAAGAATATCCCTACCAAGTTTCAGCTCGATTGGATCATTTTTTGATGGATACGAAATGGTTTCGTATCGATCACAGATCGAGTCGAAACTTGGTAGGGTCGGTCGCGTGGGCCCCCTCACGTGCCAGAAGAAGTCTCCCGAAGTTTGAGCACGATCTCAGCCTCCTACTCCTATAAATAGCCCCCTGGAGCCTGCAGAAAAGGGATCTTTTGGCCATTCGACGTCTAGACTCTGCCGGATTCAATTCTATACCTTACCATTGCTGTTATATTCAAAATTCATTCATTGTACCTGCTGTAATCATCTGTAACCAGCAAGGATAATCAATAAAAGATAAAAACCTTGAAGTGGACGTAGGCCGGAGATAGCCGAACCACTATAAATTGTGTGTCACTGTTCATTATTTCTGGATTGCTGTTTGCTGCTTGCTTAGATCTGAGATTTGTGTTTGAATATTGCTGATTTACATTCATAACTTGGTGCTTTCACGATATTTGGGGTTTGTGCCCATTTTTGGCGCAAACACTTTGGTGCTTTCACTGAGAAGGACTAGCACCCACTACATCGGATTGAAGTTCAGATTTGGAAAGCGTGAAGAGTTTAGATTTAAAAGACAATGACTCGACAAACAAGACAAAGAGCTGAGAGAAGTCAACAAGGAGGAAGCGAAGAGGCATCCTACGGAGCTGGAGAAGGACAAGCTTCGATTTACATTACCAGAGACGAAATGGAAGCTATGGCAAATTCATTGCATGAGAGGTTGTTGAAGAGTCAACAGGATATGATGCAGACTTTCTTCGAGCAAATGAGAGCTGCAGGGACACAGAACCTTGGACCAACTACAGCGACTGCAAATGTGGAACAAAGAACTAGGGTTGCAGAACCCAACAGAGAACAGAATACAGAACCAGAGGGCAATCAGCAAAGGCTTGGGGGCAGGCTCGCAGGATCTGACACTGGAAGAACTTTGGATGGAGCCCAACAGGCTAGGATGAACGCTGATGTTAATGAACCGCATGAAGAATATGTACCAGAATTCCCTCAAGGACATAGGGGGCAACCTTTGATGGACAATGCTGGATTAGTTGAGATTATTAGGAGAACTGTGCGTGGAGGTTTGATCAGTAGAGATTTGGAAGGAGTGAACAGGAGTCCGTTTACTCAGGAAATCAGGACAGCTCAAAATCCACCCAAGTTCAAGCTGCCTAGCATGGAAGTGTATGATGGCAAGGCTGACCCAACCGATTACTTGATGAGATATACCAGGCACATGGAAGTGCTGGGGGCATCGGAGGAGGTAATGGCCCGGTGTTTCCCTTTATACTTGACGGACTTAGCGGCAATGTGGTTCAGGCAGTTGGAAGAAGGATCTATCAGGACCTGGAGGGAGTTGGTGGACACGTTTTTGGGACAGTTTCGGGTTCATATCAAGAGACCGAAAAACGTAATAACACTAACGTCGGTAAAGAAAAGGATGGATGAATCACTCAGAGCTTTCCTAACTCGATTCAACGCGGCAGTTGCTTCAGTGGATCGGCCGGATCCGTCGATGGTTTTGATGGCGGCAGTGTCGGGAGTCAGAGAGGATTCGGATTTTAAGGTATCTTTAGTACGAGACCCGCCACTGGATCTCGGGGAATTCTTCCATGAAGTTGAAAGGTTCCTTCGGCAAGAAGATGCATGTATGGATTTAAAGTTAAAAGAGGTGAATGCGATTGAGGTTGGAGGACCATCCAACGGAAACCCAGATAAAGACAAAGGGAAGAGGAAGCTGGATGACGATTCAGGAAAAGCCAAGAAGCGATGGAAGGATCCAAAGTTTTCCACATACACAAGATTAAACGAGACGCCGGAGCGGATATACATGGAAACCCGGAATCGCCTTCCTTACCGAAGGCCAGCTAGGAGAGAACCATCTGAACGAGAAAGGGCATCAGGAAGGCACTGTCTCTTCCATGATTTGGATGGACACGATACCAACAGCTGCAGGCACTTAAAGGACGTAATTGAGGAGCATGTGAGGAATGGACAATTGAGGCAGTATGTTGGGGTGCGGAATACAGCGGTGGAGTAGGAGCAACCACCGCCTACCTCAAACCATGATGGTGTGAGGCCAAGGAATGATGGTCGATTGGTTATCAATTGACCGGGGTAATATGAAATAAGTAACAAACCGTTGGCAAGCAACCAAGTCATTTACACATGTATGGGGACGGAGATAGCCCCTAGGCATGCTCTGAATGATGATAAACCGCGAAGCCATGGTTTGCGGAATCTGTCTTTTGTTTTTGGATTGGACACTCGTTTTTCTGGCTTGGTTTTGGAGTTTGGTTTGAACTCCTGATTTTGTTTGTTTTCTGGTTTTGGCTTTCGTTCGGATGATAGTTCTCCGTTTTTGATGACGATTTGGATTTTTAATATGGATTTCCGGTTTTTCGATTTGTGCTGGATTTTGGATCAGATTTTTGATTGGACTTTTGGTTTTTGATAAATGGTCGTCGGGTAGGGATAATACCTGGCAAGGGGTGAGTCACTTTGCCCGAACGAGGTAAATTGACTCGTTCAGGTCATCCAGTATAGACTATGCTCGACAAGGGTCCGGAGAGACCAGGATTCGGCCTAGGACTTAGGCCCCATAATATCGGTTATCATTTCAGGTCGTTGAGCATGGACTATACTCAACAAGGGTCCGGAGTGACTAGGATTCGGCCTGGGACTTAGGCCCTATATTATCGGTTATTATTTTAGGTCGTTGGGTATGGACTATGCTCGACAAGGGTCCGGAGTGACCAGAACTCGGCTTAGGACTTAAGCCCCAGCATTATCTACGTCCAGGGACACTGGACCACGGTCATCAAGTGTGGATTGCGCCTGGTAAGAACCCGGAGAGGTTAGCTCAACGTCCAGGGACACTGGACCACGGTCATCAAATGTGGATTGCGCTTGGTAAGAACCCGAAGAGGTTAGCTCAACGTCCAGAGAAACTGGACCAAGGTCGTCGAGTGTAGATTGCACTTGACATGAATCCGGAGAGGTTATGGATTCGGATATCGACCCGGAGAGGTCCTGGATTCGGTTATTGGCTATTGAATAAGGATGGATTAGAAGCTCGACCATCGAGTTCGGATGGACATGGAATTGGCTATGGACTTGGATATTGGGTTCGGAGTTATTCAAAACACACCTTCTTATCAAAAGGCATGTTTTGGGGGGCAAATGTTATCCCACCTTTTGGTCAAGGCTGGAATATCAACAAATTGGCAAGGATTGATGGATATCAGGAATGGAGATCGAATAGAAACAAGGCTGTAATCGATGTCGTCAAAATTTGGCCGAGCTCCGATCAGGACGGAATCAATTGAAGATGATGATGAGGACTAGGAGAGGCTACGTTTCAAGTTTCAGGTTAATCGGAGTTCGTATGAAGGAGATATGATTGATACAAGGTAGGAAGAATATACTGTTCGATCGTATCCATCGAGTTTGGCATAGTTCGAATCCATCATTCGCATCCGTCATGTCTTGTATAGTTCGACTCCATTAGGTCCGTATCGATCAGGTTCACGCATGCCTGGCAGTTCGTTTCCATGGAGCAGCGTCTCATTCGTATCGATCAATATGATCTTGACTTAATGGTTTCGCATCGATCAGGTAAGTGGGCAGGTAAAACTTTGTTCGTATCCACCAGGTAAAGCCTTGTTCATATCCATTAGGTAAGGTCTCACTCGTATCCATCCCAAGTATGAGATTCGTGTCCATTCCCTGCTCTTCACGACCACTTTGTATCGATGACCCCATAGTCATTTCGTATCGACCGATTCATAAGCGATCGATGCGAAGTGTACCCCTGAAATCGATGCGAAGAAGGACACGAGTTAGTGAGTGCGAGCGTACCGTTGCAAGGTAATGGATATGAATGAGCGCGAGATAAGGATACGAGCGAAGGACACCCACGTCTCCAGGAAAGAAGTGTTCAACTCGGCACACAAAGTGGATCAACCCAGAAAACTCGCTCCATATCACTCCACGTCATTGCGCACACGTGCTCCTGATCGATACGAAAGGTATGGATATGAAGCCATGGATTCGAACCGGGCAGCCTTCCGAAGAACATCAACTCGTATCGATCGTATCTCCTAAACTGCTAATCCAAATGCAACGAAATTTTCACAGAAGCTTACGCACAAGGTAAAGAATATCCCTACCAAGTTTCAGCTCGATTGGATCATTTTTTGATGGATACGGAATGGTTTCGTATCGATCACAGATCGAGTCGAAACTTGGTAGGGTCGGTCGCGTGGGCCCCCTCACGTGCCAGAAGAAGTCTCCCGAAGTTTGAGCGCGATCTCAGCCTCCTACGCCTATAAATAGCACCCTAGAGCCTGCAGAAAAGGGATCTTTTGGCCATTCGACGTCCAGACTCTGTCGGATTCAATTCTATACCTTACCATTGCTGTTATATTCAAAATTCATTCATTGTACCGGCTGTAATCATCTGTAACCGGCAAGGATAATCAATAAAAGATAAAAACCTTGAAGTGGACGTAGGCCGAAGATAGCCGAACCACTATAAATTGTGTGTCACTATTCATTATTTCTGGATTGCTGCTTGCTTAGATATGAGATTTGTGTTTGAATATTGCTGATTTACATTCATAACTTGGTGCTTTCACGATATTTGGGGTTTGTGCCCATTTTTGGCGCAAACAGGCACAACTATATGGATTCACATATATATACAATTTCTAAATTTAAAATGATTTAATATATTTTTATTTGGATTCGGGGAAACTCGCATCAATTTTCCAATTAATTTCACAATTTTTTATTCAAAAATTAAATTAATTATCAATTTAAATTTAATTAAAATCCGGGGTCGTTACAACCTTCCCCCCTTAAAAGAATTTCGTCCTCGAAATTTTCCAGGGAGACACAAAGATAGATGAAGGATATTTCATCAAATCAAATTGAACATCTATTCTGCATTTGGCTCACCAAATCAGAATATCTATTATAGATATAAGAACGAATCTTTTTAAATTCTTCACACGATACTCGGTTATCCAGATCTATGAAGTATGCAGGGGCATCGGTTAGTTCGAAGGGATAACTAACCATTCGTAGAACATATCCGGACCCAAAGAATAGATAGATATATGGATACAATTTCAAAACTTTTAGTTTAAAAACTAAAGTATACCTATCAACCATAGCAACCAAAGCAACCAATTCATTCAAACAAACAATTCGACCTAATTGGAGTTTATGTCCCATACAAATATATCAAATCTTCTTCCTGGATCTACCAGGAACCATCGAAGAATTGAGAAAAGATGACGAACAAAAGAGATTGACAGAGAAAAGATTGTTCCCTGTTGTTACAGGGTATTGACCATTTATAGTCGTATTCCCCTATCCCATATCTCATCCTCTTCTTACACTCATACTTACTATTAGTGGATAGTAAGAGAATTTACTGAGGTATATGGACATATATCTTAGGGATTACTCATTCTAGGGTATACTTCACCCTATCTCTAATGAGCTACTTAATGTGTTATACTCCTGAGCTAAAGTTTAACCTTAGCTCTTATACCACTTGTAAGGGCCTGAAACTCGGCCTTTGAAAATCGGCACCCGTACTTCACTTGTACTCAAATGCCGAAGATTCAAACGTCGAATCTGGCTCCCCAGAGCTCATAACACCATTAAGTATAACAACACAACGGAAGAAAGAAACGGATAATATCATATACAACTCAAATGAATATAATATCCAGAATGATATACAACAATATCAGAGATAAATAATGATACATCGGAAAACAGAAGTGATAACTCCAAATGATCCGACAAAGAGAATGAGACCAATAACTCCAACATTAGCTCGAACCCCCATCACGTTGCACCAAGATAAGCAACGTCGGTCATGACCTCCAAAAACTGAACTAGCTCCAACTAGTCTACTAAACCCGACTATCTGAAAAACCCCAACTCTAGACTGCCCGTGTGGAAAATTGTGGGCACCCAGAGTTTAGGAAAGGAACAATAAACTCCGGGTCAGTCATGGGACTGGTGTGAGTAAACAAAAACAGTTTATCTTTAAACAAACAACAAAATAATTTTAAACATTGAAATCCGCAATGCTTTTGAAAAATGAAACTACCATAAGACCTCCCGCCACACACACAATGAAAACGCAGAATTGGAGGAGATTTCTTCTTATGATAGTCAAACATGCTTACTACGCAACAAAAAACTCTTTTGATATTATTACTAGTGCATAGTGTACAAAATCATTTCGAAAATACAATATTAATCTTAGCCAGCATACAACCATTATTGTATGCCTAGTATAGCTACTATGTTCAATCGCAGGTTACCGCCACATTCCATAGTAGGTTATACAACTAAAACCGTACTGGGTTCGTATTGTTTCTTTGGATTTTCCAACAAATGGTCAGGCTAAGGAACTTCCTATGCCACATGGGAACGCCTCTGGAGGGACGCCACGAGAACTAACTAGCTCTCTGCCAACACAAGGCCGGGTCACCTCTTACACTTGGTAACTACTACACGAATATGCCACCCCCCGGTCCTTTGGGACCTTTATCCGAGGGCCCTCGATCACACAGCAACAATCACACAGTAAATGAGATTGGAGCAACCACATAGGTAAATATCAGGGCTCCATACCATAATATCACCTTTTTCCAGAAGGAAATGACATACCCTAAAGGGAGCGACCCTCATAACCTTGCCGCATCTTTCCTGTTTCGACCATTTCCGGTTTGTGAGGCTCGATGAGGTCTCGTCCACAAAGCTACGCTTTTTCACAAAGCCGTGCTTTGATCACAAATGATCAGCAAATGACCATCAACACACAGCAACACTCAGCATGCCACACTACCAAATTGGGAGTATATCACTGATAACCTTCAACTACATAACCTCTGAGCTCGTACGTCTCAGAGAAGGGTGTTAAGCTAAGAGAATAAATCTCCGCCACCAAACAGAAATGTATTTGAAAGAAATCAGCTTTATATCTCAAAGTGTAGTGTCAGACATACAACCATACAAGTCTGTTCCGGGTTCGAACAGAACCGAAGGCACTTCCAAAGAAGCCCTTGCAAATCCGGATAATTTCTAATCATGTCCGGACTTCCCATCACAAAGGTTGATCAAATCTCTATATCGGGGACCAGTCGATGCAGAGACATTCGACGAGTTGTCCTTTCGTTTTCGAAAATATCCAGTCTTCACCACCGGTCTTCAAATGCTATCCATAACGTCGTATCATTATTCGGAATGGGTTATATGACACAAAGTCCTCTCCCGGCTAAACCGAATAATGAACGCAATATTTAAAACATATGGATATTGGGATTTCAATTAAGTCACAACTTATTATCCAAAACTTTTCTTTCAAATGGTTTTAACACATTACCATTTTAATCTTTTACACAAAAAGATTCAATCACAAAGTTCACCCAGTTTCACAAAGATTTATTCATAGATTTTCCAAATCAATTTCCATTTCAATTTGGATTTAACTCATCCAATCTTTAAATCAAAGATTTAATTGATAGCTTTCAAAACAATTCCATTTCGATCTTTTATACAAAAGGTACACCTTTCCAATTTCAAAACAAAGTTCAACAAACTTTCACAAAGGTTTATTCATAATTCGGAAAACTATTTTCATTTCAAACTTGGAATTCTTTTGACACAAATTTGAAATTCATTCCTTATATGAAAGATTCTATTATTTGAAAACAAATAGTTTTCATTTCGAAAACTCTGATTCATTTATACGAGTTAAAGTCCTTGGGTTAAATTCAAATTCTCAAAACCATACTTTTAAAATGGTTTAAATTCATATAAACACATTTATAACCATTTTAACCATAATTTCCAGTCATGGAATTCAATTCCAAATTTTGAATTCAAATTCAAATTAAATTATTTAAATTGAAAACTTTACCAAGTTATTCAAAATAACTTTGATCTTAAAAACTCCTTTTCAAAAGCTTTAACATTTAACCCAAATCCATTTCCAAAATTAATTGAAATTAAAATTTCAATTTCAAAATATTACATTTAAATCATCTGTGACTTAATCGATTTCCTCATGAAATCCATATTTGTGTGTGTAAAAGTGTGGTCCAGGGGTTTCACACAGTAGTGCAACATCAATAAATCATCACAGATCAAAATACAAAAATATAGTTGATAAGTGGTATAAACTATAACGCTTATCTTTCATTCACAGATCACAGATATATATAAATTTCAGATAATAAACTACAGTCATCACAGCTTGAATTAAACAATTCGTATCACACAGCATCACATAGTAGGGATATCAAACAATTCACAGCATTCAATGGAATACAGTCATCCAGAAGTGAGGTTAATTAATTGAAATCAGATTAATCACTAACCCAGGTTAATTACAATTATTTTAATTAATTGACCTATAATAGTTAATTAACTTTAAATTAATTAACCTAAATTAATAAATGAATAAATCATTAAATAATTAATCTTTAATTATTTATTCTAATCAATTCTTAATTTCTTTTCTTAAGAATTTAAACTTAGATTAATCATTATTAATTTCAAATTAATAAATCTTAATTACCAATTAATTAATCTCTAATTATTTAATTAAGTTTTTAACTATAACTTAATTAATCCTTAATTACTTCATTAATTAATTCTTAATCATTAATTTAAAATGAAATCTTACCTAATTAATGATTCTTAATTACAAATTAATTATTCCTTAAATAATTAGTCTTAAACTTTAATTAATTTATTTAAAACTCTTAATTACTTAATTAATCATCCATATCATAATTAATTAATTATCCATTTTTTTAATTATCTTAATAATTTAATGAATCGCAAATCATTAAATTCTAATTAGCTTTAAGATAAACATTATTCTCATGAATGATTAAATTATCATTATCAAAAGCATTTTAAAAACAATTTACCTTTAAACTTACTTTTGAATTCCATTTTAAATTCAAATTATTCAAAGTACACTTTTAATTGCTTAAACACTTTTTATTAAAACAATTGAATTTAAAACTTTATTTATTCCCAAACTAAGTTCCAATCCAAACTTGAATTTATATTTACATTTTGATTTAAAACTCATTTTAAACCTTGATTTATAATTTTAAATTTAGCTTTAAATTCCAAAGCAGAAACAGGTTTGAAAACCTGAAACAATATTTGACCCGAGCCCCTATATTCCATGCTTCGAGTACACTACTCAAATTACTCGAGTTTCACGAACATTATCTTCCTTCGAGTCCAACACGATACTATCCCCTAAACCAACCCGAGGCAAAAGCTTCTCTCCCAAACCTGATACACACACACGTGCGTTCACGTGTACAACCAACCGAAGCAACTCCGACCACCTATGCCACCTCCAGCATGTCGCCAACGACTCATCCACATGCTACGACCACCCAGGTTGACGAACTCGACCAGAATTTGAAATCGAACAATCGAACAACCCATAGACCAAAAACTGGTCAACACAAATGCCTCGTTTCGCCACCCGAGATCGCCAGAGGTCACGCGAACTCGTTCAGAACCTCGCCGTGACACCACGCATTGATCCCCCCACATGCGATCGCTTCCAGCTTGCCCACATCGATGCATTTGCCTAAATTCTAACATCAACCAAAGTAGGTCCTTAAACCTTAAATCAACGCTGCCTGATCGCCACAGTGAACTAGAATTTCAACCACCATTTTTCCATTAATCCCTGGCCTACAATCCTTCTCTGGCCACAACCCTGAGACACCTAGCCTCCGCGATCACCAGTATTCGACCAAAACTCCATTTCCGTTCAACCTTAAACTTCTCGCAAAATACTAGCTTAAAAATTCTGATTTTAGTTTTAAAAATCCTAGTTTTTAAAATCAAATTAGGTGGTATAAGCGAAATTTGAAATCATGATACTTGAATTTGACAAGATTTAGAGCTTCCACTGTATAATTTCTTCCAGTTTAAACTATTTCCAAATTTTACTTAAAAATATTTTTAAACTTTTGATCTTGTTCATTTAAATCTATTTTGTTCAGATATCATGAGCTATAAGAATCTAGAGGGAGAGAATTTGAAAATTTGAACAGGGTTTTAAACCCTGTGATGAATGAACAGAGATATATACCTATATGCACACAAAATATACAGGCATGCAAGCATTCTCACAGCACAATTTCAAGAAATACTCATATGTAAACCAGATATAACAGATTTTCAAGCATTAATAAGGTAGTTTGCTCACCTGAGTTTGAAAGCCAGAGTAGATTGTAAATTTCAAAAACTGGGAGAAGATGTTGATTTCTGAAAATCTTGATTTACTTGGATCTGGAAGTTGCGTTTGAATCAGGTTGAAGTTGTTGCTAGTTTGTTTAAATTTTGAGATGATATTTACTTCAGTTCTTTCAGCTTGATGGACGCAAATGAAATGAAGAGTTGATATATAAAAATAGTTTACAGGTGATATTTTATTTTGTACAGGGTAGTATTTCTTTTAGTACAACATATCAGAGATTTTTCTTATCTCTTGGTGGCTGACGTGATTTTCTGCGATGGCTTGTATTAATTGTTGTTGTACAATTATGCTTATCCTATTTGATTTTTTTGTACATAGATAAATATATGCTAAATTTTGATTTTGGCTGAAGATATTAGTATGAAATGAATTTGTCTCATTTCTTGTTAACTGTTTTTACAAGCTAATAGATATATTTCGTTTCTTTTACAAGTGCATATACTTATATTTGAATGTATATGTTTTGATAAACGAGCAGGCATAAGAATGGATGTACATATATATAAAGAGAAGATAGTGTTTGTACAAGGTGATAATATTGCTTTGTACAATCAGCAGAGATTTTTGTTTTGGTGGCTGATAAATACATTATGGTGTGCTAAAGATTCAAACATTAAATGCATGTGCTTCCTCTCCTAGTTACAGCCTATCCTATTTGTATGTATTTCTTTGTTTTATTGATATATTTTTTTCTTCTTGGTTAAGTATATTTTTCTGTCTTCTTATGCTTTGCAAGTACGCATACATATTTTGTTTTCAAGCCTATATACTTATAATTAAACATACTTTTGTCTTTGCTTTGGCCTTATCACTTTAGAAAATAAAACGAACTTCTATTTAACATGTTATTTGAATTTTAACTATGTGTATTTATTTTATTCATTTTGTTTTATTATTTTGTAGTATACTTTGTTTGTATTTTTATTACGTTATAATTTAGCTAATTTGTTTACTTTATATTTTACAAAATTCATCAATATGTTTTTTTTAATTTCAAATCTACTCATATAGGCACAACTATATGGATTCACATATATATACAATTTCTAAATTTAAAATGATTTAATATATTTTTATTTGGATTCGGGGAAATTCGCATCAATTTACCAATTAATTTCACAATTTTTTATTAAAAAATTGAATTAATTATCAATTTAAATTTAATTAAAATCCGGGGTCGTTACAAGTAATAATTGATTTTGCTTCAGTACCTGAAATGTTAAACTAAGGTGTTCTATATGCTCAGACCATATCTAGTTGTAGATCGGATATCATTAAAGAAAACGAGTATAAATTTTCTTAAATAAGGCCCGAATATATCATTTATAAGTGATTGAAAAGTTGATGGAGCATTAACGAAACCGAAGGACATTACTACAAATTCATAATGTCCATCATGAGTTTTGAAAGAGTTTTAGGTATATCAGGGTCAAACATCCTAATTTGATGATAACCAGATTTAAGACCTAATTTAGAAAAATAATTTGACCCATGTAATTCATCAAAAAGATCATCAATTAAAAGATTGGGAAACATACCTTTCACTATAAGAGAGTTCAAGCTTCTATAATCTATGCATAACCCCCAAGTCCCATCTTTTTTCGTTACCATTACCACATGGGAAGAGTAGGAACTATTATTGTGCCTTATAATACCAGATTCAAGTAATTCTTTAATAATTTTCTCCAACTCATTCTTGATGTGATGGGAATGCCTATATGGTTTTAAACAGACTAACTTGACTCCTGGTATTAAGGGTATTTTGTGGCCATGCATTCTTTTTGGAGGGAGTGAATTTTTATGGTCAGTTACTTTAGGGTACTGTTGCAGCAATCCTTCAACCTCGGTGGAATTTGTGGCATAAATTAATTCTTCAATATTGGGTAAGTCTCCTTTCAAAAACATAGCATCATAGTGAGTTGACCTTGGGCCTGTTCCTTGGCCATGGTTTTCTTGTCAACTATCTTAACTTCTTACTGTTTAATTCCCTGCCATATGTAGGTTTCCTATCATATGTAAACTTGACTTGTAGCTTCTCCAGATTCAAAGCGACTTCACCCTATTTTTTCATCCATTGAGCTCCAAGAATCACCTGGCAACCTTCTAAGGTAAGTATTAATAAATCTACTGGCATTCTATAGCCTTGGTACTTCAAGATAACATTATTGCATACATCAAAGTTTTGGAGTTTCTCCCCAGTAGCTACCACCACTTCATAGATTTTAGAATCATCTATTTTGAACCCTCAACTTTTGTGCAAGTTGTTCATCAATGAAACTGTGTGTGGTTCCAGAATCAATAAGGAGCTATACTGTTTACCTTTTATATTTCCTTTTACTTTAATAGTATAGAGTGCAGGAATATCACACATTGCTTAGTAGGATTATTGCATGGGTCTCCTCCATGAGTTCTTAACCGTGGTGTTCATTTTCATCTTCCAGAGTAAAATCTTCAGTTTCTTCTAAGTCATCAAAGGAGATAATGCCTTTCGGCATATAAACTTGGGGAATGGTCTTATGCCATTTTTCCTTACAACCATAGTAGAGGTTTTGTCTTCTTATTTCAAGTAGTTAACTAGGGGTTAAACCCTTGCTCTTGGCTCGATTTTCAAGATTGGTGGTACCTCATTCTTTAGGCTTTGGATTTGTATTTGGATGGTTAGGCTTTATGGAATATGGTACAATCTGGGTGTTGCTCTTTCTAGAGGAAGGAAAAGTAGTCTGAGTGGGTTTACTGCTTTTCTTAGTATGGTTCCATTTGCTTTCAAACATCTTTGCTAAAGACACGGCTTCTCTTAAATTTACAGGCCTGGAGGTTAGGACATTATATCTGATTTCTTCCTTGAGACCACCAATAAACCTATCAAGCAATAATTTAGGTGGTAGGGTATCTATGGTTGCCTGCAGCCCTTCAAATTTACGGAGATAGGATGACACGGTAGTCCGTTGTTTGATTTTGGCTAGAGTCTCATAGGGGTTTTCCATGTTTTCTGGATTAAACCTAATCAATATTTCTTCTTTGGAGATTTTCCATGACTCATAATTAGGTACATTATGCATATACCAATTATACCACTTCAAAGCATCTTTCTTGAGGTAGAAAGAAGAGACTTAAATCCAATATTGCTCCTCAGTTTGGTGAAACATAAAGAACTGCTCCACTTGAGTAACCCATTCAGATACCATATCATCTCCTTTAAAAGTTGGAAAGTCAAGCTTTAGAGATGGAAAGGGTGAAAGCCTGTTTGGTTGGGGATGTTCTTAGTTTTGGAAAAGATGGTTTGCGAGTAGGGTGTTTACATGGGATTGGTTTGCAGGGTTAGCAGTAGTTCTTGGAATTGGAATGGTGTTCCTTGAATTCCGGGGAGGTATTTGTGGGAGGGTATTTGAGGATGAAGCAACATAGGGATTTGGTGCTAGAACTCCACGACTCAAATCTTGATGACTTGCAGCCATAGTGGGAGGATGAGTGGTAGAAGTTTTATCTTGATTTGTTGCATATCTTGGGCAAGAGTAGTTAAAAAATCAGGCATACCCTCGAATTTTATGCTTAAATCTTGAGTGACATGTTCCAAGTTCCTTAGAGAGAAGGAAATTCTATTGTTAATGGTGTCTTGTCTCTTTATAGCTTCCTCAAATTCTTGATTTGGATGAACCAGGGTCAGGTCATTGGATGAATTATGGGGGTCTAAATCATGCCCAAAAGGTTGCTCTGCTACCACTTTGGAACGATCATGATGTTATGTGGCCCTTATCATGGTGATATAGGGTGGTAATGATTGTAACTGGTCACTATGGTAAGTGATATGGGAAGTGGTGTGATTGGTTCTTTAATGGAAGAGAGGTTGTAGGGATAAGACGTGAGGGTAGAGAGGTGTAAAAGAAAACGATGTAGACAGAGAGTAGTGAGGAAATGAGATTCAGGGGGTTATTGGACAAATGTGAGATGATCAGAGAGGTAGAAAGTAGGAAAAGATGATTGTAAACTAAGAACGGGAATGTAAAAGAAGATAAATGAAAACTGATTTATTATTTCTCTTATATTCAATAACATCACATAATTTGACATATCTATACTATTATATTATTATTGAGTTGCATCTCAAGGGCGCACAAGCCCCTTGAGTATTTTGTGAAATGAACAGTCGCGCTCCCTTCTTTTTTCTTTCTTAACTTCTCTTTCTACGTTCTTTCAATTCTTCTCCTTTCTACAATAAACCATCTTCCCTAATTCTTTTAAAACAAAAAAACTAAATGCCGAAAGTTCAAATCTCTCCTTTCTTCAAAATCGAGCCTCAATTTATTGAGTTTACCTAATTTATCCCATCTTCACGCCTTGCATCTGAAGGTTCGATATGGCGGTTTTCCCTAATTTTTATCTTGATTTGTTACCATTGATTATAAAGTAAATCACTTAATCTATTGCTGGATTAGTATAAATCATTAGTCGGTTTGTTTTTCTTTTAGTAACCCTCATAATTGTGCTCTTCTGCAGATCTCTGAGGAAAGATTGGCTCGCCAAATTCAAAGAATCGTTTCCATTCAGGTAATAAACTTTCTTTTGTTTGGAGCGTTAATTTCAGATCTTTGTCATTGATTATCTCCATTTTGGTATGTTTTTCCTCTGTTTTTTTCATTTCTTTCTTTTTGCAATTTCAAATTTCAACTCTTCATTTTTTGAACATTCAACTTCCAACACTTCTACAAACATTATGGTTAAGCTATTATTATTTAATATAGGTTTATTCCCACTCGATATTTGCAATGGATTAGTATTGAAAGAGGATACCAAGCAAGATTCAATAACATTATTTTATAGAATTTGTAACCAATTTTTGCTCCTACTTCAGTTACATGTAACATGAAGTAACATGATGCTTTTGATGTTTCTACGGAGCCTTAATTTGATGTAGAGATTTCTCAACGGGTCATGGCATTACTTAAGTATATAAGTATTTGGGCTTGAGTTATTGGAAGTGCAGGTCTATATTTTCTAATTATTATCCAGTACCTACTTCAATTTACGATTTTACTCTTTAGAAACTGTATTATGACACTATGGTATACTGCACATACATGAAAAAGGTGGATATCAATGTATGTTAAGGTGTAATGAGTAGCTCGATGAATTTTATTTTTTTCTCCATTCGTATATTTGTTACTTCATGTAAACTTATTTTTCCCCTTTACATGGTTATTGTGTATCATTCTTTATATATTTAAATTTCCTAGCCAATCTTCTTCTATTGTTAAATTCTCATTCTTATATTTTTATTTTAGATTTTGTTATTATTAAAATTCATAGCTAACTTAAGAGCCATGCATACTTTTGAACATGGCACAGTTCAAATAATGTAACATGGCATAGTTCAAATAATGGACATGATATTAAGTTACTTCAATTACTAATAATGGTAAACAAATTATCTATACTATTTATGCTTTACCATTGAATTTATTTATTTATCTACATGGAATTCATTCTTAAAGCAATAGATTTGATTTTGTTAGAAGAAGAAAAGAGCAAGTCCATTTCTTTAACTTGAGAGCTTTTTATGTATATTTTTCATTCAGTAAAGAACAATAATAATACGGTAGACCAATAACTATACAAGAATGTAATATACTAATATTAGAAACATAATTCAAGCGAGTCATTTAAGTGTCTATGAAATTAAAGAAATATTGCCATACAATGAAAATTAATTGAATACTGGACTTTATGTATATATATAACCATGCAATGTGAGGGTGAAAAATAATTTGCAGCGCAGTAGCGTATTTCTGAAATTTTATACATGGGCCTTTAGAAGCGATGCTATGTTCTATGTAAAGACTTAGTTTATCTTATTATTAGGTATCTACCATATATGGATCAATGTCCTTAACTATTTCACCAAAATCTAAATGATGGTTAACAGTTTTTAAATCCAACGTTTTGTTTTACATGTTATTCCTTCAGACATATTTGGAAAAAAAAAGTAGTCTTAGTTTCTCTATACAACAGCATGGATATCCGTTTCAATTTGAATAATTATATTCACTGGGTCTTCCATTAAAAATAATGGTGATATGTTAAAAAATAAAATGATTTGCATATCAGATTCAATGCAATTTATACATCATTCTTTGGAAATTTGTTTTCCCTTAGTTTAGCAATGTTACAACAGTTTTATCTCTTCCAACTATGATATTTTATGTTTGTTGGTTGATGAATTTGATTCTTTTTCCCAACAAATTAGGATGAGGTTGAGCAATATGGTTCATGTCAAATCTCAATGAACTACGAGTTATAATTCAATGTTATCATATGTTTCTGGGTTTATTCTGTTTCGAAAACAGATATCAACTATCTCACGAACAATTTTACATTTAGTATTGTTTATTATGACCTCATATCAAAAAATTAACTGTCTTACGCATTTTACAAATACCTTAGTTACATATGCTCTTTATTTTCTTAGGTTGGTAATGACGATTTATTTTTATATTATTAGCCAAATAATTTAATTTTTGGACCAAACTTTGAAATTACTAAAATTTCTAATTTTTTCTAACCTTAAGTTGATGTTCAGTTAAAAAATATATTTATATTAATAAGAGCTGCCAGCTTTGGATACTCCTTATCCTTTATACTGGTATTGTTTTTGTACAAAATATGAATTTTCAAGAACTAATCAAAATTTGGAAACTGATTATTATCTAATATTAATAACCAGTTATCAACCTTATATGAAAATAGTGTTTTTCAATGGTTTACAACATAAATTGGCTATCAAGCAACCAAACTTTAGCATGAAAACAATTTTTTGAACTGCTTCAAATGGTATAGGTCACTTTTCTTTAAAATGTTTTCCACTAAACATATTGTAATATCGTGTTTTTCTCATTTTGGCTAGGTGTTCAGCAACACTCATTGAGAGCACGATCAGTTTAACGTGTATTCGAAACAATAATGCTACTATAGAGTAAAATTCAACACTTCTTAATTCATAAGTGTGACGTTCATGTTCATTTCAATTTACCTTTTGAAAATATATATTTCCCCATATGTGGGCTCTTTCCTTTTATACATGATAAAACAAGGAATATTAAATGTAAGTGCAGCTTAGTCTTTTGGGTTACATTATTCATCTTTTTTCTCCCCGATCACGTACTTGCTTTGTTATGTGAAGGTATTCCAACACAGTTGCTTTTTGCTACCCAGATATTATGTGTAGTTTTCATGGTGATGTTCAACTCAAGAATTTTTTACTGCTGAACTCTAATTGTCTTTGATTTATTTTGTTTCATTCATCGTTTTATTATTGTCAATCATTCCTTATGGTTATACACCTATGTTTTATAGATAAACTATCGGTACTACAGACATTATGTAGCCATTTTATTCCACTTTGATTTTTTATTACTAAGATATTATTTTATAACTTCTGTGTGGTACTGCTATTGTTTTTGGAAACTATATTCTCTAATTTTATTAGGCGTAGCGATATAAATATGCTTACATAGCAACTGAATGATATAAATAAAATGTTTTAAAGTTTCAGACTCTCCATAATATTTTAATAACATAACGTCATGTGCATTAAATATTACAAATCTTTTATTGCTTTCACCCTTAGTTCAGTAGTTGGTGTATTATAAGCCACATATTCGTTCCCAACTAACCAATTGGTTTATTTTAGACATTGAAGAGTATCCATATGAATAGATTTTGAATAGCTAGACATTTGCAACATTTGTAGCTTGGGATCATCCCGTCCTTATTAACCATGGTTTTAACGTTGATGTTATTTAATATTGTGGTTGTTTTTAAACATTAATTAATTAAAATTTATAGCATGTCAATAATGTCCTGATTATTCAAAAAATAACATGGAGTGTTTTTTTACACATCGATCACTGAACATAGGCTCCGCATCACTTGCATTGTTCCACCGCGTCACTTGAATATTGAGAGTTTTCTTCCCTTCTCTAGTAAGTACCTAATGCTCTGGAACAAGAACACATTCCTTTATATTAACCAGCAGCTCTGCTTTGGGCAATATGCACTACACCGAGTAAAAATGCAATGCTGGCAGTTGTTTTAATATGAAATCGAAATTGGCATAACTGATATATTAAAAACATTGGGAAGACATATTTATATTGATAAGAGGTTAATAAAAAACATTATTGCAATATTGTTTTGTTAAACCTCACATGAACACATTTTTCACATGAAAAGCTCTTGAGCCATCAAATGTTGTCAATTTTATATTTGCATTGGAAATTAATTAACAATAGATGACACCAAAGGAGGTGCGGATTGCAAAATCTGATAATTTGAACAAGCATTCATACAAAACTTGCTAAAATTTTCAGCAATTATCTGGACTGTAACTTTCAGAGTTGAAAAAATCCGAAAGAATCAAACATTCAAATTAACATTTTGTTAAGCTCACTGGAAAAAATTCCAAATGAAACCTAGGATAAAGCTCCAAAAGATATACATTTACCGTGTGCTATGCATTTATTAATTTCACCATGTTTTTTATTACTTTCGTATTTCACTATATCACATCTGATGTTTTTTTACTAATGACAAGTCCACTTTGCTCTTTTAACTCTTTTGCCTACATATATGTTTGTGAGCATGCAGTTCTATTATTACATTGACTCAATAAGGATTCTGTACTAATTTCAATACTTATATTTGATATTGTAGTAATATTTCTAATTCATTCATGTAAATAGTATACTCTGCTTATCTATTGAAATAATTTAATTTTCTAACCGTAACAAATAAATTTTTGCTATACCCGTGTGCAAAGCATGGGTTCACACTAGTATATAAGTGAAAATGTAATGGCTATATTAGCCAACTCATACTCTGCATAAACCAGCTAACCATAATCCATATATACAAAACAATGCTAGCTCTTATTTATGCAAATGGCAGAGTTATCACTATGTACATGAAAAAACATGCGCACACACGCACGTAGCGATACGTCATTCTAGCTCTATCCTCAAGCTGGTACTCCAGCCATATCTGACTCACCTACCACCTACTAGCACCTTCTCTGATAAACTGAAGGCCGACCTCTGGTGAACTTGATCAACAATTAAGTTTACTTGAATTCTGACACCTGAAAGTAAGGCAATCATATTAAAATTACAAATTGATTTCATTTGAGGGAAAAATAGGCGTCAATAAAATAGATTTTGAACTCGCAAAGTCAGATTTATGGTTTGAAATGGGTTGGGAATTGAAAAGGGTCCATATTATTTGTATGTGGGTTGAATGGTTTTGACCCACTATATAAAAAGTGAAAGATGGGTCTGACCCAAACATGTTGAAACTGAGTTATATGGGTAGGGTTAAAGGGTCAAGATGTATTTTGGTAGGCCATGCATTGTCCATTAAATCATGATTTGAAGCAATATTAACTTCATTCTATTTCTCTACAATTTTATTTTCTATTACATTCTTGCTTTTTTCTCTATTTTTAACATCACACTTTCTCTCTTACAACCCCTCCATTGGTACTATATGAATTTCTTGCTTAGGATTCTTTCTCCGATCGCCTGAGTCAATTCCCTATTATGATCATCTAAATTCTTTCTTTCTTCCTTTCTTTCTAAAAATTCATTTTTTTCCTTACCTATATAAACCAACACGATGACACTCCTATAAGAAATTAAAGAGCTGAAATTACACACCTATAAAAATTCAGATAGGACAATCCTCAAGTTTTAGCAGAAGCCCTAATTCCACGTTGGAGGGTGTTTCCTGGAGATTTGACCAGGCAACTAGTACTCGGCATCCAGTTCAACTCGGCATCAGAGAGTGTCCGGCATCCAGGAGTGTTCGGCGAATTGACATCCAGGAGCACTCGGCGTAGCACTCGGCAACCCAATGGAACTCGGCGTCAACTGGCACTCGACGACAACCAATGCTCGGCGCTAGCGTTCGGCATACAAGAACGCTCGGCATCGAGACTACTCGGCATACAAGGGTGCTCGGCATCAAGGCTGCTCGGCATACAAGAGCGTTCGGCATACAGGAGTACTCGGCGTGGTACTCGGCAACAAGAGTACTCGGCGTCTAGCAGAGCGTTCGGCTTCGGCTGTCTAACGTCCTGCACTTCCCAGACATCAACCACATCATTCGGCATATAAGGGACTGTTCGGCATCAGAGCGTTCGGCACGCCTGGTTCGGCATACAGCGACCACTGCACTGGGGCTTGAGCGTTCGGCTATCCAGCCCACTTGGGAAGTCCAGCCCATATTTGCCTATAAATAGAGGGGCAGGGTCACAGTGAAAGGGATCCTTTTTTGGAGAGAAAACACCGGGGAGACTCTGCCATTTTCAAGACTCATCTTCTCTACTTAACAACTTCACTCAAGCATTTGATTCACGAATTGTATTTGTAATCAACTATAAAGGAAATCAATAAAGTTGAACAAAGTGGACGTAGGCAATTACGCTGAACCACTATAAACTTGGTGTTCTTACTTTCTGCATTTAAATTAGCATTGTCTTCTCTGTTTAATTTACTTTCATCACTTATATCTCTACACAATCTTTCTGAACGAGGTTAGTGACCAATTTTGGTGCTAACACTTTGGTGCTTTCATTGAGAGTCGAATTCTCAGACCTCAAGGATCTGCTTTGAAGCTACTGGATTGAACAAATCCCCCAAAGAAGATCCGACTCACTGATAGGACATCCGTTGATTCTACTCAGAGTTCATACCAATAACTCTACAATGGCAAGACCACGTACCAGGTCAGCTTCTCACAATGCGGATGCCCACGAGACTGCTAGCGTGCAACAAGCAGGGCCTAGCAATCAATCAGCAATTCCGAATACAGGAGTTGCCACTCAGGACCAAACTCCAGTTGTCACCAGAATAGAGTTCAACGACTTGGTGCGAGAGCTCAGAGAAAGCAGGAGACAACTGGGAGAGCAGATGCAAGCCAATGCCAACCTGATGGCACAACTCACTCAACAGCAGCAACAGAATGCTGGGGGCAATCCCGCTGCTTACTCCTCATCTGACAGCTCTACTTCCTCTGATGAACCTCCCAGGCGCAGACGCCGTAAGACTGATGCTGCGCGAGCAGATGCTGCTGTTCGAACAGCTGGAGACCGCGACCAAGCAAGAGCTGGAAGCTTCAGGACCGGGATACAGATGGAAGATAGAGGCCCAGATCATCAAAATGCTAACGATGTCGAACCTCAAGATGCACGATTGGCAGATCGCCAAGAGAGGAGGCATCAGCATGGACAGGCGCGTAGAACAGACTCCAACCTTCCGCCTTCCATACAGACACCCGATCTGACAGCCATGATCAGGCAACTGATGAAAGAGAATCAGGGCTTATCAAATGATGACTGGGGAGTGTCAAGAAGTCATACTCCGTTCACGGATGTTGTGTTGCAAGCGGCGTACCCCAGGAAGTTTAGTATGCCTACTATTCCTGCATATGAAGGAAAGACTGACCCTAGACAACATGTCATGAGGTACGAATGGATGATGGATTCAGCCAGAGCGAATGATGCCACCAAGTGTAGGTGCTTTCCGATTACTCTATCTGGGATCGCTACTATGTGGTTCACCCGACTTCCTCCCCGATCCGTATCAAATTTCGAGGAGTTGGCAAAGAAGTTTATTGAGCAGTTCAGGATACACACTACGCGCCCAAAGGACGTGATGTCTCTGTCAAGTGTAATCCAAAATCCTGGGGAATCGTTGAAGGAATATTTGCAAAGATTCCACGTGGCAGCAACTGAAGTCAGTAATCCCAATGACCATGCAATTCTGATGGCTGTAATGAGAGGTGTGGATCCAGACTCTGAGTTTGGAGACTGGCTGGCAGGAAAACCTCCAGCCACGCTAGAGCGTTTCTACTCTAAGGCACACCAGTTCATAAGAAGAGAGGAAGCTAGGTGGGTACGACGAGATAAGGCGCCAGGGCCTGTCCAAGAGTCAATAAAAAGCAACATCGCTGTGAAGCAATTGGGAGACAGCTCGGGAAAGGTCCAAGTCAACGTCCAGAACAAACCTGGGCAACCCAAGGAGTCCGGAGGAAGGAGTCAAGGGAAGAGAAAAGAAGCAGGGAAGTGGAAGTCAAGAATTCCAAGCTACAGCGAGTACACTCCGCTAAACGCCCCACTTGAAAACATTTACCTATCCACCTGCAATACTTTTCAGTACAAAAAACCACGTCCAAAAGAATCAACTGAAGAACAGAAGCGGACCGGGAAATATTGTCGCTTCCATGAGACTTATGGACACAATACGGAAGAATGTAGACACTTGCACGACGCTATCGAGAAGTTGATCAGGCAGAAGAAATTGCAAGAGTTTGTGAAGGATCCACAAGAAGGAGGATAGGGAACGTCCAACCCAGGTCGTGCACCAGCTCCACGTCATCCTGAGGAGCCTGCCCGGACCATTGGTAGACTGGTCATAAATACAAATATCGGCGGGCCTCACCCCGCGGATAAGAATTGGAAGGAGATGGAGTGATATGCAAGTTCCTTGAAGCATGCAGATTTTGAGTGTTGTTCGAACATGGAGGACGGAACCCCTGCTAAGCAGCAGCGCGTAATGACAGACGATATTGTGTTCAGAAGCAGAGACGCTGATCAGGTAGAGGTTCCGACCATCGACCCCATGGTCTTATCTGCAACAATCGGACCAGCATACGTAAAAAGAATTCTGATTGATTCTGGAAGTTCAGTCAACATCATCTTCAAGAAGGCCTACGATCAAATGAAGCTAGAAACAAAAGACTTGAAACCATCCAAAGCTCGTATCCACGGCTTTAACGGCGCTGCAACTGATGCAATGGGATATGTCGAGTTACCAGTTGAACTGGGACAAGGCGAGCATCGGAGAGTGCGGATTCTACCCTTTGTAGTTTTGGATGTGGACTCTCCGTATAACGTTTTCTTGGGCCGGCCGGCCCTGGCGGATTTTAGGGCAGCGTTAGCCCCGTGGTGTTTAACTTTGAAGTTCCCGACTGACAAAGGAGTAGGCATTGTTCACGGCGACCAAGCAGCTGGTCGTTCCTGTTATGTGGCCGAGCTCCGAGAGGCCCACCGGAGGGAGAAGGGAAAGGTTGCGGACAATCCCGTCCGCATCCTCAATGCGGATAATTGACAAGTAGTGCCCGAGCCCTGGCTCGGGCATAGTTCTCGGATCTACGGAGATATAGATCCGAGAGACGACGATGAGAAACCCAGGGAAGAGAAGGCGACACCGGCTGAATTAACAATTGACATTTCAGTTAGCCGTGACGACCCTTTGCGAATACTGAAGATCGGATCGCAGCTAGGCCCCGCAATGACTGAAGACCTTAGCGACTTCCTCCGGGCGAACCTTGATGTTTTCGCCTGGACGCATTCTGATATGTGTGGGATTTCTCCCGCCATCACGAGTCATATGTTGAACATAGACCCAAAATACGTCCCAGTCAAGCAAAAAAGGAGAGGAATGGATCCGGAGAGATCCGCCGCTCTTGGAGAGGAGGTGGACAAACTCAAAACAAATGGGTTCGTCCGCGACGCCCTCTACCCGGAATGGGTCTCCAACCCCGTGCTAGTAAAGAAGGCAAATGGGAAATGGAGGACTTGCGTAGATTATTCCGACTTGAACAAAGCATGCCCTATGGACAGTTTCCCGTTGCCTAGGATCGATCAGTTGGTCGATTCCACCGCAGGACACGAGCTAATGTCATTCATGGATGCGTACTCAGGATACAACCAAATCCCGATGCATATTCCGGACCAAGAACACACCAGCTTCGTTACAAATGTCGGGCTGTATTGCTATGTAGTGATGCCCTTTGGATTGAAGAATGCTGGAGCAACTTACCAACGTCTGGTGAATCGAATGTTCAAGGACCAGCTGGGTAAAACCATGGAAGTCTATGTGGATGACATGCTCGTGAAGTCACGACGGTCAAACGACCACATTCAAGACTTGGCTGAAATGTTCGACATACTCAGGTTTTATGGCATGAAGATCAACCCGTTGAAGTGTTCTTTCGGCGTTGCATCAGGGAAGTTTTTGGGATTCATCGTCAACGCTAGGGGAATCGAAGCCAACCCAGAAAAGATCCAAGCTATTCGAGATGTACAAGCGCCCAGGACTATAAAGCAGGTACAGAGCTTAAACGGAAAAGTAGCTGCACTGAGTCGATTTATATCCAAGGCAACTGACAAGTGCATCCCGTTCTTTGACATAATAAAGAAAGGAAAGAGAAATTTTGAATGGACGTCTAGCTGTGAGGAAGCATTCCGGAATCTGGTGAGGCATTTGGAGAGCCCACCAATGCTATCAAAACCAGTTGACCATGAGATGTTGTACATATACTTGGCTGTATCCCCACATGCGATAAGTGCGGCTTTGGTACGAGAGGAGGATCGAGTCCAAAAGCCGGTGTATTATGTTAGCAAACATTTAACAGGGGCCGAGAGGAATTACCCAAAAATAGAGAAACTAGCTTATTGCTTGGTGATTGCATCACGAAAGCTTCGCCCGTACTTTCAAGCACATTCAATCGGTGTTTATTCCGATCAACCCCTGAGGCAGGTACTCCAACGGCCGGAAACTTCTGGAAGATTGCTAAGATGGAATATCGAGTTGAGCCAATTCGATATCGCGTACTTACCGCGGAGAGCCATCCGAGGGCAAGCATTAGCAGACTTCATCGCTGAGTTTACCATACCCATCAAACTGGACGATCACGACATCATTCCCCCCATTCGATGGAAATTATACACTGACGGTGCATCAAACGACCGTTGCTCCGGCGCGGGCGTAGTTCTTGTAACTCCGGAAAACCGATCGATCTGTTATGCCCTGAAGCTCGATTTCCCGGCTACAAATAACGAAGCTGAATATGAAGCACTGATCGCTGGCTTGAAGCTCATCAGGGAACTCGGGGTCGAATCAGTCGAAATCTTTTGTGACTCGCAGTTGGTGGTTTACCAAGTACGGGGAGACTACCAAGCAAAGGGACGAAAGCTTGCTCCGTACCTCATTCAGGTCCAAGAATTACTATCAAATCTTGAGCGTTATGACATCTCACATATCCTGCGCGAACAGAACAAAGAAGCCGACTTATTGGCTAAGTTCGCGAGTACCGACGATGCGCAGCAAATGGGATTGTATCCCGTCGAAGTCTTGCATGCCCCGAGCATAGACGAAATGAAAGTCGATCGCGTGTTGGGAACAGAAATCGAGAAGGAATCGTGGATAACCCCATTCAAACTGTACCTGACAACCGGGGCTTTACCAGGAAAAAGAAGCGAAAAACGGCAGGTCCTTCGAAAGGCCGCGCGTTACATAATGCAGGATGGATCAATGTATCGAAAAGGATTCTTAGTACCGTTGTTACGATGCATCGCTCATGATGAAACAAAGCGAGTCTTGAGAGAGGTTCACGAAGGGGAATGTGGCGACCATACTGGGGGGCAAACGCTAGCAAAGTAGATCCTCCGCTATGGATATTACTAGCCCACCGTAAACCGGGATGCCGCGGACTATGCAAGAAAATGCGACAAGTGTCAAAGATATGCGAAAATCCCGAGGGCTCCATCAATGGAACTCACACAAATGATCAGTCCTTGGCCATTTGCGATCTGGGGAATCGACATAATCGACTCTTTGCCTCTATCCAAGGGTGGTGCGAAATACGCAATAGTTGCAGTCGACTATTTCACGAAATGGGCTGAGGCAGAACCTTTGGCCACTATCACCTCTAAGAAGGTCATTAACTTCGTTGTACGAAACATTATATGCCGCTTTGGCCTTCCATGCACCATCATTACAGACAACGGAACGCAATTCGAAAGTAGAGAGTTCAAAGAGTTCTGTTTAAAGTACGTCATCGAGAAAAAGTTCGCCGCCGTTGCACACCCAAAAGCTAACGGACAAGTCGAGGCCGTTAACAAAATAATCAAGTCCATACTGAAGAAGCGTCTAGAGAAGGTTGGAGGCAAGTGGGTAGATGAACTCTCGACAGCATTATGGGCGTATAGAACTACCCACAAGTCCGCGACCGGCCACACTCCGTTCGCCTTGGCATACGGCTCTGAAGCCGTTATACTCGTGGAACTTGAAGTTCCATCGCACCGAGTGACATACTATGACCCCAAGACGAACCAAAACCTCTTGCTGGAATCACTGGACTGCATCGACGAAAAGCATGAAGAAGCTGAATTAAGGGCGGCGGCGCACAGACATCGAGTCAAGCGTTACTACGACGGCAGAGTCCGCCCGAGAATCTTTGATGTGGGTGATCTCGTTCTGAAACGAGTCTTCTCGGTACCATCACGCATGAATCCCAGCTGGGAAGGTCCCTACGCCATTGAACGGAAGCTTGGAGAAGGAACATTCAAGCTAGCGACCGTTGATGGCGCGACACTCCCCCGAGCATGGAACAGTGAACATTTGCGGCACTATTACATTTAGCATGCATTCCTTTCTTGTTGTAGGCACTGTTATTTCCTGCATGTTTCCATTCAATAATGACTTAGTTTCCTTTTAAAAGTTGTAATCAAGCAATTTAGTTAACTTTCATTAATAAAGGCTTGAAGCCATATTTTCTATGAAGTTTCTATATCTCTTAATTGGATGATAAATTACATTATCCTGCACGACATACAGACTCGTACGAACGACTTCAAATCTCTGAATCCCCAGAGTGCGGAGCGGAGTACTCTAAGTCCCCGGAGCGCGGACTAGAGTATAAAAGATTCCAAATCTCTGAATCCCCAGAGCGCGGATCGGAGTACTCTAAGTCCCCGGAGCGCGGACTAGAGTATAAACGATTCCAAATCTCCGAATCCCCAGAGCGCGGATCGGAGTACTCTAAGTCCCCAGAGCGCGGACTAGAGTATAAACGATTCCAAATCTCCGAATCCCTAGAGCGCGGATCGGAGTACTCTAAGTCCCCGGAGCACGGACTAGAGTATAAACGATTCCAAATCTCCGAATCCCTAGAGCGCGGATCGGAGTACTCTAAGTCCCCAGAGCGCAGACTAGAGTATAAACGATTCCAAATCTCCGAATCCCCAGAGCACGGATCGGAGTACTCTAAGTCCCCGGAGCGCGGACTAGAGTATAAACGATTCCAAATCTCCGAATCCCCAGAGCGCGGATCGGAGTACTCTAAGTCACCGGAGTGCGGACTAGATTATAAACGATTCCAAATCTCCGAATCCCCAAAGCGTGGATCGGAGTACTCTAAGTCCCCGGAGCGCGGACTAGAGTATAAACGATTCCAAATCTCCGAATCCCCAAAGCGCGGATCAGAGTACTCTAAGTCCCCAGAGCGCGGACTAGAGTATAAACGATTCCAAATCTCCAATCCCCAGAGCACGGATCGGAGTACTCTAAGTCTCCGGAGCGCGGACTAGAATATAAACGATCTTAAAACTCCGAATCCCCGAAGTGCGGAGCGAAGTACTCTAATTCCCCGGAGCGCGGACTAGAGTATAAACTATTTCAAGCCTCCAAGTCCCCGGGGCACAGAGTCAGCAAGAAGTCCAAGTACTCAAAAGATGTGGGACGAGAGGTACGCCATGTCCAAAAATGTTTGAACAACACAAGAATGGACCGGGAGATAATGCAACTCATAAGAACTTGAGTTATGGCTGCAATTAGTCAGCAAACCAAATAAAGACAAGAGAATCATTCAAACAAAAAGAAACTAAAACTTTATTCAATAAGTCCAAAATGAGGATACATGATCACTCCTACAAAATTCAGACCTCTCTATACAAACTACAAGTTGTGGAAGATGAAAACAATTACAAAACTTAAGCAGGAAACTTGTTGAACAAGTGCATCGATTATTTCTTCGACTTCTTCTTCTTGTCTTCCTTTGGTGTTCCCGACGACTCCTCTCCCTCACGCTTTTTCTTGTACTTTTTGCTAGCTAGAGAAACGGAGTCAGGAGTAGGGGACGGAACATCTAGTGGTTTGGACCTGCCCGGGAGAATGATTTTCAAAGGTCTGTTCCGCGGGTCAGTGAGTTCCAGTATTTCAGATTCAACTTTGACTTTGACCTTTTTCTTCTCCTCGTCGGCGAGACGGTCCTTCATGCTCATCTCTGAAGTACGCTCAGAGGCGCCAGTGATTTCAATTTCATCGCTGCCTTCGGCAGGAGACGAAGTATCAGGTTTTTCATCATCTAGCGCCCCGATCACTTGAGCGTCTGGACCGGGAGTTACTCCTGCGTGGGCAACATCGCTTGTTTTCTCTGCTTCCTCCTTGGCGTCATCGCTCCTCGGAGTTGGCTCGGCGTCAGAGCAACCTGCACGAAAACATAAGGAATGAGCATTAGAACGAATAGCTACTGCTGAAAAATGACGGGAACTCTCCAACTTCTAGAGAAAGAAGAATTTCCTACCAAGGTCCGGCTGGCTATCGGTGGCACGAGGGGTTTCACCCTCCAGGATAGGTGACAGCACATGAACACCAAGCCCGGGATCTTCGGGATCATAACTAGCATGCTGCTCGAATGGATTAAGTGCTGGCCGACCGGCCGATTGAGCAGCATAAGGAGCGGCAATGTGAGGAGTAGTAGCATCGGCCCCAGACGGGCCAGCTTCGTCATTCTTCTCCTTCGGAGGGGAAGAGCCTTTGCTATAAAGTGCCAATGCTGCGGATAAGTCCGATGGCTCATTCCCCCTTAGAAACTCCTTCACCAAGGCATCCTCATCGACCTCGTCGGAGCCCGACTCGACCTTCTTGATCCTTATCAGAGTTTCCCACGCCTCAGCCAGGGATTCGAGGTAGCCGTCGCCCAGAAATGTTAAGTCACGGTGCATAAGGACGCGGGCTCCATACTCGGCGATCAACGGGTCAAACATACTTTTGACCTCTTCCCTGCCGGCTTCTGCGGCCGCCTCGAGGCGAGAATCAAGTTCTTCCACAGCCATTCTTTTGCCCTCCTCACGGGCCACGTCCTTCATTTTCTCGACCCCGGCGAGTTCGTCGTCGAGCTTTGTCTTCAGGAGTCGGGTAGCAACAATCTCATCACAGTATCGCTACGATTCTTCTTGAGCAGCTACTTTGTCTTCCTTCTCCTTGGAAAGTAATTCCTTCAGCTCCTTGACTTGAGTAGCAAGTGCGTCCCTTTCCTTTTGGACAGAGTCTTTTTCTAGGGCGAGGGCACCGCTGCGCTGGACTGCTTCGTCAAGCTCTTTTTTGTGAGCCGCCTCTAAACGAGTAACTGCCTCGGCAGTATTTTTTGCGCTTTGTTCAGCGGCTTCTAGCTTTGACTTATACGAAGCAAGCTCTTCGTCTTGGAGTTTGATGATTTTCTTATCGCTGTCAGCTTCCAGATTCAGACGATCAATCTCGTGTTGACGCTCAACAGATACTTCCGAGACCTTCTCCACCAAGTGCACAAACGCGTCATGTTGAACATAGACGTCGTTATTGCAGGCAATGGCACTCTGCTTCACATGCCCGGGAATATGATGAATGGCCGGGAGGAACTTCAGACTATCGAAGCAAATTTTTGGAAACTTGGCCTTAGGATCGACCATCTTTTCCGCAATAGTTGGGTCCACCACAGGAGTAGGAGGAGGAGGCTTTGAAAACTCCGTTCTTTTACGTTGCTCTCGAACTTGCCTTGTACTCGATGAACTGGAATGTTGTTCTCGAGGAGCATTAGACTGATAACCCTTCTGTAAAGATTTCTCTCTATCCGGCTCAGTTGGAGGAGGAAGATCACGGGACTGGGAAGATTGAGAATGTGCCTTCTTGTGGTGAGACGACTCTCGGGGACGATTATCCCTATCTTCATACTCTCCTCGGTCCCTACGTCTGCCTGAACCGGAATCCCGTCCAGAGTGATGGAATATAGAAGACCCCTGAAGGCGATCAAGTCTATGAAACGCCCCATATCACCAGGGGCTAGCAAGCCAAAACCCGACAGCGATTCATTTGAAATGATAGTCCGGATGTCTCGATCCTCAGCAGGAAGAGCTCTAATGGCTTCAACAGCCTCAGAATATCCTCGGCCTTCCGGACGCGGGTTGATACCTGAAAAGATGAAATGAAGAGTTAGGAAAAGCATGACTCCGATTAAATACGAATAGTGATTCAGCAGAGAGACTTACTGCCTTCAACCCATCTCCGAGCGAAACCAGAAGGGCAGCGCACATAGAACCATTCCTGTTTGTACAGGGCGAATTTGCTACATGCCCCTGTCAAGATCTGGCATTTGTGGTATGGCTCGAGGAACATAAAGGAAGGACTGTCTTTCCGTCTCTTGAACATATAAATGTATCTGATATCACCGGGGGTTGGAGGTCTGGAGAAGACAGCCATGAAGAGTAGATAAGTCCCATATAGAAATGCATGGCCGTTCGGGTGCAGCTGCGACGGAGCTATGTCTATGTACTGCAGTACATCCCGGAGAAATAAGTTAAATGGAGGCACGCTGCCCATCCAACACATAAACTTGTTGCAGGTAGTGTACCCGACTGGGGGCAGATGAGGGCGATCGTGTCTTGAAGGAACTAACACGTCGGCAAAAGGAATCCCGTGAATAGAGCATATCCGTCGCAGAGAAGCTTCGTTGATCTTCGAGGCTTGAGAATCGATCGGATTGTCTAGTAAGATGGTTGCCTCCAGAGCGTCAGGCGCCAAGTTATGAGCGGGAGAAGTTGACGGGTTAGAAGTATCAGCGGCTCCTTGTCTTGCTGACGGCCCAGGCCTGTCAGATATGGTGGCAGAACTAGATTTTCTCGACATCCCGAATAAATAATGAACCTGGCTAAATGCTTGAGAAAGCTATACTTAAAAAATGTTGAATGTTAGAATTAGCGACACGATTTTTCCCCCCGTGTGGTGTGTGAACTAGTGCAAGCAATTGTGTACAGGCAATAAGAATCTAAAGGTTTTAAAGATATAATAATTAGCTTCGAATCATCGCCTTCGAAGACCGTCATCGCTGACCGTCTCAAAAAGCTCGCCTTGAGGTGATTACAGTTCCAGATTCAGAAAACATGTAATTTATGAAGTATCCGGCTTAAGTCTAATTTGACATTTAAATGTCGTTCGGCAGTTGCATTGTTCGTCCTGAGAAGAGTTCGGCATGTATCTTGGTTCGGTTAAGTCAAAGTCAATGTTCAGCATATATATGTTTGTTCGGCATTTGAATGTTGTTCGGCTTGAGTTATTGCTCGGCAATTGTATTGTTCGGCTAAAGTCAATGTTCGGCATGCCAATTGTTCGGCTTGGGTTATCGTTCGGCTAAGTTATTGTTCTACATTTTAGTAATTGTTCGGCATGAATGCCGTTCGGCATTCAAGATTGTTCGGCTTGGGTTATCGTTCGGCTAAGCTGTCGTTTGGTCTTAGTTCGGATAAAGTAGCGCTCCACCCTCGGTTTCAACTTCGCCCTACACCTTCTCCATCTGCGCCGAACGACAGAGACAGATCGCCCAGCGAAGACTACGCCGTTCAACACCCCATCTTTCTTTTTGTCGTTCGGCACGAAGGAGCTAGCCCCAACTAGACAACTCCAAATGTGCGAGCCGTTTCTGCTCGACACATATCATACGACCATAGAAATGTCCTATTTCCCACGAAAACAACCTAAGTCTTGTGTTGAAGTAATCTAATCACTGAAGGAATGATACCTAGTTCGAAAGTTGAAGTCGAGGAAGGATCAATTAGGTCTCAATTCTGGTAGGATGGCAAGAATTACGTGTCCTTAAGAGAATGACAGGAGACAAAGCGTAAAGGGAAAATGGTGGAAGGGCGCCTGGTTATATAGAGGGAGGTAGAAGTCGAAAAGGCCATGACCGGTAGAACCGGTCAAGGTCATAGCGTTCGGCCTCGGCGCATAATGGTTCGGCACTGAAGCATCACTCGGCAAGGAAGCACCGTTCGAACGCGAATGTCTCATTCGGCATTTGGACACACATCGATCCCACAAAAGGGGCGTCTCCGTTCGAGGTTAGCCAAGGGTTTAAGACGTGACGAAAAGGTTGCACGGTTCAAAGCGTACCACGTTCGGCCACGCGATACACTTTGGGGGGCAAGTGTTTCCTGGAGATTTGACCAGGCAACTAGTACTCGGCATCCAATTCAACTCGGCATCAGAGAGTGTCCGGCATCCAGGAGTGTTCGGCGAAGCGCTTGACATCCAGGAGCACTCGGCGTAGCACTCGGCAACCCAATGGAACTCGGCGTCAACTGCCACTCGGCGACAACCAATGCTCGGCGCTAGCGTTCGGCATACAAGAACGCTCGGCATCGAGACTACTCGGCATACAAGGGTGCTCGGCATCAAGGCTGCTCGGCATACAAGAGCGTTCGGCATACAGGAGTACTCGGCGTGGTACTCGGCAACAAGAGTACTCGGCGTCTAGCAGAGCGTTCGGCTTCGGCTGTCTAACGTCCTGCACTTCCCAGACATCAACCACATCATTCAGCATATAAGGGACTGTTCGGCATCAGAGCGTTCGGCACGCCTGGTTCGGCATACAACGACCACTGCACTGGGGCTTGAGCGTTCGGCTATCCAGCCCACTTGGGAAGTCCAGCCCATATTTGCCTATAAATAGAGGGGCAGGGTCATAGTGAAAGGGATCCTTTTTTGGAGAGAAAACACCGGGGAGACTCTGCCATTTTCAAGACTCATCTTCTCTACTTAACAACTTCACTCAAGCATTTGATTCACGAATTGTATTTGTAATCAACTATAAAGGAAATCAATAAAGTTGAACAAAGTGGACGTAGGCAATTACGCTGAACCACTATAAACTTGGTGTTCTTACTTTCTGCATTTAAATTAGCATTGTCTTCTCTGTTTAATTTACTTTCATCACTTATATCTCTACACAATCTTTCTGAACGAGGTTAGTGACCAATTTTGGTGCTAACAGAGGGCAAACACCCAATTTCTGACCCACACATGTAACAAAACTAAAAGAATAGAGAAGGAAGAAAAACAAAGATAATATGTCGAATACAAAGGATTGATTTTTGTTACTGAATACCAAATTAAAGAACTATTAAAAGCTATATATATATATATATATAAGAACCTAAATAATCTCAACTAACATCATATTTGAGCTTTATTTTCCAAACTAAAAGGAAACCAACTACAAAATTCAGAAATAAAATGCTAAATACATGGAAAGCTTTAAAATAAAACTTGACTTATTCAAATAACACTGCACTTTGATAGTAAGTTGCACTAATTTGCAACACCCCCTTAATGCAAGCGTACTGCCAACAACACCAAGTGCGCTTCTAAACACTTGAAATTTGGCTTTGCTAAGTACCTTGGTAAATCTATCAGCAGCTTGTTCTTCATATTGTATTTTCTGCAGCTAAATATATTACTTCAAAAACTTTTCTCGAATGAAATGGAAATATGTTTTGATGTGCTTTGTGCGAGAATGAAACACTGGATTTCCAGCAAGTTTAATGGCACTTTCATTGTCACAATGAATGGAAACTGGATAGTCCAAAGCATAAAATATTTCTTCACTAAGCTTCTTAAGTCAAATACGCTCTTAACTGGCCATAGTAGCTGCTACATATTCAACTTCACATCTTAAAAGAGAATTAATGGTTTTTTTATATTGCACTAAGAAATAGCTGCAAACCTGTGTTGAAACAATACCATGATGTGGAGTGCATATCATTTACATCACCAGCCGAATCTACGTCTGCAAAACCAACCAAAAATAATGGTGCATTATGTTTATAGAATAATCCAAAGTTTACTCTTTGCTGCAATTATGTGACCTTCACATGGTTTACCCATAAATTGAGCAATGACACCTATAGAATAAGAAATGTCTGGTCTTGTGATAATTAAATAAATTAAACTACCAACATACTGTTGAAAAGCTGTTGTATTCTCTAATGTTTTTCCTTCATCTTTATTTAACTTCAAGCATGGCTCCATCAGAGTAGTCGTTGCTTTTGACTCCCCCATACGAAAGCGATCCAATAAACTTACTGCATATCCCTTTTGAAAGACAAAGTATCCATCTGGCCTTTCAATCTCCAAGCCAAGAAAATGATTAACTTCTCCCAACTCTTCATTTCAAAGTGAAGAGACAAAGCATCATGAACACAAGTAATTTCAGCATCATCGTTGCCGGTAATGATCATATCATCAACGTAGAGAAGGAGTATTGTACATACTGTGATTATTTTCTTAATGAATAAAATTGAGTTTGAATTTGAAGATCTAAACCCACAAAACTCAAGGTATTGAGCAATTTTACCATACCAAGCACGCGGTGCTTACTTGAGGCCATAAAAGGCCTTCTTAAGTCGGTACACATAATTTGGAAACTCTTTGAAATAAATCCATGTGGCTGCTCTATAAAGATATCTGGATCCAACTCATCATAAAGGAATGCATTTTTCACATCTAATTGCCATAGTTTCCAACTCTTGCAAGCAGCTAGTGAACTTATTATTCAAATTGCCACCATTTTAGATATAGGGTTGAATGCCTCCTTGTAATTTAGACTATATTGTTGGGAAAAGTCACAAGCAACAAGACGGGCTTTATATATGTCAATAGTAGCATTAGATCTTTTCTAAAACTTGTACACCCATTTGCAAGTTACTAAATCAACATCTTTGATTTTGGAACAAGCTCCCATGTACATTTTTTTGTTTAGAGCTGATATTTCCTCCTGCATTGGTTCTTCCCACCCAGAAACACCTTTAGCTTCATTGTAAGACATGGGCTCATTTTCACAAAAATCGCCCATTAGAAAACAAGACACAACAGAGCAACTATTTAGTTGTACTTCATAGTAATCTAAATAATTATGTTATCTTCTTTGTTTAGAGGGCCTCCGAAGAGCAGCTCTTATAGCTTCATCTTGTTGAGTATTATCTCTAGAAACTGTACCACTCTCCCTTTCATTTGATGCACCATCAGTAGACAAGGGTAATAGATCAGTTGTGCCTCTATTTGTGTTTGCATCAATCCAATGTGATGAACTTTCATCAAAAATCACATCGCGAACATCGTTTATTTGTGGATCCATACATCTCCAACGTTTCATGTGAGTGTCATAACCAACTAAAATACAACGCCTTACCCTTGGGTCAAGTTTAGACCATTTAGTTTTTGAAACATAAACATAGAAAATGGATCGGAAATCTAAAAATAACATACATTGGGTTTATGATGACATAATGCTTCAAAAGGATATGAGTCCAACCCCCCGTGTAGGCAAACGGTTTATGACATGACATGCTGACTGAATAACTGCTCCCCCTAGCTCTCTTAGAAGATTCTTTGCATGAAACCAAGACAAACACATGGAAGTGAGATGTGCCAATTTGTGTTCAGCAACTCTATTTTGTTGTGGAGTGTTGGGACATGCCATTTTCCATTGAATGCCATTAAGTCTGTAGTAATCTTGAAATTGACCATAATGTATTCTCCTCCATTGTCGGTGCGAAGACACTTTATTGGCCATAAAAATTATTTCTCTACTTGCTCCTTGACCTAAATGAATTTGAAGAAAGTCTCACTTTTAGATTTCAAAAAATACACCCAAGTAAACCGAGAAAACTCATTTACAAAACCTTAACATAGTGAAAACCAGAGTAGATGTGTGTTTTCTTATTGGCCCTACCAAATCTGAATGAACACGTTGCAGTACAGCAGCAGCTCTACCCTTTGAGTTAGGGAAAGGGAGGCGATGTGATTTTCCAAATTGACAATTAAGACAAACTACATTATAATGAATTTCCTTAAAGAGAGGAACTCAATCAAGAAGTTTCTTCATAGAGATTTCCTGTAACAACTAATAACCAACATAGCCTAACCGAGAATGCCAAATTGCTGCACTAGCATTTTGACCTGTCTTTTCAACATATGCATCATTTGAAGGCAATACATACAGTAGGTTTTTCCTTAGTAAATAAAATGTCAGCTTTAAGTTGTTTTATATTCGAAATAATTTTCAATTTGTTTGGACCAAAAAGAACATACCTCACAGAGTCAACAATCTATAAACTGAAGCAAGATTCTTCTTTAAAGCCAGAACATGATAAACATCTTTGAGAGAGATACCATAAGCGTTAGACGCATCCTTATCAACATTAAAATATTCTTCTTTCACTACATGATGTAATGAGTTATCAACCATCACAATTACTCTATTTCATGATGGGAGTGAACATCAGAAAGATAGAAACATTTTCGATTGCATAGTCAGTGCAACCAGAGTTAACACTCCGGTCCTTGCAATAGTCTATAGAAGCATTAGCATGCATATTAATAGGTCAATCAATAGCTTCAATTGATAAGCATTGTTCTGATGTAGGTTGTTCAACCTTATTGCTTTCTTGTGCGGTATATCCTTCTGCTTCTTTGAGATTCACACGATAATTTAGTTTAATACGGCCTTGTTTCCCGCAACGATTACACACCACCCTCACACGATAATCACATTTGATGTGTCCCATCTTTTCGCATCTGTAACAACCTTTTGAATTTTCTTTGGCCTGCCCTTCGGTTTTGAACTACTGCAACAAAAATATCTTATTACAACATTAAAAAAATATTGTAATATGTGTTTCACAATATTTTTGCAAATGTTGTTTTAGGCAGGGTTCTAATTAGGTCGACACCTTTCCCAATGTCTTTTTAAATGTTGCAAAAAGGATCTAATAGATTCCACTACAACCTTTATAGACGTTATAGTAAAATAACTACAACTGTTTCTAGATGTTGTAATAGAATCAACTTGTAACATCTCGAAATTTTATCGTTTTGATTTTGAATATTTAATTAATTTTAAATATTTAAACAGTTGGTTTTTAAAGTTTAATAACTTTATAGTAACTATATAGATGTTTGAATTGTGAATTAAATATTAATTAAATGGATTTAATAACCTTATTTAACTCCTTTTAATTAATAAATATTAATGGTGAACTCATTTTGTAAATTTATTTACAATAATAAGTAGTTCGATTAAAAAAAATACTTATTAATAAAATGACTTGATTTATAATGACATATTTTTAAATGAATTTATAGGATTTTTCCATAATTTTTAATTTGAAAAATATTTGAATTATCGTTTGATGTATTTTCAACAAATGATGGTATTTTTGAAATTTCACAGAATAACATACCCAGTGTATTTTATTGTTGTTTTAGGATCGTGTAGCATTATTTACACGATCGTATTTTTGTTTTGTCGTTTGCGGTTCATACGCGAATGGAATTCTATATAGCGAGATACCGAAATTGCAAAATAAACTAACTTCAACCCCTATAAAATTCAACTTTAAGACTTTTCTTTCCCTGTTATTCTCCTTTTCCCTCCTCTCTCTTATTTCCATCTTACTATAAAAAGAAAAGTAAGCTTCTTCCACTTATAAAATCAAAATCAAATGAATTACACCGCTAAAAATTATAAAGTTGGATGCTTTGAACTCGTGAGGCCAAGGTCTACAAATCCATATGTGTAGTTTGTTGAGCGATATTGTTTGGTAGAGTTCGACATTGTTAGGCAGAGCTAGGGTTTCGAATTGACATTGATTTAGGTGACGATTTGCGAAACTTAGTGGGGCATTGAGTTCGTGGCGGTAAAACGAAGTGGTGGTGGAAGAACATTGAGGTGTGGTTGTGCTCTGCAAAAACACGACCTGGTTTTGTCGTTAGTAGGTCCAAACTGTCATGATTTGATTTGGTGGATCAAGGGTGGTCTGGTGGGTCGGCTGCGATGAGCACGCGGAGAGGAGGTCATAGGAAGAATCGGTTTGTCGAATCATTGAGTAGGATGAGAAATCATGGGCGGAAGGTAGCATGCAAGTGGTATCAACGGGCATGGTATCAGGAAGGGGAATTGAATTTTAATTTAGAGAAGAAGAAGTTTGTTTGGGTAACTAAATTAATGATGGTAATTAAGTGAATTAATTTAATTATCTAAATCCGAAATCTTATAAATTCAATAACTCTTGCATACGAGGTGGATTTGAACGCGGGTTTTTACGTTGGACTCATCAATGTTATCTACACGTTGGAGTTGGATTCGTGTAATTTAGAGCTAGTATGATTTTGAGCTAAAATTGAATGACATTCGATTTTAGATCTGACGCAGCAGATATTTCAAAACTATGTAGATCGTAGAATGTAGCAGTAGATGGATTGATGAATGCTGAAATGCCCGAATTCGTTGATCCGAAGATACCAAACTCTAGCTATCTCGAACTCGTTGATCGCGCACGATACCAGGTTCAAAGATCTTCAATTCTTCAAGCGTTGATCAAGCGCACTTGATTCCGCGAATCGGCTTCTACAATCGTTGAATCGAGCGCACTCGATTATCCGAAAGAGGAGATAGGAGATTACACTCAACTACCAATTTGAATGAAAGCACAAAGCAATCAAAAGAGAATTTTATTCAAAAATCAACAACCTTTACAAATGAGAGTCTCGGCCTATTTATAGGCATTTTACAACTCACACAAAAAAAACAACAAAAATTACAAGTACTAAGTCGGTTCCGAGTTATGGCTTCCGACCTACGACTTACCAGAAGACGTACGACTTAACAAAGACTCCGACTCAACAGTTACAACTTTACAAGCCTTCAGCGACTTAACAAACACGGACAAAACATCAAAGAAAATACAAGTACTTAGGTCGGAAACGACCTACGACCTAGAATGGACGCGACTTAGCATAGGTCGACAGCGACCTAACAACAAACAGTTACAACACTGACTTGACGACTTAACAAACAACGGCAGAGATTATCTCGCAGCAGAATCAACGCACGAGGCTTCACGCGACTTAAAAACAGGCGGCATCAATGACTCAAAGAAATCAAAGGCAGAGGTTAACTCGGCAGACACATCAACGGCATCCTATGCTTTGCGACTTAAAACATGCGCATTCCATATCAGCGACCTAAAGAACAACGGTAGAGATTAACTCGGAGGAAGATCCCACGCTTCAGACTTTAGCGACTTAACTCCTGCTTCATTAGGTCGTCCACGACCTAATACTTCGCCAATTTGCTCTGTTTTCTTATTTCGTGACTCGGTAGGTCGAATACGAGTTAACCCGGTACGTCGTTCCAGCATCTCGTTAACTCGTACCTTCCCACTAGGTCGTTGCCGATCTTCACTAAGTCGTTGGGACGACTTAAAGCCTCTGTTAGGTCGGTTGCGACCTAGAACTTCATTTTCCCACCATTTCTCACCAAATCTTAACTCGGTGGCTTCCTTCTTAAGTCGTACCCGACTTACCAGCATCATAGGTCGCACACGACCTATGTCTTCAACTTTCTGGGCTGCATCATCCTCCCCAGGTTGAGAGAAATTCGACCTCGAATTTGTAAATTCATCTCCATCAGCTCGTTCATTCCCGTGATATGGTACGAGATGCTTAACATTGAACACGTCAGATGTATACACATCATCTGGCAGCTTCAGTTTATAAGCATTTTCATTGATTCGTTTCACAACTTCCACCGGACCAATTTTCCGTGCTTTCAATTTATTGTACGCGCCTACTGGAAAACGATCTTTTGTTAATACTGCATAAACCATATCTCCTTCATTAAACTCAACATTTCGTCGTTTCAAATCTGCAGACTGTTTATACTTCTCATTTGCTTTCTCTAATCGTTCTTGAACGATTTTATGACACTCCATCAGCCCTTCAACAAAATCAGCGGCTTTCTTAATTCTCCCCTTTGAATGCGGTATCGCAGTTAAATCCAACGGTCCTTTCGGTAAGCTCGAATAGACAATCTGGAATGGACTGAACCCAGTACTTCGATTCACAGCATGATTATGAGCAAATTCTGCCTGGCATAACTTCACATCCCAACTCCTCAGATTATCTTGAACAAGACACCTCAACAAGTTTCCCAATGATCTGTTTACCACCTCAGTCTGTCCATCAGTTTGTGGATGATAAGCACTACTAAATTTCAGCTTCGTTCCCACCATTTTCCACAAACTCAACCAAAAGTGACTCAAAAATCGAGTATCTCTATCCGACACAATAGATTCTGGCAATCCATGAAGTCGATAGATCTCCCTGAAAAACAACTGAGCAACATGAACCGCATCTGCCGTCTTCTTACAAGCGATAAAATGTGCCATTTTCGAAAATCTGTCAACCACCACATAAATGGAATCATTACCACGCTGCGTTCTTGGCAACCCCAACACAAAGTCCATACTCACATCAACCCATGGTTTAGTTGGTACCGATAACGGCATATATAACCCTGCATTAGTAGCAGTTCCTTTCGAAACCTGACAAATATGACAACGCTCCACAAACCTCTCTACCTCTTTCCTCATTGATGGCCAAAAGTAGGACTGTGAAATCAACTGTAAGGTACGGTCTCTCCCAACATGTCCCTCTTCGTGTAACTCCTTGATAATCTTCATTCTCAGACTACCCTCTGGTATGCACAATCGATTTCCTTTGAATAGAAAACCATCTACCATCACGAAATCATCCGTCTCTCCCTCCTTGACTTTATCAACAAATTTTGCAAAGTAAGGATCATCAGTGAATAATTCTGGCAATATTTCAAACCCCGTCACTTCAACCTTTAGTGTAGTCAACAAATGACTCCTCCTACTCAAAGCATCAGCCACACGATTTGTCACCCCTGACTTGTGTTTAACAACAAAAGTAAACTATTGCAGATATGCAATCCACGATGCATGTCTCGCTGAAATCTTGTTTTGCCCTTGCAAATGCTTCAATACTTCATGATCAGTGTAGAGGACAAACTCGTTCTGAAATAGATAGTGTCTCCAGTGTTTAATAGATTACACAACAGCATAAAACTCCACATCATATGTACTGTATCGCATCTTTGCTCCTGACAACTTCTCACTGAAATAGGCAATTGGACGTCCCTTCTGACTCAACACCCCTCCAATCCCAACCTTGGATGCATCAGTGTGCAGTTCAAACACTAGTTGAAAATCAGGTAGCACTAGAATTGGTGCAGACGTCAGGAATTCCTTGATCTTCCCAAAAGCACTCCCTGCTTCCTCTGTCCATGCAAACTGTTTACCTTTCATGCAATCTGTAACAGGCGCCATCACACTACTAAACTGTGGAATAAACCTTCGATAAAATGAAGCCAACCCGTGAAAACTACGAACTTCCGTTATCGTCTTGGGCTGTGGCCAATCTCTAATTGCTTCAACTTTACTTTGGTCAACCTGTATTCCTTTCTCTGAAACAACATACCCCAGAAATAAAACACTGTGCGTCATGAACACGCATTTCTTTGTAGCAGCATAAAATTGTTCTTGTCTCAGTACTATCAGCACTTCTCTAAGATGATTCAGATGTTCCTCTGGACTCCCACTGTAAATCAGAATATCATCAAAATACACCACCACAAATTTCCCAATGAACGGTCGAAAAATCTGATTCATCACCCTCATAAAAGTACTCGGTGCATTGGATAAACCAAATGGCATGACCAACCATTCGTATAGACCCTCCCTGGTTTTAAAAGCAGTCTTCCATTCATCCCCTGGTCTAATGCGAATCTGATGATAACCGCTCTTCAAGTCAATCTTAGAAAAGATAGTAGCTCCGCTTATTTGATCCAACAAGTCATCTAACCTCGGCATTGGAAATCAATATCTCACGGTAATCTTATTCAATGCTCGACTGTCAGTGCACATCCTCCACGTCCCATCCTTCTTGGGTACCAATAAAGCTGGTACAGCACAAGGACTCAGACTCTCCTGCACACGTCCTTGCTCAAGCAATTCCTCTACCTGCCTTCGCAACTCTTCATGTTCCTTCGGACTCATTCGATAATGTGGTCTATGTGGCAACACAACACCTGGAACAAGATCTATCTGATGTTGTATATCTCTCAACGGTGGCAACTCCGTTGGTAACTCTTTTGGAAATACATCGTCAAATTCTTTCAAAATTGGTTTTACTTCTTCTGGAATCTCAACCTCTTCACTGCTCTCTCGCCCAATTAACAAAAACACTTCAGGTTCCTCCTCTACTTCCTTCACAAACTCCTTCAACGATAACAAAGTTTTGAGCTCTTCAATCTCCTCCAACTTGTTTTCCTCCTGTTGTCTCTTCTTTGGAACTAGAGTAATCTTTGTGCCTTCAAACATGAAACTGTAACTATTGGTACGCCCATCATGTTTCACAGCTCGATCATACTGCCACGGTCTCCCTAGCAACAAATGACAAACGTCCATATCTACGACATCACACCAAATTTCATCTTTGTATTTCTTCCCAATTGAAAACTTCACACAAGCTCTACGTCCAACTTTCACTTCACCACCCTTCCTCAACCAAGCTAACTTGTACGGTTTAGGATGTTTCTCGGTTTTCAACTCCAACTTCTTCACCGCTTCTGTAGAGATAATGTTATCACAACTCCCAGCATCAATAACAAATTTACAAACTCTTCCCAGAATAGTGCATGTAGATTGAAAGATATTGTCTCTCAACCAACTACTTTCCTCCTGCTTCGGTGTTAAACACGATCTCCTCAGCATTAGGTTACAACCTTCATCTCCTGACGCAATATCCTGCTCATCTTCCTCAACTGGACTGGAACACTCCCCATCAACATCCTCATCTTCAACTTCTACAATCATGGTTCGTTTCTTCGGCTTTGGACACTCACTGCTTTTATGACCCAATTCCTGACAATTGTAACATTTGAAACCATTGTTAACCCTTGTCTTCTCAGCCTCTTTCACCACTGGTCTACTGATAGGTTTAGAAACATTAGAACTTCCACCAACACCCTTCGCTTGATTGTTAGAATTAGTAAACACACCACTTCCTTGTCGTCCCTGCTTCTCCCAAGCCAACGCTTTCTGATGTGCTTCTGCTACAGATCTAGGATCGAACATATTAACCATATCCTGTATCTGCATCCTCAATCCCCCAATGAATCTAGATGCCAGCTGCTCTTCTGTTTCCATAATATCATTCCTTGCAATAAGTTGATAGAATTCATCAGCATAGTCATTAACTGTCTTTGTGCCCTGCCTCAAGTTTTGCAAACGTTGATACATCAAAGATTGATAATTGTAAGGTAAGAACGTTGCTTTCATTAATTTCTTCATCTTCTCCCAAGATTCAATCTTTGACTTCCCCATACGTTCACGTGTAAGCTTGGTTTGCTGCCACCATGCTAAAGCTCTACCCCTCAGCCTCGTAGCAACCAACTTCACTCTACGATGTTCTGGAACTTCTTTGAAGTCAAAAATCTCTTCAACATTAGCTACCCAATCTAGAAACTCCTCCGCTTGCATACCACCTTTGAATTCAGGAATTTCAGTCTTCATCCCCGACTCCCACTTGTGATCATACTCAGAGTAATTTCTTTCTTGTCCTCGTCCTTGTCCTTGAACACTACCACCATCACACTCCTCTTCAAAATCAGATGTATATCATTGTCTATCTCGTCCACCCACATCTCTACTACCATCACGTCTTCCACCATCATCCCTTCTATCGACATTCCTCCGTTCACGATCATTCACGTTCCTCCCACGCCCTTGATCATTTTCAACACTTCTGTCTCGATTAGAATGTGGCGAGACTCTACTACCCCCATGGTTAGATTCAAGTGAAACTCTTCTCCGATTTTGATTCATCTCCGTCATAAGCTTCTCTAATTGGCCAATTCCTTCGTTAAGCTTTTCACTAAAATTCTCATTGATTCTTTGCTCCATCTCATCAGCCTCTTCTCTTCGATACAAAGCTTCTACGTTTTGGTGGCGATTAGCTCTTCTTGGCGGCATACTGAAAATTTCACAACTCTTCAACACTTCGAAATTCAAACACTTTTCGGACTTTGATCCAAAATGAAACGGATCGAAAACTTCCACTTTGTAGCAAATCGCGATGAACACGATGGACAAAGTTTCGGCCTCCAATGCAAATCCGAACTTCAATCTTCAAATCAATGCACGACCCAATTCTTCAAACTCTCGGCCGTGAATAATGAAACTTCAAATCTTCAAAATGAATAGGCTCCAAGTCTCGATCTAGCTATGATTGGCTAGAACAGGCTCTGATACCAAAACTGACGCAGCGGATATTTCAAAACGATGTAGATCGTAGAATGTAGCAGTAGATGGATTGATGAATGCTGAAATGCCTGAATTCGTTGATCCGAAGATACCGAACTCTAGCTATCTCGAACTCGTTGATCGCGCACGATACCGGGTTCAAAGATCTTCAATTCTTCAAGCGTTGATCAAGCGCACTTGATTCCACGAATCGGCTTCTACAATCGTTGAATCGAGCGCACTCGATTATCCGAAAGAGGAGATAGGAGATTACACTCAACTACCAATTTGAATGAAAGCACAAAGCAATCAAAAGAGAATTTTATTCAAAAATCAACAACCTTTACAAATGAGAGTCTCGGCCTATTTATAGGCATTTTACAACTCACACAAAAAAACAACAAAAATTACAAGTACTAAGTCGGTTCCGAGTTATGGCTTCCGACCTACGACTTACCAGAAGACGTACGACTTAACAAAGACTCCGACTCAACAGTTACAACTTTACAAGCCTTCAGCGACTTAACAAACACGGACAAAACATCAAAGAAAATACAAGTACTTAGGTCGAAAACGACCTACGACCTAGAATGGACGCGACTTAGCATAGGTCGACAGCGACCTAACAACAAACAGTTACAACACTGACTTGACGACTTAACAAACAACGGCAGAGATTATCTCACTGCAGAATCAACGCACCAGGCTTCACGCGACTTAAAAACAGGCGGCATCAATGACTCAAAGAAATCAAAGGCAGAGATTAACTCGGCAGACACATCAACGGCATCCCATGCTTTGCGACTTAAAACATGCGCATTCCATATCAGCGACCTAAAGAACAACGGTAGAGATTAACTCGGAGGAAGATCCCACGCTTCAGACTTTAGCGACTTAACTCCTGCTTAATTAGGTCGTCCACGACCTAATACTTCGCCAATTTTCTCTGTTTTCTTATTTCGTAACTCGGTAGGTCGAATACGAGTTAACCCGGTACGTCGTTCCAGCATCCCGTTAACTCGTACCTTCCCACTAGGTCGTTGCCGATCTTCACTAAGTCGTTGGGACGACTTAAAGCCTCTGTTAGGTCGGTTGCGACCTAGAACTTCATTTTCCCACCATTTCTCACCAAATCTTAACTCGGTGGCTTCCTTCTAAAGTCGTACCCGACTTACCAGCATCATAGGTCGCACACGACCTATGTCTTCAACTTTCTGGGCTGCATCAAGATCAAACCAAAACGCGAAAGTGTCAATTGGAATCTTTGAGAGTTTACTTACCCCTAAATAAACTATATGATATCTGTGTTGATATAGATTATTGTTGAATGCTTGGATAATAGTTGATAGTTTTAATGAAGCATAAATTAATGATAAATTTTAGTGATTTAATATACCTATGTATAAAGTAGTTAAATTAGTTATACTTTGTTTGTGATATCTATTTAGCAGGAAAAAATACTGTTCTGCTATAATTAAATCCAATAGATAATTTTAAATATCTATCGAGCAGAATAAACCACCGTTCTGTGCTTGCAAAGTAAAAAGATTATTTTTGAAGTTAACTAATATGTGGATTAATTAATAAATGATATGTTGGCTATTGATTGTTAATGTTGACAATAATATTTTATTATATTTGTTTAATTGTTTGTTTGGATTTGAATTCCCGCTTGAAAATTCGATTGCATAAATAACCACTGTTTTGAAGGGGACTTTTGTAGAGAGACCCTAAGGGATTTCTTGCCATATTAATTTACTATTATATGCATCTTACTTATATTCTTATGTTACTTATATTGATGTTTGGTTAAAGTATTTACGGTCTACTGTTTGATTTGTGTAAGTGTCGTTATATCGTTTATCGCTATACCGTCACTTACGTTGTATGTGTTGAACTTATGCTTGTATTTTTACAAAATAAATGTTTGGTCATGTTTTTGTACCTTAAAAGTTGTTTAAACCATATTTTTAAGTATTTTTTAGGATTCTGAAATAAAAGATAAGTGTTGTTTAAAATTTATAAAAGGAGTTATAAGTCTGATTAATTATTTTTCAGGATAATTAATGTTGTTTCAAATTTATAAAAAGGTTATAAATTTAATCAATTATCTTTCGGGAAAATTAATGTTGTTTTAAATTTATAAAAAGATTATGAATCTGATTAATTTTATTTTGAGACAATTAATGATTGTTTTAAATTTATAAAAGATTATGAATTTGATTAATTTCTTTTGGGATAATTAATGATTGTTTTAAATTTATAAAAAGATTATGAATTTGATTAACTTTCTTTTGAGATAATTAATGTTGTTCTAAAATATAAAAGATTGTAAATTTGATTAACCTTCTTTCAAGATAATTAATGTGGTTTTAAATTTATAAAAGAGTTATATCAATTATCTTTCAGGATGATTAACATTATTTTAAATTTATAAAGATATTTTAAATTAATTTATTACCTTCTGGGATGATAAATGTTGTTTTAAAAGTTATAAATGATAGTTTATAAAAAAGAAAATCTTTAAAAGGGAATGTTTAAAATAAAGCTAACTGTAAATTGTTTTGGGCTTATAGTAAACAATATTTTAATGACGTTTGTTTTTTACCCCTCTTTTCAATACACATAGAAATATAAATCTAATCTTTAAAAAGAATATTTTTAAAGAGTGTTTTTAAAGTGTTTTACAAATATTTGGTATGTGAAATCAAGCACAATTGTGAGTCAAATGTTTTAAGAGATTTATTTTTCATAGACAACCATTTTTTATTCCCGATAGTTGATTTATTGACTATCGATTCTGCTATCTTCTTTGAGTTTCGTCAATTTAAGAAGATTTGTTGCTCATTTGAGCATCGATATCCTTTGCCAAAAATGACTAAAACCAAAGCACGAGTGGACGTCAAGGTATACGGGTTTGTGTAACAACCCTATCGAAGCTATAATATTGAATTAATTTAATTAAAATAAAAATGTTTGAATTCTATTTTTGATAACTGTTGTTTGGGAATTAACTTTTTACTTCATTGAAGTCTATTTAATAATGGAATTTTGTTTTAACAAATTGAATTAATTAATCAATTCTTTTTCGAGATTACATTATGGGATAAATTATTATTATTAAATATAAAATATTTTTAAAGTGTAAATAAATTTTATATCGTTGAAATAGTTGGAGAAAAATAAATTTATTTTACATCAATGCAATGAATAATTGAAATAAGATTCATTTGTGTTAATCTATTTAATAAATAAATAGAGTGAACTAACATTGTATTGAATGAAATTGTGTTGTATTTAAAGTACTTATATTAAAAATAAAAATAAAAAGAAATGAAATGAAAATTTGTCTAAAATTAAGTTGAGATGTTAACTTTGTAAGATTAAATTAAACTTGATTGTATTTATTTTATGGGCTTTTGAACTAAACCCCATCAAGCCCATTATCCAAAGAACCTTTATCCCTTAGCTTGCTTTAATCCATCGTTATCTACTTCTACCATAAAAATTAAAAAGCCAAAAACCCATTTTTCCTCTTACCCTAACTCAATACCTAAATTAAAGGAAAAAAACGAAATGAATGACCGCGATATAGGAGAAGCGAATGACCGAGGGCAAGCTCGACTTCAGGGCGGAGCGATTGGTGATGGTGTGGATAATGTGCACGTGTTTGAAAGTGATGCTATGGATCGTAATAAGGAATATAAACTAAGTTATCTACTAATGCGAAATATGAGTATAAAAAGTAAACAGTAAAGTAAATGACACTAGAGATTTTTATACTGGTTCGAACTCCTGTTCTATGTCTTGTCCCTGACTCCTTCTGGAATTTAACTAGCAACCCTCTCTTAACCCGGAGGAACAGGTATTACACTGCCTGAGCAACCGAACATCACTTCTACCGCCTAGATAACCGAATAGGACTTCTATCGCCTAAGCAACCGAATAGGACTTCTACAATACAAATAGAAAAGTTGTTTCTGACTGAATATGCTCTTGAATAGCACTGATAAGTCGATAAAGTGCACCCTTCGTATAATCTTCTCCTTTTGTGGTATAACATGTAATTCATGAAGATTGGAAGCAATTGTAATCACAAATGAATTTGTGCTTGAATATGCAAGTGATTTGAGAGCGTTTATGAAAGCAATTTGCAGAAAATAGTTTGCAAGAATATAGAATAGAATCAGAGAATAATGTTGTGTTTTGCAAACTAAAATCAAGTCTATTTATAGTGTTGAATAGCTGTAAGTATTAGTGAAAAGATTCGGTCAAAAGATACAGAAACAACTGTTGAATTAACGGATGTTTCTATTCGTTGAAAAGTGGTGATCGTTCAGAAAAATAGCCGTTATGAATATTAAGTCAATTGAAAATATGAATTAAGTAGACTGAATATTCAAACGAATTTGAATTTGAATTTTATTGTGAAAAGACACTTTATTTAGTCGACTGAACAGGGGAGTTTAGTTGACTAAATGTTAAAACTTGCTTGCATGTGTGCATGTTTTAGTCGACTGGTATACCCTGTTCAGTCGATTGAAACTATCACTACAAGCCTGTTTTACCTAGTTTTTAAAGCAAGTTTATTCTATAAATATTTATATATAAAACCAAGTTTGTATAGATTGACTTTTGTGTGTGTGTATACCACTTAGGAGAGATTTTAACAAATGTAAATACTAACTAGACTATAGACAAACCAAATCAAAATGTTAAAACTTGTCGTCGAAATCTTTTGGTCTTCAATCTATTGTCGAGTAAACTAGTATCTTCTCCTACAATTTTGGTTAGTTCATATAATATATACTTATATAGTTGTCACAATCAAAACATCAAATAGTTGGTTCTAACAGTGTTTTGTTTAGAAGCAGACGACATTACTTTAACGACCGTGATCATTGCATGGCTGAGGGGTACACTTGACAGTCACAACAAATGTGAGCAGATGGTTGTTGGCATGGTCTAGTTTAGGTGATATGGGGAGGAGCGACAATTTTCAATGCTAAGATAGGGATGGGGAAGGACAAGCAAGGATGCATATGTTAGGTCGTGGTTGGTGCAAATGATGCAAGGCTATGGTTGTGAAAAGGACTATTGGAATTTGGTGCCACTACTACAAAACAATCATATTACAACATTCCCTTTACAACCAACACAAAATAGCAGTTGTAATAAGTAGTTTGTAACAACTATTCATTTTTAACAATTGTAAAAAAGATACTTTTAACAACTCTATTTGTATAGAAGTTGTAATATGCCTCTTTAACAACTGCTTATTTACGCAAGTTGTAAAAAGCTATTTATAACAACTATTTTTGTCAGTTGTCTCCCAATGTCACTTTGCTGCCCCCCAAAAATTACAACCTCCCTCTCTAGTTTTCGTTGGCCGCTCAATTGTCAAAAATTCTCAAAACTAAACCTAATCGCCGATTCAAATCGCGAACCCGAAATTTAAAAAAAAACCTAAACTGCTCCACAAAACGCTGCTAGATATCGACGAAACACTATTTCCGTCTTCTTCCTCACATTAACGTCGACGTCAGAGAGTTAATTGCTTCCTCGATCGTCCAGATCTGCTATGCTTAAGGTACACTACTGCTTGCTGATTTCATTCGTTTCATTGAATGTTGTTACTATTTCTCTTCCATCTGCGTCTGTATTTGTTCTGATTGAATGATGCTTAACTTGCTAGATTGTTGGTACACATTAAAATTCGAAATACATATAATTCACAGTAGTTTGATGTGTGAGTTTGATGGTACATACATTATTTTCACTTCATTTTTTTTACATATTAATTTGATTAAATGAAAGGAAATGATGCTTGAAAATAAAAGGTTTGAGAAACAGTTCTGGCAGTACTCACGATGGACATTATATAACTAGGAGAGGGAGCTTGCTTAAGTTCTTGATTTATTTTGTATTCATTTAAACATTCAGTTTTACTTAAAAATTGCCTGATTTGAATGCCGGATCAAATCTAATTAAGAAGTCAAGTGTTTATAAGCCTATATAGCGTCTAAGTTTAAGAAAACAAATAACCAACGATTTGCTATGTAGGATTGTTTTCAATTATTAGCACACTCAAGTGGTTTTGTTTTAGTACACAATCCACTGGATAATGAAAAACAGTATCCCAAACTCGTCGTTGTAATTGTAAGTAGCGCAGACGTTTCATAAGTCCCCTAGTCGAAGCATACCCTCGAATTTCAGTTGAAATATGTAGCCCCAAAAGACCCAGTGGTGCTTTTAGGAGTGTACTTTAATTATGAACAAGAAATTATCAATAAACTTCTTAGAAAATACCTATCATTTCTTAGTAGGTGTACTTTAATTATGAATCAATTGTGATTGTAGGAAAGGAAGGCATTACTGAAAGGATCACTTAAGGACAAACATTTCAATGTTGGATCAATATACTTTTGGGATTTGGAGCGCTGGAAGCAGTTGTTAGTGGAGTGAACACCTATTTGAGGTCATGAAAGCTTTTTCCTGGTCCTCATCTGTATGCTGGAGTAGGTATATACTATGAGCTATATGAATATCATGTGTTATATGGGACATATATTCACTATTCTACTGGTTGATTAATTAAGATTAATGAAGTATGGTTATTTATACAATTATATTTAATGATCCAGTCATCCATATATGCAGCTGACTTATAAGCTTAAGGTTTAAGCTTTGCAAATTACTTTTATTTCTCTGGATGTGTGTGTGTACACATTTATGAATTTGTATTGATATTAGCTAAATCTTTATATAAACTAAGGATAGTTTTGGACTTAGTTGTTAGTTAATTCATGTTGTTTTGCCTAGAACAGTAACAAGTTAAACTATATGCTTGTTCATATTGTCATAGCAACATATGTTCATGTTTTAAGTTGCATAGGAGCACGTTTTCTTGATTTAAACAGATTGTGTGATATTGATTGGGGATAACGCATAGTATATTTAAAATAGTAACATAGTTCGGTTTTGGATAGTATATTTACAGTTGTTTGGTTAAGTACTCTTAGTTGAGCATTTTGGTGACTCAACGGAATATTATTCGTTTTTAACCGGATCACAGATTGCTTGTTATCTGCGGTATACATTATGATATGATTTGATTCATGCATCCAGTATGTCTATTTATATCTGGTCATAGACTCATATATTTAATTTTACTGCTGAAATCATATATCCAGTTTTTATGAGTATTGAATGAGTTCTGCAATCAAAACAAGCTCTGTATTAATGCTCTGTTCTAGTATTGCATGGTTAAGCTTGTTTCTTATGCTTATTTATGGCCAACAGAAAGATTCATTTTTTAGCATAGCATAGCCTTGAATCTGTCTATTTTGGAAAATATGTTACATGACTATCTTATATAGATTGTTTATCATACCTTTTTTACTTGTTACAAAATGGTCTATCCAAGAATCATGCAAGTCTTTTCAACTATTGTATAGCAGAGTTTTGTCTTCTGATTGTATGTTGTTTGATTTGGTTTGTTTAACTTAAAACAACTTGATGTAGCAAGATTATAGATTGGTAAATAGGATGACATTAAATTGTTTCCAAAAGAAGGGAAAAAACGCACGTAACATTGTTTTTGTGAGAGAGTGAGAGAGCGCAAGCAACTCTTGAGACACATAATTTGATATAATAATTAATGACTGTTGGATTTTCTTTGTCATTACATGGTAGAAATGAGAGAGATGTCTAATGATTGAGACTAGTTGTGAAATGTACCCATGATCATTGGAATTTGATAATTTTTGCATGAAACTTCTACATACCATAAAGGCTCTGCCAAATAGTATTATATTCTTATATCTCTTTACCACCAGAAATTAATATTTTTGAATCAATTATTATAATTAGTATTTTAAATATCAATATATTTCTTAAGCAATTTTAGTTGCAAATAGTATTGGAATGAGATAACTTTTTGAAGAGATGATGTTCATGACATGTAGATTAGGCCTACAAAATATTATCAAATTCTGACGATCATTTGTGCTTATAATCAATTCGGGCACATTTTAGGGATGCGAAAAAGCTGAGATGCAGATCCCTTCATTGAAGTTGTCTTCTTTATCACGGTTGGTCAACCAGCTATTGTGTTTTTTGATGAATGAACAGAGATTAACAGTTATATATCTTGTCCATTGTTCAGTTTGGTCAGCTGTAAGTTGTAAGCACTTTTAAAGTAGCACTTACACAATAGTCTATGTAGAGAACTGCCAACATCAAATACTAACTGTTACAATAAAATTGATTCACAATAAGCTCTATGGTGACGGTTCTTTTTCATCCCTTTTTAGTATGTATGATACAAAAAAACTGTTGTTTCTCTATTAGTGCTAAAATATCTCTTTCAATTCTTGCCATTTGTGAAGTGTCTTATGTTGTGGTTTGTAATTACTTATCACTTATGGTTCTTTTTTTTGAAGGGTAAATATGTAAAATTATAGAACAAAAATAGAGCTTTGGTCTACAGTTGAAACTGCCTAACTACCCATCCTAAGAATCGCCCTTTGTACTGTGATGATCATCACCAGCGAAGTATTATTTCATCCAATTGAATCCATCTTTAACCATCCTAACATGTTGGTTACTTTTAAATGTCATTCTAATATTTTGTTGACATGCTCATAAACATTTCTGTATACAATGTTAGTGTTTTCCCTACTTCTCCAAGTAAAAGAAATAATAATGTTATAACATTTCTTTTTTTCCTTCTAATTTTTCAAGAAATGTCTAAAGTAGGGCTAATATCTGATACATCTGAAAATTTTAGTTGTAGATGTATCTTGCTGCATAATGATTGATAATCAAATGTGAAATGCAATATCTTTATTATGATATAAGTTCATCAACATGGCGGTCAAAGGTACATAGGAGTTATATTTTGGAAAACAAAAATCATGTATTTTTACGATCATTATGCATCAGTATTCTATCTATTTAATCACTTTTTTTTGTTTGTAGTATTCAAATTTAAGCTTTCATCATATCTTATCATCTTCATTGTGGTTGTTTGTGTATGTTTTGTTAGTACAGGCTATTGTGTGTGAAACTGCAACTAGATGCCCATGCACTTGATTTATTTTCTTCTTTATCTTCAAAACATTAATTCATGTCATTTTCAAGATATATCCCTTTCTGTGGAGGATGAGTTTCCTAGCTATAAATCAAGGATTTCCTCATATGTTCGATCTTTTCTCCCTTCAATACATTGTTACTTCGTGAAAGACAAACCTTTGGAACTCAGCATGGACTGCAAATAAGACACAGAGAGTGATAGTTCTAATGATGTTTCTAAAAAGAATTTAGGTCACATGCCTCAGAAGAATAGCAAAGGCTACCATGAAGCTAAAGAAGCATCTTGCTTACGTGACTCATAAGAGCTTCTCTCTACTCTTTACAGAAAAGTCGGTATTTATCTCAGACAACCTGTTTGATTTTTTACAGGTGTCACTACCTAATATTGTTAAAGGGTGTAAATGGGATTTGTTGTATAGGTAATGTATATTTTTTGTTATTGTAGTTGCTAGCTAGGTTATCTGTAATAACCCGCATATTTTATGATTTTATATTTAAATATTTTATTTAAATATAGCGTCGTTAGTCGGATTTAAGTCTGAAATGCCACTTTTTGCAAACGGTCGAATTAGAACTCGGGACCACTTCCATTGAGTCCAAAATGGCGTTTGCGACTTTTTTGAGTATAAGCATCGATATGTTTGGAGTAAGTTGAATTTTGCTATTTTCTAAGTGGGCTTTTAGGTTTGGGTTTCACCCAACTCATACTATACCGTAACTCAGCCCCCTCTCTTCATCCATTCACTCATTTCATTTCCTTTTTTCAAGCTCAACTGAAAATGGGGAAAGAGAATGGGAAATAGAAATTGCCAAGCCCTAGTTCCTCTTGCAAACTCAAATTCTTGCTCCAAAATCAAAGAGAAGCTTAGGTAAGCCTCCTCTTCATCTTCTCCATCTCATTTCCTCTTCAATTTCAGAAATTTCCTAAACCCTAATTTAGGAAATACTTGTTTTGATCTTAGATTGGAGCTTGTAGAGTAGAAGTGAAGAGTGGTTGATCTTTTCTTTGCATTTGAGCTTCTCATCTTTGTTTTTGAGTTAAAAAGGTGAGTTTTGAACTCACATCTACTTCTCTTGATATCATTGATGTTAGGAATGAATTCCTAACACTTATTCATGTTCATTTGCTTTTGATTTGAATTGATTTGGTGAACATTTCAATTTTTGGTGTTTTGAAGTCTAAAACTCTAAAAATCTTAGCTTTGATGTTTGATCATGCTTTTGGTGGTGTATTGAAGGGCTTATAGGGCTGGGTTGTCGATAGGCATAAACCCCTAGCGCCCATTGCTCGTCCGGTTGCAAGTTGTGAGAGTTTGCTCTTCATTTGGATAGGCTGAAAAACAGTCCCAGTGCCAGTCAGTCGACTGGCCCCTGCAGTCAGTCGACTGGCTGTAGAAACCGAGAGTTTCTGGGACTGTCTGCGGAAACTGGAAGTCTCTGTTTTCTACAGTCAGTCGACTGGCCTCTATAGTCAGTCGACTGACTGCAGGAAATGAAACTTTCTAGTTTCTGGATCAGTTGACTGGCCTCTACAGTCAGTCGACTGACCTACTTGTTTCAGCCCAGATATGCCTATTTTGCTTGGTTTCCAATTTTTATCGATTCGTGTCGATTCCAATTAGTTGTTATCGCATTTTTGACTTTGATGATTCCTTTTTGATTTCATACATGGGTTTTTATAAAATGATCCTTTTAAATTGTATTAAAAGCTCGTTTCTAGATTTATAATTTCTATTCAGAACACACACACAATTTTGCACTTCGAGCGAAGAGGGAGGAGAATTAAATGATTAAATAAAACGCGTGCTATGAACACGTGTGTTTATTTTTTCAGTTAATTCCTAATCTATTCGTTTGACCGTTTTGACCTTTGCTGGTTTACCGATGAGATGAGGTGAACTTTGTACTGCTTTGAGTGTGAAATTGACTAACGGTTAGTAAACCGTTTAGTGCGAACGTGTGGTATGGGACTCACGTTAACATTTTTCGGGTTCCTTTCTGAGAGTTCTGACACATTCCGCCAGTTAGTGGTGTCCAGTACTGGGCCTTCGGACCTTCGCCACTACGGTTTGTTGCCCTATAGTATCACTTTTGGAGTTGGTCCATCGTCACCGCTCGAGTGATATTGGGTTTGTTGCCTTCGGGTATGTTGCCTTCGGGCTTGTACCTTCGGGTTTGTGCCTTCGGGTTTGTTGCCCTATAGTATCACTTTTGGAGTTGGTCCATCGTCACCGCTCGAGTGATATTGGGTTTGTTGTCTTCGGGTATGTTGCCTTCGGGCTTGTACCTTCGGGTTTGTGCCTTCGGGTTTGTTGCCCTATAGTATCACTTTTGGAGTTGGTCCATCGTCACCGCTCGAGTGATATTGGGTTTGTGCCTTCGGGTTTGTGGATCCTTGTTATATAGTACTGAGCTCAAGCATCTTTTGTTTCTTTGACAATTATATTTCCTTAGTGTATCGCCCTTCGGTGTAGGTCCATTGAACCACACGATATATAGCGATTACCTTGTGGAAACTTGTGTTACCTTTATTGGTATTTGTTATTTGCCTTTTTGGCTTGTTTTGGGATATTCATATCCTTTGTTTATTTGAGTTGCCTATGATATGAGGCTTGTTATGATTCATCTTTTGTTAGATGATTTGGTTATCTCTTTTGGAGATATTTGTGGTATTTTATGACCTTGTATGTTCATTATCATTTAGTTTATCTAACTGATTTGTTTAGCTAGACTGACCCGTGTATTTTATACTCGGGTCAGACCGAGATGTTTCAGGTTAGGTACATTGGACTTAGCCTATTTTGGTTCCGCATGGACTATTCCACTAGCTCATTTTTGTTATAGCTATTTGTGTAGTCCTTTTTGGCTGTAACTTTGATATGTATTATTTTAACTCGCCTGTATATTGTGGATTGCTTTACCACTTGTCGAGTATCATTTTGTAAACTCTGTAATGTATCTGTATATGTGTAAATGTATGTGATGATCTACTGTTCTGTGATGTGTATTACATTTGAGTTGTTATATTTTATTCTGATAAATCCTTCAGCCACCTATGGCTTTGTATTAAGTATTTATTGGATATGTCGATCCATTTAAGTAAGAAGTGGCAATTGTCGGCGTATTCAATAGATAATTAAGACAAGGTTATAGATGGTCGCTCCTATCCAGCTCTATTCTCCGTATTAGCAGACGGTGTTACTTAGTAATACTCTTTGCTAATGTGGGTCTCGGAGTGGGGCGTTACAGCTGGTATCAAAGCTGAGTTCAGGACAAAATATGATAAACATAGAACAGAGACACATATTACGGTACATCAAAGAGTAGTACGAATGTTACAAATCCTTGAATCATCGTGCCTTTATTCTTTCCGTTCCTTTGGGGTAGATAGAATTTTTGGAATATGTCTAGGGATGCATTTTTATTCCGTAGTATTCCATATTTGAATGAATGATATCTACCTTGTGAATAATCTTTTTCTTATCTTAACTTTCAGCTAATGGCCGGAAGAGGCCGAGGACGACGCACGGATGCTAGGCAATCCAGTGGCTCGCATCCGGACGGCGTTTATATGTCTACCGATCAGTTTTTGGAGTTATTTAGGAGCACTCAACCTCCGGCTCCTATTCGTGCATCTCCTCCACGCAAGGCTGCCTTTGCACGCATGTGCAGTGATTTTTCTCATCTTGGAGGAAAGCCATTCAAAGGCTCCGAGTCCGTTCTTGAGGTCCAAGCTTGGATTCGCACATGCGACCGTATTTTCTCTCGCATGGATCTTTCTAACCACGATCGAGTTCTTGTAACTTCTAGCTTATTGCAAGAGCGTGCCCTTGATTGGTACGAGCTTCTTATAGCTGAACTTAATGAGTCTGTTCTTTCTTGGACTCAGTTTCGGGAACGACTCAAACTCAAATTCGTTCCTGAATCTGAGAAAGTTTTATTAGCCCGTCGCTTCCTTGAGTTGAAGCAAGGGAAGTCCTCCGTTTCTGAATATGTTGCATCATTCGAGACCTTATCTAAGTATGGTCTTGAATTCATTAGCACTTCTTATAAGAAGAATATGAAGTTTGTCTCTAGTCTTAAGAAATATCTTAAGAAGTCTTTAATGCTTCAGCTTAAGCTTTCTTTTGAGGAGTTGGTTGATTCGGCACTTCATCTCGAGGCCATTGAGAAGGAGTGTGATAGTGGTGATGATGTTGAGGTTCGCAAGAACCTTAATAAGAAGAAGTTTCCATTTCATAAGCAGGGATTTCTCCCTTCCAAGAAGAAAAAGCCTATTGAATCTGGTTCTAACTCTCAATCTGACGGAACACCTTCCATTCAGAAGTGTTTCAACTGTGGTTCTCCTGATCATATGATTCGAGCTTGTACTAAGCCTCTCTTTTGCCGTTATTGCAAGAATGAAGGTCATCATGTTTCCTCCTTCCCTACTGTTCCTAATGCCAAGTCTGGCAAGCTTTATGTTGCTAAGGCTTCTGGAGGTTCTTCTCAGCCCAGAGGTATATCTCCATCTATTTTGGAAGTTTCTATTTTATTTCATGACCGTAGTATTTGAGTTCTTTTCGATACGGGTGCTTCGCATTCTGTCATACAGAAAAACCTCGTCGATGATTTGTCTTTGGATGTTTCTTGTATGGTTACTTCGTTGAGGATTGCGAATCCTATTGGGGGATCCGCAACCCTTAGCATGCTTTATGATGATGTTGAGATTGTTTTATGTGGCTTTTCTTTTCATGCGAATCTGCACGTTATTTCTTATTTGGGATTTGGTATGATTTTGGGTATGGACTGGCTAGTGAGATACGATGCCAGGATTATTTGTTCTGAAAGAATTTTTATCTTCGACACTCGGATTCATCTACTCAGCAATCACTTGTTCTTCGGAATGTGGATAATTCCGAAATGGCTTTATATTCTCTTGACTCACGAGATGATGATGATATATCTTGTATTCCTATAGTTTGTGATTTCTCTGATGTTTTTGAGCCGGTTTTGGGTTTGCCACCCAAGTGGGCGATCGAGTTCCACATTGATCTCATTCCAGGCGCGCAGCCAGTTGGTCGTCCTCCCACGAGGATGTCTACAAAAGAAAATGAGGAACTCAAGAAGCAGCTTTTAGAGCTTGAATCCAAACAGTTGCTTCAGTCTAGTATTTCACCGTGAGGTACCGCGGTCGTCTTCGTGAAGAAGTCCGATGGAACTCTTAGGCTCTGCATCGACGATCGCAAGCTTAACGAGTTGATCATCAAGAATAGGTATCCTTTGCCGAGGATCGATGATATGTTCGATCTATTGAGTGGCGCTAAGGTCTTCTCTCAGCTCGACCTTGCCACTGGTTTCCATCAGCTCCGAGTCGCGGAAGATAGCATACCTCTTATAGCTTTCTGCACTCGATATGGTTCTTTCGAGTGGCTCGTTATGCCGTTCGGTTTGACGAATGCCCCTGCTTTCTTTGTTGATCTTATGAATCGAGTATTCCGGGAGTATCTCGATAAGTTCGTCCTTTTGTTCATTGACGACATTCTTGTTTATTCTAAGTCTGAAGCCGAGCATGCTAATCACTTGAGAATTGTCTTGAGTACTCTTCGTCACCATCAGCTTAAAGCCAAATTCTCCAAGTGCCATTTTTGGGATAATAAGGTTAAGTTCTTAGGCCATGTTGTATCCTCCGACGGCATTTCTGTCGATCCCTCAAAGATCGAAGCTATCCAGAATTGGAAGAGGTCTGAGAATATTTATGAGATTCGTAGTTTCCTTGGGTTGGCGGGTTATTATCGTCGGTTCATTAAGGATTTCTCCCGTGTTGTGCTTCCTCTCACCAGCCTTACTCGGAAAGGCATTCGTTATATTTGGTCCGATAAGTGTGAAGCTTCCTTTCAGACATTGAAGGAACTTCTCACTAATGCTCCTATTCTTGTGGTTCCCGAGGGGAATCATGATCTTGTTGTCTACACCGATGCTTGTGGTAGTGGTCTCGGTGCCGTGCTTATGCAGAAGCATCGAGTAGTTTCTTATGCTTCTAGGCAACTGCGTCCGAATGAAGTTCGCTATGCCACTCATGATCTTGAGTTAGCCGCCATTGTCTTCGCCTTGATGATTTAGCGACACTATTTATTAGGCGAGCGCTTCATTCTCTATACCGATCATAAATCCTTGAAGTATTTGTTCACTCAGAAGGAACTCAATATGAGGCAACAGCATTGGCTCGAGTTTCTTGCCTCCTATGACTTTGATATCCTGTATACCCCTGGTAAGGGTAATCGTGTTGCTGATGCGCTTAGTCGCAGACATTCGGCTGTCATTTTTATGATGCTTGCCAAATGGGATATTCTTGGGACTCTATCTTTTTGTGATATTCGTGATCGAGCTCCATCCTCTGATTCTCCGGTAGTAATATTCAGTTTGGAAGCTCGACCCTCTCTATTGGATCGTATTGCCAAAGCTCAGCGGCGTGATCCTGATCTTGTGCATCTTATTCAGCTTTGTGAGACTGAATCCCGTGATGAGGCGTTGCAGGATTTCAGCATTGATTTTCATGGGTGTCTTCGCAAGAAGGACCGTCTTGTTGTGCCTTCCGATTCTGCACTTAGGCATGACATTCTTGATGACTGTCATCGGTCTAAGTATACTATTCATCCTGGCAGTAGTAAGATGTATGCCGATATGCATCGCCTTTATTATTGGGAAGGCATTAATCGCGATGTGGCGAGTTATGTGAGTAATTGCATGACTTGTCAACATATTAAAGCCGAACATCAGCGCCCTTCTGGTCTCCTTCAGCCTCTAGAGATTCCATTGTGGAAATGGGATCATATTTCGATTTATTTCATTGATGGCCTACCTCGTACGAGATCGGGCCATTCTAGCATCTGGGTTATTGTTGATCGCCTCACCAAATCAGCTCATTTTATTCCTATTAAATCTAATAGTACTGCTTCTCTTTTGGCTAAGTTATATATCAAGGAAATCGTGAGACTTCACGGTGTTCCTAGTTCGATTGTGAGTGACCGTGATCCTTTATTCACCAGTCATTTCTGGTAGAGTCTTCAGCAAGCTTTGGGAACAAAGCTTAATTTCAGCACAGCTTATCATCCATAGTCTGATGGACATACTGAATGGGTGAATCGTATCTTAGAGGATCTCCTCCGTATTTGTATTCTTGATTTCGGAGGTAGTTGGGAGGATCATCTACCCCTTGTAGAGTTCTCCTACAACAATAGTTTTCAGTCCAGTATCGGTATGGCTCCTTTCGAAGCCTTATACGGAAGGCCATGTCGATCACCTTCATGTTGGTTGGAATCTGGGGAGAAGCTTATTCTTGGCCCAGAATTTGTTCATGATTCTTCTAAGAAGTTTGTCCTTATTCGTCAGAGAATGAAAGAGGCACAAAGCCGCCAGAAATCCTACGCGGATAACCGTAGGAAGCCTCTCGAGTTCTTGATTCGTGATCTCGTCTTTATTCGTGTTTCTCCTTTGAAAGGGGTTATGCGCTTCAGTATGATAGGGAAATTGGCTCCTCGCTTTGTAGGACCATTTCCTATTATTGAATGTATTGGCCCTGTGGCTTATAGAGTTTCACTTCCAGCTCATCTATCCGGTGTTCACGACGTGTTTCACGTCTCTCAGCTTCGGAAGTGTCTTCGAGAATCAGATTCTGTTATCGACTCTCCTGATTTGCGAGGGCTTGAGATCTCACCAGACTTATCTATTGTACAGCGGCCTATTCGCGTACTTGCCACGGAGGTGAGACACCTTCGAAACAAGGACGTGCCGCTCATTAAAGTTCAATGGTCCGCTAATCCCAATGACTGTACTTGGGAAACCAGAGAGTTTATCGAGCGATCCTATCCGGGTTTTCTATCTTTGCTTAGCAATGGTGAGAATATCTCTTTATCTCAAGCTTTTTTTATTTTCTGTTCTTTTTGGGTGATCTAAGTATGTAGTTGTTGTAAATTCTTCTCTAGGAATTGCGTGGACGCAATTTTGTTAAGAGGGGGAGATCTGTAACAACCCTCATATTTTACGATTTTATATTTAAATATTTTATTTAAATATAGCGTCGTTAGTCGGATTTAAGTCTGAAATGCCACTTTTTGCAAACGGTCGAATTAGGACTCGGGACCACTTCCATTGAGTCCAAAATGGTGTTTGCGACTTTTTTTAGTATAAGCATCGATATGTTTGGAGTAAGTTGAATTTTGCTATTTTCTAAGTAGGCTTTTGGGTTTGGGTTTCACCCAACTCATCCTATACCCTAACTCAGCCCCCTCTCTTCATCCATTCACTCATTTCATTTCTTTTTCTCAAGCTCAACTGAAAATGGGGAAAGAGAATGGGAAATAGAAATTGCCAAGCCCTAGTTCCTCTTGCAAACTCAAATTCTTGCTCCAAAATCAAAGAGAAGCTTAGGTAAGCCTCCTCTTCATCTTCTCCATCTCATTTCCTCTTCAATTTCAGAAATTTCCTAAACCCTAATTTAGGAAATACTTGTTTTGATCTTAGATTGGAGCTTGTAGAGTAGAAGTGAAGAGTGGTTGATCTTTTCTTTGCATTTGAGCTTCTCATCTTTGTTTTTGAGTTAAAAAGGTGTGTTTTGAACTCACATCTACTTCTCTTGATATCATTGATGTTAGGTATGAATTCCTAACACTTATTCATGTTCATTTGCTTTTGATTTGAATTGATTTGGTGAACATTTCAATTTTTGGTGTTTTGAAGTCTAAAACTCTAAAAATCTTAGCTTTGATGTTTGATCATGCTTTTGGTGGTGTATTGAAGGGCTTATAGGGCTGGGTTGTCGATTGGCATAAACCCCTAGCGCCCATTGCTCGTCCGGTTGCAAGTTGTGAGAGTTTGCTCTTCATTTGGATAGGCTGAAAAACAGTCCCAGTGCCAGTCAGTCGACTGGCTCCTGCAGTCAGTCGACTGGCTGTAGAAACCGAGAGTTTCTGGGACTATCTGCAGAAACTGGAAGTCTCTGTTTTCTGCAGTCAGTCGACTGGCCTCTGCAGTCAGTCGACTGACTGCAGGAACTGAAACTTTCGGGTTTTTGGATCAGTCGACTGGCCTCTGCAGTCAGTCGACTGGCCTGCTTGTTTCAGCCCAGATTTGCCTATTTTGCTTGGTTTCCAATTTTTATCGATTCGTATCGATTCCAATTAGTTGTTATCGCCTTTTTGACTTTGATGATTCCTTTTTGATTTCATACACGGGTTTTTATAAAATGATCTTTTTAAATTGTATTAAAAGCTCGTTTCTCCAATTTATAATTTCTATTCAAAACACACACAATTTTGCACTTCGAGCGAAGAGGGAGGAGAATTAAATGATTAAATAAAACGCGTGCTATGAACACGTGTGTTTATCTTTTCAATTAATTCCTAATCTATTAGTTTGACCGTTTTAACCTTTGGGTCTGGTTTACCGATGAGATGAGGTGAACTTTGTACTGCTTTCAGTGTGAAATTGACTAACGGTTAGTAAACCGTTTAGTGCGAACGTGTGGTATGGGACTCACGTTAACATTTTTCGGGTTCTTTTCTGAGAGTTGTGACACATTCCGCCAGTTAGTGGTGTCCAGTACTGGGCCTTCGGACCTTCGCCACTACGGTTTGTTGCCCTATAGTATCACTTTTAGAGTTGGTCCATTGTCACCGCTCGAGTGATATTGGGTTTGTTGCCTTCAGGTATGTTGCCTTCGGGCTTGTACCTTCGGGTTTGTGCCTTCGGGTTTGTTGCCCTATAGTATCACTTTTGGAGTTGGTCCATCGTCACCGCTCGAGTGATATTGGGTTTGTGCCTTCGGGTTAGTGGATCCTTGTTATACAGTACTGAGCTCGAGCATCTTTTGTTTCTTTGACAATTATATTTCCCTAGTGTATCACCCTTCGGCGTAGGTCCATTGCACCACACGATATATAGCGATTACCTTGTGGAAACTTGTGTTACCTTTATTGGTATTTGTTATTTGCCTTTTTGGCTTGGTTTGGGATATTCATATCCTTTGTTTATTTGAGTTGCCTATGATATGAGGCTTGTTATGATTCATCTTTTGTTAGATGATTTGGTTATCTCTTTTGGAGATATTTGTGGTATTTTATGACCTTGTATGTTCATTATCATTTAGTTTATCTAACTGATTTGTTTAGCTAGACTGACCCGTGTATTTTATACTCGGGTCAGACCGAGATGTTTCAGGTTAGGTACATTGGACTTAGCCTATTTTGCTTCCGCATGGACTATTCCGCTAGCTCCTTTTTGTTATAGCTTTTTGTGTAGTCCTTTTTGGCTGTAACTCTGATTTGTATTCTTTTGACTCACCTGTATATTATGGATTGCTTTACCACTTGTCGAGTATCATTTTGTAAACTCTGTAATGTATCTGTATATGTGTAAATGTATGTGATGATCTACTGTTCTATGATGTGTATTACATTTGAGTTGTTATATTTTATTCTGATAGATCCTTCAGCCACCTATGGCTTTGTATTAAGTATTTATTGGATATGTCGATCCATTTAAGTAAGAAGTGGCAATTATCGGTGTATTCAATAGATAATTAAGACAAGGTTATAGATGGTCGCTCCTATCCAGCTCTATTCTCCGTATTAGCGGACGGTGTTACTTAGTAATACTCTTTGCTAATGTGGGTCTCGGAGTGGGGCGTTACATTAACTCACTTGATCGTGTCTTGTTATGATGTGTTATTGTAATCAAATGAAGGGCAGTACTACAAAACATGGAATACCTCTTCAAACACTTTTTCGGAATAGCTTTTCTCTTTCAGGCCCATGTTTACTGTGGTGAGTGTTTTACAAGGACTAGTGGAAAGTATTTTGATTCATCAGAATAGTTAGTAGGTTCTAGCTAACAAAACTATTTACATGATTTTAGTTGGGCTTTGTAAACAATATTTCTCAGAATGTTTGTTTTTTCTTCACACATATATATTGTTGGAGACATGCAGGGTGCTATATTTAGTGGCTTGCTTGATGGTTCTTTAAAGACTACACCAAAAAGAAAATATCAGGTAATCTACATTTTGTGTACTCAAATTAATACCAACATTTTATGCCATTGTTCTGTGGCATAGTTGTAATCGCGTACCACTTTCCTTAAGTTATAAACGATGACAAAATCTACGGAAGTTCCTATTATTGGAGGTCCTACATTGATGTGTAGGATTATATCAAGGATCATTTTTTTGTTTCTTAATCGAAAATTTGACCAGATGATAAGGGTTCTTTCATATCCTAGTAATTATATTTATTATGAAATATATTTCTTTTATATACATAATTTGATATCATGGTATTGAATTTTGTATGGACAGGGGTCAAACCAAACTTTTGTCTTCACTACAGTTCATGGAGAGCCAAGGTTATATATGTTATGAAAATAGTAGCTCTTTGCGGAAGCTTTTATCAACAGATCTTTGTCACCCAAATCACAAGAGATAACTTGGATTGAAAACAAGACGGAATAGAAATCAAAACGCAATAACACAAGATATTCCACCCAACAACCCATTTTATTGATTTACCAAAATTTTTGTTTACAATTAATAGAACAAAGCTAAAGTAAACAAAATACCATTGAATCAATAACCAAATTGAGAAAGGGAGCAAATATCTATATGGCTAAAATTGTTGGAGAAGAAAAACAAAGATGGAGAAGAGAAAATTAGCAAATAGATTTTCCACCACACTTTTACCCTCTCTTCTAGTCTCTATTTATATAATCAATTACTTAATGCCCAAGTTAACATTAAATGGCAAAAAATAATTTGATTAGCCAATTAGAGAGAGAAATAAACATACTCAAATATGCCTATTAATTAGAGGAAACAAAATCTTCTCTTTCTTTCTTTTGCATATTTATTTCCCTCTATTTGTGATTTTGTATCACCAAAATTTAACACTCCACCTTGATGTAAAATCACATATCTCCAACATATCAAGCATGCCATATCTAGATCTATCACAAATCCCCATATCTCAACCACACTAAATTACAAACCTCAACCACCGTCTGCAAGTGATGCATCTCCCACATGAGGTGCACCACACAAATCCGGTCTCAAAAACATTTGTAATACCACAAAGATCTCCGTCTTGTCTTTGTGGGTTTTGCAATTCGACACCCGTCTATCGCTCGATCTGAGCTCATTACCTGATCACTATCGATCTCTCAAGCATCATCAACATGAAGACCCCTGTCTAAAATATGATCCTTAATGCTAGAATCATAAGCAGTGACCACATTAACCTCTCCACCTTGCTGTGGACTAGGTCCTTCAACCGTCACTCGCTTTCCATTGTCGACTACAGAACCAACCAAGCTATAAAGGTTTCCTTCTTCCAATACTCCTCTCATCCTTACACGACCACCTTTCTTCACTCTCAAAACTCCACCTTGAGTCTCATTAGTGCAACCACGGCGATCCAACTGACCGAGAGAAATAAGAATATGCGAACAAGTGGGTACATGTCTCACTCCAGAGACTTCTCTAACCACACCGTCATGCATACGAAACCGGATAGATCCAATACCACAAATCGGTAGCTCTTCTCCATTGGATGTCCTAATCATGCCAACACTCTTCTCATAAGAAGAAAAACAATTCACATCTCTACAAATGTGAAAACTGGCTCCCGAATCCATCTTCCAAGGCTTATTTTCACTAAAGAGGACATCACAAGAAGCATCACTATCGGTACCTTTAGCAAAACCGGCATGTACATCACTACTAGTATCACCATGCGCAACCTTTTTCTGATCTCTTTTATAAGCATAACACTTGCTGCATATATGACCTTTCTTATTACAATAATGACAAGTGATAACACCTTTACTATTAGCGTCTTTCTTCTTCCAAATTGTATCTTTTTTTGAGTCCCTTGCCACCATAGCCTCACTTTGAATTGATTTCATACCTGACCCTTTTCTTTTAAGCTCCTCATTCAAAAGACTGCTTCGAACAGTGTCCAAAGAGATAGTTCCATTAGCATTGGAATTACTCAATGAAACAACCAAAGTTTCCCAACTTTCTGAAAGCGAACTCATCAATAAAAGAGCCTGTAACTCATCATCAAAATTGACCTTCATATTTGCCAATTGATTTATTACATCCTGGAATTCATTCAAATGCTCTGCAATAGACTTCTCTTCATCTAATCTCAGTTGTACCAACTTTCGAACCAGTTAAGCCTTACTAGTAGCACTCTTTGACTCATACAAAGATACCAACTTGTCCCACAAAGCCTTCATGGATTCACAACTAGCCACATGATGGAAAACTGAATCATCAAGATACTGGCGAATCAAAGCAATCGCCTTCTTATCCATCTTCCATTTTCCCACATCTACATCAGAGGGCTTCTTTCCATCTCCATCAATCGGATCATGAAGATCATTGAGGTACAGAACATCCTCCATCTTAGGCTTCCAAATACCCTAATTTTTCCTATCCAAAATAGCCATCTTTGAAAATGAAATCATATCTGACATCAATAATTTTTCAAACCAAAATTACTCTAAGCTTTGCGATGATCTGTGCTCCGATACCAAACTATTATGAAAATAGTAGCGCTTTGAGGAAGCTTTTATCAACGGATCTTTGTCACCCAAATCATAAAGAGATAACTTGGATTGAAAACAAGACGGAATTGAAATCAAAACGCAATAACACAAGATATTCCACCCAACCACCCACTTTATTGATTCACCAAAATTTTTGTTTACAATTAATAGACAAAGCTAAAGTAAACAAAATACCATTGAATCAATAACCAAATTGAGAAAGGGAGCAAATATCTATATGGCTAAAATTGTTGGAAAAGAAGAACAAAAATTGAGAAGAGAAAATTAGCAAATAGATTTTCCACCACACTTTTACCCTCTCTTCTAGTCTCTATTTATATAATCAATTACTTAATGCCCAAGTTAATATTAAATGGCAAAAAATAATTTGATTAGCCAATTAGAGAGAGAAATAAACATACTCAAATATGCCTATTAATTAGAGGAAACAAAATCTTCTCTTTCTTTCTTTTGCATATTTATTTCCCTCTATTTGTGATTTTGTATCACCAAAATTTAACAATTTAGAGCTACTGGTATGATTTATAGTTAGTGCTGCTTCTTAGTTTTCTTACAGCATTATCCCATGGCTGAATTTCCCTTGAATAGTCAATATCAGGCTAGCATGTTCGTCACTCTATCATTATTTGAGCGTTTGATGCAGTATTAGTGAACTGTGAAGTAGAGAATGATAACCAGCAACTCGTAATTTTTAAACTGAAATGGAAATCTGGAACTTCAGTTTTCTGGTATTATCCGTACATTAGAATGTAAAGTAGAGAATTTGTAAACTGTCTGCTTCCATTTTGCTATTTTTTAGAAGTTGTTGTCGAGATATTTCATGGAAAATTCATGATAGTATTTTGTTGCCCATACTAGTAGCATTTTTATTGAGAATGGTTTTTCAAGTTGAATGGACATCAGACACTCAGTTTGTTATTTTAATAGAATATATACTAATAGTGGTGATTGCATAGGTGCAAATAGATACTATTACATGTGGGTGAAAGATTTATTGGCTTTAGGAGGCGGTGGAGATTTCGCACTAAGCCTGGAATAGGATCTGTAACTAGTCTTGTAGATGATATTTTTAAGTTGGATTCAAAAATGAATTTTTGTTTGCTGATTCAATTTTCCGGATATTTGGATTACCATCTTTCAGCATACTAGCATTAATCTATTTTTCTTTGTCGAACAGACTTCATGGAACAAGTGGGTCTTGTGAAACATTTGGAAACACATGCTTGGCTCATAGCTCGGACTTTGAAGTAAATAATGATGAGGTATTTTTCGTATGATTAGTTCATTAAAAGTACGTGGCTTAGAAAATCAAATTACAACCTTGCAAGCTCAAATGAAAGAGCTCTGATTTGTTTATGGCTGTAAGTTATAATTGATTCAATGTGTTAATGAGTAATTGATATACGTTTAATTTATTAGTGCGTGTCTAACATTTTTTTTCAACAGAACATCAATGATAAACAAAATGTAGTGGAAGAACCAGTGACTCATTGTGGCAATACGCCTCAGGTATTTTCGAAACAATATCATGTTCAAAGTATGTATTTAGACTAAATGGTGATTAGCGCTTTTTGTTTTATTTCCTGTGTAGGAAATCAATTTCTTTTTTAGTATTCACATTTGATCACTGTAATTGACATTTGAGTGCGTCGAGGAAAAAAGTTATTAGGATGCCATTGATCACTGTAAATTTAAGCACATATAGCTTGCAAAAAAAGTTAAACTAAAGAATTAATAGCTATAAAACATACTGTATAAAATGATAAAAATTTTTCATAAAAACGAAATGAATTAATAGCTATTTGTTTTTTTCCTGTTGACTGCAGTAGCTCCTAACATTTAGAAAGGGAAATTAAGTTGGAAACGTAATTTACTAGTGAAAAAGAAGCTGTCATTTTAGCAGTTGAAACTTGAAAGAGGAGCTTTTTTAATAAATAAATTGATGAGCGATCAGCTTTCCTACCTAAACCACAACAATACACAATTGTTTTCAAAAGTTAAACTGCTTCCACCTTCCACATACTACTAAGGAAGGTGTTGTCATGGTGTGTACTGTACCAAACAAATAAATATGCATCTCTGTTATGGTGTGTGTGTGTATAATGGTACAATTTAAAAATCCAGATTTCATTAAGCAACGGTAAAAATCCAATAAATACGCATGTCTATTATGGAATAGCTCTAAAATTTCCAGATTGGATTCCATTGGGAGTGAAACTCAAAGGGATCAGGTAACCAACATTAAAAATAATATGCCTTTTGTTATAAGTAACATGGTAAATGTTTAGACTTATTTTTTTTTTCGAACTTGTGACCTCTCGTACCAAAGCCGAATCACTTGACCACTGGGACAATGGTGCTTGTCTAAATGTTTAGTCTTAAAATTCCTATATTAGGTTGGCTGTGTACACTTTCATAATTTCATCTGTTTTAATATTCAACACAAAAGTTATATGCTCTCAGTTTATAAATTTTGTTTATTTCAAATTAGAAATATGATAGCTTTCATTTTTACTAGTGTTCTTTTGTTTTTGTGAAAGAAATGTAAACTGTGTACATTTTTCAATTTCCTAAGTGTTCGTGAATTTAACGAATTTAAAAAAGGAAAAGTGAATTTCTAAAACAGTCGAAACATTTTTGGAATTTTTTTTGATGTTCCTGAAAGCTAATCATTGTTTATATCATACAATATTAATTTTATCATAAGAAAATTAATTTGAGGCATTTATTGAGAATTTGAGACGATCAAGTAGATAACTATGAAAGATTTTTTTTTGCTTTAGAAAATTCATTTCCTATCACTATATACTGCAAGACAAATAAGCCTTTCTGGAGGTTTTGTTTAATATTTGATTATATTAGTTTTTCTCCATGTTTAATGTGTATAAAAAATGCATGTTTATAAGAAGAGATGAACGTTGCAGGTGGATAGACTTTCTTATCCCTCGGTTGGTGCATTTTTAAGCCACTGCGGGTGGAACTCAGTGCTAGAAAGCCTGATTAACGGTGTACCCATAATAGGGTGGCCATTAGGAGCCAAATAGTTCTACAATACTAAATTTCTAAAAGAAATGGGAAACTAATGAAATATGAAAGTTTCATAAGCTTTATATTCTATATGTCAGTGACCTAAAGCTATATCAAATACGGGTTTTATGATTTTGTATATAGACAATTTGCATACAGATTTGAGAAATATGCTAGTATATAGTCCAAGCATATGCATACCTGCCTACTTTACATTCAGTCTCAAATATATATGGTTTTAAAGATACGAAATCACATGCCATGTTATTAACAGTCCAAAATATGCTAAATATTAGTTCAGCTATCATAGTCAACACAGAGAATAGTATAGTACCTCACGATATGATATTATATTTAGCTCAACAAAACAACTTAACCATGTTATTATAATAATAATCAAATGAAGAATTATTCAACTGAAACTAGACCAAGGAAGAAAACTAGTTGACAACATGTATGAACTAGCATAATGCTTTATTTTTGCAGTCTCATCAAAGTAGCAACAACGTTACTAATGGTGTTAATATACAATTTCAGCAGTAGTCTAGAAAGTCAAAATTATTGAGTTGGCACAGGAATGTTATTGCAGAAGCAACAATCGAATCTACCGATCCTACTTTTTTAGTGCATCATGTACCACTAGGAGCAGATACTTGGAAATTTTGGATCGATGCGGTGGTGGATTCTGAAGCTCTTTTATTTAGTTCTACTTTAGATATCTATACGATTAGAGAAGCATGTGAGAAATGCGGATTAAGGATCTTAAGGCTAGAATTAACACTAGAGGGGGGGTGAATAGTGTTTTAAGAAAATTGTTAATCTTTTTGAGTTTATCTTACTTTGTTAACAATGTATACACTAATCAGACACAGATATGAACACAGAATCAAACACAGATGCAAATATAAAGTAAAAGTAGTAAAGGAAAGAACACACCAGATTTTATACTGGTTCGGAGTTACCCTACATCCAGTCCCGCACAACTAAGTACGAATTTCCTTTCAAAATCAATTCAACAATTACAACCCTCGGTTTCAAGGCTACGAGGTACACCCTCCAGAATCACAATCCTAGGGGTAGAGATACTTGATTTCCGGGGCAACAAGTTCACCCAATTGATTTCTAGGGCTACAATCACACCTTCTCTCGCTCAATTGATTACAAAAAGTCTATAACTCAGATTAGCACTTGGATCTTGTAGAGATAGTGGAGTGAATCAAAACCTGAATTTATCTAGTTAGATTCGATATTGATTTCGGCAGAGTAATGGTGTAATTTGTAAATAAGAAAGTGGAGAAGAAGAAGAGAAGTTAAATCAGAGAAAAGTATTATAAAATTCGTTGAAACTGACCCCTATTTATAGAAGAACAACAGCCATGACCATTCATGAAAAGTTATGGCGAATAGACACTTCTTTTGAAATTTGAAATTTGAATTAAACTGTCACCATGTCGACATGGTGCCTATGGGCATGTCAACATACCTCAGCCAAATTTGATGTTTTGAATTTCTATAAAAAAAATATTTATCTTATATTAAAACTTTATAAATATACTTGAATATAATTGAAATTCATAAGTAAATATAAAGAACAATATATATATTATTTAACTATAATTTAAATCAAAGTATAAATAATTTAAAAGTTAAATATATTATTTGAAAAGATAGTTTAAAATCAGGAGAAATTTTTACTCTGAAAATAAAGATGTTTTGAGGCTAAAATTATTTTAAGAACGGAATCGAGGGTTTTGAATCTTTTTAAAAGGAAAGTTTTGAAATCATTTCGAAAACAAGATAATTTTGAAAAATCATTTGAATTAAGCTTAGTGGATACAAAACAATGTCCCACTAGATTTTCGTAGGTTCCATCCTACTTAGGGTTCCATCCCTTTAACGGGCTCGAAGTGGATTCCATTCCACGAATAAATTGGATATTAAGATGCCAGTGCTTTTCTACGAGTTTTAACAAATATTCCTAATAAAACAAACTTTACCTTGAAATCTTGAACTCTTGATAATCTTGATACTCATGAGTCTTCTATCTCTATATCTTGAATCTCTATACGGTACAGTCTTCATTCTTGATACCTGCATGGTTAGATCCTGCATATACATATATATCTAAACTTGTAATGTTAGTATTTATATTTTATAATCTATTCTAAGGTTGTTGTCATCAAAACCATCATCTCATGGACTAACAATCCCCCCCTTTTTGATGATGACAACCTTTGTTTATAAAATATTCCTTCTATCCTAGTAACTCCCCCTAAAACTAACAACTCCCCCTTAATATATGCCTAACTACCCTATTTTATATTTCTCCCCCTTTGTCATCAACAAAAAACTTACTCCCCCTTATTCTTGGACTTCAGTACTTGCATTGATAAACTATACAACAGAATATATAATATATAGATTAAGAAATAATGATACTTATGAGCATAATAACTTAATTAAAGACTATATTCATTTCAGTGTATATATATATATATATATATATATATATGTTTCACACACCAAACTTCAAACCAAATAAAATCAATCCACACAAAGTATCAATTCAAACCAAATTAAATCAAACAAATTAATTCAAACAAATCAAACAAAGAAAGAAAATTAAACGTTACGAGGAACATCTACCCATCCATCTTCTCCAAATATAGGGTCTGCTTTAATTGCATCCCAATTCTCATTGTCATTGGTGAGAGAGACAGGAGGATGTGCTTCATTATTATCCTTGTGTAGAGAGGAGATCATCCATCGTATTGTATCGAAGTGTCTCTCTTGTCCCTTGATCATCTGTATTTGACTCAATTCTAAGTGACGCTGGTTTCGTAGAATAAAAGAGAGAATATTCTTGAATGAATTGAGTGTTTCTTCAATATTTTCAGATAGACTGTGAATAGGATTGGCCATAATTGAACTAGAGAAAGAAATGAAGGATATAGATAATGAGAAATAAATTTCAGTGAAGATTTCTAGAAGAAAAAGGTATATATAGGTGTAGAAATTCGTTTGAAATGAATAGACATTTGGTAGTTATTCAAATTTCAAATTCAAAATCAATAATCACTTCTGACCAGTACATGTCGACATGGTCTTCTAGGGGATGCCGACATGAGTTAGTGAAAATTTATGACAACTTTGATTTTGTGAATAATTGTGTGTATATATATATTTATATAATATACTAACATTTATTCTAGAGATAAGATAAGATAGATAACAGAAAGAAAATTTCATTTCATTACGATAATACAAAGATTAAGCATAATGAACTACACGAACATTCGAAAAAACAAACTAAGACAAATACAATAAGATACTAAAAGATAAAACTAGTTAGAAGATGAAGATAGTCCAAGTTTCTTGCTGACTTTTGAAAAGAACTTGTTCATCTTTGAAGAAATGTTATCCAACTTCTTACTAACGGATCGTTTTAAAATCCGTTGATTCTCCACAATTATCTTTTGGTTTTTGAGAAGGTTTTTGTTGGATGGATTGGAAGGATATTCGATGCTTTCCAAAGAGGTTTCACCTTCTTCTTCTTCTTCTTCAATTTCCATTTCATCCCTTTCTTCTTCTTCTTCCTCTTCCATTTCTTCATGAGCCAAACGCTCTTCCTTTTCGGCAAGAGTCTCATAAGGTTGAAAAACATATGGGATTTTCATGAGAGAAATGTTTGAGATATTAAAAACTTTTCTTGAAATAAATTCTTCTCCTTTGAAATTTACTCCAAAATAGTTGAAAATCCGAGTAAGGTAAATTCCATGATATAAAGTGTTTTCTCCCATTTCAAAATTTTTAGGATGAAGTTCATCCAAAATAACTTGCGCCCAATTGATATCATAATTTCCGAAAATAGCAAAAAGTGCTTTGCACATTTTTGAAGTAGGATTGTTAAAATTTTCTCGATCTTGGGGTCAAAGTATGTTGTAAGAGAAGATTGACAATTCTTGCTTTAGGATGAAAGTTTCGGTTTTTAAATTCAAAGTTTTCATCTCCTTCAAAAATATAATGAAATGTCTAACGATCATGTTCATTGATTTGAAAACTAGAAAGATCCATTCCCGTGTTTTTGCAATTGAGAATGGTACCCAAAAGATCATAATTCAAAACAATTTGAGTGCCTTTGACACTACTCCAAATTTCATTCTCATTTCAAATATAAAAACCACGGTTTAAATTAGCATAGAAGATTTTGATAGGATTAGGATAGCAAACAAAATCATTTTGAGAAGAGTCAATAAGACTTAAAACACCATTGTTTGCAAAAAGAGAATCAATTTCACAAGAAGAAAAATCTTGAAAAATAGCAAATTTTCCGGAATGGACTTTGGCATAATTAGCATAATTGATGTATGCTTTAATTGCCTCCGGATCATTGAATAATTACTCTTTGATTTTTCTGGAAATACTCATGGTTGAGGGGTTGCTTGAAGAAGCCATTAGAGTAGAGAGTAGAGAGCTTGAAGATATGAAGAGAGAGTTTGAATTTGAAAATGAAAGTGAAAAGATATGATAAAAGATAGTGAATAAATAGACTTTCAAAGGACATATTCTCTGGTCAAAAGGTATCTTTTTAGAGAAATAAATGAAGTGAAAAGGTGGAGGGAAATTCAAACATTTAAATTCAAAATTTGAAATTCAAATTCAGGTAGGCATGTCGACATCATGGTAGGGGCCATGTCGACATGTGGCTTTGAATTTTCATGACATGATTTTTCCTAAGTTATCTAATATACATATATATAAATATTATTATTAATGTCTATATTTCTGAAATATTATTGTACTTATAATATATTTCAGAATGTGTCAAAAATAATAAAAATAATAATAAAATAATAAAATAATAGTAAAAAATAGAAAATAAATTTTAAAATTCAAACAACATATCAATTCAAAATCAATCAATCAATCAATCAATTCAAAAACAACCAATCAATCAATCAATCAATTCAAGCATGCAATTTCAGCCAATGTATTGTAAACGTGTACCTTTTTCAGATTCCGTGTCTTTGGTATTGACTAAATCGAGAATTGCTGTGAAACACAGATTTGAATTATCTTTCTTCTGTTCATCGTCGCTGGAGGATGAGTCAGAGTCATCTAGAGTAGCAGTGAATGCACGTTTCTGTTTCTTTGCAGAATCATTGTTTGTAGGAGGGTTTTGCTTATCTAGATGCGGACAGTCTCTTTTGATATGACCTGGTTCGTCACAATTGAAGCATTTGATAAAGTTTGGTACTGTAGTCTGATTACCGGAATTCTTAAAGTTGTTTCTCTTAGAACTATTCAATTTTCTGTACTTCAGGAATTTCTGAAAATTCCTGGTCATAAATGCTCTCTCTTCATCATTATCACTGTTTGAGTCTGATCCGTCGTTTAATGCATTGAATGCCATCGATTTCTTTTCAGATGCTTTGCTTTCTCTTCTCCCGATCATTTGAACTTCAAACGACATTAGATTTCCAATCAATTCTTCTATCTTTAAAGTACTGATGTCATTTGCCTCTTTAATTGCAAGTGTCTTTTGATCCCATTTTGGAGTGAGAGAATTTAAAATTTTTCTTACTTGATCTTCTTCCGAAAATTCCTTTCCCAAAGTTATTAGAGAATGCACAATATCTTGAAATCGACTATACATATCTGAAATAGACTCATTAGTATTCATTTTAAATAACTGAAACTGATTTGTGAGCATGGAAATTTTGGTCTGTTTAACTTTGCTTGTTCCTTCGTGAGTTACTTGCAAAGTTTTCCAGATTTCATATGCAGAATTACAAACTGACACTCTATTAAATTCATTTCTTTCAAGTGAACAAAACAGAATATTCATTGCTTTAGAATTATTTTGTGCAACAGTCTTTTGCTCAGTGGTCCACTGTGCAAAATTAGTTGTGGGTTCAGAATATTCAGTTTGTGTGATATTCCAAGTATCTAATCCTACAGATTGTAAATATATTTTCATCCTATATGCCCAATATGCATAGTTACTGCCATTAAAAAGTGGTGGTCTGGCAGTAGACTGACCTTCTACAAATGAACTAGTGTTGGTGGTAATAGTAGTACTACTGTTAGTAGCCATTTTGAAAATTTTCAAAATTCAGATAATGAAACTTTGGAAAACAAGGCTCTGATACCAAATGTGAGAAATGCGGATTAAGGATCTTAAGGCTAGAATTAACACTAGAGGGGGGGTGAATAGTGTTTTAAGAAATTTGTTAATCTTTTTGAGTTTATCTTACTTTGTTAACAATGTATACACTAATCAGACACAGATATGAACACAGAATCATACACAGATGCAAATATAAAGTACAAGCAGTAAAGGAAAGAACACACCGGATTTTATACTAGTTCGGAGTTACCCTACATCCAGTCCCGCACAACTAAGTACGGATTTCCTTTCAAAATCAATTCAACAATTACAACCCTCGGTTTCAAGGCTACGAGGTACACCCTCCAGAATCACAATCCTCTGGGTAGAGATACTTGATTTCCGGGGCAACAAGTTCACCCAATTGATTTCCAGGGCTACAATCACACCTTCTCTCGCTCAATTGATTACAAAAAGTCTATAACTCAGATTAGCACTTGGATCTTGTAGAGATAGTGGAGAGAATCAAAACCAGAATTTATCTAGTTAGATTCGATATTGATTTCGGCAGAGTAATGGTGTAATTTGTAAATAAGAAAGTGGAGAAGAAGAAGAGAAGTTAAATCAGAGAAAAGTATTATAAAATTCGTTGAAACTGACCCCTATTTATAGAAGAACAACAGCCATGACCATTCATGAAAAGTTTTGGCGAATAGACACTTCTTTTGAAATTTGAATTTTGAATTAAACTGTCACCATGTCGACATGGTGCCTATGGGCATGTCGACATCCCTCAACCAAATTTGATGTTTTGAATTTCTATAAAAATAATATTTATCTTATATTAAAACTTTATAAATATACTTGAATATAGTTGAAATTCATAAGTAAATATAAAGAACAATATATATATTATTTAACTATAATTTAAATCAAAGTATAAATAATTTAAAAGTTAAATATATTATTTGAAAAGATAGTTTAAAATCAGGAGAAATTTTTACTCTGAAAATAAAGATGTTTTGAGGCTAATTTTTTTTTAAAAACGGAATCGAGGGTTTTGAATCTTTTTAAAAGGAAAGTTTTGAAATCATTTTGAAAACAAGATAATTTTGAAAAATCATTTGAATTAAGCTTAGTGGATACAAAACAATGTCCCACTAGATTTTCGTAGGTTCCATCCTACTTAGGGTTCCATCCCTTTAACGGGCTCGAAGTGGATTCCATTCCACGAATAAATTGGATATTAAGATGCCAGTGCTTTTCTACGAGTTTTAACAAATATTCCTAATAAAATAAACTTAACCTTGAAATCTTGAACTCTTGATAATCTTGATACTCATGAGTCTTCTATCTCTATATCTTGAATCTCTATACGGTACAGTCTTCATTCTTGATACCTGCATGGTTAGATCCTGCATATACATATATATCTAAACTTGTAATGTTAGTATTTATATTTTATAATCTATTCTAAGGTTGTTGTCATCAAAACCATCATCTCATGGACTAACAAAGCGGATGGGACGTTTATTGCTTGGCATAAAGAATTTATCTCTTTTGATTAGTAGGTATATGTACTTTTACTGATTTATGTTATGGATTTAGTTATGTTTTGGAACGGAGTTATGAATTCATAAATGGTGTAAACTTGAATTATTTTTGAATGCGAATGGTTCATGTTATTTCAAGTATTTGAATGATTGTGTTTATTATTATCGAAATATCGCTTTTAATTATAATATCATGAAATTTATGGTTAATAGCAATTGTGAAAAGATGAATTATAGTAGTTTGTAGCAGTTGTAAAAATATTTGTTGCAACTACCATCACTAGTTGTACTAGATCCTACTACAACTATTACAAACTGTTGTGAAATGTTAACGCAACAGATGTAAACAGTTGTTAAAATATTTATTACAACTGTCGTAAATAGTTGTAAATAAGTCTTTACAACTGCAAAAAGCAGTTGTAAAAGATTCTATTACAACAGCTACTGACAGTTGCAAAAGAGTCTTATAACAACTGGTTTTGGCTGTTGCAATAAACTTTAATACAAGTGCAAATAGCAGTTGTAAAAAGTCTTTTACAACTGCCGAAAGCACTTGTAAATAACTCTTTTACAACTGCTATTTGCAGTTGTAAAAAGACTTTTTACAACTGATTTTGCAACTGTACGTACCCATTGTAAAATAATTTCGCTCTATTACAACTGTGGATATAAAGACTGGCAAGTGTCAGTTGTAATAGACCTATTACATCTGTTTTTGGCAGTTGTAAAAGGGTATTTTTGTTGTAATGGTGCAAGCATAAGCTGTTCGAAGGAGCTTATAGGAAGCAATTACTTGAGGTGAGTTTTTTTAATTAACTTACACACCTATATCTGGATTAGTATATCCCCTTTCTGTATGCCTTGGATTAGTATAAATTGCATACGTTTTGGGTAGTAATTTGATGAAATTATTGAAATTCGCATGCTATGAATTCAATTGGTTTGATGCTTGATTTGGTTGAATTGTATGTTATAAATATTGGATTTGATGGCATTACCGATTATGAAATTTCATAAAGTTCAAAACCATCGAAAGATGTTTTATCATTTGTAGCTAAATTATATGATTTGTATGACCGGAGTTGTCAGAAAACAATTTAGGTTGCTAACAATTCTGTATTATGGAATTGTATTTTATAGAGCGATGTTGGCTCTAGATAATGCATTTTGAATTTCTGATTCTTTATTTCATTTGATTCTTTAATTCTGAGGCATGTAGAATTGCTATTCTATGAAATTTGGAAAATTTTAATAATATATATATATATATATATGTATATGTATGTATGTATGTATGTGTGTGTGTGTGTATCAAGAATTTGTTTGAAAAGAAATGATTTTCTTTATACTAACAAATTATGAATTTTTATCTATTTATACATAGTAAAAAGGGATTTATAATAAATTCAAAGGTTTTGATAAAGTTAATAATAATACATATAATTATATATTTTGAAAGAGATTTTCTTATTATTTAAATCAAAATAAATTTTTATAAAATTCTTCTTTAATTCGAAATTGGATTAATAATTATAATTATATTTTCAATTGGACAATTGAATGATTTATAATTCTATTAGATTTCATGCTTTTTATGAAACAAGGAATTTTAATAAACGGTTGAATTTTCGGATCAGTATGTGACTTTCTATACAACTCGTTTTCTTATTATTATAACTTGTTAAATGTTTTAGTGGAAATTACTAGCTTTAGTAAATACTTGAATTTAATATCTGGTATAGGATAGTTAGCTAAATTCTTGTGATTACTTGAGTGATAGTAATTAACACTTTAGAGTTGTATATCTTAGGGTATTTGGATTTTTAGTATGCCAATAGATCCCTAAGAGATGACAGCTTATTTTCCAGCAACTTGAGAGTCGATCATTTTTAGATTTGGGTAGGTAGACCTATTTCTTGGGGTTAGGTCTATTCTGCTATAACATGGCTATCCTTTTTGTTGTTTGGATAAGTGTTATATTGCAGCCCTATCAGTTTATTTACAGCTGGAAAACGTTTACCTAATTATTTTCGTTAGGTAAATTCACATAGTTTTGTCATAAACACGACTACCTATTTCTTTTTGTTAGGAGTCGGGGTTTATACCTGGTAGTCTATTTCTTTTCGTTGGACTATTGCACTATGTGGCAGATTTATTTATTATAGTTAGGCCCCCTGTCGCATTGTATCATACTGATAGTTGACTACCATTATTATTTCATTAGCGATGATTATTACTTCAGAGGTTTTGGGATAGATATTTAGTAGCTTTTTGGCTCTGGAGAATTTTGAATTGTTATCACCATATTTTGATGATAGTCCATTACAGACTTGATATGAATTTATGAAATGGTGATTTTGATTGATATGCCTTATTTGGATTCAAGCATATTCTAATATGACTTATTTTATTGTTAGGTCATATATTATGATATGAATATCTCACCTCTTTATTAGATATAGTCTGACCCGTTTATTTTTATAATACTCGGGTCAGGCCGAGACTCTACAGGTACAGGGACTTATTGATCTTTGGATTTTGTGCTAGCATTGGAGTAGACTGTTTTGACTGTTTTAGTTAACTTCATACTTGTATATATTGATATTTAGGAGTTTATGTCATATATATTATTTAGTAGTGACTTTGTACCTGATACAACATTTGGATATGATGTATATATTTATGTGAGTCTAGTTTTGATATTTTATAGACTCACATTCTATCATGTATCTAATGTATATTATTCCGTTGTGATTTATGATTCTGATTTTGATTTATCTACATTATATACTATGCTGAATATTTTAAGTCGGTGTGGTATTACTTTGTATTGATACTGCACACGTCAAATTTTCAGTTTAGATCCTCAAAATCCACGTATTTTGACCAATTCAAGGTGAAAAAGGGGGTTGCTCCCTCGGAAAAACTGGGAAAAGGTAAATAAGATGTGTCAGTGTTATTATAAAGATATATTCACATTCGATCGCCCTTAACCAGTCGTATTCTCCGGATTAGCTAATGACTTTACTTGTAATGTTCTTTGCTAAACTGGGCATTGCAGTGGGGTCGTCATATGTTGCTCCCATTATGGTATCTTCATAGTTACTCTAGATTGGATTCAGTGGTATGCGCATGAAGATATGAAATACTTAGATATTTGATAAGGTTAGCGGGGTTTAGCTTGTACATTTCTGAGAGAGTCACAGAATAAATGATCCTCTCAAGTATATTGTCTAGAGGTATATTTCAGTAGGGGGTGCACCTTCCTACTCATTATTGAAAAATTATCTTTCTTTATTTGATTCAAATCTTTAAATTGTTTTTTCAATTGCATCAAGAAGTGCCTAGAGCTCTTCTTGATGTTTAATTATTTGTTTCCATTCTTTCAAGTCTGATTTTGTTCTGACTTGTTTCCATTTTTTCATCTATGGATATTTCTCTTATGAGGTAAAATCCGCTCTGTGTTTAGTGATATGGTCTTACAAAATTATTATATGTACATCATATTTCATGAGTTTTCTCATGCTAGTTTTTCAGACTGAGCCGGGTGTTATTTTATTACAATGCTCAGGTCATACTAAGTTTTTTCCAAGGTTGTCATTGATGGACAAGGAGCTCATGGAGTGGAGCTGGATGTTTACCTGCCATAGTATTTTTATTTTCCACTGTATTATCATGTATATCCATCAGCAATTATAAGATCATAAAGTTAAAACTGTCCAGGCTAATGAGGTTTGTTTTAATTTTGATATACCGTGTATTTTAGAGTGATAGCTTTTACTGTCTTTGTTATATTATATATTATCATTCTATAATGAGATTCTTTTTCCCTATTTTTTTCTTTTTCCCTAACAGTCTGCCTTTCTGGCATTTGGATGCTCGATAGTTAAATACCATGTATGTACTAAGTGCCGACTTTTGAGGGTCGAAAAGGCAGGTCGTTACATTTTGTATCGAAGCTGAAGGTTAAGCGAGAACCTTGGCTTTGGTTGGGTAAACTCGTTAGAGATAGGGTAAGTGACACCCTAGAATGAGTTGAGAGTATTATATATATACAAGAGCGTATTTGTTATTGCTATAAAAACGTATTGTGTTAATTGGTCTATTGAGTGGTTTATGAATTATGGTCAAGACGTGGAACGCCACAGTGTCGATAGGGACTTCTAATATTTTTGCAAGGTAAATAGACACGATATTGAGTTTTGAAAATTAGTGAATCAATTATTTTACCTTAGGCTATATATTTTATATATAAAAAGGGATAAATTCAAAATTATATAGTTATTTATGGTGTTTGTTTGTTAATGATCATATTTGTTTATTATCATTACTGTTTGATTTGTCATGCTCGAATAGTTTGGGAGCACTGACTATTGTTTGTTAATTGTTAATTTATACTCGACCAGTTTATGGACATTTTTTTATAATCGTTAGTACATTTAAACGAATATCTTGTGAATTGAATTTCACAATTTGACTATAAGGTGTTTGGAGAAAATGTTAAAATTTTGAACTAAAAATGGCACAAACACCCAAAAAAGTAAGTAGTATAGATTAAGTGAAGAAAGTAAATGAAAATAGAGTAAAAACAAGCACATATAAATTTATAGTGGTTCGGAAAGCTTGGCCTACATCCACTTGAATGATTTTATTGCTTTTGCACCAGTTTTTATGATATGATTACAAGTAGAAGGGATCGGTTGGGATCCCAAAGTACAATGGAGTTTTTGTGTAGTAGCAGCGTAACGATCCTTAGAATGAACCCTGTCCCCTGTATTTATAGGGGTAAATGACCAAATACCACGTTGATATTTCTCATGTAGAACCTCACCACCAAGACCAAGTCGCCCAAAAAATCTCTACTCCATATAAGCTAGGGATGGGGATCGGTATCAATCCCTATAGGTGGGGATCGGTATCGATCCCTATATATATAGGCAGGGATCCTACAACCTTTTGTGTTGAATCGTCTTGATGTTGGCTTCATGTTTCCAAGGTTGTTTTGCATAGTCGCATGTGTAATTTTTGATCCAAGCGATGGATCTACAGAAGGCTAAATTTTTGCTTTAGACTCCATATGGAGATTGCCAAAATAACACATAGGAATTCTGAAATAACACTTGAATCAGGCTCTATATGGATAGAAAAGAGTGCCATAGGAGTGGGGGATACTTTAGGTGTACACTTAGAGATCGGTACCGATCCCTTATGTAGAGTGGAACATCAATCTATACTTAGTGTATTCCAGGGTGTTGCTGACTCTAGTGCTTATGGAGGTTGACTGAGAATTGCGTAGAATCATAGGAAGGGAGCTTGAAACAGGCTTTTGGCATCATTAGTAGTGAGTGGAAGGAGTCGGGATCACTTTGGATGAAGATTTAAGGATCGATACCAACTGTCTAGGGAAGGGATCAGAACCGATCCCACACTTAATAGGACTCAACACTTGAGTTGGTCTTACCCTAGGTATAGGATCGGTGATGATCCCTTACCTAGTGGTTTTCTTCCCTAGGTGCAAGATCGATGATGATCCCTCACTTAGTGATTTTCTTCCCTAGTTGAGTGATAATTCCTCACATAGTGGTTTTTTGACTCTGGAAGTTCTTGGGATAGTTTGCCTCCACTTTGCGGTCTTGACTGTACTTAAGTTTTGGGCTTTGTAGTCATCTTCCGAGCTTTCTTCCTTGATGACTTTTGAATTCGATTCATCCAATATGTCCGATTATTGCTTGGTCAAAATCCCAGATAACATTTGCCCCCTAAATACATCTTATTTCAAACATGATGTGCTTTGAATCGATACAAGTCAGGATTGCTATAAAGGATTCCACTATATGCTTTGAATTGTTGTTATCCTTCTCATGGATCGCTTCTGTAAAGAGTTATGTCTATAGCTATTTGTTGTGATGCTTGACCAGCGTCCAGTGTTATAAATTTGGAGAGTGCTCTCTCGATCTATTGTTCTAAGCTTAGTAATTCTGAACTGGTTTCTCTTTTGGTTTTTCCAGGTATGAGTCAACTTTTCTTCGACTCTAGTTGGTGGGTGTCGAATATGATTACGTATGAGTACACACATGCACTCCCTTGTAGAAGCTCTCGATCATATGCACATACTTATGTAGGTATACGTAGGTCATCATCTTCATTGTTGTTGTTGTTTTTTTGTGTAGCTAGATTCGCTTTTGGTTTATGGTTGTATGAGTCTGTTTTTGTTTTAGGCCGGCATTGTGTAGGTTCGGTCTTACTTTTATATTTAGCTTAGGTGTAGATAAAACCTATACTCTTCTTTCCAAGTTCTATTTCCAATGCGAATAACAAAGACTTTTGTTTCGTCCAATCTTTGTGTGAATTTGTCTGAGTATTTGAGAAATGCGCTTTCCATCCAATGTACTTGCGATCCATTTCTTATCAGGATTATTGTCGAACTAAGTCATTAGCCCATTCCATGATTTGCCGGTCTTTCATCATAAAGCAATCATTGAAGCACCAATCTCTGGTTATTTACATGTAACTATGTCTTATTCTGGAACCTAATCGGGCTGCGATCACCTGGAAAGGTGATTCATGCATTCGTTTTTGAGGAACTTTAAATGCGACCGCGCCTGCCTCTGGGCGTCGTTTGAAGCAAATTGCCTTGAACAAAAAGTTGGACCTCCTTCTCCGGGATGTGTGTTTCAACCATGCCAAACTCTAGGCATTGGTCAGGGCTAACTGCTAAAGATCATGGTTTAGGTATCCTTTTCTAGTGTTGTAACATTCGATCGTGCCAGACTTGAGGCATCGATTGAAGTTTATAAGTAAGATCTTGCCTTTATCCTGGCATGGATCTTTTGCCTCGCCTACTCCGGGCAAGGATCTTTGGCCTCACCATCCTCTAGGAAAGAGATTAATGCTTTGCCAAACTCCAGGCATGAGCGAATGAGTGGACGGTCATGTCACGTCCACTATGATTTGCCTCCATGTCGAGGGCTGAAAGAGTTGACTGGCATCTACCTCCGAATGTTAAGGAAGATTGAACTTCAAGGGTCCGATCATGTATTTAATCAATTATGCATAAATTTTTTCTAAATAAAATAGCGTTGCAAGTGTTCACTATTCCACACCCTTGGGAGTGAAATCCCGTCAATCGTTGCAAGCCCGAAAGGTTCATCTCCAAGCTTTTGCTCTATTATGTACTAACCTTCCTAACTTGGGCCCAAGTTTCGAGGGCTTGGGAAGATTCGTTTGATGACCAATTCATCGATTTCAAAGGTCCAATTCCTGATCTTGGCACTGTAATACCAAATAACTTGGTGTCGGTGTGCGGCTGCTCTTAACTTAGCTTTATCGCGCTTCTCATCGATAATATCAAGGGAATCCAGAAGGAGCTGCTTATTCGTTCATGGATTGCAGTGAGTCACTCAATAAGAAAGTACTTCTAGTTCAACCGGAATTATAGTTGATTCGTAGTCTAGAGCGAATGGAAAGTGGTCAGTCGCTGATTTGTGGGTTGTTCTATTAGCCCATAGTACTAATGGAAGTTCATCGACCTACTTGCCTTTGGTCTTTTCCAATTGCTTCTTAAGAATGGACTTGATAATCCTGTTTATAGTTTCAACCTTTCCATTCGCCTGGGGGTGTGCCACTGTAGAAAAAATCCTCTCTATGCAATGTCGGCGGCAAAAATATTTGAGTTTGGTACTGTCGAATTGGATCCCGTTGTTGGTAATGATTTCCTATGGAATTCCAAAGCGATAGATGATATTTCGGACAATAAAGTTGATTACTTTCTTTATGGTGATCGTGGTTAAAACCTTTACCTCGGCCCATTGACGAAGTAATCAACTGAAATGATGGTGCACTTCGCGCCACCTTTAGGTATCGACAACACACCAATTATATCAATTCCCCAAACTGCAAATGACCAAGGACTGACCATTTGACTAATCTTTGTTGGCGGAGCTCTTGGAATTTTAGTGAATCTCTGGCGCTTGTCACACTTTCGGGTGTAATCAACCGCATCTTGGTTGACATTTGGCCATAAATACCCGTAACAAAGGATCTTCTATGCTAATGTTTGCCCTTTAGTGTGTTTACCGCAGGCTCCTTTATGAACTTCTCTTAGGACTCGTTTGGCCTCATCGTGAGCAACACACCATAGCATTGGGACCGAGAATCCTTTTCTATAAAGTGCTCCTTGCTGAAGGATATGTATTGAAGCTTAGCGAAGTAGCTTCCGTCACTTGTTCCTTTTGTCTAGAAGGATTCCTCTATGCAAGTAGTCTTTTATTGGAGTCATACATGACCCCTTTTTCGGTTTAGCCTCTGAAATCCAATCGACATCCATTTAGTCGATGCTGGGAACTAATAATACTTCCACTGGAACCAAGCATATGAGTTGTGCATCTCCGGGATTGACCATAGCTGGTGAGTCGGCCTTTTCATCTTCCTTTCTGGGATTCAAAGTGCGATCGCGCCTGCCTTCGGGCGTTAATCGAGACTAACCACTTAGGACAGTAGTTCAGGTAACCCTTTCCGGGATAGCGATTTTCGATTGTGCCAAGCTCTGGGTTCTAGTTTAAGTTAACTACGTATGAACGTGGCTCGTACATCCTCAGCTAAGATGTTTATTTCCAATCGCGCCTAACTCCAAGCGTCGGTTCAAAGTTCATAAGTACGATTCCACCTTAAACTAGGTATGGATCTTTTTTTTTGCCCACTACGAGCAAAATGTCAAGGATTGGATGGTCTTATCACATCCGTTTCAGTTTATACTCCAGCACCAATCCAAAGACAAGAGTTATGAGAGTGAACGGTCATATGAATTTCATTTTGGTTTATACTCCTACCCCCACATTGAGGGCAAGACTTAGTGAATGAATAGTCATGTCACATTCATTTTAGGTTTATACTCCTGCCCCTACATCGAGGGCAAGAGTTAGTGTACGGACGGTCATATCACATCTGATTTGAGTTTATACTCCTAGCTCCAATCTGAGGACAAGAATGGCTGATGGATGATTGGATCATGTCAATTTAGTTTATACCCCTATCCCACATCTATAACATCCCCTATCTTGAGTCCCGAAGCTAAGCACCACAGATGTTGCAGTCATCCATAGTATAAACTTCCGTTGATAAAATACGGTAATTATAATGGTATCCATAATATCAGAAGCATATGAACATGAAAAAAAATCAACATAGATTAAAACAACTTTTCTAATTATATTTCAAATCAATATTTCATATTCAATCACATAATCCCATAATCGATTCCCAGGTTTTGATCAAATATAATTATTACAAATTACGCCAAGAGCGACATATGAAGATGCCCCTTTGGATGATCAGAGTACTAAATAGACAATCAGTCTCAATACAACAAAGCATTGCCTCCTGCACATCTTCATAAGCTTATTCGTCCAACTTACTAAACCTGTAAAACCTCAACTCTCAATCTACTTAAATCAGATTTTGAGCACCCGAGAGTTTAAGGGGAAAAACATAAACATCGAGTCAGACATAAAGCCTGGTGTGAATAATACTATATATCTTGGTTATCTGATATTAAGTGAGACCACGCTGCTTAGTGGAACGGGTTTCCCCTCACTAATATCCCTTAACATATCCTTTGCAAATAAAAATCCTGTAATCAAACCGATTAAAGTAATAATAGCAATATCATATATACATATAAATCAGGTAGTTAATGGGCGATCTATCCGAAAAATCTAATTGGTTGCTTGTTTAAGTAAAAACATTCAAATCAGGTAGTTAATGGGCTGTAGTATGGGGTCAAAAGGTGCTGCCGAAAGTGGCAAAAAAACAATCCTTTACAAAAAATGATTTTTAACTTTTTAAAGCAGTATCTTTCTAATTAACCTGCCTTATTTGTCAACATCTAATTGGTTGCCAATTTCTTTTCCAAAATCTTTTCTAAAAGTGCTGCCGAATTTAGTAATTAATAATTTAAAACATTTAGCAAATTGCCTTTTCTCCTTTTTATAAACATATAAAACATTTAAGCGCTATACCTTAAATAATTTTATATACTTAATAAAACACTTAGGAAAATTCTCCAAAAATTCCCATAAATCACTTTTAATATGTTTTCTAACATATTTAAATTTCCGATCCAAAGCTAATATATAATAGTCGAAATTAATTTAAACCCAATTTACCAATTTTCTTTACTAAAAAGTTTATAATAAATCCACAACAACTCAAAAAATTATGAAACTTGAAACCCATCTCTAAAATAATGTTTCTGGCCTTATATCAAAAACGCAAGCCATCTAGATGTCATTTAATTGGTTTTCCAAATCAATTCTGATTATAAAGCCTATATGAAATAGCACAAATCATCAACAAGCATATATATCCATTTAAACAATCAAAACATGGCAAATCATTTGCAAAATAAATTCGGATCTTAACTAAAACCAGAAAATAATAAAATGAGATGTAATATATTATTCACCTTTTGCGTGTTTGTTAAGGAGGTTGAGATTTGTTCTTTGATTAATTAGCTTAAGCTTCCTTCTTGATATCTTGCTTATCTTCCCCTTGTTGTCTTCTAATGGTGGTCGGCAAAGCTTTGTATTTAGTTTTAGTTTGTGAATGTTGTAAATGAAAGTGGGATAAGGTTTAGGGTATAAGTATATAACCTATTCCTATTTTGCCCTTATCTTATTTTCTCTACTTAGTTCATGTTAAAATTTCTTTTGTTCATTTATTCCTAAGGCACGACTACCTTATAATTATACAAATCTCAATCTCTTAACCACTTTAATCTTTGTATTATTCTATTTAGTTTATCTAATTAAATCTCCTGAATAATGTTATTTAAAATTAGGGGTGTTATAGACTGCCCTCTTAAAGAATTTCGTCCTCTAAATTACGATAAGGTTCTTATAACAATCAATCATAAAGGTAAAACATACCATGAAACAAGTCAGGATAAGTGTCTCTAATCCTGCTCTTAGTTTCCCAAGTATAGTCTTTCTCGTTGTCACTCCACAAGACTTTAACTAATCTCACCGTCTTGTTCCTTAGCCTCTTCTCATCTCTCACGACTGTACAAACTGGCTTTCTAACTATAGTCATATCTAGTTCCACCACTAGATCATCTAACACAGTCGGTGCAATGGTAGTTTCTGGATCTCGAATACACTTCATTAGATGAGATATATGAAATACATCGTGGACTCCAGCCAAATTGTTCGATAACTCTACTCTATATGCAATTTTCCCGATCCTTTCTACAATAGGAAATGGTCCAACGAATCTCGACGCCAATTTTCCTAATTTTCTGAATCGGATTACACCTTTCATCGGTGACATCTTGATGAAAACATTATCTCCAACTAAGAACTCTAATTCTTTTTGTCTCTTATCAGCATAACACTTCCGCCTCGACTGAGCTTCCATTATTCTAGCCCGGATTAACTCAATCTTTTCTATGGCTTCCCTAACCAATCTGAACCAAGAACTAACTTATCCCTGGTCTCTAACCAACAAACGGGAGATTTGCATGGCCTTCCATACAAAGCATCAAACGGTGTCATCCCTATACTAGTCTGAAAACTATTATTATACGAAAAATCAACTAAGTGTAGGTGGTCTTCCCATGATCCCCTAAAGTCTAGCACACAAGCTCTTAACAAATCTTCTAAGATTTTGTTAACTCTTTCCGTTTGCCCATCTGTTTGCGGATGGTAAGCGGTATTCATCTTGAGCTTGGTACCCAAACCATCCTGTAGACTCTTTCAGAACTTGCTAGTGAATAAGGAATCTCTATCACTTACTATAGGAATTCCATGCAGTCTAACTATATTCTTCATGAATAACTTAGCCAAAACAGATGTCGTCCTGGTTGACTTAATTGGAATGAAATGGGCACTCTTGGTCAATCTGTCCACTATAACCCATATACCTTTATTTCCTCAATTTAATATCAGCAACTCGTATATAAAATTCATTGAGATAGAATCGCATTTCCAAACTGGAACATCTAAAGGCTGAAGTTGCCCACTTGGTTTCTGATATTCGGCTTTTACCTATTAATAGTTCAAACACCGCTTCACCCATAAGCCTACATCTCTCTTCATACCTTCCCAAAAGAAACTCCTTTTCATGTCTTGATACATCCTAGTTCCTTCCGGATGAACAGTGAACTTTGAACGATGGCATTCTTCAAGAACTTCCTTCCTAATGTTTCCTACATCTGGAACACATAGTCGTCCTTTCTTTCTCAACCACCCATTCTGGTCAAGACTGAAATCCTTCAAGTCATCGCTCTCGGTTCCATTTCTTAACTTTTTGATCCATTCAGCTAATATTGGATCCTCTCCTTGCTTAGAATCAATCCTTTCGATCATCACTGGTCGAACTTCTAAACATGACAACATAGCAGTTTCTATACTAGAAACTACTCTTAGATCTCCATTGTACTCTGCATGTAATCAATGCTTCTAAATCTTTCCACTCAGCTATCATTGCCAATACTACATTCTGATGTTTTCTGCTAAGTGCATCTACAACCTTATTACCTTTTCCTGATGTATACTCAATACAAAAGTCGTAAGCAGCTAAAAACTCTAACCACCTCTGTTGTCTCATATTCAATGCCTTCTGAGACAATAAATACCTTAGAGACTTATGATCCGTATATAACTCGAATCTTTCTCCCCATAGATATCTCCACACCTTTAATGCAAAAATTACCGCAGATAATTCCAAATCATGACTTGGATACCTAACCTCATGCGGTCTGAGCTGTCGAAAAGCGTAGTCAATCACTTTACCCTTTTGCATTAACACAGCTTCTAATCCTATTCCACATGCATCCGTGTACACCACTAAGTCTGGATTTCCCTCTGAGCAACTAACACAGGTGCATTCGTCAATAAGTGTTTCAGCTTCTGGAATGCTTCCTCACACTTACCAGTCCAGACAAACTTCACATCTTTTCGAGTTAGCTTAGTCATCGGTTCCACTATCCGTAAAAAATCCTTAATGAATCTCCGATGGTAACCGGCTAATCCAAAAAAATTCTTATCTCAATCACTGTCTCGGGTCTCTTCAAACTATCTAATACCTTGATCTTAGCCGGTTTTACTGACAACCCTTTCTCTGAGACTACATAACCAAGAAACTTCACTTCTTTCTTCCAGAAATGATACTTCAAAATTTTCACCTTTAGTTGATGTTGTCTCAAGCACCACTCTTAGATGAATTTCATGCTCTCTTTCATCTTTAGAGTATATCAAAATGTCCTCTATGAATACCAATACAAACCTATCCAAGCGCTCTTGGAAAACTTGGTTCATCAAATCTACAAAGAATGCTAGCATATTAGTTAGTTCGAACGACATCACTAACTTTTCATACGATCCATATCGGGTCCTAAACGCCGTTAAAGAAATACTATCCTCGGCCACTCTTAGTTGATGGAATCCTGTTGCCAAATCCAATTGGGAAAATAATTTGGCTCCACTCAACTGGTCGAATAAATCGTCAATTCTAGGTAACGGATAACAATTCTTCATCGTCTTCTCATTCAACTTACGATAATCGATATATAACCTTAACAATCCATCCGGTTCTTTGCAAACACTGCGGCTTCTCCCCAAGGCGAGCTGCTTGGTCTGATAAACTACTTATTTTCCAAATCCACCAACTACACCTTTAGCTCCCTCATCTCGGTAGGTGTCATTCTACTTGGCGGTCTACTCACCGGTTATGCCCTTGGTAGTAAATCTATCCAAAACTCAATGGCTCATTTCAATGGCAGTCCTATGATTGGCTCAAAGACATATGCGAATTCTCTAACCATGAAAACTTGATTCAACTCGTCTCCTGCCTCCATAACACCCAACAAAGCATTAACCTCAAAACTAGGGTTTTCACGGAGTATATAATCTAATCACTACAATCGGGGTGTCTAAGTGATATTTTCCTATCATGGCAAAATATCCTAGCATCGTATTTACTTAACCAATCCATACCCTAAATAATTTCGAATCCTATGAAATCAAACACATGAAAACTGCAAGCAAATACATGACCTAACAATTCAAACTCTAGGTGGTCACATCTCATTCCAAGAATCGCATATCCTCTTATCGAATTCCTAACGCTTAAGGAAGTAACTAGGTATGAGAGTTCTAGGATAAGCTTATCTACCAAACAATGAGACATAAAGGAATGCGATGCACTAATATCAAATAGAACTCTAACTGATACACCATGAATCAAAAGCGTACCTCCCAACATAGCTTTTGCCTTTTCTTCTGCTGTTAGTATCCAGGTAGCTGGCTCCAATGCAAATACTTTGCTTTTTCCATCCTTGGCTGGCTCCTTGCACTAGTTCTTATAATGTCCAAATTGATCGCAGTTAAAACATCTCACTCCTTTCTTGTCAGCAGCCTTCTTCCCTTTGCCTGTCTGACACTCATGAGCATAGTGTCCTTTCTTATCACACTTATAACAAATAACTTCTGCCTTTCCCTTCTTGGCAGCTCCACTCTTCTAAGCGCTCTTCTTATGGAAAAAATTCCTCTTCTGATCTTCCCTCTTTGAGCTCCACCTACCTTGTTACCCTCAAGAAAAGCAAGTATTTCTTCCTGCCTCAAAGCCATTTCAACAACTACATCGCACGGATCTCTAATATGCGACAATGTGGCCTTAGCAAGTTTAGGCTTCAACCTATGAATGAACTTCTCGTTCCTTTTGATAACAGTATCAACTGTAGGGTAACTGTATCTCGATAGCTCCTCAAATCTGGTTGCGTACTCAAGCACTATCATGTCTCCTTGCTCCAACTCAGCAAACTTCCTGAGCATAGTTGACTTTGCAATATCTGACATAAAGCTCTCCTCAAGCCTTCTTTTGAACTCAGTCCAAGTCGTAGTCTCCTCATTGACTCCGACCGTAACACTGTTCCACCAGTACAATTCTGCTTCTTGTAAGTACCTAAAAGCAAGCCTTCTCTTTTGCTCATCATTAAGCTCCAAATCAGCAAAGATCCTCTTACAGTGAAGTAACCAATTCTCTACTTCAATTGCGTCTTCAGTCCCGATAAACAGTTTTCTTGCCAGCCTGGCATAATCTCTATTTAGCACAGCATAATTATTGACCATTGGAGCTCCCTGATTTCCTCCTTCAACATTTCCTCCAACTAACCCAGCAGAAACTCTCGTCTACATCATGTTGACAAAGAACTAGTACATAGTCCCCATATCAACTTGCGGCATTCCAACACCCATATTAGCAGCTTGTGCCTGACTTGGATTCCTCCTAGTGTTTGGTCTGGCATTTCCATTTGTTGTGGTGCTTCCCCTACCAACGTTAACTCTTCCACTTCTAGAATCCATTCTTACATCCATAAAATCTGCATTCGAGCTTTTGTAAGTACATAAGAATAGCCTAAGAGAGACGAGAGAATAGAGATAAAGCGTATTCTTATATATATATATATATATATATATATATATATACAAGTACGTTACTATAGCGTTATCCCATACCCCAATCTTTTCTCTAATTCCTTAGGATTATGTTTTCAAAAATCATTTTAAGTTCGAAATTTCTTTTAAGTTTTCCATAAACCTATGCTCCGATACAAAGTTGTAACATCCCCTATCTTGAGGCCCAAAGCTAAACGCTACAGATGCTGCAGTCATCCATAGTATTAAGTTCCGGTCACAAAATACAGTAATGTTAACAGTATCCATAATTTCAGAAGCACATGAATATGAAATAAAATCAACACAGATTAAAACAACTTTTCTGATAACATTTCAAATCAATATTTCATATTCAATCACATAATCACATAATCAATTCCCAAGTTTTGATCAAATATAATTAGTACAAATTACGCCAAGAGCGACATATGAAGATGCCCTCTTGGATGATTAGAGTACTAAATAGACAATCGGTCTTAATACAACATAGTGGAAATAAAACAAAATAATTCCTAAATATAGCTAGCATTGCCTCCTGCACGTTTTCGGAAGCTTATTTGTCTGTAACAACCCTAATTTTGATTAACATTATTTAGGACATTTAATTAGATAAAGTAAATGAAATAATGTAAATGGCTAAGGGAATTGAGATTTGTAAAACTTTAAGGTAGCCGTGCCTAATTAACTAATGAACAAAAAGGGAATTAACATTAAGGAAGGGTAATAGAAAAGGGAAAAATAGGAATAGGTTATAATATTATACCCTAAACCCTCATGCCACTTTCATTTTCCATGTTCACAAACAAAAATTTAAACTTAAGTAAGGCCGACCACCATTGGAAGAGGATAAAGGCAAAGATAAGCAAGAATTAAAAGGAAGAAGCTTAATCAAATTCATTCAAGGGCAAATCTCAAATCCTTAACAAAAAAGCTAAGGTGAATAATAGTTTACATCTCATATTTTTATTTTCAATTCTTGATTAGATCCAAGTATGTTTTGCAAAGTACTATGCCATGTTTTGAATGTTAAATAGATATATATGCTTGTTGATGAATTTTGTTGGTTCATATAGATTTTATGATAAGTTATGATTTGAAAAACCTACCAAATGACATCCAAATGCCTTACAATTTTGATATAAAGTCAGAAATAATATTTTAGTGATGGTTTTTAAGTTTCAAAATTTTCTGAATTAATGTGGATTTATTATGAATTTTGTAGTGAAGAAAATGGTTAAATTGGATTTAAAAATTAATTACGGCTATTATATGTTAGATATGGGTCAAAAATTTAAATATGTGGGAAAACGTATAAATTTGATTTATGCGAATTTTTGTAGAATTTTCCTAAGTGTTTTATTACAGATATAAAATTATTTAAGGTATGGGACTTAAATGTTTTATATGTTTATAAAAGGAGAATGGGGTATTTGCAAATGTTTTAATTTGTTAATTTCCAAATTTCGATAGCACATTTAGAAAAGATTAGGAAAAGAATTGGCAACCAATCATATATTGACAAATAAAGCAAGTTAGTTGGAAAGAAATTTCTTTAAAAAGTTAAAATTCAGTTTTATAAGGTTTTATTGCTTCGCCACTTATAGCAGCCACCTTTCGACCCCATATTGCTGCCTCCATCAAAGTCGAAACCTATACACATGGTATCAGTCTTTAGTAAAGTTGTTTTTTTGAATCTGTGATTTTTTTTCATATTCATGTGCTTCTGTTATTATGAATACCATTAACATTACCGTATTTTGTCACCAGAAGTTAATACTATAGACAACTGCAGCATCTGTAGTGCTTAGCTTCGGGCCTCAAGATAGGGGATGTTACAACTTGGTATAAGAGCATAGGTTTATGAAAAACTTTAAAGAAATTTCAAGCTTAAAATGATTTTGAAAACATAATCCTAAGGAATTAGAGAAAAGATTGGGGTATGGGATAACGCTATAGTAACGTACTTGTATATATATAAGAATACGCTTTATCTCTATTCTCCCATCTCCCTTAGGCTATTCTTCTGTATCTTACAAAAGCTCGAATGCAAATTTTACAGATGTAAGATATGGATGCTAGAAGTGGAAGCGTTAACATTGGTGGGGGAAGCACCACAACCAATAGGAATGCCTGGCCAAACACTAGGAGAAATCCAGGTCAGGCACAAGCTGCAAATGTTGGAACTGGAGTCCCGCAAGTCGATATGGGAGCTATGTATCATTTCTTCGTTCACATGATGCAAGCATGAGTTGTTGTGGGGTTAGCTGGAGGAAATGCTGAAGGAGGAAATGCTGAAGAAGGAAATCAAGGAGCTACAATTTTGGGTATGGTATAGTTAAGTAAATACGATGCTAGAAATTTTTGCCATGATAGGAAAATATCACTTGGACACCCCGATTGTAGTAATCGGATTATATACTCCGTAAAAAACCCTAGTTTTGAGGTTAATGATTTGTTGGGTGTTGCGGAAGCAGAAGACGAGTTGAATCGAGTTTTCGTTGTTAGAGAATTCGTAGATGTCTTTGAACCCATAGTAGGATTGCCGCCAAAATGAGCTATTCAATTTCAATAGATTTAGTACCAGGAGCAGAACCGGTGAGTAGACCGCCAAACAGAATGACACCTATCGTGATGAGGGAGCTAAAGGTGTAGTTGGTGGATTTGGAAGGCAAGAATTTTATCAGACCAAGTAGTTCGCCTTGGGGAGCAGCCGCAATGTTTGCAAAGAAACCGAATGGATCGTTAAGGTTATGTATTGATTATCGTAAGTTGAATGAGAAGACGATAGAGAATCGATATCCATTACCTAGAATGACGATTTGTTCGACCAGTTGAGTGAAGCCAAAGTATTTTCCCAGTTGGATTTAGCAACAGGATTCCATCATCTTAGAGTGGCTGAGGATAGTATTCCTTTGACGGCATTTAGAAACTGATATGGATCGTACGAATGGTTAGTAATGCTATTCGGACTAACTAATGCGCCAGCTTTCTCTGTAGACTTGATGAACCAAGTTTTGCGGGAGAACTTGGACAGGTTCATGTTGGTTTTCATAGATGATATTTTTATATACTCTAAAGATGAAAGAGAGTAGGAGGTTCATCTTAGAGTGGTGCTTGAGATGTTGAGGCAGCACCAACCGAAAGCGAAATTTTCGAAGTGTCATTTCTGGAAGAAGGAAGTAAAGTTTCTTGGTCATGTAGTCTCAGAGAAAAGGTTGTCTGTAGATCTGACTAAGAACGTGGTGGTGAATAATTGGAAGAGATCGAGACAGTGACTAAGATAAAGAGTTTTCTTGGATTAGCCGGGTATTATCGGAGATTTATTATGGATTTTCCATGGATAGCGGCACCGATGACTAAGCTAATGTGGAAAATGTGAAGTTTGTCTAGACTGATAAGTGTGAGGAAGCATTCCAGAAGCTGAAACACTTATGAAAATTGCACCTGTGTTAGTTGTCCCATAGGGGAATAAGGAGTTAGTGGTGTACACAGATGCATGTGGAACAGGAATAGGAGCTGCTGTTAATGCAAAGAGGTAAAGTGATTGCATATGCTTCTCGACAGCTCAGACCGCATGAGGTTAGATATCCAACTCATGATTTGGAATTAGCTGCTGTAATTTTTGCGTTGAAGGTGTGAAGACATTACCTTTTGGGAGAAAGATTCGAGTTATATACGGATCATAAGTCATTAAAGCATATATTCTCTCAAAGGAGTTGAATATGAGACAACAGAGGTGGTTAGAGTTTTTAGCCGCTTATGACTTCGGTATTGAGTACACACTAGGAAAAGGCAACAAGATTACAGATGCACTTAACAGAAAACATCAGAATGTGTTATTGGCAATGATAATTGAGTGGAAAGATTTGGAAGCATTGACTTCATGCAGAGTACAATGGAGATCTTAGATTGGTTTTGGTACATAAACTGCTATGTTGTCATGTTTAGAAGTTTGACCGGTGATGATCGAAAGGATTGCTTCTAAACAAGGAGAGGATCAATTATTAGCTAAACGGATCGAAAAGTTAAGGAATGGAACGGAGTGCGTGGACTTGAAAGATTTCAGTCTTGACAAGAATGGGTAGTTGAGGAAGAAAGGACGACTATGTGTACCAAATGTGGGAAACATTAGTTAGGAAGTGCTAGAAGAATGTCATCGTTCGAAGTTCACAATTCATTCGGGAGGAACCAAGATGTATCAAAATATGAAAAGGAGTTTCTTCTGGGAAGGTATGAAGAGGGATGTAGGCTTATGGGTGAAACAGTGTTTGAACTGTCAACTTGTAAAAGCCGAACAACAGAAACCAAGTGGTTTGCTCAGCCTTTAGATGTTCCAGTATAGAAATGGGATTCTATCTCAATGGATTTTATAGACGGGTTGCCAAGGTCAAATAGAGGAAATGTAAGCATATGGATCATAGTGGACAGGTTGACCAAGAGTGCCCATTTCACTCCAGTTAAGTCAACCAGAACAACACCTGTTTTAGCCATGTTATTTATGAAGAATGTAGTTAGACTGCATGGAATTCCTAGTAGTATAGTAAGTGATAGAGATTTCTTATTTACTAGTGAGTTCTGGAAGAGTCTACCTGATACATTGGGTACCAAGCTCAAGATGAGTACCCCTTACCATCCACAAATAGATGGGCAGACAGAGAGAGTTAACAAAGCCTTAAAGGATTTGTTAAGAGCTTGTGTGCTAGACTTTGGGGGATAATGTGAGGACCACACACTTAGTCGAGTTTTCATATAACAACAGTTATCAGACTGGTACAGGGATGACGTCGTTTGAAGCTTTGTATGGAAGGCCATGCAAATCTCCCGTTTGTTGGTTAGAGACCGAGGATATGTTAGTTCTTGGTCCAGATTTGGTTAAAAAAGCTGCAGAAAAGATTAAGTTCATTCGAGCCAGATTGAAGGAAGCTCAATCTAGGTAGAAAAGCTATGCAGATAAAAGACGGAAAGACACAGAGTTCTCAGTTGGAGATCACGTTTTCGTCAAGTTATCACCAATGAAAGGTGTAATTCGATTTGGAAAATCAGGAAAATTGGCGCCGAGGTTCATTAGACCATTTACTATTTTAGAAAGGATTGGGAAACTCGCATATAGATTGGAGTTACCAAGTAGTTTGGTAGGAGTCCATGATGTTTTTCATGTTTCTCATCTAAGGAAGTGTATTCGAGATCCAAAGACTACTATAACACAAACTATGTTAGATGACTTAGTAGTGGAGCCGAATTTGACTATAGTTAGAAAGCAGTTCATATAGTCACGAGAGATGAGAAGAGACTAAGGAACAAGACAGTCATATTGGTCAAAGTCCTATGTAGTGACGACGAGAAAGACTGTACTTGGGAAACTGAGTGCAGGATTCGAGGTACTTATCCTGACTTATTTCATGGTATGTTTTACCTTTATGATTGATTTTGCTAAGTACTTTATCGTAATTTCGAGGACGAAATTCTTTAAGGAGGGGAGTCTATAACGACCCTAATTTTGATTAACATTATTTAGGACATTTAATTAGATAAATTAAATGAAATAATGTAAATGGTTATGGGAATTGAGATTTGTAAAACTTTAAGGTAGTTGTGCCTAATTAACTAATGAACAAAAAGGGAATTAACATAAAATAGGAAAGGGTAATAGAAAAGGGAAAAATAGGAATAGGTTATATTCTTATACCCTAAACCCTCATGCCACTTTCATTTTCAACATCCACGAACAAAAATTTAAACTTAAGTAAGGTCGACCACCATTGGAAGAAGATAAAGGGGAAGATAAGCAAGAGTCAAAAGGAAGAAGCTTAATCAAATTCATTCAAGAGCAAATCTCAAACTCCTTAACAAAAAGCAAAGGTGAATAATAGTTTACATCTCATATTTTTATTTTTGGTTCTAGATCAGATTCGAGTATGTTTTGCAAAGTATTATGCCATGTTTTGAATGTTAAATATATATATATATATATATATATATATATATATGATTGTTGATGAATTTTGTTGGTTCATATAGATTTTATGATAAGTTATGATTTGAAAAACATACCAAATGACATCCCAATGCCTTGCAATTTTGATATAAGGTCAGAAATAATATTTTAGTAATGGGTTTCAAGTTTCATAGTTTTCCAAATTAATGTGGATTTATTATGAAATTTCTAGCAAATAAAATGGTTAAATTGGTTTTAAAATTAATTACGGCTATTATATGTTAGCTATGGGTCGGAAATTTAAATATGTGGGAAAACATATCAAAAGTTATTTATGGGAAGTTTTGTAGAATTTTCCTAAGTATTTATTAAAGATATAAAATTATTTAAGGTACGAGAGTTAAATGTTTTATATGTTTATACAAAGAGAAGGGGCTATTTGCAAATGTTTTAATTTGTTAATTTCTGAAATTCGGCAACACTTTTAGAAAAGATTTGGAAAGGAATGGGCAATCAATCATATGTTGACAAATAAAGCAAGTTAGTTGAAAAGAAATAGCTTTAAAAAGTTAAAATTCAGTTTTATAAGGTTTTACTGCTTCACCACTATAGTAGCCACCTTTCGACCCCATACTGCCGCTTCCATCAAAGTCGAAACTAATACATATGGTATCAATCTTGGTACGTAGTGGATTGGAGTTAGGCGAAAGATATGGAGTCGAAACAGGCTTTCAAAGGGGTTGAATTAGCTTTGGTAAACTTAGAACCATTTTGGTTATAAATGAGACTTTCGAAGGAAACAACTTTCGACTTGGTCAAATATTTTAAAGAAAAGAGCTTTCGAAAGAGGTTGCCGCCTTTGTTTTAGAGAATAAGCTTTCGAAGGGGTCGAAACCCCTGCTGCAGCTTTCAACCTTTTGAAGCAATGGTTCTTTTGTTTTAAACCTTAAGGCCGCTTCTTCATGCTTTTGAAGGGGTTGGTTTCGACACCATCCACTTTCTTTTATTTAGGAAGACGCTTTCGAAAGAGATGCTTTTGTCCCAGTTCTTTTAAGACCCTTTGATATATTGAAATTTAAACCCAAAGGTTTTGAAAGGAATGATTTCAATTGGTTTTGAAACTATTTTTGAACCCAATGCTTTCAAAAGGTTTGTTTTAAGTAAAGAAAACTAAAGCATTCGAAAGGTAACTAATAAAGGTTTTGAAGGGGTGATTCCCCAATGTTTTTGAAAGGTTTGCCTTATGTTTGAATGGAAGGTTTCCAATGTTTTCGCAAGGCAAGTTGGAAATGTTTTGAAAAGATGTCTAAGGTCTTATAATCGAAAGGACACTTCCAATGGTTTCGAAAGGTCTATTATAAATGATTTCGAAAGGTATGTTTTGGCCTTTTGGCCTAGAGTTCAAGGTAAATAGTTAAATGGTTTCGAAAAGGGTACTTTCACAGGTTTTGAAAGAGATTGTTCAAAGCTTTTAAACAATGGTTCGAAGGTTTTCATCAACAATGTTTTGTGTAAAGCATATATCATAGCAAAGAGATTTGAGTAAAGCAAAACGTATATTTTCCCTGTTTAAGTATGATTTAAAAAGGTTAAATCAATTTGAAAGAAAACTTTTCAAGGAAAATCTGAAGGGTAACTAACCCTAAGTAAATGGCTTAGATAGTTGATTACCGGATGGGGCTGGTAAAGGGTCGCACCCTATACATTAGCTATAGCCCCTAGCCAATTTAGTCCAAAATTCCAGTGTGTAAGGCTTAGTCACAGGTAAGACTTAAATGATGTTACACACAAAAAGGAATATACAGGGAAGGAGGGTAGGTTATTGGTGAGCCTGCAAAACTATTAGGATCAGTTGACCCTAGGAGAAGTAAGTTAAGGACAGACCGTCTAGAAGTGTGTCTAATAGATGTTAGATTATTTATTTTGTCTGGTAGGTCCGAGGTCAGCCAATGGTTAGTAGTCAGCCAAACAAAATTGTAATGTTCGGACAGATAGTCCAATTATTACCTGATTTATGAGCATATATGATATTGCTATTATTGTTTTAATCAGTTTGATTGCAGGATTCTGATTTGCAAAAAGATATGTTTTAAAGTGATATTAGTTAGGGGAAACACGTTTCGTTAAGCGGCGTGGTCTCACTTAATATCAGAAATCCGAGATGGAATAGTATTATTCACACCAGGCTTTATGTCTGACTAAAAGTTTATATTTTCCCCTTAAACTCTCGGGTGTTCAAAATTCAATTTGAGTAGACTGACAGTTAAGGTTTTTCAGGTTTAGTAGGTAGGACGAATAAAGCTTCTGAAGACGTGCAGGAGGCAAAGCTAGCTATATAGGAGCTATTTAGTTTTATTCCTGCTATGTTGTATTAAAACTGATATAGCTATTTAGTACTCTGGTCATCCAAGGGGGTCATATGTCGCTCTTAGCGTAATTTGTAATAATTATATTTGATCAAAATCTGAAAATCGTTTGGGATTATATAATGGAATATGAAATGTGGTTTTACAATGTAATCAATAATATTTTTTTTCGAATCTGTGATTTTGTTTCATATTCGTGTGCTTCTGATATTATGGATATTATTAACATTATTTGTCATCAGAAGTTAATACTATAGATGACTGCAGCTGTAACGACCCGGAATTTTCGATCCCGAAAATTCCAATTAGTTAGGAAAAGAAGAAAAGAGGTAGAAGAAGAAATAGAAATGAAACACAGAATCTTACATTCGCAGCGGACCAAAATATAATATCAAATAAAATAGCAGTTATACAAAGGAAAACTGTATTAGTTAATTTACATCAATACATCAGAGTTACAACATTTACACAAAACACTAGACAGTTAAAATCAACATGTCCCAGATAAACTATAATATCTCGCAGTGGAATACACTCCATACGTTCCTGCCATCCAGCTCGCCTTCTAAGCTCCAGAACGTCCTTACCTGAAAATCTGTAATACTCGGTCTGACCCGAGCATTACATCAAAGTAACACCCGGGTCAGGCTGGAAACCAGCATGAGTAAACCCATCTAACATGAAATACCAATGCATAAAACTTATTTAAAACCCGGGGTAACTCGTACCTTACTATGAGTTCTTAACTTGCCATAGTCAAATACACATCTTTCAATCATATCTAAGCATTTTTACTCAGATTAAATGACCAAGTTTACATCATTTATTCCATTCCAGCCTATTTATTCCAAAATCAAATCCATAAAGAATTATTGTAGATTACAAATCGAAGTGGTTTCGGGTATCTACAGATACCCGGCCCCGGTCTCTTCGAATCTAATGCCATCTTAACCCAAGTTATTCAAGTGAATACAATTCAAATTTTAACTACAGGATGTCACTTTAACGCAACAATTCATCATCGATAGATAACCACATTATCAATGTACAACCCAAACATATCATATCACAAAACATGTTATATCAGAGATATCAACCAATTCAAGGCATTCATATAATCCAATCATCCACAAGCAAGATTAATTAGTCACACCATTTCTAATTAATTTAAATAAATTAAATTAATTACTTTAGTTACCTTTAAATCCTTCTTACTTAACATTAATTAATTACAAATAAATTAATTAATCATCCTTTAATTATCATCTTTAATTACATGAAGTAATTAGCCTTTAATTAATTACACAAATTAATTAACTTCAACCATTCACATTAAATAATCCTTTAATTACTCTCATAAAGTAGTTAACAATAATTTATTACATTGATCCTTAATTAATTACTCTAATTAATTATTCTATAATCACTTACATTGATTAATTATCCTTTAATTAATCACATTCACTAATTAACTAACCCTTTAATTAATTTCCTTAATTAATCCATACTTTAATTAATTACACAAATTAATTAATCCTCAATTACTTCCATTAAGTAATTATCATTAAATAAATCACATTTAGTAATTACCCATTAATTACCCTCCTTAATTAATGACAATAAGTAATTATCCTTTAATTACATTCATTAAGTATTTATCATAAATTAATTTTATTAAGTGATTAACCTTTAATAAATTAATCATCTTTTAATTAATAACTTAATTAATTAATCACATTAATAAATCAATCTTTTAAACTGATTACACAAATTAATTAACCTTTAATTAATTATCTAAATAATTAAATTAATTAATCATTGCCTGATTACATAAAACAATTAACCATCCTTAATACATTAAATAATTTATATTTATTTAATTACATTATTTAATTCACCTTAAAAAAACATATAGGATTTAACCTATTATAATTACCCTAAACAAAACAATTTGAAAACATTTTAAAACTTTGGAACTCGTTTAAAACTTGCTAAAAATTTGTTAAAGAACTTGGTTTACATTTTTCTTTGAAACTTACACATTTTTGATAAGTTTAAAACTTGATTACTGCAACCTACAAATACCCCGGGCCAGCCCTATAAAATTTCCAAGCTAACCCCGTGTATTTCTCGCGTCAACTCAACTTCGAGGCGATCATCACATAGCTTCGAGCACGCGCCCGAGTAAACTTCATCTTCCTCCTTATCACAAAACAACTCAGACACACACACCCACGCATGCACGTGCACCACCAAATCCGACCAACTCCGACCCTCGCCGAGACACCCCCAAGTCGACGATGATCCATACTAGTGCTTCGACCACCCAATTCCGACGAAAACATCAGCAACAAAAATCAAGCAGATCATCCTCTTCCTGGAACCAACTTCGATCGGAAAAAAAACCACCCTCGCCATCGCGTCCGATCACCGAAGAACACGCAACTCCGCTCAAACCTTCGCCACACTTCCATCTTCCCTCTCCCCCACCTCCGGTCCACCTCGATGCTAGCATGACGACGAGATCGTCCCATGAACATCCCAGACCCAAAAACTTAAGCTAAACCCTAAAACCGCTTCGTCGCTCCTCCACGGTGAATTAAAAATTCGTTTACCATTTTTGCCGAGCTCAACAACTCCTCTGCTACCTCTGGTCGTGATCTCGACCACTCTAACTTCACTGATCACCAGAAAAACCTCAAAACCCATTTTCTGGTCAAACCCCAAATGCTCACTCGATCCTAATCTAAAAATTATGATATAACTCTTAAAAATCATGATTTAAGATGGGGATTCAGATTATATAAACATAAAACAAAGAATTGAGATAATTTAATTTCAATATGTTTTATGTTTTCACTGTTCTTCTTGAAAATTTCAGAAAATATACAAACTTGTTTCACTTAAATACATTTTTACATCTTAATTTATGTTCAAACCAACATTTTTTGTTTGATAACCAAGGCCTGTCAGAGAATAGATAAAGAGAATTTAAATTTTTAAAGGTTTTTAAACCTGTAAAATTAAGAACAAAGCAAGTTTCCTTGCTCTTAGACATGCACAGATATATCACATATATTTATCAACATGCAAGGCAAATTTCCACTCATGCTAACCATTATCACATCATTACTTCATATTCCTATATCATGCAACATATTTTAATCAATATAAGTTTATTTACTCACCTTTTAGAAGATGAACAGAGACTTAAAAACTGAGATGCTTGATTTTGAAAACTAAAATGCTTTGATCTTTGAAAGCTTGAAACCGGAAACTTATTTTAAAACTGAGATGAATGCTTGATGAACTGGAACTGGAAATCTTATTGTTGAGATGATCTAGCTTGATAGAACTGAAACTTTGATTTGCTACAGGTTTGTATATTGAAGATGAAATCTTGATTTATTTAGTTTGAAAGAGTGGAAGCTTTGATTTATTTTCTGGTTTTGAAATTGATTACAGGCTTTTGTTTTGATTTTCTCAAGTTAGTATGTTTACAGATTTTATCCACAAATTTTCAATATCATTTTTATTCAAACCCGTATGATGTACACATATCATCCATACGCAATATCAATCTGATCGCTTACTCGATCACACAATTTCTCTTCCGAACTAGTATCGTCCACCCGACTTCCTAGTGCGGACTCAGATCTGGTTTCCTGATCAGAAACCGTCATTCTCCTTGCATAGCCATAACTATGATAGAGAATTTCCAGAACCAATCCAAAATCCATATCCAGGTTCGCCGTCGAAAATCGAGTGAAAAATGCCAACTCGGATCGATATACTATCTCAAAATTCTGTGCTAGAATCTGGATCAAATCACTATGCGAATAGAATAATATACGTACATCCTACGTATTTATCATCATTGATTATTAGCTAAATCAATTCTCTTTTACTTCACATTCATTTAGATTTCTATTCACTCATTCACAATTGCTCCCAATTTCCATTTGGGTTAACACTTCAATTCTTATCTCAATTGGTATTCAATTATAGACAGTTTGCACTCTGACCAACTTGTATTAAGAAAATAGCTTGAATTTTTTTTAAATAAATAAGTAGTTGCAAAATAGTTATTAGTTGCAAAATAGCAGTAGAATAGTTAAGCAATTTTAAAATAGTTGTAAAGTAGTTAAATAATTGTAAAATAGTTGGATAGTTGCAAAATAGTTGTAAAATAGTAATTAGTTTTCAAAATAATTGTAAAATAAGTATAATATAGTTTTGGGTTTTAAAAAGAAAAGTTGTATAGTAAATAGCTAGGGAAATGGATTTAAAACAGTTTATATTAAAATAATTTACTTGAAAAAAATAGTTCAGAGTCAAACTGTTCAATTCCCAATCTCCAATTCCAATCAATTTCAATTTCCACTCCCATTTAAATTGATTCAATTTCAATTCAATTTAAATTAACTTCTATTCCTATCCCAAATTCAAATCAACTCCCATTTGAATTTCAAACTTATTCAACTTCAATTTCACTTCAAATTAATTCGATTCAAATTTTACATTTGAATTTTATTATTATCCGTCTTCAATCACAATTCCAATTAATTTAAATCAAATTCAATTTGAACTAATTCAATTCAAATCTCAACTTAAAACCATCTCGAATTTCATTTTGGAATTTCCAATTCAGGTTGTTCATTCTAAACTCATTTAACTCCCCTTAAGTTAAATTCAATTTAATCCAGTCAACTTTACCCAATTTGAATTCCTATTTCAAATTTTAAACTTTATATTAATAATCTTCCCACTTATAAGCTCAAAAACTTATCACTTTGGGTTTTCATATCACATTCTAAAACACTTAGAGTTTATTTCAAATCATCTTTGTTATTATGTATATCCTCATTTATACATATTTATTTCCTTTACACACCAAGTTATACCTTAAATTTTTAAACCACCGTTGGTTTTAATTCAAAACAAATTTCTTTAAAACAATTTCAAGTTTTCTGGATTTAGATTTAAAACTTCACAATTTTAAATTATCTTCAATTCCAATTTATTAGTCATACTCACCTAAAAGTTTACTTCCCTAAAACATTTCATTTTGCTAAATCATTAACAACATTTCATTATTAAACACAACAACCATTTATGATAATAACCAAGACTATCATATCTGGAAACCAATTCATTATTATCTTTATTCTAGAAACACTTCTACAAATTCAAGATTTTAATTTCAGTTTGGATCCATTTCAAACTTATCTTCATTCAATTTCAATTTGGCTGTATTACTATTACCACTTAATTCTCATTATTTTATTTAATTCCAATGATTCAACAACCAATTTCTTTAATATATTTAATAATTAGAAAAATTATTTCTTTATATATCAAAAGATAAACTTATATAAAAATCATGTATTTTTAAAACCATTTTAAAATCTTTATATAAGAAAATAACAAGTACGCTCTTATATATAATACTCTCAACTCATTTTAGGGTACTATTGACCCTATCCTTAATGAGTAAACCCACCAGAGCCAAGGTTCTCACTTAACCTTCTGCTCTGAACCAACTGTAACGACCCGGAATTTTCGATCCCGAAAATTCCAGATAGTTAGGAAAAGAAGAAAAGAGGTAGAAGAAGAAACAGAAATGAAACACGGAATATTACATTCGTAGCGGACCAAAATATAATATCAAATACAAAAGCAGTTATACAAAGGAAAACTGTATCAGTTAATTTACATAAATACATCATAGTTACAACATTTACACAAAACACTGGACAGTTAAAATCAACATGTCCCAGATAAACTATAATATCTCGCAGTGCAATACACTCCATACGTTCCTGCCATCCAGCTCGCCTCCTGAGCTCCAGAACGTCCTTACCTGAAAATCTGTAATACTCGGTCTGACCCGAGCATTACATCAAAGTAACACTCAGGTCAGGCTGGAAACCAGCATGAGTAAACCAATCTAACATGAAATACCAATGCATAAAACTTATTTAAAACCCGGGGTAACTCGTACCTTACTACGAGTTCTTAACTTGCCATAGTCAAATACACGTCTTTCAATCATATCTAAGCATTTTTACTCAGGTTAAATGACTAAGTTTACATCATTTATTCCATTCCAGCCTATTTATTCCAAAATCAAATCCATAAAGAATTATTGTAGATTACAAATCGAAGTGGTTTCGGGTATTTACAGATACCCTGCCCCGGTCTCTTCGAATCCAATGCCATCTTAACCCAGGTTATTCAAGTGAATACAATTCAAATTTTAACTACAGGATGTCACTTTAACGCAGCAATTCATCATCAATAGATAACCACATTATCACTATACAACCCAAACATATCATATCACAAAAAATTTATATCAGAGATATCAACCAATTCAAGGCATTCATATAATCCAATCATCCACAAGCAAGATTAATTAGTCACACCAGTTCTAATTAATTTAAATAAATTAAATTAATTACTTTAATTACCTTTAAATCCTGCTTACTTAACATTAATTAATTACAAATAAATTAATTAATCATCCTTTAATTATCATCTTTAATTACATGAAGTAATTAGCCTTTAATTAATTACACAAATTAATTAACTCCAACCATTCACATTAAATAATCCTTTAATTACTCTCATAAAGTAGTTAACAATAATTTATTACATTGATCCTTAATTAATTACTCTAATTAATTATTCTATAATCACTTACATTGATTAATTATCCTTTAATTAATCACATTCACTAATTAACTAACCCTTTAATTAATTTCCTTAATTAATCCATACTTTAATTAATTACACAAATTAATTAATCCTCAATTACTTCCATTAAGTAATTATCATTAAATAAATCACATTTAGTAATTACCCATTAATTACCCTCCTTAATTAATCACAATAAGTAATTATCCTTTAATTACATTCATTAAGTATTTATCATAAATTAATTTCATTAAGTGATTAACCTTTAATAAATTAATCATCTTTTAAATAATAACTTAATTAATTAATCACATTAATAAATCAATCTTTTAAACTAATTACACAAATTAATTAACCTTTAATTAATTATCTAAATAATTAAATTAATTAATTATTACCTGATTTTAGCATTTGTAGCACTTAGTTTTGAGCCTCAAGATAGGGATGTTACATCATCCAACTTACTAAACCTGTAAAACCTCAACTTTCAATCTACTCAAATCATTTTTTGAGCATTCGAGAGTTTATGGGAAAACATAAACTTCGAGTCAAACATAAAGCCTGCTGTGAATAATACTATACATCTCGGTTATTTGATATTAAGTGAGACCACGCCGCTTAGCAGAATGGGTTTTCCCCCACTAATATCCCTTTTTAAAATATATCCTTTGCAAATCAAAATCCTACAATCAAACTGATTAAAGCAGTAATAGCAATATCATATATGCATATAAATCAGGTAGTCAATGGATGATCTGTCCGAACAATATAGTTTTGTTTGGCTAACTACTAAACATTGGCTGACTCGGGCCTACCAGACATAATAAATAATCTAACTTCTGTTTGACACACTCCTGGACGGTCTGTCCCTAACTTACTTCTCCCAGGGTCAATTAATCCTAATGGTTTTGCGGGCTCACCAATAACCTATCTTTACTTTGTATATTCCTTTCTGTGTGTAACATCATTTTAGTCTTACCTGTGACAAAGCCCTACACACTGGAATTTTAGACTTATTTTAGCTAGGGGCTATTAGTTAAAGTATACGGCGGGACCCTATACTAGTCCTATCTGGTATTCTAATATCTGAGTCATTTACAGGGTTAACTACCCCATCAAATTTTGCTTGAAAACATTTCTTTCAAATTGATTTAACCCTTTAAATCATACTTAAAAAAGGAAAATATACTCTTTTCTTTACTCAAATCTCTTATACTTTACTCAAAATAATGTTGATGAAATATAATGGGGTTATCTATCCCTCCAAAGTAAGTTAAAACCCTTTTTAACTTAAAAGCTATTAGGCTATGAGGCCAATGTAAACCATTCGAAACCTTTTCTTAAAAACTTTAAACAACTCTTTTGAATCTATTGAAAGCACCCCTTTCAAAATATATTAACTACTATAGCTAGAAACACTAGGTCGAAGGGCCAAAACATACCTTTCGAAACCTTTAAATTAACCTTTCAAAATCATTGAAGGTATCCCTTCGAAAGCTTTATAAACCTTAGACATCCCCTTTTCAAAACACTTCAAACTTGACCTTTGAAAGCATTGAAAACCTTCCAATACTTAAAGTACCTTTCAAAAACATTGGGGAATCTTCCCTTCGAAACCTTTATTATATACCTGTCGAAAGTAACAAAATCCTTTACTTAAAAAAACTTTTCGAAAGCTCCGGGTTCAAGTAAAAGCTTGTGGAACATAGTTTCGAAACCATTTAAAATCCATTCCATTGGAAACTTATAGGTTTAACTTTAAATAGATTAAAGGGTCTAAAAGAACCGGGGCGAAAAAACTCCTTCAAAAGAAATTCCTAAGTAAAAGAAAGTGGGTGGTTTCGAAACCATCCCTTTTGAAAGCATGGAGAAGCTGCTTCTTAGTAAAAACGAAAGCACCCTTTCGAAACCTTTGTTTGAAGGCAAAGATGACCTTAACTAGGTCAAAAAGTAGAATGCGGCAGCAGGATTTTCAACCCTGTCGAAAGCTTATTTTAAAACAAAAGGAGGCAATCTCTTTCGAAAGCTATATTAAAACCCTTTCGAAAGCATTCTTTTAAAAGTAAGCAAGCGACATCTCTTTAGAAAGAAAATTAAAGGCTTCAACCCATTCGAAAGCATTGTTTTGACTCTATTCCTGCTGCTTTTCTTCAATCCACTATGTACCAAAGCATTGATACCATGTGTATTGGTTTCGACTAGGTTGGAGTGTAATGACCCAAGATTTTAGGAATCTATTCTGAAAAATGTAAATGAATTCAAAATAAATTTTTGAATTAATTTTGAAAGGGGAGTGATATAGCTTGATAGTGTATCAGTATGTGTGTACATGTGTGCACAGGAAATGCACATGAACTAAAGCTAAAATCCCTGAACTCTAAGAATGAATACATATTGATATGCATGGAAATATATATATATATATAGATTAAATCCTTAAAAGCTGAATGCATAAGTAAATATACATATATGGATGCTACTGAATATTTTTGAGTGTACATGTGCATGTGTGTGTCAATACAGTATGATGTATAAATATATATATATATAGGTGTACTAATTATTTCAGTAAGACTTATATAAATATATATATGTGTTAATAAAATACTAGAGTTCAAATTAGTAAGATAAAATATACAGACATATTTTAGTATATAGGAAGAAAGAAAGAAAAACTGAAGATATAAAAAGGAGTAGTCCTCTTGTAAATAAATAAAGTAGGTACATACCATTTACATGAAAGATAAAAATAGGAAAAATAAGACAAAACAGGGAAATGTTTGCTATAGGCAAAATTAGGAAGAGTATTGGATAAATAATAAAATCAAGTCACATTTTTGGCATGATTGTAGACAAAGGAAAAAGTATTTTCTGAAAAGCAAAAATTCTGAAAAGAATGTAACCACTTTTCTCTTCACCTAAATTAAGCCGGGAAGGGTAGAACTTTGGGTTTAAATAAAATGCAGATAACATGATTTTTCTGGTGGGCAAAAATGGCTTTAGCCAATACCCAAAACCCTAAGGAAGACCCTGTATATATACATGTATATGCAGCAGCCTCCTCTCCTTCTCAGAAAAGAACTTTGAAAAAAAAAGAAAAGAAACAACACCATAGAAATCATAAGGCAAGGGAAGGAAAAGAGCTTGAGGCTAAAGGCAGAAGTTCATCAATTAATTAAGGAAGCAAAGAAGAGAGCTAGGTGAGAAAACTCACTCAAAAATCTAAGGCAATAAGTCCTAATGTAGGCAGCCAGTTATAAGTAATTTCCATAAAAAATATACTTTCATATGAGAATGCTTATCTGTGATTTTAAAACTGAAAATGTTTTGATTCTCTTTGGTTGATCACTTGTTTTATTATAAGAAAGCTTTATGTGTTGTTAGTATACATATATGTTTTATAAATCCAGATCTATGATATGTTAATGTTTAGGAACATAAACAAATACTCAGAAAATAAAATGTTGAAAATAGGCAAGTAGTATTGGTTTTGGCTCAACCCAGAAAGATGTAAATAATGTTGAGCTGCAATATACTCATGTATAAGTGCTGGGGCTTGAGACAAAAAGGAATTAGGGGTGCAATAGGGTTGCCTATGTGCTGATGCTCCTGATTCAATGAAAATATATATATGTTCATATGCATAGCAAACAAAATTTTGTGATTCAGTGAAACCAGGTCATTCTGAGTTTCACTCAAGCACAAATGTTTGCAAAAAGGAAAAACTCTCTCAAAAGCCATAAGCCAATGTTAGTTGCCTATACCCTTTTTAAAATACCAGAATGTATACATATACATACAGAACCTTATTTATTTAGTCACCAATGGTTGTTTGCTTGCTTGTCTCTGTATGGTTTTGAATAATATGAGATGCCATGATATGGATGTTTTAGTTAGTGAAATGGATCACTGAATGGTTTAGTCATGAAAAATCAAAAGAGTTATTATTAACTTAAACCTGATTAGGAAATTGGGGTCAAGAACACTACAGGAATGACTTGTGTTCTTGAGTAGCACAAGTTGACACATGGCTTGTTTAAGTCCTGAGATCTTTGTGTAATGGAGTGAATTAGTTCATTACAGTGTGTCCATTGATTCATAAATATTGCAGATGAGACCAGGATAGATAAATATACCAAGGGAATAATATTTGAGATGATGAGAAAACTAGAGTTTTTCCCAGAATTGAAATATGAGGATTGAATAAATGATTTAACCCATATTGGTTATTTTCCTGTTTGGTATGAATGATTGTTTGATTATGACTGAATTGTATGCTTGAATGTATGTGCCATATTTATATATGTAGTCTCTGGAAAGAAAAATTAAAGTGTGCACCTGCACAATGACACAGAGCATGCACACAAGTATAACCTGATTTCAAAAGGGTAGAACTTTATGTATATGTATTTAATTTGATTTTAACCTGATTAACTAATTGCTTTGGTGAATTTTCTCATACCAGACATGTGTCTGACCCTAGTGTGCTAATGGCATCTGGGGTGTCTCATTTAAAATGAGGCAGCTTCAAATGCTTTTTCAGGGATTGCAGCAACTAAGTAGGAGTAGGAGCAAAGCTTTGAGAAGAGGATTATAGCATGCTAAACTTAGTTAGATAAGAGCCAAAATGATAAAATCCGCATGTATTAATGATTTAAATTGTTACTTGTATTAAGTGTTGAATATGGGATGGATATTTTGTTAAGTATTTTATTAAGAGATTGACTTGTATCTGGAATTTATGAATCTAGTTAATATCTGATATTAAAGAAGTTAATCAAAATATTGTAAGTGGATTTAGTAAGAACACCATGTTGAAAACTGAATGATTACATTTTATAAATGTATTAGTCAATTTTGAGTCTTTAGAAAGGATTTAAGTTTTGGGAAATCTGGATAGTTGATTTTCAGAAAAATTAAATGGTTTTATCTTTCAAACATGGTAAGTGTATACAAAAGATAATAGGCATAGGTTGAATGTTTTTATATGACTGCAAGGTTCCCATAATCTAACTTGTTTCATACAAATGTTTCATGTCTTATTTTTAAATAAAGGAAGGATCTGTAATAAGAGAATTGGAAGCCAGATCCAAATAGTTGCAGTTATATATGCACATAAACATGTTTTGTGCAAATATTAACACACCTTTTCCTTTGTATCTGTAATAGGAATCTGAATTTTCATTCAGATTTTAACCAAATACATTTTAAATTCCAGACAGATTTTATAAGAAGAAAATCAAACATGAATGGAATTTTTATTGCATATAACACTGTACTATGTGTGGATTGATTAAATCCAATCAATCCAATCTCCTCTTGTTTTCCAGAACTCTGATTTAAACAAGAGAGGCATATACATCCTCACATGTATGTGCTTATCTTTGTGAAAGTACTGATATATTTATATTGGTTAATTGTTTTGATCCTAGATATATTTTTGGTTTATTGGAAAAAGAAAATGACCCTGGAAAATATAATTGTAATAAATGATCAATCTATATATCATCTCTGATAGTTCTAAGGAAGTTTAAATCGAACTTAAAAGTGTAAATGAATGTAGGTGGACATCCAGACACATATAAATTGAATGTGCATATGCATGTACATAGAAATCGAATTTAGACGTCAGTCTTAATAATTTAGATGTCTGAGATTAAACTTAGACGACAGTCTAAATAATTTAGACGTCTAAGGTTAAATGTAGACGTCTGTCACAAAATAATTAGATGTCTGAATTCAGTTCAAAATGTCCTTTTCTCTCTGTTTCAATTTTTGAGCTCTGAGCCGTCTGTCATAATTAGATAGACGTCTGTAATTAAGTTTAGACGCCTGTCATAATAATTTAGACGTCTGAACTGCTGATTTTGCCTAATTTGCCTATTTAGAAAAGAAATAAGTGGCTATGTCAATAGCTTGTATGGCATTTTGATTTCTACGTGATTTAGATTCCCTTTGATGGAAAAAAAATCCTTATGAAATTAGGGTAGAAATAGGAGGGTCATTTCAGTTGGTATCAGAGCTATGTTATTCAACATAGTAGAAGTAATGATCAAGTTCCTAGAAAGAAATAAAATTTAAAGGAACTAAATATATATATATATCAATGTTTTCAGTGTGAAAAAAAAACCACTGAAATAATAAAAATTACCAATCAAACTAACCAGCTATGTAAATTATTATTAGCAAACTATGGTAGGGAGACCACCAAATCAGGGAGCAGGATCTTCCCATGCACCACCAATGGTCAATCTGCAAGACTTGGTGAGAGCATTTAGGGATGGGGCAGGACAAAGGCAAGAAAATCCCTATGAAGAACTCTCAAAATTACTTAAGACATATACTCATTTAGGAGGCAAAAGCTTTGAAGGGACAGAGAGTATCATGGAAATTCAAACATGGTTGAGAACATTGGAAAGAATTTTCAATGACATGCAACTTGATGATCAAAGAAAGAGGCAAGTGGCTTCAAGACAGCTAAAAGGAGTAGCTTTAGGCTGGTGGGAAGTTATCATTGCAGGAAGAAATGAGAATGAAATCACTTGGAATCAATATAAAGAGATGTTGGAAGCAAGGTTTGTACTAGCATCAGCAAAGACTACCTTGCTAGAAGAATTTATTAGACTTAGACAAGGAACCATGACTGTCACAGAATACACTCAAAAGTTTGAGGGGCTTTCCACATATGGAGCAATGCTTGTGGCAGATGAGGCATCCAAAAATGATAGGTACATAAAAGGGTTGAACCCAGGACTTAGCAGAGCCATGTTACCCTATGCAGACAGGACTTTTGACCATGTGATAGACTTAGCTTTGAGGTTGGAACAACATGACAAGGAAAGGGAGAAGTTCAGAAATTTTAAGAGCAATAATACCAAGAAGAGTAAGGGGAGGTATCACCCTTATGATAAGAAGAAGGAAGAGGCCAGTAACAAAGGCACTGGGGATGTCAAAGCTAAGGAAACCAAGAAGAAAATTGTGTGCCATCAGTGTGGAAAAGAAGGACATATCAAACCAAGATGTCCAGAATTGAAAGGAAGAGCTTTCAAGTGCTATCTATGTGGGAAAGAGGGGCATATGAAGAGGAATTGTCCTGAGTACAAACAGCAAGGAAAATTGGCAAATTTGGAAGGAAAAGGCAAAGCCACAGTGGAGAGTAACACTGAAAACCATAGCCAAGTGGAAGGTACATTACTTATTTGTACCATACCCATAGCAGTAGTATATGATACTGGGGAAACTCACTCTTTAATTTCTTATGAACTAGTTAAAATGCTAAAACTGAATTGCATATTGGTTGAAACCCCATTGCATATACAAAGTCCACTGGGGAGTTCTAGTGTTTTAAATATGATTTGTGTGGATGTGGAATTAAACATAGGAGGAAATGTTTTTATTTCCAATTTATATGTTTTGAATTACCCAAATATATGTGTTATATTGGGAGTAGACTAGTTAAGGCAATTTAAAGCCATAATTAATTTAGACTCATCCACCATATCATTGCAAAATTCTAGAGGTCAGAGAATCACAGTTTTATGTGAAGTAGCTAAGGAAGGAAAACTATATCATTTAGTTGACTCAGAAAAAGATTCTAGTGAACTAACCATTGAAGAAATTCCCATAGTCAATGAATATTTGGATGTGTTTGGTGAGGTCAAGGGTGTTCCACACCATAGACCAGTAGAGTTCCAGATCAATCTAGTTCCAGGAGCAAGCCCAGTGATTAAAAAGCCAACTAGAATGGGGCCAAATGAACTAAAGGAATTAAAGAAACAGTTAGAAGAACTGGAAGAAAAGGGTTTTATAAGACCAAGTAATTCTTGCTGGGGAGCACCAGTGGTATTTGTTAAGAAACAAGATGGCTCCTTAAGACTCTGTATAGATTATAGAGAATTAAACAAGGTAACTATTAAAAATAAATACCCATTGCCAAGAATAGATGATCTTTTTGATCAATTAGCAGGGGCAAAAGTGTTTTCTAGACTAGACTTAGCATCTGGTTTTCATCAAATGAAGGTGGAAGAATCAAGCATCAAGTACACTGCCTTTAACACTAGGTATGGGTTGTATGAATTTTTGGTTATGCCATTTGGTTTGACCAATGCACCATCATACTTTGTAGATTTAATGAACAGAACCTTTAGAGATTATTTAGACAAGTTTGTGCTTATTTTTATTGATGACATATAGATTTATTCCAAAACAGTGGAAGAACATAAGCATCATTTGCACCTGGTTTTGTCTAGGTTAAGGGAAAAAGATTTAAAGGCAAAATTTTCAAAATGTGTATTTTGGAAAGAGGAAGTACATTTCCTTGGCCATGTTATATCTGCTCAAGGAATTTCTGTGAACCCCAATAAAGTAGTGGCTATTCAAGCATGGAAGAGGCCAAGCACTGGGAGTGAAGTGAGGTCATTTATGGGGATGGCGGGGTATTATAGGAGGTTTATAAAAGATTTTTCAAAAATCTCTACACCACTCACTAACCTAACCAGGAAGAACCAAGCTTTTGTTTGGTCAGAAAAATGTGAGAAGTCTTTTGAACAGTTGAAGGAGGCATTGGTGAATGCTCTAATTTTAAAGGTACCATATGGAAATGAAGAACTAGTGGTATACACTGATGCTAGTGGATTTGGCTTGGGTGCAGTGTTGATGCAACAAGGCCAAGTCATTGCATATGCATCCAAACAACTTAAACCCCATGAAGTAAGGTATGCCACACATGATCTCGAATTAGTAGCTGTGATCTATGCTTTAAAACTTTGGAGACATTATTTGTTAGGCACAAAGTTTGAACTGTACACTGACCACAAGTCTCTGAAATATTTATTTTCACAAAAAGATTTGAACATGAGGCAACATAGATGGGTGGAGTTCTTAGCTGCCTATGACTTTGACATACTCTATACACTAGGCAAAGCAAACAAAGTTGCAGATGCTCTAAGTAGACAGCATGCTAAATTGGCTATGATGATGATAGAAGAATTTAAAGACTTGTCTTTGCTAACTGAGTTAGAAATTGGGGAGAATGGTTGTGTGCACATGGATGAGCAGATGCATGGTGCACAAGAAGATAAAGGGAAGTTAAGCTTAATGACACTCCAACCAGATTTAATTCTGAAGGTAGGAAAGATGCAAGAACATGATGCCAACTTATTAGAGAAGAAAGTGCTCCTCTCAAGAGGGGAGGAAGTGATGAATCACCATATTGATAAAAATGGTTATATGAGATACCAAAATAGGATGTGTGTACCAGAGGACACAGAATTGAAGAAAGAGATATTGAATGAATATCACAGAAGTAAATACTCCATACACCCAGGCAACACAAAAATGTACCAAAATTTGAAAAGAGACTTCTGGTGGAAGGGGATGAAATCTGATGTAGCTAAATACATTGCCAAATGTATGACTTGCCAACAAGTCAAGGCTGAAACCCAAAGGCCATCAGGGTTGATGCAGTCTCTTAGTGTACCACAGTGGAAGTGGGAAGACATATCTATGGACTTCATAGATGGACTGCCTAGATCTAAGAGAGGTAATACAAGTATATGGGTGATAGTTGATAGGCTAACCAAGGTAGCACACTTCATCCCAGTCAAGTCAGAAAGAACAGCACCAAAATTAGCTCAAATTTTTATAAAGGAAGTGGTAAAGTTACATGGCATTCCCAAAACCATTGTGAGTGATAGGGATACCATCTTCACTTCAAAATTCTGGAGAAGCTTTCAAGAAGCAATGGGAAGTGAACTATGTTTAAGTACTGCCTACCATCCTCAATCAGATGGGCAGACTGAGGTAGTAAACAAAGTTTTGGAGGACATGTTGAGGGCATGTATACTGGATTTTGGGGGCAACTGGGAAGATTATCTTCATCTAGTTGAATTTACATACAACAACAGCTACCAAAGCACCATAGGAATGGCTCCATTTGAAGCCTTATATGGTAAACCCTGTTTGTCACATGTTTGTTGGGTAGAAGCAGGAGAAAGGTCTATTTTAGGACCTGAGTACATACAAGAAACTAAGGAGAAAATTGAGTTGATAAGAAGAAGAATGGCAGCAGCTCAAGATAGGCAAAAGAAATTTGCAGACATGAGAAGAAGGCAGGTAGAATATGAAGTGGGAAATTTTGTTTTCATCAAAATCTCACCTATGAAAAATGTGCTGAGGTTTGGAAAACAAGGCAAATTAACCCCAAGATATATTGGACCATACAAAATTCTGGAGAGAATTGGTCCCTTGGCATATAAGTTGGAATTACCAGAAAACATGCAAGGTATACATGATGTTTTTCATGTATCACAATTGAGAAGGTGGGTCCATGACAAGGCAGAAATTCTTGAGACCCCAACCCAAGTGCAGATAAATCCTAATTTGATTTATGAAAAGGATCCAGTGGGAATTTTGGCAAAAGATGTGAAGAAGTTGAGAAATAAATCTCTGAAACTTGTGAAGGTACAGTGGAGTCTTGATCCTAGTGATTGCACATGGGAATTAGAGGACAAAGTTAGGATGAATTATCCTAAGCTATTTTCATATTAAAGGTAATTCTGATTTTTGATTGTTTTCTTTTGTTAGATGCATGTGTGTTTAGTTATAATAAAACTAAAAAATTATTTGGTTGAGAATGGACTTGTTCTCTGAATTAAGTTTAAACTTTATTTTAAGCTTAGGAAAATTGTGGGACACAATTTCTAAAAGGAGGGGTGTATGTAATGACCCAAGATTTTAGGAATCTATTCTGAAAAATGTAAATGAATTCAAAATAATTTTTGAATTAATTTTGAAAGGGGAGTGATATAGCTTGATAGTGTATCAGTATGTGTGTACATGTGTGCACAGGAAATGCACATGAACTAAAGCTAAAATCCCTGAACTCTAAGAATGAATACATATTGATATGCATGGAAATATATATATATATAGATTAAATCCTTAAAAGCTGAATGCATAAGTAAATATACATATATGGATGCTACTGAATATTTTTGAGTGTACATGTGCATGTGTGTGTCAATACAGTATGATGTATAAATATATATATATATAGGTGTACTAATTATTTCAGTAAGACTTATATAAATATATATATGTGTTAATAAAATACTAGAGTTCAAATTAGTAAGATAAAATATACAGACATATTTTAGTATATAGGAAGAAAGAAAGAAAAACTGAAGATATAAAAAGGAGTAGTCCTCTTGTAAATAAATAAAGAAGGTACATACCATTTACATGAAAGCTAAAAATAGGAAAAATAAGACAAAACAGGGAAATGTTTGCTATAGGCAAAATTAGGAAGAGTATTGGATAAATAATAAAATCAAGTCACATTTTTGGCATGATTGTAGACAAAGGAAAAAGTATTTTCGGAAAAGCAAAAATTATGAAAAGAATGTAACCACTTTTCTCTTCACCTAAATTAAGCCGGGAAGGGTAGAACTTTGGGTTTAAATAAAATGCAGATAACATGATTTTTCTGGTGGGCAAAAATGGCTTTAGCCAATACCCAAAACCCTAAGGAAGACCCTGTATATATACATGTATATGCAGCAGCCTCCTCTCCTTCTCAGAAAAGAACTTTGAAAAAAAAAAGAAAAGAAACAACACCATAGAAATCATAAGGCAAGGGAAGGAAAAGAGCTTGAGGCTAAAGGCAGAAGTTCATCAATTAATTAAGGAAGCAAAGAAGAGAGCTAGGTGAGAAAACTCACTCAAAAATCTATGGCAATAAGTCCTAATGTAGGCAGCCAGTTATAAGTAATTTCCTTAAAAAATATACTTTCATATGAGAATGCTTATCTGTGATTTTAAAACTGAAAATGTTTTGATTCTCTTTGGTTGATCACTTGTTTTATTATAAGAAAGCTTTATGTGTTGTTAGTATACATATATGTTTTATAAATCCAGATCTATGATATGTTAATGTTTAGGAACATAAACAAATACTCAGAAAATAAAATGTTGAAAATAGGCAAGTAGTATTGGTTTTGGCTCAACCCAGAAAGATGTAAATAATGTTGAGCTGCAATATACTCATGTATAAGTGCTGAGGCTTGAGACAAAAAGGTATTAGGGGTGCAATAGGGTTGCCTATGTGCTGATGCTCCTGATTCAATGAAAATATATATATGTTCATATGCATAGCAAACAAAATTTTGTGATTCAGTGAAACCAGGTCATTCTGAGTTTCACTCAAGCACAAATGTTTGCAAAAAGGAAAAACTCTCTCAAAAGCCATAAGCCAATGTTAGTTGCCTATACCCTTTTTAAAATACCAGAATGTATACATATACATACAGAACCTTATTTATTTAGTCACCAATGGTTGTTTGCTTGCTTGTCTCTATATGGTTTTGAATAATATGAGATGCCATGATATGGATGTTTTAGTTAGTGAAATGGATCACTGAATGGTTTAGTCATGAAAAATCAAAAGAGTTATTATTAACTTAAACCTGATTAGGAAATTGGGGTCAAGAACACTGCAGGAATGACTTGTGTTCTTGAGTAGCACAAGTTGACACATGGCTTGTTTAAGTCCTGAGATCTTTGTGTAATGGAGTGAATTAGTTCATTACAGTGTGTCCATTGATTCATAAATATTGCAGATGAGACCAGGATAGATAAATATACCAAGGGAATAATATTTGAGATGATGAGAAAACTAGAGTTTTTCCCAGAATTGAAATATGAGGATTGAATAAATGATTTAACCGATATTGGTTATTTTCCTGTTTGGTATGAATGATTGTTTGATTATGACTGAATTGTATGCTTGAATGTATGTGCCATATTTATATATGTAGTCTCTGGAAAGAAAAATTAAAGTGTGCACCTGCACAATGACACAGAGCATGCACACAAGTATAACCTGATTTCAAAAAGGTAGAACTTTATGTATATGTATTTAATTTGATTTTAACCTGATTAACTAATTGCTTTGGTGAATTTTCTCATACCAGACATGTGTCTGACCCTAGTGTGCTAATGGCATCTGGGGTGTCTCATTTAAAATGAGGCAGCTTCAAATGCTTTTTCAGGGATTGCAGCAACTAAGTAGGAGTAGGAGCAAAGCTTTGAGAAGAGGATTATAGCATGCTAAACTTAGTTAGATAAGAGCCAAAATGATAAAATCCGCATGTATTAATGATTTAAATTGTTACTTGTATTAAGTGTTGAATATGGGATGGATATTTTGTTAAGTATTTTATTAAGAGATTGACTTGTATCTGGAATTTATGAATCTAGTTAATATCTGATATTAAAGAAGTTAATCAAAATATTGTAAGTGGATTTAGTAAGAACACCATGTTGAAAACTGAATGATTACATTTTATAAATGTATTAGTCAATTTTGAGTCTTTAGAAAGGATTTAAGTTTTGGGAAATCTGGATAGTTGATTTTCAGAAAAATTAAATGGTTTTATCTTTCAAACATGGTAAGTGTATACAAAAGATAATAGGCATAGGTTGAATGTTTTTATATGACTGCAAGGTTCCCATAATCTAACTTGTTTCATACAAATGTTTCATGTCTTATTTTTAAATAAAGGAAGGATCTGTAATAAGAGAATTGGAAGCCAGATCCAAATAGTTGCAGTTATATATGCACATAAACATGTTTTGTGCAAATATTAACACACCTTTTCCTTTGTATCTGTAATAGGAATTTGAATTTTCATTCAGATTTTAACCAAATACATTTTAAATTCCAGACAGATTTTATAAGAAGAAAATCAAACATGAATGGAATTTTTATTGCATATAACACTGTACTATGTGTGGATTGATTAAATCCAATCAATCCAATCTCCTCTTGTTTTCCAGAACTCTGATTTAAACAAGAGAGGCATATACATTGTAATACCCCAAAATTTTGTGAAAAATCATTTTTGTAAAATGATTTAATTTTTGAAATATTTAGATTTAAATATGGTGAAATTTCTGGAATAAATAGTGTGCAAGTATATGTGTGCACGTGCACACTGAAATGGCACAAGGAAGAACTCCAGATTTCTTGGATTTAAAACAAGAATTAAAAAGCAATACAAACATGATTTTGCAACATGGATATTTGATTTCTGGAATTATATGGATCATCTTAGAAAATAAGAAAAGTAAGTTTTACTTTAAATCAGTAAACAGATTTTAATTAAAACCCAGAAAAGAAAATTATACATATGTATATGTTATAAGGATTTGTAAACTTGTATACATATAGGTGCATATGTTTCTGAATTTAAAAGAGGAATTAAAATAAGCCTAGATAAGATATGTATACAAATATACATTTTTTTTATACTGAAAAGTACATATATATATAAGCAAGTGAAACCATAACATTAAAATGACATGAAATGTGATACAAGTCAATATGCTTGTGTAGGCAAAAATAGCAAAGGGGATTTTCAGAAATAATTAAAATATAAAATAGGATAGTCACACTTTTAACATGACTAGGTGAGTGGCCATTTTCTGTAAAGTAAAAGAAAGAAAATGCAGCCTTTAAATTGGTTAATATGGCCGGGGTATTATGAATGAAAAATGCATGATGCTAGCCAGGACAGAAATGGAATTCTGTTTCAACAAAACCCTAGAGGAAAAATGTATATAAATAGGCAGTAGAATTGTCTTTACCCCGGGCTGCACAAAAATAAGAAAAGAAGAAAAAATATATTGGAAGGAAGGAGAAAACACTCAAACAAGAATTTTCTGGATTAATAAGAAGAAACATTTAGGTGAGTAATCTCACTGAGTTCATGGCATTAAGACCTGAGTTGAGGCAGCCACGTTTTATATTGCCATTTATGTATTTCTGGTTTTGATGTATATGATTTCATCAATGCTTTTTGGATGTCTTATTTTAAATCTGATATGATTTAATATGGATGATTTTGATGAACTTTGATTGGTTGAGACATTTGCCTTTGGATGAGTATCATACTGTTTTATTTATACTCATAAATGTTAAAGTTTATGATCTTAAAAATTATATAGAGAATACTCTCAGCTGTTATAGATCTATGGCATGGAAACTTTATGAAAATGATTGGAGCTGCATTATACTTGGTATAAGTGCTGAGGCTTGAAAAGAAAAATGTTAAGGGTGCAATAGAAATTTTCTATGTGCTGAGCCCTTAATCAAATCAAAAAAAAAAAAGAAGAAAACCCACAAGCTAAAATTATGATTGAACCAGATCTTGAATCTGAATCAATCATAAAGGCTTGCAGATCAATATAACATGCCATGCCTCTTTTACAGTTGAAAATGTTCTTATATTTTACTAAGATCAAGACATATTGACCCCATTCAGGAAATAACTATCTGCTTATTTCTAAGGAGAATTATGCTAGGAAAAATTTATGGATGTTTCCATGTTTGCAGTGACATGTTCACTTAGCATATTTGATGATAGGATTTAAGACAATACACTAGTAAATAAACTAGGGAAGGGAAGGCCAAGAAGGCTGCTGGAATGCTTGTCATATTTGAAGTATGCAAGTTGGCACATGGTTTGTTTAAGCCCTGAGATCTTTGTGCAATGATGTGAATTAGTTCATTGCAATGTGTCCCAGTGATTCCTTAATAGCAGATGAGGCAGGGATTTAAATTGAATAATACAACCTGTAAATGAAGAAATAGGAATATGGATATTTCTTAGGTTGAATGGTATGGAACCAAGATGATTCCAGTGAATGCAATTGTTGCAAATAGATAATTATGTTTGCATGATTATGTATGCAAGTGTAAGAATGATAAATGAATATATCATACTTGAATCAACTTAATTATACTATGTTAAAGTAATTGACTGCAGGAATTTGCTTAAACAACTAATAGGTGCTCTTATAATCTCTATTGCTTAATATCATGAATGAATTGATGTTACTCATACCAGATCATAGATCTGACCCTTGTTTGCTCATGGCATATGGGGTGTCTCATTTTAAAATGAGGCAGCCACTTATGCTCTTTCAGGTAACCCAGGCACTAAGTAAAAATGAAGTAATGGCTATTATGGAGGAGTGAATGAACATGCTAGCTAGTTTCAATAAGAGCTTAAATTGATTATATCTGCATGTATTCAGGAAAAATTTTATGTTTCTAAGATTTCCAGTCATGTATTGAAAATTTTATGGTTAGAGATCATGTTGCCCTTATGTTCTGTAAAGTGTCAGATTAAATTTGTTGGTCTATTGAAATTGTTATGTGTTAAGGTTTGATTTGTTTTTGAAGTAGGGTCTGAAACATATACAAGAAAAATAAGCTCAAGTATCAGCTATAAAAGTCTGGTAAGAAATATACAATTATGTGAGCTACTGTTTTGCATAATTTATATATGTATTGGCTAATCTTGAGATATAACAGAGCACTGAGTTTTAGAACAAAATCTGGATTTAGCAAGAGGTAAACTTAAAAGGATTTTATTTTCTTTTTACTGAAATGCTTTGTAAATAAGTTTGAATTCATTTCTGAATTGTATTGAGAAAAGTAAAATGTTTTTAAAGGCTTCAGACAGAATGCACTGAATGGTATCTCCATTGTTTTGAACTAGTGTGTAGCAGATACAGGACTCATGGGTTAACCAGCTTCAAATAAATGAAGTATTGGTTGATCATGACAGATTGTATCTTGAAAATAAAGATGCATTTCAAAAGCTTAGTACATTTAGCAATTGTTTCACCCAGTTTTCTGGAAAATGAGCAAAGATATTGACATATACATGTATATCTGTGTACATGTTGATATCTGGGCAAAAAAATACAAACATAAATTCCTAGAACAGTTGTAGGAATGGATTTCAAAAATAGTAAAGTAAGAAGAATTGTTTTGTATGTTAGGTTATAGGCAAAAATTAAATATATATGTACAAATATAGGTAGGTATCAGATTTCAAACCATACAGGAAAAAAAAAGAGAAAACAAAAATTGTGTTTGAACCGACCAGCATAGTACTCGAACTCGTGACCTCTCATGTATAAGTTAGGCGCGTTTCCATTACGCCTAGATGTTGCTTGTGTTCACTTAGGATCCACTTTCTTTTAGCCTGAGTTTGACACTATACAGATTTTAACACAATCATCCATATTATAAGCTTGCTTTTCACTGATTATTACTTGATCATTTCTTAATTATAATGATAGACTAAAATACATGTTTCCAGTGGATTTTATGGCCAAAAATCAGGATACAATAATCAATCTGAATTGCTAAAAAAAAAATCAAAATCAAACAGATTGTTCTTGTACAAAAAAATAAAGTATATACTCTGAATTTAAACAAGAGGAACATATACATCTTCATATGTATGTGTTTGTTATTAGTTATACACTGATATATTTATATTGGTAAGTTATTTTGATCCTGGATATATTTTGTTTATTGGAGAAAGAAAATGACCCTGGGAAATAATATTTGTAATGAATGATATATCTATATATCATCACTAAATCAAAAAAAAAAATCCTTATGAAATTAGGGTGAAAATGGGAGGGTCACTTCAGTTGGTATCAGAGCACTTGGTTGCATTGATTGTTAAGTATTATAGAAATGTATTATGTCTGTTTGTTTTGGATGAAATAATTTAGATAAGAAATTAGAAATTATAGAAGTACTCATAATATACTAATACCATTTGCCCAGAATTTAGTTAGCAGACCATGGTAGGAAGAGGATCTCATCACAATGCAGGACCCAGTGCACCTCAAATGCTTGATATGCAAGAATTTGTGAGGGTTTTAAGAGATGGAATTGGGCATAGGCCTGAGAACCCACATGAAGAGCTTTCAAAACTACTGAAGACTTATTCCAATTTGGGAGGCAAGAGTTTTGAAGGAACTGAGAGTGTGATGGAAATTCAAGCATGGTTGAGAACACTTGATAGGATTTTCAATGACATGCAGTTGGATGACCAAAGGAAGAGGCAAGTAGCTTCTAGACAACTGAAAGGGGTAGCTTTAAGCTGGTGGGAGGTGATCATAGCTGGAAGAAATGAAAATGAAATCACTTGGAATCAGTTCAATGAGATGTTGGAGGCAAGATTTGTACCAGCATCAGCCAAGACCATTTTGCTTGAAGAATTTATCAAACTTAGGCAGGGAACTTTGAATGTCACTGAATACACTCAAAAGTTTGAGGGGCTATCCAATTATGGAGCAATGCTAGTGGCAGATGAAGCATCCAAAAATGATAGGTATATAAAAGGACTGAACCCAGGACTTAGCAGAGCTATGCTACCATATGCAGATAGAACATTTGATCAAGTAATTGATCTGGCTTTGAAACTGGAACAACATGACAAAGAAAGAGAGAAATATAGGAATTTTAAGAGCAATAACAAGAAGGATAAGGGAAGATATCACCCTTATGATAAAAAGAAGGAGGAGGCAGACAACAGGAAGAGTAAAGACACAAAAGCCAATGATACTAAGAAGAAATTGGTTTGCCATCATTGTGGAAAAGAAGGACACATCAAACCAAGGTGCCCAGAGTTAAAAGGAGGAGCCTTCAAATGCTACCTATGTGGGAAAGAGGGGCATATGAAGAGGAACTGTCCTGAGAATAAACAGCAAGGGAAATTGGCAACTTTGGAAGGTAAAGGCAAATCTGCAGTGAAAATTGATGCTGAAAATCATGGCCAAGTGGAAGGTACATTACTCATTTGTGCCATACCCATACCAGTAGTATATGATACTGGAGCAACACACTCTTTGATTTCCTATGAATTAGTTAAAGTGTTAAAATTAAACTGCATATTGGTTGAAACCCCATTGCTTGTACAAAGTCCCCTAGGGAGTTCTAGTGTTTTGAACATGAATTGTGTGGATGTGGAGTTAAACATAGGAGGAAATATTTTTATTTCCAATTTATATGTTTTAAATTACCCAAATATAGGAGTTATATTGGGGGTAGATTGGTTAAGGCAATTTAAAGCCATAATTAATTTAGACTCATCCACCATATCATTGCAAAATTCTAGAGGCCAGAGAATCACAGTTCTATGTGAAATAGCTAAGGAAGGGAAATTGTATCATTTAGTTGACTTAGAAAAAGATCTGAGTGAACTAACTATTGAAGAAATTCCCATAGTTAATAAATACTTGGATGTGTTTGGGGAAGTTAAGGGTGTTCCACACCACAGACCAGTTGAGTTCCAAATTAATCTCATTCCAGGAGCAAGCCCAATAATCAAGAAACCTTATAGGATGGGGCCAAGTGAACTGAAAGAATTGAAAAATCAGTTGGAAGAATTAGAAGGCAAGGGATTTGTTGGGTATATTTTGACCCTACCGGACCAAACATCCACCATGTTCGACTCCCCACCGAATCAGTCTATGCCGAATCAACCTACACGCCGGTCCAAACTACACGACCGGACCAACTCCTCGCCGAATCAAACTACACGACCGGAACAACTCCCCACCGAATCAGTCTATGCCGAATCAACCTACACGCCGGTCCAAACTACACGACCGGACCAACTCCTCGCCGAATCAAACTACACGACCGGAACAACTCCCCACCGAATCAGTCTATGCCGAATCAACCTACACGCCGGTCCAAACTACACGACCGGACCAACTCTTCGCCGAATCAACCTACCACCGAATCAAGGGATGCCGAACCAAGGTGTTCCAGGCCAGATTGTCTCAGCCCAGGCCCGCCAGCTGCTATATACCTCCAAGACCCCTACCCCCAGCTTCACTCTATAAATAGAGGGGCAGGGATACAACAATGGGGACAAGTTTTTGAGAGCTCAAGCACGGAAGGAACTTTCAAACAACTTTCTTTTACTTGTACCAAAGCTTTGTACTTGTAATCACAACAAAAGAAGAGAAATAACATATAAAGTGGACGTAGGCACATTCTGGCTGAACCACTATAAATCTGCGTGTCTTTTTACAGTTTAGCCCCTGTTTTTCATATATTTGCATAAATCACCCAAATCACTAAGAACAACATAAGATCTACTAAATCATACAACTTTGAGGTGTTTGTCCATTTTTTGTGCAAACATTTTTGGTGCTTTCACTGAGAGATTGAAGCTCGAAGCTCCAGCTTCATCCGCTTAACAAGTTTTCCTAACAGCTTCATCCGCCACTTGGAAAACATGCCTCCCAAACAGAGAAAAGATGTTAACAAAGGAAAAAACATCGCATCCAGTAGCCTTCCTGATCCAGCTATCGCAAATCAAGTAAATCCTCCTCCTCCAGCAACGGTAACAAATGGAGGACAGGCTAACCCCACCACTCCTGCCACAGAACAGCCTGCAGCAATTACTAGGGCAGATTTGGACAGAGTTGTTGTTGAAGTAACTAACCGCTTCACGTCCCAGCAGGAAGCCTTGGTGGACCATCTCATGTCACGCTTGAGGGACGCTGAAGAATCCAACCACAACACTGAATCATGGGGCGAGTCCCAATCTGGAGGATCTCAGAGACAGCAAAGATCTTCTTTCTTCGAAGGAGCTAACGGCAGGAGTAGCCGTGGTAGGAGCCGAGACCGAGCTCAGCCCGAAGTTAGGCCTGAGGAAACGTTTGGTGCCGAACCCAACGGGGAAGGTACCGGGCGGAGGTCAACTGCAGCTGAGCCTGTCATGCTGCCTAACCACAGAAACACCAGTGAACGGGGCCGAGCTGGAGTTCAGCCCGAAGTTGGACCCGAGGAAGTGCTTAGATCAGAACCCAACAGGGGAAGATCAAGGCAAGGGCCAACTGTAGCTGATCCAAGCATGCTCCCAGAAGATCAAAGGCGGCCACTGGAAAATATGAGGAATGATAGACGATACCATCCCTACAGGTTGTCTGGTCGGAATCAACCCCACAGGACGGAACCGAACTCATTTCTGTCCGCTCCAAATTCTGATGAAAGGATGGTACGCTTATTCAGAGAGTGTGTCCAACGGGAGCAAAGAGATCGAGGGATAGGCGCTAGGGTAACCAGCCCTTTCGCCCGCAATATCGAAATTGCTATCACCCCCCGAGAATGGAAGATGCCAACAATGGAACCCTACAAAGGAACCTCCGATCCCGTTGTACACTTACAGAGGTACACGCAGCATATGCTTATGAGTGGAGCAACAGAGGGAGTGCTGTGCAAATGCTTCCCGCTCTTCTTAGCAGATCTTGCTACCTCCTGGTTCTGTCATCTACCCCAAGGATCCATCAGCTCATGGGAAATGTTGAAAGAAAAATTCATCAGTCAGTTCCGCATTCATGTGGAGCAACCTAAGGACGCTTATTCCTTATCCAGCGTCAAACAGAAACCTGGAGAAAAGCTGCAGCAATACCTAACCAGATTCAACGCCGCAGCAGCCGCAGTTCAAGATGCCGATGAGAAGCTTATCCTAATGGCCCTCTGCAGTGGGGTGCATCCGGACACTAAATTTGCTAGGAGATTGACAAAAGAAAAACCAGCTACTTTACCCGATTTCTTCCATGAAGCCGGAAAATACATGAGGCTTGAGGATGCCGCCATTGAGGGGCAGTCAGGACAGCAAAGTAAGACGACCCATGGCAACGCCCCTGCTGTGGCAAGGGACGTTCGAAGAAATGATTCCAGAGACAATGCTGGGGGCAAGAAAGTAGAGAAACGCCTATATCGGCCAGGACCAAGATTCGACTCTTACACCCCTTTGAACGAGACCGTCGAAAACATCTTCCTTGCCACCCAAGGCGAAGTTAGATACAAACGCCCACCATACAAGAAGGAATCAGATAGCGCACAGAAATCTGGAAAATTCTGCCGCTTCCACGAATCCCACGGACATGATACCAACGAATGCCATCATCTCCGAGATCTGATTGAGGAACACATCAGAAGAAAGAAACTGGAGCGCTATGTAAAAAGTCAAGACAGGACTCCAGCTCCTGCCAATGAAAACCCAAGGCTACCCTCACCAGGGACCGGCAGAGGCGACCGCAACGCTAGCAGCTCTAGTCAAGAGAAGATAGTGGTCCATACCATCTCAGGAGGTCCACACATCGCAGACAGAAGTTGGAAAGAGATGGAAAGATATGGGAAGTCGCTCAGAAACAATAGAGACTGTGTCAATACGGTTATAGAAGAGCGCCACCCAAAGCGGAAAGAAAGTGATGACATCACATTCAGTAAACGCGACCTAGAAGGAAGACAGTACCCTCACATGGATCCCATGGTTATCTCTGCCCGACTCGGTCCCGCCGAAGTTTACCGAATCCTGGTAGACACTGGAAGCTCTGTAAATATCCTGTTCAAACACGCATTCGACAAAATGAGGTTGTCAATAAAGGACGTATCTCCCTGCGATAAACCGCTACACGGTTTCACTGGAGATGCGAAAATGCCCATCGGGCAGCTGGACCTCTTCGTTGAAATTGGAAGCCATCCCCGCTCCGTTGTAAGGAAACAGACGTTTGTGCTGATAGAAAACCATTCGGCCTACAACGCCTTCCTAGGAAGACCAGCCCTATCTGACTTCCAGATTGTCCTAGCCCCGTGGTGCCTGAAAATGAAATTTCCAACAGACAATGGGGTAGGGGAAGTGGAAGGAGACCAAGACATTGCACGAGACTGCTATGTAACCGAACTTCGCAACAACCACAGGAGAGATAAAGGGAAAGGTGTAGAGATTGCCCTCTGCACAAAAAGCCTTGAAGCATAGCAACTAAAGAAAGCCCCTCCTCTTCGATACACCAGCGACCCTTTCAATGAATTAGACCCTAGGGACAAAGAGGAGGAGGCCATCGCCGAGCCTGTAGAGGCTATGGAGTTTATATCTGTAGACAAGCACGACTCAAGTAGGCTACTGAAAATTGGGTCGCAGCTGAAAACTGAATTGAAGGAACAACTCGTTGATTTTCTCCGCCACAACTTGGATGTATTCGCTTGGTCACACGCTGACATGACCGGAATCTCCCCCAACATAGCATGCCACGTATTAAAAATTGATCCTACCAAGGCACCCGTAAAACAAAAAAAGAGAAGTATGGGGGCAGAGCGATCAGCAGCCCTCGATGAAGAAGTAAAGAATCTACTCGCCAATGACTTCATACGAGAAGCTATTTACCCAGAATGGATCGCCAACCCGGTACTAGTAAAGAAGGCTAATGGGAAGTGGCGGACCTGCATTGACTTCTCCAACCTAAATGACGCCTGCCCAAAGGATTGCTTTCCGCTTCCCAGAATCGACCAACTTGTAGACAGCACAGCCGGGCACGAACTCCTGTCTTTTATGGATGCATACTCAGGATATAACCAAATTCCTATGCATGCTCCCGACCAAGATCACACTAGTTTCATCACCGACCGGGGTTTGTACTGCTACAAAGTGATGCCCTTCGGACTTAAAAATGCAGGAGCCACCTACCAGCGCCTCGTCAACAAGATGTTCGCAGGGCTAATAGGACGAACAATGGAAGTATATGTAGACGACATGCTGGTAAAATCACGGAAAGCCAAAGATCACGTAAGCCACCTGGGCGAAATGTTCCAGGTACTTCGACAGTATGGAATGAAGTTGAATCCACTAAAGTGCTCCTTCGGAGTGTCATCAGGAAAATTCTTAGGATTCATCGTCCATGCCCGAGGGATAGAAGCAAACCCTGAACAAGTCCGAGCATTAAGAGACATCGAGATACCTTCCACCCGAAAGGAAATGCAAAGCCTAAACGGGAAAGTGGCTGCCCTAAGCCGATTCATCTCCAAAGCAACGGACAAGTGCGTCCCCTTTTTCGAAGCTCTAAAGAAAGATAAAGGAAAGTTCGAATGGACGGACGAATGCTTGACCGCTTTCCTTAACCTAATCGAACACCTCCAGAAACCACCGGTACTCTCGACCCCAAGCGAAGGCGAAGAATTAAACCTATACCTTGCTGTGTCATCTCACGCTCTAAGCGCTGCCTTGGTAAGGGAAGATAACCGCACGCAACGACCAGTTTACTTCGTCAGTAAAAGGTTTACTGGGGCAGAAGTCAGATATCCTAAGCTTGAAAAGTTAGCATACTGTTTACTAATCACTTCACGAAAGCTACGTCATTACTTCCAATCCCATTCCATCAAGGTTCTAACCGATCAACCACTAAGGCAGGTACTCCATCGTCCCGACACTTCCGGGCGACTACTTAAATGGTGTATTGAGCTGAGTCAATATGATATCACCTATCACCCTCGCACCGCCATCAAGGGACAAGCCATGGCTGATTTCATTGCAGAATTCACTACCAACGAGGATAAGGAGCAACTGGAAATAACGGAAGATATCAAGTGGAATCTCTTTGTGGACGGTGCATCTAACGAACAAGGCTCGGGGGCAGGTGTGGTAATCATCACTCCCAGGGGAAATAAACTGCACTATGCTATAAGGTTGGAGTTCGCTGCCACCAACAACGATGCAGAATACGAAGCAGTAATAGCCGGATTAGAAATTGCTATCGAGATCGGAGCCAATTCTTTGTGTCTTCACAGCGATTCTCAGCTTATTGTTAATCAAATACTAGGGGAATTCCAAGCTCGAGGAGAACGACTCATAGCATATCTAAAGAAGACCAAGTTACTTCTCAGCCGATTGGACCACTACTTAGTCAAACACATCCCTCGGGAAGAGAACCAAGAGGCCGACGAATTGGCAAAGCAAGCAAGTATGAGAGACGTCGCCATCTTCGGGGCAGTAACTGTCTCAAAGCAAACGATCCCAAGTTTTGAGCAAGTGAATCTGATAGCTGCAACCGAAGAAGCAACTTGGATAACTCCCATCCGAGACTACCTACAAAATGGCACACTACCCGACGGGCGTAACGAAGTCAAGAAAATCTTGAGGAAAGCGTCCCGCTACACAATACAAGGAGACATCCTCTATCGGCGCGGGTTCTCTAACCCATTATTAAGGTGTGTCGCCGGAAGGGAAGCCAAGGAAATCTTATCCAACATTCATCAAGGAAGCTGCGGAGATCACACCGGAGGGCAAACGTTAGCAAAAAAGATACTCCGATACGGATATTTCTGGCCCACCTTAAGCAAGGACGCCTTAAATTTCGTCAAGAAGTGTGACAAATGCCAAAAATTTGCTAAGATCCCTCGGCTACCAACAACCGAGATTACTCAGATGACCAGCCCTTGGCCCTTTGCAGTATGGGGAATCGACTTAATCGGTGAACTGCCAATGGGTCGAGGCGGCGCCAAATATGCTATAGTAGCAGTCGACTATTTCACCAAATGGGTGGAAGCAGAACCTCTAAATAAAGTATCTTCAGCGAAAGTTATCAACTTCTTAATCAAAAATGTTCTGTGCAGGTACGGAGTCCCACTAAAAATCATATCAGACAATGGACTTCAGTTTGACAGCGAGGAATTCGCCAACTGGTGCCAAGAACACGGAATTCACAAAAGCTTCTCATCCGTAGCATATCCCCAAGCAAACGGACAAGTCGAAGCAGTCAACAAAATTCTGAAAACTCTGATCAAAAAGAAGCTCGAAAAGTCAAAGGGCGCTTGGGTGGATGAACTCCCTACGGCACTATGGGCCTACCGCACATCTTTCAGAACATCAACAGGGCACACTCCTTTCTCTTTGGCATACGGATCGGAGGCTATGCTCCCAGTTGAAACCATTGTGCCTTCCCACCGTAGGATCCACTATAACCCAGAAGAAAACGAAGAGCTCCTCAACATGTCTTTGGATCTAGTCGAGGAGAGAAGGAATGATGCAGTCCTAAAAACAGCAGCCCACAAGCAAAAGGTGGCAGCACAATACAACTCCAAAGTCAAGCATCGTACCTTACGAGAAGGGGAGCTTGTCCTCAAGCGAATCTTCCCTCGCCCCGGAGCACTAGACCCAATCTGGGATGGACCATATGTAATTCATAAAGATCTCCACAACGGAGCCTATATTTTGTCAACAGTGGACGGAGAGGTGTTCCAGAGGGCATGGAACATCCAACACCTCCGTCGATACTTTTCTTAACTTGTATTGCCCATATGAAGTGAATTAACAAAGAGAATCAGTGGACGTAGGCATTTTTTCGTGCCGAACCACTTTAAAAAAGCCTTGTCTCTTTCTTAACTTGTTCCTTTGTATCTTGGCTGCTTGTTAACTTTATCCTTGTCTGTTGAACAAAATCCTGAGCATATAGCGTTTCTATTCAAAGCACAGCACAATGCAACTTTACGTGGACAAGCCCCAACAGGTACTATGCGAATCTATGCCCTCGCCAATGAGACACTTTTGCTCCAGCATCCCTCTGCTGCGGGTTAACTCATTGCTCGCGACGGCCCTTAAAGCCAACTGTAATGAGCCGATTATAAGCCACCGAGAAGGCCGACTATAGCCGAGGCAGCTCATTACGGCGTTAGGCTCGCCGGCGACTGTGAACCGATTATAAGCCCCAACATAAGGTGTGGCCAGCCAGGGGCAGTTCACAGTTGACGATCGGCACCCACGCTAGCCGGCCACAGTAAGTCGAATAATACCCATGAGTACGGGCCATAATGGCCCGGGTAGTTACTGTGCGCGATCTCGGCTCCGGTGTGTCTTAAGTGCGGCTGTGGTAAAAAAGAATTAACTCCCCGCGGAGGCGTAAGATGGGTGACAAATGTCTCCAAGACCCACAGCTAGGGAAAGTGACTACAAAACCCGTTTGCCACGAACTTAAGCACATCGAAGGCCTTCCGTGACTGGAAGTTTTGCTATTTCACATATTTCAATTTTACTTAAAAAACTTTCCTCCTATCCTCTATAACAAACCATAAAGTACAGGATGCAGGGTAAGAGATACCCGCCAATGGATGCAGAGATTTACAATCAGATGGCGGGGCAGTCAACTGCTCTCCATGCTTGGTCATACAAGATATTCGAAACTGCCATTTACAAACAGAACGTGAAAGGCGGTATTTTCTTCCTTTGTGTACAAATGCATGACTATAATTTGATTTTTTCACACCACACGCTAACATTGCAAGTCATGAGATTATGATTTAAAACCAGAATCTGACATCAAACACAATTTAATTACAAGAATACACATAGCTACATTTCTCATACGATATGTCGAAATAGCAACAAATATTCAAAGAAATGACAAAATCAACTTGAGCTAAAAAATTACACGTCAAGAATAATGTTATTACAAGTAGCAAGAATTACAACTTAGAAGTTACTCTACTGTCTTAAGACTAACAGATACAACAATGCCAAGCCTACAAAAAGAATTTTTCAGGTTCGGTCATGGAGCTGGTTGCGTCGAAGTCTTGTCCTTGTTCTTTTGCCCGCCTGTCCGGTCATAAAAAGGATTCATTAGTGATGAGTAACCAAGTTAACAGAAAGACTAGAAAGGAAGACTTACCAGTACTAGCTTCTTGACCATCCTGGTCGTCATCTTCTACCTGCACACCCGCCTCTTCAGCAGCAAGCAGCCGCATACCCTCCTTTACCGCCACTTTCTCCTCCTTGGTGAATTGGGCAGTGACCACATCCATGCTGAAGGCCGTTCCACCCTCTTTATCTGCATCAGCCTTAGCCTCCTCCAAAGCCCGAAGATATGTCTTGGCCATGACTCTGGGATAATCATCCATCCAAGAGAGGTTACCCTGCTTCCAAGTCCGGAAATACATGTCCTGGAGCATGTCATCCATCATTCCTTCGTTCTCCTCAAACTCCCTCATCCGGGCATCGGAGGCCGACAACCTTTCCACGGCAGCATCTCTCTCCAGTCTGTATCTCGAGCAATCAGCTTGAAGGGACCTCCGCATCACCTCCATCTCTTCCCTCAACTTAGCTTGAGCAAGTTCTGCAGCCTCAAGCTTCTCGGACAAATCCTCCACCTGCTCGAGATCCGCTCTCCGAACCTCATCCACCGTGGTAATAGCCATGTCAATCCGCTCTTTGCAAGCAGCTTCCATTTTCCGCAATTCGGCCCGACTGGCCTCTTCCATGGTTCTCCTCAATCGCCCAGTAGCAGCCTCGTGCTGAGAAATCTGGATAGCCTGATCCGCAAGCTGCTTGGCCTGATCCGAGACCACCAATCGAAGTCGGATATTGGCGCTCCCTATCTCCTCTCCGGCCTTAACCAACCGAGCATGATGCCCCATCAGCTTCTTGGCCTCCTCTGCCACCCGATCAATATTAGCTTTGGCCTCGTCTCCCATAGTGACTATACGAGTGGTGAGTAGATCGAGGTCTAAGGACTTGGCTTCGTCAAGTACTCGTACCATGGGGTTACGGGGGAGAAGGTGTTCACCGGTAGCTTCGTCAAAAGTAATATCCTGAGAACCTGGATCCAGATCAGGATGACCCGCGAAGGGATTACGGGCCAAGTCGGGACGGTCGATATGAATAACAGAAGGGTTTCCGGACGGGTGTGGAGAGGGTACAAACTCGCTACCCTCCTCAGTAATGTCATGAATAGGCTGAGCCGGAGGCTGAGGACCGAGCGAAGTTTCGGATAAAGGGTGACTCCTCTTCCTCTGCTGAATACCCTCTTCGATGACCCCAAGAAGAGGACGGTACCCGACTACATCCCCGGAGCGTTGGGCTGAGGGCTTCGGCTTAGCAGAAATTTTGGAAAGTTTATATTGCTCGAGCCTGTGTCGAAGGTCTGAAGCTTTGGGCGTCTTGCCTGCTCCTGATATAAAGAACAAGTGTCATAATCTTACATTACTATATGATTCAAGAAACGTGGTAGGTTACAAGTTAGAAAAGGAAAAGAAACACAGCTGTGGTTGTACAAACCCTGGGGAGGAGTGGGATACTGCAATAAGTCCCGGATTTCATTCCAGGACGGGAGCGGGTCATAAAATATTCCTAAGTCCCTATCATTAGTGAAGCATGCAGGGGTCAAGAGTTCACCTTGAGTTGTCAGAGCCACCTTGGCCGGAATAGTCGGAGAAGACTCACTTGCACCAGTCCCGGTTTTGTCCGCCTCCCCAGTCTTCTCTACCAAAGCCGGATCATCACCCAACCCCTCAAAAGCTTGACGGAGAGCATCATCCGTCCACTCTTGCATCTCGCCTACTTGCCCAGAAGACAGAGCCCTGGAACCATCACCACCCTGTCCATCACCACCCTGTCCATCGCCACCCTCGTCACCAAGACGCTCAACGTCACTTCCGCCCTCCGCCTCACCTCTTTCCTCCTCCGCATCTATCTCCCCCTGAGTAAGTGGACAATTGCTGGGAGAAGGACCGTCCGACCTCTTAAGCTTCTTACCTCCGACGGCTGGAGGTTTCGTAAATGGTTTTCTCTTTCCGCCCTCTGCCGCCTGAGCAGCCGCCCTCTCTTCCGCCGTTTCCCTCAACTTAAATACAGACTGCTGTGGAAGGATCAAGTTATATTCCAGAAGAATCGCATTTCTAATCAAGTAGGCAGATGATCTGTATTTCCCAAGAATGGCTTCTATCTCCGCCGCCATCTGAACCAGGCGGTCAGTCTCCACAACTGGAAAACCACCTGTCGCTAGCAAAAATGAGAAAGTATGAGAAGAAGCATCGCAATCGGAATAGGAATTATAAGTAAAAGCATCAACTTACATCCAGAGGTAAAGCGCCGGATGGAGACGGAATCGTCCCTAACAAAGAACCACTCTTTCTTGAACATGCTGAATTTAGAGTACAGGTCCAAGACCGGCTTGAAGGTCACAGCAGACTCCAAGCTAACATATGGGGACCCCTTCTTATAGCCCCTTAAATTATACAAGTACCGGATCTCCCGGTTGGAGGGGGCGCGACCATACTTCCTCCGAAAAATAACAAAGAGACTCACCAATATGGCATAAGAGTTGGGGTGAAGCTGGAACGGGGCCACCTTCAGGTACGTGATGAAGCTGACTACCCAAGCATTGAGTGGCGGGATAGCACCACACATGCAATGGTACCTACTATAAGCAAAGTATCCTTCGGGAGGACTGTATGGCATGACTCCTGGGCCCGGCAGCAGCATGAGGGCTCTATCGATCCCAAAGGAACGAGATATAACATCGAGTTGCTCCTCTTTGAGAGAGCTAGGAAAGCAGTCAGGAGGGGAGTCCAGCAACTCTTGGGGACCATATCCATCCACTAATGACCTTGGGGCAGGCCCATGACGCTCCGATCCTGATTGAGCTGGGGGCACGGCCGAGGACTCTCCTTCACCCCCGGATCTCCTCTTATCTGATCGAGTTTCAACTTTTCGAGACATTTATCTGCAAAAATGGGAAAAATATATCGTTAGAATATACAAGCAGTATAATTTGGAATTTCACTGGAAGTTCGAAGTATAAAACACATGTTCACTCGGTACAAGTTCATTCGGGAAACAGATGCACAGTTCATTCGGTAATCTCGGGTTACCCGAGTTCATCCGGCTATTCACGAATGGGATTTCATTCGGCACTCGGTATCCATGAGTCGATTCGGTAAAAACTCATTCGGTGTTCTCATTACGAAGTCTCATTCGGCAGAAAAAATCTCACCTGGTTCGGCTAAGTTGCTTGGTCCGGCTAAATTGCTTGGTTTGGCAAACGCTCGAGATTGATTCGGATACACTTTGATTCGGCAAGAGACAACGGAATGGTTCGGTAGATGGAAAAACGAAGGCCCTAACCATCTACTTATAGACAAAAGCGGGCTACCGGACCAGATAAAGACGGGGAATTAGGATGGTCAAAAACAAAGCAGGATACGTGCATGCACCTACCCTACTTTGGGGGCAAGTGTTGGGTATATTTTGACCCTACCGGACCAAACATCCACCATGTTCGACTCCCCACCGAATCAGTCTATGCCGAATCAACCTACACGCCGGTCCAAACTACACGACCGGACCAACTCCTCGCCGAATCAAACTACACGACCGGAACAACTCCCCACCGAATCAGTCTATGCCGAATCAACCTACACGCCGGTCCAAACTACACGACCGGACCAACTCCTCGCCGAATCAAACTACACGACCGGAACAACTCCCCACCGAATCAGTCTATGCCGAATCAACCTACACGCCGGTCCAAACTACACGACCGGACCAACTCTTCGCCGAATCAACCTACCACCGAATCAAGGGATGCCGAACCAAGGTGTTCCAGGCCAGATTGTCTCAGCCCAGGCCCGCCAGCTGCTATATACCTCCAAGACCCCTACCCCCAGCTTCACTCTATAAATAGAGGGGCAGGGATACAACAATGGGGACAAGTTTTTGAGAGCTCAAGCACGGAAGGAACTTTCAAACAACTTTCTTTTACTTGTACCAAAGCTTTGTACTTGTAATCACAACAAAAGAAGAGAAATAACATATAAAGTGGACGTAGGCACATTCTGGCTGAACCACTATAAATCTGCGTGTCTTTTTACAGTTTAGCCCCTGTTTTTCATATATTTGCATAAATCACCCAAATCACTAAGAACAACATAAGATCTACTAAATCATACAACTTTGAGGTGTTTGTCCATTTTTTGTGCAAACAGGATTTATAAGGCCAAGCAATTCCTGCTGGGGTTCTCCAGTAGTGTTTGTAAGAAAACATGATGGTACCTTGAGAATGTGCATAGATTACAGGGAACTAAATAAAGTAACCATCAAGAATAAATACCCATTGCCTAGAATAGATGATCTCTTTGACCAACTCAGTGAAGCTAAAATATTTTCTAGATTAGAATTAGCATCAGGATTCCATCAAATGAAGGTTGAAGACTCAAGTGTTAAGTATACTGCATTTAACACAAGATATGGCTTATATGAATTTTTGGTTATGCCATTTGGTTTGACAAATGCTCCTTCATATTTTGTTGATTTGATGAATAGAATATTTAGAGATTATTTAGACAAGTTTGTACTGATTTTTATTGATGACATTTTGATTTATTCTAAGACAGTGGAAGAGCATAAAAATCATTTGCATTTAGTTTTGTCAAGACTAAGGGAAAATGATTTAAAGGCAAAATTTTCAAAATGTGCATTTTGGAAAGAAGAAGTGCATTTTCTTGGGCATGTTATCTCTGCCAAAGGAATATCAGTAAACCCTAATAAGGTAGTGGCAATCCAAGCATGGAAAAGGCCTAGCACCATCAGTGAGATTAGATCATTTATGGGGATGGCAGGATATTATAGGAGATTTATAAAAGATTTCTCAAAAATATCATCACCACTTACCAATTTAACTAGAAAGAACCAAGCCTTTGTATGGACAGAAAAATGTGAGCAAGCTTTTATCAAAATAAAAGAAGCCCTGATTAATGCACCAGTATTGAGAGTGCCAGAAGGAAATGAAAATTTGGTTGTGTACACTGATGCAAGTGGCTCTGGGTTAGGGGCTGTGTTGATGCAGCAAGACCAGGTGGTAGCCTATGCATCTAGGCAATTAAAGCCACATGAAACCAGATATGCAACCCATGATCTTGAACTAGCAGCAGTTGTGTATGCTTTGAAACTTTGGAGACATTATTTGTTAGGTGCCAAATTCATTTTGTACACTGATCATAAGGCACTGAAATATTTATTCTCACAAAAAGATTTGAACATGAGGCAACATAGATGGGTAGAGTTCCTAGCTGCCTATGATCTAGATATACTATATACACCAGGCAAGGCAAATAAAGTTGCAGATGCCTTGAGTAGACAACATGCCAAGGTAGCCATGTTGATGATGGAAGAGTTTAGGGATTTGTCTATACTTACTGATTTGGAAATTGAGGAAAACAGTGAGGAACAAATGATGCCTATTGAAGAAGGTGAAGGTAAAGGAAAATTAAGTATGATATCTCTGCAATCAGATTTACTTCTTAAGATTGGGAAAATGCAGGAACAAGACCTAAACATGGTGGAAAGGAAAATGCTCATATCAAAAGGGGAGGAAGTAATAAATTATCAAATTGATAAAAATGGTTATTTAAGGAATAAAAATAGGATATGTGTTCCAGAAAATATAGAATTGAAGGAGGAAATATTAAATGAGTACCATAGGAGTAAATACTCCATACACCCAGGTAGCACCAAGATGTATCAAAATTTGAAAAGAAATCTTTGGTGGAAGGGAATGAAGTCAGATGTGGCCAGATATGTTGCAAGGTGCATGACTTGCCAACAAGTCAAGGCAGAGACACAAAGGCCATCAGGACTATTGCAACCCCTTAGCATACCACAGTGGAAGTGGGAGGATATATCTATGGATTTCATAGATGGTCTGCCTAGATCTAAGAAGGGAAACACAAGTATATGGGTAATAGTGGATAGGCTAACTAAGGTAGCACATTTTATCCCAGTTAAAACAGAAAGAAATGCTCCAAAATTGGCTCAAATATTCATGAAAGAGGTAGTAAGGTTGCATGGCATACCCAAAACCATTGTGAGTGATAGGGATACCATCTTCACCTCAAGGTTTTGGAAAAGTTTTCAAGAGGCTATGGGGAGTGAATTGTGCTTAAGCACTGCCTACCATCCACAATCAGATGGTCAAACTGAGGTGGTGAACAAAGTCTTAGAGGATTTGTTGAGAGCATGTACACTGGACTTTGGAGGCAACTGGGAAGACCACCTCCATCTAGCTGAATTCACATACAATAACAGTTACCAAAGCACCATAGGGATGGCACCATTTGAAGCCTTATATGGCAAGCCATGTTTAACACCTATATGCTGGGTAGAGACTGGAGAAAGGGCTGTTCTTGGACCTGACTATGTTAAAGAAACTACAGAGAAAATTGGGTTAATAAGAAAAAGAATAGCAGCAGCTCAAGATAGGCAAAAGAAATTTGCAGATAGGAAGAGAAAGCAAGTGGAATATGAAGTGGGAGACTTTGTTTTCATCAAGACTTCACCTATGAAGAAAGTCATGAGATTTGGCAAGCAAGGTAAGCTTACACCAAGGTATGTTGGACCCTATAAAATTCTGGAAAGAATTGGTTCATTGGCTTACAAATTAGAACTACCAGAGGAAATGAAAGCAATGCATAATGTTTTTCATGTGTCCCAACTTAGAAGATGGGTACATGATAAAGAAGACATTTTGGAAGAGCCTACCAAAATTCAAATAAACCCTGACTTGGTTTATGAAAAAGAACCAGTGGGGATTGTAGCCAAGGAAGAAAAGAAATTAAGGAGCAAAACTTTGAAACTAGTTAAGATCCAGTGGAGTAGTGATCCTAATGACTGCACATGGGAGTTAGAGGATAAGATTAGAATGGATTATCCTAAGCTTTTTGCAAATTAAAAGGTAATTTTTTTTTTCTGGAAAATTCTGTTATGCATGGTTGATATGGTTGAATTTGTTTGCTTATGCATATATTTGATAAGTTTTCAGAAAAGAAAATGATGCTTGTTATAAATGTTAGAACAATTGTGAGGACACAATTCCTAAAAGGAGGGGTGAATGTAATACCCCAAAATTTTGTGAAAAATCATTTTTGTAAAATGATTTAATTTTTGAAATATTTAGATTTAAATATGGTGAAATCTCTGGAATAAATAGTGTGCAAGTATATGTGTGCACGTGCACACTGAAATGGCACAAGGAAGAACTCCAGATTTCTTGGATTTAAAACAAGAATTAAAAAGCAATACAAACATGATTTTGCAACATGGATATTTGATTTCTGGAATTATATGGATCATCTTAGAAAATAAGAAAAGTAAGTTTTACTTTAAATCAGTAAACAGATTTTAATTAAAACCCAGAAAAGAAAATTATACATATGTATATGTTATAAGGATTTGTAAACTTGTATACATATAGGTGCATATGTTTCTGAATTTAAAAGAGGAATTAAAATAAGCCTAGATAAGATATGTATACAAATATACATTTTTTTTTATACTGAAAAGTACATATATATATAAGCAAGTGAAACCATAACATTAAAATGACATGAAATATGATACAAGTTAATATGCTTGTGTAGGCAAAAATAGCAAAGGGGATTTTCAGAAATAATTAAAATATAAAATAGGATAGTCACACTTTTAACATGACTAGGTGAGTGGCCATTTTCTGTAAAGTAAAAGAAAGAAAATGCAGCCTTTAAATTGGTTAATATGGCCGGGGTATTATGAATGAAAAATGCATGATGCTAGCTAGGACAGAAATGGAATTCTGTTTCAACAAAACCCTAGAGGAAAAATGTATATAAATAGGCAGTAGAATTGTCTTTACCCCGGGCTGCACAAAAATAAGAAAAGAAGAAAAAATATATTGGAAGGAAGGAGAAAACACTCAAACAAGAATTTTCTGGATTAATAAGAAGAAACATTTAGGTGAGTAATCTCACTGAGTTCATGGCATTAAGACCTGAGTTGAGGCAGCCACTTTTTATATTGCCATTTATGTATTTCTGGTTTTGATGTATATGATTTCATCAATGCTTTTTGGATGTCTTATTTTAAATCTGATATGATTTAATATGGATGATTTTGATGAACTTTGATTGGTTGAGACATTTGCCTTTGGATGAGTATCATACTGTTTTATTTATACTCATAAATGTTAAAGTTTATGATCTTAAAAATTATATAGAGAATACTCTCAGCTGTTATAGATCTATGGCATGGAAACTTTATGAAAATGATTGGAGCTGCATTATACTTGGTATAAGTGCTGAGGCTTGAAAAGAAAAATGTTAAGGGTGCAATAGAAATTTTCTATGTGCTGAGCCCTTAATCAAATCAAAAAAAAAAAGAAGAAAACCCACAAGCTAAAATTATGATTGAACCAGATCTTGAATCTGAATCAATCATAAAGGCTTGCAGATCAATATAACATGCCATGCCTCTTTTACAGTTGAAAATGTTCTTATATTTTACTAAGATCAAGACATATTGACCCCATTCAGGAAATAACTATCTGCTTATTTCTAAGGAGAATTATGCTAGGAAAAATTTATGGATGTTTCCATGTTTGCAGTGACATGTTCACTTAGCATATTTGATGATAGGATTTAAGACAATACACTAGTAAATAAACTAGGGAAGGGAAGGCCAAGAAGGCTGCTGGAATGCTTGTCATATTTGAAGTATGCAAGTTGGCACATGGTTTGTTTAAGCCCTGAGATCTTTGTGCAATGATGTGAATTAGTTCATTGCAATGTGTCCCAGTGATTCCTTAATAGCAGATGAGGCAGGGATTTAAATTGAATAATACAACCTGTAAATGAAGAAATAGGAATATGGATATTTCTTAGGTTGAATGGTATGGAACCAAGATGATTCCAGTGAATGCAATTGTTGCAAATAGATAATTATGTTTGCATGATTATGTATGCAAGTGTAAGAATGATAAATGAATATATCATACCTGAATCAACTTAATTATACTATGTTAAAGTAATTGACTGCAGGAATTTGCTTAAACAACTAATAGGTGCTCTTATAATCTCTATTGCTTAATATCATGAATGAATTGATGTTACTCATACCAGATCATAGATCTGACCCTTGTTTGCTCATGGCATATGGGGTGTCTCATTTTAAAATGAGGCAGCCACTTATGCTCTTTCAGGTAACCCAGGCACTAAGTAAAAATGAAGTAATGGCTATTATGGAGGAGTGAATGAACATGCTAGCTAGTTTCAATAAGAGCTTAAATTGATTATATCTGCATGTATTCAGGAAAAATTTTATGTTTCTAAGATTTCCAGTCATGTATTGAAAATTTTATGGTTAGAGATCATGTTGCCCTTATGTTCTGTAAAGTGTCAGATTAATTTTGTTGGTCTATTGAAATTGTTATGTGTTAAGGTTTGATTTGTTTTTGAAGTAGGGTCTGAAACATATACAAGAAAAATAAGCTCAAGTATCAGCTATAAAAGTCTGGTAAGAAATATACAATTATGTGAGCTACTGTTTTGCATAATTTATATATGTATTGGCTAATCTTGAGATATAACAGAGCACTGAGTTTTAGAACAAAATCTGGATTTAGCAAGAGGTAAACTTAAAAGGATTTTATTTTCTTTTTACTGAAATGCTTTGTAAATAAGTTTGAATTCATTTCTGAATTGTATTGAGAAAAGTAAAATGTTTTTAAAGGCTTCAGACAGAATGCACTGAATGGTATCTCCATTGTTTTGAACTAGTGTGTAGCAGATACAGGACTCATGGGTTAACCAGCTTCAAATAAATGAAGTATTGGTTGATCATGACAGATTGTATCTTGAAAATAAAGATGCATTTCAAAAGCTTAGTACATTTAGCAATTGTTTCACCCAGTTTTCTGGAAAATGAGCAAAGATATTGACATATACATGTATATCTGTGTACATGTTGATATCTGGGCAAAAAAATACAAACATAAATTCCTAGAACAATTGTAGGAATGGATTTCAAAAATAGTAAAGTAAGAAGAATTGTTTTGTATGTTAGGTTATAGGCAAAAATTAAATATATATGTACAAATATAGGTAGGTATCAGATTTCAAACCATACAGGAAAAAAAAAAGAGAAAACAAAAATTGTGTTTGAACCGACCAGCATAGTACTCGAACTCGTGACCTCTCATGTATAAGTTAGGCGCGTTTCCATTACGCCTAGATGTTGCTTGTGTTCACTTAGGATCCACTTTCTTTTAGCCTGAGTTTGACACTATACAGATTTTAACACAATCATCCATATTATAAGCTTGCTTTTCACTGATTATTACTTGATCATTTCTTAATTATAATGACAGACTAAAATACATGTTTCCAGTGGATTTTATGGCCAAAAATCAGGATACAATAATCAATCTGAATTGCTAAAAAAAAAATCAAAATCAAACAGATTGTTCTTGTACAAAAAAATAAAGTATATACTCTGAATTTAAACAAGAGGAACATATACATCTTCATATGTATGTGTTTGTTATTAGTTATACACTGATATATTTATATTGGTAAGTTATTTTGATCCTGGATATATTTTGTTTATTGGAGAAAGAAAATGACCCTGGGAAATAATATTTGTAATGAATGATATATCTATATATCATCACTAAATCAAAAAAAAAAATCCTTATGAAATTAGGGTGAAAATGGGAGGGTCACTTCATACATCCTCACATGTATGTGCTTATCTTTGTGAAAGTACTGATATATTTATATTGGTTAATTGTTTTGATCCTGGATATATTTTTGGTTTATTGGAAAAAGAAAATGACCCTGGAAAATATAATTGTAATAAATGATCAATCTATATATCATCTCTGATAGTTCTAAGGAAGTTTAAATCGAACTTAAAAGTGTAAATGAATGTAGGTGGACATCCAGACACATATAAATTGAATGTGCATATGCATGTACATAGAAATCGAATTTAGACGTCAGTCTTAATAATTTAGACGTCTGAGATTAAACTTAGACGACAGTCTAAATAATTTAGACGTCTAAGGTTAAATGTAGACGTCTGTCACAAAATAATTAGATGTCTGAATTCAGTTCAAAATGTCTTTTTCTCTCTGTTTCAATTTTTGAGCTCTGAGCCGTCTGTCATAATCAGATAGACGTCTGTAATTAAGTTTAGACGCCTGTCATAATAATTTAGACATCTGAACTGCTGATTTTGCCTAATTTGCCTATTTAGAAAAGAAACAAGTGGCTATGTCAATAGCTTGTATGGCATTTTGATTTCTACGTGATTTAGATTCCTTTTGATGGAAAAAAAAATCCTTATGAAATTAGGGTAGAAATAGGAGGGTCATTTCATGGAGGCCGTAGTATGAGGTTGAAAGGTGCTGCCGAAAGTGGCGAAACAACAATCCTCTATAAAAATGATTTTTAATTTTTTAAAGTAATATCTTTCTAACTAACCCGCCTTATATGTCAACAACAAATTGGTTGCTAATTTCTTTTCCAAAATCTTTTAAAAAAAATGCTCCTGAATTCAGTAATTAATAATTTAAAACATTTAGCAAATTGCCCCTTCTCCTTTTATAAACATATAAAACATTTAAGTCCCATACCTTAAATAATTTTATATACTTAATAAAACAGCTAGGAAAATTCTCCAAAAATTCTCATAAATCACTTTTAATATGTTTTCTAACATATTTAAATTTCTAACCCAAAGCTAATATATAATAGCCGAAATTAATTTAAATCCAATTTACCCATTTTCTTTACTAGAAAATTTATAATAAATCCACATCAACTCAGAAAATTATGAAACTTGAAACCCATCTTTAAAATAATGTTTCTGACCTTATATCAAAAACTCGAGCCATTTGGATGTCATTTAATAGGTTTTCCAAATCAATTCTTATCATAAAATCTATATGAAATAGCACAAATCATCACCAAGCATATATATCCATTTAAACAATCAAAACATGGAAAATCATTTGGAAAATAAATTTGGATCTCAACTAAAACCCAAAAACAATAAAATGAGATGTAATCTATGTTCACCTTTATCTTGTTTGTTAAGGAGTTTGAGATTTGTTCTTTAATTAGTTAGCTTAAGCTTCCTTCTTCAAATCTTGCTTATCTTTCCCTTATTATCTTCTAATGGTGGCCAGCCAAGCTTTATATTTATTTTTACTTTGTGAATGTTGTGAATGAAAGTGGGATAAGGGTTTGGGGTATAAGAATACAACCTATTCCTGTTTTGCCCTTATCTTATTTTCTCTACTTACTTCATGTTAAACTTTCATTTATTCATTCATTCCTGGCGGTTAGGACCTTCCCAACGTTTCCGGGGTTGAATGTGAATGTCAACCCGGTGTTTAGGACCTTCCCAGCATTATCAGAGCAACGCCAGTTCTCAAAAGGTTAGGGGTCGAATGTGACCGTTAACCCTGTGGTTAGGACCTTTCCAGCATTACCGGAGCAACGTTGGTTCTTAGAAGGTTATGGATTGAATGCGACCGTCGATCCGGCGGTTAGGACCTTCCCAATGTTGCCGAAGCAATGCCGGTTCTCAGAAGGTTAAGTGTCGAACATGACCGTTGAGCCGACGATTCTATCGTTTCAAGAAGTGTCATGCGGCTTACTTTGTGAAGCACGAAAATTAATTGCAGGAGCATAGTTCCATCGGCTTAAGAAGAAAATGTTATTAATGAGTAGAAGAAATGGAAAGCCTTGCCTATTTACAGTGCCCCAGTGTTACTGGGAAGCTTATTTCCGAAATGAAATTAGATAATGAAGAATAGGGTAGCATTGTCATAGGTTGCTGCTTCATCCACGGGTGACCTGTTAGTTGATGACCAGTCTTTCATCAGCTCATCTTGGTCCCCAACTGCTGGATTCGGGCAGTTCTCCTAGAGCGGGTAGACCCAAGGGTCTTATAGTTTCTCTACCATTTGGAAGTTCCTCAACGTTTTGCTGGAGCTTGTTATTCCTTATCAGCTCCTCAATTAGACTTTTCAGATGTCGACACTCATTAGTGTTATGTCCCAGAGTTTCATGGAAATGACAATATTTTCCTGAGCGCTTGTTCATCAGTTGCCTCTCTCCGGGTCAGTTTCTTGTATTACTCCATCCCTCATGTGGCAAGGTAGATGTTTTCTAACATATTGTTCAGAGGTGTATATTCTTGTGATCTCAAGTTCCTAGGGCGATCATTGTTATTATTGCATCATAGGGACATTACTCTGTATTACTTCGGCTGAACCCTCGGCATCATTCCTTCGGAGATGTTTGCGTCTTCTTCCAAGCATGCATACTCATTGGCCTTTGTATAGAAAGCATCTGTCGTCGGTGGGGGTTTCCTTTCCAACCATTCCCCGAAATTCATATCGGGATGAATCCCCATAATCAATGCCATCAGCACTATGCCATCCTTAGGACCTGTAACTTCTGTCATGGCCATGTAGAACTGATTTAATAAACCCTTTAGCGACTCTCCATCACCATGGAAGAGGTTTGAAAAAGATATGGCATTGTTCAGACATGAAGTATGTAAGTGGAATTGCCGTATAAGCTTTCACGACAACTCGATGAAGGAAAAAATGGATCTTGGCAGAAGTCGAGTGAACCACATCGTAACTACTCCTTCTAGGAAAATTGGAAAATAGTAGCATTTCAATGCATCGGAAGCTCTGTTGGAATCCATATGCCACTTATATCTCATTAGATGTTGTTTAGGCTCTGTTGTTCCTCCGTACAATGGCTTAGTCGGCTTTGCAAACCTTTGAGGATATCTCTCATGTAAAATGTTCTCAGTAAATGGATTTCAACTAGGAGAGGTATCCTACTCATCATCCTATCCATCTCCATTCCGGTCACGACGTCATTTGGAGTCTAGATCTCCATTTGTCTTGGTTGCCCAACTTCATCCACATTTTACGGATTTTTATTCTTGGCATCACTAGTAGTGACTATGGTAGTTATGGTTCATTGTTCTTTCCTTGATAGGGCCATGACAAACAACTTCTCTTAGATTGTTGAAAATCTAAGTAGTAAACAAAAAAAAAGTGGGAAAACTAGATCTATCCCTTTGATATCAGAAATCCAATAGTAGATAATGGATCTAAATAGCTTGAGTCTAATTCTCAGTGAAAGCACCAAAATGTTTGAACCAAAAATGGCATAAGTACCCAGAAAAGTAAGTAGTAGAGATTAAATGGAAGAAAGTAAATGAAAATAGAGTAAAAACAAGCACACAAAAATTTATGGTGGTTCGACAATCTTAGCCAACGTCCACTTGAATGATTTTATTGCTTTTGCACTAGTTTTTATGATTACAAGTAGGAGGGATCGGTAGGGATCCTAGAGTACAATGGAAATTGTGTGTAGCAGTAGCGTAAAGATCCTTAGAATGAACTATGCCCCTGTATTTATAGGGGTAAATGACCAAATATCTCGCTGATATTTCTCCTGTAATACGTCATCGATAAGGCCAAGTCACCCAAAAAATATTGACTCCGTATCAGCTAGGGATGAGATCGGTACCGATCCCTATACATGTAGGCAGGGATCCAGCAAAAATCTGTATTGACTCATCTTGATGTTGGCTTCATGTTTCCCAGGTTGTTTTGCATAGTCGCTTAGGTGGTTTTTGGTCCAAGCGATGGATCTATAGAAGGCTGAAGTACTGCTTTAGACTGCATATGGAGATTACTAATACAATGCATAGGAATTTTGGAACAACACTTGAGTCAAGCTCTATGTAGATTGAGAAGAGTTCCATAGGAGTGAGGGCTACTTTGGGTGTACCCTTAGGGATCGGTACCGATCCCCTATGTAGGGTGGAACACCAATCTATACTTAGTGTATTCCAGGGTGTTGCTGACTCTAGTGCTCATGGAGGTCGACTCAGAATTGCGTATAATTGCAGGAAAGGAACTTGAAACAGGCTTTTGGCATCATTAGTAGTGACTGGAAGGATTCGAGGTCACTTCGGATGAAGATTTAAGGATCGATACCAGTCGCCTAAGGAAGAGATCGGTACCGATTCCACACTTAATGGGATTTAGCACTTGAGTTGGTCTTGCCCTAGCAGTGGGATCAGTGATGATCCCTCACGTAGTGGTTTTTTTCCCTAGGTGTGGATCGGTGATGATCCCTTACCTTGTGATTATCTTCCCTAAGTGTAGGATCAGTGATGATCCCTCACATAGTGGTTTTCTAAATATGGAAGTTCTTGGGATAGTTTTTCTCCACTTTGCAGTCTTGATTGTACTTGAGTTTTGGGCTTTTGTAGCCATCTATTCGGGCTTCCTGCCTTGATAACTTTCAAGTTCGATCCGTCCAATCCATTCGAATATTGCCTGGTCAAAAGGTTGGATGACATTAAAAGTTATCTTTTAATAAATTTGTTTAATATAATATAAATGGGAGATAAGACATTTAGAGGATAACTATTTGTGAAAATTTTATTATAATAAAGGAAAGTGATTATAATATACAATGATTTTAAAAGGTATATTTTAGATGAGTATGGAATATAAAACGATTCATATAATTTAAAAGGGGTTTTGGGAATTCAAATCCCAGTAATGCTTGAAATAATTTCAAAAGGATTTTGAGAAAAGTAATAGTGGTATTTCTTGGAAGTATTTATAATTATAAATATTTTAAAGAGAATTTTTAATAAAGAAACATTTTCTTTGGATAGTTCGGGGAAAATACCTCAATTAGTTTTATGGTAATATGAGTAATCTTCTAGGTGACGATTGAATTTTGCTTAGGCAAACGTTGTAGTGCACTTAGTAAATTATTCTCTTTATCTTTGTTCGATCGAGATAAGTTAGAATCCGAATGAACCCAAGTGTTAGCTAATAAATTGTAAAAATTATTCTATATATAGAAATATATGTAGTTCGAATTCAAAAGGGGGTTTTAGAAATAAAAAACTGGGTATTTAGTTCTTAAATTTGCTTAAACAAAATTGATTTAAAATAAAAGGTAGTTTGATAAAGAAATGTTTCGATAAATGGAATTTTTTTAACTCTTGGATAGAAAAGTGATAATTTACTTAAAGTTTTTAAATGGGTTAAATTGGATAGGAAGTTTTAATAAGCATTGATTTATCAAAACTGTAGTTTTTGTTTAAACATCTAAGTCTTATAAACTATTTAATGTTATTGAGCCAACCCGTTAACATCTTTCCTTAGAACACTCTAAGGTAAAAAGATCGAAGTTGTCGACTCAGTTTTAAAACCCGTTTTTTATTTGGGCCTTCGTTTGAATTTTGGAATAATAATAATAAATAAATAAATAAAATGGAAAAATTGACATTTTGTATATATATACTTATAGGATGCAAAAGAATATTATACAGGTAAATAAAAGTGGCATAAGTTTTTAATTTAATGTTTTATAAAGATGTATCTTTATAAAATATTTATAAACTTAAGTGGAAATTTGTAAAATGAGTCATAAATAATTTTAGCATTGAGTGAAATACAATAAATAAAAATGATAGGGATTTAGAAAGAGATTGGCATAATTAAGAAACCAATTAGATTAAGTACGTAAGTTATGCGTAGATCATTTTATTCACACGGTTCTTAATCTAGGATTCGAATACATAACTTCGGGGTGTTTCACACCGGTACAAAAAAGGATTTCCCACTCAATTCTTGTCAGTGAACACTTGATTCAAATTCTTGATATGATACTGAGGTTTACTAACATAGTATATGGCTATGTAAGAAAAACGGAGGTTCTAAGTCAACGTACCTGATCAGAGTCCACATTAGGATGGTTTGGTGAACTATACTAGTTTGGAAGTAAATTCTATGTATCTGAGCAAGTGGTCGGATCAGAAATTGCATACGGATGATTTATGTATATCATATGGGCTTAGGTATATTTGTATGCTTTGTTGTGCGGCTTAAGGAAGTTTAGGAGGGACTTTCAATTTTGTTGACAGAGCTTAGATAATCTTCTAAGCAATAACCGAAGGCTAATGAGCGTAATGGTACGCTTAAGAAATTACCTATGTCTTTGGACAATCGAGAAAGCTATAAACCTAAGTGAAATTCTAAATCTTGTTTGTTAGTCATTTAACTTTTTAATTAATGTTAAGTGTTAGTTTATTACTTTATGGAATTTGATTTGATTGATAGTCTGATTTTATACAGTATGGTTTATAAAGCCTGAATTTATAAGCAAAGGATTTTAAATTTTTTTGTCAATTAAGACTTAAATCCCGTTTCTTTTGAAAAAAGTGATTTTGGAAGAATTTCTGAAAGAAATAATAATATTATTATTTTGAAAACTTTGGTGAATTTATTTCAGAATATTTGAAATAAGTTTTTTATGAAGTGATTTTTCAAATGTTTTTGTTATGACTAAAGTTGGGCGATTGGGGTGTTTTCTAATTTGAAGATCCGCCAGGTATATTTGTTTACTCTAGTTATTGTTTTAAGAGTTACCGGAATACCATTGGATTCTCCATATTATTTTGATTCTAGAATTATACCATGCTTCGGTAGGAGGAGCCCTCTTCTTGTCATAATTGATTTTGATTTTGATATATTTCTCTATGGAGGAATTTTAAAATATTTTTTGAATATTAAAATCCAAGCTTTCGGTTCTAAATTTGTCTTTTAAAAAGATTGGACGCCTAATATTTTATTATAGAGTATTCTATGTACTTTTGTTGCATATGGTTGTTATATTGCTTTTGGTTGCATGTGACTTTATATCACACTAGTGCTGCATCATTATTATAAGCTGCATCATATTGCCTTGTAGCATGTGATTATTATATTGTTTATGTTGCTAATATATTTCTCTTTTGAATTATGTAAGTATAAGATAGGTATAGGAAAGCGAGATATTACTATTTTATTTCTTGTGCACATGCATTTACATCGAGATAGTACGTTGCTTGCAAGAATAAAAATTAAACGCAAAAGAGGTATGTAGTAAATTTAAAAGTTGATGATTTTATTTTCCAGATATAGGAGGCCGCTTGGCTTTTGTTTTGTTTGTTGATTTGGACCAATTGTGGCATGTTGTAGTATTTTCAGATCTAGCTTTGCAATGGAGGTGCTGCCGAAATTTTCGCTAACATAAGAGACTTTAAAAGTCTGATAACTTATTTAAAGTAATAAGTTTTTAAAGCCTTAGGGTGAGAGGATATTTTCTTCCTTTGAGATTTTTGGGGATGAAATTCTTTTAAAGGGAGAAGAATTTAACATCCCGAAATTTTATCATTTTGATTTTGAATATTTAATTAATTTTAAATAATTAAATAATTGGTTTTTAAAGTTTAATAACTAATATTCAAATATGGTGATTATTTAGATATTTGAATTTTGAATTAAATGTTAATTAAATGGATGTAATAACCTTACTTGACTCCTTTTAATTAATAAATAATAATATTAGACTCATTTTGTAAATTTATTTACAATAATATGTAGTTCGAATAAATAAAAAGAAAAATAATTGTTAATAAATGACTTGATTTCTAATGACGTATTTTTAAATGAATTTATAGGATTTTTCCATAATTTTTAATTTGAAAAATATTTGAATTATCATTTGACTTATTTCGACAAACAATAATATTTTTGAAATTTCACAGTAAAGGTTAACCAGTGTATTTTGGTGTTATTTTGGGATCGTATCGCATTATTGTGTGTGATCGATCGTATGTTTGTTTTTTTGTTCGCGGTTCATACGCGAACGAAATTCTGTGTGGTAAAATGCCAGAAATTGCAAAATAAACTAACTTCAACCACTAAAAATTTCAATGCTTAGACTTTTCTTTCCCTCTTATTCTCATTTTCCCTCCTCCCTCTCTTATTTTCATCTTACTTTAAAAAGAGAAGTAAGCTTCGTCCACTTATAAAATCAAAATCTATTGAACTACACCACTAAAAATTATGAAGTTGGATTCTTTGATCTTGTGAGAATAAGATCTACAAATCCATATGTGTCATTTGTTGAACGGCGTTGTTTGGTAGAGTTTGACATGGCTAGATAGAGCTAGGGTTTCGAATCGACATTGATCTGGGTGATGATTTACGAAACGGGGTAAGGCGTTGAGTTCGTGGCGGCAAAACGAAATGGTCGTGGAAGAACGGTGAGACGCGACCATGCTTTGCAAAATCCGATATGGGTTTTGTTGTTAGCAGGTCCAAACACTTGTGACATTATTTGATGGATCGAGGGTGGTTTGGTTTGGTCAGTTGCCATGAGCATGCAGAGAGGAGGTCGTAGGAAGAATCAGCTTGTCGAATCGTCGAGTATAAAATGAGAAATCATGGGCGGAAGGTGGCGTGCAATAGGTATCTGCATGCGCGATGTCAAGGAGGAAAATTGAATTTTAATTTGGGGAAGAAGAAGTTTATTTGGGTAATTAAGTTAATGATGGTAATTAGGTGAATTAACTTGATTATCTAAATCCGAAATCTTACAAATTCAATAATTCTTGCATACGAGGTCAGATTTAGACACAGTCTATTGTGTTGAACTCGTACCAATGTTATCTACGCGTTGGATTTGGAGCTAGTAAGATTTTAAACTAAAATCAAACAACATTTTATTTTAGATCAAACCGAAACGCGAAAGCGTCAATTGGAATTTCGGTGAGTTTACTCACCTCTAAATAAACTATATGATATCTGTGTTGCTATATATATTGTTTAATGCTTGGATGATAGTTGATAATTTTAATAAAGTATAAATTAATGATAAATTTTAGTGCTTTAATTAATTACGTTTAATGTAGTTAAATTATTTATACTTTGTTTGTGATATCTATTTAGCAGAATAAAACATCGTTCTGCTATAATTAAATTGAATGGATTATTTTGGACATCTATCAAGCAGAATAAATCATTATTCCATGCTTGCAAAGTCCAAAGATTATCTTTAAAGTCAATTAATATGTGGATTAATTGATAAATGATATGTTAGCTATTCATTGCTAATTGTTGACAATAATATGTTTGTTATATTTGTTTGATCGTTTGTTTGGATTTGAATTCCTGCTTGAAATGTGGATTGCATAAATAACCATTATTTTGCAGGGGACTTTAGTAGAGAGACCCTAAAGGGTTTCTTGCCATTATTAATTTACTAATATAAACATCTTACTTATATTCTTTTGTTTCTTATATTAATGTTTGGTTAAAGTATTTATGACTTATTGTTTAATTTGTGTAAGTATCGTTATAGCGATAATCGTTATACCATGACTTACGAAATATCATCATTTTCAACCTGTATGTGTGTTGAACTTGTGCTTGCATTTTTACAAAATAAATGTTTGGTCGTTTTTTTTCATTTTGAAAAATGTTTAAACCATATTTTCATGTATTTTTTAAGGATTTTGAAATAATGGATAAGTGTTGTTTTAACATTTATAAAAGGAGCTATAAGTTTGATTGATTATCTTTAGAGATAATTAATGTTATATATTGTTTCAAATTATAAAAAGATTATAAATTAGATTAATTATTTTTTGGGATAATTAATATTGTTTTACATTTTTAAAAATATTATGAATTTGATTGATTTTCTTTCGGGATATTAATAATTGTTTTAAATTTATAAAAAGAATGATTTTGATTAATTTTCTTTTGGGATAATTAATGATTGTTTTAAATTCATTAAAAGATTATGAATTTAATTAATTCTCTTTTGGAATAATTAATGTTCTTATAAAATATATAAAAATATTATAAATTTGATTAACCTTCTTTCAGGATAATTAATATGGTTTCAAATTTGTAAAAGAGTTATATTAATTATCATTCAGGATGGATAAAATTATTTTAAATTTATAAAGATATTTTAAATTGACTTATTATCTTCTGGGGTAATAAGTGTTGTTTTAAAAGTTATAAATGATAGTTATAAATAAGAAATTTTTTAAAGGGAGTGTTTAAAATAAAGCTAAGTGTAAATTTTTTCGGGTTTATAGTAAATGATGTTTCAATGACATTTGTTTTTTACCCTTCTTTTTAATACACTTAGAAATATAAATTTGATCTTTAAAAGGAATATTTTTAAAGAGTGTTTTTAAAGCGTTTTACAAATACTTGTGATGTGAAAATCATGCACAAGTGTGAGTCAAATATTTTAAGAGATTTAATTTTCGTATATGACCATTTTGTTATTCACAATAGTTGATTTATTGACTATCGATTCTGCTATGTTCTTTGAGTTTTGTCAATTTAAGATGATTTCTTGCTCATTTGAGCATTGATATCCTTTGCTAGAAATGAATAAAACCAAATTGCAAGTGAACGTCAAGCTATGTGGGTTGCTCCTATTAGGGTATCTTAACATCTACTCTAGATTGGATTTGGTGGTATGCATGTGAAGATGGGAAATACTCGGATACTCGGTAATTTTGGTGGGGTCCGGCTTGTACATTTTCGAGAGAGTCTCAAAGTAAATGACCCTATCAAGTATATTGTCTAGAGGTATGCTTTCGGGAAGGAGGGTGCACCTCCTAGTTATTGTTGGAAAAGTTCCTTTTCCGTATTTGATTCAAATCTTTGAATCATTTTCTTAATTGCATTGAGAAGTCCCCTTGGTTGACCAAAGTACTAAATAGTCATAACAGACTTAATACAACACAACGACAATAAAACAAAATAACTCCTAATAACATCAGCCTCTTGCTCGTCTTCGAAAGCTTTATTCATCTACCTACTAAACCTGTAAACCCAAACTCTCAATCTACTCAAATTAATTTTGAGCACCTAAGAGTTTAAGGCTAAAACATAAACTTCGAGTTAGACATAAAGCCTGGTGTAAATAATACTATTACATCTCGGTTTACTGATATTAAGTGAGACCGCGCCGCTTAGCGGAACGGGTTTCCCTCACTAATATACCTTTAAAACATAACTTTTTGCAAATCAAAATCCTGTAACCAAACTGGTTAATCAAACCGATTATATCAGTAATAACAAATATCATATATGCCTAAAACAAGTAATAAATGGACCAGCTGTCTGAAAAAATGTAGTTTTGTTTGGCTAATTACTAACCTTTGGCTAACTCGGGCTTACCAGATAAACTAAACAAATTATCCAACAACTATTAGACATACCTCTGGACGGTCTGTCCTTAACTTATTTCTCCAAGGGTCACCTGATCCTAATTGTTTTGCAGGCTCACTAATAACCTATCTCTGTATACACACACACACACACATATATATATATATATATATTCCTTTATGTGTGTAACCATCATTTAAGTCTTACCTGTGACCAAGCCCTACAGATTGGAATTTTGGACTATATTAGCTAAGGGCTAATAGCTAATGTATAGGGTGCGACCCTATACCAGTCCCATCTGGTATACAAATCCGAGTCATTTTACTTTAGGTTAGCTACCCTTTAAATTTTCCTTGAAAACCTTTTCAAAATGATTTAGACCTTTAAATCATACTTATAAACGGAAAATAAACTAGTTGCTTTACTCAAATCTCTTTGCCATGATACACACACACACACTTTACTCAAAAGATTGTTGATGAAAGCATTCGAAGTTTTTGTTTAAAACCTTTAAACAATCTTAATGGAAGTTCCCCTTTCGAAACTATTGAAAGTACACCTTTCGATATAAGTAAACTACTTTACTTAATAACCCTAGGCCTAAAGGCCAAACATACTTTTCGAAACCATGGACAGTTGTCCTTTCGAAATATTGAAAACACCTTCTTCGAAAGCTTTATAATCCTTAGATATCCTTTTTTAAAATCCTATAAATATGCCTTTCGAAACCATTGGAAACCTCCCATTTAAACTAATGTAAACCTTTCGAAAATACTGAAAACCATTCCTTTCAAAACTATTATTAGTTACCTTTCGAAAGCATTAAAGTATACTACTTAAAACAAATCTTTCGAAAGCATTGGGTTCAAGTTAAAACATATGGAAGAACCATTTGAAACTATTCCTTTCAACACCTTTGGGTTTAACTTTCATAACATCAAAAAGGGTCTGAAAACAATTAAGTCGAAAGCACTCTTTCGAAAGCTATTTTCTAAGTAAAGAAATGATGATGTCGAAACCAACCCTTCGAAAGCATTGGAGAAGCGATTTGGGTTTTTAAAACAAAGAAACCCTTTCGAAGGCATTGCTTCGAAAGGTAAAATACGACAGCTAGGGGTTTTGACCCCTTCAAAAGCATTTTCTTGAAACAAAAGGCGCAACCTCTTTCGAAACGATTCCTTTAAAACAATTTGACCTAGTCGGAAATTAACCAAGTCGAAAGCAAAAGCAAAGCAGACGCATTTTCATTTAAAAACAAAGTAAAGCTTCGACCCCTTTGGAACCACTCGTTTGGACTTCATACCTTTCGCCTCTGTCCAATTCACTGCACACTAAGTCTTTGATGCCATGCGCATTGGTTTCAATGGCGATGGAGGCGGAAGTACACGGTTGAAAGCTAGGTGTCGAAAGTGGTGAAACATGTAAAAAGCATGTTTAAACTGATTTTTATCTTTTTAAAGCAATTCTTTTCAACTAACCTACCTTGTTTGTCAAAACATGATTGGTTGCTAATTTATTTCTCAAAAGTACTGCCGAAATTTTCAAAAATAACAAAGTAAATTATTTACAAAATGCCCATTCTCCTTTTATAAATTTGTAAAACATTTAAGTCCTTTACCTTAAATAATTTTATATATCTATTAAAACACTTAGGAAATATCTATAAATATTCCATAAATCATTTTTAATATGTTTTCTAACATATATTAATTTCAGACCCAAAACATATACATATTAGCCGTAATCAATTATAAACCCAAATACCATTTATTCACTAGAAAATTAATATTAAATCTACACTAATTTAGAAAATTATGAAAATTGAAATCCATCTCTAAAGTATCATTTCTGACCATATATTAAAATCACAAGGCATTTGGATCTCATTTAATAGGGTTTTCAAATTAAAACATATCATAAAACCTATATGAATTAGCATAAATCATCAACAATCATATATATCTAATTTTAACAATCAGAACATGCCAAAACCTTGCCAGATAGGTCAGATTTAATCTAATACCGAAATTAATTTAAAAATATGAGATGTAGTTAATATTCCCCTTTTGCTTGAGATTAAGGAGTTGAGATTTGATCTTTGATATAGTTGATTAACTTCTTCCTCTTGAAACCTTCTCTTGTTTTCTCTTAATGGTGGCCGGCCTCTAGCTTTAATTTTTGTTTTGTGAATGTGAATAATGTTATGGTACGAAGGGTTTAGGGTATAAGAATATAGCTTATTCCTATATTGCCCCTTAACTAATTTTCCTCTCCTATTTCATTTTAAACCCATTTAATTCATTGCTTAACTAGGCACGGCTACAACTTATTTATTCAAATCTCAATTCCATAGCCATTTAATCTTTACATTATTCTTTTTAATTTAGCTAATTAAATCTCCTGAATAATGTTATCTAAAATTAGGGGTGTTACAGCTAGACTCTTTGCTCCTTCCTTTTCGAGGATGAAAAGTTTTGAGTTGGTGAGATTGTAACGATCCGTATTTTTAACAATTTAAAAATAATGAATTGAATAAATTTTTTGGATAGAATTGTTTAGAAATTAAAATTTTATGATTTATTTATTTTAACTTATATTAGAAGAAAAGTTTATGACCTTAATTTGAATTCTTATTGATAACGGAGATTGCAATAAGATAAATGGGTAACATATATTATGATATAATTTAATGATATTGGTTTGAACCTAATTAATAACATAGATTGGAATGATATAAATGTTAATTCTAATAAAGAATAGAAGGAATGTTTTTATTAAAGGAGAAAGTATAGGTTCATTTATTTGAAATGTATTTAGATAAGTTTGATTACAAGAATAAAAAATCATTTATTTAGTAAGTAATTTATAACTCTTGTTGGTATCCAATAACTTTCTAAATATGTTTAAATTACTATAAAAAGAATACAATTGTTTCTTTCCTTTCCCTTTCCATTAATTATGGTCCGTTTTAAAATTTAATGTTGAAATTAATTGCAAATAAATTGACTGGAAAGTAACATTCAAAAGAAATAAAACGTTAATTGAAATTAATGGCTTTTATAAAAGAAACGTTAGTCGTAATTAAAGTACAAACTAATTTGAAGGTTAATCGTAATTTCAATAACAAATATTAATTGTAATCAAAGCATAATTTTAATTATTGGCATTAAATAAAAGAAACATACGTTTTGTATTCAAAAAAATGTTTGAACAAAAATAAAAGAATGTTTTGAGAAAACTAAAATGAACTTTTTCATGTTGAAGGTATGTTTACTTTTATAATAAGAAAAAAATTGAATTTTTAAAATAACATTTACAGCCGTTAAATAGCTGTCGTAGGCGGTATGGAAGTGATTTTAACGCTAACCTTAGAATTTAAAATAAATTTAAATTTTGAGTTCGTGATTGTGTTCTTAGAAAGACGCTGTTTTTAAATTTGAATTTGAAGTCCTTGTTCATCTTTTATTTTATGTAGCGACAGTCCCTATTACGTTAATTGGTGTATCCAATTTTATTTATTATGTGTTAATATATAAATAAACGGGTGTAAATTCGAGTGAAATGGAGTTAATGAGATATTTGAGTGGAGCTGTGCAGTTAATGCTCCGCTATAACCCTGCTATATCTCGTAGCGGATTTTTACCGCTACAATTTTTCCATATAGCCCCAAATATAGCCTTTCCACTTTAAGCCCCGCTATTTCCGTTATATCACGTTATTTCCACTATTTCCGCTATATCTTCTTTAAAAAAATGAATTAAAAAATGACATTTATAAATTATACAAATTATGAAATTAATTTATTTAATTGAATTTTTAATATATTTTTAGAAATGAAAATACTTTAATATTCTACTAAATTCAATTATGTTATATAACAGTTTTACGTTCATTTACAGTATATTCCCATATGTTATTATTTAAAATTATTTATGTATTAATTATAATTCAATTGAATGTTAATTTTTCATTTAATTACCATTTATATATTTGTAAAAACATTAAGTACGAGTTTTATTTGCTATTTTAGAGTCATCCGCTATATCCTGCTATATCCTCGTTGTATCCCCGCTATGACTTTATGCACCTCCGCCGCATTGAATCTGCCGAGCGCTTTAACTGCACAGGAGTGGAGTAGACGTTTTGGAATTGGTCCCTTGAAGTTTTGTTTTGCGCTGTGTCCCTTCATTTGCTTAATTTATTACCTGCTCATGTTTTGTTTTGTTCATTTCTCAAACTCGTGAGGCATATTGATACATGAGCACATTCTCATTTTGCAATTTCATTCACTTCCTTCTCAAATCGACCACCTCCTATCCACCTTCATCCATATCAACACTCCGCAACCTGCGACTCTTCACCTCAGCCCAGCCATGCCCCAGCCTTGTCAGCACCTAATCCCATCAATCTCATTTCCTAAAGCCATTTCCATGACCCTAAGCCACCCATTCCCATCTGCTCATCCATGCCTAGCCCAACAATCACCATATATCCCCACCACGTCAGATCCACCCAACATCACCTAAACCCCCCATCATCATTCATGCCCATCTGCATCCTGATCTAAGCCTGCCTTCACCTGACGCCTAGCCATGCTTCACCTGTAGCTTCTTTGTTATAAACATGAGTTTATCTAAGTTATTATTTTATTATTAAATTGGGTACCACATTATTATTTTAATAATATTCTTATAACTTGAATATCTTTCACATACAAACTCCGATTCATGTGTGGTTTCTTACGTTGGATTTGTGGTGAAATTCCCGAGGAATTAGAACCTGTTTGGATGAGTTCGGATACTGTTGGAAAAGGCGTGCTGGTGTCTAAGTTGATAGTTGTGATTGTCACGCTTTTATCTCTTGATCATGTTTTTGGAATTTCTAATGCGCTAAATCAAAGGTGAGTTTTATAATTCACAATCAATATTTTTCTTCTACAATTAAATTTAGATCTGGTTTGATTAAATTAAATGTTGTTGTCATATTTTGATAATTTAATTGAACCTGAAATAAATGTTGACATTTTACTATTGAAATTGAATCTGAATTGAATATTGTGTCACACTGTTGAAATATTGGAATTGAATCTAACGTTGACATAAAGTAACGAATTGAAATGAGTTTAATGAAAATGACTTGAACTCTCCATGTTTGGAATAAATAGTTGAATTTAACATTTTATGATAAAAATAACGTTGGAATGAAATTTCGATGAAAATAAGATGGAATTTTCATTGTTTGGAAATTTTATATGAAATTTATATTGATTGGAGATCGAAAATGAATTGAATTGTATATTGGTGGATATGGTTGAATAGTTGTTATGAATGTTTAATGATGATTTTAGATTTACTATCTCACGCTATTCCAAATTATTGATTATTATAAAACTCCGTTGACACTGTATTACACCCTATCATCATGGACTGTTTATGGAAGTTATGTTAATTATATGTATTACTAAATAGTGAAATTTAAACACCTTTGACATTTAGTATGGAAATAAAAAGATTCGAAATTAAAATTTAACCGTTTTGGGCTTTGATTAGGAAATCTAAAATTTAACACTGTTTTGTCCTTATTTGAATTTTTTTTTACAAATGTCTGAATGTGTTTAATTATAAATTTTTTATATGTTAAAATAAATGATATTTTGAACAGGATAGTCTAAAATTGGGTAGGAAGTTTAAGTGTAGAGTTTCAGAATAAATTATTAATTAAATTTGAAAAAATAGGCGTTTTGTATAATAGTGTAATTTTAACTTGAAATTTTTTCACTAACTCCAGCTCAACAAATGAAAAATATTTTGTAAAGAAACCTATACCAAATTCTGTCATACAATAATTTCTATATTTTATTCTTTTAAAGTAGGATTATTGGAAATTGGAAATTTTGTAAAAACATTAAAATAACCTAAAACATTTTCTTTAGCACCTGCATATTAGTTGGAAAATATTTAGTAAAATGACCTATATTTAATTCGACAGTTAAAGTATTTTTACGATTTATTCTTCAAAGATTGCTTTTATGGAAATTATGGAAATTAGTATAAATTATTAAAATAGGTGGGAAAATTTTGATAGTTTGTTGGAAAATGAAGAAAATTATTTTAAGAACTTTTATTGCAGAAAAATAAATTTTTCCTTAATTTTTTTATTTTAAATAAATTAATTCTAAGGAAAAACAATATATTTTAATTTTTAAAAATAATAACTTGTTTCAGGAAAATCCAAATTTTTTTACTGTAATTTCCTAATGTTTGGTAAAGAACTATATTTTAGAAACTGAATTTTATTTTATAATTTAGTATATTAAATAAATTGATTTCATGGTAAAAAGCCATATTTTGAACTTCATAAATAATAATTTTTTTTCAAAAACTCTGAGATTTTTATTATAATTTACTGATGTAAAACGAAGAACATTTCATGTTTAGAACTTTTTGAAATTCCCAATTAGTTTTGTTGTAAAAATTAAATTGGACAAAACAACATCATTTATAAACGAACAATTGGTTGTTAAAGATATCAGGGCAAGACAATGACATATCTCTTTCAATTACCAGAATAACTTTAATAACTTTGTACGCGGAGGATGTTTCCAGACTATAGAGGTTGAATTGGCAAACTTTTTGCTGGAATGAAATAAGAACGATGATGGATGATCTCGACACTTCTGTCAATTTGAAATGACTAAAACATGAGCTATATTCGACCATTGAGGTTAGCTACCTTTAACGGACATCTTTCCCTCATATTACTATCTTGATTTTGAACTTGATTTTTGGATTGGTGGATGCGGTCAGCCGTTAGGGGTTACGACCAGTCAGGGAATGCAAAATGGTAGTATCATACCTTGGGCATTGCCTCACGTGCCTTGTCATAGGATATCCCTTTGCGAGATCACTGCCACTTTGTTTTAGTATTGTACCTATAGGGGACTCACAAGCAACCGATGTTAGTGGTTGTGTTACAGGACATGCATAGACTGCATGATTAAAAATGTGTTAAGGGGGATCAATATAAAGCCTTAACGTTATTTTAATATTTATATTACTAGTAGATATTACATATATTGTAACGACCCGTATTTTTCGATAATTAAAATAATAAATTTAATAATATTTTGGGATTTAATATTGTGAAAAAATTAAAAATTTATGATTTGTTAATGAGAAAACGATTAGAATGTAATTTAATAATGTGATTTAATGTAATTGATAACTATTTTAATGTAATTTCAATTAATTGAATTGATTGTAAAGTTAAATTGGGTTATAATTGTAAATAAGGAAATAATTCAATGTTGTTATTACCCAGCCTTTTGGTCAAGGCTGGGATATCAACAAATTGGCTAAAAAGGAATGGATAACAGGATTGGATATTGATTGGAAACAAGGCTATGATCGATACCGTCAAAATTGGACCAAACTCCAACCAAGGTGGGATCGATTGGGAATGATAAACAAGGCTCCGTGAGGCTACATTTCAAATTTCAAGTCAAACGGAGTTCGTACGCTCAAGATATGGATGGATCAATGTTCGTAGAAAACCAATTCGTATCGATACTTTTGTATCGATCGGAATGAACGCGGCTGTGTACTTCGGATCGATAGGTTTCATATCGATACAATACGTATCGATTGGATGGATGCGGCAGAGCATATTGGTGCGCTTCGTATCGATCAAGGCTGGATCGATACACGAGCAACCGAGGATGAAGCGGACTTGATGGATACGAGGAAACGGCTACAAGGGTTTGGAAAAGCATTTCACATCGATCACTTATTGATCGATACGAAGGACACACTCGGGGATAGCTATGCTGGATGGATACAAAGAGATTCCGAAAGGTTTTCATATCGATCGCGTTCGTATCAATCTATACGAAGGAACCGTTCATGGATCAAAAGTGCAGAACCTGGACCGATGCAGAAGGGATGGATACGAAGGCTATGGATATGGGGGACCGATGGACAAGAAAGGATGGATATGGAGTATGATGGATATGAGACTCTTCATCGATCCGAAGCCTTTGGCCTACTTGCAAATTTAATCTTGGATCGATCATAACTCTCAAGCTACAAGTCCAAATGCTATAAAATTTTCACAGGAGTTCGCTTATTCACTGAAGAACCACCATGATCGATCGCAGCTCCATTGGGCCATTCCTTGATTGATACGAAGTACACATGGATCGATCAGGGATCGATACCAAACAACGCCTTATCGATCTGGTGGGCCCACGCACGTGTGAGAAGAAGTATTCTGAGGTTTGAGGGAGATATTTCCTGATCTACTCCTATAAATAGCCCCTCCATGGCAACTACAAGGGGGATCTTTTTCTTATCTTTTGGTAAAACTCCATCATTTTGTTTATTCAAAGGATTGTAACTGTAATCACAGTATAAAAGGAATAAAAGGATCAATTCAAAGTGGATGTAGGCCGGAGATAGCCGAACCACTATTAATCTTATGTCTTCTTTTACTTACTTTCATTTTAATTTTGTTATTTCTTCATTTTTGTTCTCTACATCATCTAGATCTAAGATATGCGACTGGATACTAAGGACTCGTGTGTAAACACTGGTTCTTTCACTACTTTTGGGGTTTGTGACCATTTTTGGCGCAAACACTTTGGTGCTTCACCGAGAAAGCTAGCACTCAGGATTTCTATGGTTTGGAGTTTAGATTTGGAAGGCTAAAGGATAGGATCTAGCAGAAACCATGGTTAGGCCATCGATAAGGAGATAGATGACAGAAAGGAGCAATCAAGAGGGAAGTCAAGAGGCTTCCTCTAGAGCTGGAGCAGATCAGGCATCCATCTACATCACTAGGGATGAGATGCATACTATGATGGATTCTATGCCGGAGCAATTGATGAAAAGGCAGGAGGAGATGGTGCAGAACCTTCTCAGACAATTTGGACAGGTTGGAGCAGCTGGAGCTGTAGGAGGTCAGATCCATGGAGCTGGATCAGAGAGACTCAACAGGCAACCGAATAAAGCAGTTCAGCAGGGGGCAGCCCCATATCACCACACAAGTATCAATTTGAATGGATTTAGGATGCCAGCTGACGCTGCACAACCCGGCGCCAACAGGAATACAGGAGTGCATGACGAGGAGTACATACCAGAATTCCCTCAAGGGCTTGGGGGCAGTTAGGAAATGAAGAGGGGAGGCAACCCTTAGTGAATAACACTGGATTGACTGAAATTATCAGGCAAACTATTTGTGGAGGTCTGGCAAACGGAGATCTGGAAGGAGTAAATAGAAGTCCATTTACTCGTAACATCAGGATGGCTAGGAATCCACCAGAGTTCAAGCTGCCTACTCTAGAGGTATACAACAGTAAGACAGATCCTACCGATCATTTTATGAGGTATACAAGACACATGGAAGTGCTGGGGGCATCAGAGGAGGTTATGGCTCAATGTTTCCCCCTTTACTTGACGGATATAACAGCTATGTAGTTCAGGCAGTTGGAAAACAAATCTATTAGGACATGGACAGAATTGGTGGATAGGTTTCTAAAGCAGTTTCGGGTTCATATTAAAAGGCCAAAGAATGCGATGACACTGACGTCGGTGAAATAAAGGATAGGAGAGTCACTCAGAACTTTCTTAAACCGATTTAATGTAGAAGTTGCTTCGGTGGATCGGCCGGATCCATCACTGGTTCTAATGCAACAGTATCTGGAGTCAGGGACAATTCGGATTTCAATATATCGTTGATATGGGATCCACCAATGGATCTCGGGGAATTCTTTCATGAAGCTGAGAGGTTTCTTCGACATGAGGATGGAAGTTCGGATATGAAATTAAAGGAAGTATATGTGGTTAAGGATAGAGGACCATCCGGTGGAAGCTTGGGTAAGGATAAGGATAAAGGGAAGAGGCAGGGCAAGGAAGCACTAGGGAGAACCAAAATTCTCCACTTATACAGAACTGAATGAGACATTGGAACGAATACACATGGAAACTCGAGATCGCGTTCCTTATCGAAGGCCAGTAGGGGGGAACCCTTGGAACGTGAGAGGGCATCGGGACGGCACTGTCTCTTTCATGACCTGGACTGGCATGATATTAACAGCTGCAGGCATCTAAAGGATATAATCGAGGAACATGTAAGAAATGGTTAGTTGCGGCAATATGTCGAGACTCGGAATGCGGCAGTGGAACATGAGCAACCACCGTCTACCTCAAACGACGACGGCGTGAGGCCTAGTAATGATGGTCAGTTGGTCATCGACTAATCGAGATGGTATGGAATAACTAGAAAACTCTGGGCAGATGGTTAAGTCACTTACTCATGTACAGGGATGGAGATAGCCCCTAGGCATGCTCTGAGATGATGATAAACCATGGTGCTCTAGTTTGTGATATTTGCTTTTTCTTTCTAGTTTGGATATTTTCTTTTCTTTGGTTTGGTTTTGGAGTTTGGTTTGAACTCTTAGTTTTGTTGATTTTCTGGTTTGGATTTTGGTTTGGATGCTTGTCCTTTGGTTCGGATCTTGGTTTGGATTTTTGATATGGATTTCTGGTTTGATCTAGATTTCGGCTTGGACTTTGGATGGATTTTTATATGGTTTTTGGTAAAAGGTCATCGAGTATGGACTATGCTCTTTAAGGGTCCAATGTGACCAAGGTCGGCTTAGGACTTAGGCTATGGTTTAATAAACAGGATTTGTTATTTGATGTTTCAGGTCGTCGAGTATGGATTATGCTCGACAAGGGTCCGAGATGACCAGGTTTGGCCTAGGATTAGGCCAGGATCCATTGCGTAGGATTTGGCACACAGGTTGTCGAGTGTAGATTATGCTTGGCAAAAACCCAGAGAGGTTATGGATTCGGATATCGGCTTTGAATGGCTAAGGATTGGCTATGAACCCGGAGTGGTCCCAGATTTGGATATTGACCCGGAGAGGTCCTGGATTTGGTTATTGGTTGCTGGATATGGATGGATTAGGACTCGAATGTCGGGTTCGGATGGATATGGAATTGGCTAAGAATTCGGTTACTGGATTCAGAATCAGATATCGACTCAGAGCAGTCGCAGATTTGGATAAGGATATGGCTTGGATAGAATGGCTCGATAATGGATTGGATTATGGATCGGATGATATGGATATGGATGGAATAGGGACTTCAGATGTTGGATTTAAAAATGTTCAAAACATGCCTTCCTACCACAAGGCATGTTTTGGGGGAAAATGTTACCCCACCTTTTGGTCAAGGCCGGGATATCAACAAATTGGCTAAAAAGGAATGGATATCGTGATTGGATATCGATTGGAAACAAGGCTATGATCGATACCGTCAAAATTGGACCAAGCTCCAATCAAGGTGGGATCGATTAGGAATGATAAACAGGGCTCGCTGAGGCTATGTTTCAAATTTCTGGTCAAACGGAGTTCGTACGCTCAAGATATGGATTGATCGATGTTCGAGGAAAACCAATTCATATCGACACTTTCGTATCGAGCAGGATGAATGCAGTTGTGTACTTCAGATCGATAGGTTTCATATCGATACAATACATATCGATTGGATGGATGCGGTAGAGCATGTTGGTGTGCTTCGTATCGATCAAGGCTGGATTGATACAAGAGCAACCGAGGATGAAGCAGACTTGATGGATACGAGGCAACGACTACAAGGGTTTGGAAAAGCATTTCGTATCGATCACTTATTGATCGATACGAAGGACACACTTGGGGATAGCTATGCTTGATGGATATGAAGAGATTTCGAAGGATTTTCATCTCGATCGCGTTCGTATCGATCGATACGAAGGAACCGTTCATGGATCAAAAGTGCAGAACCTGAACCGATGCAGAAGGGATGGATACGAAGGCTATGGATATGGGGGACCGATGCATAAGAATGGATGGATATGGAGTATGATGGATACGAGACTCTTCATCGATCTGAAGCCTTCAGCCTACTTGCAAATTCAATCTTAGATCGATCATAACTCTCAAGCTACAAGTCCAAATGCTATGAAATTTTCACAGGAGCTCGCTTATTCACTAAAGAACCACCATGATCGATCACAGCTCCATTGGGTCATTCCTTGATCGATACGAAGTACACATGGATCGATCAGGGACCGATCCAAAACAGCCCCTGATCGATCTGGTGGGCCCACCCACGTGTGAGAAGAGGTATTTATAGGTTTGAGGGAGATATTTCCAGATCTACTCCTATAAATAGCCCCTCCATGGCAACTAAAAGGGGGACCTTCTACTTCTCTTTTGGCAAAACTCTGTCATTTTGTTTATTCAAAGGATTGTTACTGTAATCACAGTATAAAAGGAATAAAAGGATCAATTCAAAGTGGACGTAGGCCGGAGATAACCGAACCACTATAAATCTTGTGTCTTCTTTTACTTTCTTTCAATTTAATTTTGTTATTTCTTCATTTTTGTTCTCTACATCATCTAGATCTGAGATATGCGACTGGATACTAAGGACTCGTGTGTAAACACTAGTGCTTTCACTACTTTGGGGTTTGTGACCATTTTTGGCGCAAACAGTTGTATTAAATGGTGAAATTGTATGTAATTAATTGAAATTGGTTAATACAGAATATGAAATCAGTGATGTGGTAAGTAGTTATAATCTTTGTTGTAAACAACAAACTTATAAATGTGATCCAATTACTTAAAAGTAACAATGGTTTATTTATCATCTCATTATTTAATATGTTTGGACTTAATTTGGAAATTAACGAAAATTTATGCAGTTAATTATTGCAGTTAATAAGGTAAAAATGATAACTGCAAATGATGGAAGTAATAAAATGTAAGCTAACGTTAATTATACTCATAAGGTAATAATTGTTTGAATAATAAGATGTAAATCAAAATAAATGAATTTATTGGAATTTAAATTATAATTAATGAATTTATTGCAATTGTAATTGAACGCTATAATTAGTGCAATATTTACATATTAAATTTGATATGGAATATTTAAATTTAACAGATTAATTTTTGTGTAATCAGAAATGATGAAAATTGTTAACTATTAAATTTGAATTTAAAGGTGAATAAATAAATTTAATAATAATTTATTTAATTAATGTGAAAATTAGCCATTTTGGCCACTGTCTCGAATTTTTGATGAAACCAGTTTCATGGGATCCATAACAGTGAATTAATGTAAGATTTCAAGTTTCGTAGCGATCGGACTTGTCGTTTAAATGTGCGGGCTCGAAACGCGTAGAAATCAATTAAAAGGATTTAAATGAATATAATCTAATTTTAAAAGCTAACTTCTGTACACTTTTGAATTAGGATTTTGAACTTGTTCCATTAAGTTCAAAAATATTGAAAATTTATATTTCGATATATTGGATGACCCATTTTCGTTTCGGGAAAGAAACGGGCTTTTCGGGTCGTTGTTATTGTTCCGATCCAAATCGATTTTTTCCATCCTTTTCTATTTCAAGCCTGCTTATATATAGGCTGCTATAAACCCTAGCCATTTCTCATTTCATTATTTCTGTACGTACATCTTCTTCCTCCTTCTCAAACGACAGAACATCAAACCTAATTCCCAAATTCCAAAGCCTAATTTCAATTTTTATAAAAATGGGTTGCTGAGGGTTTACTTCGAGTCAGGAAGAGGTTTACTTCGGGTCAGAGATAAGGTTTCTTCGGGTCTCTATGTGAATGGCTCCGGGTCGGTGAAGATGGTAGCTAGGGGTTGGCAAGTGATTGGCATCGGGTCGCGCTTCGGGTTCCAGAGGCGAAAACCCTACAGTGACTTCGGGTCAGGAACCAAATGACTCAGGTCTCGGGTCATTTTGGCAAAAACTTAGAGCAAGCACAGAGGAATTGAGGTGGCGAACCGAAGTAAGACTCGAAGTCGACTCAGGGCCTAAATTTTCCAATCTTCTAACATTAATAACTTTAGCATACGAGCTCGGATTCACGTGCAGTTTTCTCCATTGCAATCATATCGACATTCCGGACATTATGGAACTAGTTTGGCTGCATTCTGAGACTGTTAAATTTTTGGGCTAATTTTGGATTTTAAATCGACGACAAATCAAAGGTGAGTGTTTTAACCCACTCACAAATGCTAAACCATCTTATGTTAGTTAGATTAAATTTATGATGTGATTAGAAATTTAATGATTGCTGTTTGGTATTTTAAATTGTCATTTAAATTTAATTTGAATTTATATTGAATTAAATTACCAGTTAAATTTATAATGAATCGAATTGTTAGTTAATTACCTGATAATGATAACCAGTTAATTATTGTGACTGATTGGTTGATTTGGATAATGATTGTGATGAATGCTTAATTGTTGACATTATAGATGAGTTGATGTTTTGTTTATTTTATATATTGTTATCTCACTGCAAGTTCCCTTAGTTATTATTAGGAAAATCATTATGGATTGAAATGATACATACCCGAATAGTCTTATAGATTAGGGAAAAATCGTTATGAGTTGAAATGATAAACTCAAGTGATTTTATGGATTTTGAATTTTAACTCGGGATTGCGGGTTGAAATGATATATACCCGTAAATTTAAATTATTGCGGGTTGAAATGATATATATCCTTATCACTTGACCATAAGGTAGAAAATTATATACGGACACCGGATTGGTTAAATTAAATGATTTTAGATCCTTAAATTTTTGAATCCAGTTAAATGATATTATGAAATAAAATTTAATTTATATGAATTGAATTATTTTTAAATTCAAGCTTTAAAATGTTGAAATTGAAATTGGTTTAAATGAATTGTTTAAAGAATTTTAAATTGAATTTTTAAAATTGAATTTTGAAATTTAAATGAAATTTATCAAAATTGAGTTATTGTAAACGTTGAATATATTTAAACTTTGAAATCTATTGAATTTGAAGTGGTTTAAATTTGTAGATCAAACATGGAATTGAAATCGATATAGATTAAAATGGTTTTAATGAGAATTTGAATTGAAAGATAAAAATAGAGTTTTGTTGATTTAAAATCTGGATATGGTCCAGATTTATTGAAATGGAAGAAACAGTTTGATTTGATATTATTTCAAATTAATTATTTTAATATAAACTTTTAAAAATCTATTGTTTTAAAAATTCAGATTATTTAGATTTTCAAACTATTTACTATATAAACCATTTCCAATAATCAAACTATTTTTTTCTATTAAAACTAACTATTTTAAAACTATTTTAAACTATTAAACTATTTTAAACTATTTTAAGCTATTTTTAACTATTTTAAAACTATTTTTAACTATTAAACTATTTTAAGCTATTTTTAGCTATTTTTTTCCTTTTCATGGCCTCGTTCGTACCCCTCCCATCCCTCCCGCTTCTTCCTACCCCTCCCATCCCTCCGTACCATTCGTACGCCGTGCCTTTTGCTTCCACCATCCCTCCCCCTCCCGATCTTCCTCCTCCTCCCTTGCCTTGCTCTGCTTCGCTTCCTGGTTCCTCCCTCCTTTCTTTGCCTCCTTTGTCCATGTCCTTTCTCCCTAGCCCGTCCCTCCTACGCCTTGCGGTACCCCTTCATCGTCTCCTTGGACTTCCCTCTTCAAGGTTCGCAACGCCGGAAAATACGTTCCGATCGACATTCCTCTAGTTTTTGAGGGAGATGCAATTATTCCACTTGCTGTGGTTATGCAAGAAAGCTTTGCAATATAGGGGAAACATCTTGTTGGGTTTTTCCTCGACAAGTCACTGCCGTATTTGGTAGTCTTGAATCACCTGAAGAAAGTGTGGAAGTTGAAAGGACCAGTTGATGTTAAATCTGATGGTCATCTGTTCCTCTTCAATCTATCCTCTGAGGAGGATAGGGGATATTATACAGGCGGTTCCTAACGTTATGAGAAACAAGCTTTTCATCGTCATACCATGGGATCCAGCAATTGGCAACAGTGTAAGCACCATTAAGTCCGTGCCTGTTTGGCTAAGGCTTTCGAATATTCCTCTTTACTGTTGGTTTCATCTAGGTATCAATTGGTTAGCAACTCGACTGGGTTAATTCTTGTGTATAGATGAAACTACTGAAAAACTTGAAAGAATTAGTTATGTGAAGTGCATGGTTGAAGTAACCGCTCAAATCGATCTGCCCGAAGCATTCCCACTGAGATTGCTAGATGGCTCGGAGCAGGTTGTTAAGGTTGAATATCTATGGAAACCTCTAATTTGTAGTGAGTGGAAAGAGTTTGCGCACGTTGTGCAAGGATGTATGGCTTTGAAATGCAATTCTGAGTCAGAGGAGAATGGAAGAGTTCAGGCTGTGGGTAACAAAACTATTACTGTCAATAAAATTGCCGCTGATAATCGTGTAGTTGTTAATGAAATTGAAATTACAAAAAAGGAAGCATGGAAAAAAGTGCCTCTCGGGAAGGAAAGGATTTTGAAGTCTGGTATCAATGTGGTGTCTGACACTAGGATTAAGCATAGTAAGGGTAAGGAGCATGTTGTTCCCGAAGTTGGCCTAGCATTGCTTCCTATTTTTTCCGAAGTAGGCTGTGCATCCGCTCTGAATCCTGATATCCACAAATTTTCCGAATACATTCCCGCGAATATTGCTTGTTTGCCCGGGTTAGCTCTGGATCCCAACCCTTTTAACTGTCTGCAAAATGAAGGTAATGATGATGAACCAAATTTTGATTCCTGTAATGACATTGAGGAGAGAGAGGTAGTTCCATCATCTACTTTGTTGGCCGTAACTCAAGACAGAATTAACCCTGCTGAACACGCTGAAACTTTTGTGCATGTTGACGTGCATGCTACTGATACATGTACAACCGAGAGTGACATTTTGTTCTCCACATCTGCTGTACAATCCCCTTCCAACCCCAGCTCTCCTCATGCACAAGTGCTACGTAAATCTAATGAATCTCTGTCAGATGAAGAATTATTTATTCTTAAATTAGAAAAGCATGTGCTGCTGCTGTGTTCCACTTCGTCTCCTAAAAATCCTAATCTCATTCCCCTTTCCTCATCCACCATGCCTCCACCTTTCCAAACTGCTTCTTCACCGTACTCATTTGTGGGGTCCATCCTTGGATGGTCCTCCTCCTCGCCTTTATCTGTCCCCTCTGTGCTTTCTACCAGTCCTTCTCTTAGAGCATCCAAATTGCTAGCCAAGGTTAACTCAGCGAGAACCGACCCTCCTTCAACAAGGAATACAATAGGGGTCAGCCATCAATCGTTATAGTTTATTTAATGACACACCAAATAGCTTCCTGGAATGTTAGGGGTGCTCATAACCCTATTAAGCTTGATCAAGTTAGAGCTTTAATTCATGACCCTAGCATTTCAATTTTCGCAATTTTGGAAACTAAACTCTCTCTCCCCTTAACCATCAAAGCTGCCAAGTATATCAATCCAAACTAGAGCATGGTCCACAACTTGAATGAGGCACCTTACAGTCGTATTTTGATTGTTCATGATCCCGCATTATTCACTCTCAACACAATCTTTTCCAACTCTCAATTAATTCATCTTCATGCTATCTACCTGCCTTTACAACTGTCCTTCTATCTGACTGTAATTTATGCTAATAATGCTGCTGCTTCAAGGCAAAACGTTCTCAACTTACTGCCATCATTTCGCCAAGACTCTCATCCTTGGCTTGTACTTGGTGACTTCAACAGCTGTTTCACCTTAAATGACAAGCTTGGTAGTATCCCTCTGATGCCCAAGGACATACTTCCTCTAAATACTTCTGTCTTCGATTCTGAACTCCTTCCAGTTGCACGTTCTGGTGTTTCCTTCTCTTGAAACAATAGGAGTCGTTCTGGCTGCAGGACTTTCATGCATATTGATCACTCTTTTTGTAATCTTAAAGCTCTATCTGTTTGGCCTTCCTTATCTACTTTCTTGCTTCATCCCATTCTATCTGATCACTCTCCCTTGCTAATTTCTTTTGGTCTTCAGTCATGTAAAGGAAAACGAGCCTTCAAATTTTATAATGCTTGGGTTTTTGACCCAGAATATCATAACATAATATCTAATGCTTGGTGAACTAATTTTTTTGGCAATCCTATGTATATTCTATGCAGGAAGCTGAAGACAACCAGGAATGCGCTAAGGAAGTGGGCTATGTGTAAGTATGGCGATGGCACTGTCCTATCTAATTCTCTTAAAGCCCAGCAGTTGCAGGCTCAAGTACTCTTGGAATCTAATCCCACTAACTCTGATTTGGTCAAGCATGAGTCTGTGCTCTTTTATCAACTTTTTGATGCCCTTAATAAGGAGACTAGCATGAGAAGGCAGCAATTTCATGAAAAGTGGACCAACGAGGGTGATAAGAACACGACTTTCTTTCATGCTTCCATCAAAGACAAGCAAGTGAGGGAGCAGATCAACACTTTGTGGGATGACTCTTGGCTTTTGCTTACGACTAAGGAGGAAATTGACCAGTACTTGCTGTCTTACTTCTCCGATCACCTGGGTAATGCAGCAAACTTTGAGCCCGATCTTGATATTCTTAATCAACTGACATTGCCTCTGTTGAATCAGTCCCTCAGCTCCATGCTTGTTGACCGTGTATGTAACAACCCTAGATTTTCGTATATTATTTAAATTTGACTTTATTTTATTTTAAATTATTTTAGACTTATTTTATTTCAAACATTTCATTTTTAAATATAAATGTTGATTATTAAGTGATTTATAGTTCAAACTAGTATAATTTGAATATTTTACTGTAAAGTGAATTTCTGGTCAAACTGTTCAAACTTTGACTTTTAAACTTCAAATTCAAATTATTTAAAATCTTAAATTTTATCTTTTATTATGAAAATAGATGAAATAACTTGAACACTGCTTTTTGTTTCGTTGAAAACGGAGTTAAACTGCAAAAGATATGTACATTTCAATTTTGAGTATAAATTGTTTATTTTGCAATTTTGTTATTTTAAATTGTATAAATTATATTTTCTTTTAATATGTTTAATATGTTATATTATGTATATTTTGACTTTTAAATATTTTTAAATTGATAATAGAATTTTTCCAATGTTTACTGTGTTGATTTCCTATTTTTAAAGGCTGTTTTCTTATTTTCTGTTATTTTCTTCATTAAATTTATATTTAAATTAAATTTTATTTATTTATTTTGTGAATTTATTTTTATTTTATGTTATTATTTATGTTTAAAAATATATTACAAGCTCATATGAATTTTCTAAAGTTTATACCATTTATTTTCAAATTTTCTAGCCTAGTTAACAATTTTTGCTATTTTCTTGATTTAATTATTTATAATTAATATTTATTTATTTATAATTTTTTTTGTTACATTTTCGAATTTTAACTGAAATTATATGTATTTTCAGATATTTAAACTTATTAAAAAGAAATAGAGGAAATTTGAAAAGTTTTAAACTCTTGAAACTCCTAAGGCTTTCCATCTCCCGACCTTTCATTTTCCCAACTCTTCTCTTAATTGTTTTGGGCATGTAATCTACTCATTTCAGCTGCATTTTTTTTCACTTTCATGAAATTCATTTCTCCTCCTCTCACAAAAAAATCACAGCTATTCTCCTTGTGAAGCTTAGGTAAAAAAATTCTATCTTCTTCTTGTCTTTTTATGATTTTCTACTTGAATTTGCACATGCTCTCCACCTTCATAGCTGTATTCCCCTTCCTCCAAGCTGTGGCTGACCACCACCACCACTTTTCTCTGACCATCACACAGCCTAACACCTCTCCTCCCCAGGCCAAGCCAAGCCATGATGAAGGTTATCATAAAAATCCATCTAAACTAGCACTAGCCATCACCTATGCACTCAAGCTGACCTAGTTTTGGTACCATCACCTTCCACCACCCATGGCCGCCACCAACACCACCTCCAGCACCACCTGGACCCTCTGCCACGTCATCACCTTGGACCCCACTCCTCTGGCCATGCCCCATGAGCCTTGGTCGAGCCTTGAATTGCCTTGAATCCATGTTAAAGTGACATTGTTTTGCCTTGTTGTGTTGTTTCATGCATACTCACCTTTTGCTATCCTCTAAACATGTTTGGCCGACCCTTAGGCAACCAAAACCTGATCCAAATCTTGCCTTAGACCTGTATTACACCATATGGCTGAACCTGAAGGTTGTTGGAAGCAAGTGCAAAGCAATTCTACTTTGATTCGTGCAGTTGATTCTATATTATTCTATCGTATTGTGCATTTGAAAACTTATATTGTTTGTATTGTTTTGTCTTATGTATTCGAGGAAGTTAACCTTGTCTCTCCCACACTCATCATCATCATGGCTGAGAAAATGAACCCCTTGTTCGAGCTTTTGAATGGTTTGAGCATGGTTAAGTAATCTATTCCGTTGTTGCTTCTTATCTTCATTGTCTCAACATTGTTTGCGTTGAATATTTATGTGTATATTGTCTTGTTTGGTTATTGTTTACAAGATAAATATCAAGGCTCTCCATTCATTCAAATCAAAAGTCATGCTATATCGTGCTTGTTGTGCTTTCTGGAATCTATTCTGTGTGTTTTGATCGCTAATCTCCAGCTTTAACAGGTGAGTTATTCTCACCAGACAATATGTACCTATATAACTGATAAACCGACACCATTTGAATCTGTAATGTATATTATCATGTTATATATGCTTATATTATTATCATATGATGTTCACACCTGTTATTACACCTGTTATATCATATGTTACTGTTGTTTTATGTTATTCTGTTTATTTATATCAGTTTATCACACTGCAAGTTCCCTGTAGACTAGAATCACTATGGGTTGAAATGATACATACCCGAACGGACTTTAGAATAAGGGAATATCGTTATGGGCTGAAATGATAGGCCTGAGCGGTTTTCAAATTCATTCATTTAACTTGGGATTGCGGGTTTGAAATGATATAACCCGGATTTTTCTTTTTTAAAACTGCGGGTTGAAATGATACATATCCGTATCACTTGACCTAGGTTAGAAAACTATATACAGGCCCGTGGTTATTTTATAAAGTGTTTTGGATGATTTTAAGTATTTTAAAAATAAATTTATGAAATTTGATTTAAATAGATTTTGAAATGTTTTAGAATAAAGAAATTATGATTTTTCTATGAGTTAAAATGTAATTAATGAACGGTTAAATTGGATTATTGAAATATAACTTATGTTTGGAATTTGGAATTTTGGTTAAAAATGATATTTAAGTTATATGAATAAAATGGAAATTTAATTATATTTGGAAAATGGTAAAATATGATAATTTGATTAAATTTGAATTTAAGTGATTTTTTAAAGTATTATTGATTTTTCTATGAATTTAAGTGGTTAAATAAATGAATGTTTAAAAGTGATCTTTTAAAATATAACTTGACTTGGAAATGTGAAATTTGGTTTTAATTAAAGGTTTAAGTTAATTAAATAAAATTGGAAATTTAGTTAAATTTGTGAAATGGTAATTTAAATTTGAAGTGTTAAGTTTATTTGTTGAAATGTGAAGAATTGGAAACTTTTACACTTAAATTTATTAAGTAAATTGTTGAAAATTGGATTTAATTATAAGAAATTTATTGTGAAAAAGATATATGTTAAATGATATGTAAATGAACATTTTAAATGTTAAAATATGATTTTAAAATGTTTATGTGTTTTAAATTGAAGTTATTTAATTGTTGGAAATACACTAACACCTGAAATCTACTTTTAATAGCATTCAGAAATGCTATAGATTCTGTTTTGAACTAAAATTGTGTAAAAAGAGCTACTACAGCATTTCTGAAATGCTGTAGTTGCTGTAATTGAACTTATAGGCTAATATTGAACTCAGACCTATTATAGCATTCTCTGGAAATGCTATAATGGTCTGCAGTCTTTGCTGTAACCAAATTTAACCCTTGTTTTGAAATCTGAACTACCGCAGCACTTCTGAAATGTTGTCTTTTCTGTTTTGAACTATAATTCAACTAAAACTGAGTTTTAACAGCAGTTTTAAGTGTTGTCTTTGTTGAATTAAAAAAGTTTTCAAATATAACTTATAGCAGTTGTTTTTAAATGCTGTGAAATGCTGAAATTTTAATAATTAGGGTTTTTGACATAGTAAACGAACTCAGAATGGTTTGAAACTTTGGAAATTGAATACTTGATTTGAAAGTATAATAATTACACTTTTAAAAGGTTTAAATGAATTATTTTGATTGGAATATAAACTATTTAAAAATGATTTGAAATGATAGTAAATGAATGATATCTTTGAATTTAAAAGGGTATTTAAAGTTGAATATTTGGATTTGAATTGATATGATATTTTGATATATTAAAATGGTTTGAAATGAAGTTTGGAAAGATATGATATTTTGATATATTAAAATTATTTGAAATGAAGTTTGGAAAGATAAGATATTTTGATATATTAAAATGATTTGAAATGAAGTTTGGAAAGATATGATATTTTGATATATTGAAATGAATTGAAAGGAAGTTTTGGAAAGATATGATATGTTAATATATTGAAATGGTTTGGAATTGATTTAATCTTTATTTTGATAAAGATTTGGATTTGAAATGATATTCTATTTTGAAGTATAAAATATTATTTTAAAATTATAACCACGAGTTATAATAACGTTTGGTTGTTAAAGAGACCGGGATCGGATATGGACATACTCTCTGTCGATACCGAAAACCACTTTGACAACTGTGTACGCGGTGGAGTTTCCAAAATGAAGTAGGATGGTGGCGACGATCCTAAGGTATATACGTAGACCCAACTTCCGTGAGTTGGCATAAGGTGGCTAAAACAGGAGCAATTGATGGACCAATGAGGTAGCACCTCTGATCGGACACACTTCTTCGATACCATTCTATTACTTGTGATTAATTTGGTGGCCACCCTTGATTTGGGAGTGTTGTTCGAGGTGGGCGGTAGTGGCTGCTATGCGTCACCACTAGTCCGGATGCGTAATTGGTATATCTACCCTGGCATTGCCTAGTTGTGCCGTGTCACCTACCATATCGAGCTTTACTACGATTTTGATTTTTAAGATCCGACCGCGTTAAGGTTCACCATCCCCTTAACGCTATTTTCTATATGATTATACTTTACTAATTAGACACTACTGTATATAGCGTATATTACTACATAGTAAATAGTTTAACGGATCCTTAAAAAATGGGCGATCACAAGTATTCTTTAAGTTACTTGTACCTTTATTACAGTTCACTTGAGTTGGTTTACATTAATAAGTATATATTGTCCTGACTCGAGTGTTTTGTGTTTTGCTTTACGCTCGGGTCAGCCTGAGTTATTCACAGATTTGGATTTCCACTCTCTTGGAGATTTGAATCGCTGGAGATTATCTGCTTGTCATGTCCTATCTATTTCAATTCCGTTGTTCTACTCAGCTTGTACTTGGTTATTATATTGAGACTTTTGTTGTATTCTATTTCTTCTGTTATATCTTATGTAACTCTGATATATTTATATAGTAGCTTCATAAACTACTATTTCTTTTACTTCCGCTGCATTATTTTACTATGTGTTTGTGATCTGTGATTATATTTATTTACTGTATATTCTGAGATTTGCCAAATTTTATTTACAATGCGGTATTTTGAGCAATTCAACTCCGGCATGAGTGTCTACCTATATACTTATAATGGATGCGAATGGTTGAAAATACCGGGTCGTCACAGTTGGTATCAGAGCTTTGGCTTTGAGGCAAAACTCAGCATATAGAGTAGATTTATTTACAGAATCACTTTCGTTCGAGTTTGAATCTTTTCCTCTTGATTCGAATTTCCTTTGAATTTTTGGAACGTTCCCTGCGGTTCCAAAATCCATTCTTGTCCCTCACTATTCATCTTCTTTTGATTCTGGAGTATCCCATAACTCCACTTCGAATGATCTTTATAGTGAATTGGCGGTCTCGCCAATATTCTAATTTTCTTGTAAAAGGGTGAAAATCCTTTACAATCAGCATTGATTCACTAGAGATTTATATTTATCATTGATTTAGATGCTAATATCTATTGTTATTCCAAACTCTATCTCTTGAGATCGGATGTAGATTTACCCCAGAAAAAAATACACATTTGATCTTATTCATTAAGTCACGGTTGATCCGGTTAAGGTTGTCCGCGATTTATCTAAGCTTACCCATCTCTCTACTCTGTTTAACCATCTTGTCTTTTGTTTCTAAACGATCTCCAAACATTTTGAATTGTACTTGTAAATCTATGTTTTGTTTTATATATTGTGTTGTTTGAGTTGTTGATGTTGATTTGGGCTTCCGATCGATTCGTCTGATCAACGCTATCGATAGGATTCTAAAACACTTTGACAGAACAAACTGACACAATATTATTTAAAAAAAAAATTGGTTAATAAAATAAATTTTGATATAAGTAAATATTATGGAACTTAATAAATTGATTTAAATTGATTATTTGAAGTGATAATACTTGATTTATCATTCTATAAATGAATTTATAAATAGTTGTTTATAAATTTGATTTGGGAACTGAAATGAATTTAAATCAAGAATTTGAGAATTTAATTTCTGATGGTTTCAAACCTTGTGTTTAAAGTTTTAAAAGGACATATTATTTAAAGTATTTTGAATAGAAATTTGTTTCCAAAGAATTTTAAAGCTTTAAAATTTTAGTTCTCTTCTCTTTGTCGCTGGAAAATAATTTCGGTGATGACCGCGGCATCATCGACTTTCATTTTCGAGTTTTGAAGTGAAGAGACCGCTCTGTAGGCTTGCTACAGTGTTGCTTTGAGAATTTAATTGATTTGAACTTCTAAAATATGATTTGATTTATATATAGATATATGATTTAAAATTGATTTGACATATTATGTACATATATTTATTTATCACTACCTGGTTTAAAGGAAATCGGAAATTAATTCTTACATTTTTTTTCTTCTTAAAGAATAATTTCAATTATAAAAAGAAAAATCAAAAATTTGGATAAATGATTCAAACTTGAAATAATTGAATTGGAAAGTTTTATTTGTATAGCACACAACTTCATTTCCAATATAACTTACCTAAATTACATAGAAGTTGAATATGAAATTGGATAATATACAATATAGAAAGGATTTTATAAATAAAATTTGAGTGGTTATAATAAATGTTATACACTTAAATTTTAGTTATAAAAGATTAACAGAGGTAAATAGTGAAAAAGGAATTTAAAGAGATTTTATTTAAATAACTTAATAATCAAATTTGATTTACTATGGAACCTTAAGTCTAACCTAGGAATTTTAATAAAGGTTATTTCCTAAAATGAATATGTTGTATAATAAATAATGTATCTTTGAATAGATAAAAAAAATACATTTGAATTGGACATTTTGTAATAAAGTTGATTTAACTTGAATTCATAGTTAATTGATGTCTAAATGAATAAATGTGTAAAGAAATTTGATTGTTATATTTGCTATGATAAATACTTTATTTATGAAATAGATATGTCTTGAAAAATGAATGATTATAATTTAAATAGTTAAAATGTATTTTAACATCACTAAAAATTGATAATTGAGAATTTGGTTTTCAAATGGAATTTTAAGTGTAACTTATTAAAGGAATATCTATTTGTGAAATGGGTATTTTAAATAAAGTGTTAGGTTATGTGTTAAATTAAGAGCTAACTAAAATAGTGAACTTTTAACTTAATAAATGAGGTATAGTTTGATTTGAATATTCCATTCATAAAAGTTTGTTTTAATAAGTTATAAGTTAAATGATATCCAAATGAATATTTCTGATATTAAACTGATTTGAAATATTAATATATCTACTGTAGCATTTTATAAGTGCTGCTGTTTTGAAAATACAGTGTTTTGGAAATTTTTATAATTGAATGAACTTAGAAATGTTACAACTTTAAAATGAATATTATTTGACCTTGAATTAAAATGGTTTAAATGAAGATTATTTTTTTAAAAGGTGTTTTGATTTTCTAAGTGTTATGTTTTTTTTTAGAATAACATTTCCAAAGTGTTATGATTTTAGTAGTGTGATTTCCAAATGATAAACATCCCTAAATTATTATGATTTCAAAGCATTAAGGTTTCAAATTATTATCTTATTTTGTTTTTCAAACTACCTTTTGGTTGTCCTTATTTCTCTTATCTTGTTATAGAATGGGAAGGCTATTGCTTATACCAGTCTGTTTAGAAATCTTTCTGTAATCTTTGATAATCTTTGTTACTCATCTGGATCTGAACACTGTTTTTTCCATTCATAGACCGTCGGTCAAGTGAAAAGGGTGATTCAGACTCTAGAGGATCTTTTCGTGTTTGTGTTCTTGATTTGATCACCTCCCTCTTGTTAAACTTACCTATAGAAATTGTCATCAGGTATAATTTTAATCTAATTGTCATCTTGTCTAAAACCTATTTCACTCTATCTTTTTCTGTGCTTTCCCGTACCTCATTCAATTTCGGGGACGAAAAGTTTTGAGTGGGGGAGACTGTAACGACCCTAGATTTTTGTATATTATTTAAATTTGACTTTATTTTATTTTAAATTATTTTAGACTTATTTTATTTCAAACATTTCATTTTTAAATATAAATGTTGATTATTAAGTGATTTATAGTTCAAACTAGTATAATTTGAATATTTTACTATAAAGTGAATTTCTGGTCAAACTGTTCAAACTTTGACTTTTAAACTTCAAATTAAAATTATTTAAAATCTTAAATTTTATCTTTTATTATGAAAATAGATGAAATAACTTGAACACTGCTTTTTGTTTCGTTGAAAACGGAGTTAAACTGCAAAAGATATGTACATTTCAATTTTGAGTAAAAATTGTTTATTTTGCAATTTTGTTATTTTAAATTGTATAAATTATATTTTCTTTGTCATATTTTATTTTAATATGTTTAATATGTTTTATTATGTATATTTTGACTTTTAAATATTTTTAAATTGATAATAGAATTTTTCCAAAGTTTACTGTGTTGATTTCCTAATTTTAAAGGCTATTTTCTTATTTTCTGCTATTTTCTTCATTAAATTTATATTTAAATTAAATTTTATTTATTTATTTTGTGAATGTATTTTTATTTTATGTTATGATTTATGTTTAAAAATATATTACAAGCTCATATGAATTTTCTAAAGTTTATACCATTTATTTTCAAATTTTCTAGCCTAGTTAACAATTTTTGCTATTTTCTTGATTTAATTATTTATAATTAATATTTATTTATTTATATTTTTTTTGTTACATTTTCGAATTTTAACTGAAATTATATGTATTTTCAGATATTTAAACTTATTAAAAAGAAATAGAGGAAATTTGAAAAGTTTTAAACTCTTGAAACTCCTAAGGCTTTCCATCTCCCAACCTTTCATTTTCCCAACTCTTCTCTTAATTGTTTTGGGCGTGATCTACTTATTTCAGCTGCATTTTTTTCACTTTCACAAAATTCATTTCTCCTCCTCTCACAAAAAAATCACGGCTATTCTCCTTGTGAAGCTTAGGTAAAAAAATTCTATCTTCTTCTTGTCTTTTTATGATTTTCTACTTGAATTTGCACATGCTCTCCACCTTCATAGCTGTATTCCCCTTCCTCCAAGCTGTGGCTGACCACCACCACCACTTTTCTCTGACCATCACACAGCCTAACACCTCTCCTCCCCAGGCCAAGCCAAGTCATGATGAAGGTTATCACAAAAATCAATCTAAACTAGCACTAGCCATCACCTATGCACTCAAGCTGACCTAGTTTTGGTACCATCACCTTCCACCACCCATGGCCGCCACCAACACCACCTCCAGCACCACCTGGACCCTCTGCCACGTCATCACCTTGGACCCCACTCCTCTGGCCATGCCCCATGAGCCTTGGTCGAGCCTTGAATTGCCTTGAATCCATGTTAAAGTGACATTGTTTTGCCTTGTGTTGTTTCATGCATACTCACCTTTTGCTATCCTCTAAACATGTTTGGCCGACCCTTAGGCAACCAAAACCTGATCCAAATCTTGCCTTAGACCTGTAGTACACCATATGGCTGAACCTGAAGGTTGTTGGAAGCAAGTGCAAAGCAATTCTACTTTGATTCGTGCAGTTGATTCTATATTATTCTATCGTATTGTGCATTTGAAAACTTATATTGTTTGTATTGTTTTGTCTTATGTATTCGAGGAAGTTAACCTTGTCTCTCCCACACTCATCATCATCATGGCTGAGAAAATGAACCCCTTGTTCGAGCTTTTGAATGGTTTGAGCATGGTTAAGTAATCTATTCCGTTGTTGCTTCTTATCTTCATTGTCTCAACATTGTTTGCGTTGAATATTTATGTGTATATTGTCTTGTTTGGTTATTGTTTACAAGATAAATATCAAGGCTCTCCATTCATTCAAATCAAAAGTCATGCTATATCGTGCTTGTTGTGCTTTCTGGAATCTATTCTGTGTGTTTTGATCGCTAATCTCCAGCTTTAACAGGTGAGTTATTCTCACCAGACAATATGTACCTATATAACTGATAAACCGACACCATTTGAATATGTAATGTATATTATCATGTTATATATGCTTATATTATTATCATATGATGTTCACACCTGTTATTACACCTGTTATATCATATGTTACTGTTGTTTTATGTTATTCTGTTTATTTATATCAGTTTATCACACTGCAAGTTCCCTGTAGACTAGAATCACTATGGGTTGAAATGATACATACCCGAACGGACTTTAGAATAAGGGAATATCGTTATGGGCTGAAATGATAAGCCTGAGCGGTTTTCAAATTCATTCATTTAACTTGGGATTGCGGGTTTGAAATGATATAACCCAGATTTTTCTTTTTTAAAACTGCGGGTTGAAATGATACATATTCGTATCACTTGACCTAGGTTAGAAAACTATATACAGGCCCGTGGTTATTTTATAAAGTGTTTTGGATGATTTTAAGTATTTTAAAAATAAATTTATGAAATTTGATTTAAATAGATTTTGAAATGTTTTAGAATAAATAAATTATGATTTTTCTATGAGTTAAAATGTAAATAATGAATGGTTAAATTGGATTATTGAAATATAACTTAAGTTTGGAATTTGGAATTTTGGTTAAAAATGATATTTAAGTTATATGAATAAAATGGAAATTTAATTATATTTGGAAAATGGTAAAATATGATAATTTGATTAAATTTGAATTTAAGTAATTTATTAAAGTATTATTGATTTTTCTATGAATTTAAGTGGTTAAATAAATGAATGTTTAAAAGTGATCTTTTAAAATATAACTTGACTTGGAAATGTGAAAATTGGTTTTAATTAAAGGTTTAAGTTAATTAAATAAAATTGGAAATTTAGTTAAATTTGTGAAATGGTAATTTAAATTTGAAGTCTTAAGTTTATTTGTTGAAATGTGAAGAATTGGAAACTTTTACACTTAAATTTATTAAGTAAATTGTTGAAAATTGGATTTAATTATAAGAAATTTATTGTGAAAAAGATATATGTTAAATGATAAATGAACATTTTAAATGTTAAAATATGATTTTAAAATGTTTATGTGTTTTAAATTGAAGTTATTTAATTGCTGGAAATACACTAACACCTGAAATCTACTTTTAATAGCATTCAGAAATGCTGTAGATTCTGTTTTGAACTAAAATTGTGTAAAAAGAGCTATTACAGCATTTCTGAAATGCTGTAGTTGCTGTAATTGAACTTATAAGCTAATATTGAACTCAGGCCTATTAAGCATTCTCTGGAAATGCTATAATGGTCTGCAGTCTTTACTGAAACCAAATTTAACCCTTGTTTTGAAATCTGAACTACCGCAGCACTTCTGAAATGCTGTCTTTTCTGTTTTGAACTATAATTCAACTAAAACTGAGTTTTAACAGCAGTTTTAAGTGCTGTCTTTGCTGAATTAAAAATGTTTTCAAATATAACTTATAGCAGTTGATTTTAAATGCTGTGAAATGCTAAAATTTTAATAATTAGGGTTTTTGACTTAGTAAACGAACTCAGAATGGTTTGAAACTTTGGAAATTGAATACTTGATTTGAAAGTATAATAATCACACTTTTAAAAGGTTTAAATGAATTATTTTGATTGGAATATAAACTATTTAAAAATGATTTGAAATGAAAGTAAATGAATGATATCTTTGAATTTAAAAGGGTATTTAAAGTTGAATATTTGGATTTGAACTGATATGATATTTTGATATATTAAAATGGTTTGAAATGAAGTTTGGAAAGATATGATATTTTGATATATTGAAATGAATTGAAAGGAAGTTTTGGAAAGATATGATATGTTAATATATTGAAATGGTTTGGAATTGATTTAATCTTTAGTTTGATAAAGATTTGGATTTGAAATGATATTCTATTTTGAAGTATAAAATATTATTTTAAAATTATAACCACGGGTTATAATAACGTTTGGTTGTTAAAGAGACCGGGATCAGATATGGAAATACTCTTTGTCGATACCGAAAACCACTTTGACAACTGTGTATGCGGTGGAGTTTCCAAAATGAAGTAGGATGGTGGCGACGATCCTAAGGTATATACGTAGACCCAACTGCCATGAGTTGGCATAAGGTGGCTAAAACAGGAGCGATTGACGGACCAATGAGGTAGCACCTCTGATCGAACACACTTCTTCGATACCATTCTATTACTTGTGATTGATTTTGTGGCTACCCTTGATTTGGGAGTGTTGTTCGAGGTGGGCGGTAGTGGCTGCTATGCGTCACCACTAGTCCGGATGCGTAATTGGTATATCTACCCTGGCATTGCCTAGTTGTGCCGTGTCACCTACCATATCGAGCTTTACTACGATTTTGATTTTTAAGATTCGACCGCGTTAAGGTTCACCATCCCCTTAACGCTATTTTCTATATGATTATACTTTACTAATTAGACACTACTGTATATAGCGTATATTACTACATAGTAAATAGTTTAACTGTGACGACCCGGAATTTTTGTGCATTTGAAATTGGAATATTTAATTAATTTTAAATATTCAAAGGGTTAAATTTTAACTAAAATTTCAAATATCGCTGTTTATTGAGTAATTTAATTATTAAATTAAATTTATTTGAAGTTGGATAAAATAGTAAATCTGGTATTCTAAGCTAATTAAAAATATTTTGAAAGCTTGTAAAATTCATATTAATAATACTGAAGATAATAGAACTTTTAAAATTGAATTCGAAAGTAATTAGTTCAGTTTTAAAAATATATTGTTTAAATTGAATTTAAAAATAGTCTTTCGAGGCACAGTCTCGGAATTCGACGAAACCAGTTCCATTGGGTCCGTAATATTGTATTATTACCGGATTTCAAGTTTCGTAGCTTTTGGAGTTGTTGTGTGAGCGTACGATATATAAACGCGTGTAAAATCTAATTGATAATAACCGATTCGAAGTTAAATTTAATATTCCAACCTGTCCAATACATCTTACATCAGCCACCTTACCTTCTGAACGCGCAGAGATATTTTCCTTTTCTCGTTTTAATCACGCTACCCTTATCTTCCATCTCACACTTCTCGTTCCTTCTAAACTTATCTGGTCCTCCCTCATTTATTCAATTCGAGAAAATCTCGTTCCCTGAAATCACGTATCTTCCTTCCTCCCCTTCATTCTCAATTCTTAATCGAGAAGTCAAAATAAAATAAAAATAAAAATCATGGCCGAAAGAATAAAAGTAAATCCCTCTCGTTCAAATGTCGCACTCATCCTTCTATATTTCTAATCCAAATCGCGCGTCTCCCTTTCCTCAAACTCAGAAAACAATTTCGACTTTTACGAAAGCAACGAAGGCCAGATTCGCGAGTCGCTCGCCTGAGGTTCTTCGAGGATGCTAGCTTGAGATGTTATCGCGAGTTTGATTCGCGTGAAGGAGGACCGTTTTCGTGAGTAGGGTTTCGCCTGTAGGAGTTGTCGTGGGTCGTTCGATCGACGCTAGGAGACCGAGTCGTCGTCTCGAAGTACAAGTGTGGTCGTGAGTTTGAGCTCGAGTGGGAAACATTCGATCGAAGTTAGGGTTCCAGTTGCGTATGGGTTTAGGGTAGAAGTGAGGCTGCAGTGACGAAGTCTTGGGTCGCGTGGTCAGGATGAGGACGAGAGAGGGTGATGGTGTCTGGTGAAATGACCCTCCTATTTCCACCCTAATTTCATAAGGATTTTTTTTTTTTTTGCTATGAGATGATATATTGATATATCATTCATTACAAACATATTTTCCAAGGTCATTTTCTTTTTCCAATAACCAAAATATATCCAGGATCAAAATAACTTACCAATATAAATATATCAGTGCATATCTAATAATATACACATACATATGAAGATGTATGTGTTCTTCTTGTTTAAATTCAGAGTATATACTTTATTATTTTTGTTCAATAACATCCTGTTTGATTTAGAGATTTAGTAATTCAGATACATTATTGTATTCAGATTTTTGGCCATAAAATCCACTAGAAACATGTACTTTAGTCTGTCATTAGGATCAAGAAATGATCAAGTAATATTCAATAGTAAACAAGCTTGTAATATAGATGATTATATTAAAGTCTGGATAATATCAAATTCAGTATAAAAGAAAGTGGATCCTAAGTGAACACAAGCAACATCTAGGCGTAATGGAAACGCGCCTAACTTATACACACGAGGTCACGAGTTCGAGTACCATGCAGGTCGGTTCAAACACAATTTTTTGGTTTTCTTCCCTTTTTTTTTTTTACTTCTGAAAGGTTAGAAATCTGATACCTACCTATAATTGTACATATATGTTTAATTTTTGCCTATAACCCAACATACAAAACAATCCTTCTTACTTTACTATTTTTGTATCCCATTCCTACAACTGTTTTAAGAATTTATGATCATATTTTTGCTCAAATATCAACATGTACACAGATATACATGTACATGTCAATATCTCTGCTCATTTTCCAGAAAACTGAGTGAAACAATTGCTAAATATACTATGCTTTGAAATGCATCTGTATTTTCAAGATACAGCCTATCATGATCAACCAATACTTCATTTAGTTGAGGCTGGTTAACCCATGAGTCCTGTATATGCTACTCACTAGTTCAAAAATGATGGAGATACCTTTCATTTCATTCTATCTGAAGCTTTTAGAAAAAAACATTTTACTTTTCCTAATTCAATTTAGAAATGAATTCAGATTTATTTACAAAGCATTACAGTAAAAAGAAAATAAAATCCCTTTAAGTTACTTCTTACTAAATCCAGATTTTGTTCTAAAACTCAGTGCTCTGTTATATCTCAAGATTAACTATTACATAATATAAATTTTACAAAACAGTAGCTTAACTACATATGCATATTTCTCTTCCAAACATCCATATCAATAATTAAAATCATTTCCTTGTTTCCCACTCAGATTTTTCCTTTGAGATTTTAAACCTTAGTGCATAACAATATATTTAACATGATACAACTAGTTCATCTAACCATAATAGAATTCATTACATAACTGGAAATCTTAGAAACATAAAATTTTTCCTGAATACATGCAGATATAATCGATTTAAACTCTTATTGAAACTAGCTAGCATGTTCATTCACTCCTCCATAAAAGCCATAACTTCATTTTTACTTAGTGCCTGGGTTACCTGAAAGAACATAAGTGGCTGCCTCATTTTAAAATGAGACACCCCAGATGCCATGAGCAAACAAGGGTCAGATCTATGATCTGGTATGAGTAACATCAATTCATTCATGATATTAAGCAATAGAGAATATAAGGGTACTAACTTGTTATTTAAGCAAATTTCTGCAATCAATTATTTTAACATAATATAATTAAGTTGATTCAGGTATGATATATTCATTTATCATTCCTTCACTTGCATACATAATCATGCAAACATAATTATCTATTTGCAACAATTTCATTTACTGGAATCATCTTGGTTCCATACCATTCAACCTAAGAAATATCCATATTCCTATTTCTTCATTTACAGGTTGTAATATTCAATTTAAATTCCTGCCTCATCTGCTATTAAGGAATCACTGGGACACATTGCAATGAACTAATTCACATCATTGCACAAAGATCTCAGGGCTTAAACAAACCATGTGCCAACTTGCATACTTCAAATATGACAAGCATTCCAGCAGCTTTCTTGGCCTACTCTTCCCTAGTTTATTTACTAGTGTATTGTCTTAATTCCTAACATCAAATATGCTAAGTGAACATGTCACTGAAAACATGGAAACATCCATAATCTTTCCTAGCATAATTCTCCTCAGAAATAAGCAAACAGTTATTTCCTAAATGGGGTCAAAATGTCTTGATCTTAGTAAAATATGAGAATATTTTCAACTGTAAAAGAGGCATGGCATGTTATATTGATCTGCAAGCCTTTATGATTGATTCAGATTCAAGATCTGGTTCAATCATAATTTTAGCTTGTGGGTTTCTTTTTTTTTTTTGATTTGATTAAGGGCTCAGCACCTAGAAAATTTCTATTGCACCCTTAACATTTTTCTTTTCAAGCCTCAGCACTTATACCAAGTATAATGCAGCTCTAATCATTTTTATAAAGTTTCCATGCCATAGATCTATAACAGCTGAGAGCATTCTCTATATAATTTTTAAGATCCTAAACTTTAACATTTGTGAGTATAAATAAATCAGTATGATACTCATCCAAAGACAAATGTCTCAACCAATCAAAGATCATCCAAAATCATCCATATTAAATCATATCAGATTTAAAATAAAACATCCAAAAAGCATTGATGAAATCATATACATCAAAACCAGAAATATATATAAATGGAAATAAAAAGTGGCTGCCTCATCTCAGGTCTTAATGCCATGAACTCAGTGAGATTACTCACCTAAATGTTTAATCCATAAAATTCTTGTTTGAGGGTTCTCTCCTTTCTTCCAATATTTTCCTTCTTTTCTTATTTTTGTGCAGCTCGGGGTAAAAATGATTCTACTGGCTAAACTGCCTATTTATAAGCATTTTTCCTCTAGGGTTTTGTTGAAACAGAATTCCATTTCTGTCCTGGCTAGCATCATGCATTTTTCATTCATAATACCCCGGCCATATTAACCAATTTAAAGGCTGCATTTTCTTTCTTTTACTTTTCAGAAAATGGCCACTCTCCTAGTCATGTTAAAAGTGTGACTATCCTATTTTTATTTTAATTATTTCTGAAAATCCCCTTTGCTATTTTTGCCTATACAAGCTCATTAACTTGTATCACATTTCATGTCATTTTAATGTCATAGTTTTTACTTGCTTATATATATATATATACTTTTCAGTGCTTAAAAATATATATATATATTTGTACACATATTTTATCTAAGCTTATTTTAATTTCTCTTTAATTCCAGAAGCATATGTACCTATATGTATACAGGTTTACTAATATACATAATTTTCTCTTCTGGGTTTTAAATAAAATTTTGTTTACTGATTTAAAGTAAAACCTACTTTTCTTATTTTCTAAGATGATCCATATAATTTCAGAAATCAAACAACCATGTTGCCAAATCATGTTTGTATTGCCCTTTAATTCTTGTTTTAAATCCAAGAAATCTGGAGTTCTTCCTTGTGCCATTTCAGTGTGCACGTGCACACATATACCTGCACACTATTTATTCCAGAGACTTCACCATATTTAAATCTAAATATTTAAAAATTAAATCATTTTTCAAAAATGATTTTTCACAAAATTTTGGGGTATTACATTCACCCCTCCTTTTAGGAATTGTGTCCTCACAATTTTTCTAACATTTATAGTGAGCATCTTTTTCTTTTCTGAAAACTTATCAAACATATGCATAAGCAAACAAGTTCAACCATATCAACCATGCATAACAAATAATTTTTCCAGAGAAAAAAAATTATTACCTTTTAATTTGCAAAAAGCTTAGGATAATCCATTCTAATCTTATCCTCTAACTCCCATGTGCAGTCATTAGGATCACTACTCCACTGGATCTTAACTAGTTTCAAGGTTTTGCTCCTTAATTTCTTTTCTTCCTTGGCTACAATCCCCACTGGTTCTTTTTCATAAACCAAGTCAGGATTTATTTGAATTTTGGTAGGCTCTTCCAAAATGTCTTCCTTATCATGTACCCATTTTCTAAGTTGGGACACATGAAAAACATTATGCATTGCTTTCATCTCCTCTGGTAGTTCTAATTTGTAAGCCAATGAACCAATTCTTTCCAGAATTTTATAGGGTCCAACATACCTTGGTGTAAGCTTACCTTGCTTGCCAAATCTCATGACTTTCTTCATAGGTGAAATCTTGATGAAAACAAAGTCTCCCACTTCATATTCCACTTGCTTTCTCTTCCTATCTGCAAATTTCTTTTGCCTATCTTGAGCTGCTGCTATTCTTTTTCTTATTAACCCAATTCTCTCTGTAGTTTCTTTAACATATTCAGGTCCAAGAACAGCCCTTTCTCCAGCCTCTACCCAGCATATAGGTGATAAACATGGCTTGCCATATAAGGCTTCAAATGGTGCCATCCCTATGGTGCTTTGGTAACTGTTATTGTATGTGAATTCAGCTAGATGGAGGTGGTCTTCCCAGTTGCCTCCAAAGTCCAGTGTACATGCTCTCAACAAATCCTCTAAGACTTTGTTCACCACCTCAGTTTGACCATCTGATTGTGGATGGTAGGCAGTGCTTAAGCACAATTCACTCCCCATAGCCTCTTGAAAACTTTTCCAAAACCTTGAGGTGAAGATGGTATCCCTATCACTCACAATGGTTTTAGGTATGCCATGCAACCTTACTACCTCTTTCATGAATATTTGAGCCAATTTTGGAGCATTTCTTTCTGCTCTAACTGGGATAAAATGTGCTACCTTAGTTAGCCTATCCACAATTACCCATATACTTGTGTTTCCCTTCTTAGATCTAGGCAGACCATCTATGAAATCCATAGATATGTCCTCCCACTTCCACTGTGGTATGCTAAGGGGTTGCAATAGTCCTGATGGCCTTTGTGTCTCTGCCTTGACTTGTTGGCAAGTCATGCACCTTGCAACATATCTGGCCACATCTGACTTCATCCCCTTCCACCAAAGATTTCTTTTCAAATTTTGATACATCTTGGTGCTACCTGGGTGTATGGAGTACTTACTCCTATGGTACTCATTTAATATTTCCTCTTTCACTTCTATATTTTCTGGAACACATATCCTGTTTTTATTCCTCAAATACCCATTTTTATCAATTTGATAATTTATTACTTCCTCCCCTTTTGATATGAGCATTTTCTTTTCCACCATGTTTAGGTCTTGTTCCTGCATTTTCCCAATCTTAAGAAGTAAATCTGATTGCAGAGATATCATACTTAATTTTCCTTTACCTTCACCTTCTTCAATAGGCATCATTTGTTCCTCACTGTTTTCCTCAATTTCCAAATCAGTAAGTATAGACAAATCCCTAAACTCTTCCATCATCAACATGGCTACTTTGGCATGTTGTCTACTCAAGGCATCTGCAACTTTATTTGCCTTGCCTGGTGTATACAGTATATCTAGATTATAGGCAGCTAGGAACTCTACCCATCTATGTTGCCTCATGTTCAAATCTTTTTGTGAGAATAAATATTTCAGTGCCTTATGATCAGTGTACAAAATGAATTTGGCACCTAACAAATAATGTCTCCAAAGTTTCAAAGCATACACAACTGCTGCTAGTTCAAGATCATGGGTTGCATACCTGGTTTCATGTGGCTTTAATTGCCTAGATGCATAGGCTACCACCTGGTCTTGCTGCATCAACACAGCCCCTAACCCAGAGCCACTTGCATCAGTGTACACAACCAAATTTTCATTTCCTTCTGGCACTCTCAACACTGGTGCATTAATCAGAGCTTCCTTTATTTTGATAAAAGCTTGCTCACATTTTTCTGTCCATACAAAGGCTTGGTTCTTTCTAGTTAAATTGGTAAGTGGTGATGATATTTTTGAGAAATCTTTTATGAATCTCCTATAATATCCTGCCATCCCCATAAATGATCTAATCTCACTGATGGTGCTAGGCCTTTTCCATGCTTGGATTGCCACTACCTTGTTAGGGTTTACTGATATTCCTTTGGCAGAGATGACATGCCCAAGGAAATGCACTTCTTCTTTCCGAAATGCACATTTTGAAAATTTTGCCTTTAAATCATTTTCCCTTAGTCTTGACAAAACTAAATGCAAATGATTTTTATGCTCTTCCACTGTCTTGGAATAAATCAAAATGTCATCAATAAAAATCAGTACAAATTTGTCTAGATAATCTCTAAATATTCTATTCATCAAATCAACAAAATATGAAGGAGCATTTGTCAAACCAAATGGCATAACCAAAAATTCATATAAGCCATATCTTGTGTTAAATGCAGTGTACTTAACACTTGAGTCTTCAACCTTCATTTGATGGAATCCTGATGCTAAGTCTAGCCTAGAAAATATTTTAGCTTCACTGAGTTGGTCAAAGAGATCATCTATTCTAGGCAATGGGTATTTATTCTTGATGGTTACTTTATTTAGCTCCCTGTAATCTATGCACATTCTCAAGGTACCATCATGTTTTCTTACAAACACTACTGGAGAACCCCAGCAGGAATTGCTTGGCCTTATAAATCCCTTGCCTTCTAATTCTTCCAACTGATTTTTCAATTCTTTCAGTTCACTTGGCCCCATTCTATAAGGTTTCTTAATTATTGGACTTGCTCCTGGAATGAGATTAATTTGGAACTCAACTGGTCTGTGGTGTGGAACACCCTTAACTTCCCCAAACACATCCAAGTATTCATTAACTATGGGAATTTCTTCAATGGTTAGTTCACTCAGATCTTTTTCTAAGTCAACTAAATGATATAGTTTTCCTTCCTTAGCTACCTCACATAAAACTGTGATTCTCTGGCCTCTAGAATTTTGCAATGATATGGTGGATGAGTCTAAATTAATTATGGCTTTAAATTGCCTTAACCAGTCTACCCCCAATATAACACCTATATTTGGGTAATTCAAAACATATAAATTGGAAATAAAAATATTTCCTCCTATGTTTAACTCCACATCCACACAATTCATGTTCAAAACACTAGAACTCCCCAATGGACTGTGTATATGCAATGGGGTTTCAACTAATATGCAATTCAGTTTTAGCATTTTAACCAATTCATAAGAAATTAAGGAGTGAGTTGCCCCAGTATCATACACTACTGTTATGGGTATGGTACAAATAAGTAATGTACCTTCCACTTGGCTATGGTTTACAGTGTTACTTTCCACTGTGGCTTTGCCTTTTCCTTCCAAATTTGCCAATTTGCCTTGCTGTTTATACTCAGGACAATTCCTCTTCATATGTCCCTCTTTCCCACATAGATAGCATTTGAAAGCTCCTCCTTTCAACTCTGGACATTTTGGTTTGATATGCCCTTCCTTTCCACACTGATGGCACACAATTTTCTTCTTGTCTTCCTTAGCTTTGACATCTCCAGTGCTTTTGTTACTAGCCTCTTCTTTCTTCTTATCATAAGGGTGATACCTCCCCTTACCTTTCTTGTTATTATTGCTCTTAAAATTTCTGAACTTCTCCCTTTCCTTGTCATGCTGCTCCAACCTCAAAGCTAAGTCTATCACATGATCAAAAGTCTTGTCTGCATAAGGTAACATAGCTCTGCTAAGTCCTGGGTTTAGACCTTTTATGTACCTATCATTTTTAGATGCTTCATCTGCCACAAGCATTGCTCCATATGTGGAAAGTCCCTCAAACTTTTGAGTGTATTCTGTGACAGTCATGGTTCCTTGTCTAAGCCTAATGAATTCTTCTAGCAAGGTAGTCTTTGCTGATGCTGGTACAAACCTTGCCTCCAACATCTCTTTGAATTGATTCCAAGTGATTTCATTCTCATTCCTTCCTGCAATGATTACTTCCCACCAGCCTAAAGCTACTCCTTTTAGCTGTCTTGAAGCCACTTGCCTCTTTCTTTGATCATCAAGTTGCATGTCATTGAAAATTCTTTCCAATGTTCTCAACCATGTTTGAATTTCCATGATACTCTCTGTCCCTTCAAAGCTTTTGCCTCCTAAATGAGTATATGTCTTAAGCAGTTTTGAGAGTTCTTCATAGGGATTTTCTTGCCTTTGTCCTGCCCCATCCCTAAATGCTCTCACCAAGTCTTGCAGATTGACCATTGGTGGTGCATGGGAAGATCCTGCTCCCTGATTTGGTGGTCTCCCTACCATAGTTTGCTAATAATAATTTACATAGCTGGTTAGTTTGATATTTAGTTTCTTTTAATTTTATTTTTCTATCTAAGAACTTGATCCTTACTTCTACTATGTTGAATAACATAGCTCTGATACCAACTGAAATGACCCTCCTATTTCCACCCTAATTTCATAAGGATTTTTTTTTTTTTTTTGCTATGAGATGATATATTGATATATCATTCATTACAAACATATTTTCCAAGGTCATTTTCTTTTTCCAATAACCAAAATATATCCAGGATCAAAATAACTTACCAATATAAATATATCAGTGCATATCTAATAATATACACATACATATGAAGATGTATGTGTTCTTCTTGTTTAAATTCAGAGTATATACTTTATTATTTTTGTTCAATAACATCCTGTTTGATTTAGAGATTTAGTAATTCAGATACATTATTGTATTCAGATTTTTGGCCATAAAATCCACTAGAAACATGTACTTTAGTCTGTCATTAGGATCAAGAAATGATCAAGTAATATTCAATAGTAAACAAGCTTGTAATATAGATGATTATATTAAAGTCTGGATAATATCAAATTCAGTATAAAAGAAAGTGGATCCTAAGTGAACACAAGCAACATCTAGGCGTAATGGAAACGCGCCTAACTTATACACACGAGGTCACGAGTTCGAGTACCATGCAGGTCGGTTCAAACACAATTTTTTGGTTTTCTTCCCTTTTTTTTTTACTTCTGAAAGGTTAGAAATCTGATACCTACCTATAATTGTACATATATGTTTAATTTTTGCCTATAACCCAACATACAAAACAATCCTTCTTACTTTACTATTTTTGTATCCCATTCCTACAACTGTTTTAAGAATTTATGATCATATTTTTGCTCAAATATCAACATGTACACAGATATACATGTACATGTCAATATCTCTGCTCATTTTCCAGAAAACTGAGTGAAACAATTGCTAAATATACTATGCTTTGAAATGCATCTGTATTTTCAAGATACAGCCTATCATGATCAACCAATACTTCATTTAGTTGAGGCTGGTTAACCCATGAGTCCTGTATATGCTACTCACTAGTTCAAAAATGATGGAGATACCTTTCATTTCATTCTATCTGAAGCTTTTAGAAAAAAACATTTTACTTTTCCTAATTCAATTCAGAAATGAATTCAGATTTATTTACAAAGCATTACAGTAAAAAGAAAATAAAATCCCTTTAAGTTACTTCTTACTAAATCCAGATTTTGTTCTAAAACTCAGTGCTCTGTTATATCTCAAGATTAACTATTACATAATATAAATTTTACAAAACAGTAGCTTAACTACATATGCATATTTCTCTTCCAAACATCCATATCAATAATTAAAATCATTTCCTTGTTTCCCACTCAGATTTTTCCTTTGAGATTTTAAACCTTAGTGCATAACAATATATTTAACATGATACAACTAGTTCATCTAACCATAATAGAATTCATTACATAACTGGAAATCTTAGAAACATAAAATTTTTCCTGAATACATGCAGATATAATCGATTTAAACTCTTATTGAAACTAGCTAGCATGTTCATTCACTCCTCCATAAAAGCCATAACTTCATTTTTACTTAGTGCCTGGGTTACCTGAAAGAACATAAGTGGCTGCCTCATTTTAAAATGAGACACCCCAGATGCCATGAGCAAACAAGGGTCAGATCTATGATCTGGTATGAGTAACATCAATTCATTCATGATATTAAGCAATAGAGAATATAAGGGTACTAACTTGTTATTTAAGCAAATTTCTGCAATCAATTATTTTAACATAATATAATTAAGTTGATTCAGGTATGATATATTCATTTATCATTCCTTCACTTGCATACATAATCATGCAAACATAATTATCTATTTGCAACAATTTCATTTACTGGAATCATCTTGGTTCCATACCATTCAACCTAAGAAATATCCATATTCCTATTTCTTCATTTACAGGTTGTAATATTCAATTTAAATTCCTGCCTCATCTGCTATTAAGGAATCACTGGGACACATTGCAATGAACTAATTCACATCATTGCACAAAGATCTCAGGGCTTAAACAAACCATGTGCCAACTTGCATACTTCAAATATGACAAGCATTCCAGCAGCTTTCTTGGCCTACTCTTCCCTAGTTTATTTACTAGTGTATTGTCTTAATTCCTAACATCAAATATGCTAAGTGAACATGTCACTGAAAACATGGAAACATCCATAATCTTTCCTAGCATAATTCTCCTCAGAAATAAGCAAACAGTTATTTCCTAAATGGGGTCAAAATGTCTTGATCTTAGTAAAATATGAGAATATTTTCAACTGTAAAAGAGGCATGGCATGTTATATTGATCTGCAAGCCTTTATGATTGATTCAGATTCAAGATCTGGTTCAATCATAATTTTAGCTTGTGGGTTTCTTTTTTTTTTTTTGATTTGATTAAGGGCTCAGCACTTAGAAAATTTCTATTGCACCCTTAACATTTTTCTTTTCAAGCCTCAGCACTTATACCAAGTATAATGCAGCTCTAATCATTTTTATAAAGTTTCCATGCCATAGATCTATAACAGCTGAGAGCATTCTCTATATAATTTTTAAGATCCTAAACTTTAACATTTGTGAGTATAAATAAATCAGTATGATACTCATCCAAAGACAAATGTCTCAACCAATCAAAGATCATCCAAAATCATCCATATTAAATCATATCAGATTTAAAATAAAACATCCAAAAAGCATTGATGAAATCATATACATCAAAACCAGAAATATATATAAATGGAAATAAAAAGTGGCTGCCTCATCTCAGGTCTTAATGCCATGAACTCAGTGAGATTACTCACCTAAATGTTTAATCCAGAAAATTCTTGTTTGAGGGTTCTCTCCTTTCTTCCAATATTTTCCTTCTTTTCTTATTTTTGTGCAGCTCGGGGTAAAAATGATTCTACTGGCTAAACTGCCTATTTATAAGCATTTTTCCTCTAGGGTTTTGTTGAAACAGAATTCCATTTCTGTCCTGGCTAGCATCATGCATTTTTCATTCATAATACCCCGGCCATATTAACCAATTTAAAGGCTACATTTTCTTTCTTTTACTTTTCAGAAAATGGCCACTCTCCTAGTCATGTTAAAAGTGTGACTATCCTATTTTTATTTTAATTATTTCTGAAAATCCCCTTTGCTATTTTTGCCTATACAAGCTCATTAACTTGTATCACATTTCATGTCATTTTAATGTCATAGTTTTTACTTGCTTATATATATATATACTTTTCAGTGCTTAAAAATATATATATATTTGTACACATATTTTATCTAAGCTTATTTTAATTTCTCTTTAATTCCAGAAGCATATGTACCTATATGTATACAGGTTTACTAATATACATAATTTTCTCTTCTGGGTTTTAAATAAAATTTTGTTTACTGATTTAAAGTAAAACCTACTTTTCTTATTTTCTAAGATGATCCATATAATTTCAGAAATCAAACAACCATGTTGCCAAATCATGTTTGTATTGCCCTTTAATTCTTGTTTTAAATCAAAGAAATCTGGAGTTCTTCCTTGTGCCATTTCAGTGTGCACGTGCACACATATACCTGCACACTATTTATTCCAGAGACTTCACCATATTTAAATCTAAATATTTCAAAATTAAATCATTTTTCAAAAATGATTTTTCACAAAATTTTGGGGTATTACATCTGGACTGCGAGGGTTTGTGATCGTAGAGGTTCATCGTTGGGCTGGATTCGACGTTGGCGACAGCGATGAAGTTCATGGTTTGCGATGGTGTCGCGAGCGACAGGCGCGTTCTTCCATGATCGCAGTCTAGATCGAGGTATCGTTTTGTTTATTTTAATTAAATAAGTGATGTTTACACATTTAAAAAAAAGAAGAAGATGGAAATGAATCTGCAGTTTGTTTTTAAAAGGGGATAAACTTGTATAAAAGAAATAGAAATAAATATACATGTTTTAATTTACTAAATTTATTTTAAGAAAATAACGGAGTAAGTGGTTAATTTGTTTCTAATTAGTCTAGGCACTAAAAATATTTTATTACAAGAAGATTAGTTCGACATTTAATTGAATTATAAAATGGTAATTAAAGGTCAATTTATATTTCGAATATTAATAAATCACATAAATTATTTTACAAGGTCTGGAATCGTAAAGGAAACAAACTGGTTTGAGTCGGATTGACAGGTCAAAATTTTAAAGAGGCAAGACGGATTTGAAAGTGGGTTGTGCAACAAAACCAAAGGTGAGTTAATCTCACTCAGTTAAATTTAAATTTAAATGGTTAAATTTAAATAATTTATTGGATGATTGATTTGATTTGATGTGATATATATAGTAGTATATACCAATATATACATATTGGCATATGTATATATTTGAGTTGTTGATATTCCCGCATTTATATAGCGGATGAGACCCTATGCGCCGCATAATAGCGGATAATTTTATATTAAAACCCATATACCGCGATATTCCACTTTGAAGTGAAATTGGTATTGTGCTAACATCTGTGGATGCAGGGAAACAGGTTGGAGGGATCCAACTGGATTCCTCAAAATATTTAATTTTGTTAAATATTCTGTGATATGATTTTTGATATCCTGTGATGAATTATATGGATAATTGGATGTTATGGTTTGGTTGGATCGATTTGGATGTGCTGAATTATCAAAATCTCTAGAATGGAATTTTTGAAAAGAAATAAAGGAGTAAATTCTTAAGTAAAATAATTATAAAGAGTTTGGAATAAATTTGAGAATAAATATGATTAAGAATAAAAGTGATTTCCAAAATTCTAATAAATATGGGAAAGAGGAATTTTGAATAAACAGAGAATATTGAATTTAAAGAAAACTTATGTGATGTTATTTAAAGGGATAAAAATTTATTTTAATTCAATGTTTAAATGTAATTAAAAAGAAAGAAGGAATTTGGGAAATCTGAAACTTGTGTTTCGGTTCAAAGATTTTAAATCATAATGAGAAATAAAATCTGGACGTTAATGAATTTGGAAATAAATGGATTAAGTAAGGAAATTTATTTCAAAGTAAAATAAATTGGGAAATCAATTATAAATTGATTTAAATACTTTGGGATTTGAAATTTAAAGAGAAATGAGATTTTGGAGATATAAACTGGGTTTATAAAGTAAAATGGAATATCAGAGGATATTTGAAATATAAATTCAAGGAGGGAATTTATAAAGGGAATATGAATTGGTTTAAAATAAATGTTGATTTATTATTAAAAGATGTGAAGAGAAGGGTATTTCTCTGGATAGCCAAGTACGTTTTCAAAGCAATATTTATATATAAGTTAAAAGTTCTAATTGTGTTTTAAAAGCATATTTTAGAAAATTTATTATTTCTAAATGTTAAAGCCTAAAGTAGTATTTTCAAAAATATATTATTGTAGTAATTATATAAAAGTGATTTGCTATTATGTTTTAAAAGGAGAAATTTAGTTTATATTTATAAAGTGGTTTATTTTAAAGTATATATTTTTAATAAAGTATTAAAGTAGTTTAATTTCAATGTTATAAGATATATTTAAAATAAAGTGTTTTTAAATTATTTTAAAATTAAAAGTATTTTGTACTTGGTGATTCAGTGGAAATAATTATTTGGGAAATGTTTTCCGTAAGCGGAAACTGTTTTGAAATTGTTTTCAAATGAGCTTTGAAAATTTGGAAATATATCTTGGAAAGATATTTGGGAAAATAAATAATGTGGGAAATTATTTATTGTGTGATGGTTGTTTGTGGATGTTAATTGATAGTTAAATAACCGACTATCAATATTGGCCAAATGCGCTGATCGTTTCGAAGAGACCGGGATCGAGTTTCCGTATACCGGGATTCTAGGTCTGGAGACTCGAATACCACTTCGATTCGGTTTGTACGTTTCGTGTAACGTGTTCAGAGTTGAAGATGGAGCAGTGAAGTGCAAGGGCTAGTCGCTACTAATCCTGAGGATATTTCCAAAATGGATGTAGTAGGAATAGTGCCTTCGGTTCCGTTCGAACCCGGGACGGATTTGTATGGACGAATGCTTTCGTGACATCGTCAGGTGGACGATGGGCATTCTAAGGGATATGTGCTATAAAGGTATCGGTTAGCCTCAAGCCTCATCAACCGGGAATGACTGAAAATCAGGGGTTATGCAGCAAGGCTTCGTGGGTAGCCCCCACTTGAGAGTAAGGTCATCCCTATCTAGATGTCCATTTTATTTCGGCTTAGTGTTGCGGTTGCTGATCCCAACCGTGGGGTGATTTTATTTGGAATTATCCAGTAAGGGATGATTCCGGCCTTGTGTTGCAGGGGAGCGGGCGTACTCCTCGGTACTGTGATCTAGGCCACGTACTGTGACAGGTGGTACCCCAGTGCCTAGTCATTCGTTGGAAATCCATTCTCCCTACGTGCCTTGTACGGTATTTGTTTGTATACCTAGTATGCTGGAATTTAACCATGTAACAATTTCAGCTATTTTAATAAGTATTTGTGAATAGACACTATTATAATATCAGAGGATTTTTATAAAAAGTGTTTTAGCTATCGTAAGGTAAAAACCCGACATGTTTATTTGTGGCGTGGTCTTACGAGATGCTTTTATTTTCAAAAGGATTTTTGAAACTTTAATAATCAATTGAGTGTGATCTTCTCACGCTGGTATTCCAGACTGACTCGGGTATTGTTTTATATGATGCTCGGGTCAGACCGAGATAAACAGGTTCAGGATATGATGCCGTGGAGCTCAGGAGACGAGCTGGATGCCGATACGTACTTCCGTACTTGCTATTATTTTTCCGCTGTGTATTTAGTTGTATGTTATGGATGTTGATGTACTCTGATGATGTACTCTGATGATATATTGTATAAAACTGATATAGTTTTGATTTGTGTAAAGATCTGTTAATATATATTATATTTTATTCCGCTGCGATGGTTAGATTCTGATTTTGTTTTCTATTTTTCTTCTTCTACCTCTTCTTCTTAACTAAAATGGTTCGATTTTCCGGGTCTGGAAAGTCGGGTCGTTACATTAACGGATCCTTAAAGAATGGGCGATCCCAAGTATTCTTTAAGTTACTTGTACCTTTATTACAGTTCACTTGAGTTGGTTTACATTATATAAGTATATATTGCCTGACTCGAGTGTTTTGTGTTTTGCTTTACGCTCGGGTCAGCCTGAGTTATTCACAGATTTGGATTTGCAACCATCCCAGACCCACCGTGGCATACCTGTAACGTCCCCGCCATCCTACAACTAGGAAGATGCATCGTTTTGAAGAAAAGAAAGGGATAGAAAATAGAAAAGAAGAGAAGAAAGAAAGAACAACAACAGAATCTCAATAGCGGAACGAATAAATTATATTAATAACATAAGTATTACATAATATACAATGACTATCAGAGTTACACAGATTATACAACATATACTAGACAGTTATAAACATTTGTCTAGTTATTACAACTCAATACAATACAAAACTCTATCACAGAGATCAACACAGCGGACTACAATATATCTACAACACTGAAGCCTCCTGCTCCATTGCTCCTCCAGATAACTCGTCAAAGCTAACCTGAATCCCTTGGCTACTCGTAAAATTTGAGTACCCAAGAGTTTATAAAACAGAAATAAACACTTGGGTCAGACATGGGTCTGGTGTGAGTAACAGGTTAAACTTGTTTAACTTCAAAACCCTTTTGAAACAAAAGGTATCACGTAAGACTCCCCACAAATAAACATGGGTAAGTTTTTACCTTACGCTAACCAAAACATTTGATAGGAAATCCAGTTATATTATTATAGGGTCTAGGGTTTTCAAGTAAAATACAGAAATAGCTGGAATGCTTACATCTCACGTTCCAACATAGTTGGGCACAACTAATACGTACGGCACTTATTGGATTTTGGATTCCATACAATGGCAGGGCTACCGGGGTACCGCCCGTCACAGTACGTGGCCTAGATCACCGTACCGAGGATCACTCCCAATCCCCTGCAACACAAGGCCGGAACATCCCTTACTGGATAATTCTTGCACAAGACATCCCAGCAGTTGTTGCAATCAACTGCCCACTCAATCGAATAATAAGAAGGGACCTCTAGACAGGGATAATCTTGTCCTACTTGGGTGCTACCCACTAACCTTGCTGCACCTCCCCTGTTTTAGCCATTCCCGGTTTGATGAGGCTTGAGGCTACGATTACCTTTAATCAGAACACATCACTTAGAATGCTCATCGTCCACCTGACGATGTTCTGAAAGCATTCAATCCATACAAGTTCATTCCGGGTTCGAACGAAACCGAAGGCATTATCTCGTTACACTCGTATTGGAATCACCCTCAGAGTTAACGACCATAACCCTTGCACTCTGAATCTTCATCTCGAATCTGAAAGTACTATCTCCGTCAACTCATTACGGAATCACCCTCAGAGTTATATTGACAAAGAATAGTTCTTACACCTCGAGTCTTCACTTGCTCCAATTTGATTTCATGACTTAACGTAAATTTGGATCGATGTGGTATTCGGGTCTCCAGACCTGGAATCCCGGTATACGGAAACCCGATCCCGGTCTCATCGAAATCCAAAACGTATCTTTTAAGGCCAAGTTGTTTTAAAGTTAAAACAATTCAATTCTATTATCTATTTACATACAGATAGATAATTCATAATAGATAATCGACATTATCATTAAAAGCAGATAATCCATATCATCATTATTATGCAACCAAAGCATCCAAATCATACAGTATCAATTATCTCATCTCTGAGAAACCATTCAAGGTAAATCAATATCATTCAGTATCCTTAAGCAATGATTTATTAATTACCATCTATAATTAATTTAAAATGAATTAAATTAATTACTTCCATCATTAACAATCTTACTTAAGTCACTATTAATTAATTATCAATTAATTAATAAATCATCATCCAATTATTCCTTTTAATTAATCATCCTTGATTAATTACATTTAATTACATTTAAGTAATTAGCATTAAATTAATTCACAAATTAATTATTCTTAATTAATTATAGTAATTAACCTTTAATTACTTTATCTATTAATTAACTATAATTAATTACATTACTCCTTAATTAATTACATTAATTAATCACTCAGTTATTAATTATTTCTTAATTAATCAATTCTTAATTACATCATTAATTATATTAATTAATGATCCTTAATTACATTTTATCATTACTTAATTACATTAAGTAATTAATCTTTAATTAAACCATAATTTATTTATCACTATTGATTAATCACATTCAGTAATTAACTAACCTTAATTACTTCTTAAAATAAATTAATTATTCCTTAATTAATTTCTTAATTAATCCCTTGATTAATTTCCATTAAGTAATTAACTACCCTTAATTACTTTATTAATTACATCAGTAATTACCCATTAATTACTTTCCTAGGTAATTAATCTTCATTAAATTACATTAAGTAATTATACTTCACAAATCATTAAGTGATTATTCTTAAATTAATTAAACTTAATTAATTAACTTAACTAATTAATTTAAACTCAATTAATTACAATGAGTAATAAATTTCTTAATTACTTCCATTAAGTAATTAAACAATTTCACAAATGATTAACCTTAATTAATTAATCTATTTAATTATCAAAATTAATCACATTAATTATTAAACCCAAGTTAATGATCTACATTAACTATTAATTATTCTTTAATTATTTTTCTTAAATAATTAAACTTTAATTAACCATTAGTAATTTCAAATTAATTAATTCTAATTACTAATAAATTATTCTCTAATTACTTAATTAATTAAGTATCTAATAACTTAATTAATCCTTAATTACTTGATTAATTTTCCTAACCATTAATTAACCTTTAATTAATTTAATTAAACCTTAATTAATCAATTTAAACCCTTAATTACTAATTTATTAACCCAAATCATAATTTAATTTAAATTGATAAATTATCTTAATAATTTATTTTATCTCAAATTATTAAATCTTAATTATCTTTAAGATAACACTTTATTCTTATTAATGATTAAAATATCATTAATAAAGCATTTAAAAACAATTTACCTTTAAATTTACTTTTAAATTTCATTTTAAATTTAGGTTTTAAAATGATTTAACTTATCAAGATTTAAAACAATTAAAACCCTTTTAAATCACATGTTAAGAACACTTAACTTATAAAGAGAATTTTTAAGAGTTTTAAAACCAAATTTGTTTTAAATACAAATCACTTTTAAAATATTCTTTTAACATTTTAAATTGTTTAAAACAATTCAATTTATAAAACTTAATTTAATTTTTAAAACTAGAATACAATTTCAGTTTTGAATCCCTGTTTAAAAAAAAAATTTGATTTTAAACTTGGTTTAAAATCTTTTTTTCAAATTTTAAATTCAATTAAAATTTTAAAAACAGACAGTTTCAAAACCTGGCAACAACAAATTTTACCCGAGCCTATACTAAACAACTTCGAGTCAAACCCTTATTTACCCGAGCAAAAACTTCAAATGACTCGAGAAACCCGAGTACCCAAAATTTCCCCCAAACCAGACTTCAGATATTCGCGACCGTGCACGTGCACAGTCAACCACCATCCTCCGACCATCCTGGTCATCCACGACGACTTCTTCACATCGGCGATCACCACCTCAGACGAACTAAACCCTAAACTTCATCGATTGTTACTCGAAATCGAATTCGAGCATTCACCCAACCTGGAACAAGAGTCTCGAACCACCACAAAGCCTGGAAACCCCTTCGTACTCCTACCTCCGATCATCGGAGTTGCTGAAACTCCGGCCATATCTTCGATGACACCCCAGCTTCCAATCTCCAAAGCCCTGTTTAACTCGATCACCTAGAGAGGTCGTATCGATCAAAAACTTTGACATAGTCAAAAACTAGGTTTCCCCACTTCATTCGCTACCCACCGCCGCCACGACCATCTTCAGACCTCCGCACCATTTTTCCTAGATACCCCTCAAGCTCCTCTACCCTCTCGCGAAAACCCGGCCTCCCTAACGCCTCCGGCCATCTCGAATTGACCAAAAACCTATTTCCAATCAACCACAAACTGCTCTCGAATCGCTTGCTTAAAAATCATGATTCGATTACTAAAATTCATCAATTTACAATATAAAACTGTTTATACAATCGAATCATAAAATTATGAACATTGATCTTTGACATATATTTGATTGTTACTGTAACTTCCTGATCTCGAAATAAATACTAACTTTAAACTCTTGAAACTATTTCTAAAATTGATATTACATTGTTATACTCATTTTCATTTAAAGATCTTAGCCTAAAATCGACTAGATAAAGAGTAATTGAATTTTTCTTTTAAGGGAGTTGAGCCTGTGAACTAAACAGAGACATGATTTCATAAAACAGACATGTACACACTTATTTGTGTGTGTATATACAGTCCTACATGTATTTCTAACAACCATACAACTAATCTTCATCACATAATTTACGAATCAATCCAACCATCACAATATAATAACAAAATCAAGGGATTTGCTCATCAGGTTAAAAAGAAACAGAGAACAGTTCTGTTATATTTTGTTTGTCTTAAATTAAATCAAGAGATAATGGTTTTTATATCAAACAGAAGCTTGAAATCAAAGAAACAGAAATGCTACAGATAAACAAACATGCTCACATATATATTCATCAGCAGATTTAATAATATATATCCCTTTCAAATTTCATAGCATGCAACCTACTTAAATTTTAAATGTTAAGAGTTACTCACCTATTTTAAAAGAAGCAGAGCCTCCAGATTTTTGAAACTGAAACAACAGGCTTTTGAATCTTTAAAACTTGAGTTGCTTTTGCTCCTTTAATTTAAAAACTTGCATCTTTTGCATTGGTAAGATGATTTAAACCTGCTATCTGAAATGATCTTGCCTTTTTAAAACAGAGGAGAAGTTGCTTTGATGATCTCTGCTTTAAAAATCCAGGTTTGAAGAAAATGTTCAGGTTTTGATTATTGATTTTTGAGAATGAAACAACAGGCTTTTTGATTTCGAGAAGATTTGTTTGAGGAAGTAGGACTATCAGATTGAAGAAAAAGTGATCAGGCTTATGTTTTACTTTTCAGGTTTGAGGAGGATTACTGATTTGGTTTTGAGAGGAGTTTGTACAGGGTTTTGAGAAAATGTTAACTGGTTTGAAATTTTGTTTGTGAGAAATTCTTACAAGATTTTAGTTTTGAAATCTTCTTTTTGTTACAGCTGAAAGGAAATGGGAGAAATGAAAAATAGGCTTTATGAATTTATTTATGGTTTGTTAAAAATCAAAGAAACATGACACTTGTCCCAAATCATTTTAATTATCTAACACTTGTAATATATGTGTCTTAATTTTGTTACACTTGTCTTTTTAGTAATTAATACATATATTTATTTATTTTAAATTGTAAATAAAAGCTTTTATACTAGTTTACTATTTATAAATACTTACCTAAATGTATATATGCATTTCTCTTTTTGAAGAAAATGTAAGTAAACAAATTATATAAAATTAAAAGCTTATCCAAATATTTTTAGAATGTTTATTCTTTTAATTTCTATTATAAATCCAAATTGTTAACGGTAAAAAGTGAACGCTAACACCCGGTGTGTGTAATAAACTTGTGAAAGCACCACCCGTTGGTACGGGAACAGAATATGAGCTGAAAATAGCAGAAAAAGCAGTAAATGAACAACAGATTTATAGTGGTTCGGCCCGTAATTGAGCCTACATCCACTTTATAGTCTTTTATTGCTGATTTGATTACAATTCGATACAATATCCTTCAAAATACAATACAACTTGATCATGTAAACACTCTTGACTACTAGCTCGATCTTTGATGATGAAACTCAACGAATCCGTGTTGGATGTTAGGAGCTTTTCTCGAAGATCGTTGTAGTGTCTCGAATGCTTGAAGATCTTTGATTGCTGAATGAGAGGAAGCTTCGACAGCGTAACGGCGCTTGGAGAAAGTGAATGGCCAAAAGTCCCCTCCATGTTTGAAGTGATGGGGTATTTATAGAAGCTGATCTGGACTTAGGAAATTTCTCTAAGTCTTTAAGTCGTCGCCGACTTAGTGTAGGTCGCTGCTGGTTTATGATAGGTCGCTGAAGACTTAAGATCAGTCGGTGACTCGTTAGGTCGGAACCTCCTTAAATCGGAGCATTTTGTAGCTCGGAATCTTCTCTAGGTCGTAACCTTTAATTCGCAATACTACTAGGTCGCGGAGTCTTTAGGTCGCAAGCTTCCTTAGGTCGTGACTCCCCTTAGGTCGTGACATTTCTGTAGCCTTAGGTCGCTGGGCAAGTTAAGTCATAAGTCGGCAATCTGTTAACTCGGCAGGCCTTGCTAACTCACAATTTGCTAGGTCGGTAGGCTTCTTAAGTCAGCAGGTTCCTAACTCGGCACAACTCTTAAGTCGGCAGGTTCCTAACTCGGCATCCTTCTTAACTCCTGAGTCACAGATCTTCTTGAGTCGGCAAGCTCCTAAGTCGGCACAACTCTTAAGTCGGCAGCTCTTCTCAGTAGTTAGATCGGCAACTGTTGGGTCAGAGCTTCCCTTAAGTCGGTTACGCCTTTAGCTTGTTAGGTCGTCTTCTGTCTTAGGTCGGCAAGCACCTTAACTCGGCATACCTTCTTAAGTCGGAGCACTGCATAACTCGGAGAGCTTTTAGGTCGCAACATTGTTAGATCGCAATGTTCCTTAGGTCGCAGAGCTTTTTAGGTCGCGGACTTCTTTAGGTCGGCAGGCTCCTTATCTCGGCATACTGCTAGGTCGTGAGTCGAAAAGGGGGTTAACATTTGCCCCTCGAAGTATACGCCTAAACCATAGGTCGTATGCTTCGATTTTCTTAACTCTCTGGTTAGGTCGGAGGCGACTTAACGTAAGTCTTAAGTCGTACATCATGTGTCGATTCGTCTTTTACTGCCCCAGTGAGTAAATAGCTTAAGCCGTCCCTTCTCTTCCTTCACCTGTTCCAACTTCCTGTGCCGCCATTAACAAAGTTCTTCGATTTCGAATACAAACTCAAGTCCACCACCCAGCGATTCACCCTTGCTATCCAATTGCGTAAGCGTTTTCGATCCTTTTTCACTTCACGTTCGCCATTGAACCATGAATTCTAACCTCCGAGCCCCGAATCGGAATCATACGTCGCGCTTCACTTTGAATCGTGCTGTGATCAATTTATAATCGTCACTAGTTGTTGATGTGATTTACGAACGCATGACAGTAGGTCAGGTTTATGACAGATCGGAGATGTGTTGAATTGTTGTTCCAGCGACTTGGTGATATAAAGGGAATGGTGAATTTCGAGTTGATTGGTGGAAGGAGGTGAAATTTATGGTGGAGGAGAAGTAGCTTGAGACGATTCAAAACATTCGTGCGACCTAACTATCTCAGCAGCCCAGTTTTCCTTGCGACTTAACTATTCGCCGACATAAGCCTTAGGTCGTGGCCGAGCTAGGACTTGGACATTCATGCCGTTCTGACTTGAGACCTTTTGCACGCAGCCCGACTTAACTTATCACACAGCTTCTTGAATTAGGTCGTGACCGACCTAGAATTTTTCACAACAAGGCTTTAGGTCGCAGCCGAGTTAGGACTTGGAGAATTTCTGGTTGCCTCGAACTAATTTTTTGTTCCTTTATTCGACCTAAGACTCGGGGACTGCCGACCTAGACCCATAGGGAATCTCTTAAGTCGTCACCGAGTTAATACTTGGGTTTTCAGCAAACTAAGCAGATGACTTTTAAACTTTGCCTTGACTTTGAACTGTCGAACTATAAACCATGTTGCATGTATTTCTTTTTACGGATTGCTTCAATTTTGCAAACTAACAATCCTGCTTAAAACAACATTCACAGAATACTGGGACAAATATACTGTCACTGACTGCCCATATCGAATGACAGATTAGTTGGTAAAGAGAAAGTTAAATTAAGTGAATATGAATGAGATGCTGTACAATAACCAATTCAAGTGAAGTATTAAAACAAAATCATAATAGTCAAATGAAACTGACTTGTCTGTATTAACACTGCACTTGATCATTGACAAGTTCTGAAATTCTGTAATCGATTGATTGTCAACTAATTTAATTCCAGTTACGCTTGTCTTTTATTTTCATTAGTTTTTGCACAACACTTCACGCTTTTAGGGAACGTGCACCTTCACATTTGAACATTCAGCTGATCGTGTAGAATGTCTTCTCCACAAGAAGGAACGGAGCAAGCTGAAGATGTATTTCCAGTTGCTATCCCGCTGAACGATCCTCCAGAGAGGACTCCTACTACCTTGAGCCATAAAGCCTTTCGTCAGCTATGCATCCAGTTTGGCATTGCTGAAGCTGACGCTTTGCTTCCTGAAACAAATGATACTGCTGACAGGCCGCCCCATGGCTTCGTTGCAGTTAACCGTCAAATGTGCTTGAGCGGAGCTATCCCCCCATTCAATGACTGCATTCGAGAACTTCTTCTCCAACTATCTATCTCCCCTTTTCAGTTACATCCCAATGGCTACGCCATCTTGCTGGGACTATGCGTGCTTTTTAGGAGAACGCTGGGCCGCTTTCCTACCTTCGGAGAAATTCGCTACCTTTGTACCTTTGCCAAGAATAAAGATCATCCCTCCATCATAGTTGTAAGGAGTGCGAGGAATCGTAAGTTGATCACTGGTCTCCCTGAAAGTGTTCACAGTTTCCTGAGCCCGTTCTTTTATGTCCGCTGTCCTCCTGGGTTTTATGCTATTTGGAGAATAGGGAGTAGGATCACTTGCACTTGTCTCTTATGTTCCTTCAAACTTACCGAAGTTCGGATTATCAAGTGCTAACTTCGATTTTTTTTTCTTTTTCTTTTCAGCACTTCCTTCTCCTTCTAAAAATCTTAGTCACAAAGTGACTTTCGAGAGGCTTATGGCGGTGCCTGTGGAGGAGAGGAGTATCCAGTTTCTACTAGATGATGAGCTTTTGCACCAATTTGGGCTTCTACACCCTTCCAGGTCGACTCGAATTCATGAAATTCCTAGCTCTGATGCGGAAACGTCGGCTGCTTCGGGTTCTCAAGCTGAGGCGTCAAATGCCCCAGTTCCTGCGGAAGAAGCTGCATCAAAAACACTTGTCATGGATGCTGCTTTGATAAAGTGTTCTGGATCCACTGATGTTGTAGGGTTAGCTGGCAAGTTGGCACTTCCCCCAATCATTGAGGAAGAAGAGAATCTTCGAGCTTCTGAAAAATCAACTGATGTGGAAGTTGAGAAGGAGAAATCTGCCGAACACTTGGGCGATGACACCTTTGATGGCTTGAGTGACATTATGATTACTTCTCAAGAGCTTTTCAAGGATAATATTCCAAAGGCAAACTCTCCTGTCATTGAAGCGACTTCCTCTTTGAAACAGATCTCGACGCCTTCGACACCTGTCGTCTCCGTTCCTGCACTGAAGCGTGGTTTGTAGTTTGACGCGCGTAGTTCGCACGCCGCACACACTTAGGATTTTTCTGCACTTATAAGCATTTACTTTTCCTTTCTGGAAATTTCTAAACTTTACTTCTTTCCTGTTTTCAGATTCTCCGATGGGACGCTCCGGCTCATATTATGACTCATTTCAGCGCCATGGAGGCCGTGGATCCTATGACTTCAGGAAATATCTTGGTGACCAGAAAGAGACAGATGAGGAACGGGCCCAAAGGAAGGCTCAGGAAAAATGGGATTATGAGCAGCGGCAGAGAAGAAGGGATGCTGATCGATACGATTCTTCTTACAAAACTTACGATTCTCATAAGCGAAAATCTTATGATGACAAAGGGAAGACTCAAATTACTGATGAATCGAGCAAACGGTCTAAGCCAAGTGACGCGTCTGCTATTTCTGAAAAGACCAATGCTCCCATTTCTTCTGACATTCCGGCCGGTTCTCCTCCTCTAAAGGAAACTGACATTCAAACCATCATTAACAGGCCACAATATCAAGTTAAAGACGGCCCTCCAACGCTTCAGAGCCGATTTCCGAATTGGTGTCTAAGAGGAGTCCGCTTTGACTTAGATTTGGTTCCCATTGATAAGCAGGCAATGCTGAGAAATGTCGACGCCGTCAAGCTTGATATTGAAAGAATGTCTGGATGGCAGAAGTTGGTCGATGAACTTCAAAGGGTCAACCACCTTAACCTTGAGGCGATGATGACGATGGAGAATGATAAAGCAGAATGGGACAAATGGCGTAAGCAGCATGACGCGGAAATGACGAGTATTGCAGACGACAATGCAAAGCTTGCGTCTGAAGTTAAGCAGCTTAAGGAAAATCTCGCTTCTTCTTCTGCATCATATACTCAAAAAGAAGAAGTCTTTCAGAAGCAGGTGCGGGACGCACACGCTGCACAAAGAGATGTAGAAATGAAGCTTGCCGCCGAACAGCATGTCAAAGAGAAGTATCGCGCAGAGAACGCCGACCTGCGGGCAAAAGTCACCTCCCAGAACGTGGAGATTGAGTTATTAAAGTCTCAACTTGCTAAAGCTAAGGCAGCTCGTGATGAGGCTATTACTGGTAGGGTTGCTGCCATTGCCGAAAAAGAAGCGACTGAACAGTCACATGAGGCAACGAAAGCAAGCATCAGTTCTACCTTATTCGACTTCTACTTACACTGCGTTCTGGGCCGTGGGAGCCTTGCTTTTCTGGGTCCAGATTATGAAATCACCCTGGCGGAAGTATGGGAGGCCGCACTAGATATGTTTAAAGGTGCCGGCTATGATGAAGCAAAATTTGAGGAAGCAAAATTTGAGGCTCGCTATCTTGATGATGAGGCTCGCGCCGCTCTGGTTAGAGGGAAGGAGCAGCTTGCTAGGGCACGGGCTGAATCATTGGGAGAAGAACTCTCAAAAGAGGAAGCTCTTTTAACTGCCCCTGCTCATGCTTCCACTTCGGCTGATGCAAACATTATGGATTCCAGCTCTCATCCTTCGCCTCCAGTTGTGACCACTCCTACAGAAGAGGAGGCAATGAAGGACTTTCAGGCTCGGGAATTTGAGATTGATCTTGCCAAACCGGCTTCTCCAGGTAACTTTGACGATGCACGGTCTTCTTTTTTCTCGAGGAATACTAATTTTGATTTCTTTTATTATGCAGTAGTCGCGCCGGAAACTGCACCAATTCTTCCTTCTTCAGCTGCCATTCCTTCTTCTCAAGTTACCCCTCTTCCAGCTTCTCAACCAGGTTCACAGGAAGAACCGATAGCAGCCCTTCAAGGTTTGGACGAACCATCTGCTTCCGAGGAACAGAAAGCAGAAGATCTGGAAGATAGCGAGAAGACCCCGGAGCGGTCTTTCGACTACGACACAAAACTTTCTACATTTCTTACTCCGGGGAGTGAATCTTCTTCCAAGAAGAAGGGGAAACGTGTGGTTTCGAAGAAAGGAAAGAAGAGTTCTACTGCTGCTGGAGATGAGGCAGAGATTGATCCTGCTGAGTCTCTTTCTCCTTCTTCTCCGACGCGGCCTACGAAGCTAATTACCAGGCCGGGTAAAAGTTCCAAGGGTGGGAAGAAGGGGAAATGAGTTTGATTTTGCATTTTCTGCTTTTTGTATTGACCGGGGATTGTGCGGATTCCGGTCTCCGCTTCTTTTTGTAACCTGTACAAATGTAAAAATTTCTCATAGTGTTGAAATAAATAGATATTTTTCTTGTACAAATCCTTGTGTATGTAGGAATACATCTGTTTTTCATTTGAAGTGTAGAGTAAATGATTCTTTTCGCTTGTACAAATTTTTGGTCTGTTGTTTCAAGAACGCACTTACTCCACATCTTTATTACGTGATATTGCAATGAACTTGTGGTATGTTGCTTGTATATTACTTTTATTAATGTAACTGAATTGTATAATGTTGCCCCCATACCACAAGTATATTGTAATATTTCTTGATTTCACAAGACCGATACTCTTATTTTAGAGAATAACTTTCCACTTTTTCAGGGAAGAATTATTCTGCTTTTAATAGAGTATATCTTGTCTTTGGAGAAATCTTTATCTTCCTTTTCCTTCCTGAAGAACACTTCGACTTCTGGGAATGATCACTTTTATTTGTTTGAAAGTGAATTTTCCTGTACAGTGAAATGAGCTTCTGAAGAAGGTTTTGATTTTCGTGCCCCGGTAAAGGGTTTATTTTTGGTACTTCAAGCAAGGTGAAGTACGCCTCTGAAGAGGTCTTTTGGTCTCCGAAGAGAAGCGATTTTGGTCTCCGAAGAGAAGCAGTTTTGGTCTCCGAAGAGAAGCAGTTTTGGTCTCCGAAGAGAAGCAGTTTTGGTCTCCGAAGAGAAGCAGTTTTGGTCTCCGAAGAGAAGCAGTTTTGGCATTTCATCTCTGGTGAAGTGGGTCTCCGAAGAGAAGCATTTTGCACTTCTACACGGGTGAAATGTGCCTCCGAAAAGGGCTTTTTAGCATTTCATCACTGGTGAAGTGGGTCTCCGAAGAGAAGCATTTTGCACTTCTACACGGGTGAAATGTGCCTTCGAAAAGGGCTTGTGCCTCCGAAGAGGGCTTGTGCCTCCGAAGAGGGCTTGTGCCTCCGAAGAGGGCTTGTGATTGCCTGGAAGTTACTTTCTCATGGTCGGAGGGGTCCACGGGACAAGCGTAAGTCATTCGATTGGATGTTTGTTTGTACAAACGATCGCAATCGATTAACAAGGTGCCCCTTTTTGATAGTCCCACCGATCTTTTTGATTGAGGAAAGCTTTCCATTTATCGGCGTGCCTCGTTAGAGGGCTTTGTTGATCCTTGGGAAGGAGCATCAGTTGGTTGGCGTGCCAGGAAGGTTGCGTCTTAGGGGCAAGTAGATCCATGGGATGGACACAAGCTGCCTGATTGGATGCATCACAATCAGCCAGCGAGGGTCTTATTCTTCTGCTTGGGAAGTTATCCCTTTAGTGGATCTACCTGCTTTCCTGTTGAGAGGCATACCTTCCTTTGGCTGCTTCCATGTCTGCCTGCTCATGTTGTACCATCATCCGCCAATCTACGATCCTTTATCATCATTTCCCAGTGCGTGTTTCTTTCTTTTGCAAGTAAATTTCTTTATCCGAAGAAGTAGACTTCACTGTTGAATGACTCCACAGAGTAAACGCAAGTTATTTGGTTGGATGCCCTTTTATATCAACGATCGCAACCAGTTAACGAGGGCTTGACACAGTGGGGCCGTTAACTTTTTATGTGAAGTTCCTCTTGTATGGGATTTGAGTTTGAAATTTTTTGTTGCTTGGAATTTGCTAAATGATTTGTAAGGCTCGCTTAGCTTTGCGATGGGTGAGCTTTGCTTTAATGACCTGCAGTATTAGATCGATATTTTAGCAATACATTTAGAGTATTTACACATCGAAATATAACAGGCATTTTATAATAGAAAACACAATGCATAGTTTTTTCATTATTGATTTACGCTGATTTCTCAGCGGTTTACAATGCAGAAGTTACACATCTATCATTATCTTTACAAATTCAAGCAATGTTGTTAAGTAAAAATGAATGCTAGTTATTGTTGTTTCAGAATCTCCAAGCTGGATTTCCATTTGTGCTTGATTCATAGCTTTTGGGTTTTTCATGTCAGAGAAAGCGAGAGATGCCCCAGTCGCAGTTTTGTGAGTGATTAGTAGTCATCCCAACTTCTGCTTGCTGGGTATGGTCCCCCTGTGATAGCATTAATGACAAGCTTTTCTGAATCTTGCACTGCAGTGTTGTTGAGAGAATCGGATTGATGGGTAGGACGTTGTTGATCCCGAGTGGATGGGGTTGGATCGACTCCGCTTCTTTTAACGTATTGTTGGAGTTTACCCTGCTCTAGCAATTCTTCAATCACCTTTTTTAATTGGCGACATTGGTCAGTGTCATGGCCAGGTTGATTGTGAAATTGGCAGAATTGTCCATTACGCTTTGCCCCTCTTGTCATCTCAGGTGGCTTAGGATACCTGACAACGTCTTTCGTTGCAAAAAAGATATTTCTTGGTGTATCAGTTAAAGGAGTAAAGTCCGAAGGATTAAAGCGGCGAGGTTTCTTTTCACTTCTCTGGCTTTTTTCTCCTTCATTCTCCCTTTTCTGACTTTCAGATTCTCTTTTCTTAGGTGGGACATTGTCATCATCAGTCTGGGCAATAACCATTTTTGATGTTGCAGGAAGGCTCTCAAGGCGAATGAACTCATCGGCCTTTTTATAAAATTTATCAAGTGAGTTTGGTTCTTTCATCTTTAGCCATATCCCAAATTTACTCGATTTATCAATGGCTCTCATTAAATAAGTGAGGATCATGCGTGGTTCTGCATTCTCTACTTCGGCTAAAGCTATATTGAAACGGCTCAAGAAAGATTTGATTGATTCTCCGGGTGCTTGTTCAAGGTTAGACAGTGACATTATATCCTTAGCTTTTGAAGCATACAATCTGAACTGTTCTTTAAACTTTTGCGTTAAGTCGGAGAATTTATCTACAGACCGAACTGGAAGCTTTGTGAACCAAAGTAAAGCCACACCTTCTAGGTATACCGGAAAGTATCGACACTTGATCTCGTCTGATGCTCTTGCACCAGTCATATGCCAATCGTACTTGTAGAGGAAATGATTAGGGTCACTGGTTCCCCTATAAGCTTGGATGGTAGGAGGTGCAAATTTCCTTGGAAACTCTGCTCTTAGGATCCTTTCAGTAAACGGAGTTCTGCTTGGTGCAAATCCCCAGTCAGCCTCATCTTCTTCCCTTTGCATGCTCTCTTTCATGATGCGGCCAACCATTTCAGATAGGTACTCTTTATTGTTCAAAGACACCTCCGGGAAAGTATTAGTTCTTCCCTCGGAATTTTGCCCGGGCATATGCTCATGACAAGTTGGTTGCGGCATAGAACCATCAGCTTGGAAAGGTGGCGTTTCAGGAAGAGTAGTTCGACGGTTTTCTGGTTGACGATTTGCCCCGAGCAGAGCAGTTAATCGATCCATCATCAAAGCGTTTTGAGTTTCAATTTGTTGGTATAATCCAGAAACTGCGTCATCCAATTCAGCCCTGGTGACCCCAACGGTTGGAGTTGCTTGGTTTGTTATTGGGGAAGCGGAAGTTCCTTCGTGAGCGTTTCCGGATCTGATAGGTCTACCTCTTCTTCCAGGAGCCATTATTTCAGATCTGGTTTTTAAAGAGAGGTTCTTTTTATGAATCTTTGCGAAGCAACGGTGGATGATCGCCTGAGTTGGTCTCTCAATGAAAGCGCCAAAATGTTAACGGTAAAAAGTGAACGCTAACACCCGGTGTGTGTAATAAACTTGTGAAAGCACCACCCGTTGGTACGGGAACAGAATATGAGCTGAAAATAGCAGAAAAAGCAGTAAATGAACAACAGATTTATAGTGGTTCGGCCCGTAATTGAGCCTACATCCACTTTATAGTCTTTTATTGCTGATTTGATTACAATTCGATACAATATCCTTCAAAATACAATACAACTTGATCATGTAAACACTCTTGACTACTAGCTCGATCTTTGATGATGAAACTCAACGAATCCGTGTTGGATGTTAGGAGCTTTTCTCGAAGATCGTTGTAGTGTCTCGAATGCTTGAAGATCTTTGATTGCTGAATGAGAGGAAGCTTCGACAGCGTAACGGCGCTTGGAGAAAGTGAATGGCCAAAAGTCCCCTCCATGTTGGAAGTGATGGGGTATTTATAGAAGCTGATCTGGACTTAGGAAATTTCTCTAAGTCTTTAAGTCGTCGCCGACTTAGTGTAGGTCGCTGCTGGTTTATGATAGGTCGCTGAAGACTTAAGATCAGTCGGTGACTCGTTAGGTCGGAACCTCCTTAAATCGGAGCATTTTGTAGCTCGGAATCTTCTCTAGGTCGTAACCTTTAATTCGCAATACTACTAGGTCGCGGAGTCTTTAGGTCGCAAGCTTCCTTAGGTCGTGACTCCCCTTAGGTCGTGACATTTCTGTAGCCTTAGGTCGCTGGGCAAGTTAAGTCATAAGTCGGCAATCTGTTAACTCGGCAGGCCTTGCTAACTCACAATTTGCTAGGTCGGTAGGCTTCTTAAGTCAGCAGGTTCCTAACTCGGCACAACTCTTAAGTCGGCAGGTTCCTAACTCGGCATCCTTCTTAACTCCTGAGTCACAGATCTTCTTGAGTCGGCAAGCTCCTAAGTCGGCACAACTCTTAAGTCGGCAGCTCTTCTCAGTAGTTAGATCGGCAACTGTTGGGTCAGAGCTTCCCTTAAGTCGGTTACGCCTTTAGCTTGTTAGGTCGTCTTCTGTCTTAGGTCGGCAAGCACCTTAACTCGGCATACCTTCTTAAGTCGGAGCACTGCATAACTCGGAGAGCTTTTAGGTCGCAACATTGTTAGATCGCAATGTTCCTTAGGTCGCAGAGCTTTTTAGGTCGCGGACTTCTTTAGGTCGGCAGGCTCCTTATCTCGGCATACTGCTAGGTCGTGAGTCGAAAAGGGGGTTAACACAAATTCATATTCAATTTAAATTTAAATCCAATTTAAAATCAAGTTATATATATACATATATAACTACCTTTTAAATATTTAAAATAATAATTCTATTTCCATAAAATTTATTTATGTTTATAAAATCAAAGTATTATAATTATAATTATAATTTGAAAATATCAAATTTGACAATTTTAAATAATTTATAAAAGAGATTATAAATTACTTCTATTATTAAATGAATTGATACCGTATGTAAATTGTATTTTAACTTCTATTTTTAAATCATATATCTCAAGTAATATTTAAAAAGAAATAAACAAACCTTTTTATTTAAATTTGAACTTAAGCTAAAAATCTATTTTAAACAATTAAACATTTATATTATGTATTTTAAAACTATATAGTTATTTATCAAAAAGCTTAATAGTTTTAATTTAAATCATGATTTCCAAATTACCCAAAATATTAGAAATTTGAAAACATAATTTCATTTGTTAAATTCAGACCAACTCATCTATTTATAATATATACAATTATACATATATATTATAAATAGAAAATATTCTATTAAACTTTTAAAAGATAAATCACTAATTAAATATTTATTTAATTAGATTATTAAATTTATTCAATTTTATTAACAAAGATCATCAAATCAATTTAATTTCCAATGCAGATTATTAAATTGATATTGTCCAAATTCCCGGGATATCACAGGTATCAGAGCTTAGGCTAGCGATAACCTTGGCTCTGGTGGGAATTTTGAGAGTACTAATAGATATGAGCGCGTATTTGTTAGTGAATATAAAATGGTTTTATATTGTGTTGGTTGATTTATTGAGTGGCATATGAACCTTCGTCGGCACAGTCTGGACAACTGTATCGAAGGGGTTTCTAAACACTTGAATAGAACAGTTCGACACAGTATTGTTTTAAATAGGGTGAATGAAATAATTTTGCCCAAATTATTTTGTATATAAAAGAAATAATTATTTGAAATTTATTATAGTTATATATTTGGATGCTTGGTTGTTAGAAAATGACCATAATGAGTTAGTCTCATTATTAAGTAGAAACTGAAAACTTATAACCTAAGTTGAAGAATAAATTTATATAACAAAATGGAATTTGAAATATAGACTATAAATGCAATTTATAAATTGAGATAAACTTTATATACAAATGTGAATTATGAATGTGATTTATAATCAAATGAGATAAATTCATAAACAAATGAAATTTGTAAATGTAAATTGTAAATGTGACTTATAACTTGAAATAAAATGTGATAGAATTCCAGAGCAATGTTTGGATATAAAATTGAATGGATTTTGAATTTGAAGTTTTGGGAAAGGTTTAAATTCCTTTGGATTTAAAAATAGTTTTAAAGGTTTTGGGGAAATTGTGATATCCCGGGAATTTGGACAATATCAATTTAATAATTTATATTTAAAAATTAAATTGATTTGTTGATCTTTGTTAATAAATTTGAATAAATTTAATAATCTAATTAAATAAATATTTAATTAGTAATTTATCTTTTAAAAGTTTAATAGAATGATTTCTATTTATATATATATAATTGTATATATTGTAAATAGATGAGTTGATCTGAATTTAACAAATGAAATTATGTTTTCAAATATTTGGTAATTTGGAAATTTTGATTTAAATTAATATTAAGCTTTCCAAAGACATTTAAATAAATAACTATATAGTTTAAAATACATATTATAAATGTTTAATTGTTAAAATAGATTTTTAGCTTAAAGTTCAAATTTAAATAAAAAGGTTTGTTTATTTCTTTTTACATATTATTTGATATATATGATTTAAACATAGAAGTTTAAATACAATTTATATATGGTATTGATTCATTGAATAATAGAAGTAATTTATAATCTCTTTTATAAATTATTTAAATTTGTCAAATTTGATATTTTCAAATAATAATTATAATACTTTGTTTTTATAAACATAAATAGATAAAATTGTTATTTAAATGGTAGTTATATATGCATATATATAACTTGATTTTAAATTGGATTTTTAAATTTAAATTGAATATGAATTTGTATTTATAATAGAAATTAAAAGAATAAACATTTTAAAAATATTTGGATAAGCTTTTAATTTTATATAATTTGTTTACTTACATTTTCTTCAAAAAGAGAAATGCATATATACATTTAGGTAAGTATTTATAAATAGTAAACTAGTATAAAAGCTTTTATTTACAATTTAAAATAAATAAATATATGTATTAATTACTAAAAAGACAAGTGTAACAAAATTAAGACACATATATTACAAGTGTTAGATAATTAAAATGATTTGGGACAAGTGTCATGTTTCTTTGATTTTTAACAAACCATAAATAAATTCATAAAGCCTATTTTTCATTTCTCCCATTTCCTTTCAGCTGTAACAAAAAGAAGATTTCAAAACTAAAATCTTGTAAGAATTTCTCACAAACAAAATTTCAAACCAGTTAACATTTTCTCAAAACCCTGTACAAACTCCTCTCAAAACCAAATCAGTAATCCTCCTCAAACCTGATAAGTAAAACATAAGCCTGATCACTTTTTCTTCAATCTGATAGTCCTACTTCCTCAAACAAATCTTCTCGAAATCAAAAAGCCTGTTGTTTCATTCTCAAAAATCAATAATCAAAACCTGAACATTTTCTTCAAACCTGGATTTTTAAAGCAGAGATCATCAAAGCAACTTCTCCTCTGTTTTAAAAAGGCAAGATCATTTCAGATAGCAGGTTTAAATCATCTTACCAATGCAAAAGATGCAAGTTTTTAAATTAAAGGAGCAAAAGCAACTCAAGTTTTAAAGATTCAAAAGCCTGTTGTTTCAGTTTCAAAAATCTGGAGGCTCTGCTTCTTTTAAAATAGGTGAGTAACTTTTAAAATTTAAATAAAATTAGGTTGCATGCTAGTATGGTCGAATATAAATGTGTATTGCATATATATATATAAGTGAATGTCTATATTTAATTGTATGCATGTCTGTAATATTCTCTGTTCTTGTTTTCCTGAATGTTAAAACAGTTCAAATCTATTGCATGTGATAAATTAATATGGATATGATATAATATGTTTGCATGAATGATTCATTCTGAAATATGATTGAAACTACCCTATATACATGGATGTATTTGTTTGAAAAATAGCTGAATTACTGAGTATATACATATGTGCATGTCTGTCTGGCCTCTGTTTGATTCTAACAGACTAAACCAAGTTTAAAAATCTATATCTCTAAATCGAATTCAAATCTGTTGATATTATAAACTAAGAAAACGTTTATTTTTGTGTGTAGTTTAAGTTAAAAATAATTCTATGGATAGATTATGTTGTATAGTTAACTAATGGTAAGTTTTACAGTGAATAACCAAATTTGGTGAAAATTCAACGTATTTAAAACAAGAATTCAAGCACGCTATTTGAATTCATTTATAAAAATAAGAATTTTAGAAGTAAAATTGTGATTTTTAGTAGTTCATAATGTAAGGAATTTTAAGAGGACCATTTTCTCTTTAAAAATTAATTTCACCACCGTGGGTGGGGAAGACATCGGGACGGCAACGCTGGGAGGTGCGCATAGTTATGGTGAAGAGCTTGACCGTGGCCATTTGTTGAATTAAGGCTTGGATTGGGTTGGGCGATGGATTTTAGGGTTTAGTGTTGGTTTCAGTTGTGGTGGAATCGCGACCAATTTGGGAGTTCGTGACATGATCGGAATGCGTGAATTTTTGGCAGAGAGGTGGCGTCAGGATAAGGCTTTCGATCGGTGGTAGTGTGGCTTCGATCAGAGAAATGTGGTGGGAGCAGTTCATCGATTTTGGGCCGGGACTGATTTTCGATGGTTCAAGCAAAAACTGTTTTTCATTCGGGAAAGATGCACGTCATCGTCGAGAGGGCAGTGTCGATCAGTAGAAGAAGAGGCATCGAATTAGGGGATCGCGAGGCCGGATGGATCATCGGAGGGATGGTGCATGTGCACCGCGTGCACGTGATATCTCGGCATGGACGAATTGGAGATAGGCGAGAAGAATGGGTTTCGTTTCAGGCTGGGTTACTTCGATTGCACCGTGGTTCGTTGATAGTTGTTTGAGTCGATCGGAGTTGAACTTCCTGAGTTGAGCGGCACCGGAAATCAATTTCTGGGTGATCTGGAAGTTGATAGGTACAGGAGAAGAAGCTTTGTTCTCGGGATTGTCACGAGATTCTTGCGTGAGTTGTTCGAAGAAATGGAAGAAATGACTCGAAGTTGTTGAGTAGGCTCGAGTTTGGTTACAGATTTTTAAACCTGTCAGTGTTTCAGAAATTTAAAATGGTATTTAAAATTTGAAGCAGATTTAAAACAGGTTTTAAAATCAAGTTTAAGTATGGATTCAAATTGAAATTTGTATCCTAGTTTTGAGATAAATTAAAGTTTTATAAAATCAAATATTTAAAACAAGTTAAGGTTTAAAGTATAATTTGAAATGAAATTTAAAGAGTAAATTTAAAAGTAAAAAGTTTCGAATGACTTGTAAATGATAATTTAGTTGTAAATAAGAATGATGTTTTTATCTTAAGTAAATTAAGATTAATGATTTGTAATTCATTAATTAATAAGAGATTTAAAAGGTAATTAAGGTTTAATTAAATTAATTAAAAGTTAATTAATTTGAATTAAGAATCATTAATTAGATAAGTTAAGATTATTAATTAATGGATAGGAATAAATTAATCAAATAATTAAGGATGAATTAAGTTGTTGTTAGGTACTTAATTAATTAAGTAATTAGAGATTAATTTATTGATAATTAGAAATAAATAAGTTGCAATTAATAATGGTTAAGAAAGATAATTAAAGAATAGTTAATAGTTAATGTAGATCATTAACTAAGGATTATTAAAATAATTAATTGATGTGATTTTTTTTTTAATTAAATAGATTAATTAATTAAGGTTAATTATTTGTGAAATTGTTTACTTAAATATAATTACTTAATGGAAGTAATTAATAAATTCCTCATTGAAATTAATCGAGTTTATTTTGATTAGTTAAGTTAATTAATTAAGTTTAATTAATTTAAAATAATCACTTAATGATTTGTGAAGTAAAATTACTTAATTGTAATTTAATGAAGATTAATTACTTAGGAAAGAAATTAATAGATAATTACTGATGTAATTAGTAGAGTAATTAAGGGAAGTTAATTACTTAATGGAATTAATCAAGAGATTAATTAAGAAATTAATTAAGGAATAATTAATTTATTTTAAGAAGTAATTAAGGTTAGTTAATTACTGAATGTGATTAATCAATAGTGATAAATAAATTATGGTAATTAAAGATTAATTACTTAATGTAATTAAGTAATGATAAAATGTAATTAAGGATCATTAATTAATATAATTAATGATGTAATTAAGAATTGATTAATTAAGAAATAATTAATAACTGAGTGATTAATTAATGTAATTAATTAGGGAGTAATGTAATTAATTATAGTTAATTAATAGATAAAGTAATTAAAGGTTAATTACTATAATTAATTAAGAATAATTAATTTGTGAATTAATTTAATGCTAATTACTTGAATGTAATTAAATGTAATTAATCAAGGATGATTAATTAAAATGAATAATTGGTTGGTGAATGATTAATTAATTGATAATTAATTAATAGTGACTTAAGTAAGATTGTTAATGATGGAAGTAATTAATTTAATTCATTTTAAATTAATTATAGATGGTAATTAATAAATCATTGCTTAAGGATACTGAATGATATTGATTTACCTTGAATGGTTTCTCAGAGATGAGATAATTGATACTGTATGATTTGGATGCTTTGGTTGCATAATAATGATGATATGGATTATCTGCTTTTAATGATAATGTCGATTATCTATTATGAATTATCTATCTGTATGTAAATAGATAATAGAATTGAATTGTTTTAACTTTAAAACAACTTGACCTTAAAAGATACGTTTTGGATTTCGATGAGACCGGGATCGGGTTTGCTACATTACAGCGTGATAGGGGGTTCTCGCTTTGCGTTAGGTGGCGAACGAGAGACTCTTACCCCTACATGTCCCCGGGGGTAGTATAAGGCCTTTTGGGGTTGGTTGCGACTCGAGAGGGTGGCCGTAAAAGCAAACCCGAGGTATCACTGTGAGCCACAGCGGGGCTGGGATGGTTGAAAAGCCTACCGGTCGTGAACCGTTGCTGAAGGTTGAAAAGCCTAGGTCGTTACAGTGGTATCAGAGCATTAGGTTGAGTGAACACCTAGGCTCTGGAGTGGTGTCTATCTTGAGAGAGCGTATTTGTAATTTTTATATAACTATATATATATTTATTCTACCTATTGTTGGATTACCTGCTCGGGTTTTCCAAATTAAGTTATAAAGGTAGATGAGGTAGGTTGTGTGTAACACAACTACCATTGATTGGAGTTTGAATGTTTGGAGTTGGAAGTGTATTTGATGAGACTGTAGACCAAATACCGTCTCGAGTGAACTTTGCTGTAGTGAAGGATTTCATTGATCTCCGAAAGAAACGATTAAGGTTCGGAGTCAATCTTTGAAGTGCAGTTGGATGAGTAGAGTTTGGATCTACCAGTTAAGCAGAAGCAAGTGATGTATCTTGGTAACTTCTGGAGGAAGTAGCTGTGTGATGAGATACAGTGATTATGGATGTTCCTGAAGATATTTTCTTTGGAACGAGTTTAAGGAGTAAGTCTGCTTCGGTGTTGTGGATAAGTTCAGCATGGCGTATTTGTTTGAGATTCGAATTTCTCGAGAAGCTTTGGATAGGAAGTCTTTGGCATCAGTGTCAGCCGTGCAGTTCGGAGTGTTCTGTGTGTTAGCAGGAAGTTTTCTGGCTGAGCAGTTTTTCTGAAGGTGAAGTTCAGAAGCAGCAAAGTGGATCCATTTCTTCGATGGATTGGATAGATAAGCGTAAGCTGTTCTGGTTGGTAAAGAGAGATCAGTTTCTTTTGAAATAGGCTGGGTTGATCGCAAAAGTGACTTGCGATTGCTGAGTGTTCTCTTGGGTTATCGGAGTTTTCTAGATGTCTTCAGGGAAGTCAGAAGTTGTCCGCATCTGGAGATGAGTTTTCTTATCAACAGGATTCCAGGAGTGGTACCGGTGGTTCAGCCAAGTTGAAGGATAGTTCCTAGAGATAGAGTTTGGTGAAGCAGCTCAGGATTTGATAGAGTATCTGAGTTTTCTTTATGGATCAGTGAACCATATTTTCTGGGATGAGTTATCCAGTTGTGCTCATCAACATTCTTATCTACCTCAGATCAGAGTTGTGCAACAAAAGCAGTTTGGGAGTGCATCTATCTTGTTTCCTGGATAGGAGGAGTTAGTTCAGTCTTCTATTGTTTGAGGAGTAAAGTTGTGGATCTCTTCCTTGTTTTGATTTGGATAAGTATTTGGTCTTCCGGATTGAATTGTCAGTTTGGACAACTGGAATTCGTTGAGTTTTATGTATCTCTGAGGGAGTACGTATTTGATCTATCATTGGTTTTGGAACCAACAGTTCAAGAGGTTTGGTAGTTAAGTCAGACTCGTCTGTAGTCTGATATCCTGTCTAGTTCTGTAGATCTAGATGAGTAAGAACTCTGTAGCTTCGTAGTTTAGATTGTTTGTAGAGCGAGTGTCCCGGTATATATATATATACTTGGGGAAACTCGGAAAATTTTAACCAGAATTTTGTCTGGATAATTAGAATTGTTTTGTGATGCCCCACCTCTATACCCACGCTAGCCAAGAACACTACGGTGTAGTGCTGTCAACTAGCACGGAGAATAAGGCTGTTGAGGAGCGACCATCTATGTAATTGCCTTGTGCGAGCATCGATATGTCAGATAATAAAACATTGCATTTCATCTTTAGAGGAAATCCGACATACCAAAACAAACTCAAAGCTACTACACAGTGGCTATAATAGTTTAGGACAATAGATATAAAAATAACACAGATAACATAAATGCGGAATAAAGATGGAACGAGAAGTCTCATATATACAATAACTGATATCAGTTACAATACATTTGACACAATACCAATGATACAACTACAATTGTCGACTCAAGAAGTTATATATACAAGTACATTATCGACTAATATACATGAATACATTATCATCTTAAAACAGACACACTGACTACAACAACAAGACGAAGACCACTTCAAATGATATAAAAAGTCTTCATAGCTCTAGCAGCAACCCAAAGCTAAAAATCTACAACCTGTAAATACTCGGTCTGACCCGAGTATTACATTCAAAAGAAAATAATACCCGGATCAGTCTAATTCAAACCAGTTTATTAGTGCATATAGGCAGTAATAATTTAAATAGACGACAGTCACAATAATCCCGTCTATCCGATTCTTTAAACAAAGAAACCGAACAACGGTCAATATAACACTTAACAGTGTTTAACAAAAATCAGCAGATTTAAATCATCAACAGAGATAAATAAACAATTTATCAAATCGACTAAATCAATTTAAAGCAATCGATTCTGGGTGGCTGCAGTGCACGCACGCGTGCACTGCCTCGCCACTATCGCAAGAGATACGCAAAGGTTCAGTGAAAGTCACAATTGATCACCAGGTCAAACCCCGAAATCGGGTTCAACACAAGTGATTCAAAAACAAATCCCAATAAGGGGGAAAAACTGCAAAGCACGTGCAACTGCAGACGTAAGCGAATACGAAGCAACCACCACGATGAAGCTGCAGTAGCAAACAGGTGCAAAGACAAGGGCAGACTGTGTCTAAACTGCAGACACCTCAATGTCACCAGTACAATGGTTCAAACATGAAATGATTCAAAGGAATGCAACTGATATTAAGTGAATGGCAACAAGAAATGAATCAGATACAAATGCACCAGGAGAGTAAGTGAATGTGCAACAAGAAATGAATCAGATACAAATGCACCAGGAGAGTAAGTGAATGTGCAACAGAAGTGTACACTAGTAAAGGCCCCAGGCAACTGTCGCAAGTGCACCAGTTCGAAACTTCACAAGTACAAGGCCTTATTCAAGTGCAAACTACAATGAAATGGCAATAACAGGTTACAAGAGGCTGGTATGAGTGATTCAAATGTGCATAACTGCATAGTACAACTACCACACAATGCAAGAAGGTCAAGTCAATGGCTCAACACAGCTGCAGTTCAAATAAAATGGTCAAGATATAAAACTAAGTCTCGGCCATAGCTCAAATCGACCCACAGAAAATAGAGGCTGAAACATCTCTGTTCAATTCTATAAAATTTAATATTCAGTCAAATGCGAGCTTGGACATAAAAACAACATAGCAATGTACACACTTCAAGGTGGCACCTCGCTAACGCAAGGCAAGGCTGCAACTAGATTGCAGTCACGAGAAGGTCAACAGCAAGTAATCAGGAACAAAGTCGAAGTCAACTAGACCGAACAACATGTAACGACAGTTACAAATGACTCGGGCAAATATACAGAAGCATCAACAACTACAGGTGCAACATAATGAAACTGGGGACAGGGACAATGCTACAGCTCAAACCCCATGTGCAAATTGAAATAGGCAGCAACATGGTTGACAAAGGCAACTGGGTTGAAATGCAACCTTAAAAAGAATCACAAACATTGGCACAAAACAGAACTGGCAAGCAAAAGGAACAAGGGTAACCACTAACACACATATACACCCATAAATACATGGGTATATATGGCATATACAAGTGGACCAATTCAGTAGCCAGGACAATGTATTAATAACAGTGCAAGCTACAACTTCAAGTAAAGCCAATACACAACAACTACGAGATGCCAACTACAAAGTTTTAAAACCATGGTCATCAAAAATTCAAGTCAAACCGAGGTCACTGGAAACAAAATAATACTACAGGGATGGACGGAAATGGTCAAGCAAACTGGAATCAAAGCCGAGACCAAGACAAGGCAGTGAAAATCAAATACACCTTAGATTTAAAACTGATAAATTCAAAACCATTTCAAGTCGAAAATCTCCAAAACCAAGTCAAAGTCATGTCGAGGAATCAAAGATCGACTACGAGTCGAAGCCGAAGACAAGAAAGAAATCAAACTGAATCAAACTCAAGTCAGAACTCAAGGTCACGACAACCCAGTAAACGAAATATACGAATTGGAACGAGTTAGAGATCAACACTAGCATTCATACGAAAACCAATGGTCGAATAATTCTAAATGACAAATTCGAACGAACAACAGACGAACGAAATTAAGGGTATCGAACCCTATGAAAACAGAAATCTCATCGGCAAACAGTTTCAGTTTACAACCGCAAGGCCAAAGTCGAAAAGAAATCAATACAAAACGACATGAATCATTGCAAGTAAAATTAATAGCCACCCAAACAATTGAACACGAACGAGATCACGAAGTTTAAACCCTAATTCAACTTGAGACGAGAATTAGATGTGAGTGGGTACTCACCTTTGATTCGACGAGCAAGCAACACGTTTCCTCACTCGATCGAGCTAAACGACGTCGAAGTCAATCGCCTTAGAGATGCCAAAGCCCAAATTTTCGGTGCCGAGGAAAGAACGAAAGACGAGCTGCCTCCATTTGCTCTTCCTTTTCGAATGTTTGCTAAGGCTTGAACGATTGGAAATGGAGGGGGGGAAAAGGGACGAACGATGTCGCCATTTTTATTTCTTTCTCGTTTCGATTTAGGTTAGTGAAATTGATAAGGGGGGAACGGGTCTAATGAACGAATGAGAAATTGAAAAGGGGGGATCGGTTAGATAAATATCACGGCAACAAAGAGTATGGGCCACAATAGTCCTCTTTAAAGCCCGTTTCCATAATTACGAAATTTTATTAAAAGAATTTCTACTCGATATAGAAACTCCACCAACCATTTTATAAAAGAATTTCAAATTGATTTTTAATTTCAATAAAAATTTACGAACGATTTAATCACCTAATGGCGATAATTAAATGCTACGAATTTGCGGGTTGTTACAGACTTCCCTCCTTAAAGAAATTGCGTCCTCGCAATCATAAGGAATAAATGGATAAAAGGTAACAACCATAAGAGCATGGCAATGTCGAATGCATACGCAAAGCGAAGGTCAGCAGGGGAAGCATTAGAATTATGGAAGTATCAGATATAGAATCAAAAGGTTCGACTGCTTAAAATCAAAAGAATCAACGTCGAGGGGATCAAGGAATCAAAATCAGACGACTATTAAAAGCAAGAATCAATCGAATTCTAGCAATTGAAAGAAAAGGAATCAGAGCAGAAATCACGTACTGCACGAATTGAATGTGAGTAAATCAAATTACTCACCTGAATCGTCAGAGAAAAAGACGAAGCTCGAATCTCAAAATCGCAAATATCTGATTATCAAAAACGATAATCAGAAATCACAAAGATTCGATTATCAAATCGAAAAATATTTAATTATCTCAAACGATAATCAAATTTCACAAATATCTGATTTTCAAAAACGATAATCAGAAATCACAAAGATTCGATTATCAAATCGAAAAATATTTAATTATCTCAAACGATAATCAAATTTCACAAATATCTGATTATCAAAAACGATAATCAGAAATCACAAAGATTCGATTATCAAATCGAAAAATATTTAATTATCTCAAACGATAATCAAATTTCACAAATATCTGATTATCAAAAACGATAATCAGAAATCACAAAGATTCGATTATCAAATCGAAAAATATTTAATTATCTCAAACGATAATCAAATTTCACAAACATCTGATTTTCAAAAACGATAATCAGAAATCACAAAGATTCGATTATCAAATCGAAAAATATTTAATTATCTCAAACGATAATCAAATTTCACAAATATCTGATTATCAAAAACGATAATCAGAAATCACAAAGATTCGATTATCAAATCGAAAAATATTTAATTATCTCAAACGATAATCAAATTTCACAAATATCTGATTATCAAAAACGATAGTCAGAAACACAAAGATTCGATTATCAAATCGAAAAATATTTAATTATCTCAGACGATAATCAAATTTCACAAATATCTGATTATCAAAAACGATAATCAGAAACACAAACATTCGATTAATCAAATCGAAAAATATTTAATTATCTCAGACGATAATTAAATTTCACAAATATCTGATTATCAAAAACGATAATCAGAAACACAAACATTCGATTAATCAAATCGAAAAATATTTAATTATCTCAGACGATAATTAAATTTCACAAATATCTGATTATCAAAAACGATAATCAGAAACACAAATATTCGATTAATCAAATCGAAAAATATTTAATTATCTCAGACGATAATTAAATTTCACAAATATCTGATTATCAAAAACGATAATCAGAAACACAAACATTCGATTAATCAAATCGAAAAATATTTAATTATCTCAGACGATAATTAAATTTCACAAATATCTGATTATCAAAAACGATAATCAGAAACACAAATATTCGATTAATCAAATCGAAAAATATTTAATTATCTCAGACGGTAATTAAATTTCACAAATATCTGATTATCAAAAACGATAATCAGAAATCACAAATATTCGATTAATCAAATCGAAAAAAATATTTAATTATCTCAGACGATAATTAAATTTCACAAATATCTGATTATCAAAAAACGAAAATCAGAAGTCGTAAATATTCAATTAACGAGTCCGGAATTAACCGAAGTAGTAAAAGTATGGTTTCATAGTCCGTACTTTTGCTAAATCGTTTAAATCTCTTTATCGTTTCCTTGAAAGTGCAGGATTGTGTGTTTTAAAAAATAACATTTCACATTCTCAAACGGACAAGTCCGGAATTAAGCGAATCGGTAAAAGAAAGGGGTCATAGTCCTCGATTTTTCTGAAACGTTTAAATCGCTTCCTCGTTCCTTTGGAAATGTAAACTGTAAAAATTTTGAAAACAATTTTAATTTATATTTTTGAAACAACTTTTAAAAATAAAGAATTTTAAAAACACGTGATTAAATTAGCAATATCAGTATTGCGGGAGAACCGCTTGTAAATCCATTTCAAAATTGACGAGTATTGAAGTTAACACGTCAAAATCTCATCAAAATAACTGGCATCAAAATATAATGCCAAATGAATTTTCATTCATCAAAAATTGTCACAAGAATCTTCTCAAAGATAGAAAGGGATATCATACCCTAAACTTGTATTCATAACAAGTCAATAACACATGAATTCACCAATACACATAAATTGACGAAACTTGTCAATAGAAATCACGAAAATTGGTGAAGCACAAATTCTAGAAATCATCACAAGAAATCCAGAAAACACATGAAGGGGGGGAAGGCCTAGCATAAAAAATGGGAGTATGAAAACTCCAAAACACCGGTATCACATGAACGAGACGCTATCTCTTGGTGGCTAACCAATAAAGTTTCACACAGGAATGGTCCGAAGACCGTAGGGCGCTACCCTACAACAAAGCGGGGTTTAGTCTCCCTCGCAGACAAAGAGACATCGCATAATCGCTAGTCTAAATCATAAAAAGAAAAGGGGAAAGGCCTATCACAAAAATGGGAGTATGAAAACTCACCGACCGGTATCACATGACGAGACGCTATCTCATGGAAGCCATCCATTAAATTTTCACACAGGAATGGCCCGAAGACCGTAGGGCGCTACCCTACAACAAAGCGGGGTTTAGTCTCCCTCGCAGACAAAGAGACATCGCACAGTTGCTAGTCTAAATCACAAAAATCACACAAAGAGTATTCAGACAACCCTCAAAGCCCAAGAGATATGTGTGAGACGAAATCACACCGATGAGGCCTAGTCTAACCGTGCAATATGTGTGAGACGAAATCACACACTGGTGTCTAGACAATCCTCAAAGCCCAAGAGATATGTGTGAGACGAAATCACACCGATGAGGTCCAGTCTAAATCATAAAAATGATCGTCATGATCATAAAGAAGTGTCAATCACACCAAGCTAGTAAATATATGAGTTTAGCTTCATGTCCCATAACCACTTGCTTAACTTAAATATTTACGAACAAGCTGTAAATCTTTACTAGGAAATTGTCACAAAAAGGGTTCAATCGAACAAGTCCAAGAGCTAACCGACGAAGTAAACGCAAGCGTTTCATACCACTTGTTTTACTAGGCCGTTTAATTCAATTTCTCATACGAGTGAAATAAAGGCTTGTATATACTAATAGATTGGAAAACGATTTAGGAAAAAGAACTTTGTAGTAAAATAGTTTTGAAATCGTTTGGAAAAAGGGATTTTAATATTTACTACTAGTATAGAAAACCTTTATATTTTTAAAGTGACAAATCACAAAAATGATTGTAGAAACAATCAATCACAAGAATTCACATACGAAGATGTGAATAGAATCCAAAGAATTCGATTCCAAATTTATCAAAGTAGGAATACCAAAAATTCCAGAAATAGAAGTTATCAAAATCAATAAAGGTGATAACAACTAATAAGAGAAGAAGAATCGATTATCAACTGGAAAAACAAAATATCAAGTTCTAAATCGCTGAGATTCAAACTAGATGTGAATGAGAAATCAAAATCACTCAATTTGCAACTGGTCCAGCTATTTTTCATCACAGTGTAACAGGTACACAATGACACTCATAGCATAGACAAAAGTGGAACAAAGTCCAAAAGTCAAAATGGCTTTAATTTGCCAAATTAAAACAAAATCAACATCGGCTAAATCAATTCAAAGCCGAAAACACAAGAATAAGCGTTAGGAATTCATACCTAACAGTCAAAAATAGTCATATGTAAAGATGAGAGATAAAACATCGACAAATAGTTGTAACACATGTTCCATCTAAGTTATGTTTTATAATTGTCCTAAACCCCAGGCTCCGATACCAAGCTGTGACGCCCCACCTCTATACCCACGCTAGCCAAGAACACTACGGTGTAGTGCTGTCAACTAGCACGGAGAATAAGGCTGTTGAGGAGCGACCATCTATGTAATTGCCTTGTGCGAGCATCGATATGTCAGATAATAAAACATTGCATTTCATCTTTAGAGGAAATCCGACATACCAAAACAAACTCAAAGCTACTACACAGTGGCTATAATAGTTTAGGACAATAGATATAAAAATAACACAGATAACATAAATGCGGAATAAAGATGGAACGAGAAGTCTCATATATACAATAACTGATATCAGTTACAATACATTTGACACAATACCAATGATACAACTACAATTGTCGACTCAAGAAGTTATATATACAAGTACATTATCGACTAATATACATGAATACATTATCATCTTAAAACAGACACACTGACTACAACAACAAGACGAAGACCACTTCAAATGATATAAAAAGTCTTCATAGCTCTAGCAGCAACCCAAAGCTAAAAATCTACAACCTGTAAATACTCGGTCTGACCCGAGTATTACATTCAAAAGAAAATAATACCCGGATCAGTCTAATTCAAACCAGTTTATTAGTGCATATAGGCAGTAATAATTTAAATAGACGACAGTCACAATAATCCCGTCTATCCGATTCTTTAAACAAAGAAACCGAACAACGGTCAATATAACACTTAACAGTGTTTAACAAAAATCAGCAGATTTAAATCATCAACAGAGATAAATAAACAATTTATCAAATCGACTAAATCAATTTAAAGCAATCGATTCTGGGTGGCTGCAGTGCACGCACGCGTGCACTGCCTCGCCACTATCGCAAGAGATACGCAAAGGTTCAGTGAAAGTCACAATTGATCACCAGGTCAAACCCCGAAATCGGGTTCAACACAAGTGATTCAAAAACAAATCCCAATAAGGGGGAAAAACTGCAAAGCACGTGCAACTGCAGACGTAAGCGAATACGAAGCAACCACCACGATGAAGCTGCAGTAGCAAACAGGTGCAAAGACAAGGGCAGACTGTGTCTAAACTGCAGACACCTCAATGTCACCAGTACAATGGTTCAAACATGAAATGATTCAAAGGAATGCAACTGATATTAAGTGAATGGCAACAAGAAATGAATCAGATACAAATGCACCAGGAGAGTAAGTGAATGTGCAACAAGAAATGAATCAGATACAAATGCACCAGGAGAGTAAGTGAATGTGCAACATAAGTGTACACTAGTAAAGGCCCCAGGCAACTGTCGCAAGTGCACCAGTTCGAAACTTCACAAGTACAAGGCCTTATTCAAGTGCAAACTACAATGAAATGGCAATAACAGGTTACAAGAGGCTGGTATGAGTGATTCAAATGTGCATAACTGCATAGTACAACTACCACACAATGCAAGAAGGTCAAGTCAATGGCTCAACACAGCTGCAGTTCAAATAAAATGGTCAAGATATAAAACTAAGTCTCGGCCATAGCTCAAATCGACCCACAGAAAACAGAGGCTGAAACATCTCTGTTCAATTCTATAAAATTTAATATTCAGTCAAATGCGAGCTTGGACATAAAAACAACATAGCAATGTACACACTTCAAGGTGGCACCTCGCTAACGCAAGGCAAGGCTGCAACTAGATTGCAGTCACGAGAAGGTCAACAGCAAGTAATCAGGAACAAAGTCGAAGTCAACTAGACCGAACAACATGTAACGACAGTTACAAATGACTCGGGCAAATATACAGAAGCATCAACAACTACAGGTGCAACATAATGAAACTGGGGACAGGGACAATGCTACAGCTCAAACCCCATGTGCAAATTGAAATAGGCAGCAACATGGTTGACAAAGGCAACTGGGTTGAAATGCAACCTTAAAAAGAATCACAAACATTGGCACAAAACAGAACTGGCAAGCAAAAGGAACAAGGGTAACCACTAACACACATATACACCCATAAATACATGGGTATATATGGCATATACAAGTGGACCAATTCAGTAGCCAGGACAATGTATTAATAACAGTGCAAGCTACAACTTCAAGTAAAGCCAATACACAACAACTACGAGATGCCAACTACAAAGTTTTAAAACCATGGTCATCAAAAATTCAAGTCAAACCGAGGTCACTGGAAACAAAATAATACTACAGGGATGGACGGAAATGGTCAAGCAAACTGGAATCAAAGCCGAGACCAAGACAAGGCAGTGAAAATCAAATACACCTTAGATTTAAAACTGATAAATTCAAAACCATTTCAAGTCGAAAATCTCCAAAACCAAGTCAAAGTCATGTCGAGGAATCAAAGATCGACTACGAGTCGAAGCCGAAGACAAGAAAGAAATCAAACTGAATCAAACTCAAGTCAGAACTCAAGGTCACGACAACCCAGTAAACGAAATATACGAATTGGAACGAGTTAGAGATCAACACTAGCATTCATACGAAAACCAATGGTCGAATAATTCTAAATGACAAATTCGAACGAACAACAGACGAACGAAATTAAGGGTATCGAACCCTATGAAAACAGAAATCTCATCGGCAAACAGTTTCAGTTTACAACCGCAAGGCCAAAGTCGAAAAGAAATCAATACAAAACGACATGAATCATTGCAAGTAAAATTAATAGCCACCCAAACAATTGAACACGAACGAGATCACGAAGTTTAAACCCTAATTCAACTTGAGACGAGAATTAGATGTGAGTGGGTACTCACCTTTGATTCGACGAGCAAGCAACACGTTTCCTCACTCGATCGAGCTAAACGACGTCGAAGTCAATCGCCTTAGAGATGCCAAAGCCCAAATTTTCGGTGCCGAGGAAAGAACGAAAGACGAGCTGCCTCCATTTGCTCTTCCTTTTCGAATGTTTGCTAAGGCTTGAACGATTGGAAATGGAGGGGGGGAAAAGGGACGAACGATGTCGCCATTTTTATTTCTTTCTCGTTTCGATTTAGGTTAGTGAAATTGATAAGGGGGGAACGGGTCTAATGAACGAATGAGAAATTGAAAAGGGGGGATCGGTTAGATAAATATCACGGCAACAAAGAGTATGGGCCACAATAGTCCTCTTTAAAGCCCGTTTCCATAATTACGAAATTTTATTAAAAGAATTTCTACTCGATATAGAAACTCCACCAACCATTTTATAAAAGAATTTCAAATTGATTTTTAATTTCAATAAAAATTTACGAACGATTTAATCACCTAATGGCGATAATTAAATGCTACGAATTTGCGGGTTGTTACATGTTTGATTGAATGATTGTTTGCTATGGTTGTTAGCATATGGTTGATAATATATGCTTGTTAAATCTTGAATAGATTATTAAATTACCTTTGTTTAAATTTCGGGGACGAAATTATTTTAAGGGGGGAGGAATGTGATATCCCGGGAATTTGGACAATATCAATTTAATAATTTATATTTAAAAATTAAATTGATTTGTTGATCTTTGTTAATAAATTTGAATAAATTTAATAATCTAATTAAATAAATATTTAATTAGTAATTTATCTTTTAAAAGTTTAATAGAATGATTTCTATTTATATATATATAATTGTATATATTGTAAATAGAAGAGTTGATCTGAATTTAACAAATGAAATTATGTTTTCAAATATTTGGTAATTTGGAAATTTTGATTTAAATTAATATTAAGCTTTCCAAAGACATTTAAATAAATAACTATATAGTTTAAAATACATATTATAAATGTTTAATTGTTAAAATAGATTTTTAGCTTAAAGTTCAAATTTAAATAAAAAGGTTTGTTTATTTCTTTTTACATATTATTTGATATATATGATTTAAACATAGAAGTTTAAATACAATTTATATATGGTATTGATTCATTGAATAATAGAAGTAATTTATAATCTCTTTTATAAATTATTTAAATTTGTCAAATTTGATATTTTCAAATAATAATTATAATACTTTGTTTTTATAAACATAAATAGATAAAATTGTTATTTAAATGGTAGTTATATATGCATATATATAACTTGATTTTAAATTGGATTTTTAAATTTAAATTGAATATGAATTTGGATTTATAATAGAAATTAAAAGAATAAACATTTTAAAAATATTTGGATAAGCTTTTAATTTTATATAATTTGTTTACTTACATTTTCTTCAAAAAGAGAAATGCATATATACATTTAGGTAAGTATTTATAAATAGTAAACTAGTATAAAAGCTTTTATTTACAATTTAAAATAAATAAATATATGTATTAATTACTAAAAAGACAAGTGTAACAAAATTAAGACACATATATTACAAGTGTTAGATAATTAAAATGATTTGGGACAAGTGTCATGTTTCTTTGATTTTTAACAAACCATAAATAAATTCATAAAGCCTATTTTTCATTTCTCCCATTTCCTTTCAGCTGTAACAAAAAGAAGATTTCAAAACTAAAATCTTGTAAGAATTTCTCACAAACAAAATTTCAAACCAGTTAACATTTTCTCAAAACCCTGTACAAACTCCTCTCAAAACCAAATCAGTAATCCTCCTCAAACCTGAAAAGTAAAACATAAGCCTGATCACTTTTTCTTCAATCTGATAGTCCTACTTCCTCAAACAAATCTTCTCGAAATCAAAAAGCCTGTTGTTTCATTCTCAAAAATCAATAATCAAAACCTGAACATTTTATTCAAACCTGGATTTTTAAAGCAGAGATCATCAAAGCAACTTCTCCTCTGTTTTAAAAAGGCAAGATCATTTCAGATAGCAGGTTTAAATCATCTTACCAATGCAAAAGATGCAAGTTTTTAAATTAAAGGAGCAAAAGCAACTCAAGTTTTAAAGATTCAAAAGCCTGTTGTTTCAGTTTCAAAAATCTGGAGGCTCTGCTTCTTTTAAAATAGGTGAGTAACTTTTAAAATTTAAATAAAATTAGGTTGCATGCTAGTATGGTCGAATATAAATGTGTATTGCATATATATATATAAGTGAATGTCTATATTTAATTGTATGCATGTCTGTAATATTCTCTGTTCTTGTTTTCCTGAATGTTAAAACAGTTCAAATCTATTGCATGTGATAAATTAATATGGATATGATATAATATGTTTGCATGAATGATTCATTCTGAAATATGATTGAAACTACCCTATATACATGGATGTATTTGTTTGAAAAATAGCTGAATTACTGAGTATATACATATGTGCATGTCTGTCTAGCCTCTGTTTGATTCTAACAGACTAAACCAAGTTTAAAAATCTATATCTCTAAATCGAATTCAAATCTGTTGATATTATAAACTAAGAAAATGTTTATTTTTGTGTGTAGTTTAAGTTAAAAATAATTCTATGGATAGATTATGTTGTATAGTTAACTAATGGTAAGTTTTACAGTGAATAACCAAATTTGGTGAAAATTCAACGTATTTAAAACAAGAATTCAAGCACGCTATTTGAATTCATTTATAAAAATAAGAATTTTAGAAGTAAAATTGTGATTTTTAGTAGTTCATAATGTAAGGAATTTTAAGAGGACCATTTTCTCTTTAAAAATTAATTTCATCACCGTGGGTGGGGAAGACATCGGGACGGCAACGCTGGGAGGTGCGCATAGTTATGGTGAAGAGCTTGACCGTGGCCATTTGTTGAATTAAGGCTTGGATTGGGTTGGGCGATGGATTTTAGGGTTTAGTGTTGGTTTCAGTTGTGGTGGAATCGCGACCAATTTGGGAGTTCGTGACATGATCGGAATGCGTGAATTTTTGGCAGAGAGGTGGCGTCAGGATAAGGCTTTCGATCGGTGGTAGTGTGGCTTCGATCAGAGAAATGTGGTGGGAGCAGTTCATCGATTTTGGGCCGGGACTGATTTTCGATGGTTCAAGCAAAAACTGTTTTTCGTTCGGGAAAGATGCACGTCATCGTCGAGAGGGCAGTGTCGATCAGTAGAAGAAGAGGCATCGAATTAGGGGATCGCGAGGCCGGATGGATCATCGGAGGGATGGTACATGTGCACCGCGTGCACGTGATATCTCGGCATGGACGAATTGGAGATAGGCGAGAAGAATGGGTTTCGTTTCAGGCTGGGTTACTTCGATTGCACCGTGGTTCGTTGATAGTTGTTTGAGTCGATCGGAGTTGAACTTTTTGAGTTGAGCGGCACTGGAAATCAATTTCTGGGTGATCTGGAAGTTGATAGGTACAGGAGAAGAAGCTTTGTTCTCGGGATTGTCACGAGATTCTTGCGTGAGTTGTTGAAGAAATGGAAGAAATGACTCGAAGTTGTTGAGTAGGCTCGAGTTTGGTTACAGATTTTTAAACCTGTCAGTGTTTCAGAAATTTAAAATGGTATTTAAAATTTGAAGCAGATTTAAAACAGGTTTTAAAATCAAGTTTAAGTATGGATTCAAATTGAAATTTGTATCCTAGTTTTGAGATAAATTAAAGTTTTATAAAATCAAATATTTAAAACAAGTTAAGGTTTAAAGTATAATTTGAAATGAAATTTAAAGAGTAAATTTAAAAGTAAAAAGTTTCGAATGACTTGTAAATGATAATTTAGTTGTAAATAAGAATGATGTTTTTATCTTAAGTAAATTAAGATTAATGATTTGTAATTCATTAATTAATAAGAGATTTAAAAGGTAATTAAGGTTTAATTAAATTAATTAAAAGTTAATTAATTTGAATTAAGAATCATTAATTAGATAAGTTAAGATTATTAATTAATGGATAGGAATAAATTAATCAAATAATTAAGGATGAATTAAGTTGTTGTTAGGTACTTAATTAATTAAGTAATTAGAGATTAATTTATTGATAATTAGAAATAAATAAGTTGCAATTAATAATGGTTAAGAAAGATAATTAAAGAATAGTTAATAGTTAATGTAGATCATTAACTAAGGATTATTAAAATAATTAATTGATGTGATTATTTTTTTTATTAATTAAATAGATTAATTAATTAAGGTTAATTATTTGTGAAATTGTTTACTTAAATATAATTACTTAATGGAAGTAATTAATAAATTACTCATTGAAATTAATCGAGTTTATTTTGATTAGTTAAGTTAATTAATTAAGTTTAATTAATTTAAAATAATCACTTAATGATTTGTGAAGTAAAATTACTTAATTGTAATTTAATGAAGATTAATTACTTAGGAAAGAAATTAATAGATAATTACTGATGTAATTAGTAGAGTAATTAAGGGAAGTTAATTACTTAATGGAATTAATCAAGAGATTAATTAAGAAATTAATTAAGGAATAATTAATTTATTTTAAGAAGTAATTAAGGTTAGTTAATTACTGAATGTGATTAATCAATAGTGATAAATAAATTATGGTAATTAAAGATTAATTACTTAATGTAATTAAGTAATGATAAAATGTAATTAAGGATCATTAATTAATATAATTAATGATGTAATTAAGAATTGATTAATTAAGAAATAATTAATAACTGAGTGATTAATTAATGTAATTAATTAGGGAGTAATGTAATTAATTATAGTTAATTAATAGATAAAGTAATTAAAGGTTAATTACTATAATTAATTAAGAATAATTAATTTGTGAATTAATTTAATGCTAATTACTTGAATGTAATTAAATGTAATTAATCAAGGATGATTAATTAAAATGAATAATTGGTTGGTGAATGATTAATTAATTGATAATTAATTAATAGTGACTTAAGTAAGATTGTTAATGATGGAAGTAATTAATTTAATTCATTTTAAATTAATTATAGATGGTAATTAATAAATCATTGCTTAAGGATACTGAATGATATTGATTTACCTTGAATGGTTTCTCAGAGATGAGATAATTGATACTGTATGATTTGGATGCTTTGGTTGCATAATAATGATGATATGGATTATCTGCTTTTAATGATAATGTCGATTATCTATTATGAATTATCTATCTGTATGTAAATAGATAATAGAATTGAATTGTTTTAACTTTAAAACAACTTGGCCTTAAAAGATACGTTTTGGATTTCGATGAGACCGGGATCGGGTTTCCGTATACCGGAATTCCAGGTCTGGAGACCCGAATACCACATCGATCCAAATTTACGTTAAGTCGTGAAATCAAATTGGAGCAAGTGAAGACTCGAGGTGTAAGAACTATTCTTTGTCAATATAACTCTGAGGGTGATTCCGTAATGAGTTGACGGAGATAGTACTTTCAGATTCGAGATGAAGATTCAGATTGCAAGGGTTATGGTCGTTAACTCTGAGGGTGATTCCAATACGAGTGTAACGAGATAATGCTTTCGGTTTCGTTCGAACCCGGAACGAACTTGTATGGATTGAATGCTTTCAGAACATCGTCAGGTGGACGATGAGCATTCTAAGTGATGTCCTGATTAAAGGTAATCGTAGCCTCAAGCCTCATCAACCGGGAATGGCTAAAACAGGGGAGGTGCAGCAAGGTTAGTGGGTAGCACCCAAGTAGGACAAGATTATCCCTGTCTAGAGGTCCCTTCTTATTATTCGATTGAGTGGGCAGTTGATTGCAACAACTGCTGGGATATCTTGTGCGGGAATTATCCAGTAAGGGATGTTCCGGCCTTGTGTTGCAGGGGATTGGGAGTGATCCTCGGTACGGTGATCTAGGCCACGTACTGTGACGGGCGGTACCCCGGTAGCCCTGCCATTGTATGGAAACCCAACTTCCAATAAGTGATAACGGACTTGATTGTATACCTATGTATGCTGGAATTTAATAATGTAACAATTTCAGCTATTTCATATTTATTTGAAAACCTTAGAACTATTATAATACAATCGAATTTCCTATCAAATGTTTTGGTTAGCGTAAGGTAAAAACTTACCCATGTTTATTTGTGGGGAGTCTTACGTGATACCTTTTTCTTTCAAATGGTTTTTGAAGTTAAACAAGTTTAACCTGTTACTCACACCAGACCCATGTCTGACCCAAGTTGTTTATTTCTGTTTTATAAACTCTTGGGTACTCAAATTTTTACGAGTAGCCAAGGGATTCAGGTTAGCTTTGACGAGTTATCTGGAGGAGCAATGGAGCAGGAGGCTTCGACGTTGTAGATATAGATAGTAGTTCCGCTGTGTTAATCTCTGATTAGAGTTTTGTGTTGAGTTGTAATAACTAGACAAATGTTTATAACTGTCTAGTATGTGTTGTATAATCTGTGTAACTCTGATAGTCATTGTATATGATGTAATACTTTTGTTATTAATATAATTTATTCGTTCCGCTGTTGAGATTCTGTTATTGTTCTTTCTTTCTTCTATTCTTTTCTACTTTCTCACCTCTTCTTTTCTTCAAAACGATGCGTCATTCTGTGGAATGAGTGGCGGGTCGTTACAGAAATAATGGTGATATTATTTCATGAATATTTTTGAAATTGAAGTGAAATCTGGTGGGATTTTGGAATTAAAAATGTTTGAAATGTTTCAAAGTGATAAAAGCATTAAATTCTCTTTTGGTCGCTGGAAAATAATTTCGGTGATGACTGCAGCATCATCGATGTCTATTTTCGAGTTTCCAAAGAGAAATTGCTACCAAACTGTTTTAAATTGGAAGTGATTGTGAACTGGGTTGGTCTTGAAATTCAAAGGGAAAATTTGTTTGGTAAAAGCAGATTGTTTTGGAAATTTGGATTTGAGGTGATATACCAGATATGTATGAATTATTTATGGATTCAAAATGGTTTTTGAAATAAAACCGGGCAATTGAATTCTGGGAATTCTATTTAAAATATAAATGTGGAAATTTAAATGAATCAATAATATAAAGTATAGAATGAAGTTGATTGAAATAAGAAGGGAATGAAAGTTTAATTCTGGGATTATAATTATGAGATGAAAATAACTCAATGAGTAATATAAGTTGGTAGATAAAAGAGTTAGAGAACTTGAAGGTGAATGAATTGTAAAACTTGTACAAAATTGTATCCTAGAATTAAAATTTAATTCGAGTATATGAAGGTGAATAAAATATATTTGAATTTAACTTAAGATAAGTTAAATAAAAATTGAGAATTGGAATTGAATTAAATGTAAATAAGTTGAAGTCGAATTGAATTCGATATAAAGGTAATGTAAAATGCTTATAATTGTGTAAAGAAATTCATATTCTTAAGTTCTTAAGTGTAATAATTTGAAAATTTGATTGTAAAGATGAAAATGGACTTAAATGAATAGTCCTAGATCTTAAGCAAGTAAGTTAAACTTATGAATAGAAATGAAATTGTAAGTCATAAATGGGAATCCATTACTTTGAACCATTAAGAGTTATAATTTGAAATTGTAATTATCAAATGGAAACGACTAAGATGAGCAATCTTAATTTTTAAATAAATCCAAACTTGAATTATAAAATAAATTGAACTTAAGATGATTAAGTGAAGTGATATTTGGTATTTAAAAAGCAAGTATTTAATTTTAACGAGCGGAGGAACTAATTAGATAATAAATTAGTTAATGAAATTGAATTGTGAGTTAATGAAATTGGGTTAAAATAGAGATGATTTGAATTGCGAATGAAATCCAAATAAGTGAAAATAAATTGGAAATGACCTGGTTATTAATAAAATAATTCCATATGAATTGAGTATGGAAAATAAAATTAATAATGATTGAGTGAATGAACCACTTATTATAAATAAATAAAATGGATGGAATTTGATTAAATAAGAATCAAATGAAAGATGGAAATAAAACTTTAAAGGGTTGGTTAAAGGGAAAATAAACTTAAGTTATTGACTTAAGTAAATGTTGAATGGAAACTGAACTCAAACAGAGGAGTGGTTTAAATAAGTTGAGAAAATAGTTATTGAATGAATTAACTTGGATTGTTTTCGAGCTAAATAAAATTCAATTTTTGGAAGTTGGAGATGGATTGAATTTAAGAAAAAAATTAATTATTAGAAATGAAAATCTGAATGAAGTGTGGAATAAGTATTTATGTTTGAAATGAAGTAGTAAATTGAAGTAAGTTGGAATTCATATGAAATGGGAGTTCAATTTGAATATATACACTTCAGTGGTGAAGTAGTAAATAAATATGAGAAAAATTTATATTGAACTTAAGAATTGAAGAATGAAATTCTTAAGAAAATTGGTATTGGAAATATACTTAGTAATTTTGGAATGGAAATATATATATATACTAAGTGAATAGTTGAATGAAGACTAAAACTGGAAGTTGTGAAATGGGATAGTTGTGAATAAGGGGATAACAATCAAAAAGGAATGTGAATAAAAGAGAATTGATATAATTGGTAATCAATTGAAATTAATACGTAAGGTGTACGTATATTATTTATTCGCATAGCTATTTGGTCCAGATATCGAACACAGAATTTCGAGATAGTTTTATCGATCCGAATCAGGATTTTTCACTCGATTTTCAACGGCGAGCCTGGATATGGATTGTTGATTGATTCTGGATATTCTCTATCATAGTTTGTGGCTATGCAAGGAGAATGACGGTTTCTGATCAAGAAACCAGATCTGAGTCCGCACTAGGAAGTCGGGTGGACGATACTAGTTCGGAAGTGAAATTGTGTGATCGATTGAGCGATCGAATGTGATATTGCGTACGGATGATATATGTGCATCGTACGGGCTTAAGTAAAACAAATATTGAAAATTTGTAAAGGAAAGTATAAAATGACTTTGGAATTGTGATTGAATATTATTGCTTAGTAGGATATACATGTGTATAAAAGCAATGGATAATTGGGATTTTTGATTTTAGAAGATAAAAATTTAATGGCCCGACAAAAGGTATGTATTTGAATTTCTATATGAAATTTGATTGGGTTTTGGATCCAGCCACTTGGCTTTTTGTTTTCTTTTTGAGATTGGGAGGCCGTAGAGCCATTTTGTAGTAGTACCGAGCTAGCCACGCAAAGGAGACGCTGGCGAAATTTTTCGAAAATTTAGGGAGTTAGAAAATTTTGAGAAATTTTGATAAGTTAAAATTTGAATTCAAATTTAAATTTGAATTGTTAAGTAAGTATTATGGGTTGAGACTTATGGATAAGTTGGGAAGTTAAAAGATGATTAGTGTATCATTAATCAAAGATTTGTTGGGTTAATTGTTAAAAACTATTTGGATTGGGGAAATAGAACGGTTATCGAATCATTTCTCTTAACTGGTAATTTCGGGGACGAAATTCTTTTATGGGGGGAGGAATGTGACGACCCGGAATTTTTGTGCATTTGAAATTGGAATATTTAATTAATTTTAAATATTCAAAGGGTTAAATTTTAACTAAAATTTCAAATATCGCTGTTTATTGAGTAATTTAATTATTAAATTAAATTTATTTGAAGTTGGATAAAATAGTAAATCTGGTATTCTAAGCTAATTAAAAATATTTTGAAAGCTCGTAAAATTCATATTAATAATACTGAAGATAATAGAACTTTTAAAATTGAATTCGAAAGTAATTTGTTCAGTTTTAAAAATATATTGTTTAAATTGAATTTAAAAATAGTCTTCCGAGGCACAGTCTCGGAATTCGACGAAACCAGTTCCATTGGGTCCGTAATATTGTATTATTACCGGATTTCAAGTTTCGTAGCTTTTGGAGTTGTTGTGTGAGCGTACGATATATAAACGCGTGTAAAATATAATTGATAATAACCGATTCGAAGTTAAATTTAATATTCCAACCTGTCCAATACATCTTACATCAGCCACCTTACCTTCTGAACGCGCAGAGATATTTTCCTTTTCTCGTTTTAATCACGCTACCCTTATCTTCCATCTCACACTTCTCGTTCCTTCTAAACTTATCTGGTCCTCCCTCATTTATTCAATTCGAGAAAATCTCGTTCCCTGAAATCACGTATCTTCCTTCCTCCCCTTCATTCTCAATTCTTAATCGAGAAGTCAAAATAAAAATCATGGCCGAAAGAATAAAAGTAAATCCCTCTCGTTCAAATGTCGCACTCATCCTTCTATATTTCTAATCCAAATCGCGCGTCTCCCTTTCCTCAAACTCAGAAAACAATTTCGACTTTTACAAAAGCAACGAAGGCCAGATTCGCGAGTCGCTCGCCTAAGGTTCTTCGAGGATGCTAGCTTGAGATGTTATCGTGAGTTTGATTCGCGTGAAGGAGGACCGTTTTCGTGAGTAGGGTTTCGCCTGTAGGAGTTGTCGTGGGTCATTCGATCGACGCTAGGAGACCGAGTCGTCGTCTCGAAGTACAAGTGTGGTCGTGAGTTTGAGCTCGAGTGGGAAACATTCGATCGAAGTTAGGGTTCCAGTTGCGTATGGGTTTAGGGTAGAAGTGAGGCTGCAGTGACGAAGTCTTGGGTCGCGTGGTCAGGATGAGGACGAGAGAGGGTGATGGTGTCTGGACTGCGAGGGTTTGTGATCGTAGAGGTTCATCGTTGGGCTGGATTCGACGTTGGCGGCAGCGATGAAGTTCATGGTTTGCAATGTTGTCGCGAGCGACAGGCGCGTTCTTCGATGATCGCAGTCTAGATCGAGGTATCGTTTTGTTTATTTTAATTAAATAAGTGATGTTTACACATTTAAAAAAAAGAAGAAGATGGAAATGAATCTGCAGTTTGTTTTTAAAAGGGGATAAACTTGTATAAAAGAAATAGAAATAAATATACATGTTTTAATTTACTAAATTTATTTTAAGAAAATAACGGAGTAAGCGGTTAATTTGTTTCTAATTAGTCTAGGCACTAAAAATATTTTATTACAAGAAGATTAGTTCGACATTTAATTGAATTATAAAATGGTAATTAAAGGTCAATTTATATTTCGAATATTAATAAATCACATAAATTATTTTACAAGGTCTGGAATCGTAAAGGAAACAAACTGGTTTGAGTCGGATTGACAGGTCAAAATTTTAAAGAGGCAAGACGGATTTGAAAGTGGGTTGTGCAACAAAACCAAAGGTGAGTTAATCTCACTCAGTTAAATTTAAATTTAAATGGTTAAATTTAAATAATTTATTGGATGATTGATTTGATTTGATGTGATATATATAGTAGTATATACCAATATATACATATTGGCATATGTATATATTTGAGTTGTTGATATTCCCGCATTTATATAGCGGATGAGACCCTATGCGCCGTATAATAGCGGATAATTTTATATTAAAACCCATATACCGCGATATTCCACTTTGAAGTGAAATTGGTATTGTGCTAACATCTGTGGATGCAGGGAAACAGGTTGGAGGGATCCAACTGGATTCCTCAAAATATTTAATTTTTTAAAATATTCTGTGATATGATTTTTGATATCCTGTGATGAATTATATGGATAATTGGATGTTATGGTTTGGTTGGATCGATTTGGATGTGCTGAATTATCAAAATCTCTAGAATGGAATTTTTGAAAAGAAATAAAGGAGTAAATTCTTAAGTAAAATAATTATAAAGAGTTTGGAATAAATTTGAGAATAAATCTGATTAAGAATAAAAGTGATTTCCAAAATTCTAATAAATATGGGAAAGAGGAATTTTGAATAAACAGAGAATATTGAATTTAAAGAAAACTTATGTGATGTTATTTAAAGGGATAAAAATTTATTTTAATTCAATGTTTAAATGTAATTAAAAAGAAAGAAGGAATTTGGGAAATTTGAAACTTGTGTTTCGGTTCAAAGATTTTAAATCATAATGAGAAATAAAATCTGGAAGTTAATGAATTTGGAAATAAATGGATTAAGTAAGGAAATTTATTTCAAAGTAAAATAAATTGGGAAATCAATTATAAATTGATTTAAATACTTTGGGATTTGAAATTTAAAGAGAAATGAGATTTTGGAGATATAAACTGGGTTTATAAAGTAAAATGGAATATCAGAGGATATTTGAAATATAAATTCAAGGAGGCAATTTATAAAGGGAATATGAATTGGTTTAAAATAAATGTTGATTTATTATTAAAAGATGTGAAGAGAAGGGTATTTCTCTGGATAGCCAAGTACGTTTTCAAAGCAATATTTATATATAAGTTAAAAGTTCTAATTGTGTTTTAAAAGCATATTTTAGAAAATTTATTATTTCTAAATGTTAAAGCCTAAAGTAGTATTTTCAAAAATATATTATTGTAGTAATTATATAAAAGTGATTTGCTATTATGTTTTAAAAGGAGAAATTTAGTTTATATTTATAAAGTGGTTTATTTTAAAGTATATATTTTTAATAAAGTATTAAAGTAGTTTAATTTCAATGTTATAAGATATATTTAAAATAAAGTGTTTTTAAATTATTTTAAAATTAAAAGTATTTTGTACTTGGTGATTCAGTGGAAATAATTATTTGGGAAATGTTTTCCGTAAGCGGAAACTGTTTTGAAATTGTTTTCAAATGAGCTTTGAAAATTTGGAAATATATCTTGGAAAGATATTTGGGAAAATAAATAATGTGGGAAATTATTTATTGTGTGATGGTTGTTTGTGGATGTTAATTGATAGTTAAATAACCGACTATGAATATTGGCCAAATGCGCTGATCGTTTCGAAGAGACCGGGATCGAGTTTCCATATACCGGGATTCTAGGTCTGGAGACTCGAATACCACTTCGATTCGGTTTGTACGTTTCGTGTAACGTGTTCAGAGTTGAAGATGGAGCAGTGAAGTGCAAGGGCTAGTCGCTACTAATCCTGAGGATATTTCCAAAATGGATGTAGTAGGAATAGTGCCTTCGGTTCCGTTCGAACCCGGGACGGATTTGTATGGACGAATGCTTTCGTGACATCGTCAGCTGGACGATGGGCATTCTAAGGGATATGTGCTATAAAGGTATCGGTTAGCCTCAAGCCTCATCAACGGGAATGACTGAAAATCAGGGGTTATGCAGCAAGGCTTCGTGGGTAGCCCCCACTTGAGAGTAAGGTCATCCCTGTCTAGATGTCCCTTTTATTTCGGCTTAGTGTTGCGGTTGCTGATCCCAACCGTGGGGTGATTTTATTTGGAATTATCCAGTAAGGGATGATTCCGGCCTTGTGTTGCAGGGGAGCGGGCGTACTCCTCGGTACTGTGATCTAGGCCACGTACTGTGACAGGTGGTACCCCAGTGTCTAGTCATTCGTTGGAAATCCATTCTCCCTACGTGCCTTGTACGGTATTTGTTTGTATACCTAGTATGCTGGAATTTAATCATGTAACAATTTCAGCTATTTTAATAAGTATTTGTGAATAGACACTATTATAATATCAGAGGATTTTTATAAAAAGTGTTTTAGCTATCGTAAGGTAAAAACCCGACATGTTTATTTGTGGCGTGGTCTTACGAGATGCTTTTATTTTCAAAAGGATTTTTGAAACTTTAATAATCAATTGAGTGTGATCTTCTCACGCTGGTATTCCAGACTGACTCGGGTATTGTTTTATATGATGCTCGGGTCAGACCGAGATAAACAGGTTCAGGATATGATGCCGTGGAGCTCAGGAGACGAGCTGGATGCCGATACGTACTTCCGTACTTGCTATTATTTTTCCGCTGTGTATTCAGTTGTATGTTATGGATGTTGATGTACTCTGATGATGTACTCTGATGATATATTGTATAAAACTGATATAGTTTTGATTTGTGTAAAGATCTGTTAATATATATTATATTTTATTCCGCTGCGATGGTTAGATTCTGATTTTGTTTTCTATTTTTCTTCTTCTACCTCTTCTTCTTAACTAAAATGGTTCGATTTTCCGGGTCTGGAAAGTCGGGTCGTTACATTAACGGATCCTTAAAGAATGGGCGATCCCAAGTATTCTTTAAGTTACTTGTACCTTTATTACAGTTCACTTGAGTTGGTTTACATTATATAAGTATATATTGCCTGACTCGAGTGTTTTGTGTTTTGCTTTACGCTCGGGTCAGCCTGAGTTATTCACAGATTTGGATTTCCACTCTCTTGGAGATTTGAATCGCTGGAGATTATCTGCTTGTCATGTCCTATCTATTTCAATTCCGTTGTTCTACTCAACTTGTACTTGGTTATTATATTGAGACTTTTGTTGTATTCTATTTCTTCTGTTATATCTTATGTAACTATGATATATTTATATAGTAGCTTCATGAACTACTATTTCTTTTACTTCCGCTGCATTATTTTACTCTGTGTTTGTGATCTGTGATTATATTTATTTACTGTATATTCTGAGATTTGCCAAATTTTATTTACAACGCGGTATTTTGAGCAATTCAACTCCGGCATGAGTGTCTACCTATACACTTATAATGGATGCGAATGGTTACCGAGTCGTCACAGTGTAACTGATGACGAAATTAAAAAGGCTTTATTTTCTAGGAATGCTAAATCTTGCGGTGGCCCGGATGGTTTTAATGTTGTGTTCTTTAAAAGTAGTTGGGGTCTGGTCTGTGCCGATTTTTGCGCTGCTGTCCACAATTTTTTCTTTAAATTCAAACTGTTGGGAGAAGTTAATTCAACAAACCTTGTTCTAATCCCTAAGATTACTCCTCCTATTAATGCTTCCTCCTTTAGGCCTATTTCTTGTTGTAACGTCGTTTATAAATGCATATCTAAAATTCTTGCTTCTAGACTGGTGTTGGTTCTTCCTTCGATCATTTCCGCGAATCAGTCTGCTTCATTCCTAATAGAAACATTCTTGATAATGTAATGATGGCTCATGAGCTAATAAATGGGTATGGTAGAAGCCAGGTTTCTCCTAGAGCCGTGTTGAAGCTTGACTTAAGTAAGGCATATGATAGCATTCAGTGGACCTCTATTGTTCGTATCATGTCATTGATGGGCTTTCCTAAGATTTTTGTAGCCTAGTTTTACATTTGCTTGTCCACCGCTACGTTCTCTCTCAACTACAATGGGACATCCTCTGGATACTTCAAAGGTGGGCAGGGTTTGCGTCAGGGTGACCCTATCTCATCATATATATATTTATTATTGTTATGGAAGCCCTTACAAGCTTGCTAAGAAATAAATTTGAGGAAAAGAGAATTCAATTCCACCCCAAATGCACGGATCTTAAAATATCTTCTCTCTTTTCTACGGATGATATAATGATATTTATGAAGCCTTATGAGCTGTCTATTTCCACTATTTTTGAAGTATTGAAAGTTTTCTACATGGCCACTGGGCTAAAACTGAACACCTCCAAATCTCATATTCTCATTTCAGGTCTTGACCCCTCTTTAAGTAATGATTTGGTGAGAATGTCGGACCTTCAACCTATGTCTACTGACATGAAATATTTAGGGCTGCCTCTTTGTACTGCTAGGGTTTCCAAGGCTGATTGTTTGCCTTTGTATGTTAAGATCACCAGCAAATTGACTACTTGGCCAACGAGATTACTTTCCCAGGCTGGTAGGCTGGTGCTTATTAAGTTAGTGTGTCATTCTATGATGGTCTACTGGGCTAGGACTTACATTCTACCCAATAAGCTGCTATGTATGATCATGGGGGCTTTGATCAGATTTTTCTAGGTGGGGACTATATATACAAGAAAGTTGATTCCAACTTCCTTTTCCAGAGTTGAGAGACCACGCAATAGGGGTGGCCTTGGCATCATCAATTTGCATGCTTGGAATAAAGCTGCTATCAGTACCCATGTCAATGCAATTTTGTCGAGGAAGGGTAGCCTGTGGGTAGAGTGGACTTGGAAGTATCATATTCAATATAAGGACTTCTGGTCAATGGAAATCTAACAGGGAAGCAGCTGGATTTGGCGTAGCATTCTTGGTCTTTAGGGTGCTCTTCTCCCTCATATTAAATATTCAATGACCTCTTCCAATCAGCTCAGTTTCTGGTGTGATCCTTGGGCTGATTATGGCCTTATTTTATCGAGACAGTATTCACAACAGGACATTCATCAAACCATGATTGGTCTTAATGCAAGAGCGGTAGGCTATATTCATCATGGCAGGTTGCATCACCCCATTCTAGCAACCAGAGGGTCAATGCCATATGGAATAGATTATCTAATCCCCAGTTCAAATCAGCCAGTGTGAAACCCTATATTGGAATGGTAGACCCCATAGCATTGGTGTAGTGTATTTGCTCCTCCATAAGATTTATGATATGCCTGTTTATACTTGGAGCAAGGTTGTTTGGACAAATCACTCACCAAGCAAGGACAACTTAGTGTTATGGAAGACAATCAATGATGCACTAATGACCAAGGGTAAGCTTCTTTCTTTTGGTATGGTTGTGGTCCCGTTGTGTGTGTTTTGCAATTTGGCCCCCGAGAACGTTGATCGTCTCTTTTTTAACTGTGATTATCTAAAATGTATGTAGATCACACTGATGCAAAAATCTGATGTGAATGGTATCTCTGGCATAACGACTATAGACTAGCATATCCTTCGAAAGGCATGTAAGTGGAGGAAGAAACAATGGGACATCTATTTTTTGTTGTTAAGAAATATTTGTACGTTGTGTGGGAATAGAGGTACAGGCGATTTTTTCATGATAAGAGCATGTCTTATGTGCCCTTATGGAATAAGCTGATGGTTTTAATCACTTCTGGGTTAAGGGGAAGCTTGCATAGCTTCTCGGCTCACCAAAATGGTCATTGGTCCTAGTCCTGGGTCTATGGTTGGTTGCTAGGTCTGTTCGACATTGGTGTCTCTATGTTGAGTAGTGTTTGTTCCTGGCAATGGGTTTGGGTGACCTATAAATCTGCTGTTGGTTACCTGCATGTGCATGTGCATGTTTCCTTTTGTAGTTTTGCTTTGTTATGCATGTTTTGTTTTGTGCATGCACTGTTTGCTTTGGTTTGCTGAGTTCGTGCATGTGCACCTATGTATCTGGGGTCCCTTGGGTGAGTTCTTGTTCTCAATGCTCTTCAGTTTGCATGTATGGTAACTGCTTGTTTGCGGTTGCTGTTCATGTGTCCCGAGCTTGTTTACTCGGTATGCATGTGCATGTTTGCATTGTTGTTTAGCTTTCTTGCTTTTTCTTTTCTTTCTTTCTTTTGGCATAAAGCTTGTTTTATGTCTTTTTTATTGTTTAGTCACAATAAATCTGGTAGGGGACCAGTCAACCTCGCTAGCTTTGCTAAAACTATTTTAAAACTATTTTAAGCTATTAAAACTATTTTTAACTATTTTTAACTATTTTAAAACTATTTTAAACTATTAAAAACTATTTTTAACTATTTTAAAGCTATTTTAAACTATTAAAATATTTTTAAACCATTTTAAACTATTTAAACTGTTTATGACTATCCAAACTATTTTCTAAAATTCAAACTGTGCAAGGTGGAATTGTTTATATTTAAATCCTTGATTTAAAAGGCGAATATGGTAAAATGATGTTATAACCTATGTTGGAATTTGAAATGATATTTCCAGTGAAATGGCATATTTTGGGTAAATATGATGGTTTTGAAATGAGGAATATTTCAAATTGAATATGATATTTTGATATCAATTATGAATTGGTTTTGGAAATGTAAAAGAACCAACCGGTATGTAATAAGAATTTGGTTGTTAAAGAGACCGGGATCGGATATTGTCATACTCTCTGCCAATACCGAAAACCACTTTAACAACTGTGCACGTGGTAGAGAATCCAGAACGAAGTAGGATGGTTGGCGAACGATTCTGTATGTGGTATGAACACAGCCCTGACCCCCTCAGGTCAGCTTGATATGACTAAAACAAGAGCCATGACGGGCCAAGTGAGGTCGCAGCTCCGATCGGACATGCTTCTTCGATACCATATTTATTACTTTGTGATTGATTTGGTGGCCATCCCTCGATTTGATTTTGGGAGTGTGTTCCAAGGTGGGCGGTAGTAGCTGCTATGCGTTACCACCATTCTGGATCCGCAAAACGGTAGTATCCTACCCTAGACATTGCCTCGCGTGCCTTGTCATATGCTTTATCGAGCCCATTACGAGTTTGGTTTGTGTAGTACACTATGGAGTGCCCTCTGATAGCCCTCCAGTTTACGAAGGAATTACGGTATTGTATAGACTATGACATTTATATAAAAATGTGTTAAGGGGGATATGGGTAACGCCTTAACGCTATTTTAATACTTTACTTTACTGTAGACATATTATAATAGCGTATTGTACTATGTATGTAGATAGTTTAACGGATCCTTAGGAGATGGAATCCCAAACATCTCTTAAGTTATTGCACGCACGTTAGACAGTGGATAGGAGATGAAAAATCCCATAAACATCTCTGAAGCCGCTACACTCATATTTATTTACTGTTGATTTAACTTACATAAGATCTTTTAGTTCTGACTCGAGTGTTTTGTCTTTTCATTACGCTCGAGTCAGTCTAAGCTTTTTAGTGTATTAAAGACCATTTTATTTTGGAGGAGGAAGATGGAGATTAGTCTACAATTTATTATATTTATTCCACTACATCATGTTGTTCCACTGCATTATTTATTTATTTCTGCTATATGTGTAACTCTGATTTGTATTGTAAAAGTGTAATCAAATGTTGTTTGTAAAACAGCTTTATGAACTGTTATTTGATTATTATATTTTGTCATTCCACTGTGAGATTCTGTGTTTTATTTTTCTTCCTTTTCTCTGCTTTTTCTTATTTACCCTATTAACCATCCTCCCTTTTGAATGGTTTGAGTTGACACGTGTGGTTTATTGTCGATTTAAACCATCCAAAAAGGTGGGTCGTTACATTTTGTAACATCCCGAAAATTTTCGACTTTCGAAAATTCAACATCGATACTCACTTTATCGACTGCTGAGCCATCGAATGCCGGAAACCCGAAAAGTTATGGTTTTAAGAAAGAAGAAAGAGGTAGGAGAAGAAGATAGAAGAAAAAAAGAAAGAAGAACAACAACAGAACAAGAGCAGAAACAGAAACACAGAACAGAGACAATATCAGAATCTCACATATCGCAGCGGAATAATATATAATAGATAAATGAATATCATTTAAAAACAAAAGAATTATATCTGTTATTACATACATCAATCATCAGAGTCAATATACAACTCAGTACAACAATGGACAGTTTTATACTTGTCCTCATACAGAATACACAGCGGAATAAATACTATCAGATACAAATACTACGTCTCGCCATCCAGCTTATCTCCAAAGCTCCAGAATATCCAGAATATCCTGATAATCTAACTCTAGGCTGCCCGTGTGGAAAATGGTGGGCACCCAGAGTTTAGAAGGGAACAATAAACTCCGAGTCAGTCATGGTGACTGGTGTGAGATCGTAAAACAGTTATTCTTTAAAACAACAACAAGATAACTTTAAAGTCAATTCGAAATGCTTTTGGAAAATGAAACTACCATAAGACCTCCCACCACACACACAATGCAAACGCAGAATTGGAGGAGATTTCTTCTTATGATAGTCAAAGATGCTTACTACGCAAAATCAAATCATTTTGATATTATTATTAGTGCATAGTGTAGAAAACATTTCGAAAGTATAATATTAATCTTAGCCAACATACGACCAGTATCGTATGCCTACTATAGCTACCATCCAAACAGTGGGGCGCCACCATAAGTGAATGGCAGGTTCTACAACTAATACCGTACAAGGCTCGTATTGTTTCTTTGGATTTCCAACAAATGGTCAGGCTAAGGAACTTCCTATCCACGATGGGTACGTCCCTGGAATAGACGACCCGAGAAATAACCTAACATTACGGTTAGATCTCTGCCAACACAAGGCCGGGTTACCTCTGCAAAAATAGGTAACTACTGACACGCGTATGCCATCCCCCGATCGTCACCGATCTTCCCGAGGATCCCCGATTCGCAACAAACCACATAGAAAAAATAATGCAGTAACCACAGAGGTTAAGTATCTGGGCTCCATACCATGATACCACCTTTATCCAGAAGGAATGACATACACTAAGGGGCGCTACTCCCTAGAACCTTGCTGCATCCTTCCTGTTTCGACCATTTCCGGGTGTGAGGCTCGACGAAGTCTCGTCCACAAAGCTACGCTTTCTCAAAAAGCCCTGCTTCGGGTCAAACAAAAATGATCAACCTATGATCACAAAGATATAAGATCAAACAAATGATCATATCACAAATGAACAAACACTGATCATTTCACAGCAACACTCAGTATGCCACGTTACCAAATTGGGATATATCGCTGATAAATTTCAACTACATAACCTCTGAGCTCGTACGTCTCAGAGAAGGGTGTTAAGCTAAGAGAATAAATTCTCCGCCACCAACAGAAATGTATTTGAAAGAAATCAGCTTTATATCTCAAATTGTAACGTCAGACACACAATCCATACAAGTCTGTTCCGGGATCGAACAGAACCGAAGGCACTTCTCACGAAGCCCTTGCATATCCGGATAATTTTCAATCACGTCAGGACTTCCCGTCACTAAGGGTGATAAAACCTCTAAATCGAGGATCAGTCGATGTAGAGTAACTCGACGGTAATCCTTCCGTTTTCAAAAATATCCGGTCTTCAACACCGGTCTTCAAATGCGATTCATAACGACGTATCACATATTCGGAATGGGTTATACGACCCCATGGTCCTTTCCCGGTTAACCCGAATAGTGAGCGTAAATTCAAAAATAAGTGTGGCATTCAAATTCATCCAATTGACAACAAATACCTATCTAAAGGTAATTATTGATAGTCGGTTATTTAACTATCAATAAAGATGCGCAACATCATCAGATTCCAAATAATTTTTCCCAAATTTTTTCATCTTCCAAAAATATCTTTTACTAGATATAAAAATTTCCACACTTAAAAACAAATCAATGTTTATTTTTCTAAACAGTTTCCCTTTCCTTTATAAATTCCATAGAGAATTTATATCTTTCAAAATATCTACTGATATACGATTTTCAAATCGTTTTCAATATTCGATTTCGATTTATCTTTAAGAAGATAAATCTCAAAACGTTCATTTCATATTGGAAAAGCATTTCCATACTTATTTAAAAATAAGTATTTCACAAATCATTTATTCTCAACATTTGAAAATATTCGATATACTTAAATCAAATTAAGTATATATTCATTCTTTAAGGAAATCATAAATTTCAACATCTATTTGAGTCAAAACGAATGTTGCGTAAAACATCGTTACGACGACTCGAAATCACTAGTATAGGGATTCGGAATTAAGATAGATATGTGAATCCCAATACTACATCAAAACATTTCCTTTCGGAAACCATTTACTATAACAACAGTGTTATAGTCCATCATTTCCTTATTTCTCGAAAACGTCTATTTCAACAATAAATGTCGAAATCTATGTATTCGATACTTATTACGTTTTAAAACATCTTTTAAAACAACTAACTTCATTTCTGTAATATCGCTTTCCCAAAACAAGTTCATTTTACTTAACAATATATTCATTATCCAAAATCGTGAATATACTTTACTATTTACATTTCACTATTTTCTACACGTTTTATTTCAAAAATAATTCGCTATCCAAAATCGCGAATATATCTCCTTTGATAATCTCCTATATTTAATTTATCAAATTCAATCGATTGGTTTCCGAATTTATAAAACAACGTTTATAAATTCCATTTTTCTATTTTCTATAACCACTCCGGTTTATAATCTCATTTTATTAATCTTCAAAAATTCACTTATAAGAATAAGTGATTTCGGATTTATAAAACGACGTTTATAAATCACATTTGTACTTTATAACGATTTCAACTTGCAAAATCATTTCATTTTGCATTTTCTATTTATATCCCATCTAAGTGCAAAAATCTAATTTATAAGTAAATTACTTATAAATCGTTTATTCTACAACATCTATTCACTTTATAACTTCACGTTATAAATCTATTAGTTTCATTCACTTATGAAATCCATTTATACTTCTTTCTAACACTTATAAAAAAAATTCGTTTTATAAGTCCAATATTTTTATTTATAAAATATCAATTTTATAAGTCTTTCTATACAAATCGTTTATAGTTATTCAAAATTCCAACTTAAACCATTTTATAAATAAATCGACTTTTTATTTCAAAACGACACTTCGATTATATTTCACTAAAAATTATAACTTTTATAACTTTAAAAATTTACGTTATAAATCGATTCAAAAATTCCATAAAACGTATATTTTCAAAAATCACTTTAAAAACCCTTTTAAAATAACAGTCGTTATTTTTACACTTCAAAACTGAATCCGATGATGCAACAGCATCAATTAGTCCATCACAACAGTCAATATCATATATCATCAGATGATAACAGAATATATCAAAATATCTGTAAATAATCAATACGGTGAGGAATCCAGTTGGATCCCTCCAACCTGTTTCCCTGCATCCAAAGACGTTAGCACAATACCAATTCCGCTCCAGTACGGAATTATCGCGGTATATAGGTTTTTATAAATCCGCTTACTAACGGCGCAATAGGGTCTCATCCGCTATACGAGGCGGGAAATCAATCAATCCAATATATACATATGCCAATATGTATATACTGCTATATATATAGATATATCCTATCATATCTAATAGCACATTCAAACAGTCAATCATCAATCAATAACTGTAAATAATTCCACATTCAAAATTGAGTGAGAAGATCTCACCGTGATTTCAATAACAGTCGTAGCGGTTTATTTCGGATAAAACTAAACAGACGTTTAATTTTACCCAAAATTTTCATTGACTCCAATCGCTTCCAAATCAGTTGCATCGCGAAGAGCTCGACAAAACGAAGCCAACGCTTTTCGTTTCGTTATTTTCTGACAATATATGACAACGTTATAGCAGTTTGAAGTTAATACGATTTTAAATAAAATAAATATACAATTTCTTTTTATTTTTATACCCATCCAAATCTGGACCGCACGTTACAAAACAAAGAAATCACGGCCGTGATCTACATCTTCCCTCCACACGCGAAACTCCCCAGGCAAACGAAACCCACGACCGCCTATTTGCCCTAATTCACGCGACCACTACGAGCCTCACCACGTTGATCAGAGACCCTCGCCACCTTCGCCTCCACGCGTGCCACCCACGGTCCAACCCCGGTCAAGCTCGGTCGAGCATTCCCCCTCAGAAACGCATGCGAACGTAGCACGAACGCGAGTTGATAACGGCGAGCATGATGAGTTTCAAACAACTTCCACCGTTGGATGCATAGCTCTCAACGAGCTCTACGCTTTTCTAGTTGGAAACTTTTCGAAACAATGACTGGATCATGAGTTTTTGAGGGGAGAAGATGAGGGTATTTCGGCCATTGGTTATGATGGTGGCGGCTGAAGATAGAATTAGGGTTAGGTTTGTTTCTCTTTGCAAATGAAAAGGTTGAGGGGCTTATATAGAAAACTTACGAAAACACTATTCACCCCGGATTTTCCGAACTCCAAATCGAGCGTGTCGGCTGACGTTCGTAAGGTTTACCCCGCGTTCCGAACGCAATGGAACAGGTTTCGGAAGCTAATTCGATCGTCTGTGCGAGATATGCAATTAAACGATAAATTTAAATTAAACCGATTTAAATCGATTTCGAGGCGTTTCAATTCGTACCGGACAAATGGTAAATCCAAAAATTATGAAATTTGAAATCTTACAATAATATCACATTACGGATCCGATGAAACTGGTTTCGTCGAAATCCGAGACCGTTTGAAAAATGACTATTTTTAACTCGACGATTTAAATTAAAATGATATCGATGCGTTTCGAGTTGCCACGGTCAAACGACAACTCCGATGGATACGAAAATTGAAATCCGATAATAACTAACTATTACGGATCAAATGGAACTGGTCTCGTTCAATTCTGAGACTGTTCGAAAATTGGCTATTTTTACAGTCGATAATTAAATATTAAAATATTCAATTTTCACAGATTAACTCTAAAGTCGATTCTGAAAGTTCTATAACCTTTCTATAACTCCAGTATGATTAAATAAAATTTTTCAAATCATTTTCAATCATATTAAACTCGTTTTTTAATTATCACTTGAGTTTCACTATTAATTTATCGATTAAATTATCAAATTAAAACCCAATATTCGAAAAATAAATCATTCGACTTCTAAATTCCATTTATTAATATTTAAAATTAATTAAATATTCGAATTTTAATTATCAAAAATTCTGGGTCGTTACAAACTTCCCCCCTTAAAAGAATTTCGTCCTCGAAATTACAAGTCAGGAAGAAAGGTCCTTAGCTCGTCTACTATCTTCCACAATCTAATAGTTTTATCACTTTTCAAACGGATCTTCCTACTAAAGATTCGTTATCATCTCAACTAACTTTCCAACTTAAATTTTAAGTTTCAAACAACATTGTTTAACTTCAAAATTTAAATTCCAGTTTAAATTCAAATTTTAAACTTTCAAAATTTCTCAAAAATTTTCTAACGCCTTAAATTTTCAGAAAATTTCGCCAGCGTCTCCTTTGCGCGGCTAATACGGCACTACTACAAAACGTCCCTACGGACTCTCAGATTTCAAAAAGAAAAAGAAAAAGCCAAGCGGCTAGACAAGAAATCATCAAAAACTCATATTCAAATTTAAATACATACCTTTAGTCGAGCAATTCAAATTTATCTTCGAAATTAAATTCCAATTCCTTTATACCTGTATATCCTACTAGCCATAATGTCTAGTTACATATATTCAATCCAATTTGCAAATTCTATTACAAATTTTTCAATATATACTTCTTATATTCTCTTTAAATTCGCTATTGAAGTTACATATTCAATTCCGTTCAAGTTTACATCTCAAATTCATTTGAATTCAATTCACCATTTTAATTCTATTGGAATTCAATTTACCTTCAGTTCTGAATATTGAATTTTATCGATTATCTTTCATTCATAACTGCACCATTTTAAATTAGTTTCATTTACTAACTTATCACAAATTGCAATTCACTTTATTCAAATTTGTTTTCAATATTCAGTTTCAATTCCAGTTTTATCCACTTTTGTTCATTTCCAAAATTTGATTTCAATTTACCCTTTGGTTAAATCTACTGTCATTTAAACTGGATTTCCAATTCGAATTCATTTTACTTTTCTTCAAATTTTATCAATTCAACTTCATTAACACTTAATGAATTTATATACAATCAACTAACAATCATCAAACAATCAATGCATATTCAACATAACCATTATTATTTGATTTCCATTCAATTTAGTTCAACACCTTTAATTTCAATTGACTTACATTCAATTTACTCAGTTTCTTCAATGAATTAACATTTACACTCAATTGATTCACTAGTTCAATAGCTAATCCATTTCACATTTCATGTTGAAGTTTATTTATATAACTCAAGTTCATATTCATTTAATTCATTTTGATTATTTACTTCGACACCAAAATCAATTTCAATCAACACTTAAGTTATATCCCACTAAACATCGTTTGTTTAACTTAACTTGCATTTCCACTTATAAATCCAAAATTCAAATTTCAATCCTATTTAACTTTTACCAAGGTCAAATTTCTTCACTTATTCAAAATTCATATTAAATCCAGATTTCATATTCCACAATCTCAACTTAGATTTAATTGATTCACTTATACTTACTTTAATTTAACTTCATCCTTTAAGTTAAATTTATTCTATCAGAATTTAAATTATATAAGTTATCAATCCATTCAATTCCAGAGTCTTTTCAATCTTTTAAAACTATTTTGAAATCTGTTCAAATTTATCTTTTGAATTCCCAAAACAAAATCCAAAATTTCCCAATCAACTTTTATTTAAAATATTCTGGCAGCAATTCCTCTTTTGGAAACCCGAAAATGAATTCTAATGATGTGGCCATCATCATCAGGATTATTTTCCAGCGACCTGAAAAGAGTTTAGAGCTTTTCATCTCTTCAAAACATTTTTCAAACTCCTTTGAAATCCATTTTCAAATCAAAAAGGAATTAAACTTTCCAAATCTCCAAAATTTTCAAATTCTTTTCAAACATTTCCAAAAACTCCTCTGGAATTTCGTTTTAAATTACAAATTACATTTATAATTTACATTCTCAAATTTCATTTGTATGAGAATTTTATTTCTTTATCTTTCAATTCACATTTATAAATTTCATTCGTTAAATGGATTTATTTCCAACTCTTTGGTTATTATTTTAATTTCTCATTCCATTTCATATAACAATGATAATAATTCAATGTGATTATTCTATAACAACCAAACATCCATATACTATGATAATTCATAGAAAACCATTTCTTTTCTATACAAAAATAGTTTTGGGCAAAATTATTTCATTTACCCATTTAAAACAATACTGTGTCAGTTTACCTTGTTTAGAGTTTAGAAACCCCTATCGATTACAGTTAGCCAGACTGTACCGACCAGAATCTATAAACAATCAACCGATAAGTCAACACAATACAAAACAATTTCATATTCAAATAACAAATACGCGCTCATATCTATTATTACACTCAACTCATTCTAGAGTACTGCTGACTCTATCTCTAATGAGTAACACCCAACAGAGCAGGGTTGTCGCTTAACCATATGCTCTGATACCACTTGTAACATCCCGAAAATTTTCGACTTTCGAAAATTCAACATCGATACTCACTTTATCGACTGCTGAGCCATCGAATGCCGGAAACCCGAAAAGTTATGGTTTTAAGAAAGAAGAAAGAGGTAGGAGAAGAAGATAGAAGAAAAAAAGAAAGAAGAACAACAACAGAACAAGAGCAGAAACAGAAACACAGAACAGAGACAATATCAGAATCTCACATATCGCAGCGGAATAATATATAATAGATAAATGAATATCATTTAAAAACAAAAGAATTATATCTGTTATTACATACATCAATCATCAGAGTCAATATACAACTCAGTACAACAATGGACAGTTTTATACTTGTCCTCATACAGAATACACAGCGGAATAAATACTATCAGATACAAATACTACGTCTCGCCATCCAGCTTATCTCCAAAGCTCCAGAATATCCAGAATATCCTGATAATCTAACTCTAGGCTGCCCGTGTGGAAAATGGTGGGCACCCAGAGTTTAGAAGGGAACAATAAACTCCGAGTCAGTCATGGTGACTGGTGTGAGATCGTAAAACAGTTATTCTTTAAAACAACAACAAGATAACTTTAAAGTCAATTCGAAATGCTTTTGGAAAATGAAACTACCATAAGACCTCCCACCACACACACAATGCAAACGCAGAATTGGAGGAGATTTCTTCTTATGATAGTCAAAGATGCTTACTACGCAAAATCAAATCATTTTGATATTATTATTAGTGCATAGTGTAGAAAACATTTCGAAAGTATAATATTAATCTTAGCCAACATACGACCAGTATCGTATGCCTACTATAGCTACCATCCAAACAGTGGGGCGCCACCATAAGTGAATGGCAGGTTCTACAACTAATACCGTACAAGGCTCGTATTGTTTCTTTGGATTTCCAACAAATGGTCAGGCTAAGGAACTTCCTATCCACGATGGGTACGTCCCTGGAATAGACGACCCGAGAAATAACCTAACATTACGGTTAGATCTCTGCCAACACAAGGCCGGGTTACCTCTGCAAAAATAGGTAACTACTGACACGCGTATGCCATCCCCCGATCGTCACCGATCTTCCCGAGGATCCCCGATTCGCAACAAACCACATAGAAAAAATAATGCAGTAACCACAGAGGTTAAGTATCTGGGCTCCATACCATGATACCACCTTTATCCAGAAGGAATGACATACACTAAGGGGCGCTACTCCCTAGAACCTTGCTGCATCCTTCCTGTTTCGACCATTTCCGGGTGTGAGGCTCGACGAAGTCTCGTCCACAAAGCTACGCTTTCTCAAAAAGCCCTGCTTCGGGTCAAACAAAAATGATCAACCTATGATCACAAAGATATAAGATCAAACAAATGATCATATCACAAATGAACAAACACTGATCATTTCACAGCAACACTCAGTATGCCACGTTACCAAATTGGGATATATCGCTGATAAATTTCAACTACATAACCTCTGAGCTCGTACGTCTCAGAGAAGGGTGTTAAGCTAAGAGAATAAATTCTCCGCCACCAACAGAAATGTATTTGAAAGAAATCAGCTTTATATCTCAAATTGTAACGTCAGACACACAATCCATACAAGTCTGTTCCGGGATCGAACAGAACCGAAGGCACTTCTCACGAAGCCCTTGCATATCCGGATAATTTTCAATCACGTCAGGACTTCCCGTCACTAAGGGTGATAAAACCTCTAAATCGAGGATCAGTCGATGTAGAGTAACTCGACGGTAATCCTTCCGTTTTCAAAAATATCCGGTCTTCAACACCGGTCTTCAAATGCGATTCATAACGACGTATCACATATTCGGAATGGGTTATACGACCCCATGGTCCTTTCCCGGTTAACCCGAATAGTGAGCGTAAATTCAAAAATAAGTGTGGCATTCAAATTCATCCAATTCACAACAAATACCTATCTAAAGGTAATTATTGATAGTCGGTTATTTAACTATCAATAAAGATGCGCAACATCATCAGATTCCAAATAATTTTTCCCAAATTTTTTCATCTTCCAAAAATATCTTTTACTAGATATAAAAATTTCCACACTTAAAAACAAATCAATGTTTATTTTTCTAAACAGTTTCCCTTTCCTTTATAAATTCCATAGAGAATTTATATCTTTCAAAATATCTACTGATATACGATTTTCAAATTGTTTTCAATATTCGATTTCGATTTATCTTTAAGAAGATAAATCTCAAAACGTTCATTTCATATTGGAAAAGCATTTCCATACTTATTTAAAAATAAGTATTTCACAAATCATTTATTCTCAACATTTGAAAATATTCGATATACTTAAATCAAATTAAGTATATATTCATTCTTTAAGGAAATCATAAATTTCAACATCTATTTGAGTCAAAACGAATGTTGCGTAAAACATCGTTACGACGACTCGAAATCACTAGTATAGGGATTCGGAATTAAGATAGATATGTGAATCCCAATACTACATCAAAACATTTCCTTTCGGAAACCATTTACTATAACAACAGTGTTATAGTCCATCATTTCCTTATTTCTCGAAAACGTCTATTTCAACAATAAATGTCGAAATCTATGTATTCGATACTTATTACGTTTTAAAACATCTTTTAAAACAACTAACTTCATTTCTGTAATATCGCTTTCCCAAAACAAGTTCATTTTACTTAACAATATATTCATTATCCAAAATCGTGAATATACTTTACTATTTACATTTCACTATTTTCTACACGTTTTATTTCAAAAATAATTCGCTATCCAAAATCGCGAATATATCTCCTTTGATAATCTCCTATATTTAATTTATCAAATTCAATCGATTGGTTTCCGAATTTATAAAACAACGTTTATAAATTCCATTTTTCTATTTTCTATAACCACTCCGGTTTATAATCTCATTTTATTAATCTTCAAAAATTCACTTATAAGAATAAGTGATTTCGGATTTATAAAACGACGTTTATAAATCACATTTGTACTTTATAACGATTTCAACTTGCAAAATCATTTCATTTTGCATTTTCTATTTATATCCCATCTAAGTGCAAAAATCTAATTTATAAGTAAATTACTTATAAATCGTTTATTCTACAACATCTATTCACTTTATAACTTCACGTTATAAATCTATTAGTTTCATTCACTTATGAAATCCATTTATACTTCTTTCTAACACTTATAAAAAAAATTCGTTTTATAAGTCCAATATTTTTATTTATAAAATATCAATTTTATAAGTCTTTCTATACAAATCGTTTATAGTTATTCAAAATTCCAACTTAAACCATTTTATAAATAAATCGACTTTTTATTTCAAAACGACAATTCGATTATATTTCACTAAAAATTATAACTTTTATAACTTTAAAAATTTACGTTATAAATCGATTCAAAAATTCCATAAAACGTATATTTTCAAAAATCACTTTAAAAACCCTTTTAAAATAACAGTCGTTATTTTTACACTTCAAAACTGAATCCGATGATGCAACAGCATCAATTAGTCCATCACAACAGTCAATATCATATATCATCAGATGATAACAGAATATATCAAAATATCTGTAAATAATCAATACGGTGAGGAATCCAGTTGGATCCCTCCAACCTGTTTCCCTGCATCCAAAGACGTTAGCACAATACCAATTCCGCTCCAGTACGGAATTATCGCGGTATATAGGTTTTTATAAATCCGCTTACTAACGGCGCAATAGGGTCTCATCCGCTATACGAGGCGGGAAATCAATCAATCCAATATATACATATGCCAATATGTATATACTGCTATATATATAGATATATCCTATCATATCTAATAGCACATTCAAACAGTCAATCATCAATCAATAACTGTAAATAATTCCACATTCAAAATTGAGTGAGAAGATCTCACCGTGATTTCAATAACAGTCGTAGCGGTTTATTTCGGATAAAACTAAACAGACGTTTAATTTTACCCAAAATTTTCATTGACTCCAATCGCTTCCAAATCAGTTGCATCGCGAAGAGCTCGACAAAACGAAGCCAACGCTTTTCGTTTCGTTATTTTCTGACAATATATGACAACGTTATAGCAGTTTGAAGTTAATACGATTTTAAATAAAATAAATATACAATTTCTTTTTATTTTTATACCCATCCAAATCTGGACCGCACGTTACAAAACAAAGAAATCACGGCCGTGATCTACATCTTCCCTCCACACGCGAAACTCCCCAGGCAAACGAAACCCACGACCGCCTATTTGCCCTAATTCACGCGACCACTACGAGCCTCACCACGTTGATCAGAGACCCTCGCCACCTTCGCCTCCACGCGTGCCACCCACGGTCCAACCCCGGTCAAGCTCGGTCGAGCATTCCCCCTCAGAAACGCATGCGAACGTAGCACGAACGCGAGTTGATAACGGCGAGCATGATGAGTTTCAAACAACTTCCACCGTTGGATGCATAGCTCTCAACGAGCTCTACGCTTTTCTAGTTGGAAACTTTTCGAAACAATGACTGGATCATGAGTTTTTGAGGGGAGAAGATGAGGGTATTTCGGCCATTGGTTATGATGGTGGCGGCTGAAGATAGAATTAGGGTTAGGTTTGTTTCTCTTTGCAAATGAAAAGGTTGAGGGGCTTATATAGAAAACTTACGAAAACACTATTCACCCCGGATTTTCCGAACTCCAAATCGAGCGTGTCGGCTGACGTTCGTAAGGTTTACCCCGCGTTCCGAACGCAATGGAACAGGTTTCGGAAGCTAATTCGATCGTCTGTGCGAGATATGCAATTAAACGATAAATTTAAATTAAACCGATTTAAATCGATTTCGAGGCGTTTCAATTCGTACCGGACAAATGGTAAATCCAAAAATTATGAAATTTGAAATCTTACAATAATATCACATTACGGATCCGATGAAACTGGTTTCGTCGAAATCCGAGACCGTTTGAAAAATGACTATTTTTAACTCGACGATTTAAATTAAAATGATATCGATGCGTTTCGAGTTGCCACGGTCAAACGACAACTCCGATGGATACGAAAATTGAAATCCGATAATAACTAACTATTACGGATCAAATGGAACTGGTCTCGTTCAATTCTGAGACTGTTCGAAAATTGGCTATTTTTACAGTCGATAATTAAATATTAAAATATTCAATTTTCACAGATTAACTCTAAAGTCGATTCTGAAAGTTCTATAACCTTTCTATAACTCCAGTATGATTAAATAAAATTTTTCAAATCATTTTCAATCATATTAAACTCGTTTTTTAATTATCACTTGAGTTTCACTATTAATTTATCGATTAAATTATCAAATTAAAACCCAATATTCGAAAAATAAATCATTCGACTTCTAAATTCCATTTATTAATATTTAAAATTAATTAAATATTCGAATTTTAATTATCAAAAATTCTGGGTCGTTACACATTTAGTATCGGAACTTTGGTTTAGCGATAACCTTAGCTTTATGGGGTCTAACTCATTAGAGATAGGGTAGTAATACCCTAAAATGAGTCGTTGAGTGTATATATATGAGAGAGCATACTTGTTAGTGTTATAAAATGTTTTTATATTGTTTTAATTTGTTCTGGTTAGTATTTATAAATTATGGTCGGTACATAGGACGCAATGGCATCGATAGGGATTTCTAAACACTTAATAGGGCAGACCGACACAATATTGTTTTTGAAATGTAGGTAAATGAAATAACTTTACCTAGTATTATATTTTATATATAAAGGAATACTTTCTATTAATGGATATAGTTGTATATGATATTATTTTTGTTAGGAAGTGAAATTTTCTAAATATTAATTGCAAAATAGGATTTACAAATAAAGTGAATATAAATTGGAAATTTGATAACTTAAGTTCCGGGGTTTTGAAATTGGTTTTCAAAAGATTTTGGAATATAATATTAGTATTATTTGGAAGTATTTTCAGATATAAATATTTTTAATGTGATTTTAAAGAAATGTTCTAAAAGGAATTTTAAAAGGAAATAAGTTCTGTACTCCCCTCTTTTGTCGCTGGAAAATAATTTCGGTGATGACGTCCGCATCATCGAAATTCATTTTTGAGTTTCAAAGTGGGAAGGCCACTGTAGTAGCTTCACTACACATTTGTTTTGATAAATAAAATCTTAAATTTAAATTTCTAAATATGATTGGATATATAAAAGCTATGAGTATATATATATATATATTATTTTAAATGATTTGAAATGGAACCTGGAATTTAGTTCTTAAAACTTTCTGATAATTAGTAGTTTTCAGTTATTGTAATAGAATGGAATCTTAACTATTTTAATAATTGGAAGCTTCTAAAATGAAAAATAAGAATTAGATGTTAGGTGATTAATGAAATATATAAGAAATTGGAAATTTGTAACTTGTAAATTAAAAGAAATGAAAAATTAAGAAGATGTATTTATTGAACATTTTGTTAACTAAAATAAATAAGATAAGCTTGTGTAACATTCAATTATATTCTATAAAAATATATAAAACTTACCTGAAATATTTAAAAGTTGAAATGTTAAATGGATATGTATTAGAATATTATACAAGTAAAATCTTAATAACAAAATGCTTCAAACTGAACAAATGTTTATAAATGGAAAATTTAGATGTATAGGAAATGTTATAAACATGAGTTAATGTTTTGAAATGTTTAACAAATTTAATTTAATAGATAAATGTGAATACTATTTAAGTAGATAATTTTAAACCTAAGAAGATGTTGAAATGATTCACTAATAGATTTAATATTTATTTATTCATAAGTAGATGTAATATTAAATGATACGGTATGTGAAGAAATGAATGTAAAATAAAAAGTTAAGAAACTTAAGTTGAAATGATCCATGAATGAATATTAATATTAATCAAGCTATATAAATAATAAATGTTAAATAAACTACAATGGAATGTATGTAATATTCAATAATGAATTCATTGATGATTTTATATAGTGCATGAAAAGAAAATTTATGCAAGTAAATGAATGAAAGAGGAAAAATGACATTGTATGAATGAATGAAAATAAATGAAAGTAAATGATGAAAAATAAAAAAAGAAGAAACAAATCGAGAAAACTTAAATAATTTGTTAAATTCTTTGTTGTTTGGCTTATGGGATGTTTGGGAAATGATACTTCGATTGTTTAAGTTTGTATGGATAATCTATTAAGTTATTATCTAAGGCTGTTGAGCGTATGGTACACTTAATGGTTTATTTATCAACCTTGTACGAATAAAAGTTTCTGAACTTGAACAGACCATTTGTTTTGATTGTTATGGATGTATGATTGATTCCATTGGTGCATATAATGGTTGTATTGTTTTGTCTGCATATGTTCTATGTTGATTTGCTTTTGTTACTAATTGGAAACAACTAAATATTTGCTCTTTTACATAATTCTCACTCTTTGGATTATATAAGTGAAATACAGGTTATGGAAGCAATAGCTACTGCTTTTGGTTTCATAAATAATGTTGTTTGCCCGACAAATAGGTACGTTATCAGATTACGGTTTTATAGCGATATTTTATTGTTTTTCCTGTGCTTTGGGATATTTTATTTTTGAAATATGATATATATTGAAATTATTGATATTATTATTTTTCCGGACCTATCCGTACAAAGGAGACTCTACCGAAATTTTTCGTGAATTTGGGATTTAGAAATTAAACTTGGTAATGGAAAATTTAATTGTTTATTAATTGGTATATTTTATTTAAAATACTTAATTATATAAATTAATTGTTTATAAATTGAATACTTTGATTAAAATATACTAACTCCTTCTTTTCCCTTTTCGAGGACAAAAAGTTTTGAGTGAGGGAGAGTGTAACGACCCGTATTTTTCGATAATTAAAATATTAAATTTCATAAGATGATTTGTTAATGAGAAAACAATTAGAAAGTAATTTAATAATGTGATATAATGTAATTGATAACTATTTTAATGTAATTTCAATTAATTGGAATGATTGTAAAGTTAAATTGGGTTATAATTGTAAATAAGGAAATAAATTCAATGTTGTATTAAATAGTGAAATTGTATATAATTAATTGAAATTGGTTAATATAGGATGTAATATCCCGGAAATTTAAGGCAATATCAATTTAATAATCTATTTAAATAATTAAATTGATTGATAATTTTTTTTTATAATAAGATTTGAATTGATTTAATAATCTGATTTAAATGAATATTTAACTAATGAAATTATCCTATAAAATTTAATAGGATGATTTCTATTTATAATGTATATACAATTATATATATTGTAAATAGATAAGCTTGGATTTAAAATTTAAATAAATAAATAAGATCTTGTTTTTAAATTCTAATATATATTGATAAATTGGAAATTTTGATTTAATCAATATAAGCTTTTCAAAGCTATTTAAATAAATAACAATATAGTTTTAAAATACTCAATGTAACTGTTAATTGATTTAAATTGATTTTAGCTTAAGTTTAAATTTAAATTAATTAGCAAAAAGATTGTTTTATTTTATTTTTGAATATAGCTTGTAAATATGATTGAATATATATATATATATATATATAAATATGATATGTTAATTCATTTAATAAATAGTAGTAATTTATAATCTCCTGTATAAATTATTTTAAATTGATAAATATGTTAATTTCAAACAATATTAATAATGTATTGTTTTTAAATAAATAGATTTTAATGTAAAATAGGATTTGTTATTTCAAATTGAATGTATTGTTTAAAATTAACTTTAAATTGGATTTTTAAATATAATTTGCATTTGAATTTAAATTAAATTTGAAATTCAAAAGAGGTAAGATTTTAAATAGTTTTGGATTTTTAAATATATGGATAAGCTTTTATTTATATAATTGGCTTATTTTCTTTAAAGTATATATATAAATAGATAAGTAATTTAATAAATTAAGAAAGTCTTTTAGTTACATTTAAAATAAATAAAACTAATTAAAAGACATGTGTAAATCTATAAAGGCTTGATTTAAACAAGTGTACATTAATAAAACAATGTAAGTGACAAATGTCAAGTTTTAGATTTTTGTTTTCTTTTATTTTTAATAAACTACATTTTCATTTATATAAAACATATACTTCTCATTTCATTTTCTTTTCCTATCTTCTTCATTTCTAAGAAAGAAACTTTCAGCCTGAATATTCCCAGAAAACAAATCAGTAACTCAAACCAAATTCTCAAACAAAATTCTCAGATCAAATCCTTGTAACCCATTTTCCAAAATGCAACTAAATCAAAGTTAGAACCTGCATAAAATTCTTCAAACCCTGGAAACAAAGGCCTATTTTTTTCAAGTCTGGAATCAAATTCCAGTCTGCATGCAAGATTCTGTAAACAAGCAACTCAAGTTTTAAATCAAAGAAGCAAGGCATCTCTACATACAAATTTCTATAGCTAGCATTCCAATTTTTAAAGAAAATCAAGCATTCAAGTTTTTAAAAAGTTTCAAAAGCTTTTCAAAATCTGGAAGCACTGTTTTCTGGTGAGTAACTCCTCTTTTTAAAATTTAAATAGGTAAAGGTTGATTTCATGATTTAATCTGAAATGAATATATTTTATGAAATTTGCAGTGAATATTTATATGTATGAATATATGTGTGCATGCCAGTTTACCTGTACATTTCTGTTTCAAAGAATAAACTCTGTTTTTCATTTTATCTGTGAGTAACATCTTTCTCAAACTTAAGTTTAGAGATATCTGTGTGCATGTAAATTTATGGAATAAATGTTTATTTAGTATATGTACATGATTGAATTTCTGTATATATATATTTGGATGTATAAATGCATGTTGCTGTTTACCAGTTCTTACCTGTTCTTACTTTTAGAAGTTAAATCATGATCAAATTTAATTCCTCTTGTTATAATCCCTGATAGGACTTAGGATTCAAACTATATTTGTTTGTTAAATCATGGATTAGAGTCTAAATTTTATTAAGTTAAAATAAAAAGAAAACTACTCTGTAAATAAAAAGGAACAGGGAAGTTTAAGTTTTGAATAAAATTCAAAGATGATAATTTAACATTCCAGGATTATAAATTGAATCTTTAAACCAAATAATGATTTTTAGAAGAGAAATCAAATTTTTTAGATTTATAAATGGTGAGATATGCTAGTTTGAACGGAAATGGGAAAATGATGAAAATCTGGCGATCAATGAAATCTGGAAGATCGTGATCTTCTCTGGAGATAGAGTGATGATCGGAGAGTTGTAGAAAATTATCTGATGATGGTGAAAAGCATTGTGGCGAAGGGATTTGATCAGGGAAGTTTATAACCCTAGTTTTAGTGAGGTTGGGAAATACGTTCGTCACGACGTCCAGAGGTGATCGAGTTCATCTGAACTCTGGGAATCGGCAGCCCGATGGATGATGAAGACGTGGTCAAAGGTTCTGGTGCTCAGACGGTCGGAGGAGTGAGTTCGAGGAAGTTTCCAGATTTGGGTTCCTGTCCGTGATTGTGATGAGTTACTCGATTTCGAATTCAAGTGTTAATCGAGGTTCTGATGGTCGTATTATGGTTGTGGGTTGATCATCGACATGTGGAAGTGACCGTAGGTGGTCGGAGATGGATGGTTGCTTTGTGCATGTGCACTGTGTATGTCGTGAATCAAGGGAAGTTGGGCGAAGCAGTGAAGAGATACGCGAGTTTTCTCGAGTGAATTTGGTGATTTTCTCGGAGTAATTAGGCGTGTGGCTCGAAGTCATTTAGGTGATGGCCGGGTAAAGTTTGGGTTACAGAGTTTTACCCTGTCAGTTTTAAAATTTAAAAAAAACTGGATCTTTAAAATGGGAAGTTGGGATGTAAACTAAATTTAAACCAAAGTTAAATCTAGGTTTAAGTAAATTTAAAATCTCAGTTTTAAAATATATAAAGTTTTGTAAAATTTTAAAGTTTTAACTACTTTGAATGATTTAAGTAAAATTTTAATGTTTGAATTCAAAGGAATTTAGTTTAAACACTTTTGACATTTTTTTTAAGTTATAAATATTCTTTAACATGAGATCTAAAAGGGGTTTTTAAATTGTTCCTAAACTTTGTTAAATTTGAGTTGTATTCATTTTAAATCTTTAATTTAAAATGGAATTAAAGAAACATTTAAAAGTAAATGTTTTCAAAGCTTTTGTTAATGATATAATTAAAGTAGTTAAAGGTAAGTACTTTATTTTAGATAGTAATTAAGATTAAATGATATAGGAGTCATTAAATTAATAAAGTAATTTAAGAATAATTTAAGAATTTAATTAATAAATGGTTAGTGATAATTAATTAAATAATTAGGATTATAAGTTAATTAATTAAATATTAATTAATTTAGGATTTAGGATCATTTGTTTAATTAAGTATGAGTCATTAATAAATGATTAGATTAATTAATTAATATTGGTTAAGTATAAATTACTTAATGAAAGTAATTAAAATGAATTAATTACTTAAGGTAATTAATTAAATAAATTTGATAAGTTTAAATTAATTTGTTTAATTAATTTAAGGAATCACTTGGTGATTTGATAATTACTTAAATGTAATTAGTGGAAGTATAAATTACTTAGGAAGGTAATTAAAGTTAATTAGGGGATGTAATTAACTAAAGATGGTTTAATAAAAGTAATTTGAGTTTAATTACTTTGAATAATTAATCAAGGGATTAATTAAAGGATAATTAATTAAGAAGTAATTAATTAAGGGAAGAGTAATTAAGGGTAGTTAATTACTAATTGAGATTAATCAAAGGTGATTAATAAATATAATTAATTAAAGATTAATTATTAAATAATTTAAATGGAGTAATTAATTAAAGAGTAATTAAGGATCATTTATTTATATAATTAATGATGTAAATTAAGAATTGATTAATCAAGATTAATTAATCAATAATAAAGGATTAAGTAATTAATTAATTAAAGATTAATGTAATTAAGTATGGTTAATTAATTATGAAGTAATTAAAGACTAATTACTAAAATGGTTTAAGATAATTAATTTGTGAAAATAATTAAGTATTAATTACTTAAAGTAATTAAAGGTTGATTTATCAGGAATGATTAATTAAGATTGATACTAGAGTATGATTAATTAATTAGTTTAATTAATGATTAAGTAAGAAGGATTTATGTCACATACCGAAATTTTCGACTTTCGAAAATTCGACATCGATACTCACTTTATCGACTGCCGAGAAATCGAGTGCCGGAAACTCCAATAGTGAGGGTTTTAGAAAGAAGAAATAGGTAAAAGAAGAAGAAAAGAAGAAAAAGAAAGAAGAACACATCAGAACAGGAAACAATATCAGAATCTTACACATCGCAGCGGAACAATATACAATAGATAATTACTAGTCTTTTAAAACAAAGAACTATATCATTTTATACATACATCAATCATCAGAGTCAATATACAACAATGGACAGTTATATCAACTTGTCCTCATACAGAATACACAGCGGAATAAATACTATCAGATACAAATACTACGTCTCGTCCTCCAGCTTATCTCCAAAGCTCCAGAATATCCGGAATATCCTGATAATCTAACTCTAGACTGCCCGTGTGGAAATTTGTGGGCACCCAGAGTTTAGAAGGGAAACAATAAACTCCGAGTCAGTCATGGTGACTGGTGTGAGATCGTAAAACAGTTATCTTTCTTTAAAATAAACAACAGGAAAACTTTAAAGTCAATTCGAAATGCTTTTTGGAAAATGAGACTACCATAAGACCTCCCACCACACACACAATGCAAACGCAGAATTGGAGGAGATTTCTTCTTATGATAGTCAAAGATGCTTACTACGCAAAATCAAATCATTTTTGATATTATTATTAGTGCATAGTGTAGAAAACATTTCGAAAGTATAATATAAATCTTAGCCAGCATAGGCATTCCGCACTTATGCCTACTATAGCTACCATCCAAACAGTGGTGACCACCATAAGTGAATGATAGGTTTTACAACTAAAACCGTACAAGATCGTATTGTTTCTTTGGATTTCCAACAAATGGTCAGGCTAAGGAACTTCCTATCCACGATGGGTACGTCCCTGGAATAGACGACCCGAGAAATAACCTAACATTACGGTTAGATCTCTGCCAACACAAGGCCGGGTTACCTCTGCAAAAATAGGTAACTACTGACACGCGTATGCCATCCCCCGATCGTCACCGATCTTCCCGAGGATCCCCGATTTCCAACAAACCACAAAGTAATAATAACTGTGCAGCAACCACAGAGGTTAAGTATCTGGGCTCCATACCATGATACCACCTTTATCCAGAAGGAATGACATACACTAAGGGGCGCTACTCCCTAGAACCTTGCTGCATTCGTCCTGTTTCGACCATTTCCGGGGTGTGAGGCTCGACGAAGTCTCGTCCACAAAGCTACGCTTTCTCAAAAAGCCCTGCTTCGGGTCAAACAAAATGATCAACCTATGATCACAAAGATATAAGATCAAACAAATGATCATATCACAAATGATCAAACACCGATCATTTCACAGCAACACTCAGTATGCCACGTTACCAAATTGGGATATATCGCTGATAAATTTCAACTACATAACCTCTGAGCTCGTACGTCTCAGAGAAGGGTGTTAAGCTAAGAGAATAAATTCTCCGCCACCAACAGAAATGTATTTGAAAAAAAATCAGCTTTATATCTCAAATTGTAACGTCAGACACACAATCCATACAAGTCTGTTCCGGGATCGAACAGAACCGAAGGCACTTCTCACGAAGCCCTTGCAATTCCGGATAATTTTCAATCACGTCCGGACTTCCCGTCACTAAGGGTGATAAAACCTCTAAATCGGAGATCAGCCGATGTAGAGTAACTCGACGGTAATCCTTCCGTTTTCAAAAATATCCGGTCTTCAACACCGGTCTTCGAATGCAATTCATAACGACGTATCACATATTCGGAATGGGTTATACGACCCCATGGTCCTTTCCCGGCTAACCCGAATAGTGAGCGTTAATTCAAAAATAAGTGTGGCATTCAATTTCATCCAATTCACAACAAATACCTACTCAAGGTAATTATTGATAGTCGGTTATTTAACTATCAATAAAGATGCGCAACATCATCAGATTCCAAATAATTTTCCAAATTATTTCATCTTCAAAAATATCTTTACGAGATATAAAATTTCCACACTTAACCATTTGAAAACGATTTCAAATCAATTTCCACATTACAAAAGTAAATCAATATTTATTTTTAAACAACTTCGCTTTCTTTTATAAATTCCGTATTGAATTTATACTTTCGAATATCTACTGATATTCGATTTTCAAATCGTTTTCAATATTCAATTTCAATTTATCTTTAAGAAGATAAATTCTCAAAACGTTCATTTCATATTGGAAAAGTATTTCCTTACTTATTAAATAATAAGTATTTCACAAATCTATTTATTTTCACATTTGAAAATATTCGATATACTTAAATCAAATTAAGTATATATTCATTCTTTAAGGAAATCTATTTTCTATAACAACATCAATTTGAGTCAAAACGAATGTTGCGTAAAACATCGTTACGACGACTCGAAATCAATAGTATAGGGATTCGGAATTTAGATAGGTATATAAATCCCAATACTACATAAAACATTTCCTTTCGGAAATCATTTACTATAACAACAGTGTTATAGTCCACCATTTCCTTAAGTTTCTCGAAAACGTCTATTTCAACAATAAATGTTGAAATCTATGATTTCGATATTTAACACATTTTAAACATCTTTAAAAATGTTTACTTCATTTTTAATATCACTTCTTCAAAAATAAATCCATTTTATCCAATAATACATTCACTGTCCAAAATCGTGAATGTATCCCTTTTAAAAATCTTTCTATATTCAATTTATCAAATTCAATTTATTTTGAATTTATAAAACAACGTTTATAAATTCTATTTCTCTTTTTAATAACAACTTCGACTTATAAACCTTCTTTTATCAACTTCTATATTTAACTTATCAAAATAAGTGACTTTGGGTTTATAAACAACTTTTATAAATTTCAATTCTATTTATAAAAAACTTCAATATCAATTCAATTTCAATATTGATTTCTGAATTTATTTTCAATCGTTTGAATAAAATTTCCATATTGATTTCTCAAAAATTCATTTCTAAATATTAAATCAATTACAGATTGATTTCAAATTTTATTTATCACTACTAAGATAAATTCCTTATTTTTCTCAAATTACTCAACATCCTGTTTTAAATGGATTCTTTAAATTGAAATCATTTCACATTGATTTCCCAAATCGTTTCAACTTACCAATTAAATTTCTAATTGGATTTCCAACTTATCTCCTTTTAAATAAATTCCTTTCAAAGAAAATATATTTCAATTGTTTCTTTCAGTCTATTTAAAAATCCAGATTTTAAATTAATTTCCTCAATTTAAAATCACTATTATACGAAATTCATTTATTTAACATTTTCACTTTATTCTGGAAATAAATTCGATAAGATTATAAAAATCAACCTTTATTCTTTTAAATTCTTTTCTTCAAATTTATTAAATTTCTAAATTCAATTCACTTAGAAATTTTCTACTTGAATTTCAAAAATTCAATTTCGTTTATCTTTGGAATCCAATGATGTCAAAACATCCATTCAGCTAAATTTTAGCTTTCAACAATTTCCAGGCATCAATATGATTAATAGCATCACTATAATCATTCACAGATTCATATCACAATAGAAATGAATTAAATAAATGTGAGGGGTCCAGTTGGATCCCTCCAACCTGTTTCCCTGCATCCAAAGATGTTAGCACAATACCAATTCCGCTCCAGTACGGAATTATCGCGGTATATAGGTTTTTATAAATCCGCTTACTAACGGCGCAATAGGGTCTCATCCGCTATACGAGGCGGGAAATCATCAATCCAATATATACATATGCCAATATGTATATACTGCTATATATATAGATATATCCTATCATATCTAATAGCACATCCAATAACAATCATGTAACAACCCTACATTTTAGGCTTATTTTATTTTATATTTTATTTCTATTAAATTGAATTTCCTGATTTAAAAACTTTATTTTAATTTGAAATTATTTTAAACTTGATTTATTTCAAAAATTTCATTTCTAAATATAAATTTTGATTGTTATGTAAATTATAGTTTCAAACTAGTAAAAATTGGATATTTTACTGTAAAGTGAATTTCTGTTCAAACTGGTCAAACTTTGACTTTTAAACTTTAAATTTAAATATTTCAAATTCTTAAATTTTATCTTTTATTATGAAAATAGGTTTAATTCCATGAATACTGCTTTTCGTTTTGTTGAAAACGGACTTATATTGTAGAAGTTATGTAAGTTTCAATTTTGTGTATAAACTATTTATTTTGCAATATTATTTATTTTAAATTGTATAAATTATATTTCTTTGTCATATTTTATTTCAATATGTGTTAATATGCTATTTTATGTATATTTTTTATCTTTTAATAATTTTAAAGTGATGGTATAATTTTTCTAAAGTTTACTTGAATTTATTTCAATTTATAAAGCCTAGTTTCCATTTTTCTGCTATTTTCTTCATTAAAATTATATTTAATTTAAAACTTATTTATTTATTTCATGCATTCACTTTTATTTGCTGTGTTTTACTTTATTTATATTCATTTTTATATGTATTTAAATTAAAATAGATTTTTTCAAAGTGTACTGAAGTTATTTCTAACTTTTAAAGCCTAGTTTGCATTTTAAAGCCATTTTCTTAATTTAAATTCTATTTATTCAAAATTTAATTATTTATTTTATATATTTATTTTTATTTCTGAGTTGTTATCTTTATTTCTCAGTTTTTTTATGTATTTATAAATTACAAATATATATAAAAGAAATTGAAAAGGTTTGTGTCTCTTTAGTTGCTCTTGTCTCTTTGTTTTCCCGTCTCTTCATTTTCTCAACCTCCACCTTAAATTTTTTGGCCGTACCTTTACTCCTTTCTTTCAGCTGCACTTCACATTATTTTTCACGTGAATTATCTTTCTCATCATCAAAAATTTCGGCCATCTTCATTGTGGAAAAGTTTGGGTAAAATTCTTCTTCTTCCACTTGCATTTTCTATTGTTTTCTACTTGAATTTGCACTTGTTCTCATCTAGATTTGATTGGCTCCTCCTCCTCCAGCCCTTGGCCAACCTCCACCACCTGATGCTCCGACCAACTACCACCCTAGATCATCACCAACTCCAGGCCGAGCACCCCTATGGCATGCATCACCACAAAAACCCAAAAATCCATCACTTACATGAAAGCCTAGACCTAGTTTTGCATCATCACCTTTACCCACCACTTGCCGCCACTTCCTCCACCACCACCACCTCTGACCTGACCTCCACCCTCTGCCACATCATCCACCACCATCTGGACATCAAGCCTTACCCACATAGCCTCTGGTCGAGCCCATTCATAGCCTTGAAATGTTGATATTTGCCTTGTATTTGCCTTGTAGTGTAGATTTGTTGCACCTATACCTCTCTTCACCATCAAACCCATGCTAGGCCAACCCTATAGGGACCCAAACCAGACCTTAATTCATGCCTTTGCTGTGCTATTTCAGTCCATTACTGAAGTATGTGAAGTTGAGAACAAGTGCAAAACATTTGTCTTTGTTTTGGGCATTGATTTCTAACATTGTCTAGTGTTGAATTGTTTTGAAACTTATATAAATTGTATTGTTTTGTATAAATGTATTCAAGGCTATTAGCTTTGGCTCTCCACTTTCAAGTTGTATTCGAGTTGTCGTGCCTTCATTGTGTTTGTGTTATGTGCCTTGGTATTAATCTCCAGCTCAATACAGGTGAGTTATTCTCACCAGACAATATGTACCTATATAACTGATAAACCGACACCATTTGAATCTGTAATGTATATCATCATGTCATATATGTTTATATTATTATCATATGATGTTCACACCTGTTATTACACTTATTATATCATATGTTACTGTTATTTCATGCTATTCTGTTTATTTATATCAGTTTATCACACTGCAAGTTCCCTGTAGATTAGAATCACTATGGGTTGAAATGATACATACCCGAACGGACTTTAGAATAAGGAAAAATCATTATGGGCTGAAATGATAGGCCTGAACGGTTTTTATTTATTTATTTATATTACTTGGGATTACGGGTTTGAAATGATAAAACCCGGTTTTTCTTTGTAAACTGCGGATTGAAATGATACATATCCGTATCACTTGACCTAGGCTAGAAAATTATATACAGACCCGTGGTTTATATATTTTTCTGAAATTTTTAAAATACTTTTTTTTAATGTAAATATTATGGTATTTTGATTTAAATTTCATTAAAATGATTTCTATAAAGTATTTGTGATTTTCTACAAATTAAATAAGCGAATTAAGTAAATGGTGAAGTAGAATTTGAAATATAAGTTAATTTTGGAATTTATGATTTTGTTTATAAATGGAATTTTTGTAAAGTAAGAAAATATGACAAATTTGATTTTAAGATGAATTTAAGGATTTTTATTAAGTAATAATAATGTTTTAAAGGTGTTAATGATTTTGTATAAATTAAAATATGGAATAAATGAACATTTAAGCTGAATTTGGAAATATAACTTAAATTGAATTTTGTGAAATTTGTTTAAAAGTGAAATTTTAATTAAGTAAAATAAATGGAAATAAGCTATATTTTTGGAAATTTAAACTTAGTTGTTAAGTTAATAATTTAATTAAAGAAATGAAAATTTAATTGTTATTAAATTTGATTTTTGTATGGAAATTTGACTTTATAAAATCATAGAAATAAAGGTATTTAAATGATTGTGTTAAATGTGAAATATATGATTTTATAAGTTAAAATGATTTATATTAAAAGTTAATTATTTGTGGAATTGTAAATAAAACTCTGAATATGATTTAACAGCATTTTGAAATGTAATGTAAAGGATATTACAGCATTTTGTAAATGTTGTAGTGTTTTAAATGAACTAAAAGGTTAATTTGAAATAAAGGCTATTATAGCACTTTGTAAGTGCTATAGTGGTTAAACTTAACATGTAAGTTAATTGAAACTTAAAAGAAATCTATTACAGCATTTAACGCTGTCTTTTGTTAATTAACTGGTTTAAACTATAACTTTACGTATCATTTTATAAGTGCTACGGAAACTATATTTTGTTGTTTTAAATTAATTTTAATGAAAAATAATCTCTGGAAAATGATATAATTTTGGGAAATTAAATGTTAAATTTCTAAAGATAATGAAGAGATATTTAATAAAAAGAATTTGATTTCTAATGTGAGTTTAAAATGGTATTTCTAAAAGAATGGATTCAAATGGTATTTAAATGAAATATAAATGAATGATGTTTTGAATAATATTTTGATATTTTGAAATGTATATATATGATTTTGAATTTATGAAATGTGGGATATTTAAGCTTTGAAATATACTAAAGATTGAATATTGTATTTTGTGAATTAAACCTATATTTGAAATTTATAAGATTTGAAATGGTTTGTTAGTAAACTGAATTTGAGTTGAAAATGATGGTTTGAAATAAAAATTAAAATTTGGAATTTGGGTTTAATTTAATAAATTTGTAAATTTGTAGAATTAAAAGATGATTTCAAATATATGTTTTCGAAATGTTGTGATTTTTAAAGTATAATGATTTCAAATGTTTTAGTTTCAAAAGAATTATAACTTTGAAAGTATAGACTATTTGAAAGGTGAATATATGTTTGAAATGGAAATGATATTGTTTTGAAATGGGTATAGTTTTGAAATAAAAATGATTTTTGGTTTCGAAGTATAACTATCAAAGATATGATATTTTGATATTGAGATGATTTGAAATTTAAGTTTTGGAAGATATGATATTTTGGAATATTGAAATGATTTGGAAATGATAAATCTTTATTTTGATAAAGATATGGTTTGAAATGATATTTTATTTTGAAGTAAAGTATTGTTTTTAAAAGTTATAACCACGGGTTATAATAACGATTGGTTGGCAAAGAGACCGGGATCGGATATGGACATACTCTCTGTCGATACCGAAAACCACTTTGACAACCGTGTACGCGGTGGAGATTCCAGAATGAAGTAGGATGGTGGCGACGATCCTAAGGTATATACGTGGACCCAACTCCCGTGAGTTGGCATAAGGTGGCTAAAACAGGAGCGATTGACGGACCAATGAGGTAGCACCTCTGATCGGACACACTTCTTCGATACCATTCTATTACTTGTGATTGATTTGGTGGCCACCCTTGATTGGGAGTGTTGTTCGAGGTGGGCGGTAGTGGCTGCTATGCGTCACCACTAGTCTGGATGCGTAATTGGTATATCTACCCTGGCATTGCCTAGTTGTGCCGTGTCACCTACCATATCGAGCTTTACTACGATTATGATTTTAAGATCCGACCGCGTTAAGGTTCTCCATCCCCTTAGCGCTATTTTCTATATGATTATACTTTACTAATTAGACACTACTGTATATAGCGTATATTACTACATAGTAAATAGTTTAACGGATCCTTAAAGAATGGGCGATCCCAAGCATTCTTTAAGTTACTTGTACCTTATTACAGTTCACTTGAGTTGGTTTATACTATATAAGTATATATTATCCTGACTCGAGTGTTTGTGTTTTGCTTTACGCTCGGGTCAGCCTGAGTATTCACAGATTTGGATTTCCACCTTCTGGAGATTTGAATCGCTGGAGATTATCTGCTAGTCTTGTTCTATCGACTTCAGTTATGTTGCTCTGTTCAGCTTGTACTTGGTTATCTTATTTATACTTCCGTTGTACTCTATTTCTTCTATTGTATTTTATGTACTCTGATATATTTATATAGTAGCTTCATGAACTACTATTTCTTTTACTTCCGCTGCATTATTTTACTCTGTGTCTGTGATCTGTGATTATATTTATTTACTGTATATTCTGAGATTTGCCAAATTTTAATTACAACGCGGTATTTTGAGCAATTCAACTCCGGCATGAGTGTCTACCTATACACTTATAATGGATGCGAATGGTTGAAAATATCGGGTCGTTACAGTTGGTATCAGAGCTTTGGCTTTGAGGCAAAACTTAGCATATGGAGTAGATTTATTTACAGAATCACTTTCGTTCGAGTTTGAATCTTTTCCTCTTGATTCGAATTTCCTTTAGATTTTTGGAATCCCTGCGGTTCCAAAATTTATTCTTGTACCTCACTATTCATCTTCTTTTGATTTTGGAGTATCACATAACTCCACTTCGAATGATCTTCATAGTGAATTGGTGGTCTCGCCAATATTCTAATTTTCTTGTAAAGGGGTGAAACTCCTTTACAATTAGCATTGACTCACCAGAGATTTATATATATCCTTGGTTTAGATGCTAATATCTTTTGTTATTCTAAACTCTATCTCTTGAGATCGGATGTAGATTTACCCCAGAAAAATTCACATTTTGATCTTATTCATTAAGTCACGGTTGACCCGGTTAAGGTTGTCCACGATTTATCTAAGTTTATCCATCTTCATATTTTGTAAATTAATCATCTTGTCTTTGTTTCCAAAATATCTCCAAACATTTTGAATTTGTACTTGTAAATCTATGTTTTGAGTTATATATTGTGTTGTTTGAGTTGTTGATGTTGATTTGGGCTTCCGATCGATTCGTCTGATCAACGCTATCGATAGGATTTCTAAAACACTTTGACAAAACAAACCGACACAATATTATTTTAAAATTTGGTTAATGAAATAAATTTTGATGTATATAAGTAAATTTATGGAACTTAATAAATTGATTTAAATTGATTATTTGAAATGATAATACTTGATTTATCATTCTATAAATGAATTTATAAATAGTTGTTTATAAATTTGATTTGGGAACTGAAATGAATTTAAATCAAGAATTTGAGAATTTAATTTCCGATGGTTTCGAAGCTTGTGTTTAAAGTTTTAAAAGGATATATTACTTAAAGTATTTTTGAATATAAATTTGTTTCCAAAGAATTTTAAAGTTTAAAATTTTAGTGCTCTTCTCTTTGTCGCTGGAAAATAATTTCGGTGATGACTGCAGCATCATCGACTTTCATTTTCGAGTTTCGAAGTGAAGAAACCATTCTGTAGTCTTGCTACAGCTTTGTTTTGGGAAACTTGATTGATATAAATTTCTAAAATATGATTGATTTATAAAATATATAGATATATGATTTAAATTTGATTTGACAAATTATGTACATACATTTATCTATCTCTAAATGGTTTGAAAGGAATCGGAGATTTTATTCTTAAATTCTATCTTAAATAATAACTTCAAGTATAAAAAGAAAATCAAAATTTTTGAATAGATGATTCAAGCTTGAAATGATTGAATTAGGATGTTTATAGTGTATATTAATTTTAGAAAGTTTTATTTGTATAATTCTCAATTGCATTCCAATATAACTTACCTTAATTTTTAGAAGTTAACAATGTAATTGGATAATATACAATATAAAAAGATTTTTATAAATAAAATTTGAGTGGTTATAATAAATATTATACACTTAAATTTTAGTTATAAAAAGATTAACACAGGTAAATAGACTAAAAGGTTAATTGAATAATCTACCATATAAATGATGTTAAAGGAACTAAAAATAAATTAAAGCAGTTATAATAAGTGTAAGTATATTTAACATAGGTGATAAAATAGATTAAGGGGGATAAATTTAATTTTAATTAGGAATAAAGAGGAATTAAATTTATTAAGTACATTATGAGTATAATAAATGATTTTGCAAATCCATGATTTTTGAAATTGTTAGAATAAGAAAATTTAATGATAAGATAATGAAATTAGAGATAGTAAGGTTTATTTAACTTGTGTAAAATTAATTATCAATTTAAGCTGAAACCATGGAAATTTCAAACCTATTATCTTATTTTGTTTTTCAAACTTATTATCTTATTTTGTTTTCAAACTGTCTTTTGGTTGTCCTTATTTTCCTCATCTTGCTACAGACTGGTATAGGCATCTTTTTTATAATCTTTCTGTTTAGAAATCTTTCTATAAACTTTAATAATTTTTGGTACTCGATTTGAATCTGAGCATTGCATGCCATCCACCTTGTTAAACTTACCTATAACAATAGTTATCAGGTATAATTTCAATCTCCTTATCATCTTGTCTTAATCCTATTTCACTCTATTTTTTTTTCTTTTTCTGTGCTTTCCCATACCTCATTCCTTTTCGGGGACGAAAAGTTTTGAGTGGGGGAGAGTGTAACAACCCTACATTTTAGGCTTATTTTATTTTATATTTTATTTCTATTAAATTGAATTTCCTGATTTAAAAACTTTATTTTAATTTGAAATTATTTTAAACTTGATTTATTTCAAAAATTTCATTTCTAAATATAAATTTTGATTGTTATGTAAATTATAGTTTCAAACTAGTAAAAATTGGATATTTTACTGTAAAGTGAATTTCTGTTCAAACTGGTCAAACTTTGACTTTTAAACTTTAAATTTAAATATTTCAAATTCTTAAATTTTATCTTTTATTATGAAAATAGGTTTAATTCCATGAATACTGCTTTTCGTTTTGTTGAAAACGGACTTATATTGTAGAAGTTATGTAAGTTTCAATTTTGTGTATAAACTATTTATTTTGCAATATTATTTATTTTAAATTGTATAAATTATATTTCTTTGTCATATTTTATTTCAATATGTGTTAATATGCTATTTTATGTATATTTTTTATCTTTTAATAATTTTAAAGTGATGGTATAATTTTTCTAAAGTTTACTTGAATTTATTTCAATTTATAAAGCCTAGTTTCCATTTTTCTGCTATTTTCTTCATTAAAATTATATTTAATTTAAAACTTATTTATTTATTTCATGCATTCACTTTTATTTGCTGTGTTTTACTTTATTTATATTCATTTTTATATGTATTTAAATTAAAATAGATTTTTTCAAAGTGTACTGAAGTTATTTCTAACTTTTAAAGCCTAGTTTGCATTTTAAAGCCATTTTCTTAATTTAAATTCTATTTATTCAAAATTTAATTATTTATTTTATATATTTATTTTTATTTCTGAGTTGTTATCTTTATTTCTCAGTTTTTTTATGTATTTATAAATTACAAATATATATAAAAGAAATTGAAAAGGTTTGTGTCTCTTTAGTTGCTCTTGTCTCTTTGTTTTCCCGTCTCTTCATTTTCTCAACCTCCACCTTAAATTTTTTGGCCGTACCTTTACTCCTTTCTTTCAGCTGCACTTCACATTATTTTTCACGTGAATTATCTTTCTCATCATCAAAAATTTCGGCCATCTTCATTGTGGAAAAGTTTGGGTAAAATTCTTCTTCTTCCACTTGCATTTTCTATTGTTTTCTACTTGAATTTGCACTTGTTCTCATCTAGATTTGATTGGCTCCTCCTCCTCCAGCCCTTGGCCAACCTCCACCACCTGATGCTCCGACCAACTACCACCCTAGATCATCACCAACTCCAGGCCGAGCACCCCTATGGCATGCATCACCACAAAAACCCAAAAATCCATCACTTACATGAAAGCCTAGACCTAGTTTTGCATCATCACCTTTACCCACCACTTGCCGCCACTTCCTCCACCACCACCACCTCTGACCTGACCTCCACCCTCTGCCACATCATCCACCACCATCTGGACATCAAGCCTTACCCACATAGCCTCTGGTCGAGCCCATTCATAGCCTTGAAATGTTGATATTTGCCTTGTATTTGCCTTGTAGTGTAGATTTGTTGCACCTATACCTCTCTTCACCATCAAACCCATGCTAGGCCAACCCTATAGGGACCCAAACCAGACCTTAATTCATGCCTTTGCTGTGCTATTTCAGTCCATTACTGAAGTATGTGAAGTTGAGAACAAGTGCAAAACATTTGTCTTTGTTTTGGGCATTGATTTCTAACATTGTCTAGTGTTGAATTGTTTTGAAACTTATATAAATTGTATTGTTTTGTATAAATGTATTCAAGGCTATTAGCTTTGGCTCTCCACTTTCAAGTTGTATTCGAGTTGTCGTGCCTTCATTGTGTTTGTGTTATGTGCCTTGGTATTAATCTCCAGCTCAATACAGGTGAGTTATTCTCACCAGACAATATGTACCTATATAACTGATAAACCGACACCATTTGAATCTGTAATGTATATCATCATGTCATATATGTTTATATTATTATCATATGATGTTCACACCTGTTATTACACTTATTATATCATATGTTACTGTTATTTCATGCTATTCTGTTTATTTATATCAGTTTATCACACTGCAAGTTCCCTGTAGATTAGAATCACTATGGGTTGAAATGATACATACCCGAACGGACTTTAGAATAAGGAAAAATCATTATGGGCTGAAATGATAGGCCTGAACGGTTTTTATTTATTTATTTATATTACTTGGGATTACGGGTTTGAAATGATAAAACCCGGTTTTTCTTTGTAAACTGCGGATTGAAATGATACATATCCGTATCACTTGACCTAGGCTAGAAAATTATATACAGACCCGTGGTTTATATATTTTTCTGAAATTTTTAAAATACTTTTTTTTAATGTAAATATTATGGTATTTTGATTTAAATTTCATTAAAATGATTTCTATAAAGTATTTGTGATTTTCTACAAATTAAATAAGCGAATTAAGTAAATGGTGAAGTAGAATTTGAAATATAAGTTAATTTTGGAATTTATGATTTTGTTTATAAATGGAATTTTTGTAAAGTAAGAAAATATGACAAATTTGATTTTAAGATGAATTTAAGGATTTTTATTAAGTAATAATAATGTTTTAAAGGTGTTAATGATTTTGTATAAATTAAAATATGGAATAAATGAACATTTAAGCTGAATTTGGAAATATAACTTAAATTGAATTTTGTGAAATTTGTTTAAAAGTGAAATTTTAATTAAGTAAAATAAATGGAAATAAGCTATATTTTTGGAAATTTAAACTTAGTTGTTAAGTTAATAATTTAATTAAAGAAATGAAAATTTAATTGTTATTAAATTTGATTTTTGTATGGAAATTTGACTTTATAAAATCATAGAAATAAAGGTATTTAAATGATTGTGTTAAATGTGAAATATATGATTTTATAAGTTAAAATGATTTATATTAAAAGTTAATTATTTGTGGAATTGTAAATAAAACTCTGAATATGATTTAACAGCATTTTGAAATGTAATGTAAAGGATATTACAGCATTTTGTAAATGTTGTAGTGTTTTAAATGAACTAAAAGGTTAATTTGAAATAAAGGCTATTATAGCACTTTGTAAGTGCTATAGTGGTTAAACTTAACATGTAAGTTAATTGAAACTTAAAAGAAATCTATTACAGCATTTAACGCTGTCTTTTGTTAATTAACTGGTTTAAACTATAACTTTACGTATCATTTTATAAGTGCTACGGAAACTATATTTTGTTGTTTTAAATTAATTTTAATGAAAAATAATCTCTGGAAAATGATATAATTTTGGGAAATTAAATGTTAAATTTCTAAAGATAATGAAGAGATATTTAATAAAAAGAATTTGATTTCTAATGTGAGTTTAAAATGGTATTTCTAAAAGAATGGATTCAAATGGTATTTAAATGAAATATAAATGAATGATGTTTTGAATAATATTTTGATATTTTGAAATGTATATATATGATTTTGAATTTATGAAATGTGGGATATTTAAGCTTTGAAATATACTAAAGATTGAATATTGTATTTTGTGAATTAAACCTATATTTGAAATTTATAAGATTTGAAATGGTTTGTTAGTAAACTGAATTTGAGTTGAAAATGATGGTTTGAAATAAAAATTAAAATTTGGAATTTGGGTTTAATTTAATAAATTTGTAAATTTGTAGAATTAAAAGATGATTTCAAATATATGTTTTCGAAATGTTGTGATTTTTAAAGTATAATGATTTCAAATGTTTTAGTTTCAAAAGAATTATAACTTTGAAAGTATAGACTATTTGAAAGGTGAATATATGTTTGAAATGGAAATGATATTGTTTTGAAATGGGTATAGTTTTGAAATAAAAATGATTTTTGGTTTCGAAGTATAACTATCAAAGATATGATATTTTGATATTGAGATGATTTGAAATTTAAGTTTTGGAAGATATGATATTTTGGAATATTGAAATGATTTGGAAATGATAAATCTTTATTTTGATAAAGATATGGTTTGAAATGATATTTTATTTTGAAGTAAAGTATTGTTTTTAAAAGTTATAACCACGGGTTATAATAACGATTGGTTGGCAAAGAGACCGGGATCGGATATGGACATACTCTCTATCGATACCGAAAACCACTTTGACAACCGTGTACGCGGTGGAGATTCCAGAATGAAGTAGGATGGTGGCGACGATCCTAAGGTATATACGTGGACCCAACTCCCGTGAGTTGGCATAAGGTGGCTAAAACAGGAGCGATTGACGGACCAATGAGGTAGCACCTCTGATCGGACACACTTCTTCGATACCATTCTATTACTTGTGATTGATTTGGTGGCCACCCTTGATTGGGAGTGTTGTTCGAGGTGGGCGGTAGTGGCTGCTATGCGTCACCACTAGTCTGGATGCGTAATTGGTATATCTACCCTGGCATTGCCTAGTTGTGCCGTGTCACCTACCATATCGAGCTTTACTACGATTATGATTTTAAGATCCGACCGCGTTAAGGTTCTCCATCCCCTTAGCGCTATTTTCTATATGATTATACTTTACTAATTAGACACTACTGTATATAGCGTATATTACTACATAGTAAATAGTTTAACGGATCCTTAAAGAATGGGCGATCCCAAGCATTCTTTAAGTTACTTGTACCTTATTACAGTTCACTTGAGTTGGTTTATACTATATAAGTATATATTGTCCTGACTCGAGTGTTTGTGTTTTGCTTTACGCTCGGGTCAGCCTGAGTATTCACAGATTTGGATTTCCACCTTCTGGAGATTTGAATCGCTGGAGATTATCTGCTAGTCTTGTTCTATCGACTTCAGTTATGTTGCTCTGTTCAGCTTGTACTTGGTTATCTTATTTATACTTCCGTTGTACTCTATTTCTTCTATTGTATTTTATGTACTCTGATATATTTATATAGTAGCTTCATGAACTACTATTTCTTTTACTTCCGCTGCATTATTTTACTCTGTGTCTGTGATCTGTGATTATATTTATTTACTGTATATTCTGAGATTTGCCAAATTTTAATTACAACGCGGTATTTTGAGCAATTCAACTCCGGCATGAGTGTCTACCTATACACTTATAATGGATGCGAATGGTTGAAAATATCGGGTCGTTACAAATCATCAATCAATAATAACTGAAAATTCAAATTTCCTTCGAGTGAGAAAATCTCACCTTAGCTATTATTTCTTTACCATCCATTTCCGTCTTGACTTGATTTCGTCATTATATTCGACCTTGTATAAATAATTATACAATTCGTTAATATTCGAAATAATCGAATAAACAATTTTCATTTTGATAATTTCATTAACCAATGATCTTATTAAAACTAATAATTTTAAATTTTAAACTATTTTCTTTCTAACAAAAAATATTTTTAGCAACCAAAAAATTTATTAAGATTCGAAGTAAATCGAACAATTAATTTCCTTTCAATAGATTAAATAAATCAACATTTTTAATTTGAACAAATCTAATAATCTATTTTCTATTAGATAAATTAAAAATAGTTAAATGATTCTATTTAAACAAATTTTCTCTTACCAATTTATTTAATTAAACTGAATTCCCTTTTGAAAAATCTTTTTGCAACATAAATAAATTAAATCAGTTTAGTTTAACACACTAACCACATTAATCACTAATTACCTTATTAAAATAAACTGGTAGATTTCTATTTTTCTAACTGTAAAAAGAAAATTCCACTTCAGTCTATATTTCAACTGAAAACAGAAATTTTTATTTCTAACTTTATTGTTTATATATATTCCTTTTTTCCTGGTTTTTACTATATATATATGTATCTATCTCACTGTTTATAAAGCTACTGTTTTACTTTTATTATATTTCCTTTTTGACTTATATTCATATATTGAAATAAAAATAGAATTATTTTACCTTACAGGAACTCCTATAGCCACTCGCGACTACGGTGCTACATAGTACGAAAACGATCATGCACTGCCTTAACAAATCGCGAGTTCGAACAGATCGAAGCTTCCCTGCTTCCTCCAACAGGATGCCATCAAAATCCTGTCGCTCTTGCCAAGGCCATAGTCGCGACCATCTCAGATCGATGTCACGGCCTCGTCAACGCACTGTTTCATCATCACGCCATCGAAGCCCTAAATCGACGAACCCTCGACTACGCCGCCTTGCTTGCCGCGCGAACGCAACCCTCCCCTGCTATTCACTCGCGACAAATTGCCACCGCCGCCTTGCTCGACTTCGTGGTTGAATCGCGAGCCAACTATAGTTCGCCGTGAATTTTGTGATGTCGAACGTGGGGACGATATTTCTTCTTTCTTTTTCTTTTTTTTTTCTCTTGCTTGATTTCGTGGATTCAACTGGAAGATGGAGGGGGTAACGCGCTCGATTTTGAAAGAGGAAGAATGAATCGCGTACGAGATTGGAGAGGAGCTTGGCTCGATTTTGTCTGATTTTTGTTTTCGTTTGGATTGAATCTCCAGGCTACGGCCATTATTTTTGAGTTGAACGAATTTGTTCGTTTGGTTTTCTATCCTTTGAACGTGAAGGAGAGTATTTGAAATGAAAGGGTATGGGCTGCACGATTCTCCCCGTGATTTCAGACGTGAATATAGGCGTGGTTGAGGGAAGAACGTGTGCGTTGGCTAACCTTTAAAATTTAAATTTTAAATTGAATTCGAATTAAAATCCAACCCGTTTACTCACCGTACGGTCACATATCAATTCCGAAAAATACGAAATTGGAAATCCAGTAATAATACAATATTACAGACCCAATGAAACTGGTTTCGTCGAATTCCGAGACTGTTTGAAAAATGACTATTTTTAACTATCGGTTAAACGATATAAATTTCAAAACTGATCAAACCAATTCGAAATTGGATTCTGAAGCTTCTGTTATCTTCAGAATTATCAACACGAGTTTTATAAGCTTTCCAAATATTTTTCTCTAGCTTTAAACTGAAGATTCAAAATTTTTATCCAGCATTAGATAGATTAAATTTTATAATTTAATCGTCAATTTCAAAGTTATATCGGGGATTCAAATTAAATCATCGTTCAAATATTTAAAATTAATTAAATATTCTCAATTTAATTTGGTCAAAATTCTGGGTCGTTACAGACTTCCCCCCTTAAAAGAATTTCGTCCTCGAAATTACAAGTTAGGGAAAAATAGTCCTTAACTCGTCTACTATCTTTCACAATCCAATAGTTTTATCAATTTATCGAAACAAATCTTTCTACTAAAGATTCGTTATCCATCAACTAAATTTCAACTTCAACTCTAAGTTCAAAACAACATTGTTTGCTTAACAATTCAAATTTAAGTTTAAATTCAAATTTAAACTTTCAAAAATTTCTCAAAAATTTTCTAACGCCCTAAATTTTCGAAAAATTTCGCCAGCGTCTCCTTTGCGCGGCTAATACGGTACGACTACAAAACGTCCCTACGGACTCTCAGATTTCAAAAAGAAAAAGAAAAAGCCAAGCGGCTAGTCCAGAAATCATCAAAAACTCATATTATAATTCAAATACGTACCTTTTCGAGCAATTCAAATTATCTTTGAAATCCAAAATTCCAATTCCTTTATAACACCTGTATGTCCTACTAGCCATAATATCTAGTTACACATTCAAACTATTTTGCAAATTCGCTTACAAAATTTTCGGTATATGCTTATATATTTACGGTTGAAGTTACATTTGTTTTTAAACAAAATGAATTCATATCCATTCTAGTTTATACCCAATTCAAATTGATACAAATTCAATTTATTTTAATTCTACTTCATTTGCAATTGATTCCATTCCATTTAATTTGCATTTCATATTTTCATTCGGTTTATTCTATTAACCAAACAACTTTCATTCATAACCGCACTACTTTAAATTAGTTTCATCTACTAATTCATTCGTAATTTTATCCATTTTCAATTCGAATTCTCATTTCAATCGAATTTCAAATACTTTATAAGTCTTCGACTTATTTACAATTTGATTTATAAAGTCATTTGTACATTCATATTACTAATTTCATTCCTTTATGAATTTTATCTTCCAATATTTTTCTGGAACTTTATTTCAAACTATATATCACATTAATATTTCATATTCACAATTTCTTTTCATATATGAATTTTAATTTTTTCCAATATCTATCTGGAATTCCATTTTCATTTATAAATCACATTTACACTTCATATTTACCATTTTATTTATATATGAATTCGTTTCCTTATACTTTCAATTCACATTTATAGATTTCACTTGTTAATGAACTTTAATTCCAATCACAATTTCATATTTCACATTAACAATTTCTATTCGTATAAGTTATCAATTCAATAATATTCCGTAAATATTCTTTATAGTATTCCAGAGTCTTTTTCAACATCAAAGCTATTTTGAAAACAATTCAAATTATCCTTTGAATTTTCCTAAAACCAAACCCAAATTTTCAAAACAACCTCCATTTAAAACCATTTGGCGGCAATTCCTCTTTTGGAAACCCGAAAATGAACACCGATGATGTCGCGATCATCATCGGAATTATTTTCCAGCGACCGAAAAGAGTTTAGAGCTTTTCATTTCTTCAAACATTTTTCCAAAATCCTTTGAAATCCATTTTCAAATCAAAAAGATTTAAACTTTTCAAATCTCCAAAATTCTCAAATTCTTTTCAAAACATTTCCAAATACTTCTCTGGAATTCCGTTCTAAATTACAATTCACATTCATAATTTACATTCTTTAATTTCATTCGTATAAGAATTTATTATTTCTTAACTTTGGAGTTATATTTCAATTTCTTATTCAATTTTAGTGATGATAATTCACTATTATTACTTCCTAACATCCATGCAACCATATACTATAGTATTTCATAGAAAATCGTTTCTTTTCTATACAAAAATAGTTTTGGGCAAAATTATTTCATTCACCCTATTTAAAACAATACTATGTCGTCTTGCCTCGTTTAAGTGTTTAGAAATCTTTATCGATAATATGGCGTCCCACATACCGACCAAAATTCACAAACATCTCAACGGATAAGCAAACACAATATAAAACATTTTTTTATATTCAAATAACAAATACGCGCTCATATCTATTATTACACTCAACTCATTCTAGAGTACTGCTGACTCTATCTCTAATGAGTAACACCCAACAGAGCAGGGTTGTCGCTTAACCATATGCTCTGATACCACTTTGTCACATACCGAAATTTTCGACTTTCGAAAATTCGACATCGATACTCACTTTATCGACTGCCGAGAAATCGAGTGCCGGAAACTCCAATAGTGAGGGTTTTAGAAAGAAGAAATAGGTAAAAGAAGAAGAAAAGAAGAAAAAGAAAGAAGAACACATCAGAACAACATCAGAACAGGAAACAGTATCAGAATCTTACACATCGCAGCGGAACAATATACAATAGATAATTACTAGTCTTTTAAAACAAAGAACTATATCATTTTATACATACATCAATCATCAGAGTCAATATACAACAATGGACAGTTATATCAACTTGTCCTCATATAGAATACACAGCGGAATAAATACTATCAGATACAAATACTACGTCTCGTCCTCCAGCTTATCTCCAAAGCTCCAGAATATCCGGAATATCCTGATAATCTAACTCTAGACTGCCCGTGTGGAAATTTGTGGGCACCCAGAGTTTAGAAGGGAAACAATAAACTCCGAGTCAGTCATGGTGACTGGTGTGAGATCGTAAAACAGTTATCTTTCTTTAAAATAAACAACAGGAAAACTTTAAAGTCAATTCGAAATGCTTTTTGGAAAATGAGACTACCATAAGACCTCCCACCACACACACAATGCAAACGCAGAATTGGAGGAGATTTCTTCTTATGATAGTCAAAGATGCTTACTACGCAAAATCAAATCATTTTTGATATTATTATTAGTGCATAGTGTAGAAAACATTTCGAAAGTATAATATAAATCTTAGCCAGCATAGGCATTCCGCACTTATGCCTACTATAGCTACCATCCAAACAGTGGTGACCACCATAAGTGAATGATAGGTTTTACAACTAAAACCGTACAAGATCGTATTGTTTCTTTGGATTTCCAACAAATGGTCAGGCTAAGGAACTTCCTATGCACGATGGGTACGTCCCTGGAATAGACGACCCGAGAAATAACCTAACATTACGGTTAGATCTCTGCCAACACAAGGCCGGGTTACCTCTGCAAAAATAGGTAACTACTGACACGCGTATGCCATCCCCCGATCGTCACCGATCTTCCCAAGGATCCCCGATTTCCAACAAACCACAAAGTAATAATAACTGTGCAGCAACCACAGAGGTTAAGTATCTGGGCTCCATACCATGATACCACCTTTATCCAGAAGGAATGACATACACTAAGGGGCGCTACTCCCTAGAACCTTGCTGCATTCGTCCTGTTTCGACCATTTCCGGGGTGTGAGGCTCGACGAAGTCTCGTCCACAAAGCTACGCTTTCTCAAAAAGCCCTGCTTCGGGTCAAACAAAATGATCAACCTATGATCACAAAGATATAAGATCAAACAAATGATCATATCACAAATGATCAAACACCGATCATTTCACAGCAACACTCAGTATGCCACGTTACCAAATTGGGATATATCGCTGATAAATTTCAACTACATAACCTCTGAGCTCGTACGTCTCAGAGAAGGGTGTTAAGCTAAGAGAATAAATTCTCCGCCACCAACAGAAATGTATTTGAAAAAAAATCAGCTTTATATCTCAAATTGTAACGTCAGACACACAATCCATACAAGTCTGTTCCGGGATCGAACAGAACCGAAGGCACTTCTCACGAAGCCCTTGCAATTCCGGATAATTTTCAATCACGTCCGGACTTCCCGTCACTAAGGGTGATAAAACCTCTAAATCGGAGATCAGCCGATGTAGAGTAACTCGACGGTAATCCTTCCGTTTTCAAAAATATCCGGTCTTCAACACCGGTCTTCGAATGCAATTCATAACGACGTATCACATATTCGGAATGGGTTATACGACCCCATGGTCCGTTCCCGGCTAACCCGAATAGTGAGCGTTAATTCAAAAATAAGTGTGGCATTCAATTTCATCCAATTCACAACAAATACCTACTCAAGGTAATTATTGATAGTCGGTTATTTAACTATCAATAAAGATGCGCAACATCATCAGATTCCAAATAATTTTCCAAATTATTTCATCTTCAAAAATATCTTTACGAGATATAAAATTTCCACACTTAACCATTTGAAAACGATTTCAAATCAATTTCCACATTACAAAAGTAAATCAATATTTATTTTTAAACAACTTCGCTTTCTTTTATAAATTCCGTATTGAATTTATACTTTCGAATATCTACTGATATTCGATTTTCAAATCGTTTTCAATATTCAATTTCAATTTATCTTTAAGAAGATAAATTCTCAAAACGTTCATTTCATATTGGAAAAGTATTTCCTTACTTATTAAATAATAAGTATTTCACAAATCTATTTATTTTCACATTTGAAAATATTCGATATACTTAAATCAAATTAAGTATATATTCATTCTTTAAGGAAATCTATTTTCTATAACAACATCAATTTGAGTCAAAACGAATGTTGCGTAAAACATCGTTACGACGACTCGAAATCAATAGTATAGGGATTCGGAATTTAGATAGGTATATAAATCCCAATACTACATAAAACATTTCCTTTCGGAAATCATTTACTATAACAACAGTGTTATAGTCCACCATTTCCTTAAGTTTCTCGAAAACGTCTATTTCAACAATAAATGTTGAAATCTATGATTTCGATATTTAACACATTTTAAACATCTTTAAAAATGTTATTTCATTTTTAATATCACTTCTTCAAAAATAAATCCATTTTATCCAATAATACATTCACTGTCCAAAATCGTGAATGTATCCCTTTTAAAAATCTTTCTATATTCAATTTATCAAATTCAATTTATTTTGAATTTATAAAACAACGTTTATAAATTCTATTTCTCTTTTTAATAACAACTTCGACTTATAAACCTTCTTTTATCAACTTCTATATTTAACTTATCAAAATAAGTGACTTTGGGTTTATAAACAACTTTTATAAATTTCAATTCTATTTATAAAAAACTTCAATATCAATTCAATTTCAATATTGATTTCTGAATTTATTTTCAATCGTTTGAATAAAATTTCCATATTGATTTCTCAAAAATTCATTTCTAAATATTAAATCAATTACAGATTGATTTCAAATTTTATTTATCACTACTAAGATAAATTCCTTATTTTTCTCAAATTACTCAACATCCTGTTTTAAATGGATTCTTTAAATTGAAATCATTTCACATTGATTTCCCAAATCGTTTCAACTTACCAATTAAATTTCTAATTGGATTTCCAACTTATCTCCTTTTAAATAAATTCCTTTCAAAGAAAATATATTTCAATTGTTTCTTTCAGTCTATTTAAAAATCCAGATTTTAAATTAATTTCCTCAATTTAAAATCACTATTATACGAAATTCATTTATTTAACATTTTCACTTTATTCTGGAAATAAATTCGATAAGATTATAAAAATCAACCTTTATTCTTTTAAATTCTTTTCTTCAAATTTATTAAATTTCTAAATTCAATTCACTTAGAAATTTTCTACTTGAATTTCAAAAATTCAATTTCGTTTATCTTTGGAATCCAATGATGTCAAAACATCCATTCAGCTAAATTTTAGCTTTCAACAATTTCCAGGCATCAATATGATTAATAGCATCACTATAATCATTCACAGATTCATATCACAATAGAAATGAATTAAATAAATGTGAGGGGTCCAGTTGGATCCCTCCAACCTGTTTCCCTGCATCCAAAGATGTTAGCACAATACCAATTCCGCTCCAGTACGGAATTATCGCGGTATATAGGTTTTTATAAATCCGCTTACTAACGGCGCAATAGGGTCTCATCCGCTATACGAGGCGGGAAATCATCAATCCAATATATACATATGCCAATATGTATATACTGCTATATATATAGATATATCCTATCATATCTAATAGCACATCCAATAACAATCATCAATCAATAATAACTGAAAATTCAAATTTCCTTCGAGTGAGAAAATCTCACCTTAGCTATTATTTCTTTACCATCCATTTCCGTCTTGACTTGATTTCGTCATTATATTCGACCTTGTATAAATAATTATACAATTCGTTAATATTCGAAATAATCGAATAAACAATTTTCATTTTGATAATTTCATTAACCAATGATCTTATTAAAACTAATAATTTTAAATTTTAAACTATTTTCTTTCTAACAAAAAATATTTTTAGCAACCAAAAAATTTATTAAGATTCGAAGTAAATCGAACAATTAATTTCCTTTCAATAGATTAAATAAATCAACATTTTTAATTTGAACAAATCTAATAATCTATTTTCTATTAGATAAATTAAAAATAGTTAAATGATTCTATTTAAACAAATTTTCTCTTACCAATTTATTTAATTAAACTGAATTCCCTTTTGAAAAATCTTTTTGCAACATAAATAAATTAAATCAGTTTAGTTTAACACACTAACCACATTAATCACTAATTACCTTATTAAAATAAACTGGTAGATTTCTATTTTTCTAACTGTAAAAAGAAAATTCCACTTCAGTCTATATTTCAACTGAAAACAGAAATTTTTATTTCTAACTTTATTGTTTATATATATTCCTTTTTTCCTGGTTTTTACTATATATATATGTATCTATCTCACTGTTTATAAAGCTACTGTTTTACTTTTATTATATTTCCTTTTTGACTTATATTCATATATTGAAATAAAAATAGATTTATTTTACCTTACAGGAACTCCTATAGCCACTCGCGACTACGGTGCTACATAGTACGAAAACGATCATGCACTGCCTTAACAAATCGCGAGTTCGAACAGATCGAAGCTTCCCTGCTTCCTCCAACAGGATGCCATCAAAATCCTGTCGCTCTTGCCAAGGCCATAGTCGCGACCATCTCAGATCGAAGTCACGGCCTCGTCGACGCACTGTTTCATCATCACGCCATCGAAGCCCTAAATCGACGAACCCTCGACTACGCCGCCTTGCTTGCCGCGCGAACGCAACCCTCCCCTGCTATTCGCTCGCGACAAATTGCCACCGCCGCCTTGCTCGACTTCGTGGTTGAATCGCGAGCCAACTATAGTTCGCCGTGAATTTTATGATGTCGAACGTGGGGACGATATTTCTTCTTTCTTTTTCTTTTTTTTTCTCTTGCTTGATTTCGTGGATTCAACTGGAAGATGGAGGGGGTAACGCGCTCGATTTTGAAAGAGGAAGAATGAATCGCGTACGAGATTGGAGAGGAGCTTGGCTCGATTTTGTCTGATTTTTGTTTTCGTTTGGATTGAATCTCCAGGCTACGGCCATTATTTTTGAGTTGAACGAATTTGTTCGTTTGGTTTTCTATCCTTTGAACGTGAAGGAGAGTATTTGAAACGAAAGGGTATGGGCTGCACGATTCTCCCCGTGATTTCAGACGTGAATATAGGCGTGGTTGAGGGAAGAACGTGTGCGTTGGCTAACCTTTAAAATTTAAATTTTAAATTGAATTCGAATTAAAATCCAACCCGTTTACTCACCGTACGGTCACATATCAATTCCGAAAAATACGAAATTGGAAATCCAGTAATAATACAATATTACAGACCCAATGAAACTGGTTTCGTCGAATTCCGAGACTGTTTGAAAAATGACTATTTTTAACTATCGGTTAAACGATATAAATTTCAAAACTGATCAAACCAATTCGAAATTGGATTCTGAAGCTTCTGTTATCTTCAGAATTATCAACACGAGTTTTATAAGCTTTCCAAATATTTTTCTCTAGCTTTAAACTGAAGATTCAAAATTTTTATCCAGCATTAGATAGATTAAATTTTATAATTTAATCGTCAATTTCAAAGTTATATCGGGGATTCAAATTAAATCATCGTTCAAATATTTAAAATTAATTAAATATTCTCAATTTAATTTGGTCAAAATTCTGGGTCGTTACAATTTATAAAATAAGTAATTAATTTAATTTACTTTAAATTAATTACAGATGATAAATCATTACTTAAGAATGGATGAATGATATTGAATGCTTTGCATTGTTAATATCTCTGATAAGAGATGTGTTGATCTATGATATAGATGTTTGGTTGAATTGAAATGATGATATGAATTATCTGTTTGGATGATAATGTAGATTATCTATTGTAAATTATCTATCTATGTGTAGTATATATAAGAATTGAATTGTTTTAACCTTAAAACAACTTGACCTTAAAAGATACGTTTTGGATTTCGATGAGACCGGGATTGGGTTTCCGTATACCGGGATTCCAGGTCTGGAGACCCGAATACCACATCGATCCAAATTTACGATAGGTCGTGAATCTCAAGTGAAGATGAAGATTCAGAGTGCAAGGGTTATTGTCGTTAACTCTGAGGGTGATTCCAAAACGAGTGTAACGAGATAATGCCTTCGGTTTCGTTCGAACCCGGAACGAACTTGTATGGATTGAATGCTTTCAGAACATCGTCAGGTGGACGATGAGCATTCTAAGTGATGTGTTCTGATTTAAAGGTAAATCGTAACCTCAAGCCTCATCAACCGGGAATGGCTAAAACAGGGGAGGTGCAGCAAGGCTTCGTGGGTAGCACCCACTGAGAGTAAGGTCATCCCTGTCTAGAGAGTTCCTTCTTTTATTTCGGCTTAGTGGTGCAGTTGGCGATGGCCATCTGTGGGGTGATTTTATTCGGAATTATCCAGTAAGGGATGGTTCCGGCTTTGTGTTGCAGGGGATTGGGAGTGATCCTCGGTACGGTGATCTAGGCCCCGTACTGTGATGAGTGGTACCCCGGTAGCTCTGCCATTGTATGGAAATCCAAATTCCAATAAGTGATAACGGATTTGATTGTATACTTATGTATGCTGGAATTTAATAATGTAACAATTTCGGCTATTTCATATTTATTTGAAAACCTTAGACCCTATTATAATACAATCGAATTTCCTATCAAATGTTTTGGTTAGCGTAAGGTAAAAACTTACCCATGTTTATTTGTGGGGAGTCTTACGTGATACCTTTTCTTTCAAAAGGTTTTGAAGTTAAACAAGTTTAACCTGTTACTCACACCAGACCCATGTCTGACCCAAGTTGTTTATTTCTGTTTTATAAACTCTTGGGTACTCAAATTTTTACGAGTAGCCAAGGGATTCAGGTTTAGCTTTGACGAATTGTGGAGGAGAAATGGAGCAGGAGGCTTCGGCGTTCGTAGATATAGTATTCCGCTGTGTTGATATCTGTGTTAGAGTCTTGTATTGTAATTGAGTTGTAATATCTAGACAGATGTTTATAACTGTCTAGTATGTGTTGTATAGATGTGTAAACTCTGATAAGTGTTGTATACTATGTAATAGTTTATGTTATTAATATAATTTATTCTTTTCGCTGTGAGATAGTTGTTGTTGTTTCTTTCTTTCTTCTCTTCTTTTCTATTCTCTACCCCTTTCTTTCTTATTAATGATGCGTCATTCTGTGGAATGAGTGGCGGGTCGTTACATAGGATATGAAATTAGTGATGTGGTAGTAGTTATAATCTTTGTTGTAAACAATAAACTTATAAATGTGATCCAATTACTTAAAAGTAAAAATGGTTTATTTATCATCTCATTATTTATATGTTTGGACTTAATTTGGAAATTAACGAAAATTTATGCAGTTGATTACTGCAATTAATAGGGTAAAAGATGATAACTGTAAAAGATGGAAGTAATAAAATGCAAGCTAACGTTAATTATACTCATAAGGTAATAATTGATTGAATAATAAGATATAAATCAAAATAAATGAATTTATTGGAATTTAAATTATAATTAATGAATTTATTGCAATTGCAATTGAATGCTATAATTAGTGCAATATTTAAATATTAAATTTGATATGGAATATTATAATTTAATAGATTATTAATTTCTATGTAATCAGAAACGATGAAAATTGTTAACTGTTAAATTTGAATTTAAAGCTGATGAAATCAATTTAATAATAATTTAATTAATTAACGTGAAAATTAGCCATTTTGGCCACTTTCTCGGATTTCGACGAAACCAGTTTCATGGGATCTGTAACGACCCAGAATTTTGAACAAATTAAATTGGAAATATTTAATTAATTTTAAATATTTGAACGATGATTTAATTTGAATCCCCGATATAACCTTGAATTTGGCGATTAAATTATAAAATTTAATCGATTGAAAGTTGAATAAAAATTCGAATCTTCAATTTTAAGTTGAAGAAAAATATTTCGAAAAGCTTGTAAAATTCATATTGATATTACTGAAGATAACAGAAGTTTCAGAATTGAATTTGAAATTGATTTGTTCAGTTTTGAAAATAATCGTTCAAACCGATATTTAAAAATAGTCATTTTTCAAACAGTCTCGGGATTCGACGAAACTAGTTCCATTGGGTCCGGAATGTTGTATTTTTGTCGGATTTCAATTTTCGTATTTTTCCGAGTTAATACGTGATCGTACGGCGAGCAAACGCATCGGAATTTTAAAGCAAATTCAATTTAAATTTAAATTTAAATAATAGTCAACCCACACACGTTCTCCCCTAAAAACACGCCTGAAATCACGATACAAAATCGTGTATGCACGTTCTTCTGCAAAATCACGTATGCTCGTCCCTTCCCCCTTTCGTTCTTTAAATCAAGACCGATCTTTATATTCTTCTTCCCTCCTTAAAAGATGAAATCTTCAGAGACTAAAAATAAAAATCTGCTTTACTTCAAGTTACGGCTAATAGCAATCTCCACGGTCACGATACGTGAACCCGAGAGAGAGACTAGGGTTTTGAAAATCAACGCCTTCATTATAATCATCGCTATATACTCAGCTATTCCATCAGTCATCGCGACTCATTCTTGCCCCTACGCGATATTTCTCCTGCCGATTGGAAGTTTTGCTACAGTCTCAAATTCGGGGTCGCGATTGTCGGAGGGAGGCAGTTCGAGCCAGGGTTTCTCGATTTTGTGCGCGTGAGGGTGGAGGGGTGGCACGACGATGAAGTGTCGAGCTTGAGCTCGAGCGCGAGTTCTTTGGCGAAGTTTGGTACAGCGGTGGCAACACGCGCGCGTAGGCGCGAGGCGGTGGCGACGCTGTGGAATCTTGAGTTGATGATGAAGTGGTCGCGATGAAGAAACAGAGGCGAGTTCATTCAGTTACGATCGAGGGAAGATGGCATCGCGTTTGGGGATCAACCATGGTTAGGGCAAGGGCTCAGCAAAGGCGACGACATGGTCGCGCAAGGCAAGGCAATCGCGTGGGCAACGTCGACCGAAGGGTGAGTCGGGTGGGTCTCGTTCGCGGCCAGGGCAGAATCTGGAGCTCATCGAGTTCGATCTCGATTTTGGGTAGGGGCGACGGCATTGGGGATTCGCGAGCAGTTTCACGAACTGATGATGGTCGATGGCATTTTCGAGTTCAGATTCATATAGCAGTAAGGTAATTACTGTTTTCAATATTAAATATGATAGATTTGTAAATGAAAAAAAAATATTTTTTCAGTAAAATAGATAAACTTCTGTTGTTATATGAAAAGTAAAATAAAATATAAAAATACAGATTTCTAATTAATTAACTTATGTAATTATTTGGTAACTGGAAAATATTTTGTTGAAGGAGGAATTAGTTTTAAATAATTCTATTAAAAGAAATTGATTTAAAATTTTGTTAGATAAATTTATTAAAAGAAATTGGGACAAAATAAAATCTTAGTTAAATAAGTTTATTTCAAAACGGAAATCAGTTAGAATTTAAAATTAACTGTTTAAAATGAAATCATCGATGAATCAAAATTATCAAATGAAATTTATTATTCGATCTGTTCAAATATTAATAAATCGTATAAATGTTTATACAGTTTGAAATCGTAAAGGGAACAAGACGAATTGGATTGGATTGCAAAATTAAAGCTAAGGTGAGATTTTTCTCACTCAAATGAAAAGTGGAATTTTCAGTTATTTATTGATTGATGATTTGATTGCTATTGGATGTGGTATTAGATATGATAGGATATATCTATATATATAGCAATATATACATATTGGCATATGTATATATTGGATTGATGATTTCCCGCCTCGTATAGCGGATGAGACCCTATTGCGCCGTTAGTAAGCGGATTTTTATAAAACCCATATACCGTGATAATTCCGTACTGGAGCGGAATTGGTATTGTGCTAACATCTTTGGATGTAGGGAAACAGGTTGGAGGGATCCAACTGGACCCCTCACATTGATTGAATTTATTTCTATTGTGATATGAATCTGTGAATGATTATAGTGATGCTATTAATCATATTGATATCTGGAAATTGTTTGAAAGCTAAAATTTAGATGAATGGATGTTTGACATCATTGGATTCCAAAGATAAACGAAATTGAATTTTTGAAATTCAAGTAGAAAATTTCTAAGTGAATCAATTTTTGAAATTTAAGAAATTTGAAGAAAGGAATTTTTAAAGTATAAAAAGTAAATTTTTATAATCGTATTGAATAAATTCCAAAATAAAGTGAAGATGTTAAATAAATGAATTTCGTGTAATAGTGATTTTTAAATTGAAGAATTTAATTAAAATTGGATTTCTAAATAGTTTGAAAAAAATAATAATAAAGGAATTTATTTTCTTAAAGAGGAATTTATTTAAAAGGAGATAAGTTGGAAATCCAATTAGAAATTAAATTTGGTAAATTTAAATAATTTGGGAAAATCAATATAAAATGATTTCAATTTGAAGAATTCATTTAAAAACGGGATGTTGAATAATTTGAGAAAAATAAGGAATTTATTTAGTAGTGATAAATAAAATCAGAAATCAATCTGTAATTGATTTAATATTTGGAAATGAGTTTTTGAGAAAGCAGTATGGAAATTCTATTTAAAGTTGAAAATAAATTTAAATAAATTTAGAAATCAATATTGAAATTGATTTGGTATTGAAGTTTTTGTAAATGGAATTGGAATTTATAAAAGTTGATTATAAATCCGAAATCACTTATTTTGATAAGTGTATTATAGAAATTAATAAAAAGAAATTTATAAGTCAAAGTTGTTATGAATTATGAAGATGAATTTATAAACGTTGTTTTATAAATTCGAAGATCAATCAAATTTGATGAATTAAATATAGAGATTACTAAGGGAATTTTATCCACGATTTTGGATAGTGGATAATTCTTGAAATAAATGTGTAGAAAAGATTGAAATGTGGTTAGTGAAGTATATTCACGATTTTGGACAGTGAATATATTATTGAATAAAATGGTTATGTTTGGGAAAGCGATATTATAAAATGAAGTTAATTGTTTTAACGATGTTTTAAAATGATTAAATATCGAAATCATAGATTTCAACATTCATTGTTGAAATAGACGTTTTCGAGAAATAAGGAAAAGATGGACTATAACACTGTTGTTATAGTAAATGATTTTCGAAAGAAAATGTTTTATATAGTATTGGGATTTATATATACCCATCTTAATTCCGAATCCCTATACTATTGATTTCGAGTCGTCGTAACGATGTTTTATGCAGCATTCGTTTTGACTCAAATAAATGTTGTTATAGTAAATGATTTCCTTAAAGAATGAAATATATACTTAATTTGATTTAAGTATATCGAATATTTTCAAATGTTGAAAATAAAAGATTTGTGAAACACTTATTATTTAAATAAGTATGGAATGTTTTCCAAAATGAAATGAAACGTTTTTAGATTTTATCTTCTTAAAGATAAATTGAAAATGAATATTTGAAAACGATTGAAAAGCGAATATTAGTAGATATTCGAAAAATGTAAATTCACTATGGAATTTATAAAGGAAATGGAAACTGTTTAGAAAAATAAATATTGATTTATTTTTGAAGTGTGGAAATTTTATATCTAGTAAAAGATATTTTGGAAGATGAAATAATTTGGAAAATTATTTGGAATCTGATGATGTTGCGCATCTTTATTGATAGTTAAATAACCGACTATCAATAATTACCTTTAGATAGGTATTTGTTGTGAATTGGATGAATTTGAATGCCACACTTATTTTTGAATAATCGCTCACTATTCGGGTTAACCGGGAAAGGACCATGGGGTCGTATAACCCATTCCGAACATGTGATACGTCGTTATGAATCGCATTCGAAGACCGGTGTTGAAGACCGGATATTTTTGAAAACGGAAGGATTACCGTCGAGTTACTCTACATCGGCTGATCTCCGATTTAGAGGTTTTATCACCCTTAGTGACGGGAAGTCCTGACGTGATTGAAAATTATCTGGAAATGCAAGGGCTTCGTGAGAAGTGCCTTCGGTTCTGTTCGATCCCGGAACAGACCTCTATGGATTGTGTGTCTGACGTTACAATTTGAGATATAAAGCTGATTTCTTTCAAATACATTTCTGTTGGTGGCGGAGAATTTATTCTCTTAGCTTAACACCCTTCTCTGAGACATACGAGCTCAGAGGTTATGTAGTTGAAATTTATCAACGATATATCCCAATTTGGTAACGTGGCATACTGAGTGTTGCTGTGAAATGATCAGTGTTTGATCATTTGTGATATGATCATTTGTTTGATCTTATATCTTTGTGATCATAGGTTGATCATTTTGTTTGACCCGAAGCATGGCTTTGTAGAAAGTGTAGCTTTGTGGACGAGACTTCATCGAGCCTCACACCCCGGAAATGGTCGAAACAGGAAGGATGCGGCAAGGTTCTAGGGAGTAGCGCCCCTTAGTGTATGTCATTCCTTCTGGATAAAGGTGGTATCATGGTATGGAGCCCAGATACTTAACCTCTGTGGTTACTGCATTATTATTATCTATGTGGTTTGTTGGAAATCAGGGATCCTCGGGAAGATCGGTGACGATCGGGGGATGACATACGCGTGTCAGTAGTTACCTATTTTTGCAGAGGTAACCCGGCCTTGTGTTGGCAGAGATCCGGTTAGGTTCTCGGGTCGTCTATTCCAGGGACGTACCCATCGTGGAAAGGAAGTTCCTTAGCCTGACCATTTGTTGGAAATCCAAACTCCAATACGCACCTTGTACGGTATTAGTTGTAGAACCTGCCATTTACGTACGGTGGTCACCACTGTTTAGATGGTAGCTATATTAGGCATACGATACTGGTCGTATGTTGGCTAAGATTAATATTATACTTTCGAAATGTTTCTACACTATTGTAACGATCCGTAAATTTCAACTGTTTTAATAACGTAATTAGTTGAATTTTGCGAAATTTTAAACGATAAAATTTTGAAATAAAAATTTAATATTTGGAATGCGTCTAATTAAACATAGCAACTGGTAAATTTTCGTCCGAAAATATGAAAGTTTATTTCGCGCGTAAATTCACTTCAATTTAATCAGTTAAAAAGCGTTGAAAATAAAATGTTTCCGAAACCTAAATATTTTTACATAGAAAAATTCTAAACCATCTTCTGAGCAAAATACCAGTTCGTCATTTTTCCAAATTCGGACATCTATTGCTCCGTCGTTCTTATTTTCTGCAAAATAGCAGCATTCTGGTACCGATATCGATTTTTATCGAATGATCGTACCACTAATATCTGTATACCGTTTTGATCGTCTTGTCGTGCTGATCTCCGCAGTATATTCGTTGTGTGTTTCGATGCCCAATACACTGCGAAATCGGTAAAACAAATAACATCATCGGTAACCGGTTTGGGCCTTTCGTTCTCTTGAGCCATTTCATAGAAATCTAATAGTCGGTACTTTAATATTTCTTGAATTTATGATAAGTAACGTTAATTTTTCCCTATGTATTAGCTGTATTTTGGTTCTTGAAGCGTCTCATCACTTTTGCTTGGGAATCTCAGTTGCCTTTATGCCACTTTTATCTCTATGCGCTCAACAATTCCTTTGTCCTCCTCTTTCTTCTGTCTGTCACTCTAAAAAAAAAACAGAATGTAGATATATAATTTGAAATCTCTTCTTCTTCTCTTACCTTCACTTGTTCCCTTCCCTAACCGCATGCACACAAGCCCTTCATCGCAAATCTCCACCAGTCGCCACACGTCACAACACGGCAGCAGCCCACTTCCCAAACGTCGCCTCAACTTCCTCCGACTGGAATTTCCTGAGATGGCCGAGTATCAAGAAGCTACCCATCACCACCTCCGACTTGACAGAATATATTCCCTCTCTCATCTCGAGTTCGCCAGTCACCTGCACACGCAGAGCCTCCCTACACTTCGCCGCACTTGCACTCACTCGCATGCCCAAACCCTCGGCCGAACTGCCCAGCGCAACCCAAAACCCGCCTCCATGGCCGAGCCAGCCTAGTCGAACTCGAGTTCCCTCCTTCCCGATAGCCCTCCGCCCTTCCCTTGCAGCCCTTTGTTTTGTCGGTGAGTATATGTATATAGTTAACTATATATTGTTTATATATATAACTACTAGTTATTTTAGTATATATAGCTGACACTATACATTTATGATGTTAGTATATGTATAAGTTAGTTTATATAAAAGTTCATTTATATGTTATAAGTATACATACCCGTGTTTACAGTATTTATATATATGGCATATGTCCATATCTTTGTAGCTTTAACAGTAAAGTATATGATAGGTGATATTTTGAAATCTAAGTCTGTGTTGTATATATTTGTTATAGTTTGGTTGGATATATATGTTAGAAATATAGAAACTGTGTTAGCTTTGTATATATGAGTCAAGCAAGTTGTGGTAATTATTTTACATAGAGTTATAGTATAATGTTTTGAAGATAGTATATATATTTGTGAGTTAGTTTAAATGGGATACGTGGACTTTATAATATTGGAATTGGAATTTTAACATACATATATATGTACTGTATAGAGTATATATACTTATGTTGTCATATAGGTGCAAGTATTGGCAGTAACGTGTATATATGTAAAAGTATGTAAAGTGAAATGAGTTGTCAGTTTATATATATATATATATATTGGTTATACGTATATAGTATTTCACAAAGTTGCTTACAACGTACTAAGTTATGTATTCATTTATTTATAAAAGCTTTCGAAGCTGAAGAAAAAGATTGCTATTCATTTATAAATAGATTTATTTATACAAGTGTTTACTGTAGTATATAATAAGGTAGGTTCGCTGGTAATTTCATTTGATAAAGTTTACTTAGTGCTGCATGTATGAGTCACAATATTTTAGTTTATGGTAGCATAGTTTAAAGGTGTGTTAAAATAGTAACTTTTGAATTATAACACGTGTAGGAGATCAAATAACCGTGTATATGTATTTGTCTATAAATATGGAAACTCGATTTTTTTTTAAAATTTTATAGGTATGTCAGTCTGCATTATCGTATATGTATCGGTCTGCATGTGTACAAATTTATTTCAAGATTTTAAAACACAAATATACTTAGTTCATATAGGTAATATTTATACCTATAGACTTTATTTTAGATTGAATTTAATTTTTGATTTAAAATAAATATGTATGTTTTAATTTAGTATGTGTTTAAATTTAGAATATAGTCTTATTGGTATATATATGTTTTATATAGCTATGTACATATAAATTCACTCATACTGTTTATCATCATCGACAAAATTCTGATTTGATCTCGTCAAATTCCGTTCATCAGCTTTGTCCGTCGATCTCGTCTCCGTCGTGCTCTGCTTCGAAATTCGTGCTCAGATTCGTAGCCTATTCCATTGTCTGTCTCTAGCCTCGAAAGGTGAGCACTCACTCACGATTAACGTTCTTTTATTTATTAAATTTGATTTCAATTGAAACGACAATTGAAATATGCTGCTGTTAGTTAATTACACTGTTATATATGCTATTGCCTGTATCAGTTTACCTGTGACACCTGACACCATTATCTGTTAATTATTTATGCGATGATAATACAGTTTGGCTGATAATTGATTGATTGTTGATGTTTATATTAGACGTTAAATCGTTAATGTTAGAATGATAAATAGTATGCGATTGAACTTGATATAGGATAGTTAAATGTTAAATTTGATTAACGGACATTTGTATAATATGACCCCTTTAACTGTTAAATTTATTGACACGTAGGATTGTTAACTACACCTTGAACCATCAATTGTATGTTGCTTAAACTGATGATGTATGAAATTGTAAATAGATGACAGGTGAAAACCGTAATGTAATAATCTTTAATCTACATGAAATGATAGTGTGGATTCTAGAAATAATTATATTAATTCGTACAAATAACAATGCGAATTAATATGGTTATTTCGGGATTATTTGAATTGATTATTGGATTGATATTGATTGTCGTTATTGCTTGTTTATTTACTTTGACACCATCCCAGTTATCACACTGCAAGTTCCCTCTGTTATGCTTTGATTTTTAATTGAATTGGAATCGGGTTGAAATGATAAATACCCAAATTTGAACTTTGACCTAGGATAGAAAATTAAATAAACCCGATTGGTCAATAACTTGATTTTGAAATAAAATAAGGATTTTATTTGAATAAATAATATGGTTTTGAAATGAAGTTGAAATTTGAATTTAAGTGAAAGGAAATGTTAATGTTTAATAATCTGAAACAAATTATTAAAAATGTAATTGATGAAAGAATGTTGTTTAATTTGAGAAACTATTGAGTTAAGTTTGAAATTATTAAACTTTGAGATGATTTAATAATTAAGTTGGAAATTATAATTAAGTTTGAAATTATTAAACTTTGAAATTATTTAATAATTAAGTTTGAATGATTTAATAATTAATAAGATTGAATTATTTAATGATTAAATTAAATTGAATTTTGGAATAAGTGAATTTTACTTCGTAATAATTAAAATTGAGTTTTCTTTATTAATTAAGTTTTGGAAAATTATTTAAGAAGGAAAATAAGTGAAATTGGATTTCTTTAACAAAAATGAAATGTGATATTTTGGAATTAATGTAAGACGTGTAATTGGAGATTTGATTTAATGAATTTAATTTAATTAAATTTGTAAGTTTTTATTTAATGAAGTTGAATTTAAGAAATTGATTTAATGATTTGGAAATTTAATAGAAATTGTTTTGAATGATAAATTAATTTAACGATATTGAATGAAATTGATAAATGAATTTGAATTGATTTAAATGTTAAATTAAATTAATTTAAATGTTTTCGAAATGAAACTTATATTCGAACTTGAGTTAATATTTGGATTGTTTAAATAGAAATTGAATTTGAATTATAAGATTTTGAAATGATAATTTGAAAGTTTGAAACGTAAAGTATGGAAATTGGTTTCCGAAAGACAAATGAAATGTTGATTTACGAATTCTATTTGAAATTGAAATTGATTTGGTTTTAGAAATATATAAACGACCAATTGGTGTAATAATTACGAAAGTTATTAAAGAGACCGGGATCGGTAATGGATATACTCTCTATCTGAACCGAAACCACTTTAATAACTATAGGCGGAGTGTTGATCCAGAACGAAGTGGATGGTTTTGATGAGCGCATTGATTGAAGAAAGAGAACGATTTTGGATGACCCTTGACATGACTAAAACAGGAGCCGCGCCGGGCCATTGAGGATCGCCATCTCTAGCGGACACACTTCTTCGATACCATATCTATTACTTTTGTGATTCGATTTGGGTGCACCCCTCGATTATGGGAGTGTTGTTCGCGGTGTTGGGGTAGTAGCTGCTATGCCCAACATCAGTCGGGATCAGGCAACTACTAGTATCCTAGTTGGTATCGCCTCATGTACCTTGTCATACTTGTATTCCATTTATGCGCGACCACTACGATTTTGATTTGTACCTTTAGTATATGGATTGCCCTCTGGTGACTTCCGGTTTTGGGGAAACTACGGTCTTGTATATGCTTTTGGGAATAAACAGGTTAAGAGGTGTATGGGCCCTGCTTAACCCTACTTTGATATCTTTATATTACTGATAGACATTATCTACTTAGCGTACATTACTACCTAGTAGATAGTTTAACGGATCCTTAAAGGATGGTTATTCCAAACATCCTTTGAGTTACTTGTATTTCAATTGCTATTTCACTTGAGTTGGATTTATTAATATAAGAATGTTAATCCTGACTCGAGTGTCTTGTGTTTTGCTTTACGCTCGGGTCAGACTGAGTGGTTCAGCTTTCGAGACTTACCTTTGGAATTGGAGCTTTGCTTGAAGGTCCAGCCATCTATTCTGCTTTCAGATATTCGATGATTCCAGTGATGTATTCTGATTTGTATCTGATGTATCGTATTACTCTTCTGTTGTAAACTCTGATGTATTTTATATATTCATATAGTAGCTTCATGAACTACTATCTCTTTTATTTCCGCTGCACTTATTACTCTGTGTCTGTGATCTGTGATTATTTTATTTGCTGTATATGTTCAGTTTTGCCAAATTTAATTAACAACGCGGTATTTTGAGCAATTCAACTCCGGCATGAGTGTCTACCTATACACTTATAATGGATGCGAATGGTCCAAAATATCGGGTCGTTACAGTTGGTATCAGAGCTTTGGTAGCTCTAGGCAAAACTTAACATATAGGGTAAATGTATTTACAGAATCACTCTCATTCGAGTTTCAATCTCTTCCTTTGACTCAATTCCTTTGAATTTTGGAACGTTCCCCTCGGTTCCGAAATTTCATTCGTGTCCCTCACTATTCGTCTTCTTTCTATTCTGGAGCATCACATAACTCCACTTCAAATGAAATCTATAATAGATCGGCGGTCTCGCCAATCTTCGAATGATTCGTAAAGGAGCAAAACTCCTTTATAATAGGCATTGATTCACCGGAGATTTCTGTATCCTCGGTTTACGATGCTATCTATCGCCTGCAATGTCTGAATTCTATTTCTCGAGATCGAATGTCGATTTGCCTCGGAATTCTACATCGATCTTATTCTTGAAGTTACGGACGACCCGGTTAAGGTTGCCTGTAAATTAAATAAACTCATCCATCTCCCGAGTGTGGTAATTGAATTATCTTATCTTCTGTTTCAAACTTATCTTCGAATCAAAAATTCTCTTTGATTTGATTTCTATCAGAATTGAATTCCTATCCTTATTTTGAAAATTCATTCCTGTATCGTCGAGCAAAGAAGTGTATTTGTAAATTAATATTAAAAATGTTTTAATATATGCTGTGTTGTTTGAGTTGTTGATGTTGATTTGGGTTTCCGATCGATTCGTCTGATCAACGCTATCGATAGGATTTCCAAAACACTTGAATAGAGCAAACCGACACAATATTATTTTCAAATTTGGTAAATGGAATAAATTTGTTGATTATATTGTAAAAATATAAGTTAAAATTTTCTGGAATTTAATTAGTTTATTAAATTGTTGTTGAAATGATAATATTTGATTATCATTTATTGTTCTAAATAAATTTATAAATATGTTTTATAAATTGATTTGGAATTTGAAATGAATTTAATTCAGAAATTTGAGAATTTAGATTCCGGTGATTTCGAACTTTAGTTTTAAAATTTTAAAGTATATATTATTGGAAGTATTTTCGAATAGAAATCGTTTCCAAAAAAATTTAAAAATGTAAAATCAGTGCTCTTCTCTTTGTCGCTGGAAAATAATTTCGGTGATGGCGGCCGCATCATCGACATTCATTTTCGAGTTTCGAAGTGGAGATACTATTCTGTAGCTTTGCTACGGTGCTGTTTTGAAAATATTTTGATTTAAATCTCTTCAGTATAAATTTGATTTATATATATAAGTACCTTGTTTTAAAAATTTAATTCGATTTGATAAAAATATATTATATATCTCTAAATTGTTTAAAGTTAATCGGAAATCTAATTTTAAAAAAAAATCATGTTAAAAGATGTTTTCAATTATAAATAAAGCTAAATTTTGAATAAGTATTTAACTTGAGATAAATTGAATTTGATAATTTTATTTGTATAGTATCAAATTACATTTCAATATAGCTTACCAAAATTATTCATAAGTTAAAATGTAACTGGATAATATACAATATAAAATAATTTTTTTAATAAAATTTGAGTGTTATAATAAATGTTATACACTAAATTTTGATTATAAAGATGTTAATAGAGCTAGATAGGATAATAAGTAAAACTCAGTTAATAATGAAATAAATTTGTTTTGAAAGAATTAATAAATTTGTTTTGAAAAAAAATTAATAAATTGAAATTTGATCAACTTATGAAAATACCTTGTATTTAAAAGAAATAAATAGATGTAAATTAATTTAAATCGAAACTTTTATGTTTTAAATTAATTTATATAGGTTAAATATATGTGAGTAGATATATTAAGTAGAAAATTTAACAATAATTTGGAATAAAGAAGAATTTAAAATCTGTTGAAGAAAAATATGATTATAATGAAAGACTATTCAAATTTATGGTTTTTGGAAATTGTAAATTGAAGATAATTGGATGATAAGATAATGAATTTAGAAATAGTTGAGATTGATTTTAGTGAAATCAAATGGTTTAAATCAACTGGTTAAATATTAATTAATTTAAATTGAAATTCATATGGTTTAAACTAATTGTTTTATTTTGGTTTCAATCTGTTTTCTTCCTGGTTGTTTCTATTCTCCTACCTCGTTCCTTTTCGGGGATGAAAAGTTTTGAGTGGGGGAGAGTGTAACGACCCGTAAATTTCAACTGTTTTAATAACGTAATTAGTTGAATTTTGCGAAATTTTAAACGATAAAATTTTGAAATAAAAATTTAATATTTGGAATGCGTCTAATTAAACATAGCAACTGGTAAATTTTCGTCCGAAAATATGAAAGTTTATTTCGCGCGTAAATTCACTTCAATTTAATCAGTTAAAAAGCGTTGAAAATAAAATGTTTCCGAAACCTAAATATTTTTACATAGAAAAATTCTAAACCTTCTTCTGAGCAAAATACCAGTTCGTCATTTTTCCAAATTCGGACATCTATTGCTCCGTCGTTCTTATTTTCTGCAAAATAGCAGCATTCTGGTACCGATATCGATTTTTATCGAATGATCGTACCACTAATATCTGTATACCGTTTTGATCGTCTTGTCGTGCTGATCTCCGCAGTATATTCGTTGTGTGTTTCGACGCCCAATACACTGCGAAATCGGTAAAACAAATAACATCATCGGTAACCGGTTTGGGCCTTTCGTTCTCTTGAGCCATTTCATAGAAATCTAATAGCCGGTACTTTAATATTTCTTGAATTTATGATAAGTAACGTTCATTTTTCCCTATGTATTAGCTGTATTTTGGTTCTTGAAGCGTCTCATCACTTTTGCTTGGGAATCTCAGTTGCCTTTATGCCACTTTTATCTCTATGCGCTCAACAATTCCTTTGTCCTCCTCTTTCTTCTGTCTGTCACTCTAAAAAAAAAAACAGAATGTAGATATATAATTTGAAATCTCTTCTTCTTCTCTTACCTTCACTTGTTCCCTTCCCTAACCGCATGCACACAAGCCCTTCATCGCAAATCTCCACCAGTCGCCACACGTCACAACACGGCAGCAGCCCACTTCCCAAACGTCGCCTCAACTTCCTCCGACTGGAATTTCCTGAGATGGCCGAGTATCAAGAAGCTACCCATCACCACCTCCGACTTGACAGAATATATTCCCTCTCTCATCTCGAGTTCGCCAGTCACCTGCACACGCAGAGCCTCCCTACACTTCGCCGCACTTGCACTCACTCGCATGCCCAAACCCTCGGCCGAACTGCCCAGCGCAACCCAAAACCCACCTCCATGGCCGAGCCAGCCTAGTCGAACTCGAGTTCCCTCCTTCCCGATAGCCCTCCGCCCTTCCCTTGCAGCCCTTTGTTTTGTCGGTGAGTATATGTATATAGTTAACTATATATTGTTTATATATATAACTACTAGTTATTTTAGTATATATAGCTGACACTATACATTTATGATGTTAGTATATGTATAAGTTAGTTTATATAAAAGTTCATTTATATGTTATAAGTATACATACCCGTGTTTACAGTATTTATATATATGGCATATGTCCATATCTTTGTAGCTTTAACAGTAAAGTATATGATAGGTGATATTTTGAAATCTAAGTCTGTGTTGTATATATTTGTTATAGTTTGGTTGGATATATATGTTAGAAATATAGAAACTGTGTTAGCTTTGTATATATGAGTCAAGCAAGTTGTGGTAATTATTTTACATAGAGTTATAGTATAATGTTTTGAAGATAGTATATATATTTGTGAGTTAGTTTAAATGGGATACGTGGACTTTATAATATTGGAATTGGAATTTTAACATACATATATATGTACTGTATAGAGTATATATACTTATGTTGTCATATAGGTGCAAGTATTGGCAGTAACGTGTATATATGTAAAAGTATGTAAAGTGAAATGAGTTGTCAGTTTATATATATATATATATATTGGTTATACGTATATAGTATTTCACAAAGTTGCTTACAACGTACTAAGTTATGTATTCATTTATTTATAAAAGCTTTCGAAGCTGAAGAAAAAGATTGCTATTCATTTATAAATAGATTTATTTATACAAGTGTTTACTGTAGTATATAATAAGGTAGGTTCGCTGGTAATTTCATTTGATAAAGTTTACTTAGTGCTGCATGTATGAGTCACAATATTTTAGTTTATGGTAGCATAGTTTAAAGGTGTGTTAAAATAGTAACTTTTGAATTATAACACGTGTAGGAGATCAAATAACCGTGTATATGTATTTGTCTATAAATATGGAAACTCGATTTTTTTAAAAAAATTTATAGGTATGTCAGTCTGCATTATCGTATATGTATCGGTCTGCATGTGTACAAATTTATTTCAAGATTTTAAAACACAAATATACTTAGTTCATATAGGTAATATTTATACCTATAGACGTTATTTTAGATTGAATTTAATTTTTGATTTAAAATAAATATGTATGTTTTAATTTAGTATGTGTTTAAATTTAGAATATAGTCTTATTGGTATATATATGTTTTATATAGCTATGTACATATAAATTCACTCATACTGTTTATCATCATCGACAAAATTCTGATTTGATCTCGTCAAATTCCGTTCATCAGCTTTGTCCGTCGATCTCGTCTCCGTCGTGCTCTGCTTCGAAATTCGTGCTCAGATTCGTAGCCTATTCCATTGTCTGTCTCTAGCCTCGAAAGGTGAGCACTCACTCACGATTAACGTTCTTTTATTTATTAAATTTGATTTCAATTGAAACGACAATTGAAATATGCTGCTGTTAGTTAATTACACTGTTATATATGCTATTGCCTGTATCAGTTTACCTGTGACACCTGACACCATTATCTGTTAATTATTTATGCGATGATAATACAGTTTGGCTGATAATTGATTGATTGTTGATGTTTATATTAGACGTTAAATCGTTAATGTTAGAATGATAAATAGTATGCGATTGAACTTGATATAGGATAGTTAAATGTTAAATTTGATTAACGGACATTTGTATAATATGACCCCTTTAACTGTTAAATTTATTGACACGTAGGATTGTTAACTACACCTTGAACCATCAATTGTATGCTGCTTAAACTGATGATGTATGAAATTGTAAATAGATGACAGGTGAAAACCGTAATGTAATAATCTTTAATCTACATGAAATGATAGTGTGGATTCTAGAAATAATTATATTAATTCGTACAAATAACAATGCGAATTAATATGGTTATTTCGGGATTATTTGAATTGATTATTGGATTGATATTGATTGTCGTTATTGCTTGTTTATTTACTTTGACACCATCCCAGTTATCACACTGCAAGTTCCCTCTGTTATGCTTTGATTTTTAATTGAATTGGAATCGGGTTGAAATGATAAATACCCAAATTTGAACTTTGACCTAGGATAGAAAATTAAATAAACCCGATTGGTCAATAACTTGATTTTGAAATAAAATAAGGATTTTATTTGAATAAATAATATGGTTTTGAAATGAAGTTGAAATTTGAATTTAAGTGAAAGGAAATGTTAATGTTTAATAATCTGAAACAAATTATTAAAAATGTAATTGATGAAAGAATGTTGTTTAATTTGAGAAACTATTGAGTTAAGTTTGAAATTATTAAACTTTGAGATGATTTAATAATTAAGTTGGAAATTATAATTAAGTTTGAAATTATTAAACTTTGAAATTATTTAATAATTAAGTTTGAATGATTTAATAATTAATAAGATTGAATTATTTAATGATTAAATTAAATTGAATTTTGGAATAAGTGAATTTTACTTCGTAATAATTAAAATTGAGTTTTCTTTATTAATTAAGTTTTGGAAAATTATTTAAGAAGGAAAATAAGTGAAATTGGATTTCTTTAACAAAAATGAAATGTGATATTTTGGAATTAATGTAAGACGTGTAATTGGAGATTTGATTTAATGAATTTAATTTAATTAAATTTGTAAGTTTTGATTTAATGAAGTTGAATTTAAGAAATTGATTTAATGATTTGGAAATTTAATAGAAATTGTTTTGAATGATAAATTAATTTAACGATATTGAATGAAATTGATAAATGAATTTGAATTGATTTAAATGTTAAATTAAATTAATTTAAATGTTTTCGAAATGAAACTTATATTCGAACTTGAGTTAATATTTGGATTGTTTAAATAGAAATTGAATTTGAATTATAAGATTTTGAAATGATAATTTGAAAGTTTGAAACGTAAAGTATGGAAATTGGTTTCCGAAAGACAAATGAAATGTTGATTTACGAATTCTATTTGAAATTGAAATTGATTTGGTTTTAGAAATATATAAACGACCAATTGGTGTAATAATTACGAAAGTTATTAAAGAGACCGGGATCGGTAATGGATATACTCTCTATCTGAACCGAAACCACTTTAATAACTATACGCGGAGTGTTGATCCAGAACGAAGTGGATGGTTTTGATGAGCGCGTTGATTGAAGAAAGAGAACGATTTTGGATGACCCTTGACATGACTAAAACAGGAGCCGCGCCGGGCCATTGAGGATCGCCATCTCTAGCGGACACACTTCTTCGATACCATATCTATTACTTTTGTGATTCGATTTGGGTGCACCCCTCGATTATGGGAGTGTTGTTCGCGGTGTTGGGGTAGTAGCTGCTATGCCCAACATCAGTCCGGATCAGGCAACTACTAGTATCCTAGTTGGTATCGCCTCATGTACCTTGTCATACTTGTATTCCATTTATGCGCGACCACTACGATTTTGATTTGTACCTTTAGTATATGGATTGCCCTCTGGTGACTTCCGGTTTTGGGGAAACTACGGTCTTGTATATGCTTTTGGGAATAAACAGGTTAAGAGGTGTATGGGCCCTGCTTAACCCTACTTTGATATCTTTATATTACTGATAGACATTATCTACTTAGCGTACATTACTACCTAGTAGATAGTTTAACGGATCCTTAAAGGATGGTTATTCCAAACATCCTTTGAGTTACTTGTATTTCAATTGCTATTTCACTTGAGTTGGATTTATTAATATAAGAATGTTAATCCTGACTCGAGTGTCTTGTGTTTTGCTTTACGCTCGGGTCAGACTGAGTGGTTCAGCTTTCGAGACTTACCTTTGGAATTGGAGCTTTGCTTGAAGGTCCAGCCATCTATTCTGCTTTCAGATATTCGATGATTCCAGTGATGTATTCTGATTTGTATCTGATGTACGTATTACTCTTCTGTTGTAAACTCTGATGTATTTTATATATTCATATAGTAGCTTCATGAACTACTATCTCTTTTATTTCCGCTGCACTTATTACTCTGTGTCTGTGATCTGTGATTATTTTATTTGCTGTATATGTTCAGTTTTGCCAAATTTAATTAACAACGCGGTATTTTGAGCAATTCAACTCCGGCATGAGTGTCTACCTATACACTTATAATGGATGCGAATGGTCCAAAATATCGGGTCGTTACAGTTGGTATCAGAGCTTTGGTAGCTCTAGGCAAAACTTAACATATAGGGTAAATGTATTTACAGAATCACTCTCATTCGAGTTTCAATCTCTTCCTTTGACTCAATTCCTTTGAATTTTGGAACGTTCCCCTCGGTTCCGAAATTTCATTCGTGTCCCTCACTATTCGTCTTCTTTCTATTCTGGAGCATCACATAACTCCACTTCAAATGAAATCTATAATAGATCGGCGGTCTCGCCAATCTTCGAATGATTCGTAAAGGAGCAAAACTCCTTTATAATAGGCATTGATTCACCGGAGATTTCTGTATCCTCGGTTTACGATGCTATCTATCGCCTGCAATGTCTGAATTCTATTTCTCGAGATCGAATGTCGATTTGCCTCGGAATTCTGCATCGATCTTATTCTTGAAGTTACGGACGACCCGGTTAAGGTTGCCTGTAAATTAAATAAACTCATCCATCTCCCGAGTGTGGTAATTGAATTATCTTATCTTCTGTTTCAAACTTATCTTCGAATCAAAAATTCTCTTTGATTTGATTTCTATCAGAATTGAATTCCTATCCTTATTTTGAAAATTCATTCCTGTATCGTCGAGCAAAGAAGTGTATTTGTAAATTAATATTAAAAATGTTTTAATATATGCTGTGTTGTTTGAGTTGTTGATGTTGATTTGGGTTTCCGATCGATTCGTCTGATCAACGCTATCGATAGGATTTCCAAAACACTTGAATAGAGCAAACCGACACAATATTATTTTCAAATTTGGTAAATGGAATAAATTTGTTGATTATATTGTAAAAATATAAGTTAAAATTTTCTGGAATTTAATTAGTTTATTAAATTGTTGTTGAAATGATAATATTTGATTATCATTTATTGTTCTAAATAAATTTATAAATACGTTTTATAAATTGATTTGGAATTTGAAATGAATTTAATTCAGTAATTTGAGAATTTAGATTCCGGTGATTTCGAACTTTAGTTTTAAAATTTTAAAGTATATATTATTGGAAGTATTTTCGAATAGAAATCGTTTCCAAAAAAATTTAAAAATGTAAAATCAGTGCTCTTCTCTTTGTCGCTGGAAAATAATTTCGGTGATGGCGGCCGCATCATCGACATTCATTTTCGAGTTTCGAAGTGGAGATACTATTCTGTAGCTTTGCTACGGTGCTGTTTTGAAAATATTTTGATTTAAATCTCTTCAGTATAAATTTGATTTATATATATAAGTACCTTGTTTTAAAAATTTAATTCGATTTGATAAAAATATATTATATATCTCTAAATTGTTTAAAGTTAATCGGAAATCTAATTTTAAAAAAAAATCATGTTAAAAGATGTTTTCAATTATAAATAAAGCTAAATTTTGAATAAGTATTTAACTTGAGATAAATTGAATTTGATAATTTTATTTGTATAGTATCAAATTACATTTCAATATAGCTTACCAAAATTATTCATAAGTTAAAATGTAACTGGATAATATACAATATAAAATAATTTTTTTAATAAAATTTGAGTGTTATAATAAATGTTATACACTAAATTTTGATTATAAAGATGTTAATAGAGCTAGATAGGATAATAAGTAAAACTCAGTTAATAATGAAATAAATTTGTTTTGAAAGAATTAATAAATTTGTTTTGAAAAAAAATTAATAAATTGAAATTTGATCAACTTATGAAAATACCTTGTATTTAAAAGAAATAAATAGATGTAAATTAATTTAAATCGAAACTTTTATGTTTTAAATTAATTTATATAGGTTAAATATATGTGAGTAGATATATTAAGTAGAAAATTTAACAATAATTTGGAATAAAGAAGAATTTAAAATCTGTTGAAGAAAAATATGATTATAATGAAAGACTATTCAAATTTATGGTTTTTGGAAATTGTAAATTGAAGATAATTGGATGATAAGATAATGAATTTAGAAATAGTTGAGATTGATTTTAGTGAAATCAAATGGTTTAAATCAACTGGTTAAATATTAATTAATTTAAATTGAAATTCATATGGTTTAAACTAATTGTTTTATTTTGGTTTCAATCTGTTTTCTTCCTGGTTGTTTCTATTCTCCTACCTCGTTCCTTTTCGGGGACGAAAAGTTTTGAGTGGGGGAGAGTGTAACGACCCGTAAATTTCAACTGTTTTAATAACGTAATTAGTTGAATTTTGCGAAATTTTAAACGATAAAATTTTGAAATAAAAATTTAATATTTGGAATGCGTCTAATTAAACATAGCAACTGGTAAATTTTCGTCCGAAAATATGAAAGTTTATTTCGCGCGTAAATTCACTTCAATTTAATCAGTTAAAAAGCGTTGAAAATAAAATGTTTCCGAAATCTAAATATTTTTACATAGAAAAATTCTAAACCATCTTCTGAGCAAAATACCAGTTCGTCATTTTTCCAAATTCGGACATCTATTGCTCCGTCGTTCTTATTTTCTGCAAAATAGCAGCATTCTGGTACCGATATCGATTTTTATCGAATGATCGTACCACTAATATCTGTATACCGTTTTGATCGTCTTGTCGTGCTGATCTCCGCAGTATATTCGTTGTGTGTTTCGACGCCCAATACACTGCGAAATCGGTAAAACAAATAACATCATCGGTAACCGGTTTGGGCCTTTCGTTCTCTTGAGCCATTTCATAGAAATCTAATAGCCGGTACTTTAATATTTCTTGAATTTATGATAAGTAACGTTCATTTTTCCCTATGTATTAGCTGTATTTTGGTTCTTGAAGCGTCTCATCACTTTTGCTTGGGAATCTCAGTTGCCTTTATGCCACTTTTATCTCTATGCGCTCAACAATTCCTTTGTCCTCCTCTTTCTTCTGTCTGTCACTCTAAAAAAAAAAAACAGAATGTAGATATATAATTTGAAATCTCTTCTTCTTCTCTTACCTTCACTTGTTCCCTTCCCTAACCGCATGCACACAAGCCCTTCATCGCAAATCTCCACCAGTCGCCACACGTCACAACACGGCAGCAGCCCACTTCCCAAACGTCGCCTCAACTTCCTCCGACTGGAATTTCCTGAGATGGCCGAGTATCAAGAAGCTACCCATCACCACCTCCGACTTGACAGAATATATTCCCTCTCTCATCTCGAGTTCGCCAGTCACCTGCACACGCAGAGCCTCCCTACACTTCGCCGCACTTGCACTCACTCGCATGCCCAAACCCTCGGCCGAACTGCCCAGCGCAACCCAAAACCCACCTCCATGGCCGAGCCAGCCTAGTCGAACTCGAGTTCCCTCCTTCCCGATAGCCCTCCGCCCTTCCCTTGCAGCCCTTTGTTTTGTCGGTGAGTATATGTATATAGTTAACTATATATTGTTTATATATATAACTACTAGTTATTTTAGTATATATAGCTGACACTATACATTTATGATGTTAGTATATGTATAAGTTAGTTTATATAAAAGTTCATTTATATGTTATAAGTATACATACCCGTGTTTACAATATTTATATATATGGCATATGTCCATATCTTTGTAGCTTTAACAGTAAAGTATATGATAGGTGATATTTTGAAATCTAAGTCTGTGTTGTATATATTTGTTATAGTTTGGTTGGATATATATGTTAGAAATATAGAAACTGTGTTAGCTTTGTATATATGAGTCAAGCAAGTTGTGGTAATTATTTTACATAGAGTTATAGTATAATGTTTTGAAGATAGTATATATATTTGTGAGTTAGTTTAAATGGGATACGTGGACTTTATAATATTGGAATTGGAATTTTAACATACATATATATGTACTGTATAGAGTATATATACTTATGTTGTCATATAGGTGCAAGTATTGGCAGTAACGTGTATATATGTAAAAGTATGTAAAGTGAAATGAGTTGTCAGTTTATATATATATATATATTGGTTATACGTATATAGTATTTCACAAAGTTGCTTACAACGTACTAAGTTATGTATTCATTTATTTATAAAAGCTTTCGAAGCTGAAGAAAAAGATTGCTATTCATTTATAAATAGATTTATTTATACAAGTGTTTACTGTAGTATATAATAAGGTAGGTTCGCTGGTAATTTCATTTGATAAAGTTTACTTAGTGCTGCATGTATGAGTCACAATATTTTAGTTTATGGTAGCATAGTTTAAAGGTGTGTTAAAATAGTAACTTTTGAATTATAACACGTGTAGGAGATCAAATAACCGTGTATATGTATTTGTCTATAAATATGGAAAGTCGATTTTTTTAAAAAATTTTATAGGTATGTCAGTCTGCATTATCGTATATGTATCGGTCTGCATGTGTACAAATTTATTTCAAGATTTTAAAACACAAATATACTTAGTTCATATAGGTAATATTTATACCTATAGACGTTATTTTAGATTGAATTTAATTTTTGATTTAAAATAAATATGTATGTTTTAATTTAGTATGTGTTTAAATTTAGAATATAGTCTTATTGGTATATATATGTTTTATATAGCTATGTACATATAAATTCACTCATACTGTTTATCATCATCGACAAAATTCTGATTTGATCTCGTCAAATTCCGTTCATCAGCTTTGTCCGTCGATCTCGTCTCCGTCGTGCTCTGCTTCGAAATTCGTGCTCAGATTCGTAGCCTATTCCATTGTCTGTCTCTAGCCTCGAAAGGTGAGCACTCACTCACGATTAACGTTCTTTTATTTATTAAATTTGATTTCAATTGAAACGACAATTGAAATATGCTGCTGTTAGTTAATTACACTGTTATATATGCTATTGCCTGTATCAGTTTACCTATGACACCTGACACCATTATCTGTTAATTATTTATGCGATGATAATACAGTTTGGCTGATAATTGATTGATTGTTGATGTTTATATTAGACGTTAAATCGTTAATGTTAGAATGATAAATAGTATGCGATTGAACTTGATATAGGATAGTTAAATGTTAAATTTGATTAACGGACATTTGTATAATATGACCCCTTTAACTGTTAAATTTATTGACACGTAGGATTGTTAACTACACCTTGAACCATCAATTGTATGCTGCTTAAACTGATGATGTATGAAATTGTAAATAGATGACAGGTGAAAACCGTAATGTAATAATCTTTAATCTACATGAAATGATAGTGTGGATTCTAGAAATAATTATATTAATTCGTACAAATAACAATGCGAATTAATATGGTTATTTCGGGATTATTTGAATTGATTATTGGATTGATATTGATTGTCGTTATTGCTTGTTTATTTACTTTGACACCATCCCAGTTATCACACTGCAAGTTCCCTCTGTTATGCTTTGATTTTTAATTGAATTGGAATCGGGTTGAAATGATAAATACCCAAATTTGAACTTTGACCTAGGATAGAAAATTAAATAAACCCGATTGGTCAATAACTTGATTTTGAAATAAAATAAGGATTTTATTTGAATAAATAATATGGTTTTGAAATGAAGTTGAAATTTGAATTTAAGTGAAAGGAAATGTTAATGTTTAATAATCTGAAACAAATTATTAAAAATGTAATTGATGAAAGAATGTTGTTTAATTTGAGAAACTATTGAGTTAAGTTTGAAATTATTAAACTTTGAGATGATTTAATAATTAAGTTGGAAATTATAATTAAGTTTGAAATTATTAAACTTTGAAATTATTTAATAATTAAGTTTGAATGATTTAATAATTAATAAGATTGAATTATTTAATGATTAAATTAAATTGAATTTTGGAATAAGTGAATTTTACTTCGTAATAATTAAAATTGAGTTTTCTTTATTAATTAAGTTTTGGAAAATTATTTAAGAAGGAAAATAAGTGAAATTGGATTTCTTTAACAAAAATGAAATGTGATATTTTGGAATTAATGTAAGACGTGTAATTGGAGATTTGATTTAATGAATTTAATTTAATTAAATTTGTAAGTTTTGATTTAATGAAGTTGAATTTAAGAAATTGATTTAATGATTTGGAAATTTAATAGAAATTGTTTTGAATGATAAATTAATTTAACGATATTGAATGAAATTGATAAATGAATTTGAATTGATTTAAATGTTAAATTAAATTAATTTAAATGTTTTCGAAATGAAACTTATATTCGAACTTGAGTTAATATTTGGATTGTTTAAATAGAAATTGAATTTGAATTATAAGATTTTGAAATGATAATTTGAAAGTTTGAAATGTAAAGTATGGAAATTGGTTTCCGAAAGACAAATGAAATGTTGATTTACGAATTCTATTTGAAATTGAAATTGATTTGGTTTTAGAAATATATAAACGACCAATTGGTGTAATAATTACGAAAGTTATTAAAGAGACCGGGATCGGTAATGGATATACTCTCTATCTGAACCGAAACCACTTTAATAACTATACGCGGAGTGTTGATCCAGAACGAAGTGGATGGTTTTGATGAGCGCGTTGATTGAAGAAAGAGAACGATTTTGGATGACCCTTGACATGACTAAAACAGGAGCCGCGCCGGGCCATTGAGGATCGCCATCTCTAGCGGACACACTTCTTCGATACCATATCTATTACTTTTGTGATTCGATTTGGGTGCACCCCTCGATTATGGGAGTGTTGTTCGCGGTGTTGGGGTAGTAGCTGCTATGCCCAACATCAGTCCGGATCAGGCAACTACTAGTATCCTAGTTGGTATCGCCTCATGTACCTTGTCATACTTGTATTCCATTTATGCGCGACCACTACGATTTTGATTTGTACCTTTAGTATATGGATTGCCCTCTGGTGACTTCCGGTTTTGGGGAAACTACGGTCTTGTATATGCTTTTGGGAATAAACAGGTTAAGAGGTGTATGGGCCCTGCTTAACCCTACTTTGATATCTTTATATTACTGGTAGACATTATCTACTTAGCGTACATTACTACCTAGTAGATAGTTTAACGGATCCTTAAAGGATGGTTATTCCAAACATCCTTTGAGTTACTTGTATTTCAATTGCTATTTCACTTGAGTTGGATTTATTAATATAAGAATGTTAATCCTGACTCGAGTGTCTTGTGTTTTGCTTTACGCTCGGGTCAGACTGAGTGGTTCAGCTTTCGAGACTTACCTTTGGAATTGGAGCTTTGCTTGAAGGTCCAGCCATCTATTCTGCTTTCAGATATTCGATGATTCCAGTGATGTATTCTGATTTGTATCTGATGTATCGTATTACTCTTCTGTTGTAAACTCTGATGTATTTTATATATTCATATAGTAGCTTCATGAACTACTATCTCTTTTATTTCCGCTGCACTTATTACTCTGTGTCTGTGATCTGTGATTATTTTATTTGTTGTATATGTTCAGTTTTGCCAAATTTAATTAACAACGCGGTATTTTGAGCAATTCAACTCCGGCATGAGTGTCTACCTATACACTTATAATGGATGCGAATGGTCCAAAATATCGGGTCGTTACAACTATGCACTAATAATAATATCAAAAAGATTTGATTTTTGGCGTAGTAAGCATCTTTGACTATCATAAGAAGAAATCTCCTCCAATTCTGCGTTTGCATTGTGTGTGTGGTGGGAGGTCTTATGGTAGTTTCATTTTCCAAAAGCATTTCGAATTGACTTTAAAATTTTCCTGTTGTTTATTTTAAAGATAAACTGTTTTACGATCTCACACCAGTCACCATGACTGACTCGGAGTTTATTGTTTCCCTTCTAAACTCTGGGTGCCCACCAATTTCCACACGGGCAGTCTAGAGTTAGATTATCAGGATATTCTGGATATTCTGGAGCTTGGAGATAAGCTGGATGACGAGACGTAGTATTTGTATCTAATAGTATTTATTCCGCTGTGTATTCTGTATGAGGACAAGTTATATAACTGTCCATTGTTGTACTGAGTTGTATATTGACTCTGATGATTGATGTATGTAAAAATGATATAATTCTTTGTTTAAAAGATTACTGATTTATCTATTATATATTGTTCCGCTGCGATGTGTAAGATTCTGATATTGTTTTTCTGTTCTGTTGTTCTTCCGTGTTGTTATTCTTCTCTGTTCTCTCTTTCTTCTCTTGTTCTTCTACCTTTTTCTTCTATTTAAAACCATCACTATTCGAGTTTCCGGCAGTCGATTGCTCGGCAGTCGATAAAGTGAGTATCGATGTCGAATTTTCGAAAGTCGAAAATTTCGGTATGTGACAGGATCCGTAATAGTGAATTATTGTAAGATTTTAAGTTTCGTAGCGATCAGACTTGTCGTTTGAACGTGCGGGCTCGAAACGCGTAAAAATCAATTAAAAGGATTTAAATGAATATAATCTGATTTTAAAAGCTAAGTTATGTACACTTTTGAATTAGGATTTGGAACTAGTTCCATTGAGTTTAAAAATATCGAAAACCTATATTTCGATATATTGGATGACCCATTTTCGTTTCGGGAACGAAACAGGCTTTTCGGGTCATTGTTATTGTTCTGATCCAAATCGATTCTGTCCATCCTTTTCTATTTCAGCCCTGCCTATATATAAGCTGCTATAAACCCTAGCCATTTCTCATTTCATTATTTCTGTATGTACATCTACTTCCTCCTTCTCAAACGACAGAACATCAAACCTAATTCCCAAATTCCAAAACCTAATTTCAATTTCAAAAAAAAAATGGATAGCTCAAGGTTTACTTCAAGTCAGGAAGAGGTTCACTTCTGGTCAAAGACGAGGTTTCATCGGGTCTCTATGTGAATGGCTCTGGGTCGGTGAAGATGGTAGCTAGGGGTCGGCAAATGATCGTCATCGAGTCGCGCTACGGGTTCTAGAGGCAAAAACCCTGCAGCGACTTCGGGTCAGGAACCAAATGACTCGGGTCTCGGGTCGTTTGGGCAAAAACTCAGAGCAAGCACCGGGGATTTGAGGCGGCGGACCGAAGTAAGACTCGAAGTCGACTTAGGGCCTAAATTTTCCAATCTTCTAACGTTAATAACTTTTGCATACGAGTTCGGATTCACGTACGGTTTTCTCCGTCGTGATCGTATCAAAATTTCAGACATTGTGGAAGTAGTTTGGGTACATTTTGATATTGTTAAATTTTTGGGCTAATGTTGGATTTTAAATCGATGATAAATCAAAGGTGAGTGTTTTAACCCACTCACAAATGCTAAACCATCTTATATTAGTTAGATTAAATTTATGATGTGATTAGAAATTTATTGATTACTATTTGCTATTTTAAATTGTCTGTAGCGATCCTGAACTCGGCCTTCGAAAATCGGCACCCGTACTTCACTTGTACTCAAAATGTCGCAGATTCAAATGCCGAATCTGGCTCACCGGAGCTTATAACACCATTAAGTATAACAACACAGCGGAAGAAAGAAATGAATAATATCATATACAACTCCAATGAATACAATATCCAGAATGATATACATCAATGATATCAATATGATACAACAATATCAGAGATAAATAAAGATGCTACAGCGGAAACAACAGAACTGCTAACTCCAAATGATCTTTGAAAGAGAATGAGTCCAACAACTCCAACATCAAGCTTGATCCCCCATCACATCTCACTAAGAGAAGCACGTGTAGTGACGTTTGCTCCAAAAACTGAACTAGATCCCGATAAACTACTAAACCTGACTATCTGAAAGACCCAACTCTAGACTGCCCGTGTGGAAAATTGTGGGCACCCAGAGTTTAGGAAGGGAACAATAAACTCCGAGTCAGTCATGGGACTGGTGTGAGCAACAAAAATAGTTTATCTTTAAACAAACAACAGAAGAATTTTAAACATTGAAATCCGCAATGTTTTTTGGAAAATGAAACTACCATAAGACCTTCCACCACACGCACAATGCAATCGCAGACTTGGAGGAGATTTCTTCTTATGATAGTCAAACATGCTTACTACGCAAAAGAAACTCTTTTGATATTATTACTAGTGCATAGTGTAGGAAACATTTCGAAAATATAATATTAATCTTAGCTAGCATAGGTACCATTATATTATGCCTGCTATAGCTACCATTTTAAATGGCAGGTTTTACAACTAAAACCGTACAAGGCTCATATTGTCTCTTTGGATTTTCCAACAAATGGTCAGGCTAAGGAACTTCCTATGCCACATGGGAACACCTCTGGATGGATGCCCCGAGAACCACTTGGCTCTCTGCCATCATAAGGTCGGTTACCCCCTTCCCGGGTAGTAAAGCTGAGATATTCCACCCCCGGTCGTTTGTGACCTTTATCCGAGGCGCCTCGATCACACAGCAACAATCACACAGTAAATGAGATTGGAGCAACCACACAGGTAAATATCTAGGCTCCATACCATGATACCACCTTTTTCCAGAAGGAATGGACATACCCTAGGGGAGCTACCCCTGAAACCTTGCCGCATCTTTCATGTTTCGACCATTACCGGTTTGTGAGGCTCGATGAGGTATCGTCCACAAAGCTACGCTTTACACGAAAGCCATGCTTTGATCACAAATGACCAACAAATGATCAGTAACACACAACATCCCTTAGTATGCCACACTACCAAATTGGGAGTATATCACTGATAACCTTCAACTACATAACCTCTAAGCTCGTACGTCTCAGAGAAGGGTGTTAAGCTAAGAGAATAAATCTCCGCCACCAAACAGAAATGTATTTGAAAGAAATCAGCTTTATATCTCAAAGTGTAATGTCAGACATACAACCATACAAGTCTGTTCCGGGTTCGAACAGAACCGAAGGCACTTCTAAAGAAGCCCTTGCAATCCGGGTATTCACAATCTCAATCGGACTTCCCATCACTTAGGGAATCTCTATACCGTAGCTACTCAGTGCAGAGACAATCGATAGGTTATCCTATCGTTCTTGCAAATACCCGGTCTTCAACACCGGTCTTCAAATGCTATTTATTCACGTTGTATCACTATTCGGAATGGGTTATATGACACAAAGTCCTCACCCGGCTAAACTGAATAGTGAGCGCAATATTTTAAAACATATGGATATTGGGATTTCAGTTAAGCCACAACTTATGATCCATAATTTTACTTTCAAATGGTTTAAACAAATTATCATTTTAATCTTTTACACAAAAAGATTCATCCCATAAAGTTCACCCAGTTTCACAAAGATCCATTCATAGATTTTCAAATCGATTCCCATTTCAATTGGATTAACTCATTAAATCTTTAAATCAAAGATTTAACTTATAGCTTTCAAAACACATTTCCAAAGATTTATTCATAACTTGGAAAACTATTTCCAATTCAAACTTGAAATTCCTTTGACACAAATTGAAATTCATATCTTATATGAAAGCTTTTATCATTTGAAAACAAACAGTTTTATTTTGGAAAAATCCGATCTCATTTATACAAGTTAAAATCCTTGGGTTAAATTCAAATTCCTAAACCAATACTTTTAAAATGGTTCAAGCCCATATAAACACATTTATAACTTGTATAACACTCTTAAACCATAATTTTCAACACAGAATTCAATTCCTTATTTTGAATTCAAATTCAAATTGAATTATTTAAATTTCAAGATATTCAAAATATCTATAAAACTCCTTTCAAAAGCTTTTCATATTAACCCAAATCCATTTCCAAAATCAATTGAAATTAAAATTTCAATTTCAAAAATATTAAATTTATATCATCTGTGACTTAACCGATTTCCACGTGAAATCCATATTTGTGTGTGTAAAAGTGTGGTCCAGGGGTTTTATACAATAGTGCAACATCATCAATCATCACAGATTCAATCATATCAATATCGATAAGCGGTATAATCTATAACGCTTATCTTCCATTCACAGTTTCATAGATAAATAATATACACTCATCACAGATAAATGAATTACATTCATTACAGCTTGAATCAAAATAATTCATATCACAGAGCATCACACATCAGGGGTGTCAAACAATTCAAACATTCAATAGAATCCCAACATTCATAAGTAAAATCAATAAATTCTCTGATTAATTTAAATCAGATTAATTACTTATGAACAAATCATAAATTCTGGTTAATTAATATCAATTAATTACAAATCATTTTGATCAATTATTCTTTAATCATTTATTAATTAACTATTAATAATAAATTAATTAACCTTTAATTATTTAATTATCCTTAACTAATTACATTAACTAATTAATCCTTAATTAATTATTCTTATTAATTATCCTTAATTAATAAGTGATTATCCTTAATCACTTTCATTAATTAATTAATTATCCTCAAATTAATCACCTTAATTAAATTAAATAATTAATTATCCTTTAATGTAATTACACAAAGTAATTATACCTTAATCAAGTTCATTAAGTAATTAATAATTAATCTTTAATTATTTTCATTTATAAACCATTAATTACTTAAGCTCTTGAAAAGATAAAACATTTTATCTTAATTAATTATTTTAACATATTTAAAACATTTAACTTTAATTAACTTACTTTATTAAAGTTAAAACAAAATTTACAACCTTTGTCTATCCAAACACTTGAATAAACATTTATTATAAAAAAGAAATCTGTTTAAGGAAATAGTTTAAACCTTGATTAAAATTGAAATTTGAAAACTTGTTTAATTTTTTTTTTGATATTAAAAACTGTTTTCAACCCAAACCCGAAACCACTTCGGGTTCCAACCCGAGAACCAACCCCTTTTCCCCGAGCAAACCTATTTTCTAATTTGCTTCGAGCCATCGACTCCCCGAGCTCGAACACGAGAACTCATCTTCCCTTTGTGACGCCCCACCTCTATACCCACGCCAGCCAAGGACACTACGAGGTAATGCCGTCAACTAGCATGGAGAATAAGGCTGTTGAGGAGCGACCATCTGTATAATTGCTTTGTGCGAGTACCGATATGCCAGATAAAAATATAACTTTTCATCTCAAGAGGAAATTCGACATACCGATACAAACTCAAAGCTATCACACAGTGGCTATATATATAATCTTCGGAAACAAATATAGAAATAAACATAACACAAATCAGTCACAGACAATTCATATCACAAAGGCGGAAATAGATATGAATATAACACATGAAAGTGTACATCAGAGTAGTGGTCAAATAAGATCCACATAACACAAAAGAATAAATACAAGTGCAAGGTAAAAGAATATGTATACATCAAGGAGTATCAATCTCAAATGTATACAACAAAAACTACTAAACTAGAGTAGTTAGCCAAAACTCAGAAGATGGCTCCAGATATGAAGTCATGAGGAAGCACCTGTAAAATCTCAGTCTGACCCGAGTATTATTTAAGAAGAAAATAATAAACGGATCAGTCTAGCTATAAATATCAGATAAAGTGAGATAGGATATGAGATATGATAATAAAACGTATGATAACAAAAAGGTGTCATACTATGATAAGTATACATTAGAAATCCCACAAAAGTCATACAATATCTCAATAATCTCAAAACAGAGAAAAGAACGTCATATTCTTAATTTAATTCACCAAGCCACAATAAAATGACATACTCATCAATGTCAATGGTAAAAGATGGTGAAACATAAATTCCAGAAATCAATAATTAGAAATCCAGAAATCACAAGAAAAGGATGGCCAATCCCAAACAGGAGCATGAAAGCCGGAACATTGACGCAGTGCAAATGGTACGTCCAATGAACCGGAAAGCCGAGACATCGATGTAGTACAAACGGTACATCAGATGAATCGAATATTGACGCAGTGCAAATGGTACGTCCAATGAATTGAACATTGACGTAGTGAAAACGGTACGTCCAATGAACTGGAAAGCCGAGACATCGATGTAGTACAAACGGTACATCAGATGAATCGAATATTGACGTAGTGCAAACGGTACGTCCAATGAATTGAACATTGACGTAGTGCAAACGGTACGTCCAATGAATCGGAAAGACAATACAATTCAGAACATTGACGCAGTGCAAACGGTACGTCCAATGAATTGGAAAGCCGAGACATTGATGTAGTACAAACGGTACATCAGATGAATCGAATATTGACGCAGTGCAAACGGTACGTCCAATGAATTGAACATTGACATAGTGCAAACGGTACGTCCAATGAATCGGAAAGACAATACAATTCAGAACATTGACGCAGTGCAAACGGTACGTCCAATGAATTGGAAAGCCGAGACATCGATGTAGTGCAAACGGTACATCAGATGAATCGAAGCACATTAAAAGTACATGGGTTGCTAGCCCACAAAGAAATGAGACGGAGCTCAATAAAACGAAGCACAGTCCTTCACATGGACAAAGAGACATCGCACATTGCTAGTCTAAACCATAAAATGATCATCATCGATCATCAAGAAGTGTCAATCACACCAAGCTAGTAAATATACGAGTTTAGCTTCATGACCCATAACCACTTGCTTAACTTTAATATTTACGAACAAGTTGTAGGTCTTCACTAGAAAATTGTCACAAAAGGGTTCAATCGAACAAGTCCAAGAGCTAACCGACAAAGTGAACGCGAGCGTTTCATACCACTCGTTTTACTAAGTCGTTTAAGTGGATTTCTCATCCGAGTGAAGTAAAGGCTTGTATATACTAGTAGATTAGAAAACGGTTTGATAAACGGGTTTGGTATTAAAAATAGAGTTGAAAACGTTTTGATGAAAGGGTTTTGATATTTACTACTAGTATTAAAACCTTCAAATCTTTAGAGTGACAAGTCACAAAACGATTGTTGAAACAAATCAAATCACATAAAATTCACATTCGAAGACGTGAGAAAAATCCAAAGAAATCAATTTCCAAAACCATCAAAGTAAGAAGTTCTGTTGAACGTTTTTCGGATAAGATCCCCTACGAAGGGGAGTACGGGGTTCGACCTGCCCGGTCCACGGCGGGGTGCGGGGCAGCGCGCCGTCTAAAACGGTACGACTTAGTGAAGACAAGAGAGGCGAGCGACATTCTCAAAAATCCCGAGAAGAAGTCATCAATGAAGAAAATAAATGATAACGACGAATCGGATAACCTTGATCCGATAGAAACTGAAATTCCGAGCTAAATAGGCAAAAACATGCGAAATAGAGCAGGTCACAGGCTCCAGACGTCTGGGGTAAATGCTCAGACGTCTGCAGCAAGTTTCGGGAACTTCCTGAAACAGACTCCAGACGTCTGAGCCTACCTGCAGACGTCTGGTGTCGAGCTGAAACTGTTTTTCAGCCAAGTGGGAGAGCAATCTCCCACACTTTCTCCCGGTCGAGCAATGGACTTTGGGACTTTTGTGAATCGATAATACGGCCCTATAGACTCTCCGATTCACAACCAAAAACATGTTCACAATACAAAGCAAGGAGATGCAAAGTTTTGACTTCAAAACATCAAAAATTGAAAGGTTCGCCAAAGCAATTCAAACCAAAAGCAATTGAACATGAAATAGTGTTAGGAATTCATACCTAACAATCAAAGATAGTTATAGTCATAGATGTGAGATAAAAATCTCACCTTTGAACCCAAAAACAATGAATGAGAAGCTTGAAGACAAGGGAAGATCAACCACACTTCAATCTCAACACAAGAAGCTTGAATCTAAGCTTAAAAAGGAAACACTTCCCAAATTAGGTATAGGAATTTTCTGAAATCAAAGAGAGAATGAATTGGAGAAGAAGATGGAGATGCATACCTTAGCTTCTCTTTGGATTTGGAGCAGGAATTTGAGATTGAAAGAGGAACTAGGGCTTGGAGTTTTAATTTCCCATCTCTCCCACCATTTTTGCTTTAGAACTGAAAATAGGAGGAAGTGAGAGTGAATGGGGAGGGATGGTTCAGTTTGGGGGTTAAGTTGGCAAAGGGGCTGAACCCAAAACCAAACCCAAAGTGCAAATGGTCAAATTTTTGACTAGCTCCAAACATGTAACATCCCGAAAATTTTCGACTTTCGAAAATTCAACATCGATACTCACTTTATCGACTGCTGAGCCATCGAATGCCGGAAACTCGAAAAGTTATGGTTTTAAGAAAGAAGAAAAAAGTAGAAGAAGAAGATAGAAGAAAAAGAAAGAAGAACAACAACAGAACAACAGAACAGCAACAGAAAACAATATCAGAATCTTACACATCGCAGCGGAATAATATACAATAGATAATTACTAGTCTTTTAAAACAAAGAACTATATCAGTTTATATATACATCAATCATCAGAGTCAATATACAACAATGGACAGTTATATAAACTTGTCCTCATACAGAATATACAACGGAATAAAATAATATCAGATACAAATACTACGTCTCGAACTCCAGCTTATCTCCAAGCTCCAGAATATCCAGAATATCCTGATAATATAACTCTAGGCTGCCCGTGTGGAAATTGGTGGGCACCCAGAGTTTAGAAGGGAACAATAAACTCCGAGTCAGTCATGGTGACTGGTGTGAGATCGTAAAACAGTTATTCTTTAAATTAAACAACAGGATAACTTTAAAGTCAATTCGAAATGTTTTTGGAAAATGAAACTACCATAAGACCTCCCACCACACACACAATGCAAACGCAGACTTGGAGGAGATTTCTTCTTATGATAGTCAAAGATGCTTACTACGCAAAATCAAATCATTTTTGATATTATTATTAGTGCATAGTGTAGAAAACATTTCGAAAGTATAATATTAATCTTAGCCAGCATAGGCATTCCGCACTTATGCCTACTATAGCTACTATGTTCAATAGCAGGTTACCGCCACATTCCATAGCAGGTAATACAACTAAAACCGTACACGTCGCGTATTGTTTCTTTGGATTTCCAACAAATGGTCAGGCTAAGGAACTTCCTATCCACGATGGGTACGTCCCTGGAATAGACGACCCGAGAACCTAACCGGATCTCTGCCAACACAAGGCCGGGTTACCTCTGCAAAAATAGGTAACTACTGACACGCGTATGCCATCCCCCGATCGTCACCGATCTTCCCGAGGATCCCCGATTCGCAACAAACCACATAGATAATAATAATGCAGTAACCACAGAGGTTAAGTATCTGGGCTCCATACCATGATACCACCTTTATCCAGAAGGAATGACATACACTAAGGGGCGCTACTCCCTAGAACCTTGCTGCATTCGTCCCGTTTCGACCATTTCCGGGGTGTGAGGCTCGACGAAGTCTCGTCCACAAAGCTACGCTTTCTCAAAAAGCCCTGCTTCGGGTCAAACAAAATGATCAACCTATGATCACAAAGATATAAGATCATACAAATGATCATATCACAAATGATCAAACACTGATCATTTCACTGCAACACTTAGTATGCCACGTTACCAAATTGGGATATATCGCTGATAAATTTCAACTACATAACCTCTGAGCTCGTATGTCTCAGAGAAGGGTGTTAAGCTAAGAGAATAAATTCTCCGCCACCAACAGATATGTATTTGAAAGAAATCAGCTTTATATCTCAAATTGTAACGTCAGACACACAATCCATACAAGTCTGTTCCGGGATCGAACAGAACCGAAGGCACTTCTCACGAAGCCCTTGCATTTCCGGATAATTTTCTAATCACGTCAGGACTTCCCGTCACTAAGGGTGATAAAATCTCTAAACCGAAGATCAGTCGGTGTAGAGTAACTCGACGGTAATCCTTCCGTTTTCAAAAATATCCGGTCTTCAACACCGGTCTTCAAATGCGATTCATAACGACGTATCACATATTCGGAATGGGTTATACGACCCCATGGTCCTTTCCCGGTTAACCCGAATAGTGAGCGTAAATTCAAAAATAAGTGTGGCATTCAAATTCATCCAATTCACAACAAATACCTATCTAAAGGTAATTATTGATAGTCGGTTATTTAACTATCAATAAAGATGCGCAACATCATCAGATTCCAAATAATTTTCCAAATTATTTCATCTTCCAAAATATCTTTTACTAGATATAAAATTTCCACACTTCAAAAATAAATCAACGTTTATTTTCCTATACAGTTTCCATTTCCTTTATAAATTCCATAGTGAATTTATATCTTTCAAAATATCTACTGATATACAGTTTTCAATCCATTTCACATATTCACTTTCGATTTATCTTTAAGAAGATAAATTCTCAAAAAAACATTTCATTTCATTTTGGAAAAGCAATTCCATTCTTATTAATAATAAGAAATTCACAAATCTTTTATTTTCAACACTTGGAAAATATTCGATATACTTAAATCAAATTAAGTATATATTTCATTCTTTAAGGAAATCATAAATTTTAACATCTATTTGAGTCAAAACGAATGTTGCGTAAAACATCGTTACGACGACTCGAAATCACTAGTATAGGGATTCGGAATTAAGATAGATATATAAATCCCAATACTATATAAAATATTTCCTTTCGAGAATCATTTACTATAACAACAGTGTTATAGTCCACCATTTCCTTATTTTTCGAAAAACGTCTATTTCAACAATAAATGTTGAAATCTATGATTTCGATAGTTCACACGTTTTAAAAACATCTTTTAAAACAATTAACTTCATTTCATAATATCGCTTTCCCAAAACCCTATCCATTTTACTTAAAAATATATTCACTGTCCAAAATCGTGAATATACTTCCCTAACCACATTTCAGTCTTTTCTACACATTTTATTTCAATAAAAATTCGCTATTTAAAATCGTGAATATATCTTCTTTAATGTCCTTCTATATTTAATTTATCAAACCCAATTGATTTCGAATTTATAAAACAACGTTTATAAATTCTATTTTCTATTCTATAACAACTTCGATTTTATAAATTTCCTTTAATTACCCATTCAATTTTCTAACTCAACGTATACATCAAAAATCCATATTATAAGTTAAATACTTATAATTTATTTATTTTAAAAGAAATCGTTCTTTTAAACTTTACAAACTGTAAATAAACCCATTTTAACATCATTTCCAATTTTAAATCCACATTCCCAAATATTCACTTTTAACCCCAAAATCAAATCCCAAATTGATTTCTAATTTTACTTCAATAACAAATCAATTTCAATATTCATTTCTAAATTAATTTTCCATCCCAAATCATTTTATATTGATTTTTTCTAAACTTGTTTCAATTTGCCAATTTAATTTATAGTTGGACTTCCAACTTATTTCCTTTTAAAAAAAATCCCCCTTAAAGAAAATAAATCTCTTTATCTTTTTCAAACTATTTAGAAATCCAAATTTTTATTAAATTCTTCAATTTAAAATCACTGTTTTACAAAATTCATTTATTTAACATCTTCACTTGATTCTGGAACTAATTCAATAAGATTTTAAAAATCAGCCTTTATCCTTTTAAATTCTTTTCTTCAAATTTATTAAATTTCTAAAGTAAATTCACTTAAAAAAAATTCCTACTTGAATTTCAAAAATTCAATTTCGTTCATCTTTGGAATCCAATGATGCCAAACATCCATTCAGCTAAATTTTAGCTTTCAACAATTTCCAGATATCAATATGATTAATAGCATCACTATAATCATTCACAGATTCATATCACAATATAAATAAATTCAATCAATGTGAGGGGTCCAGTTGGATCCCTCCAACCTGTTTCCCTGCATCCAAAGACGTCAGCACAATACCAATTCCGCTCCAGTACGGAATTATCGCGGTATATAGGTTTTTATAAATCCGCTTACTAACGGCGCAATAGGGTCTCATCCGCTATACGAGGCGGGAAATCAATCAATCCAATATATACATATGCCAATATGTATATACTGCTATATATATAGATATATCCTATCATATCTAATAGCACATTCAATAGCAATCAATCAGTCAATAAATAACTGCAATATTAAATTTTTCCTTCGAGTGAGAAAATCTCACTTTAGCTTTAAATTTTGCAATCCAATCCAATTCGTCTTGTTCCCTTTACGATTTCAAACTGTATAAACATTTATACGATTTATTAATATTCGAACAGATCGAGTAATAAATTTTCATTTGATAATTTCGATTCGCCGGTCATTTTATTTTGATACCAAATCAATAAATAACCTTATTTAACTCAAAATTTTATATTTAAAAATAAATCTCCTTTATATATATTTTCCTCTAGTAATCTAAATAGTTTTAGATAATCAATTGAACAATACATTTATACTTTACTTTTAAACTTATTTCTCCTAAACAATTTATTTAACAAAACATTAAATTTAAAAACTACATCTCCTTTAATAAATTTTAATTTTCTAACCATTTGACGAATTTAATTTACTAACAATTTAAATTTAAACAAAACTGAACAAAAATACCTCACAGAAATCGAACTCACCCACGGCCTCAATTCGCGACCCACTGTCGCGCCACCGTATCCATCCACCAGTTGCCACGCAAGCCTGCCACGATCGATCGCAACCCACCTCGAGTCGCGAGCCACGCCGTTCTTCGCGAATCCCCCCAGCGCCGACACCCCAGCTGCCTCCCGTTGAACGTGAGCCTCCTTCCAAAATCGAACGCCCCCATCGCCTGAGCCTCGTAGGCGAGCTCCTCGAGAAGAACGTTGAACCCTAGATCGCCGATGACCCCCAGCTTGAACCACGTCGCCAGTCTCACGCGAACGAGAGTCGCGAGTCTCCCCGCCATTGTTGCTCGAACTCGCGCTCGTGAGCCTTCCAGAACATTGCCGCGACCACGTCGCTACCTCCCTTCCACTCGCGGTGAATAAAAACGAACGTGGGATTCAGATGGAGAGAAAGAAATGAAGGCGGCCATTAATTTGAACGAAAGAGGGATTTTCGTTTTAATGCTGAGGGGGATCGGTTATTTAAAAATAGAAGGAGTATGGTTTTCACGTTGTTCTCCCGGGATATTTGGCGTGTTTTTAGGCCGAAGCTAGGGGAAGAGAACGTGCTCCCATTTGACTAAATTTCTAAATTTAAATATAAATTGAATTCACTTTAAATTTCAATGCGTTTACCTATCGTGCGGTCACGTATTAACTCCGATAAATACGAAAATTGAAATCCGGTAATAATTCAATATTACGGACCCAATGGAACTGGTTTCGTCGAATTCCGAGACTGCGCCTCGGACGATAAATTTTAAATATCGGTTAAACGATATAAATTTCAAAACTGATCAAATCAATTCGAAATTGGATTCTGAAGCTTCTGTTATCTTCAGTATTGTCAATACGAATTTTTAAAAGCTTCTGAAATATTTTTCTTCGGCTTAAAATTAAAGATTTAAATTAAATTCAACTTTCAACAGATTAAATTTTATAATTTAATCGCAAATTTCAAAATTATATCGGGAATTCAAATTAAATCATCGTCCAAATATTTAAAATTAATTAAATATTCTCAATTTAATTTGTTCGAAATTCAGGGTCGTTACAGACTTCCCCCCTTAAAAGAATTTCGTCCTCGAAATTACAAGTTAGGAAAAAATGGCCCTTCGTCTACTATTTTTCAACATCTAATAGTTTTATCAAATTTCCAAAACAAATCTCTCTACTAGAGATTCGTTATCATTCCAACTATCTTTCCAACTTCAATTATAGGTTCCAAACAACATTGTTTTACTTCAAAATTCAAATTCGAGTTTAAATTCAAATTTAAACTTTCAAAATTTCTCAAAAATTTTCTAACGCCCTAAATTTTCGAAAAATTTCGCCAGCGTCTCCTTTGCGCGGCTAATACGGCACGACTACAAAACGTCCCTACGGACTCTCAGATTTCAAAAAGAAACAGAAAAAGCCAAGCGGCTAGAGAGAAATCAGCAAAAACTCATATTAAAATTCAAATACTTACCTTTAGTCGAGCAATTCAAATTCTCTTCAAAATTAAAATCCCAATTCCTTTACACCTGTATATCCTACTAGCCATCATATCTAGTTGCATATATTCAAACCATTTCGTACATTCAATTACAAAATTTTCAATATAACTGCTTATATTATCTCTAATTCACTATTGCAGTCATATATTCAATTTCGTTCAATTTTGCATCTCAAGATTCCATTTGAATTCAATTCCACATTTCAATTTCTCATTTGAGTTAAATTTACCATTCAATTCAATTTGAATTCTATTTATCTTCCGAATATTGAATTTATCAATTATCTTTAGTTCACTTCAAACTAATCTCAAAATTTCATTTTATTTCACAAAAATAAATTTTGTTTTCAATATTCAGTTTAAATTCTAGTTCACTTCTTTTGTTCAATTTACCACTTTGGTTAAATCTACTTGTATTTCAACTAGATTTCAATTCATTTTAAATTTAATTCGTTCAAACCTTATTCATTTGGTCCATATTTAATTTGCTTCAATATCTTTGATTCATTTATCAATCCAATTCAGATTCTCAATTTTTTTTTTTTTTTTTATTTAACTTTACCAAGGTCAAATTTCATCACTTAATCAGAATCACATTTTATCTTGCTTAATAAAATTGTTTAACCACTTTTAACAATTCGTTTCATTTCTATTTTCTCATTTTATAAGTTATATAACTTATATTCAAAATTACCACTTGGATTTTTTATTTATTTATTTTATTGATTCACTTATACTTACTTTAATCCAACTTAAAATTCCTTAAGTTAAATTTATTCAATCTAAATTCACAACAACTTTGTATAAGTTATCAACTCATTCATTATTCTCATAAATACTTTTATATAGCATTCCAGAGTCTTAATAACATTTTCAAAACCATTTTTGAAAACAATTCAAATTATCCTTTGAATTTCAAAAACCAAATCCAAATTTTCAAACAACTTTCATTTAAAAAAACAATTTGGTAGCAATTTCTCTTTTGGAAACCCGAAAATGAACACCGGTGATGCCATGGTCATCATCGGAATTATTTTCCAGCGACCGAAAAGAGTTTAGAGCTTTCATCTCTCTAAAATACTTTTCAAACCTTTGAAATTCATTTTCAAATCAAAAATGATTTAAACTTCCAAATTCCCAAAAATTTCTCTGGAATTCCGTTTTAAATTACAATTCACATTTATAATTTACATTCTTTAGTTTCATTTGTATACGAATTCATTTCTTATCTCTGGAGTTTATAATTTCAATTTCTCATTTAATTTCAGTGAGGATAATTCACTATTATTACTTCCTAACATCCATGCAACCATATACTATAGTAATTCATAGAAAAACATTCTTTTCTATACAAAAATAGTTTGGGCAAAATTATCTCATTCACCCTATTCAAAAACAATACTGTGCCGAATTGTTCTATTCGAGCGTTTAGAAACCCCTTCGATCCAGTTGCGCAGACTGTGCCGACGAAGGTTCATATACCACTCAATAAACCAATCATCACAATACAAAACAATTTTATATTCAATAACAAATACGCGCTCATATCTATTACTACACTCAACTCATTCTAGAGTACTACTGACTCTATCTCTAATGAGTAACACCCAACAGAGCAGGGTTGTCGCTTAACCATATGCTCTGATACCAAATGTAACATCCCGAAAATTTTCGACTTTCGAAAATTCAACATCGATACTCACTTTATCGACTGCTGAGCCATCGAATGCCGGAAACCCGAAAAGTTATGGTTTTAAGAAAGAAGAAAAAAGTAGAAGAAGAAGATAGAAGAAAAAGAAAGAAGAACAACAACAGAACAACAGAACAGCAACAGAAAACAATATCAGAATCTTACACATCGCAGCGGAATAATATACAATAGATAATTACTAGTCTTTTAAAACAAAGAACTATATCAGTTTATATATACATCAATCATCAGAGTCAATATACAACAATGGACAGTTATATAAACTTGTCCTCATACAGAATATACAACGGAATAAAATAATATCAGATACAAATACTACGTCTCGAACTCCAGCTTATCTCCAAGCTCCAGAATATCCAGAATATCCTGATAATATAACTCTAGGCTGCCCGTGTGGAAATTGGTGGGCACCCAGAGTTTAGAAGGGAACAATAAACTCCGAGTCAGTCATGGTGACTGGTGTGAGATCGTAAAACAGTTATTCTTTAAATTAAACAACAGGATAACTTTAAAGTCAATTCGAAATGTTTTTGGAAAATGAAACTACCATAAGACCTCCCACCACACACACAATGCAAACGCAGACTTGGAGGAGATTTCTTCTTATGATAGTCAAAGATGCTTACTACGCAAAATCAAATCATTTTTGATATTATTATTAGTGCATAGTGTAGAAAACATTTCGAAAGTATAATATTAATCTTAGCCAGCATAGGCATTCCGCACTTATTCCTACTATAGCTACTATGTTCAATAGCAGGTTACCGCCACATTCCATAGCAGGTAATACAACTAAAACCGTACACGTCGCATATTGTTTCTTTGGATTTCCAACAAATGGTCAGGCTAAGGAACTTCCTATCCACGATGGGTACGTCCCTGGAATAGACGACCCGAGAACCTAACCGGATCTCTGCCAACACAAGGCCGGGTTACCTCTACAAAAATAGGTAACTACTGACACGCGTATGCCATCCCCCGATCGTCACCGATCTTCCCGAGGATCCCCGATTCGCAACAAACCACATAGATAATAATAATGCAGTAACCACAGAGGTTAAGTATCTGGGCTCCATACCATGATACCACCTTTATCCAAAAGGAATGACATACACTAAGGGGCGCTACTCCCTAGAACCTTGCTGCATTCGTCCCGTTTCGACCATTTCCGGGGTGTGAGGCTCGACGAAGTCTCGTCCACAAAGCTACGCTTTCTCAAAAAGCCCTGCTTCGGGTCAAACAAAATGATCAACCTATGATCACAAAGATATAAGATCATACAAATGATCATATCACAAATGATCAAACACTGATCATTTCACAGCAACACTTAGTATGCCACGTTACCAAATTGGGATATATCGCTGATAAATTTCAACTACATAACCTCTGAGCTCGTATGTCTCAGAGAAGGGTGTTAAGCTAAGAGAATAAATTCTCCGCCACCAACAGATATGTATTTGAAAGAAATCAGCTTTATATCTCAAATTGTAACGTCAGACACACAATCCATACAAGTCTGTTCCGGGATCGAACAGAACCGAAGGCACTTCTCACGAAGCCCTTGCATTTCCGGATAATTTTCTAATCACGTCAGGACTTCCCGTCACTAAGGGTGATAAAACCTCTAAACCGAAGATCAGTCGGTGTAGAGTAACTCGACGGTAATCCTTCCGTTTTCAAAAATATCCGGTCTTCAACACCGGTCTTTAAATGCGATTCATAACGACGTATCACATATTCGGAATGGGTTATACGACCCCATGGTCCTTTCCCGGTTAACCCGAATAGTGAGCGTAAATTCAAAAATAAGTGTGGCATTCAAATTCATCCAATTCACAACAAATACCTATCTAAAGGTAATTATTGATAGTCGGTTATTTAACTATCAATAAAGATGCGCAACATCATCAGATTCCAAATAATTTTCCAAATTATTTCATCTTCCAAAATATCTTTTACTAGATATAAAATTTCCACACTTCAAAAATAAATCAACGTTTATTTTCCTATACAGTTTCCATTTCCTTTATAAATTCCATAGTGAATTTATATCTTTCAAAATATCTATTGATATACAGTTTTCAATCCATTTCACATATTCACTTTCGATTTATCTTTAAGAAGATAAATTCTCAAAAAAACATTTCATTTCATTTTGGAAAAGCAATTCCATTCTTATTAATAATAAGAAATTCACAAATCTTTTATTTTCAACACTTGGAAAATATTCGATATACTTAAATCAAATTAAGTATATATTTCATTCTTTAAGGAAATCATAAATTTTAACATCTATTTGAGTCAAAACGAATGTTGCGTAAAACATCGTTACGACGACTCGAAATCACTAGTATAGGGATTCGGAATTAAGATAGATATATAAATCCCAATACTATATAAAATATTTCCTTTCGGGAATCATTTACTATAACAACAGTGTTATAGTCCACCATTTCCTTATTTTTCGAAAAACGTCTATTTCAACAATAAATGTTGAAATCTATGATTTCGATAGTTCACACGTTTTAAAAACATCTTTTAAAACAATTAACTTCATTTCATAATATCGCTTTCCCAAAACCCTATCCATTTTACTTAAAAATATATTCACTGTCCAAAATCGTGAATATACTTCCCTAACCACATTTCAGTCTTTTCTACACATTTTATTTCAATAAAAATTCGCTATTTAAAATCGCGAATATATCTTCTTTAATGTCCTTCTATATTTAATTTATCAAACCCAATTGATTTCGAATTTATAAAACAACGTTTATAAATTCTATTTTCTATTCTATAACAACTTCGATTTTATAAATTTCCTTTAATGACCCATTCAATTTTCTAACTCAACGTATACATCAAAAATCCATATTATAAGTTAAATACTTATAATTTATTTATTTTAAAAGAAATCGTTCTTTTAAACTTTACAAACTGTAAATAAACCCATTTTAACATCATTTCCAATTTTAAATCCACATTCCCAAATATTCACTTTTAACCCCAAAATCAAATCCCAAATTGATTTCTAATTTTACTTCAATAACAAATCAATTTCAATATTCATTTCTAAATTAATTTTCCATCCCAAATCATTTTATATTGATTTTTTCTAAACTTGTTTCAATTTGCCAATTTAATTTATAGTTGGACTTCCAACTTATTTCCTTTTAAAAAAAATCCCCCTTAAAGAAAATAAATCTCTTTATCTTTTTCAAACTATTTAGAAATCCAAATTTTTATTAAATTCTTCAATTTAAAATCACTGTTTTACAAAATTCATTTATTTAACATCTTCACTTGATTCTGGAACTAATTCAATAAGATTTTAAAAATCAGCCTTTATCCTTTTAAATTCTTTTCTTCAAATTTATTAAATTTCTAAAGTAAATTCACTTAAAAAAAATTCCTACTTGAATTTCAAAAATTCAATTTCGTTCATCTTTGGAATCCAATGATGCCAAACATCCATTCAGCTAAATTTTAGCTTTCAACAATTTCCAGATATCAATATGATTAATAGCATCACTATAATCATTCACAGATTCATATCACAATATAAATAAATTCAATCAATGTGAGGGGTCCAGTTGGATCCCTCCAACCTGTTTCCCTGCATCCAAAGACGTCAGCACAATACCAATTCCGCTCCAGTACGGAATTATCGCGGTATATAGGTTTTTATAAATCCGCTTACTAACGGCGCAATAGGGTCTCATCCGCTATACGAGGCGGGAAATCAATCAATCCAATATATACATATGCCAATATGTATATACTGCTATATATATAGATATATCCTATCATATCTAATATCACATTCAATAGCAATCAATCAGTCAATAAATAACTGCAATATTAAATTTTTCCTTCGAGTGAGAAAATCTCACTTTAGCTTTAAATTTTGCAATCCAATCCAATTCGTCTTGTTCCCTTTACGATTTCAAACTGTATAAACATTTATACGATTTATTAATATTCGAACAGATCGAGTAATAAATTTTCATTTGATAATTTCGATTCGCCGGTCATTTTATTTTGATACCAAATCAATAAATAACCTTATTTAACTCAAAATTTTATATTTAAAAATAAATCTCCTTTATATATATTTTCCTCTAGTAATCTAAATAGTTTTAGATAATCAATTGAACAATACATTTATACTTTACTTTTAAACTTATTTCTCCTAAACAATTTATTTAACAAAACATTAAATTTAAAAACTACATCTCCTTTAATAAATTTTAATTTTCTAACCATTTGACGAATTTAATTTACTAACAATTTAAATTTAAACAAAACTGAACAAAAATACCTCACAGAAATCGAACTCACCCACGGCCTCAATTCGCGACCCACTGTCGCGCCACCGTATCCATCCACCAGTTGCCACGCGAGCCTGCCACGATCGATCGCAACCCACCTCGAGTCGCGAGCCACGCCGTTCTTCGCGAATCCCCCCAGCGCCGACACCCCAGCTGCCTCCCGTTGAACGTGAGCCTCCTTCCAAAATCGAACGCCCCCATCGCCTGAGCCTCGTAGGCGAGCTCCTCGAGAAGAACGTTGAACCCTAGATCGCCGATGACCCCCAGCTTGAACCACGTCGCCAGTCTCACGCGAACGAGAGTCGCGAGTCTCCCCGCCATTGTTGCTCGAACTCGCGCTCGTGAGCCTTCCAGAACATTGTCGCGACCACGTCGCTACCTCCCTTCCACTCGCGGTGAATAAAAACGAACGTGGGATTCAGATGGAGAGAAAGAAATGAAGGCGGCCATTAATTTGAACGAAAGAGGGATTTTCGTTTTAATGCTGAGGGGGATCGGTTATTTAAAAATAGAAGGAGTATGGTTTTCACGTTGTTCTCCCGGGATATTTGGCGTGTTTTTAGGCTGAAGCTAGGGGAAGAGAACGTGCTCCCATTTGACTAAATTTCTAAATTTAAATATAAATTGAATTCACTTTAAATTTCAATGCGTTTACCTATCGTGCGGTCACGTATTAACTCCGATAAATACGAAAATTGAAATCCGGTAATAATTCAATATTACGGACCCAATGGAACTGGTTTCGTCGAATTCCGAGACTGCGCCTCGGACGATAATTTTTAAATATCGGTTAAACGATATAAATTTTAAAACTGATCAAATCAATTCGAAATTGGATTCTGAAGCTTCTGTTATCTTCAGTATTGTCAATACGAATTTTTAAAAGCTTCTGAAATATTTTTCTTCGGCTTAAAATTAAAGATTTAAATTAAATTCAACTTTCAACAGATTAAATTTTATAATTTAATCGCAAATTTCAAAATTATATCGGGAATTCAAATTAAATCATCGTCCAAATATTTAAAATTAATTAAATATTCTCAATTTAATTTGTTCGAAATTCAGGGTCGTTACAAAACATATCAAAGTTTATACTCAAAAAGGTCGCAAACGGCATTTTGGACTCAATGGAAGTGGTCTCGAGTCCCAATTCGACTGTTTACAAAAAGTAGCTTTTCGGACCAAAATCCGACGAACGATGAAATATTTAAATAAAATATTTAAATATAAAATCGACAAATATGCGGGTTGTTACACCCTTCCCCTGCTTTAATCCTGACACAATGGATATGTCGTGCACATGTACAAGCAAGCTGGCCATCTTCGACCCAAACTCCGATCGTCAATACATCGACGACAAACTCCACCGGCCTCCCAAACACCCAGATCGATGAGATCACCCACGAAATTGAAATGAGCTGATCGACAGAAACTGAAATCCAACTACCATCCAAATTTCGCTTCGACGCCGACGATCTACTCCACTGGAAATCACGCGACTTTGTCCAAAGCTGCACAACACCTCAAAGCGTCGATTTCCTGAGCTCCGGTCCATTTCGATCAACTTCTGGTGATGCAGTGACTCCTCAAACCTAGTCGACGAAACTGCTTCTCGAACCCTAATTCGACGAACTCACGCCGCCACGATGATCTATAATTTTATCCATTATTTTTCCTATAATCGACATTCTCCCAGCTATCACAATGATCAAACCCGATCCCTAGTTCAACGTCGATCACTGGAAATTGCCAGTTTTGTATTTTCTGTTCAATTCGAGTTAACTCCACAATTCCCACCCTAAAAATCTTGAAACTAGATTCTAAAATCATAGTTTATATTACGAATCGCTTCATAAGTTCCAAACAGGAAATCGTAATTATCAATGTTTGACTTGAATTAGATTATTACTGTAATATTCAAATTTCCTAAATATTTCTTAAATATTTCCAATCAGGATTATTTTTAAAAATGAAATCATGATGTTACCAACAATCTCTTTTTAGAAATCAAAGCTTAATTCTATTTAGAAAGAAAGATATGAATTTTTCAACATGCTGTTCTTAATTCTGTTTATATAACAGAGTTAATATCTGTACACAGATATACATATCATCATATATATATATATATTCACACAGACATGCAAGCATAATTACTCAATCATACAACATATTTTACATCACAGCTTCAAAGATTATCACATGTTACTTAGATATAACAAGTTTTAAGAATTTATAAGGGTAGTTTGATCACAGTGATTTCCAGAAGAAGACAGAGTTTGCAATTTTGAAACAAGCCTTTGAAATTGCCAGCTGAAATCTTCCTTGATCTCTGGTTTGTATGTTGTTTAAACTGAGATGTTTAAATTGAATTTTGTTTGAGTTTGAAATGATATTTACTTCAGTTTTACATGGCTTGGAATGGACGAACTGAAGTGTGGAATTGATATATATGAAATGAGTATAGGGTGTTGTATTTGTTTGCTAGTACAAGATTTTTTTTTGTAGTGTGATAAAATTGGTATGTACAATAGGTCAGGGATATTTCTTTTGTTTTGGGCGGCTGAGATGATTATTTGTGCTTGCATTAATTGCCATGTACAAACTTATCTTCATTTGCAAGCTAACACACATATATATTTATTTTTGTTGCCTTTGGTTTCATAGATATTTAGATTTTTTCTTCTTCTTGCTTTGACTATGCTAAATTTTGATTTCGGCTGAAGATATTAGTATTAAACGAATTTGTCTCATTTCTTGTTAATTGTTTTTACAAGCTTCATATATATATTTGTATTTGTATTTTTATTTATTTATTTCTATTTTTATTTTATCTTATTATTTTGTAATATAAGTGAATTCCTATATTTAATATGTTGTTTAATTTAACTAATGTGTTACTTTATAATGTTTACTTCTATTTTAACTTGAATATTTATTTCTAGAATAGTTATATGTTCATTTCATATTCTATATAACTATAGATTTATTTGAAATATTTTATTAACATCAACACTTATTTTGAATTCCTTTTAAAGTTTTATTATCCAACATTTTATTATTTATTTTCAAATATCCAAACTAATTCATAATTTAACTAATATTTTATATTAATTACTCATTACTTCACAATTTTTATTCAAAAATGAAATTAATTATCAATTTAAATTTATATAAAATCCGGGATCGTTACATTGTCATTTAAATTTAATCTTAATTTATATTGAATTAAATTGCCATTTAAATTTATATTGAATTGAATTGTTAATTAATTACCTGATAATGATAACTAGTTAATTATTGTGACTTATTGGTTAATTTGGATGATGATTGTGATGGATGCTTAATTGTTTACATTTGGATGAGTTGATGTTATGTTTATTTTATATATTGTTATCACACTGCAAGTTCCCTTAGTTATTGTTAGGAAAATCACTATGGGTTGAAATGATAGATATCTGAATGGTCTTACAGATTAGGGAAAAATCATTATGAGTTGAAATGTTAAACTCAAGCTATTTTATGGATTTTGAATTTTAACTCGGGATTGCGGGTTGAAATGATATATACCCGTAAATTTAAATTATTGCGGGTTGAAATGATATATATCTGTATCACTTAACCATATGGTAGAAAATTATATACGGACACCGGATTGGTTAAATTAAATGATTTTAGATCCTTAAATTTTTGAATCCAGTTAAATGATATTTTGAAATAAAATTTAATTTATACGAATTGAATTATTTTTTAATTAAAGCTTTAAAATGTTGAAATTGAAATTGGTTTAAATGAATTGTTTAAAGAATTTAAAATTGAAATTTTAAAGTTGAATTTTGTAATATAAATGAAATTTATCAAAATTGAGTTATTGTAAATGTTGAATATATTTAAACTTTGAAATCTATTGAATTTGAAGTGGTTTAAAATTGTAAATCAAACATGGAATTAAAATCGATATAGATTGAAATGGTTTTAATGAGAATTTGAATTGAAAGATAAAAATAGAGTTTTGTTGATTTAAAATCTGGATATGGTCCAGATTTGTTGAAATGGAAAAAACAGTTTGATTTGATATTATTTTCAAATTAATCATTTTAATATAAACTGTTTAAAAATCTATTATTTTAAAAATTCAGATTATTTAGACTTTCAAACTATTTACTATATAAACCATTTCCAACGATCAAACTATTATTTTTATTAAAACTACTTTTAACTATTTTAAAACTATTTTAAACTATTTTAAGCTATTTTTAAATATTTTAAAACTATTTTAAACTATTAAACTATTTTAAGCTATTTTTAACCATTTTAAATATATTTTAATCTATTAAAACTATTTTAAAACTATTTTAAACTATTAAAAACTATTTTAAACTATTTTAAACTATTTAAACAGTTTATGACTATCCAAACTATTTTCTAAAATTCAAACTATGCAAGGTGGAATTATTTATATTTAAAACCTTGATTTAAAAGGCGAATATGGTAAAATGATGTTACAACCTACGTTGGAATTTGAAACGATATTTTCCAGTGAAATGTCATATTTTCGGTAAATATGATGGTTTTTAAATGAGGAATATTTTGAATTGAATATGATACTTTGATATCAATTATGAATTGGTTTTGGAAATGTAAAACCAATCGGTGTGTAATAAGCATTTGGTTGTTAAAGTGACTGGGATCAGATATTGTCATACCCTCTGCCAATGTCGAAAACCATTTTAACAACTGTGCACGAGGTGGAGAATCCAGAACGAAATTGGATGGTTAGCAAACGATTCTGTATGAGGTATGAACGCAGCCCTGACCCCCTCAAGTCAGCTTGATATGACTAAAACAGGAGCCATGCCGGGCCAAGTGAGGTCGCACCTCCGATCGGACATGCTTCTTCGATACCATATTTATTACTTTGTGATTGATTTGGTGGCCACCCCCTCGATTTGATTTTGGGAGTGCGTTCTGAGGTGGGCAGTAGTAGCTACTATGCGTTACCACCAGTCCGGATCCACAAAACGGTAGTATCCTACCCTAGGCATTGCCTCGCGTGCCTTGTCATATGCCTTATCGAGCCCATTACGAGTTTGGTTTGTGTCGTACACTATGGAGTGCCCTCTGATAGCCCTCCAGTTTACGGAGGAATTACAGTACTATATAGACTACGACATTTATATAAAAATGTGTTAAGGAGGATATGGGTAACACCTTAACGTTATTTTAATACTTTACATTACTGTAGACATATTATAATAGCGTATTGTACTATGTATGTAGATAGTTTAACAGATACTTAGGAGATGAAATCCCGAACATCTCTTAAGTTATTGCATGCATGTTAGACACTGGATAGGAGATGTAAAATCCTGTAAACATCTCTGAAGCCATTGCACTCGTATTTATTTGCCGTTGATTTAACTTACATAAGATCTTTTAGTTCTAACTCGAGTGTTTTGTCTTTTCATTATGCTCGGGTCAGTCTGAGCTTTTCAGTGTATATTCCACTGCATTATGTTGTTCCGCTACATAATTTTTTTATTTATGCTGTATGTGTAACTCTGATTTGTATTGTAAAAGTGTAATCAAATGTTATTTGTAAAACAGCTTCAAGAACTGTTATTTGATTATTATATTTTGTCATTCCGGTGTGAGATTCTATGTTTTTATTTTTCTTCCTTTTCTCTGCTTTTTCTTATTTACCCCATTAACAATCCTCCCTTTTTAATGGTTTGAGTTGACACGTGTGGTTTATCATCGATTTAAACCGTCCAAAAAGGTGGGTCGTTACATATATAGTGTATCTGTAATGACCCGTAATTTTATAACTTTAAAATGGAATATTTAATTAATTTAAATATTCAAATATAGATTTTTCATACTTAAATAATCATATTTTATGAATAGTGAACTCATTTTTACAATTTGTTTAAAAAATAAGAAATTTCGGAATTTCATCGTAAATTAACAAAAGCCGGTTCGATAATATTTAATACACATTCAATAATTATTTTAAATGATAAATAATTCTTTTTAAATTGTTATAAAATGATAATAAGTGATTGATAAAAGTTTTATAAATATAAATATGGTTGTTTTATAATGATTCAAATTTCATCGCACGTTGAAAAATCAACGTCGTATTTTAACAATCGGATTTTAATATTATTAAATATAGTTTTATAACTCAAATGATCTTATTTAATTATTTGAAGATGATAAAAAACTTATTAAATATAGTTTTTCTCGCACTTCCCATTCTTCTTCTTCATTTTTTGAGCTTTCTTATGCTCATTAACAGCTTCTCTTCTTCAAGAGAGGTAGGAGAGTTAAAAATAGTGAAGTACTTAGCACCAATCCACTTGTTACTCTCTAACCTCTTCTTACTCAACTTCTTCTTCTCTTCTTTATTTATAGCCTTAGGCCGTAAGAGTGGAGTTGGATAGGGGGTTGGTTGTGTGTTAGGAGAGGAAGAAGAAGCATGGTCGAGGGCAAGGTGGAATGGGGTGTTGCCTGAGCACTTGGAATAAGTGGAAGAGTGTTTAGGTGATGGTTTAGTGAAGTGTTGGATTAAATGAATGTTGGTAGAAGTGAAACGATTTGGTTAAAGGTGGGTGCTGACATTTAAATTTACTAATTAATCTATAAATAATTTCAAGTTTGATGATATGAAAATAATATTATACACACACACACACAGATATATATATATATATATATATTGGATGATTAAATATGTGATTACTTGGTTAATTACTTGTTTGAATATATGGATGATTACTTGGTTTAATAAATGATAAAAGCAAGTGTTAGTAGTTAAGCATAGTTAATCAAATGAGAATTAAATCCACATAAAGATGTGTATGGAAATTTTTTAGCCCCTTAATGATTTTAAACATCTAAAAAGAGTTAAAATGAATATTATAATAATATAATATTATAGTATGGAATGAAATAAAAAATGAGTTTAGAATAAGAAAGTAATTTTTTAATGAGGTTAAAATGGTTTAGAAATGTTTTATAAACATATAAAAGAATTTTCATGAAGTTTGAAAAGAAATTGAAAAACAAGTCAAAACTAGGCGCCTCGCATAGCGGTAATTAGCAATTTCGCGCCGAAGATTTCTATACAAAATGGAATATAGCTCGGAATTATTCGAGATAAGAATTTTTCAAACTATTATATCCATAATTTTTAAATAAAGAAAGAAAATCAAGATCTCATCTTGTAAATTTTTAAATAAGTCCAAAACAAATTTTCAAAATAATCGCGGTTTTGCAGTTCGGAATCCATAAAGGGAATTCCTTTGAAATAAATATTTTTAAATGACTAAAAATATGGAATAAATTTTGTAAATCTTTTCAAATGGTTTAAAAAAGATTTGAGTTATAGAAAAGTTGTTTTTATCAACTTAGCTTTAAAGCATCATTCGTAGTACTTTTTGCAGCAGTTTTAAATAACTTTTGAAATATGATTTTAAACTTAACCTTTCTTTCTCATATATTTTATAAATGGCTTTTAAAAGAATAATTAAGTGTTTTACATAATGATTTGGAAGGTAATAAATAATTTTTAAAATGGAGATTAATAAACCGAGTATATAGAAACGACTAATACATTTGTCCCGCCAGTGAGATCTAGAAAGGTAAAACGAGATATGTAACTAATGTTAGGGATGGAGTAACCAGTGCCTTGAACTTACCTAGCCTTTGTTTTCTCTTTTAGGCGAGGGATGGAACATATCGAAGGGAAAGTTCGGATGCTCTAAAATTATGTTTCCCAATATGAGATTTAAATGAATAATTTGGAAATATTTTTCCTAAGTAAAAAGTGAAATGATATAGAATTATTCCAAGATTTTAAAAGAGTTTCAATTAACTAAATTATTTAATAAACGAGGCTTAATGATTCCATATACTCTTGAAAAGAAAATAGAAAAAATTGAAAAAAAATATATATCTAAGAAAGATATTTGATTTAAATAAAAGATGACGTAATTGATTGATGATTTATAATCACATATGAACTTAACATCATTTTATCAATGATGGTTCGAAGGAATCAGGGTCGGATTTGGGTAAAAATCACTTTGAACCAATGCATACGTTTGGAAATGAAGACATCTTGATGATGAAGACATGTTGAAGATGATGATTCTTAAAGATCGAAGATCTTCATAGCGGAAGGGCTCCATGTTGACATTCTCTAAGTCGCTCCCAATATAGATGTATTTATTATAGCAGTGGTCTTGTCGTGTTTTGAAATTTTTGCATTACAAGGACTAATCGCTATTGCTTCTAGGGGTGATTCCCGATAGGATGTAGTAGGAGGAGTGCCTTCGGTTTCGTTCAGTCTCACGACGAATTTGTATGGATGAGTGTCTAACAATGAAATTCTGATTATATTTGTAACGACCCATAAATTTTAACTGTTTTGATAACGTAATTAGTTGAAATTTGTGAAATTTTAAACGATAAAATTTTGAAATACAAATTTGATATTTGGAATGCATCTAATTAAACATAGCAACTGGTAAATTTTCGTCCGGAAATATGAAAGTTTATTTCGCGCGTAAATTTACTTCAATTTAATCAGTTAAAAAGCGATGAAAATAAAAATTTTCGGAACCTAAATATTTTTACATAGAAAAATTCTAAACCATCTTATGAGCAAACGTCATTTTTCGTTTTTCCAAATTCGGACTTCTTTAGCTCCGTCGATCTTATTTTTCTGTGTTTTTCTTGCAATTTTCGTAGTAGAAAAATTCGAATTTTTATAATTCAAATCATACCACTGATATCTGTATATTGTTTTGATCGTCTCGTCATGCTGGTCTCTGCGGTATATTCACTTCTGTGTTTTAAAGTCTGATGTACAGCGGAATGTGTGAAATTGTCGTGCTGATCGATCTCGGTATCATTTGAACATTTTGAATTCTTGAACCATTTGAACTTTGTTCGTTCATTTCCCATGTGAATACCTATGGCCAGCAGCTTTTATCACTGCTTGGAATTCGTACTTACTTTACTACTCTCATCAGTCCCTATTCTACTCTGCTACCAAGAAATTATTTAACAAGCTTTATACATTTTCATTTGTTTAGCCCGCCGTTCCTCATCCCCCTCTTTCATCTTCTCGCGCATCTTCTCCTCCACGTCTTCCCTTGTCCACTTTTCGCCGGCCAATAACTTCCCGACCTAGTCATGCAACAGCTGCCTCCTCCTTCTCACGTTTACACCCGAGAATCACTGCAGATTTTGCAAGCACCCATCACCATACCCTGACAACCGAGCATCACCCGCTCTGGCCTAACCCAACCCGTGCTTCCATTTTCCTCCTCCATTTTATGTTCAGTAGCATTTACAAAACTATCTCATCCTCCATTCGGCCATGCCGAGCGCCACCACTTCCCTCCTTCCTCTCCATGTGCCGCCACCATGCAGGCGCACAAACGCCCACCAAATATCCCACATCACCGCACAAGCCACCGCTTCCATGAGACAGCACCCAAGAACCCACCTCCGCCTCTCCTCGTCCATCAAGCCTCGGCCTTGCTTCGTGTGGCCGAACTACTAGCTTCTCTATAAATTTTACGTATTTAAAGTAAGATTAAGATTTTTTTTTGGTTTATCTTATTTCTACATCAAGTTGGTAGATCTGGTTTTCATTTAGCATGGGAAAGTTACAATATTATAAGCTTGAAACTATGTTTAGTTATATAGTGATTTTTAAGGATGATATAGATATTTTGTTTAGTAAGTATTGATAATTTCTGTATATAGTTAGTTTGAATGTTGTATTTGCATATTCAATTCATGGCTATCAACATAAGCTTATGTTTTTACTTCTGTAAATGCCTAGTTCCCATCTTTTACTTTATGCTATCATAGTTATACTTTAAAAATAATTGCAAGAAATGGTTCTTTTATTCTAGCAAGCCTAGTATATAAACAATTTATATAGAATACACGTCAGCATAGTTATAGTATATGCGTGAGTTTTATATATGTTACGGCTGAAGTTATATTGTTTTATAACACATATATATATGTATGGATATTGTACATATTGGGTTATCTTTGAAAGTACATGTGTTCAAATACTTTGTATTAGTATAATATGTTGTTTATATATAAGTTATGTTTTGTTCAAGGGGAAGTCTACGTTAAGTGTTTGCATAAATATATTATTAGTCTGCATAGTAATTAGCCATAGTTGTACAGGGTGTCTACATATATATATATTATTAGCCGGCACGCATTGCCTTTAGCTCTAAAACAAGGTCTTCCAATATATGTGATTTATTATATATATATAGGTATTTTGATTTCAAAATGCCTATAGATTTTTATATTATAATATATACAGGTATTTCGATTTTATATATGTATATAGATTTTGATTTTTCATATGTACGCATTTAAATTTTATATTGATTTTCAAATATATATATAGATTTTATTTTAGAATATGCGGTTTGATTTAAACATTGATTTTTGAAAGAATGTAATAAAATAATAACATATTATACTCTTTGTTTCAACTATATCAAGCAAATTCTGATTTATTTCATCAATTCCTTATCTATCAGCTTTGTCCGTCAAATCCGTGTTCAGCTTACTTCGCTTTGAGATTTGTTGTTGGATCCGTCGATAGTCTAGATCGTGATTCGAATCGTAGCTTGTCGTGTTATCTATTCTCTCTAGTCTCAAAAGGTGAGCAATCACTCACGATTAACGTTCTTTTATTTATTAAATCTGATTTCAATTGAAACGACAATTGAAATATGCTGATGTTAGTTAATTACACTGTTATATATGTTGTTGCCTGTATCAGTTCACCTGTGACATTTGACACCATTATCTGTTAACTATTTATGTGATGATTATGCAGTTTGGCTGATAATTGATTGATTGTTGATGTTTATATTGGACGTTAAATTGTTAGTGTTAAATGATAAATAGTATGCAAAATTGAAATGGATATAGGATAGTTAAAAATTTTAAAACTGATTTATATGTTAAATTTGATTAGTGAATATGACCCCTTTTAATTGTTAAATTAATTGACATATAGAATAGCGATAATTACACTTTGAACCATCGACGTATATTGGATTAATTGTTGTAGTGTAAAAATTGAAATTGAATGACAAGTGAAAACCGTAATGTAATAATCTTTAATCTACATGAAATGATAGTGTAGATTCTAGAAATAATTATATTAATTCGTACAAATAACAATGCGAATTAATACGGTTATTTTGGGATTATTTGAATTGATTATTGGATTGTTATTGTTTGTTGTTATTGCTTGTTTATTTACTTTGACACCATCCCAGTTATCACACTGCAAGTTCCCTTTGCTATGTTTTGATTTTGTATTGAATTGGAATCGGGTTGAAATGATAAATACCCAAATTGAACTTTGAACTAGGATAGAAAATTAAATAAAACCGATTAGTCAAATAATTTGATTTCAAAAAATAAATAAAGATTTTATTTGAATAAATGATAAGGTTTTGAAATGAAGTTGGAATTTGAATTTTTATGAAAGGAAATGTTAATATTTAATAATATGAAACAAAATATTAACAAATATAATTGATGAAAGAACGCTGTTTAATTTGAGAAACGATGGAATTAAGTTGAAATTATTTAATAATTAAGTTGAAATTATTTAATAATTAAGTTTGAAATTACTTAATAACTAAGTTTTGAATTATTTAATAATTAAATGAGTTTTGATTATTGGATAATTAAATAAAAATTTGAATTCTTGGATAAGAGAAATTGAACTTTTGAATAAGTGAATTTTTACTTTGTTAATAATTGAAATTGAATTTCTTTATTAATTAAGTTTTTGGAAAATTATTTAAGTAAGTAAATAAGTGAAACTGAATTTCTCTAATAAGAAATAAAATGTGTTTTATTGAAATTAATGTAAGACTTGAAATGTAAAGAATTGATTTGATGAATTTAAATTAATTCAAAATTGTAAGTTTGATTGATGAAGTTGAACTTAAGTAATTGATTTAATGAATTGGAAATTAAATAGAATTTGTCTTGAATGATAAATTAACTTAATGAATATTGAATGAAATCGATAAATGAATTTAAATTGATTTGAATGTTAAATTAAATTAATTTAAATGTTTTCGACATGAAACTTATATACAAACTTGAATCAATATTTGAATTGTTTAATAAAAATGGAAATTGAATTATAAGATTTTAAAAATATGAATTTGGAAGTTTTGAAATGTAAATTTTGGAAATTGTTTTGGAAGGACAAATGAAATGTTGATTCATAAATTCTAATTGAAATTGATTTGGTTTTGAAATATATAAACGACCAATCGGTGAAATAATTACGGAAGTTATTAAAGAGACCGGAATCGGTTATGGACATACTCTCTGTCTAAACCGAAAACCACTTTAATAACTATACGCGGAGTGGTGATCCAGAATGAAGTGGTTGGAATGATGTACGTGATGACTGAAGAAAGAGAACGATAATGGATAGCCTTGACACTTGTGTCAAATTGGAAATGACTAAAACAGGAGCCGTGCCGGGCCAATGGAGGTCAGCTACCTCAAGCGAACACACTTCTTCGAAAACTACTCATTACTTGTTGTCGATTGGTGCACCCTTGATTTTGGGAGTGTTGTTTCGCGGTGTTGCGGTCGCTGCGGCGATGCGTTCTCACCAGTCCGGATCAGGCAAACGGTAGTTTCACTACCTTGGGTATTGCCTCATGTGCCTTGTCATACTTGTATCCCTATACGTGACCACTACGATTTGTTTTGTACCTTTAGTATATGGATTGCCCTCTGGTGACTTCCAGTTTTGGGGAAACTACGGTCTTGTATATGCTCTTGGGAATAAAAATGTGTTAAGGGTGGAATGGGCCATGACTTAACACTATTTTGATATTTTATATTACTGATAGACATTATCTACTTATCGTACACTACTACATAGTAGATAGTTTAACGGATCCTTAAAGGATGGTTATTCCAAACATCCTTTGAGTTACTTGTATTTCAATTGCTATTTCACTTGATTTGGATTTATTGATAAAAGAATGTTAATCCTGACTCGAGTGTTTTCTGTTTTGCTTTACGCTCGGGTCAGACTGAGTATACCAGTATTCGAGACTCACCTTTGAAGTTGGAGCTTTGCTTGAAGATCCAGACATCTATTCTGCTTTCAGTATTCGATGATTCCAGTGATGTATTCTGTAACGACCACGACTTTCTCTCCATAGAAAGTCGCATCATTATTAAGAAAGAAAGGGATAGAAAAGAGAAAAGAAGAGAAAGAAAGAATAACAACACATCAGAATCTCACAACGGAACGAAACAAATATAATATATCACATAACTATTACATAGTCTTTACATAATCAGAGTACACAACTTATACATCACAAAATAGACAGTTATAAAACCTGTCTATTATACAACACAAGATACAACTCAAACAAACGACTCAGAGAAACCAACACAGCGGAATACTATATATCTACGAATGCTGAAGCCTCCTGCTCCATATCTCCTCCATAGATTCGTCAAAGCTAACCTGAATCCCTTGGCTACTCGTAAAAATTGAGTACCCAAGGTTTAATAAAACAGAAAATAAACACTTGGGTCAGACATGGGTCTGGTGTGAGTAAACGGGTTAAAATTGTTTAACTTCAAAACCTTTTGAAAACAAAGGTATCACGTAAGACTTCCCACACATAAACATGGAAAAGTTTTTACCTTACGCTAACCAAAACATTTGATAGGAAATTCGATTGTATTATAATAGGGTCTAGGGTTTTCAAGTAAAATACAGAAATAGCTGAAATGCTTACATCTCACATTTCAACATAGTTGGGCACAACTAATACGTACGGCGCTTATTGGAGTTTGGATTCCATACAATGGCAGGGCTACCGGGGTACCGCCCGTCACAGTACGTGGCCTAGATCACCGTACCGAGGATCACTCCCAATCCCCTGCAACACAAGGCCGGAACATCCCTTACTAGATAATTCCCGCACAAGATACCTCACGGTTGGGATCAGCAACCGCACACACTAAGCCGAAATAAGAAGGGACTTCTAGACAGAGGTAATCTTGTCCTACTTGGGTGCTACCCACTAACCTTGCTGCACCTCCCCTGTTTTAGCCATTCCCGGTTTGTGAGGCTTGAGGTCACGATTACCTTAGAAAAGAACACATCACTTAGAATGCTCATCGTCCACCTGACGATGTTCTGAAAGCATTCAATCCATACAAGTTCGTTCCGGGTTCGAACGAAACCGAAGGCATTATCTCGTTACACTCGTTTTGGAATCACCCTCAGAGTTAACGACAATAACCCTTGCACTCTGAATCTTCATCTTCACTTGAGATTCACGACCTAACGTTAATTTGGATCGATGTGGTATTCGGGTCTCCAGACCTGGAAATCCGGTATACGGAAACCCGATCCCGGTCTCATCGAAATCCAAAGCGTATCTTTTAAGGCCAAGTTGTTTTAAAGTTAAAACAATTCAATTCTATTATCTATATACACAAAGATAGATAATTCACAATAGATAATCTACACTATTATCACAAATAGATAATTCACATTATCATTCAACCAAACATTTATATCACAGATCAGCACATATCTCATCAGAGATATCAAACAATGCAAAGCATTCAATATTATTCAACCATCCATAAGTAATGATTTATACCATCTCTAATTAATTTAAAATAAATTAAATTAATTACTTCATTCTATAAATCCTGCTTACTTAACCATTAATTAATTATTAATTAATTAATTATCCTTTAATTATTCATTTCAATTAATCATCCTTGAGTAATTATCTTCTAATTACATTCTAGTAATTAGCCTTTAATTAATTTCACAAATTAATTATTCATAACCATTTATAGTAATTCACCTTTAATTACTTTATAAATTAATTAACTATAATTAATTACATTATCTTTAATTAATTACATTAATTTATTATTCTATAATCACTTATTATTGATTAATTAATCTTAATTAATCAACTTTAATTACATCATTAATTATATTAATTAATAATCCTTAATTACTCTTAATTAATTATCCTATTCAAATTAATTACATTAAGTAATTATCCACAAATTATTTTTATTAATTATTCACTAATTAAATTAATCAATTATTAATCACCTTTAATAATTATCCATTAATTAATCACATTGATTAATTTAACCTTAATTAATCACATTTATTAATTAATTAACCTTAATTTATCACATTAATTATCCTTAATTAATTATCTAAGTAATTAATCCTTAATTACCTTTCATTAATTACTTCCAAAAAGTAATTATTCTTTTTAATTAATTACATTTAGTAATTACACCTTAATTACTTATACTAAGTAATTACTTAATTAATTATATTAATTAACTATATTAAGTAATTAACACTTAATTAAATTCAAAGTTTATCCTTAATTAATTACCTTAATTAATTAAGTTAATTTAATTACCTAAATTAATCACTTCTTAATCACTAGTTAATGATCCCATCATTAACTACCCATTAACTTCCCATTAACTAATTACCATAAGTAATTTTAATTAATCTCATCATAAATTAATTACATTAATTAATTTTATTAAGTGATTAATCTTTTAATTAATCTTACTAATTAGTTACCCTTAATTAACCACAACTTTAATTAAATTTAAAGATAAATTCTTTATCTTTATTAAATTCTTAATTACATCATTAAACATCCATTTGTGCTTTTAAAACAAATTATTCAAATACCTTTAAACTATGATTCCTTTGCTAAAAAAAAATCTGGTACCATCCTTTAAAACAAGACAATACGACACTCACAAAAACCCGAGCTAACCCCTATATTTACTCGAGTAACCTTCCGTGCACTCCCTCTCCTTCTCTCCTTCGAGTCGAACACACGAAAATAACGAGCTCTACCCGAGTCCTGACCTTCTTCCCCAAACACAACACCAGATAACAACCCAATCCAATCGTGCACGTGCACACATGGTCGGAGCTTCTCCGACCATCACCGTTACCACCAACAAGTCGACGATCATCAACCCGACTCACCTGACCTCCAAATTCGACGAAACTGACAACGAATCAAAATCGAACCAAGTGATCGACTCCAGGAACCCAACATCTTCGACAAAACGTCTCGCTCTGATGATCTCGTTCACCAGAAAAGTCGCCGCCTTGACCAGAGCCGCGTTACGATCTCTAGCGAAGATTCCCCCATATGCGATCGATCACGATCTACTCTTGTTGCCGTACGCATCCCCACAACATTGACAGCTTCAACTAGGTATCAAACCCTACTTCGCCAATCTCAGATCACCACGATGATCAGAAAAATCTTCACCTATTTTTCCTGAGTTCCCCCACCTTCCATCCTTCTCCAGCCGAAGCCACGACCACCATAGATATTCCGACCACCAGAATTATCCCAAAAACCCAATTCCAAACAATTTAGAAATGCACACTCAATTTCAATCTAAAAATCATAATTTATATCTTAAAAATCATATTTACCCAAGCCGATTCAAGTTATATACTTAAATCAGAGAATTGTAACCATTGATTTTTAACATGTTTATATTTCTATTTTTATTGTACTGTAAATCTTAGTTTCCAGATACTATATCTATCTAAACATTTTTAAAAACATTTTTTTAGATCCAGGTTCAAGTTTAAACAAACTTATTTCGATTGAAAACTACAGACTAACAGAGATCAGAGGAGGGGAAATTGGAATTTGAACTAAATATAATCTCTGTAATATAAAACAGAGAAGATAGAACTCATATATATATAAACATATCACATTTACAAACATGCATTCATAGCCAACAGTCATGCAACAATATATATATCATCACAACACAAATTATCACTTGTATTAAAGTTTAATCATAGATTTTTTTTTTTTTAAAAAAAAAAACTGTTTTTAAAAGAAAGGTTTACTCACTTTAATAAAGCAGAGAACAGAGCCTCCATTTGTGCTTTTGAACTTTTAAGATCTGAATGCCTTTGCTATTAAAACTTGAATTGCTTGCTGGAAAACTTGCATGCATGCTCTGATTTCCAGATTGCATTTGAAAACTTGGGAAATTGATTACAGGCTTGAAACAGAAACAGGCTTTTTATTTTCTGGTTGAAGAATTTGATTTTGATTTGCAAACTTGTTTTCAGTTTATTGAATTTGATTTCTGGTTGAGTAGTGTTTGCAGGCTTTTGATTTTCATCTCAGGTTTGAAGAAAGTTACAGGCTTGAACAGATTGAAGAAAATGAACTATAGGTTTTGGTTTGCATTTTGATTTGAGGATTTGAATAGTTTGATTACTGATTTCATTTTGTTTTTGAGAATGGTTTTGAATTTTCTTGCTTTTGGAAAAATGAGAAAAGGAATGAGAAGAGGAAAGAGATGTGTGTATATAGATTAATTTTGGATTTATCAAAAATTAAAGAAAATAAAATAAGTAGGGGACACTTGTCTTTTACCATTATTAGTTTTATTACACATGTACTATTATGCTTTAATATGATGACATTTGTTCTTTAAGTAATTTATTTTAATTTAAAATGTTAAATAAAGCTTTTAACTTAATTTATTAATTCTTATGTAAATATATATATGAATTTCTTTTTAAAGAAAATGTAATAAAACAAATTATATATATATACAAATAAAAGTTTATCCAAATATTTTTAAGATCCAAAACAATTTAAATATTTATCCTTTGAATTTCAAAAATAAATTCCAAATTCATATTCAAATAAAAAAAAATTGAAAATCTAATTTAAAAATCAAGTTATATATATACATATAACTACACAAATTCAATTTGAAATAACAATTTATCAAAACTTAAATAATTTATAGAAGAAATTATTCCTTAATATAAATTACTTATTTTACTATCTTTACAAATGAATTAATGTTTCTTTTATAAAATTGTATTTTAAACTATATATATACATTATTCAAATCATATTTAGCAAGCTATATTAAAAATAAAAATAAAATAAAACAAACCTTTTTGTTAATTCATTTCTATTTTAAACTTAAGCTAAAATAAATTTAAACAATTAACATTTATCTTGAGTATTCAAAAACCATATAATTTATTTATTAAATAACTTTGAAAAGCTTTATATTAAATTAAATCATAAATCCCAAATTACCAAAATATATTAGAATTTGAAAATTATGTTTTATTTGTTAGATTCATCTAAAGCTTTTCTATTTACAATATATACAATTATATATATACATTATAAATAGAAAACAATTTAATTAGCCTTTAAAAGATAATATTTACCAATTAAATATTTATAAAAGTAGATTGTTAAACCAATTTAAATCTTTACTAACAAAGATTATTAAATCAATTTAAATTTTTAAACAGATTATTAAATTGATTATTGCCCAAAATTTCCGGGATATCACATTCCTTCCCCCTTAAAATAATTTCGTCCCCGAAATTTAAAGCAAAGGTAATTTAATAATCTACTTAAGATTTTACTTTTAAAAAACACAATCATATGTTTTCAACCATAGCAACCAATCATCCAAACAAACAATTCTAACTATTCAGAGAAAATTTTTGGATAGAATTTACTCGAGTTTCCCCAAGTATATATATATACCGGAATACTCGCTTTACAAACAATCTAAACTACGAAGTTACAGAGCTCCTACTCATCTATCTATAAAACTAAATAGAATATCAGACTACAGACGAGTCTGACTTACAACCACATCTCCTTGAACTGCTGGTTCCAAAACCAGAGATAGATTAAACTCGTACTTTCTTAGAGATACGGAAACATAATGAATCCAGTTATCCAAACTGACCATTCAACCCTGTAGATCAAGCTCTTATCCAAATCAGAACACAGAAGAGATCCAAAATACCTCAGAGCTGACTTCCCAGACTTAACAAATCATATAGCTCCCATGATCGGAGAAAACTTATCCAAAATCAAATCTCCATCTTCGAAATCCAAATTCCTTCGTCTCTTATCCACAAAATTCTTCTTACGATCCTGGGCTGCCTATAACTTTCCTGATCAGCTCAACCTTCGCTGATGCCTCTAGAAACAAACTGGACCAAAAACAACCCAACACACTGATCTCCTCAAGATCAACCAAAACCAAAACACCGATTCTACTTCTCAAACAGAAGATTAAACTTACTCCTTTAATCCAGAAAGGATAAACAGGAGCACTCGCCAAAACTGCTTCTGCTACACAACTCTGATCTGGAGCAGAAGAAATGCTGATGAAGAACATCGAGCATAAACTGGATAGCACATCCCGGAATATGGTCCCACAAATCCTTAAAGAGAACTCGGATACTCCAACAAAACTTGAGCTGCTTCGCTAAACTCCATCTCAACGAACCATCCTTCAACTAGCTGAATCACCGGTTCCACTCCTGGGATCCTAGTCGATACGAAAACTAAATCTTCAGTTGCGGACAAACCTCAAACTTCCCTGAAGACATCCAAAAAAATTCTGATAACCCAAGAGAACACTCAGCAATTCGCAAGTCACTTTTGCGATCAACCCAACCTATTTCCAAAGAAAAACTGTTCTCTCTTAATAAATCAGAACAGCTCATACTTAACTATCCAATCCATCGAAGAAATGGATCCACTCTACTGCTTCTGAACTTCATCTTCAGAAAAAACTGTTCAGCCAGAAAACTTCCTGCCAATGCACAGAACACTCCGAGCTGCACTGCTGCCACAGATGCTCCTATCCAAAGTTCTTCGAGAAACTCGGACTCCAAACCAAAGCAGAAACACCATACTGAACTCAGCCACAATACCGAAGCATACACACTTCCTTAATCTTGTTCCAAAGAAAAACATCTTCGAAAACATCCAAAGTCACTACATCTCATCACACAGCTACTATTACCTGAGGTATCAAGATACCATCACTCATTTCTGCCTCATCGACAGATCCAACTCTACTCATCCAAACTTTCACTTCAAAGATAAACTCCGAACCATTACAGTTTCCTTCGGAGATCGATGAAATCCTTCACCACAGCAAAGCTTACTCGAGACGGTATTGGGTTTACAGTCTCGATATATACTTCCAACCTCAAACATTCAAACTCCAACTATTGGTAATTGTGTTACACACACTACCACCTTATCTACCTTTATAACTTATATTGGAAAACCCGAACAGGTAACTCAATAAATAGGTAGAAATACATAAATATATTTAAAATGATACTTTTTATATAGAAATTATTTCTGGGTAAAATTATTTCATTTACCTCTTTAAAACAATATTGTGTCCGTTGGCCTGGTTCAAGTGTTTAGAGATCCCTATCAATAACGTTAGCTACTCGTATTGACCAGAATCCATATACCACTCAACCGATCAATTAACACAATATAAAATCATTTTTATATAACTAACAATTACGCTCTCTCAAGATAAACACCACTTCAGAGCCTAGGTATTCACTCAACCTACTGCTCTGATACCACTGTAACGACCACGACTTTCTCTCCATAGAAAGTCGCATCATTATTAAGAAAGAAAGGGATAGAAAAGAGAAAAGAAGAGAAAGAAAGAATAACAACACATCAGAATCTCACAACGGAACGAAACAAATATAATATATCACATAACTATTACATAGTCTTTACATAATCAGAGTACACAACTTATACATCACAAAATAGACAGTTATAAAACCTGTCTATTATACAACACAAGATACAACTCAAACAAACGACTCAGAGAAACCAACACAGCGGAATACTATATATCTACGAATGCTGAAGCCTCCTGCTCCATATCTCCTCCATAGATTCGTCAAAGCTAACCTGAATCCCTTGGCTACTCGTAAAAATTGAGTACCCAAGGTTTAATAAAACAGAAAATAAACACTTGGGTCAGACATGGGTCTGGTGTGAGTAAACGGGTTAAAATTGTTTAACTTCAAAACATTTTGAAAACAAAGGTATCACGTAAGACTTCCCACACATAAACATGGAAAAGTTTTTACCTTACGCTAACCAAAACATTTGATAGGAAATTCGATTGTATTATAATAGGGTCTAGGGTTTTCAAGTAAAATACAGAAATAGCTGAAATGCTTACATCTCACATTTCAACATAGTTGGGCACAACTAATACGTACGGCGCTTATTGGAGTTTGGATTCCATACAATGGCAGGGCTACCGGGGTACCGCCCGTCACAGTACGTGGCCTAGATCACCGTACCGAGGATCACTCCCAATCCCCTGCAACACAAGGCCGGAACATCCCTTACTGGATAATTCCCGCACAAGATACCTCACGGTTGGGATCAGCAACCGCACACACTAAGCCGAAATAAGAAGGGACTTCTAGACAGAGGTAATCTTGTCCTACTTGGGTGCTACCCACTAACCTTGCTGCACCTCCCCTGTTTTAGCCATTCCCGGTTTGTGAGGCTTGAGGTCACGATTACCTTAGAAAAGAACACATCACTTAGAATGCTCATCGTCCACCTGACGATGTTCTGAAAGCATTCAATCCATACAAGTTCGTTCCGGGTTCGAACGAAACCGAAGGCATTATCTCGTTACACTCGTTTTGGAATCACCCTCAGAGTTAACGACAATAACCCTTGCACTCTGAATCTTCATCTTCACTTGAGATTCACGACCTAACGTTAATTTGGATCGATGTGGTATTCGGGTCTCCAGACCTGGAAATCCGGTATACGGAAACCCGATCCCGGTCTCATCGAAATCCAAAGCGTATCTTTTAAGGCCAAGTTGTTTTAAAGTTAAAACAATTCAATTCTATTATCTATATACACAAAGATAGATAATTCACAATAGATAATCTACACTATTATCACAAATAGATAATTCACATTATCATTCAACCAAACATTTATATCACAGATCAGCACATATCTCATCAGAGATATCAAACAATGCAAAGCATTCAATATTATTCAACCATCCATAAGTAATGATTTATACCATCTCTAATTAATTTAAAATAAATTAAATTAATTACTTCATTCTATAAATCCTGCTTACTTAACCATTAATTAATTATTAATTAATTAATTATCCTTTAATTATTCATTTCAATTAATCATCCTTGAGTAATTATCTTCTAATTACATTCTAGTAATTAGCCTTTAATTAATTTCACAAATTAATTATTCATAACCATTTATAGTAATTCACCTTTAATTACTTTATAAATTAATTAACTATAATTAATTACATTATCTTTAATTAATTACATTAATTTATTATTCTATAATCACTTATTATTGATTAATTAATCTTAATTAATCAACTTTAATTACATCATTAATTATATTAATTAATAATCCTTAATTACTCTTAATTAATTATCCTATTCAAATTAATTACATTAAGTAATTATCCACAAATTATTTTTATTAATTATTCACTAATTAAATTAATCAATTATTAATCACCTTTAATAATTATCCATTAATTAATCACATTGATTAATTTAACCTTAATTAATCACATTTATTAATTAATTAACCTTAATTTATCACATTAATTATCCTTAATTAATTATCTAAGTAATTAATCCTTAATTACCTTTCATTAATTACTTCCAAAAAGTAATTATTCTTTTTAATTAATTACATTTAGTAATTACACCTTAATTACTTATACTAAGTAATTACTTAATTAATTATATTAATTAACTATATTAAGTAATTAACACTTAATTAAATTCAAAGTTTATCCTTAATTAATTACCTTAATTAATTAAGTTAATTTAATTACCTAAATTAATCACTTCTTAATCACTAGTTAATGATCCCATCATTAACTACCCATTAACTTCCCATTAACTAATTACCATAAGTAATTTTAATTAATCTCATCATAAATTAATTACATTAATTAATTTTATTAAGTGATTAATCTTTTAATTAATCTTACTAATTAGTTACCCTTAATTAACCACAACTTTAATTAAATTTAAAGATAAATTCTTTATCTTTATTAAATTCTTAATTACATCATTAAACATCCATTTGTGCTTTTAAAACAAATTATTCAAATACCTTTAAACTATGATTCCTTTGCTAAAAAAAAATCTGGTACCATCCTTTAAAACAAGACAATACGACACTCACAAAAACCCGAGCTAACCCCTATATTTACTCGAGTAACCTTCCGTGCACTCCCTCTCCTTCTCTCCTTCGAGTCGAACACACGAAAATAACGAGCTCTACCCGAGTCCTGACCTTCTTCCCCAAACACAACACCAGATAACAACCCAATCCAATCGTGCACGTGCACACATGGTCGGAGCTTCTCCGACCATCACCGTTACCACCAACAAGTCGACGATCATCAACCCGACTCACCTGACCTCCAAATTCGACGAAACTGACAACGAATCAAAATCGAACCAAGTGATCGACTCTAGGAACCCAACATCTTCGACAAAACGTCTCGCTCTGATGATCTCGTTCACCAGAAAAGTCGCCGCCTTGACCAGAGCCGCGTTACGATCTCTAGCGAAGATTCCCCCATATGCGATCGATCACGATCTACTCTTGTTGCCGTACGCATCCCCACAACATTGACAGCTTCAACTAGGTATCAAACCCTACTTCGCCAATCTCAGATCACCACGATGATCAGAAAAATCTTCACCTATTTTTCCTGAGTTCCCCCACCTTCCATCCTTCTCCAGCCGAAGCCACGACCACCATAGATATTCCGACCACCAGAATTATCCCAAAAACCCAATTCCAAACAATTCAGAAATGCACACTCAATTTCAATCTAAAAATCATAATTTATATCTTAAAAATCATATTTACCCAAGCCGATTCAAGTTATATACTTAAATCAGAGAATTGTAACCATTGATTTTTAACATGTTTATATTTCTATTTTTATTGTACTGTAAATCTTAGTTTCCAGATACTATATCTATCTAAACATTTTTAAAAACATTTTTTTAGATCCAGGTTCAAGTTTAAACAAACTTAATTCGATTGAAAACTACAGACTAACAGAGATCAGAGGAGGGGAAATTGGAATTTGAACTAAATATAATCTCTGTAATATAAAACAGAGAAGATAGAACTCATATATATATAAACATATCACATTTACAAACATGCATTCATAGCCAACAGTCATGCAACAATATATATCATCACAACACAAATTATCACTTGTATTAAAGTTTAATCATAGATTTTTTTTTTTTTTTTTTAAAAAAAAAACTGTTTTTAAAAGAAAGGTTTACTCACTTTAATAAAGCAGAGAACAGAGCCTCCATTTGTGCTTTTGAACTTTTAAGATCTGAATGCCTTTGCTATTAAAACTTGAATTGCTTGCTGGAAAACTTGCATGCATGCTCTGATTTCCAGATTGCATTTGAAAACTTGGGAAATTGATTACAGGCTTGAAACAGAAACAGGCTTTTTATTTTCTGGTTGAAGAATTTGATTTTGATTTGCAAACTTGTTTTCAGTTTATTGAATTTGATTTCTGGTTGAGTAGTGTTTGCAGGCTTTTGATTTTCATCTCAGGTTTGAAGAAAGTTACAGGCTTGAACAGATTGAAGAAAATGAACTATAGGTTTTGGTTTGCATTTTGATTTGAGGATTTGAATAGTTTGATTACTGATTTCATTTTGTTTTTGAGAATGGTTTTGAATTTTCTTGCTTTTGGAAAAATGAGAAAAGGAATGAGAAGAGGAAAGAGATGTGTGTATATAGATTAATTTTGGATTTATCAAAAATTAAAGAAAATAAAATAAGTAGGGGACACTTGTCTTTTACCATTATTAGTTTTATTACACATGTACTATTATGCTTTAATATGATGACATTTGTTCTTTAAGTAATTTATTTTAATTTAAAATGTTAAATAAAGCTTTTAACTTAATTTATTAATTCTTATGTAAATATATATATGAATTTCTTTTTAAAGAAAATGTAATAAAACAAATTATATATATATACAAATAAAAGTTTATCCAAATATTTTTAAGATCCAAAACAATTTAAATATTTATCCTTTGAATTTCAAAAATAAATTCCAAATTCATATTCAAATAAAAAAAAATTGAAAATCTAATTTAAAAATCAAGTTATATATATACATATAACTACACAAATTCAATTTGAAATAACAATTTATCAAAACTTAAATAATTTATAGAAGAAATTATTCCTTAATATAAATTACTTATTTTACTATCTTTACAAATGAATTAATGTTTCTTTTATAAAATTGTATTTTAAACTATATATATACATTATTCAAATCATATTTAGCAAGCTATATTAAAAATAAAAATAAAATAAAACAAACCTTTTTGTTAATTCATTTCTATTTTAAACTTAAGCTAAAATAAATTTAAACAATTAACATTTATCTTGAGTATTCAAAAACCATATAATTTATTTATTAAATAACTTTGAAAAGCTTTATATTAAATTAAATCATAAATCCCAAATTACCAAAATATATTAGAATTTGAAAATTATGTTTTATTTGTTAGATTCATCTAAAGCTTTTCTATTTACAATATATACAATTATATATATACATTATAAATAGAAAACAATTTAATTAGCCTTTAAAAGATAATATTTACCAATTAAATATTTATAAAAGTAGATTGTTAAACCAATTTAAATCTTTACTAACAAAGATTATTAAATCAATTTAAATTTTTAAACAGATTATTAAATTGATTATTGCCCAAAATTTCCGGGATATCACATATTCTGATTTGTATCTGATGTATCGTATTACTCTTCCGTTGTATCTGGTTTAACTCTGATGTAACTTATACATTTATATAGTAGCTTCATGAACTACTATCTCTTTTATTTCCGCTGCATTTATTACTCTGTGTCTATGATCTGTGTTCTATTTATTTACTGTATATGCTCAGTTTTGCCAAATTTAAATTAACAATTCGGTATTTTGAATTATTCAAGTCCGACCTGTGCGGATGCGAATAGTCCAAAATAGCGGGTCGTTACAGTTGGTATCAGAGCTTTGGTAGCTCTAGGCAAAATTAGCATATAGGGTAAATGTATTTACAGAACCACTTTCATTCGAGTTGAATCTCTTCCTTTTGACTCGATTCCTTTGAATTTTGGAATGTTCCCTGCGGTTCCAAAATCCATTCGTGTCCCTCACTATTCGTCTTCTAATTCTGGAGTATCCCATAGCACCACTTCGAATGACCCTTATAATGAATCGGTGGTCTCGCCAAACTTCGAATGATTTGTAAAGGGGTGATACTCCTTTACAATAGACATTGATTTACTGGAGATTTCTGTATCCTCGGTTTACGATGCTATCTATCTCCTGCTATACCTGAATTCTATTTCTTGAGATCGAATGTAGATTTGTCTTGAAATTCTGCATCGATCTTATTCTTGAAGTCACGGTCGACCCAGTTAAGGTTGCCCGCGATTTATATAAACTTATTTATCTTCTTATTTCGTTATTTAATCATCCTATCTTTGGTTTCAAACCTATCTTCGAATCGAAATTCTCTTTGATTTGAGTCTATCAAATTTAAATCTCTATACTTATTTTCAAAATTCATTCCTGTATCGGCGAGCAAAGAAATGTATTTGTAAACTAATATTTAAATTTTTTGATATATATTGTGTTGTTTGAGTTGTTGATGTTGATTTGGATTTTCGATCGATTTGTCTGATCAACGCTATCAATAGGATTTCCAAAACACTTGAACAGAGCAAACTGACACAATATTATTTTTAAATTTGGTAAATGAAATAAATTTTGAATAATTATATTATATATATAAGTATGATTTTCTGAATTTTGATAGTTAATTGAATTGTTTGTTAATAAATAATATTGGATTTTAAATATGTCACTTAAACCATTGGCTTTTGTTTCATATATAAATAATTGAAATAAAAACATGGTTTATAATTTATTTGAAAATTGTAATGAATTTAAATCAAGAAACTGAGAATTTAAATTTCCGGTGATTTCAAACTTTGATTTGAAAGTTTTAAAGTGTATAGTATTTAAATATTTTCAAATAGAAATCATTCCAAAGGAATTTTAGATGTTTAATCAGTGCTCTTCTCTTTGTCGCTGGAAAATAATTTCGATGATGACGGCCGCATCATCGACATTCATTTTCGAGTTTCGAAGTGGAGAAAACATTCTGTAGCTTTGCTACGGTTTTGTTTGGAAAAATATTTTAATTAGAATTTCTTAAGTATGACTCGATTTATATATATATATGGGTATATTATTTTAAATTAAATTTGATTTAATATATATAGTATATATATAATTATCTCTAAAGGGTTTGAAATTAAACGGAAATTTAATTCTTAAAATTATGTTAAAGGATGTTTTCAATTATAAGTAAAGCTAAATTTTGGATAAATATTTAAACTTGAAATAATTGAATTTGAAAATTTTATTTGTATAGCACTAAATTACATTTCAATATAACTTACCTAAATTATTCAGAAGTTAAAATGTAATTGGATAATATACAATATAAAATGATTTTATAAATTAAATTTGAGTGTTTATAATAAATGTTATACACTTAGATTTTAATTATATAAAAAAATGCTAATAAAGATGATAGAATAATAAGTTAATTGAATGAGATAAATAAAGTAAATTTTGTTCTGAAAGAATTAACAAATTGAATTGAATCAGCTTAATGAAATACCTTGAATTAAGATCAATTATTAAATATTAATTGATTTAAAATGAAATTTATATGATTAGAATTAACAGTTGAACTAACAAATTTAAATCGAATGACTAATTATTGATTTAATATAAATGGATTTAACCAAATTGGAAAAAAATATAAATTAATTTAGATTGAAATTTATATGGTCTAAATTAATTTATATGGTTTAAATATATGTAATAAGATATATTAAGTGAAATAAACTTAATAATAATTTGGAATAAAAGAATTAAATATGTTGAATAAAATATGAGTACAATAATTGATTATACAAATTGATGATTTAGAAATTGTTAATTGAGGATGACTAGATAGTAAGATAATGAATTTAGAAATAGATAGATTGATTTAACTTAAGTGAAACCAAGTGGATTAAACCAAATTGTTAAATATTAATTAGTTTAATTTGAAATTATATGGTTTAAATTAATTGTTTTATCTTGTATTCCAATCTATTTTCTTTCTGGTTGTGTCTATCCTCCTACCTCTTTCCTTTTCGGGGACGAAAAGTTTTGAGTGGGGGAGAGTGTAACGACCCGTAAATTTTAACTGTTTTGATAACGTAATTAGTTGAAATTTTGTGAAATTTTAAACGATAAAATTTTGAAATACAAATTTGATATTTGGAATGCGTCTAATTAAACATAGCAACTGGTAAATTTTCGTCCGGAAATATGAAAGTTTATTTCACGCGTAAATTTACTTCAATTTAATCAGTTAAAAGGCGATGAAAATAAAATATTTTCGGAACCTAAATATTTTTACATAAAAATTTCTAAACCATCTTCTGAGCAAACGTCATTTTTCGTTTTTCCAAATTCGGACTTCTTTAGCTCCGTCGATCTTATTTTTCTGTGTTTTTCTTGCATTTTTCGTAGTAGAAAAATTCGAATTTTTATAATTCAAATCATACCACTGATATCTGTATATTGTTTTGATCGTCTCGTCATGCTGGTCTCTGCGGTATATTCACTTCTGTGTTTTAAAGTCTGATGTACAGCGGAATGTGTGAAATTGTCGTGCTGATCGATCTCGGTATCATTTGAACATTTTGAATTCTTGAACCATTTGAACTTTGTTCGTTCATTTCCCATGTGAATACCTATGGCCAGCAGCTTTTATCACTGCTTGGAAATCGTACTTACTTTACTACTCTCATCAGTCCCTATTCTACTCTGCTACCAAGAAATTATTTAACAAGCTTTATACATTTTCATTTGTTTAGCCTGCCGTTCCTCTGAAGTGACCCACTTCTTTTTGATTGTTATTTTTCAGTGATTTACTGTTGAGATTTTTTTTTTTTCCAAACCAAGTGATCACTTCTTTAATTTCATTTTCCCCAAGATCCAAATTCTTACCAATATAAAAATATTAGTATATAAGTCAATTCAAGTCATTTATATATATGAAGATATATAAATGTTTCCTTGCTTATCAGAGTATTAAAAATTAACAAGGAAAATTCAATCACACAATATTTCTCATTTTTCAGAGAATTGGTGTCACATAGCCATTTCTATTTTTACATTCCTCTTTTTGATCTCAAGCTTGATTAATAATAAATTCGAATATTACCACTTATAATTTTCTTGCTTACTTCTCAAATTAATTGGTTTCTGGGTTTACAAGCCATACATGTAAATTCCGGAATTCTTTTGTGATTTGGTACTTATCATATGAATTATGAGGTGATAAACTAGGTTGAAGTCTAAGCAGAGAAAAACAACACATGTGATCAGGGTTTAGACACAACAAGCACAAACCAATCATGACAGACAAAATACATATTTCCTAGTTAACTGAGCAGATAGTCATCACATGAGTGATGGTGTTGTGAGCTACTTTATAAATCACACAACTTCTTATATCTGGAGCTAGAAAAGTGTTGTATCCGGTGTCTTACCACTTAGTATCAGTTTTGAAGCTATAGTATCAGATTTTCCCAACCTAGTGTTAGATCAGTAGTTATAGTATCAGAAATTTCCTACCTAGTATCAGTTCTATAGTATCAGATTTCTCCTAATTAGTATCAGTTCTATAGTATCAGATCTCTCCTACTTAGTATCAGTTTTATCAGTTCTATAGTATCAGATCTCTCCTAATTAGTATCAGTTTTATAGTATCAGCTCTCTCCTACTTAGTATCAGTTTTATCAGTTCTATAGTATCATAACTGAAGTGCCTCAAGACTGTCTAGAAAAAAAAACATGTTCACCTATCAGATTAAATGGCATCTACTCCTTCAGCATTATCTACTAAAACTATTTCAGAACTTGTTACTTAAGTCCACAGCTCACAAACACATATAACATTTAAGTTTCTTTTTCTTCTTACATACTGTTTTCCAGATATCAAAGTAAAAGACACTCATTAAAATACTTAGAACATATTAGAGTTTTCCTAACTTAATTATTACAAAGACACTGCTACTTCTCTTAAACACTTTAAATTCCTCAAGATCTCCAAGTATCCATGCAAGCAAGCAAGCAATTCATGCATCTTTCCCTGCAGCAAAACTTTGAACTGCCTCAATAGAATGAGACACCCCAAGTATTGCAAAGGCAACAAATAGGGTCAGAAATAAATTCTGGTGTGAGTGAAATCAAGTATGCAAAATATCTTGTAAATTCTTAAGGCTGTATAGAGAACTTTTCTATTAAATGCTATTCAAATCCCAATTAAAATCTGAGAATGTGTATATTTAAGTCTGTCTATAAACATACATCCAAGCATTCATCCATTCACTTCATTCAGTTGTACAAGTACAAAACTCCTATGGATTAACTCCCTGAATTCCATAGCATAATTTCTCTTTCTCATCTTTTCATTTTGTTTGGTCTGAACTCTTGCCATTGAACACCATGTGTGCATTGCAAAGGGGCTCAGTTCTGTTAACCCTTTACACAGAGGCCTACGGGACTTAAACAAGTCATGCACATACCCATCAACCACCTGCTGATGAGTAGATCAAGGCACCACTCCTAAATTATTTTATAATTTAGAGACCATGCTTATTATTTCTTTCTGGGGAATTTTTCTTTTGATTCCAGAGATACTCGTATTCTTTCCTTCCTTATATAGGTCAAGAATTATTAAAATCACCCAAAGATCATATCCAGACATACAAAGCATTCATGTAAAATTGCACACCTTATTTCAAAGTCATTTTTGCTTTAATCACATTTTTCTAAAACCTACATATATTCTTATTTCTAGAAATTTCCATTTCTTACACAAATATGAAGAAGTCATTTGCAAAACTATATTTATTCTTTTACTGTGAACATAGGGAATGGTTTTTGAGAAAAACCCATAAAAACTTATTGGTTTATGATCTGAACAAATCAGCACATATTTGTAATATTGCATTGTTCATATCATTTTTAATATAGACTAGACATAAGCATAAATCTCAATATTCACACTGCCTAATTCTTTTCTTTCATTGATACCCTACTCCACAGTAAAATATTTGATTCATTTTTCATATCAAAACTAGCATATATAAAATCTATTCCTGTGATTAGTGTATTTGTTTGATTATCTATATTTTAAAACAAAAACTGAAACCATCACAACAAGTCAAAACAGATTAAAACCTCATCCAAAAAAACTCAACCAGAATACCATCCATGATCAACATATTTTCATCCAGAAAATAAAATCAAATAGGAAAAACATAATGTAATGTTTATATAAAATAACTTGGCTGCCCTTAACATGGGTCTTAATGCCTTACAGATCATAAGTGATTAATCACTCACCTTCCTTCTCTCTTCCCCGAGAATGTCTAAGCTTGAAAACAGGGTGAGCTCTCCTTTTTATTTATTTTTAGTGTGTTTCTGTTTTCCCCCAGAGAAAACCTCTGCTTCCCTCTTGATTTAAATCATTTTGCTAGGGTTTTACTAAAGGAAAAACCCATTTTATCCTCACATTACTCAGAGAATTATGTGTGTGTTGTTATGGCTAAATGTGCCATTTTCTCTTGATTTCTATTTCTAGTAAAAGCAGTTGCTTCTCTGCTTTTCTGTGCACATGCTATTTGCATGATCCATCTACACATCATCTTTGTGTGACTCAGAAACATTGTATACCTTGTTAGGCCTGAATGGTCCTCTTATATTATTTCAAACCATTTATTTCCTGATTTATTTTTGAGAAGGTGTTTATGCACAATAATACTAAACTGGTTCTCATGCAATTTGGTTATCAAAAGGGCTTTATCATTTTATACTTCTTTGGCTACTCATATCTAATACATATATATTTATTGAAGAAAAATCTCTATCCTCTTATTTATTCATTTCACTTACTCCTAATATTATTATTGTCAGACTATATTTTCTTTTCTTAAATATTCTCATTTTAAAATTATTTTTATCTCAATAATTTGGGTCTTCACATACTCTCCTCCTAAAAGGAATTGTGTCCCACAATTTTTCTCTCATACATTTCCATCCAAATGTATACAAAGCATAATTTCAATTGAATGAAATTTCAGAAACTCATTCATTCCAAATCAATCAAATATAAATAAATAATTTTAAAGTCCCATCATAATTTTTAAACATACCTTTAAGTAGAAAACAGATTAGGATATTTATCCTTTATCCTCTCTTCAGCCTCCCAAGTGCAATCATTCCCATCCAAACTCCATTGGATTTTAACTAGTTTAATTATTTTATTTCTCAGCTTCTTTTCTTCTCTAGCCACAATGCCCACTGGTTCCTTTTTATAAACCAGATTTTCTTGAATTTCAACATGTGTAGGAGATTCAAGAATGGACTCTTTATCATGCACCCATTTTCTCAATTGGGATACATGAAATACATCATGTATTTTGCTCAATTCCTCTGGTATCTTCAACCTATAAGCTAAAGTCCCTATTCTTTGAACAATTTCATATGGTCCTACATACCTTGGTGACAGTTTCCCTGCTTTTCCAAATCTCAATATTTTCCTCATTGGTGAAACTTTGAGAAACACATAGTCTCCCACCTCAAATTCTACTGGCCTTCTCTTTTTATCTGCATAAGCTTTCTGTCTCTCTTGAGCTACTCTCATTCTTTGCCTCACTAATTCAATTCTTGCAGAAGTTTCTTTTACATGGTCTGGTCCAAGCAACACCCTTTCACCAGCCTCCATCCAACATGCAGGAGATAAACAAGGCTTCCCATACAAAGCCTCAAATGGAGCCATTCCTATAGTGGATTGGTAGCTATTATTATAAGCAAACTCAGCTAAATAAATATGATCCTCCCAGTTGCCTCCAAAATCAAGTATGCATGCTCTCAGCAAATCCTCTAAAACTTTATTAACAATCTCAGTTTGCCCATCTGTTTGTGGGTGGTAGGCTGTGCTTAGGCTTAGTTCTGTCCCCATAGCTTCTTGAAAGCTACTCCAAAACCTTGAAGTAAACAAAGTATCTCTATCACTAATGATAGTCTTGGGGATGCCATGCAACCTCACTATTTCCTTCACAAATAATTGAGCTAGCTTGTGAGCATTTCTGTTTGAATTTATTGGGATAAAGTGTGCTGTTTTTGTGAGTCTATCAACCACTACCCAAATACTATCATTTCCCTTCCTTGTTCTTGGCAAACCATCCACAAAATCCATTGATATACTCTCCCATTTCCAAGTAGGCACTTCCAAAGGTTGCAATAGGCCTGAGGGCCTTTGATAGTCTGCCTTTACTTGTTGGCATGTCAAGCAATTTGCCACATATTCTGCTACTGCTCCTTTCATTCCTGGCCACCAATAATTTCTCTTGAGATCATGGTACATTTTTGTACCACCTGGATGGATAGTATACTTTGTTTTGTGATGCTCATCCATAACTTCTTGCTTTAGTTCCCCTACATTTGGTATGCAAAGTTTCCCCTTTTTCCTTAAGTATCCCTTACCATCTACCTCATAGTTTTCCACTGTCATGCCTTGGGATATCATGTTCTTTTTCTCCTTCAAATTTATATCTTGATTCTGCATTTGTCCTATTTTATCAACCAGTGTTGATTTTAAGGATAAGAGGCTTAATTTACCATATTCAATCATCTTACTGTGTTTCTTACCTGATACACTAGCTTCTTCTTTCACTTCCACCTCACTGAGAATTATCAAATCCTTGAATTCTGCCATCATTAAGCTTGCCAATTTAGCTTGATGTCTACTTAATGCATCTGCTACTTTATTAGCTTTTCCAGGGGTATACAATATATCAAGATCATAGGAAGCTAGAAATTCTACCCACCTATGTTGCCTCATGTTCAAGTCTTTTTGGGAAAACAAATATTTAAGTGACTTATGATCAGTAAACAATTCAAACTTAGCACCCAATAAATAATGTCTCCATAGTTTCAATGCATACACCACAGCAGCTAGTTCTAAGTCATGTGTAGCATACCTAGTTTCATTTGGCTTGAGTTGCCTTGATGCATAAGCTATGACTCTACCATGTTGCATAAGCACTGCCCCCAATCCAGATCCACTAGCATCTGTGTAAACTACTAATTCTTCATTACCCTCTGGCACTTGTAAAACTGGAGCTTCTACCAGTGCCTTCTTTAGTGATATGAAAGCTTGTTCACACTTCTCTGTCCACACATATGGTTGCTCCTTTTTAGTTAACTTGGTCAATGGGATAGCTATCCTTGCAAAATCTTTTATAAATCTCCTGTAATAGCCTGCCATTCCCAAAAATGACCTCACCTCAGTTACTGATTTGGGTCTACTCCAAGATTGCACTGCCATCACCTTATTTGGGTCTACACTAACCCCTTGTTGTGATACAATGTGCCCCAAAAATTTTACTTCCTTCTGCCAAAATGTACATTTAGAGAATTTGGCTTTTAAATCATGTGCCCTCAGTCTAGACAAAACCAGATGCAAGTGCCTTGCATGATCTTCTTCTGATTTTGAATATACTAAAATGTCATCAATAAAAACAACCACAAATTTGTCTAGAAAATCTCTAAATGTTCTATTCATCAAATCTACAAAATATGATGGTGCATTTGTCAATCCAAAAGGCATCACCAAAAATTCATATAATCCATACCTTGTGTTGAAGGCAGTATACTTAATACTCTCTTCCTCCACCTTCATCTGATGAAACCCAGAGGCTAAATCTAGCCTTGAAAAGACCCTTGCTCCATTTAATTGATCGAATAGATCATCAATTCTAGGAAGTGGATATTTGTTTTTAATGGTGACTTTGTTTAATTCCCTATAATCAATGCACATTCTCAAAGTACCATCCTGCTTCTTCACAAATACAATTGGAGAACCCCAGTTTGAACTACTAGGCCTTATGAAGCCTTTCTGCTCCAGTTCTTCCAACTGATGTTTCAATTCCACAAGTTCTTTAGGACCCATTCTAGTTGGCTTCTTGATGATTGGGCTGGCTCCTGGGATTAGCCTTATTTGAAATTCTACTTGCCTATTCTCTGGAACACCTATGACTTCACCAAAGACATCTGGGTATTCATTTATAATTTTTATGTCCTCCAGTGTTAATTCTTTCTCAGTCATGCTACATATGTGGTTACAGTAATTGATTTTAGCAATTTCACTCATAACTATAATATTTTTACCATTTTCTGTTTTCAGAGAAATAGTAAGATTTTCTAAGTTTAAAATTGCTTTGTATTTTCTTAGCCAATCAATTCCTAGAATAATTCCTATTCCAGGATATTTTAGCACAAACAAATCAGAACTAAACATATTTCCACCTATGTTTAACTCTACTCCCAAACATTTAATCCCTAGCATGCAAGAATTACCTAGTGGGCTCTGAATAAACAAGGGATTATCAACTAAATAGCATGTGAGAGTTAATTTATTCACTATGTCTTGGGATATTAGTGAATGTGTTGCTCCAGTGTCATATATAACTGAGATGGGGTGATCTTTAATTAGAAGTATACCTTCCAATTGTCCAGGACTTCCCACTGCAGTTGCTTTTGCTTTGCCCTCAAGTGCTCCTACCTTTGCTCCCTTTTTGAACTCTGGGCAGTTTCTTTTAATATGGCCTTCCTTCCCACAGTTATAGCAGCTAAACAATGCCTTCTTGGCTGCTTGACACCTATTACTCATGTGTCCTTCTTTGCCACAATTAAAACAAGTAACCTTCTTCTTAGCTTCCCCAGTGGCTGCTCCCTCCATTTTCTTATCCATATTCTTTTTGTCATAGGGATGTGCTCTATTTTTCCCCTTCTTTTGATTGGTAGCCCTCATGCTCCTAAATTTTTCCCTTGCATTGTCATGTTGTTCAAAAGAAAGAGCAAGGTCTATGACTTGATCAAATGTTTTATCCTTGTATGGTAACATTGCTCTACTTAGACCTGCATTTAATCCTTGGATAAATCTTGAATTCTTTGATTCTTCATCTCCTATGAGCATAGTTCCATACTTGGACAAACTCTCAAATTTTTGAGTGTATTCAGTCACACTCATTGGTCCTTGCCTCAGCCTTATGAATTCTTCTAGCAATGTTGCCTTAGCTGTAGCTGGAACAAACCTTGCTTCAAGCATTTCCTTAAATTGATCCCATGTTATCTCATTTTCTGGCCTTCCTGTGATGATCACCTCCCACCAATCTAAGGCTGCTCCTTTGAGTCTCCTTGAAGCTATCTGCCTCTTTCTTTGGTCATTAATTTGCATATCTGCAAATATCCTTTCCAAAGTTCTCAACCATGTCTGCACTCCCATAACTCCCTCAGTGCCTTCAAAATCCTTGCCTCCCAAATTTGAAAATGTCTTCAATAACTTAGCTAATTCCTCATGAGGATTCTCTTCCCTCTGCACTGCTCCTTCTCTAAATGCCCTCACCAAATCTTGCAAGTTAACCATTGGTGTTGTATTGGAGGGTCCTGCTCCATGACTTGGTGGTCTTCCTACCATGATTCACTATTCAATTGCATAGCTAGTCAGTCATATTTCTAATTTAATTATTTTTCTGAAATTTATTTCTACTGTGGATGTTTATTTCTATCATTACTATATTTTTTTTTTAGAATTTTATCCTTACAAGAAAATTGGATAATATATTTATGCTATGTTTTAATAACATAGCTCTGATACCAACTGAAGTGACCCACTTCTTTTTGATTGTTATTTTTCAGTGATTTACTGTTGAGATTTTTTTTTTTCCAAACCAAGTGATCACTTCTTTAATTTCATTTTCCCCAAGATCCAAATTCTTACCAATATAAAAATATTAGTATATAAGTCAATTCAAGTCATTTATATATATGAAGATATATAAATGTTTCCTTGCTTATCAGAGTATTAAAAATTAACAAGGAAAATTCAATCACACAATATTTCTCATTTTTCAGAGAATTGGTGTCACATAGCCATTTCTATTTTTACATTCCTCTTTTTGATCTCAAGCTTGATTAATAATAAATTCGAATATTACCACTTATAATTTTCTTGCTTACTTCTCAAATTAATTGGTTTCTGGGTTTACAAGCCATACATGTAAATTCCGGAATTCTTTTGTGATTTGGTACTTATCATATGAATTATGAGGTGATAAACTAGGTTGAAGTCTAAGCAGAGAAAAACAACACATGTGATCAGGGTTTAGACACAACAAGCACAAACCAATCATGACAGACAAAATACATATTTCCTAGTTAACTGAGCAGATAGTCATCACATGAGTGATGGTGTTGTGAGCTACTTTATAAATCACACAACTTCTTATATCTGGAGCTAGAAAAGTGTTGTATCCGGTGTCTTACCACTTAGTATCAGTTTTGAAGCTATAGTATCAGATTTTCCCAACCTAGTGTTAGATCAGTAGTTATAGTATCAGAAATTTCCTACCTAGTATCAGTTCTATAGTATCAGATTTCTCCTAATTAGTATCAGTTCTATAGTATCAGATCTCTCCTACTTAGTATCAGTTTTATCAGTTCTATAGTATCAGATCTCTCCTAATTAGTATCAGTTTTATAGTATCAGCTCTCTCCTACTTAGTATCAGTTTTATCAGTTCTATAGTATCATAACTGAAGTGCCTCAAGACTGTCTAGAAAAAAAAACATGTTCACCTATCAGATTAAATGGCATCTACTCCTTCAGCATTATCTACTAAAACTATTTCAGAACTTGTTACTTAAGTCCACAGCTCACAAACACATATAACATTTAAGTTTCTTTTTCTTCTTACATACTGTTTTCCAGATATCAAAGTAAAAGACACTCATTAAAATACTTAGAACATATTAGAGTTTTCCTAACTTAATTATTACAAAGACACTGCTACTTCTCTTAAACACTTTAAATTCCTCAAGATCTCCAAGTATCCATGCAAGCAAGCAAGCAATTCATGCATCTTTCCCTGCAGCAAAACTTTGAACTGCCTCAATAGAATGAGACACCCCAAGTATTGCAAAGGCAACAAATAGGGTCAGAAATAAATTCTGGTGTGAGTGAAATCAAGTATGCAAAATATCTTGTAAATTCTTAAGGCTGTATAGAGAACTTTTCTATTAAATGCTATTCAAATCCCAATTAAAATCTGAGAATGTGTATATTTAAGTCTGTCTATAAACATACATCCAAGCATTCATCCATTCACTTCATTCAGTTGTACAAGTACAAAACTCCTATGGATTAACTCCCTGAATTCCATAGCATAATTTCTCTTTCTCATCTTTTCATTTTGTTTGGTCTGAACTCTTGCCATTGAACACCATGTGTGCATTGCAAAGGGGCTCAGTTCTGTTAACCCTTTACACAGAGGCCTACGGGACTTAAACAAGTCATGCACATACCCATCAACCACCTGCTGATGAGTAGATCAAGGCACCACTCCTAAATTATTTTATAATTTAGAGACCATGCTTATTATTTCTTTCTGGGGAATTTTTCTTTTGATTCCAGAGATACTCGTATTCTTTCCTTCCTTATATAGGTCAAGAATTATTAAAATCACCCAAAGATCATATCCAGACATACAAAGCATTCATGTAAAATTGCACACCTTATTTCAAAGTCATTTTTGCTTTAATCACATTTTTCTAAAACCTACATATATTCTTATTTCTAGAAATTTCCATTTCTTACACAAATATGAAGAAGTCATTTGCAAAACTATATTTATTCTTTTACTGTGAACATAGGGAATGGTTTTTGAGAAAAACCCATAAAAACTTATTGGTTTATGATCTGAACAAATCAGCACATATTTGTAATATTGCATTGTTCATATCATTTTTAATATAGACTAGACATAAGCATAAATCTCAATATTCACACTGCCTAATTCTTTTCTTTCATTGATACCCTACTCCACAGTAAAATATTTGATTCATTTTTCATATCAAAACTAGCATATATAAAATCTATTCCTGTGATTAGTGTATTTGTTTGATTATCTATATTTTAAAACAAAAACTGAAACCATCACAACAAGTCAAAACAGATTAAAACCTCATCCAAAAAAACTCAACCAGAATACCATCCATGATCAACATATTTTCATCCAGAAAATAAAATCAAATAGGAAAAACATAATGTAATGTTTATATAAAATAACTTGGCTGCCCTTAACATGGGTCTTAATGCCTTACAGATCATAAGTGATTAATCACTCACCTTCCTTCTCTCTTCCCCGAGAATGTCTAAGCTTGAAAACAGGGTGAGCTCTCCTTTTTATTTATTTTTAGTGTGTTTCTGTTTTCCCCCAGAGAAAACCTCTGCTTCCCTCTTGATTTAAATCATTTTGCTAGGGTTTTACTAAAGGAAAAACCCATTTTATCCTCACATTACTCAGAGAATTATGTGTGTGTTGTTATGGCTAAATGTGCCATTTTCTCTTGATTTCTATTTCTAGTAAAAGCAGTTGCTTCTCTGCTTTTCTGTGCACATGCTATTTGCATGATCCATCTACACATCATCTTTGTGTGACTCAGAAACATTGTATACCTTGTTAGGCCTGAATGGTCCTCTTATATTATTTCAAACCATTTATTTCCTGATTTATTTTTGAGAAGGTGTTTATGCACAATAATACTAAACTGGTTCTCATGCAATTTGGTTATCAAAAGGGCTTTATCATTTTATACTTCTTTGGCTACTCATATCTAATACATATATATTTATTGAAGAAAAATCTCTATCCTCTTATTTATTCATTTCACTTACTCCTAATATTATTATTGTCAGACTATATGTGACATCCCGGAAATTTAACAATATTATTTTAATGAGTTTTTAATCAGATAAAATGAATATAAACTTATTATCTCTAAAACAGATATTTATATGTAGTTAATGTAAATAAAAGTATACTATATCAATCTTTAAATATAAAAGTAAACTGAAATATGGTTTGTGATATTTAAAAAAAAACAAATAATAAATAGTAAATTTTATGTTGGATAGTTTATTTCTGTAGAAACAAAATTAACTGAAATGCTAGTTGTGTAGCTATAAAATAAACATTGATGTAAAAATACATATTTTAGTTAAGTAACATATTAATGTACTTAAGAAAATTAAAACAAGACAAGTTACTCATATATGAAATCTGCTCACAAAAACATAAGCAGGTTACAAATGTGTATTAGCTTCTAGTACAAGCCAAAGGTCATTTAATGTTAGCACACAACTATATCAATTCAGCCTACAATTGTATAAAAAAATCTCTGACCAAGCACAAATCTCGTGTACTAGTATTTGACTCAACCTGTACATATTCTTTTTTTATATATCATCCCCATTTCGTCTGTTTTATAAACCTGAGCAATTGAAAAGAAAGCTACAACTTGAAACAATATACAACAACATCATCAACAAGCAAAGAGATCAGAGCTATCTTTATCAACTAAATACAAATAAACTTGATGCAATCGTATCTTCATTTTGAAAGTCTAGAAAACATCAAAGCTTGAAGACTGAGAAGTAATAATCAAAACTGCTTCCAGGAGAAAGCTTCTCTGCTCTTCTTTAAAACTGTGAGTAACTTCATAATTTAAATAACCTAAGTTTTGAACTAGTTGTATAATAAATATAAGATCTTGTTGTGTGAAATATATATGCATTATACGGAATTGGATGAGATGAAGCTTGCAAACTATTGTATGATCCCTCTCTGCATTTAAAATTCCCAGTTTCTAAAATTCATATTGTCTTCAAGCAATTGCTCTGCTCTTTTCAAAAGGTGAGAAAACCCTTAAATTTAAACTTAAGTAACTTGTGAAATGCTGGGTGATGTTTTCTTTGCATATCTGGATATATAAATGGCTTCTGTTGATTTAAAAATCAACATTGATCTTAGATTGAGCCTCTGTTTTTAAAATCTAAAACATGAATCACATTAAAATTGGATACATATGCTAACTGATTGAAGTAAACTAGTGATGAATGTCTGAATTTGTGCTTGCCTGATGATTTAAGATTTGAAACATGATTATTTGTATGAAGCTGTTGTGCATGTCTATCAGACATATGATATTTTTCCAGGCTTACAGGCCTTTGATTTGATCAAAAATCATTTCCCACATTCTCCGATTCAAGTTAGACAATAAGATCAAAACAAAACTTGTTAGTTTAAACAAGATTCATATTTTAAAAATAGTCTCAAGTGAATCAAAGCAAGGTTCCTCTGAGAATCTGGGATTTACTGTCAAAATTCATAATATGATGAATTTCAAACATCTCAATTTATTGTTTCAAGATTATAACTTGAATCTATTTAGAAAGATAAGATTTTTAAAAACTAAAAATCAAAATTTTTAGTGAAGAAATTATGGGTTTATGCGGTAGTGACCAATAGTTGGTTTTTGGGACGATCGCAGTTGATCAGCGTGACGATTGGAGCTAGAATCTTGGTTGAAGCTTGCTTATGAGTTGTTGGTGAGGGGAAAATGTTGTGGAATTTTTCCAATGGTCGAGGAGTTTGAATCTGATCAAACTAGGGTTTTAGATGCTTCTGTTTGGGTTGTGCGGTAATGGCATTTGCGACTTGAATGATGGATCGAGTTCGTTCAGTTTTGATGGAGTTGATGTTCTTGGGTGTGGCGACTCAGTGGTGGGGTTGGCAATGGCTAATGGCGACGAGATGGTCGGCGGTGATGGAGTTTATGGGTTCGAGCTGCTGCTGTTTTGGCTCGGTTTGGTCGTATTTTGATTCGAGCGAGTATTCTCAAATCTGGGTTCATATTGTTGCTCGCGTGTGATCGAGAAATCATCGGCGATGGTCGCGACGACCAACGGCGGCAGGAGGCAGTGGGACACGTGCACAAGTGCGTGTGTGTGCACTGGAATGTGGAGCTGGGAGGACGAGTTGAATACTCGAAGGAGTACTCGCGTTTCATCGCGATTTACTCGAAGTTGAAGAGCTGGAGATTTGCTCTGGAAGTTCTCGCGTTGTTTCCGGGGTTAGCTTGAGTTTGTTTTGGTTTAGCTGTGTTATGATAAAAATGCAGATTTATACTCGTTGTTTAAAATAAGTAAAGAAACCAAGTTTAAGTTGTAAAACAAGTGGATAACGGAAGCGAATATAAACTTGATATTTTTAGAGTGAAATAAATCAAACATTTTGAAGTGAAAATTTAATTTATATTTCAAATTTAAAAATGTGTTTGGGCTCGAGTTTCTTGACCTGGGGTTAATAATAAAGAAATTTAATAAGTTTAAAACAGGATGTTAAACAAGTTTTATTTTAAAGAACAAGGGTAGTTAAGTTCTCAAAACAAAATTTCAATATAAATTGTAAGTCAAATAATCCTGTAATTCAATTGGTTTGGTTTAGAATATCTTTAAGGTTGTTGTTTAAAGGTAATTAATGGAAGAGATCAATCGTGTTTATAAATGATTAAATGGTGAATTAAATACCTTGAATCGGTTGATATCTCTAACATGATATGTTTTGTGGTATGATATGTTTGGGTTGTACAGTGAAACGTGTTTAACTATCAACGATGAATTGTTGTGTTAAAGTGACATCCTATAGATTTAAATTTGAATTATATTCATTCGAATAATTAGAGTTAAAGACGACATTGGATTCGAAGAGACCAGAGTCGGGTATTAGATAATATCTGAAACCACTTCGATGCTATTTAGATTGATATGCGATGTCAATCGGCTGAAATGGAATAATGTGAACCTTTGAACTAAGTTTGAATACTTAGTATTTGAGTCGTGGAATAAGTGTCGAGCATAACAAGTAGTGAACTCGTAGCGAAGTACGAGTTACCCGGGTTTCCTTTTATGGTTTGAACTTAGTATTTCAAATTATATTGGTTTACTCACGCTGGTTTCCAGCCTGACCCGGGTGTTACTTTGATGTAATGCTCGGGTCAGACCGAGTATTACAGATTTCAGGTAAGGACGTTCTGAAGCTCAGGAGGCGAGCTGGATGGCAGGAGCGTATGGAGTGTATTCCGCTGTGTTATATTGTAGTTTGTCTAGGACATGTTGATTGTATCTGTCCAGTGTTTGTGTATATGTTGTAACTCTGATGTATTTAAAATGTAAATTGACAGATATAGTATTCTTTTGTAAACTGTTATTATTTCATATTATATTTTATCCGCTGCGAATGTGAGGATCTGTGTTGTGTTTCTGTTTCTTCTCTTCTATCTTTTTCTTCTTTTTTATAACTATCTGGAATTTTCGGGATCGAAAATTCCGGGTCGTTACAGTTGGTATCAGAGCGAAGGTTAAGCGAAAACCTTGGCTCTGGTGGGTATACTCATAAGGATAGGGTCAATAGTACCCTAGAATGAGTTGAGTATATATATATATATATATGAGAGCGTACTTGTTATTTTCATATATAAAATTTTTTTTAATGATTTTATGTAAGAATATATTTTGATATATATAAAGCAATATTTCTTACTAATAAATGTTTAAAGAAATTGGTCGAAAAAAAAAAATATTGGAATTAAATAAAATAATGAGAATTAAGTGGTAATAGTAATATAACCAAATTGAAATTGAATAAAGATAAATTTGAAATGGATCCAAACTGAAATTAAAATCCTGAATTGGTGGAAATGTTTTCAGGATAAAGATGATAATGAATTGGTTTCCGGATATGACAATCTTGGTTATTATCATAAATGGTTGTTGTATTTAATAGTGGGATGTGTTAATGAGTAAGCAAAATAAAATGTGTTAAGGATATAAACTTAAGTATAACTTGTAAATTAGAACGGATTTAAATTGTGAAGTTTAAACCTAAGTTTAGAAACATTTGAATTGTTTCAAAGTGTTAAAAGAAAAGAATAAATAATATTGTTCATAATATACTTGAATGTGATCTTATTTTAAAATAAGAAGTTGTTTGAAAACTTAAAAAGAGATCTGTCTTAAATTAAAACCGAAGGTGGTTTAAAATTTAAATGTATAGCCTGGTAGGCTAAGAAATAAATATGTATATATGGATACAAAGATGGTTTGAAAGTAGACTCTAAATGTTGAGTTTTAAAATTTGGGAAATGAGGTGTGATATCCAAGATAATAAGTTTTTGAACTTATGAGATTTATTAATGTGAAGTTTAAAATTTGAAGTGGGAATTCAAATTTGAGTAAGTTTGGCGAGATTAAATTGAATTTAACTTAAGGGAAGTTAAATAAGTTTGGAATAAACAATCTGAATTGGAAATTTCAAGATGAAATTGAGATTTAACTTGGGAAAGTTAAATGGGTTGATTTGGTAGGGAATTATATGTGATCTCAAATAGGATTGAGATCTGGAATGGGTAGTGGATGATGAATGTTTTCAATAAATTGGATGTTTATTTATCTTAATATCATCCTGTTATTATCAGTAATTATGAGACTGAGAATTTGATTGTTTAAATGAATTAAGAAGTAGATTGAGGTAATATCTATTTCATTATTGAAATTAAATGGAATTAAACTTTAATTTAAAATTACTTAAGTAATTTTGATCTTAAAGGATAAAAAAAAAATTGAACCTGTGAAAATGAGGTCACTTTGAACATTAAGATTTGAATGTTTAAAATGAGCATGTAAATTGAAATGATTAAGGATTGGTTCTAAGACTGAATTTGGGTAATAAATTGAATTTCAAAGATTTAATTGTTTAAAAGGGGTTTGAATTATTATTTGAGCTTTGAAATAAGTTAAGTAAAGATAATTTAAAATGGAATTTTGAGAATTGAACTCAGAAATAAAATTGTTTAAAGATATTGATTTGAAAATAAATGTTAATTGGATTAAGGGAATAAATCACATTTGAAAATTTAACTCGAATTTATATAATTCGAGATGGTTTAAAAATTTAGATTTAAATTGAATTAGTTCAAACTGAATTTGATTTGAATTAATGAGAATGGTGATTTATGATGGATAAGTATAAAATTCAAATGGGAAATTTGAATTGGACTAATTTTAAATAAAATTGAAATTATTCAAATTGGGATTGAGTCGATTTAAATGAAAGTGGAAATTTAAATTGAATTGATGGTAATGGAGATGGGGTATTAAACAGTTTGGCTCTGGACTATTTTTTTTTTTAAATAAATCATTTTGATAAGAACTGTTCTAAATCTATTTTCCTAACTATTACTATACAATTTTTCTTTAACAATTCCAGAACTATCTTATACTTATTTTATAACTACTTTTGAAACTATTTAGCTATTTTACAACCATCTTATTTACTAATTACTATCTTTTTAGCTACTTTATAACTAGTTACCATTTTACAATTAATTTGTAATTGTTTTATTATTTTTCAACTATCTTACAACTACTTAACTATTTTACCATCTATTTTTCAACTAATAATTATTTTTCAACTACTTATCTATTTTTCAAAAAAAAAAAAAAAAAAAAAAAAATTCAAGCTATTTTCTAAATATAAACTGGTCGGAGTTCAAACTGTTATTGTTTAAATACCCAACTGAGATAAGAGTTGAAGTGATAATCCAAATGGGGATTAAGGCAAAAGTGAATAAGTGAATGAAAATTAAGGTGAATGTGAATAGAAAGGTAATTGATTTAACTGATAATCAATGAAGATAAATACGTAGGATGTACGTATATTATTCTATTCGCATAATGAATTGATCCAGATTCGAGCACAGAATTTCGAGATAGTATTATCGATCCGAGTTGGGATTTTTCGTTCGATTTTCGACGGCGAACCTGGATATGGATTTTTGATTGGTTCTGGATATTCTCTATCATAGGTGTGACTATGCAAGGAGAATGACGGTTTCTGATCAAGAAACCAGATCTGAGTCCGCACTAGAAAGTCGGATGGACGATACTAGTCGGAAGTGAAATTGTGTGATCGAGTGAGCGATCAGATTGATATTGCGTACGAATGATATGGGGACATCGTACGGGTTTGAATTAAATTGGCATTGAAAATTTATGGATAAAAACTGAAAAGATTTTTGAAATTGAAAGTATATTTTGAGAAATTGACAATGAATAAAGGTGGAAATTTGATTTTGAAGTTGTAGATAAAAGGTTATAAGATGATTTTTGAAATGGAAAATATATTTGTGAATATATGAGGAACTAAAATAAAATAAAATTAAAATTTATATTTCTATGGTAGAAATTAACTTTATGGAGATAAAGTGGAAATTGAATATTTTTCTGAGTTAAAGTTTACTTTATAATAAAAGTAAGAAATTTGACAAGTGACTTTATAAAGTAATCAAATTTGAATATTTGATTGGGAATAAACAAAGTTACGTATCTTTGTTATATATGATAAAACTCCCCTTATTGAATCCACTGCCAGAAGAAAAAGGTTTTTGAAAATTTTGAAGTATACAAAGGAAACTTATATAAGTATAAAGTGATTTAAAGATTTCCCAAGAAAATTATATATATGAATATATATATATATAAGATTTTATGGAAATGGTTTTGAGAAAAAGGTTTTGGGAACCTTTGGATTTGGAAAAGGCTTTTGATTTTTGGATAAAATCAATATTGGGATTTGGGAAAGCCTGATTTGTGAATTATCGATTTTGAGAATCGATTTTGTGTAAAAGCATTTATATGAGATTCATACTAGGTGTATGATTTGAAAAATACTATATGTGTATAGTATAAAGTGTTTGAGATTTGCTCTGGGGAAAAAGGCGCTCCCTTGAAATGAACTTCTTAGGAGTGCCACTGGGTGGTACTGCCTTGAGCCCCAAGGGGGGTTTCTAAAGTTGATCCTGTGAGGAGTCCGGACAAAACTAGTTCCTGAGGATTATTTGTAGCGAAAGTCGAGGGGCTGGTGCCCACAGAGGCATTTGGGTTATGCTGTGACGATAGTGTAACTCGATGTCACTGCGATCTACTGCAGACCATAGCGAAAGTCTTGTGTGCCGCTCAGAGCCAACAGTCTGCGTTTGATTTTATATCGGTAGACTGCGACACTATGGTAACGTAGCGAAAGTCTTGTGTGCCGCTGAGAGCCAACAGTCTGCGTTTGATTTTATATCGGTAGACTGAGACCTATGTGGGAGTGGAGAAGTTTCATTTTGACAGCGAAAATCGTGTGTGCCGCTGAGAGCCAACAGTTACATGGACTTTTGCTGTGACGGCAACGTAACCCTGGATGTAACTGCGATCTGTTGTGGGTTCTATGGTGTAATCAGTTACATGGACTTTTGCTGCGACGGCAACGTAACCCAGGATGTAACTGTGACCATGGATGGGTGTGATGATTTCCAGAGCATTCTCACTAAAGATATTTCCTCTATTTCCGAAACCGTTTTCTATGTTTTCAATAAAATTATTTTCCCAAAATATTTTCACTGGGTGTTGGAAACGAGTTTACCAAGTACTTATAGATTTTCAGTCGTACGCCTGATCAACGTATGACCGAATTTCTGTGAGAACAAGGATGGACTTGTCGAAACATTAAGTTATAAAAGTATTTTTGTAAAAACTATTTTAGAAATATTATATAGATTTTTAAAGTAGTTTAAAAATAATCAAAGAAATTTATCTGATTTTAAGCATTTCAATAAAACTGGCTTCGTTCCTTTTCGGGGACGAAAGGTTCTAAAGGGGGAAGGAATGTGACATCCCGGAAATTTAACAATATTATTTTAATGAGTTTTTAATCAGATAAAATGAATATAAACTTATTATCTCTAAAACAGATATTTATATGTAGTTAATGTAAATAAAAGTATACTATATCAATCTTTAAATATAAAAGTAAACTGAAATATGGTTTGTGATATTTAAAAAAAAACAAATAATAAATAGTAAATTTTATGTTGGATAGTTTATTTCTGTAGAAACAAAATTAACTGAAATGCTAGTTGTGTAGCTATAAAATAAACATTGATGTAAAAATACATATTTTAGTTAAGTAACATATTAATGTACTTAAGAAAATTAAAACAAGACAAGTTACTCATATATGAAATCTGCTCACAAAAACATAAGCAGGTTACAAATGTGTATTAGCTTCTAGTACAAGCCAAAGGTCATTTAATGTTAGCACACAACTATATCAATTCAGCCTACAATTGTATAAAAAAATCTCTGACCAAGCACAAATCTCGTGTACTAGTATTTGACTCAACCTGTACATATTCTTTTTTTATATATCATCCCCATTTCGTCTGTTTTATAAACCTGAGCAATTGAAAAGAAAGCTACAACTTGAAACAATATACAACAACATCATCAACAAGCAAAGAGATCAGAGCTATCTTTATCAACTAAATACAAATAAACTTGATGCAATCGTATCTTCATTTTGAAAGTCTAGAAAACATCAAAGCTTGAAGACTGAGAAGTAATAATCAAAACTGCTTCCAGGAGAAAGCTTCTCTGCTCTTCTTTAAAACTGTGAGTAACTTCATAATTTAAATAACCTAAGTTTTGAACTAGTTGTATAATAAATATAAGATCTTGTTGTGTGAAATATATATGCATTATACGGAATTGGATGAGATGAAGCTTGCAAACTATTGTATGATCCCTCTCTGCATTTAAAATTCCCAGTTTCTAAAATTCATATTGTCTTCAAGCAATTGCTCTGCTCTTTTCAAAAGGTGAGAAAACCCTTAAATTTAAACTTAAGTAACTTGTGAAATGCTGGGTGATGTTTTCTTTGCATATCTGGATATATAAATGGCTTCTGTTGATTTAAAAATCAACATTGATCTTAGATTGAGCCTCTGTTTTTAAAATCTAAAACATGAATCACATTAAAATTGGATACATATGCTAACTGATTGAAGTAAACTAGTGATGAATGTCTGAATTTGTGCTTGCCTGATGATTTAAGATTTGAAACATGATTATTTGTATGAAGCTGTTGTGCATGTCTATCAGACATATGATATTTTTCCAGGCTTACAGGCCTTTGATTTGATCAAAAATCATTTCCCACATTCTCCGATTCAAGTTAGACAATAAGATCAAAACAAAACTTGTTAGTTTAAACAAGATTCATATTTTAAAAATAGTCTCAAGTGAATCAAAGCAAGGTTCCTCTGAGAATCTGGGATTTACTGTCAAAATTCATAATATGATGAATTTCAAACATCTCAATTTATTGTTTCAAGATTATAACTTGAATCTATTTAGAAAGATAAGATTTTTAAAAACTAAAAATCAAAATTTTTAGTGAAGAAATTATGGGTTTATGCGGTAGTGACCAATAGTTGGTTTTTGGGACGATCGCAGTTGATCAGCGTGACGATTGGAGCTAGAATCTTGGTTGAAGCTTGCTTATGAGTTGTTGGTGAGGGGAAAATGTTGTGGAATTTTTCCAATGGTCGAGGAGTTTGAATCTGATCAAACTAGGGTTTTAGATGCTTCTGTTTGGGTTGTGCGGTAATGGCATTTGCGACTTGAATGATGGATCGAGTTCGTTCAGTTTTGATGGAGTTGATGTTCTTGGGTGTGGCGACTCAGTGGTGGGGTTGGCAATGGCTAATGGCGACGAGATGGTCGGCGGTGATGGAGTTTATGGGTTCGAGCTGCTGCTGTTTTGGCTCGGTTTGGTCGTATTTTGATTCGAGCGAGTATTCTCAAATCTGGGTTCATATTGTTGCTCGCGTGTGATCGAGAAATCATCGGCGATGGTCGCGACGACCAACGGCGGCAGGAGGCAGTGGGACACGTGCACAAGTGCGTGTGTGTGCACTGGAATGTGGAGCTGGGAGGACGAGTTGAATACTCGAAGGAGTACTCGCGTTTCATCGCGATTTACTCGAAGTTGAAGAGCTGGAGATTTGCTCTGGAAGTTCTCGCGTTGTTTCCGGGGTTAGCTTGAGTTTGTTTTGGTTTAGCTGTGTTATGATAAAAATGCAGATTTATACTCGTTGTTTAAAATAAGTAAAGAAACCAAGTTTAAGTTGTAAAACAAGTGGATAACGGAAGCGAATATAAACTTGATATTTTTAGAGTGAAATAAATCAAACATTTTGAAGTGAAAATTTAATTTATATTTCAAATTTAAAAATGTGTTTGGGCTCGAGTTTCTTGACCTGGGGTTAATAATAAAGAAATTTAATAAGTTTAAAACAGGATGTTAAACAAGTTTTATTTTAAAGAACAAGGGTAGTTAAGTTCTCAAAACAAAATTTCAATATAAATTGTAAGTCAAATAATCCTGTAATTCAATTGGTTTGGTTTAGAATATCTTTAAGGTTGTTGTTTAAAGGTAATTAATGGAAGAGATCAATCGTGTTTATAAATGATTAAATGGTGAATTAAATACCTTGAATCGGTTGATATCTCTAACATGATATGTTTTGTGGTATGATATGTTTGGGTTGTACAGTGAAACGTGTTTAACTATCAACGATGAATTGTTGTGTTAAAGTGACATCCTATAGATTTAAATTTGAATTATATTCATTCGAATAATTAGAGTTAAAGACGACATTGGATTCGAAGAGACCAGAGTCGGGTATTAGATAATATCTGAAACCACTTCGATGCTATTTAGATTGATATGCGATGTCAATCGGCTGAAATGGAATAATGTGAACCTTTGAACTAAGTTTGAATACTTAGTATTTGAGTCGTGGAATAAGTGTCGAGCATAACAAGTAGTGAACTCGTAGCGAAGTACGAGTTACCCGGGTTTCCTTTTATGGTTTGAACTTAGTATTTCAAATTATATTGGTTTACTCACGCTGGTTTCCAGCCTGACCCGGGTGTTACTTTGATGTAATGCTCGGGTCAGACCGAGTATTACAGATTTCAGGTAAGGACGTTCTGAAGCTCAGGAGGCGAGCTGGATGGCAGGAGCGTATGGAGTGTATTCCGCTGTGTTATATTGTAGTTTGTCTAGGACATGTTGATTGTATCTGTCCAGTGTTTGTGTATATGTTGTAACTCTGATGTATTTAAAATGTAAATTGACAGATATAGTATTCTTTTGTAAACTGTTATTATTTCATATTATATTTTATCCGCTGCGAATGTGAGGATCTGTGTTGTGTTTCTGTTTCTTCTCTTCTATCTTTTTCTTCTTTTTTATAACTATCTGGAATTTTCGGGATCGAAAATTCCGGGTCGTTACACTATATTTTCTTTTCTTAAATATTCTCATTTTAAAATTATTTTTATCTCAATAATTTGGGTCTTCACATCCTCATCCCCCTCTTTCATCTTCTCACGCATCTTCTCCTCCACTTCTTCCCTTGTCCACTTTTCGCCGGCCAATAACTTCCCGACCTAGTCATGCAACAGCTGCCTCCTCCTTCTCACGTTTACACTCGAGAATCACTGCAGATTTCGCAAGCACCCATCACCATACCCTGACAACCGAGCATCACCCGCTCTGGCCTAACCCAACCCGTGCTTCCATTTTCCTCCTCCATTTTATGTTCAGTAGCATTTACAAAACTATCTCATCCTCCATTCGGCCATGCCGAGCGCCACCACTTCCCTCCTTCCTCTCCATGTGCCGCCACCATGCAGGTGCACAAACGCCCACCAAATATCCCGCATCACCGCACAAGCCACCGCTTCCATGCGACAGCACCCAAGAACCCACCTCCGCCTCTCCTCGTCCATCAAGCCTCAGCCTTGCTTCGTGTGGCCGAACTACTAGCTTCTCTGTAAATATTTAAGTATTTAAAGTAAGATTAAGATATTTTTTTTTTGGTTTATCTTATTTCTACATCAAGTTGGTAGATCTGGTTTTCATTTAGCATGGGAAAGTTACAATATTATAAGCTTGAAACTATGTTTAGTTATATAGTGATTTTTAAGGATGATATAGATATTTTGTTTAGTAAGTATTGATAATTTCTGTATATAGTTAGTTTGAATGTTGTATTTGCATATTCAATTCATGGCTATCAACATAAGCTTATGTTTTTACTTCTGTAAATGCCTAGTTCCCATCTTTTACTTTATGCTATCATAGTTATACTTTAAAAATAATTGCAAGAAATGGTTCTTTTATTCTAGCAAGCCTAGTATATAAACAATTTATATGGAATACACGTCAGCATAGTTATAGTATATGCGTGAGTTTTATATATGTTACGGCTGAAGTTATATTGTTTTATAACACACATATATGTATAGATATTGTACATATTGGGTTATCTTTGAAAGTACATGTGTTCAAAGACTTTGTATTAGTATAATATGTTGTTTATATATAAGTTATGTTTTGTTCAAAGGGAAAGTCTACGTTAAGTGTTTGCATAAATATATTATTAGTCTGCATAGTAATTAGCCATAGTTGTACAGGGTGTCTACATATATATATATATTATTAGCCGGCACGCATTGCCTTTAGCTCTAAAACAAGGTCTTCCAATATATGTGATTTATTATATATATATATATAGGTATTTTGATTTCAAAATGCCTATAGATTTTTATATTATAATATATACAGGTATTTCGATTTTATATATGTATATAGATTTTGATTTTTCATATGTACGCATTTAAATTTTATATTGATTTTCAAATATATATATAGATTTTATTTTAGAATATGCGGTTTGATTTAAACATTGATTTTTGAAAGAATGTAATAAAATAATAACATATTATACTCTTTGTTTCAACTATATCAAGCAAATTCTGATTTATTTCATCAATTCCTTATCTATCAGCTTTGTCCGTCAAATCCATGTTCAGCTTACTTCGCTTTGAGATTTGTTGTTGGATCCGTCGATAGTCTAGATCGTGATTCGAATCGTAGCTTGTCGTGTTATCTATTCTCTCTAGTCTCAAAAGGTGAGCAATCACTCACGATTAACGTTCTTTTATTTATTAAATCTGATTTCAATTGAAACGACAATTGAAATATGCTGATGTTAGTTAATTACACTGTTATATATGCTATTGCCTGTATTAGTTCACCTGTGACATTTGACACCATTATCTGTTAATTATTTATGTGATGATTATGCAGTTTGGCTGATAATTGATTGATTGTTGATGTTTATATTGGACGTTAAATTGTTAGTGTTAAATGATAAATAGTATGCAAAATTGAAATGGATATAGGATAGTTAAAATTTTTAAAACTGATTTATATGTTAAATTTGATTAGTGAATATGACCCCTTTTAATTGTTAAATTAATTGACATATAGAATAGCGATAATTACACTTTGAACCATCGACGTATATTGGATTAATTGTTGTAGTGTAAAAATTGAAATTGAATGACAAGTGAAAACCGTAATGTAATAATCTTTAATCTACATGAAATGATAGTGTAGATTCTAGAAATAATTATATTAATTCGTACAAACAACAATGCGAATTAATACGGTTATTTCGGGATTATTTGAATTGATTATTGGATTGTTATTGTTTGTTGTTTTTGCTTGTTTATTTACTTTGACACCATCCCAGTTATCACACTGCAAGTTCCCTTTGATATGTTTTGATTTTGTATTGAATTGGAATCGGGTTGAAATGATAAATACCCAAATTGAACTTTGAACTAGGATAGAAAATTAAATAAAACAGATTGGTCAAATAATTTGATTTTAAAATAAATAAATAAAGATTTTATTTGAATAAATGATAAGGTTTTGAAATGAAGTTGGAATTTGAATTTTTATGAAAGGAAATGTTAATATTTAATAATATGAAACAAAATATTAACAAATGTAATTGATGAAAGAACGTTGTTTAATTTGAGAAACGATGGAATTAAGTTGAAATTATTTAATAATTAAGTTGAAATTATTTAATAATTAAGTTTGAAATTACTTAATAACTAAGTTTTGAATTATTTAATAATTAAATGAGTTTTGATTATTGGATAATAAAATAAAAATTTGAATTCTTGGATAAGAGAAATTGAACTTTTGAATAAGTGAATTTTTACTTTGTTAATAATTGAAATTGAATTTCTTTATTAATTAAGTTTTTGGAAAATTATTTAAGTAAGTAAATAAGTGAAACTGAATTTCTCTAATAAGAAATAAAATGTGTTTTATTGAAATTAATGTAAGACTTGAAATGTAAAGAATTTGATTTGATGAATTTAAATTAATTCAAAATTGTAAGTTTGATTGATGAAGTTGAACTTAAGTAATTGATTTAATGAATTGGAAATTAAATAGAATTTGTCTTGAATGATAAATTAACTTAATGAATATTGAATGAAATCGATAAATGAATTTAAATTGATTTGAATGTTAAATTAAATTAATTTAAATGTTTTCGAAATGAAACTTATATACAAACTTGAATCAATATTTGAATTGTTTAATAAAAATGGAAATTGAATTATAAGATTTTAAAAATATGAATTTGGAAGTTTTGAAATGTAAATTTTGGAAATTGTTTTGGAAGGACAAATGAAATGTTGATTCATAAATTCTAATTGAAATTGATTTGGTTTTGAAATATATAAACGACCAATCGGTGAAATAATTACGGAAGTTATTAAAGAGACCGGAATCGGTTATGGACATACTCTCTGTCTAAACCGAAAACCACTTTAATAACTATACGCGGAGTGGTGATCCAGAATGAAGTGGTTGGAATGATGTACGTGATGACTGAAGAAAGAGAACGATAATGGATAGCCTTGACACTTGTGTCAAATTGGAAATGACTAAAACAGGAGCCGTGTCGGGCCAATGGAGGTCAGCTACCTCAAGCGAACACACTTCTTCGAAAACTACTCATTACTTGTTGTCGATTGGTGCACCCTTGATTTTGGGGGTGTTGTTTCGCGGTGTTGCGGTCGCTGCGGCGATGCGTTCTCACCAGTCCGGATCAGGCAAACGATAGTTTCACTACCTTGGGTATTGCCTCATGTGCCTTGTCATACTTGTATCCCTATACGCGACCACTACGATTTGTTTTGTACCTTTAGTATATGGATTGCCCTCTGGTGACTTCCGGTTTTGGGGAAACTACGGTCTTGTATATGCTCTTGGGAATAAAAATGTGTTAAGGGTGGAATGGGCCATGACTTAACACTATTTTGATATTTTATATTACTGATAGACATTATCTACTTATCGTACACTACTACATAGTAGATAGTTTAATGGATCCTTAAAGGATGGTTATTCCAAACATCCTTTGAGTTACTTGTATTTCAATTGCTATTTCACTTGAGTTGGATTTATTGATAAAAGAATGTTAATCCTGACTCGAGTGTTTTGTGTTTTGCTTTACGCTTGGGTCAGATTGAGTGTAACGACCCGTAAAATTTAATGGTCTTAAAAGTATATTTAACTGGAAATTTGTGAAATTTTAAACAATAAAATTTGAAATAAAAAAATTTATTATTTGGAATACGTCTATTTTAATATAGCAACTGGTAAATTTTCATCTGATAATATTGAAGTTTATTTTCCTGTGAAATTCCATTTCAAATCAAACCGGTTAATAACAGTGAATTTAAAAGTTTTCCGAAACCAAAATATGTCAACAAGAGAAAATTTATTCAGATTATTGTGAATCAGACTGCGAAATTCGTTTTTCCAAATTTGGACTTCTACTGCTCCGTTTATCTTAATTCTGGTCAAATAGCAGCATTTCTGGTACCGATTATCGACTTTTGATCGGATAATCGTATAACCAATATCTGTGTACCGTTTTGATCGTCTCGTCGTGCTGATCTCTGCGGTATATTCATTTCTGTGTTTTGAAATTTGGTACACGACGGACGTAATTGAACGGTCCGTTGTAACGGTACCACAAATCGTGACCTTTTGATTTTTTCCTTCGGTTTAAAATTTGAAACAACAGCCTCTAGCTTTTATTTTATATTTATCTCATCGGTTACTAATTTAGAAGTTGCCATCCCCAGTCGTTTCGAATATCAAAAGAATAAAACGGTATACGTTGAATTTTTGATTTTTTTAAACGATCGACATTTAATTGTCTTAATGATTCAGACCGTTGCTTTTACAATTTGTTTAATATTGCTTGTTCCATCCGTTCATTTCAACTTTTGCTATGTGACCTTTTCTTCCACTCACAAAAAAATTCTCTGTCACCTTATATTCTTCTATCTCCTGTTCCACCTACTTTCTCCTTTCCCCTCCTTCACGCAACTCTCACCTTTCCTCCATCTTTTGCCTGCCGTCCAATTCTTTGAACCCAGCCGAGGGTAGCACCAAACGCCACCATTCAATCTCGCCCAACCGAGGTCTGTCACCTCCAGCCTATCTCCCCGACAATTCGCTTGCAACTGTCTTCTCTCCCCACGCCTTGGCAACCTCCCACCACCTCCGAGCTGCAACTCCCCTCTGCCCACGACCAACTCGCGCAGCCATCAGCCTCCCTCGTCACCCCAATGTCGCGGCCACTCTCCACCACTACTTCTTCCTCCTCCCGAGCAACCCGCCCTTGCGCCACCACCTCTCAGTTCGGCCGAGTGCTGTCTCTCCCCTTCTTGTAAGTGTCTTATTATATTATTTTATAAAAAAAAATTTATATATATTATGTTGTATATATATCTATATATACTGGTGTTGAATCTCTAAGAAAGTTACATAGCATAACAGCCGATATATATTGGTAAGCCTAAAGTGTATTGCATATTTGTATGTTGAATTATATATATAGTGATAGTTATATAAACTTAAAAGTATATATGTTTGAAATTGTATATATGAGACACAGAATATAAATTTTATAAAGGTAGCACTGTACATTGACGCATATGTCTATATATATTAAGTTTTATGCTTTAAGTATTCATTTACTGTTGGATATGTGGGTAAAAATTTGCATATCTCATGATTTCTGAGTCACCTACATGGTTATAGCGTGTAGTATACATAAGTCGCATATAAAAACAGTTGTAAAGGCATGTGTATAAGTCATAGGTTAACTATATATGTTAGAGTATAGGATTCTATGTGCATTAGTCTGTTCTATAAAAAAAAAGGGTGTTCGCATTTTTCGTATAAGGTAATGTTGGTAGAATACATATATTAATGTATATATGTTTGTCAGTTATATAAGGGTTAGTGTATAATGTATAACTTTTGTATATATTAGTTTACAGAGGTCTGTATATTTGTTGTTTTCGATAGTGCATATTGATGGCAGTTGCAGATATAGACTATAGTATTAAATTTAAGTGTATAAACTACACCCAGTTCAATAGACCTGAAGCTTAGGCATTTGTTAGATTTAGAGTTTGTAAAGGTGGATTTTGCTCACTAATTTATATTATCTATTATATCATTGATGGTTCATTTGTATATATGATTGTTCGCGTATAAAGTTGTTTATTTCATAAATATGTTTAAGCTTATTATGTATTTAGTATTGATTTAAGAAATGATATAGATCTTGACTTTGTTAATATTTGATTTTTTTTTTTCTTCTTTTTCCAAATATACTGTAATGATTTATTTTTATTTATATGTGTGTAAATTTAATATTGATTTTGAAATAGATTATAACGAATTTATTTTATCTTATTTTGTATGAGTTAATACTAGACTTTAAAAAAAAAAAAAAATATTTTTTTTTTATACATTCTCATCGATTACTATTCATCAGCTTTGTCCGTCCAAACTCGTGCCAATACTACTTGCTTTGAAATTCGTGCTTGGGTTCGTAACCCATCTTGTTCTCGTCCACCTCTAGCCACGGAAGGTGAGCAATCACTCACGATTAACGTTCTTTTATTATTTAAATTTGATTTCATTTGAAATAGCAATTGAAATATGCTGCTGTAGTTATTTACATTGTTATATATGCTATTATCTATAACTGTTCACCTGTGACATCTGACACCAGTATCTAGTATTATATGCCTGTTATTACTATTATTTGTATCTGTTCACCTGTGACATCTGACACCAGTATCTAGTATTATATGCCTGTTATTACTATTATTTGTATCTGTTCACCTGTGACATCTGACACCCGTATCTGTTATTTATACTGGTGATATATGCCTGTTGTTATATATTTTTAGTATCTGTTATCACCCTGCAAGTTCCCTGTTAGTATAGAAATCACTATGGGTTGAAATGATACATACCCGAACGGACTTTAGAATAGGAGAATTTCGTTATGGGTTGAAATGATAAACCCAAGCGATTTTCATTTGAATTGAAATTGGGATTACGGGTCGAAATGATATCTACCCGTATATATTTAAAATTTCGGATTGAAATGATAAATATCCGTATCACTTAACCATATGATAAATATATATACAAACACCGTTGGTCCATATATATATAAATATTTTGAAATTGAATCCTATGGTTTTGGAAAGAAATATATGATTTTATTAAATGTTGAGCCTTAAATCATTATATATAAATGGAAATGATTTATATGGATTTAATATATAATATGGTTAAGTACTTATATCTATATTTCAAATAGATTTTGGTAAAAGTTTGAATAAGTTAAGGTTAGGAAGATAATTTGAATTTAGTTGAAATTGATTCAATAAAGAATTTTATTTAATTTAACCGATTAGAAACTTATTGAAATTGAGATGTAAGATATTATTTATAACTTGGGTTTGATTTATAAGTAATTTAATGAGTATTTATTGTTTAAATAAAGTTTAAGGAAATACTTAGTAAAATGTGATTTAAGGCTAGTAAATGATATTGAATCTATTAAGTGAATATTCCCTGATTAAATAATAATGAAGTTAAATCAAGAGCTATATGAAACTGTTAAATCTAACTTTGAAAATGTTGAATATTAAAGCTTTGAAATATATTGAAAAATAAAGGGTATATTTAGAACTGAATTAAATTGAAGAATTGAGCTTTGAATAAATTTGAATTTGGAATTTGAAGTTTATTTGAATCGATTTGCGAGACTTGAGGAAATATTAAATACTTCACTTTTTAAATCATTTAATATGTATATATACTATTTTGGAAAATAGATATATTTGAAATGAAATGATATTTGGGTTTTGAAGTATAAATTTAATTGAAATGACCACGGTGTTATAATGTATATTTCCACCTTGTAGATAGTTCTGAAAATCCTTAGAGGATGGTTATCCCAAACATCCTTTAAGTTACTTGTATTTCAGTTGAAATTTCACTTGAGTTGGATTTATTTATATAAGAATGTTAATCCTGACTCGAGTGTTTTGTATTTTGCTTTACGCTCGGGTCAGACCGAGTGATACAGCAATTGAGACTCACCTTTGGAGTTTGGAGCTTCATTTGGAGATCCAACCATCAATTCAGCTTTCAGCTTTCCAGTTGATGCTTTCCAGTTGATTCGTTCAGAGAGGTTGTCTATTCGTACTGAAGACTTCACTGTATTTGAGATATTCTGTTGTAATTTATTTTAACTCTGATGTTTATATAGTAGCTTCATGAACTACTATTTTATCTATTCCGCTGCGTATTATTGTATTACTCTGTGTCTGTGATTCTGTGATTGATTTATTTACTGCATATGCTGAGTTTTGCCAAATTTAAATTAACAATCTGATATTTTGAATTATTCAAGTCAGACATGTGTGGATTTATTGTCGATTTGAATGGTCCAAAATAGCGGGTCGTTACAGTTGGTATCAGAGCTTTGGCTCTAGGCGAAACTTAGAATATATAGTAAATTTATTTACAGAATCACTTTCGTTCGAGTTTGAATTTCTTCCTTTTGACTCGATTTCCTTTGAACTTTGGAACGTTCCTTGCGGTTCCAAAATTCATTCTTGCCTCTCCCTATTTGTATTCTTTTGATTCTGGAGTATCCCATAACCCCACTTCGATGATCTCTATAAGAATAGGCGATCCCGCTAATCTTTGAATGAATTGTGAAGGGGTGAAACTCCTTTACAATTGGCATTGATTCACCGGAGATTTATATATCCCTCGGTTTAGATGCGGCTATCCCTTGATATGTTGAATTCTATCTCTGGCGATCGAATGTCGATTTGCCTTGGAATTCTGCATCGATTATATTCTTGAAGTCACGGTTGACCCGGTTAAGGTCGCCCGCGATTTTTATAAGTGTATCCATCTACTGTTTTGTAATTTATTATCTCATTTTCGTTCGAACTTATCTTCAAATCAGAATCCTAATTGATTAGAGTCCCTCTAATTTGAATGTTTATCTTTGTTTTGAAATCCATTCTTGAATCATCCTTTTGAAAAATCGGGTTTATCAGTATTTTGGAAATTGTTTTATATATCGAAATTTTATAAGTATGATTATATTCTATATATAAAAGTGAAATGTTTTCGATAAAGGATTATATATACCTTTTAAAAAGATAAGAATTTGAATTTTTGAAAGGATTTGAATTTTGAAGTTATATAAGAAATGGATTTATATAAAAATGATTTATAACTAAAGGATTTTTTTAAATTTGAAATTCGAAAATTGAACTCCGGTATTTTGAAATTGGTTTTAAAATTTTGAAATATATAATTATAATATGATTTAAAGTATTTTCCGAATAAGAAATGTTTCAAATGATTTTAATGAGTTCAAATGATTTCGAAGAAATTTCAAAAGAAGTTTGAGAAAATAGAAGTCCAGAACTCACTTATGTCGCTGGAAAATAATTTCGGTGATGAGTGCACGCATCATCGACATTGATTTTCGAGTTTCTGAGTGGGGGAGAGGCCACTTAAGTAGCTTTGCTATGCGAGTGATTTTGCGAAACCAATTTTGATTTCAAATTCCGAAGTAAGATTTGATATTCAAAGTATATATGTATATATATTTGAAATGATTTGAAGTAAGCCGGTGTTCAGTCCTTGAGTTTCGGATTTGATATAACCCCATATATTAAAATTGATTTACTGATTTGTTGATTTCCAACTCTTGAATTTGAAAATGATTTCTTCAACTATTTCGAAGGTTCGAGCACTTCCAAATCAAGGTTAACTTTTTAAAGCTAAATTTTTGAAAAGTATGAATTATTTGATAAAGTGTATAAATTTGTTTGAATGTTTAAGTATGAAGTAATATGATTTAAATAAGTTGAAACTGTTTGGTTAAGTAAATAAATGAATAAGGCTATTATAAAATTTTCTAATATGAAATTTAGATTTGAATGTTTTGAAGAATTTGGGCTTCAATATATTCTGAATAAAGTTTAGTTAAATGTGTTAACTTACTAATATCTTTATGGAACTACATATTTAACAAGTTGGAATAAATATATAAGTTGTACGTATGCTATTTTATTCGCGTAATTAATTTGATCCAAGTTTGAGTACACAAGTTCGAGGTGGATTACACCATTTCGTGTTAGGATTTTTCATTGGATTCTTGATGGCGAATATTTGATATGGATTTTGGGCTTGATTTTAGAATTCTCTATCATAGTATATGGCTATGCAAGGAGACTGATGGCTTCTAGTCGAGAAACCATATCGAAATCCGCATTAGGGAAGTCGAATGGACAATACTAGTTCGAAAGCGAACTTGTGTGATCGAGCGAGCGATCAAATGTGATTTGGCGAAATGATGACGTATGTACATCTTATATCCTAATATCATTGATATATTTTGATGCTGAAATTGAAAGCTGTCGAGTTAGAATATCTTTGCTTACTAAAAGAAAATTCCAATTTAAATTACAAAGATATATAACCCATAAAAGCAAAGATATTCAATCCCATATGGCTCTGCATACAGCGAAATTTATTTTGAAAAATTTGATCCTTATATAAGATAGACCTTACGTAAGTATAAGATGATTTTGAAAACATTTGATTTTGGAAATGAACTGGTTGACTTAAATTATATTGATTTGGAAATTTGGATTTATTTTCTAAAATCTATTATTTTGGAATCTTTGAAACTAAAGATATTTAATTTGAGAAGAAATAATTTGGTGAAATTGTATATGATTTTGAAATTGAACTGATATTGAAACAAATTTAAATTTGAGAACCTTATGTTACTAAACACTTGATTTGGGAGTTGTCGAACTTATATAAAATTGATTTGTATGAGTATAAAATTGATTCGAAAACTATAGATTTGAAAAGGTACTCAATTTGAAAGTGAAATCTTATATAATTGAAGTCTATATAAGTATGATTTGATATACTATTGATTTTGGAAAGTATTTGATTTGAAAATTAAATCTTATATATAATGGATTTTATATAAGTACGATATTTGAAAGTGATTTGAAAAGGTACTATATGATACATATTTTCGAAGTAAAGATATGGAAAGTGCCTTCTGCTTGATATCCGATTTGTGGCCACATCTTGGATTCATTCTATCGATATTTCTCTGATTTTTGGTTTTCCGGATATGATACTCGAGTGTCCTTCGAATTCCATGGCGTTACCCATGGTCTTATCGTTCTCTCGTGACTGCATAGCGCAACTGCCTGGCTGAGTCTTGCCTAGGGGTACGGATTGTTTCCTGGGGGATCCAGGCGTAACCATTGTGTATCCTGCAATCTGTGTAGGTCGCGAATAGTAGCGCAAATGCTTGGCTGAGTCTTGCCTGGGGGTACGGATTGTTTCCTGGGGGATCCAGGCGTAACCATTGTGTATCCTGCATTCTACTAGTCATCATGGCGTAACTCGCAGGGCTGAGAAAGCTTACGGATATGGATTGTTTCCTGGGGGACCCAGGCGTAACCATTGTGTATCTGCGAACCATGGTTAGACAAAGGTTTTGTTTGTGTTTTTGATTGGATTGTACTTTCCATATCTGTTTTTAAAAGTTTTTCCAGTATTTTCACTGGGTGTTGAAACAAGTCTACTAAGTACCTGGAGAATTCTAGTTTTGCGCCTGATCAACGCACCGCCAGAGTCTACAGGAACGAGGATAAACTTGTTGAAACATCGAGTTATAAAAGTATTTTCGAAAGGAAAATTTGTTTCGATATAAAGGTATTTTATTATAAAAGTATTTCCAACAAAGAAATTCTATATTAATATTTGAAATTCTAATGGTTTGAATTAATTATTCATGCCCGATTCTGTTCTTTTGAATCTATCTTATCTGCTCAGCTTTATTTATTCACCTATATCCTGTTTTCTGAATCCACCTCCTTTCCTTGTTGACTATATCCTTTTTAAATCTAGTTTATTTATATACTACATGGTTTAATAGAAATTTTAGTGTTATAAATATTTTGAGTTATTAATTAAATACAACATATTTAAAGAAATGATTATTGATTTATTAATAATGTTGAAAAGTATCTTGAGATAAATTAATAAATTTATAAATTATGGATATAAATGTTTTCAATAGCTTCTTTGTAAATATAAGTAATAATGTAATTAACTGTTTTCAAATTATTTTTATATATTTATAAAGTTGTTATTTAAAACATATAAATGGTATTTATAAAGGAAGAAAGAAATTTTACAAATGGAAGTATTAAATTATTAAAAATAATTGATTTGCGAACGAAGTTTTCAAATGAATATTTCAAGTAAATTTATATAGTTTTAAATTAATTGTTTAACTTTAACTTTCAATCTATCTTTTCTGTCTGGTTGTTTCTATTCTTCTATCTCCTTCCTTTTCGGGGACGAAAAGTTTTGAGTGGGGGAGAGTGTAACGACCCGTAAAATTTAATGGTCTTAAAAGTATATTTAACTGGAAATTTGTGAAATTTTAAACAATAAAATTTGAAATAAAAAAATTTATTATTTGGAATACGTCTATTTTAATATAGCAACTGGTAAATTTTCATCTGATAATATTGAAGTTTATTTTCCTGTGAAATTTCATTTCAAATCAAACCGGTTAATAACAGTGAATTTAAAAGTTTTCCGAAACCAAAATATGTCAACAAGAGAAAATTTATTCAGATTATTGTGAATCAGACTGCGAAATTCGTTTTTCCAAATTTGGACTTCTACTGCTCCGTTTATCTTAATTCTGGTCAAATAGCAGCATTTCTGGTACCGATTATCGACTTTTGATCGGATAATCGTATAACCAATATCTGTGTACCGTTTTGATCGTCTCGTCGTGCTGATCTCTGCGGTATATTCATTTCTGTGTTTTGAAATTTGGTACACGACGGACGTAATTGAACGGTCCGTTGTAACGGTACCACAAATCGTGACCTTTTGATTTTTTCCTTCGGTTTAAAATTTGAAACAACAGCCTCTAGCTTTTATTTTATATTTATCTCATCGGTTACTAATTTAGAAGTTGCCATCCCCAGTCGTTTCGAATATCAAAAGAATAAAACGGTATACGTTGAATTTTTGATTTTTTTAAACGATCGACATTTAATTGTCTTAATGATTCAGACCGTTGCTTTTACAATTTGTTTAATATTGCTTGTTCCATCCGTTCATTTCAACTTTTGCTATGTGACCTTTTCTTCCACTCACAAAAAAATTCTCTGTCACCTTATATTCTTCTATCTCCTGTTCCACCTACTTTCTCCTTTCCCCTCCTTCACGCAACTCTCACCTTTCCTCCATCTTTTGCCTGCCGTCCAATTCTTTGAACCCAGCCGAGGGTAGCACCAAACGCCACCATTCAATCTCGCCCAACCGAGGTCTGTCACCTCCAGCCTATCTCCCCGACAATTCGCTTGCAACTGTCTTCTCTCCCCACGCCTTGGCAACCTCCCACCACCTCCGAGCTGCAACTCCCCTCTGCCCACGACCAACTCGCGCAGCCATCAGCCTCCCTCGTCACCCCAATGTCGCGGCCACTCTCCACCACTACTTCTTCCTCCTCCCGAGCAACCCGCCCTTGCGCCACCACCTCTCAGTTCGGCCGAGTGCTGTCTCTCCCCTTCTTGTAAGTGTCTTATTATATTATTTTATAAAAAAAAATTTATATATATTATGTTGTATATATATCTATATATACTGGTGTTGAATCTCTAAGAAAGTTACATAGCATAACAGCCGATATATATTGGTAAGCCTAAAGTGTATTGCATATTTGTATGTTGAATTATATATATAGTGATAGTTATATAAACTTAAAAGTATATATGTTTGAAATTGTATATATGAGACACAGAATATAAATTTTATAAAGGTAGCACTGTACATTGACGCATATGTCTATATATATTAAGTTTTATGCTTTAAGTATTCATTTACTGTTGGATATGTGGGTAAAAATTTGCATATCTCATGATTTCTGAGTCACCTACATGGTTATAGCGTGTAGTATACATAAGTCGCATATAAAAACAGTTGTAAAGGCATGTGTATAAGTCATAGGTTAACTATATATGTTAGAGTATAGGATTCTATGTGCATTAGTCTGTTCTATAAAAAAAAAGGGTGTTCGCATTTTTCGTATAAGGTAATGTTGGTAGAATACATATATTAATGTATATATGTTTGTCAGTTATATAAGGGTTAGTGTATAATGTATAACTTTTGTATATATTAGTTTACAGAGGTCTGTATATTTGTTGTTTTCGATAGTGCATATTGATGGCAGTTGCAGATATAGACTATAGTATTAAATTTAAGTGTATAAACTACACCCAGTTCAATAGACCTGAAGCTTAGGCATTTGTTAGATTTAGAGTTTGTAAAGGTGGATTTTGCTCACTAATTTATATTATCTATTATATCATTGATGGTTCATTTGTATATATGATTGTTCGCGTATAAAGTTGTTTATTTCATAAATATGTTTAAGCTTATTATGTATTTAGTATTGATTTAAGAAATGATATAGATCTTGACTTTGTTAATATTTGATTTTTTTTTTTTCTTCTTTTTCCAAATATACTGTAATGATTTATTTTTATTTATATGTGTGTAAATTTAATATTGATTTTGAAATAGATTATAACGAATTTATTTTATCTTATTTTGTATGAGTTAATACTAGACTTTAAAAAAAAAAAAATATTTTTTTTTTATACATTCTCATCGATTACTATTCATCAGCTTTGTCCGTCCAAACTCGTGCCAATACTACTTGCTTTGAAATTCGTGCTTGGGTTCGTAACCCATCTTGTTCTCGTCCACCTCTAGCCACGGAAGGTGAGCAATCACTCACGATTAACGTTCTTTTATTATTTAAATTTGATTTCATTTGAAATAGCAATTGAAATATGCTGCTGTAGTTATTTACATTGTTATATATGCTATTATCTATAACTGTTCACCTGTGACATCTGACACCAGTATCTAGTATTATATGCCTGTTATTACTATTATTTGTATCTGTTCACCTGTGACATCTGACACCAGTATCTAGTATTATATGCCTGTTATTACTATTATTTGTATCTGTTCACCTGTGACATCTGACACCCGTATCTGTTATTTATACTGGTGATATATGCCTGTTGTTATATATTTTTAGTATCTGTTATCACCCTGCAAGTTCCCTGTTAGTATAGAAATCACTATGGGTTGAAATGATACATACCCGAACGGACTTTAGAATAGGAGAATTTCGTTATGGGTTGAAATGATAAACCCAAGCGATTTTCATTTGAATTGAAATTGGGATTACGGGTCGAAATGATATCTACCCGTATATATTTAAAATTTCGGATTGAAATGATAAATATCCGTATCACTTAACCATATGATAAATATATATACAAACACCGTTGGTCCATATATATATAAATATTTTGAAATTGAATCCTATGGTTTTGGAAAGAAATATATGATTTTATTAAATGTTGAGCCTTAAATCATTATATATAAATGGAAATGATTTATATGGATTTAATATATAATATGGTTAAGTACTTATATCTATATTTCAAATAGATTTTGGTAAAAGTTTGAATAAGTTAAGGTTAGGAAGATAATTTGAATTTAGTTGAAATTGATTCAATAAAGAATTTTATTTAATTTAACCGATTAGAAACTTATTGAAATTGAGATGTAAGATATTATTTATAACTTGGGTTTGATTTATAAGTAATTTAATGAGTATTTATTGTTTAAATAAAGTTTAAGGAAATACTTAGTAAAATGTGATTTAAGGCTAGTAAATGATATTGAATCTATTAAGTGAATATTCCCTGATTAAATAATAATGAAGTTAAATCAAGAGCTATATGAAACTGTTAAATCTAACTTTGAAAATGTTGAATATTAAAGCTTTGAAATATATTGAAAAATAAAGGGTATATTTAGAACTGAATTAAATTGAAGAATTGAGCTTTGAATAAATTTGAATTTGGAATTTGAAGTTTATTTGAATCGATTTGCGAGACTTGAGGAAATATTAAATACTTCACTTTTTAAATCATTTAATATGTATATATACTATTTTGGAAAATAGATATATTTGAAATGAAATGATATTTGGGTTTTGAAGTATAAATTTAATTGAAATGACCACGGTGTTATAATGTATATTTCCACCTTGTAGATAGTTCTGAAAATCCTTAGAGGATGGTTATCCCAAACATCCTTTAAGTTACTTGTATTTCAGTTGAAATTTCACTTGAGTTGGATTTATTTATATAAGAATGTTAATCCTGACTCGAGTGTTTTGTATTTTGCTTTACGCTCGGGTCAGACCGAGTGATACAGCAATTGAGACTCACCTTTGGAGTTTGGAGCTTCATTTGGAGATCCAACCATCAATTCAGCTTTCAGCTTTCCAGTTGATGCTTTCCAGTTGATTCGTTCAGAGAGGTTGTCTATTCGTACTGAAGACTTCACTGTATTTGAGATATTCTGTTGTAATTTATTTTAACTCTGATGTTTATATAGTAGCTTCATGAACTACTATTTTATCTATTCCGCTGCGTATTATTGTATTACTCTGTGTCTGTGATTCTGTGATTGATTTATTTACTGCATATGCTGAGTTTTGCCAAATTTAAATTAACAATCTGATATTTTGAATTATTCAAGTCAGACATGTGTGGATTTATTGTCGATTTGAATGGTCCAAAATAGCGGGTCGTTACATTGAGTATACCAGTATTCGAGACTCACCTTTGAAGTTGGAGCTTTTCTTGAAGATCCAGCCATCTATTCTGCTTTCAGTATTCGATGATTCCAGTGATGTATTCTGATTTGTATCTGATGTATCGTATTACTCTTCCGTTGTATCTGGTTTAACTCTGATGTAACTTATACATTTATATAGTAGCTTCATGAACTACTATCTCTTTTATTTTCGCTGCATTTATTACTCTGTGTCTATAATCTGTGTTCTATTTATTTACTGTATATGCTCAGTTTTACCAAATTTAAATTAACAATTCGGTATTTTGAATTATTCAAGTCCGACCTGTGAGGATGCGAATAGTCCAAAATAGCGGGTCGTTATAATATTAATTAACCTCTATCAACATATTATCTGCTTAGTGGCGGAGAAGGCAACTTCTCTTAGTTTAACACCCTTTCCTGAGACGTATGAGCTCAAGAGTTATATGTTTGTAGAAACCAGTTATGTGATTAAGGAATGGCAGTGTGACATTCTAGGTGGAACTATTTTGTGGAAGAATAAAGCTTGGCTCTGTTAAAAGCAAAGCGTGGCTGTGAAGAAATTGAGCGTAGCCTCACGAGCCTTATATCTCGGAGATGATACTGGTAATAATGTGGTCTGCACGACATATATTTCAGGCTATCGGTTGTTGAGTATGGAGGAGTCCAGCGGAATTTGGATCCACAGGGCATCTATTGCACCATTTATTTTAATATAGTAGCCAGCTTGTGAAAAGTGATAAGTGTAACGACCCCGAAATTTAATTTAATTTAAATTAATAATTAAATGAATTTTTGAAAAAAAATTGTAAAATCAATTGATAAATTGAAACGAGTTTCCCCACATTCAAATAAATTCTATGTTAAATCAATTAAAAATCTGTATACTGTATATATATGTGATTTAGATTTAAATTTCAAGTAAAGGGTTAATAATAATTTGAGTTATAAAAAAATTATATAGTTTTATTTAATATAAAGTAAACAAGCCAACAAATATAAACTGTAAACAAAATAAGAAATAAAAATATAAAACAAGATGCAAAATAAAGTACAAAACATCAATAAGTGCAAACATAATTAATGCAGCCAGGTTAAGCTTGTAAAAGCAAAGCAAAATAGTAAAACAAAGTATAGGCAGCCGAAAGAAAAATATTCAAATGTCTATAAACAAGACATAGAGGACTTAAACAAATAAATACAAGACAAAGGTAATTAATATGCTGGCTTTAGCACACCATATCAGCCACCACCGAGATCTTGTTTCATAAAACAAATGGGAATATAAGTACATACAACATCTCAGCCCATACTTTTAGTACAAACAATATAATACATCTCAGCCATAATGCAAGATTTCACTTCAGCCATACCTATGTGTATAAACAAACATATACACCCTGTACAAAATATCATCACCTTATAAACTAAATTCACATATCAACTTCAATTCATTTTCGTGCCCTTCCACCTGAGAAACCTCTAAAATGAACACCATTCAAACTTTAACAAAATTGAAGTAACATCATCCTCAACTTAACAAAGCTACAACTGGAAACAACAAATTCAACATAATCAAAGTTGCAGTTCAAAACTATCGAAGCTTCAAAAGAAATTAAAGAAAAAAAATACAGGGTTTGCTTCCTCTCTGTTGCGAATACCCAGGTGAGCAACTTTGTTTTTTTTCTTCCCAGACTTCTTTGTTTTCACCAGTGAGTAAACATCAACTTTAAAAACTTTAAGTTAACAGTAAGATGATCTATTGATCATATAGTATTGTATATGTTTTGTTTTTGAATAAACATTCTGTATATACATAAGTTACTCTGCATACTGCTCTTCCCTGTTATTGACTATAGAGTTGATCACTGATTCAAAAAAATTAATTTATTTCGTTCGATCATTGTTAGGTATTAAAGTCTCCCATCAAACATGAAGTTTAACCTGTAATCAAGGTTTTTAAATACCTGTTCAACATGATTTGAAGAAAATTTCCACCGTCATCTTGATTTACAGTGAATCAAGTAAAAACTTGATAAATTCGATTGTCATAAAAAGTAAATTTAAATTCATAGCTCGAATCTCTACTGCAAGTTATGATTTTTAAACTAAAAATAGAAGCTTTTATTTTAGTATTCACAGAGTAGTTAGTTTTTGAACAAAAATAGCATTTTCTTGAATTTCCAGTGATTGATCTAATGATAAATGTTGAAACTGGGATTGGAGCTAGTTTATGAATCAATGGGTTCAGGAAAATTGTTGAAAAAATTTTCTATTTCGTAATTTGATGAGTCGAGATCGATTTAGGGTTTAACAACCCAGTTTTGTCGACGAGGTATATGGAGGTGGTTCGTGGTGGTCAACGTGATTCAGGGGATCGGACCAAGGGGAGGAGGATCGTGAGTGAGTGTTGAGGCTTTGGCCTAGTGCGCGTGAGTTCCGGTGGTGGGGATCGGCGGCGCGAGACGATCTTCTGGTGATCGACTTTGGTTCTCGTTCGATCGAACTGCTCGATTTTTATACGTGGGGGTTCTTGACGATTTGGGTGCTCGGAGTTGTTGGTAGGGTTGTCGTCGACGTGGTGGTGATCGCGACGATGGCCGGAGGTGGTCCAATCGCGTGTACACGTGCACACTTGTGTCAGTGTTTTGGGTTAGTTCTGGTTTTGGGGAAGAAGCAACGCGACTCGAAGTCGTACACGAGAAAATGAAGCTCGAACTCGAAGTTGAACTCGAGTTATTTTGGCATGATACCGGGTCAATTTTTAACACTTAAACAAAAAATTTGAAATTTATAAGGCTCGGGTAAGATTGGGGAAAGACTCGAAGTCGTCTTCGGGTAGAACGAGGTTTGGCTCGAAGCAGGGCCCGGGTAGTATAAAAACAGTTTTCAAAATTTTTAAAACAAAAATTCAAGTTTTAAACAATTTAACTTATTCTTTTAAATAATTGTTTTATTTAAGTATGGGATCGGTTTAAGGTTTAAATGTATAATGTGATTAATTCAAAATGGTAATTAATTTGAGATTAATTGATTAAAGGTTAAATTTAATTTAATGAAGTTGATTAAGGAATGATAATTAATCAAGGATAAATTAATTAAAGTAATTAATTGAAGATAATTAATTAAATGGTGAATTAGATAATTAAAGATAAATTGTTTAATAATTAAAGGTTGATAATTAAAGGTTAATTAATTTATTATTAATGGATAATTAATAAAAGATTAAAGAATAATTAATCAAAATGATTTGTAAATTATCAATGTTGATTTAACCAGGATTTATAATTCATAAGAAATTAATTTGATTTAAATTAATCAGATAATTAACTGATCTTACGGATATTTGGATTCTATTGGATGACTTGATTGTTGATATCCCTGATTTATGATGTTTTGTGATATACCCTGATTTATGTTGTGATCTGTAGTTTACTTACCTGTGATATATATCTGTGATCTGTGAATGAACGATAAGCGTATAGTTTATATCGCTTATCAACTATATCCTGTATTTTGATCTGTGATGACTGATGTTGCACTATTGTGTGTAAAACCCCTGGACTACACCTTTACACACACAAATATGGATTTCACGTGGAAATCGGTTAAGTCACAGATAATTTAAATTCAATGTTTTTTGAAATTGAAAATTTTAATTTCAATTGATTTTGAAATTAGAGATTCGGGTTTAAAGTGAAAAGCTTTGGAAATGGAATTTCAAAGATAAAAGTTATTTTGAATAACTTAATCGAGTTTTGAAATTTAAATAATTAGATTTAAATTTGAATTCAAGTTTGAAATTAAATCTATGATTTGGAAACTAGGGATAAAAGATGATATAAATGTGTTTGTATGAATTAAACCATTTTAAAGTATTAATTTGGGAATTTGAATTTAAACCAAGGATTTCAACTCGTATGAATGAATCCGATTTTCAAATTGAAAACTGTTGTTTCCGAATGATAAAAGCTTTTAGATAAGAAAAGAAATTCCAGTTTAAATTAAAGGAATTTCAAGTGAATTGAAAAATGGATTTTCCAAGTTATGAATGAATTCTTTTTGAAAGCTATGAATTAAATCTGTCTATTTTTAACAGATTTAAAGTGATGATTTGTTTAACCCATTCGAAATGAAATTGTTTTGAAAACTATGAGTTAAATCTTTGATTTAAAGATTTAACGAATTAATCAAATTGAAAGGGAAATTGATTTGGAAAATCTATGAATGAATCTTTGTGAAATTAAGTGAACTTTATGAATTGAATCTTTTTTGTTTAAAAGATTAAAATGGTAATTTGATAAACCATTTGTAAAGAAAGTTTGGGTTTAAGTTGTGACTTAATTGAAATCCCAATATCCGTATGTTTTTAAATATTTCGCTCACTATTCGGGTTAGCCGGGAAAGGACCTTTGGGTCGTATAACTAATTCCGAATAGTGATACGTCGTATATGGATAGCATTTGAAGACCGGTGGTGAAGACCGGATATTTTTCGAAAATGAAAGGACAACCTGTCGAATGTCTCTGCACTGAGTCGCGCCGGTATAGAGATTTATATCACTCTTTTGTGACGGGAAGTCCGGACGTGATTGAAAGTTATCCGGAATTGCAAGGGCTTCGTGAGAAGTGCCTTCGGTTCTGTTCGAACCCGGAACAGACTTATATGGATACATGTCTGACATTACACTTTGAGATATAAAGCCGATTTCTTTCAAATACATTTCTGTTTGGTGGCGGAGAATTTATTCTCTTAGCTTAACACCCTTCTCTGAGACATACGAGCTCAGAGGTTATGTAGTTGAAGTTATCAGCGATATATCCCAATTTGGTAATGTGGCATGCTGAGTGTTGCTATGTGATGATCAGTGTTTGATCATTTGTGATATGATCATTTGTTTGATCATTTATCTTTGTGATCATAGGTTGATCATCTGTTGACCCAAAGCGTGGCTTTTTGAAAAAGCGTAGCTTTGTGGACGAGACTTCGTCGAGCCTCACAACCCGGTAATGGTCGAAACAGGAATTGTGCGGCAAGGTTTTCAGGGGTAGCTCCCCTAGGGTATGACCATTCCTTCTGGAAAAGGGTAGTATCATGGTATGGAGCCCAGATACTTACTCATGTGGATACAGTTTCTTTATGATGTGTGATGTTGGTTATCGAGCGCTCGGATAAAGGTCCCAAAGGACCGGGGGTGGCATATCTGAGGTTTCTTTTATCCCTTGGGAAAAGGGGTTGCCGGCCTTGTTTGGCAGAGAACAGTTGGTTCTCGGAACGTCCCGCCAGAGGCGTTTCTTTCGTGGAATAGGAAGTTCCTTAGCCTGACCATTTGTTGGAAATCCAAACAAAACAATACGAGCCCTGTACGGTTTTAGTTGTATTACCTGCCATGGAATGTGGTGGTAACCTGCTATTGAACATGGTAGCTATAGTAGGCATAAGTGCGAAATGTCTATGCTGGCTAAGATTTATATTCTACTTTCGAAATTGTTTTCTACACTATGCACTAGTAATAATATCAAATGATTTGATTTTGCGTAGTAAGCATCTTTGACTATCATAAAAAGAAATCTCCTCCAATTCTGCGTTTGCATTGTGTGTGTGGTGGGAGGTCTTATGGTAGTTTCATTTTCCAAAAGCATTGCGAATTGACTTTAAAATTCCCTGCTATTTATTTTAAAGATAAACTGTTTTTGTTGCTCACACCAGTCCCATGACTGATCCGGAGTTTATTGTTTCTTTCCTAAACTCTGGATGCTCAAAATTTTTCTACACGAGCAGTCTAGAGTTTGGTTTTTCAGATAGTCAGATTAGTAGGTTATCTGGAGCTAGTTCAGTCTTTGGATCGGACTGCACTTGCTTATCTTGGTGTATCGTTATTGGGAGTTCAAGCTATTTCTGGATTAGTGCTTTGAAGATGGAGATTATCCGCTGCTGATGTTATCTATTTTTTCTTTCCGTTGAAATTTATTGTATCATATCTCTGATGTGTATAGATATTCATTGTATCATCATTGTATCTGGATATTGTATCAGATGTTGTATATCTATATTCTTTTTATTCCGCTGTGATATTTACTTAATTGTGTTATAAGCTCCCAAGAACCAGATTCGGCATTTGAATCTACGGCATTTTGAGTACAAGTGAAGTATGGGTGCCGATTTTCGAAGGTCGATTTTTGGGTCTTGACAAGTGGTATCAGAGCTAAGGTTGAACTTTAGCTCAGGAGTATAACACGTTAAGTAGCTCATTAGAGATAGAGTGAAGTAAACTCTAGAATTAATGTATCCCTAAGATATCCGTCTGAACGTCTCAGTAAATTCTCTTACTATTCAGCGATAGTGAGTATGAGTGTAAGAAGAGGATGAGATAGGGGACAGGGAGTACGACTATAAATGGTCAATACCCTGCGATAGTGGAAACAACTTTCTTATCAATCTTCTTTGATTCGATTTCAAAATTCTTTTGATTCGTCTTTCCAAATTCTTTTCATTTCTTCGTATCAGCTACAAGACGAAGTTGTAGAAAGTCGTTACTTCATATTTCATCGGTTTCTTATCAGCTTTTTGATTTAAACTTTAATGAATTTGAAATTGGAAATTCTGAATTAATTGGAAATTTTGAATTGAGATAAATTGATTAATAGAATACAGAGCTAAATTTGAATTGTATCGATAAAATGATTTCGTTTGAAACCGAATTTGAAATTCTATAGTAATTTCTTGTGAAGACTGAAGTCCGAAGAGGAACAAATTGATATATACTTTGGGATATTCCGACTTGAATTCGGAATCCGTATCTTGTGTTTGAGGAGTTATAGGAGATCGATTCTATCTATTCGTGTTGTTTCGTGCCTGCGAATTTCGAGGACGAAATTCTTTTAAGGGGGGAAGTTTGTAACGACCCCGAAATTTAATTTAATTTAAATTAATAATTAAATGAATTTTTGAAAAAAAATTGTAAAATCAATTGATAAATTGAAACGAGTTTCCCCACATTCAAATAAATTCTATGTTAAATCAATTAAAAATCTGTATACTGTATATATATGTGATTTAGATTTAAATTTCAAGTAAAGGGTTAATAATAATTTGAGTTATAAAAAAATTATATAGTTTTATTTAATATAAAGTAAACAAGCCAACAAATATAAACTGTAAACAAAATAAGAAATAAAAATATAAAACAAGATGCAAAATAAAGTACAAAACATCAATAAGTGCAAACATAATTAATGCAGCCAGGTTAAGCTTGTAAAAGCAAAGCAAAATAGTAAAACAAAGTATAGGCAGCCGAAAGAAAAATATTCAAATGTCTATAAACAAGACATAGAGGACTTAAACAAATAAATACAAGACAAAGGTAATTAATATGCTGGCTTTAGCACACCATATCAGCCACCACCGAGATCTTGTTTCATAAAACAAATGGGAATATAAGTACATACAACATCTCAGCCCATACTTTTAGTACAAACAATATAATACATCTCAGCCATAATGCAAGATTTCACTTCAGCCATACCTATGTGTATAAACAAACATATACACCCTGTACAAAATATCATCACCTTATAAACTAAATTCACATATCAACTTCAATTCATTTTCGTGCCCTTCCACCTGAGAAACCTCTAAAATGAACACCATTCAAACTTTAACAAAATTGAAGTAACATCATCCTCAACTTAACAAAGCTACAACTGGAAACAACAAATTCAACATAATCAAAGTTGCAGTTCAAAACTATCGAAGCTTCAAAAGAAATTAAAGAAAAAAATACAGGGTTTGCTTCCTCTCTGTTGCGAATACCCAGGTGAGCAACTTTTTTTTTTTTCTTCCCAGACTTCTTTGTTTTCACCAGTGAGTAAACATCAACTTTAAAAACTTTAAGTTAACAGTAAGATGATCTATTGATCATATAGTATTGTATATGTTTTGTTTTTGAATAAACATTCTGTATATACATAAGTTACTCTGCATACTGCTCTTCCCTGTTATTGACTATAGAGTTGATCACTGATTCAAAAAAATTAATTTATTTCGTTCGATCATTGTTAGGTATTAAAGTCTCCCATCAAACATGAAGTTTAACCTGTAATCAAGGTTTTTAAATACCTGTTCAACATGATTTGAAGAAAATTTCCACCGTCATCTTGATTTACAGTGAATCAAGTAAAAACTTGATAAATTCGATTGTCATAAAAAGTAAATTTAAATTCATAGCTCGAATCTCTACTGCAAGTTATGATTTTTAAACTAAAAATAGAAGCTTTTATTTTAGTATTCACAGAGTAGTTAGTTTTTGAACAAAAATAGCATTTTCTTGAATTTCCAGTGATTGATCTAATGATAAATGTTGAAACTGGGATTGGAGCTAGTTTATGAATCAATGGGTTCAGGAAAATTGTTGAAAAAATTTTCTATTTCGTAATTTGATGAGTCGAGATCGATTTAGGGTTTAACAACCCAGTTTTGTCGACGAGGTATATGGAGGTGGTTCGTGGTGGTCAACGTGATTCAGGGGATCGGACCAAGGGGAGGAGGATCGTGAGTGAGTGTTGAGGCTTTGGCCTAGTGCGCGTGAGTTCCGGTGGTGGGGATCGGCGGCGCGAGACGATCTTCTGGTGATCGACTTTGGTTCTCGTTCGATCGAACTGCTCGATTTTTATACGTGGGGGTTCTTGACGATTTGGGTGCTCGGAGTTGTTGGTAGGGTTGTCGTCGACGTGGTGGTGATCGCGACGATGGCCGGAGGTGGTCCAATCGCGTGTACACGTGCACACGTGTGTCAGTGTTTTGGGTTAGTTCTGGTTTTGGGGAAGAAGCAACGCGACTCGAAGTCGTACACGAGAAAATGAAGCTCGAACTCGAAGTTGAACTCGAGTTATTTTGGCATGATACCGGGTCAATTTTTAACACTTAAACAAAAAATTTGAAATTTATAAGGCTCGAGTAAGTTTGGGGAAAGACTCGAAGTCGTCTTCGGGTAGAACGAGGTTTGGCTCGAAGCAGGGCCCGGGTAGTATAAAAACAGTTTTCAAAATTTTTAAAACAAAAATTCAAGTTTTAAACAATTTAACTTATTCTTTTAAATAATTGTTTTATTTAAGTATGGGATCGGTTTAAGGTTTAAAAGTATAATGTGATTAATTCAAAATGGTAATTAATTTGAGATTAATTGATTAAAGGTTAAATTTAATTTAATGAAGTTGATTAAGGAATGATAATTAATCAAGGATAAATTAATTAAAGTAATTAATTGAAGATAATTAATTAAATGGTGAATTAGATAATTAAAGATAAATTGTTTAATAATTAAAGGTTGATAATTAAAGGTTAATTAATTTATTATTAATGGATAATTAATAAAAGATTAAAGAATAATTAATCAAAATGATTTGTAAATTATCAATGTTGATTTAACCAGGATTTATAATTCATAAGAAATTAATTTGATTTAAATTAATCAGATAATTAACTGATCTTACGGATATTTGGATTCTATTGGATGACTTGATTGTTGATATCCCTGATTTATGATGTTTTGTGATATACCCTGATTTATGTTGTGATCTGTAGTTTACTTACCTGTGATATATATCTGTGATCTGTGAATGAACGATAAGCGTATAGTTTATATCGCTTATCAACTATATCCTGTATTTTGATCTGTGATGACTGATGTTGCACTATTGTGTGTAAAACCCCTAGACTACACCTTTACACACACAAATATGGATTTCACGTGGAAATCGGTTAAGTCACAGATAATTTAAATTCAATGTTTTTTGAAATTGAAATTTTTAATTTCAATTGATTTTGAAATTAGAGATTCGGGTTTAAAGTGAAAAGCTTTGGAAATGGAATTTCAAAGATAAAAGTTATTTTGAATAACTTAATCGAGTTTTGAAATTTAAATAATTAGATTTAAATTTGAATTCAAGTTTGAAATTAAATCTATGATTTGGAAACTAGGGATAAAAGATGATATAAATGTGTTTGTATGAATTAAACCATTTTAAAGTATTAATTTGGGAATTTGAATTTAAACCAAGGATTTCAACTCGTATGAATGAATCAGATTTTCAAATTGAAAACTGTTGTTTCCGAATGATAAAAGCTTTTAGATAAGAAAAGAAATTCCAGTTTAAATTAAAGGAATTTCAAGTGAATTGAAAAATGGATTTTCCAAGTTATGAATGAATTCTTTTTGAAAGCTATGAATTAAATCTGTCTATTTTTAACAGATTTAAAGTGATGATTTGTTTAACCCATTCGAAATGAAATTGTTTTGAAAACTATGAGTTAAATCTTTGATTTAAAGATTTAACGAATTAATCAAATTGAAAGGGAAATTGATTTGGAAAATCTATGAATGAATCTTTGTGAAATTAAGTGAACTTTATGAATTGAATCTTTTTTGTTTAAAAGATTAAAATGGTAATTTGATAAACCATTTGTAAAGAAAGTTTGGGTTTAAGTTGTGACTTAATTGAAATCCCAATATCCGTATGTTTTTAAATATTTCGCTCACTATTCGGGTTAGCCGGGAAAGGACCTTTGGGTCGTATAACTAATTCCGAATAGTGATACGTCGTATATGGATAGCATTTGAAGACCGGTGGTGAAGACCGGATATTTTTCGAAAATGAAAGGACAACCTGTCGAATGTCTCTGCACTGAGTCGTGCCGGTATAGAGATTTATATCACTCTTTTGTGACGGGAAGTCCGGACGTGATTGAAAGTTATCCGGAATTGCAAGGGCTTCGTGAGAAGTGCCTTCGGTTCTGTTCGAACCCGGAACAGACTTATATGGATACATGTCTGACATTACACATTGAGATATAAAGCCGATTTCTTTCAAATACATTTCTGTTTGGTGGCGGAGAATTTATTCTCTTAGCTTAACACCCTTCTCTGAGACATACGAGCTCAGAGGTTATGTAGTTGAAGTTATCAGCGATATATCCCAATTTGGTAATGTGGCATGCTGAGTGTTGCTATGTGATGATCAGTGTTTGATCATTTGTGATATGATCATTTGTTTGATCATTTATGTGACGACCCGGAATTTTTGAGCATTTGAAATTGGAATATTTAATCAATTTTAAATATTCAGATATTAATTATTAACTTAAATTTCAAATATCACTGGGTGATTTAATTATTAAATTAAATTTATTTGAAGTTGGATAAAATAGTAAATCTGGTATTCTAAGCTAATTAAAAATATTTTGAAGGCTTAGAAAATTCATATTAATGATGCTGAAGATAATAGAACTTTTAGAATTGAATTTAAAAGTGTTTTGTTCAGTTTTGAAAACGTATCGTTTAAATTGAATTTAAAAATAGCCTTTCGAGGCACAGTTTCGGGATTCGACGAAACCAGTTCCATTGGATCCGTAATATTATTTTATTATCGAATTTCAAATTTCGTATTTATCGGAGTTAGGGTGTGAGTGTACGATATATAAACGCGCTGGAAATTTATTGATCATAATCTAATGAAATTTAATTTATTTGGTCAAGCTTCTCTAATACGCCATCTCATATTCGTTTTAACACGTTACCCTTATCTTCCATCGTACACTTCTCGTTCCTTCTAAAATTTGCCTGTTCCTTCCTCGTTTATTTCAATCAATTTCAGTCATTATCAAACGAGAAAAAATGGTTGAGGATAGAACATAATAAGGTCATGTACGTTATTCTTTCTTCCATAGCTCATTCTCATTTCAGAATTGAGCTGTGCCCTCGTTTAATTTTGAAATCTAGCGTTTAAGCCTTCATTCTCGAAATCTTTTGAAGCCGAGTTCTGTTCGATTCATCCAGGCAGCAGTATTGAGATGTATGGCTCAGGTCGAGATTTGCCTCGAGGGTTGCGATCGATAGGGACGCTCGCGAAATGGTAACGGAGGGGATCGCGACGACGCATCTGGGTTGCGTTCATCGAGGGCAGAGGCGTGTGTGGCGAATCGCATGGAGGCATCGAAATCTGGGTGAGATGGGGTTTTGAAGTCGCGATGTTGAGGGGTTGGGTTCGAGTTCGCGTGCTGGAGACAAGCTAGTTGCGTGTGGCGATGATGCAACATTGATCTCATGCTCGGTGACGTCGCAAGGCTGGACGAGGGTGCGTTTCTTTCGACTAGGATTCATGGTAGCGGGTCGCAAGCTCATGGGTTTTGAGGCCACGTTCGTAGAGGTTGGTCGATGGAGATGGGTTCGTTTCTTTATTAGTAAGGTATTTTTCTGATTTAATTTAAGTTATCTAAAATTTAGAGTGATTAATTTTTATTTCACAAAGATGCATAGGAAGTGAAGAAGAAGTTTTCTTTACAGTAATGGAAAATTTCTACTTTTGGTAATTAAAAAAAAAAAGAAGCAGTTAACTTTATTTGTTAATGAGTACATTTTTATTCAGATTTATATTATATATAGCTTAAACAGAATAATATATTCAAAGATAAGATTTTGAAAATAGAAATTTATGTTAAGTAAAAGTTTAATTTGACTTGCTGTTTATTTAGATTTTTAGAAATTTACAGTAAGGAAAGGTTTCCAGTAAGGGGAAATGGAAAATAAGAATACAATTTGCTAATTTCTTTTAGTGATTAATTTGTTTGGCTAACTTATGTAGTTATTTCGGTGATTAGAAAATATTTTATTTCAAAAGGAGTTAGCTTAAAGCTAATTATTAGTTAAATTAAAGAAATAAATTGTTGACTGATTCAAAGATTAATAAACCATATAAATGTTAATTCAAGGTCAAAATCTGGACGAAACAAGCTGGTTGGTTTGGACTGCAAATTAAGAAGCAAAGGTGAGTTAATCTCACTCAGTTAAATTATAATTTAATTTAATTGGTTAAATTTGAATGTCTGGTTGAATGATTGATTTGATTGATATGGTATATATATAGTAGTATATAGCAATATATACATATTGGCATATGTATATATTGGAGTTGTTGATATTCCCGCATTATATAGCGGATGAGACCCTATGCGCCGCATAATAGCGGATGATATTTATTTAATCCCATATACCGCGATATTCCACCTTGAAGTGGAATTGGTATTTTTTTTATTGTGCTAACGTTTGTGGATGCAGGGAAACAGGTTGGAGGGATCCAACTGGATTCCTCAAAATATTTAATTTTGTTTAAATATTCTGTGATATGATTTTGATATCCTGTGATGAATTATATGGGTAATTGGATGTTATGTTTTGGTTGAACCGATTTGGACATGCGGAGTTTTCAAAATCTCTAGAATGGAATTTTTGAAAAGGAATAAAAGAGTAAATTTTAAGTAAAATAATTCAAGTGAATTGGAATAAAATTTAATAATGAATCGAAAGGAAAATAAAAATAAAAGCGATTCAGGATCCTAATAAATAGGGAAAATGGAATTTTGAATAAGCAGAGAAGTAATGAATATTAAGCTTAAGCAATTTTATTTAAAGACTAAAGAATTTATTTTAATTCAAGGTTTAACTTTAATAAAAAGGGGGAAAGAAAGAGATTTGGAAAATCTGAAATTGAATTTCTCATTTAAAAGGGATTTTTCAATCATAAAGAAATGAAATTTAAAGTTAATGTATTTGCAGTAAATGAAGTAGCAAAGGAAATTTATTTCAAAGTAAAGTAAAGTAAATTGGAAAATCAATTGGAAATTGATTTAGTGTTAAAACGGGATTTTTAAAAGAGAAATGAGATTTTGGAGATATAAACTGGGTTTATAAAGTAAAATGGAATATCAGAGGATATTTGAAATATAAATTCAAGGAGGGAATTTATAAAGGGAATATGAATTGGTTTAAAATAAATGTTGATTTATTATTAAAAGATGGGAATGAGAAGTGTATTTCTCTGGATTGCCAAGTACGTTTTTCCAAGGCAATTTTAAATATAAGTTAAAAGTTCTAATTGTGTTTTAAAAAGCATATTTTAGAAAATTTATTATTTCTAAATGTTAAAGCCTAAAGTAAGATTTTCAAAATCTATTATTGTAGTAATTATATAAAAGTGATTTGGTATTATGTTTTAAAAAGAGAAATTTAGTTTATATTTGTAAAGTGGTTTCATTTTAAATATTCCTTAAGTATATATTTTGTTAAGGTATTAAAGAAGTTTTTAAATTTCAATATTATAAAGTATATTTATAGTAAAGTGCTTTTAAATTATTTTTAAATCTAAAGTATTTTGTACTTGGTGTTTCAGAGAAATAATTATTGGGAAATGTATTCCGTAAGCGGAAACTGTTTGAAATTGTTTTCAAAAGGAGTTTGAAAATTTGGAAATATATCTTGGAAAGATATTTGGGCAAATAAATAATGTGGGAAATTATTTATTGGGTGATGGTTGCTTGTGAATGTTAATTGATAGTTAAATAACCGACTATCAATATTAGCCAAATGCGCTGATCGTTTCGAAGAGACCGGGATCGGGTTTGCTACATTACAGCGTGATAGGGGGTTCTCGCTTTGCGTTAGGTGGCGAACGGGAGACTCTTACCCCTACATGTCCCCGGGGGTAGTATAAGGCCTTTTGGGGTTGGTTGCGACTCGAGAGGGTGGCCGTAAAAGCAAACCCGAGGTATCACTGTGAGCCACAGCGGGGCTGGGATGGTTGAAAAGCCTACCGGTCGTGAGCCGTTGCTGATGGTTGAAAAGCCTAGGACGTCACAGGTGGTATCAGAGCTTAGGCTGGCGATAACCTTGGCTCTGGTGGGAATTTTGAGTGTATAAATAAATATGAGCGCGTATTTGTTAGTGAATATAAAATGGTTTTATATTGTGTTGGCTGGTTTATTGAGTAGTTTATGGATTCTGGTCGATGTGTGGGATGCCACAACATTGATAGGAATCTCTAAACACTTGAATAGAACAATTCGACACAGTATTGTTTTAAAGTAGGGTAAATGAAATAATTTTACCCAAATTATTTTTGTATAAAAAGAAACGTTTTGTAAACTATTCTAGTTAATATATATGGTTGTTTGGATGTTAGAAGTGATAATATGGAATTATTATCATTAATATATGGAAACTTAACTAGAAATTGAAATTTATAACCAAAGCAAAGAATAAAATTTTATAATAAAATAAAATTGAGAATACAAATTATAAATGTAATTTATAAGTTGAAATAAACTTCATATACAAACGAGATATGTAAATGTAAACTAAATGTCATATATAATGAAAATTAAGATGAAGTCCTAGAGAAATATTTAAAATTGGAATGAGATAAAATTTCAGAGTAACAATGGATATAAAACTGGATGGGTTTTAAATTTGGAATTTTGTGAAGTTTAAAATTCCTTTGAGTTGGAAATGGTTTCAAAACGGTTTTGGAGGGATTTTGAAGAGATAAAAGCATTAAATTCTCTTTCGGTCGCTGGAAAATAACTTCGGTGATGACTGCAGCATCATCGATGTTCATTTTCGGGTTTCTGAAAGAGAAATTGCTACCTAGATGTATGGGCTGGTGTTTGTTTGCAAAACTGAGTTTGGTTTTGAAATTGAAAAGGGTTTTGGGTATAGTTGATTTCAAAGGTGATTTTGAAATTCTGAGAAATTGTTTAAACTCTGGAATCTTATTTAAAATGTTTATGGAATGATGAGAAAAATAAAATATATATTAGTTAAATAAATTGTATAATCCCTAATTAAAAGTAAAAGTATAAATGGGATTGAATTTAAATAGATGGAAGTATGGATATAAATAAATTGTGGCTTATAAAATTTAGAAGTGGAATAAATAAGCCAAAATAAAAGTTGTTTTGAATTGTGAGAAATGGATGTAAATCCAAAACTTGAATTATAAAATAGATTGAACTTCAGTAAAATAGTTAAGTGATTTTCGAAGTAAAAATCAAATATTGAATTGTAAAAAGAAGTGTGCTAATTTGGAATAAATTAGAAAAGTGGATATGTTAATGGAATTTGGATTTGGTAATAAAAGTGGAAGTATAAATGAATAATGGAATTGGAGTGTAAAAGTGATAATTTGAATTGTAAATAAATTCAAGTAAGCAGAAATGATTGAAGTGGCATTGTTATTAATATAATACAATTCAGGAATAAGTATTGAATGTGGATTAGAGATTATATTGGATTCAATGAATATACCACTTATATTAAAATGGAAGAGAGTTAAAAATAAATTGAATTGGAATCAATTTAAATTGGTTATGAAACTTAAGCAATTATTTATTCTTATGGATATCGTCAAAACTGCATAAAATAAACCGTCGTTCGACGTAAGTAAAGTAAATTGAAATTCTATCAGTTGATAGAAGTTAAATAAATTGATTTTGAGATCAATTGAATTAAATATAAGTTTGATTTGCTAAAATGAGCCGAATGTGAGAAATTGAGATGTGAACCATTTAAATTGGATGTAGTCGTACATAAATGGGTTGTAACAATTTAAATTAATGTTGGAACCAAAACATTTCTTATAAGTGTTATTTAATCTACTTTCCTCATGGAAATTCTCTTGTTTGTTAGTTAAATATGTAAAATGTTGTTAAGTTGCATGATCTTGGTACTTACATTTTTGAAGTAAGTAAGTACAGGTTCAGGGAAGCCGTATAGCTGATTTTGGGTTGCACTAATTGCTAAATAAATCACTGCTTTGCTTAAAAAAAATTGCTATAATAAGGTACGCTTACGCAAAAATTCAAAATAGGAAATATGAACTGCATATATTGATATATATTGTGATTTCCGGCCTGAGGCCGATGTATATATATATTTGTGCATCCTGCGATATCGCAGAAGTCCCTCCGTATAAAGGAGACTCTGTCAAAATTTTCCGTAAATTTTAGGAGTTAGAAATTTTTTGAAATTTTTGAAAATTTTCATTAACGATAAATAATCTAAATTTGCTAAGCAAATGGAATTGGAACCGAATAATTGAATCTAGTTTAAATATGAATGTAAAGTAAGTAAAATCGAAGGAACTAACGAAAGTAAAGCTTGCAAACAAACTTTTAATTGAGATTTAAATTAATTAGTAAGTGCAACTAATTCAATATTCAAAGTGGAAGATAAATTGAATTCAAGTGGAAATGTAAACGCAAAAGTGGATAGAAATGGATAGGAACTTCAATAGTGAAGTGAAAATATGTATAAGCAGTATGTAAAATGTTTATCTTAAACTTAAGAAATGAATAGTGAATTCTTAAGAAAATGTGGTACTGAAAGTATGCTAAGTGAATAATTGAATTAAGGTGAAACTGAAGTTGTGAAATGAGATAGTTGTGAATAAGGGGATAACAATCAAAAGGAATGTGAATAAAAGAGAATTGATATAATTGGTAATCAATTGGAATTTATACGTAAGATGTACGTATATTATTTTATTCGCATAGCTATTTGGTCCAGATGTCGAACACAGAATTTCGAGATAGTTTTATCGATCCGAATTAGGATTTTTCACTCGATTTTCAACGACGAGCCTGGATATGGATTGTTGATTGATTCTGGATATTCTCTATCATAGTTGGTGGCTATGCAAGGAGAATGACGGTTTCTGATCGAGAAACCAGATCTGAGTCCGCACTAGAAAGTCGGGTGGACGATACTAGTTCGGAAGTGAAATTGTGTGATCGAGTGAGCGATCGAATGTAATATTGCGTACGGGTAATATATGTGCATCGTACGGACTTAAGTAAAACAAATATTGAAAATTTGTAAAGGAAAGTATAAAATGACTTTGGAATTGTGAGTGAATATTATTGCTTAGTAGAATATACAGGTGTATAAAAGCAATGGATAAATTGGGATTTTTGATTTTAGAAGATTAAATTTAATGGCCCGACAAAAAGGTATGTATTTAAATTTCTATATGAAATTTGATTGGGTTTTGGATCCAGCCACTTGGCTTTTTGTTTTTTTTTTTTGAAATTGGGAGGCCGTAGAGCCATTTTGTAGTAGTACCGAGCTAGCCGCGCAAAGGAGACGCTGGTGAAATTTTTCAGAAATTTAGGGAGTTAGGAAAATTTCGAGAAAATTTTGATAATTCAAAATTTGAATTCAAATTTAAATTTGAACTGATAAGAAAGATAATATTGTTTGGGACTTAGGAGTAAGTTTGAAAGGTTAGAAAGAGGGATAATGTATCTCTATTAAAGGATTTGTTTTGGGAGATGGTTAAAACTATTTGGGTTAAGGAAATAGTTAATGGGGATTGAATCATTCCTCTTAACTAGTAATTTCGGGGACGAAATTCTTTTAAGGAGGGAGGAATGTGACGACCCGGAATTTTTGAGCATTTGAAATTGGAATATTTAATCAATTTTAAATATTCAGATATTAATTATTAACTTAAATTTCAAATATCACTGGGTGATTTAATTATTAAATTAAATTTATTTGAAGTTGGATAAAATAGTAAATCTGGTATTCTAAGCTAATTAAAAATATTTTGAAGGCTTAGAAAATTCATATTAATGATGCTGAAGATAATAGAACTTTTAGAATTGAATTTAAAAGTGTTTTGTTCAGTTTTGAAAACGTATCGTTTAAATTGAATTTAAAAATAGCCTTTCGAGGCACAGTTTCGGAATTCGACGAAACCAGTTCCATTGGATCCGTAATATTATTTTATTATCGAATTTCAAATTTCGTATTTATCGGAGTTAGGGTGTGAGTGTACGATATATAAACGCGCTGGAAATTTATTGATCATAATCTAATGAAATTTAATTTATTTGGTCAAGCTTCTCTAATACGCCATCTCATATTCGTTTTAACACGTTACCCTTATCTTCCATCGTACACTTCTCGTTCCTTCTAAAATTTGCCTGTTCCTTCCTCGTTTATTTCAATCAATTTCAGTCATTATCAAACGAGAAAAAATGGTTGAGGATAGAACATAATAAGGTCATGTACGTTATTCTTTCTTCCATAGCTCATTCTCATTTCAGAATTGAGCTGTGCCCTCGTTTAATTTTGAAATCTAGCGTTTAAGCCTTCATTCTCGAAATCTTTTGAAGCCGAGTTCTGTTCGATTCATCCAGGCAGCAGTATTGAGATGTATGGCTCAGGTCGAGATTTGCCTCGAGGGTTGCGATCGATAGGGACGCTCGCGAAATGGTAACGGAGGGGATCGCGACGACGCATCTGGGTTGCGTTCGTCGAGGGCAGAGGCGTGTGTGGCGAATCGCATGGAGGCATCGAAATCTGGGTGAGATGGGGTTTTGAAGTCGCGATGTTGAGGGGTTGGGTTCGAGTTCGCGTGCTGGAGACAAGCTAGTTGCGTGTGGCGATGATGCAACGTTGATCTCATGCTCGGTGACGTCGCAAGGCTGGACGAGGGTGCGTTTCTTTCGACTAGGATTCATGGTAGCGGGTCGCAAGCTCATGGGTTTCGAGGCCACGTTCGTAGAGGTTGGTCGATGGAGATGGGTTCGTTTCTTTATCAGTAAGGTATTTTTCTGATTTAATTTAAGTTATCTAAAATTTAGAGTGATTAATTTTTATTTCACAAAGATGCATAGGAAGTGAAGAAGAAGTTTTCTTTACAGTAATGGAAAATTTCTACTTTTGGTAATTAAAAAAAAAAAAGAAGCAGTTAACTTTATTTGTTAATGAGTACATTTTTATTCAGATTTATATTATATATAGCTTAAACAGAATAATATATTCAAAGATAAGATTTTGAAAATAGAAATTTATGTTAAGTAAAAGTTTAATTTGACTTGCTGTTTATTTAGATTTTTAGAAATTTACAGTAAGGAAAGGTTTCCAGTAAGGGGAAATGGAAAATAAGAATACAATTTGCTAATTTCTTTTAGTGATTAATTTGTTTGGCTAACTTATGTAGTTATTTCGGTGATTAGAAAATATTTTATTTCAAAAGGAGTTAGCTTAAAGCTAATTATTAGTTAAATTAAAGAAATAAATTGTTGACTGATTCAAAGATTAATAAACCATATAAATGTTAATTCAAGGTCAAAATCTGGACGAAACAAGCTGGTTGGTTTGGACTGCAAATTAAGAAGCAAAGGTGAGTTAATCTCACTCAGTTAAATTATAATTTAATTTAATTGGTTAAATTTGAATGTCTGGTTGAATGATTGATTTGATTGATATGGTATATATATAGTAGTATATAGCAATATATACATATTGGCATATGTATATATTGGAGTTGTTGATATTCCCGCATTATATAGCGGATGAGACCCTATGCGCCGCATAATAGCGGATGATATTTATTTAATCCCATATACCGCGATATTCCACCTTGAAGTGGAATTGGTATTTTTTTTATTGTGCTAACGTTTGTGGATGCAGGGAAACAGGTTGGAGGGATCCAACTGGATTCCTCAAAATATTTAATTTTGTTTAAATATTCTGTGATATGATTTTGATATCCTGTGATGAATTATATGGGTAATTGGATGTTATGTTTTGGTTGAACCGATTTGGACATGCGGAGTTTTCAAAATCTCTAGAATGGAATTTTTGAAAAGGAATAAAAGAGTAAATTTTAAGTAAAATAATTCAAGTGAATTGGAATAAAATTTAATAATGAATCGAAAGGAAAATAAAAATAAAAGCGATTCAGGATCCTAATAAATAGGGAAAATGGAATTTTGAATAAGCAGAGAAGTAATGAATATTAAGCTTAAGCAATTTTATTTAAAGACTAAAGAATTTATTTTAATTCAAGGTTTAACTTTAATAAAAAGGGGGAAAGAAAGAGATTTGGAAAATCTGAAATTGAATTTCTCATTTAAAAGGGATTTTTCAATCATAAAGAAATGAAATTTAAAGTTAATGTATTTGCAGTAAATGAAGTAGCAAAGGAAATTTATTTCAAAGTAAAGTAAAGTAAATTGGAAAATCAATTGGAAATTGATTTAGTGTTAAAACGGGATTTTTAAAAGAGAAATGAGATTTTGGAGATATAAACTGGGTTTATAAAGTAAAATGGAATATCAGAGGATATTTGAAATATAAATTCAAGGAGGGAATTTATAAAGGGAATATGAATTGGTTTAAAATAAATGTTGATTTATTATTAAAAGATGGGAATGAGAAGTGTATTTCTCTGGATTGCCAAGTACGTTTTTCCAAGGCAATTTTAAATATAAGTTAAAAGTTCTAATTGTGTTTTAAAAAGCATATTTTAGAAAATTTATTATTTCTAAATGTTAAAGCCTAAAGTAAGATTTTCAAAATCTATTATTGTAGTAATTATATAAAAGTGATTTGGTATTATGTTTTAAAAAGAGAAATTTAGTTTATATTTGTAAAGTGGTTTCATTTTAAATATTCCTTAAGTATATATTTTGTTAAGGTATTAAAGAAGTTTTTAAATTTCAATATTATAAAGTATATTTATAGTAAAGTGCTTTTAAATTATTTTTAAATCTAAAGTATTTTGTACTTGGTGTTTCAGAGAAATAATTATTGGGAAATGTATTCCGTAAGCGGAAACTGTTTGAAATTGTTTTCAAAAGGAGTTTGAAAATTTGGAAATATATCTTGGAAAGATATTTGGGCAAATAAATAATGTGGGAAATTATTTATTGGGTGATGGTTGCTTGTGAATGTTAATTGATAGTTAAATAACCGACTATCAATATTAGCCAAATGCGCTGATCGTTTCGAAGAGACCGGGATCGGGTTTCCGTATACCAGGATTCTAGGTCTGGAGACTCGAAAACCACTTCGATCCGGTTTGTACGTTTCGCGGGGAACGAGGGTAATATTGATGATGGGATGGTGTTATCAGTTCTGTTCGGACCTGGAACGGACTTGTATGGACGAATGCTTTCGGACATCGTCAGGGGACGATGGGCATTCTATGTGAAACGTTCTAAAGGTAACGTTTAGCCTCAAGCCTCATCAACCGGGAATGACTGAAAATCAGGGGTTATGCAGCAAGGCTTCGTGGGTAGCCCCCACTTGAGAGTAAGGTCATCCCTGTCTAGATGTCCCTTTTATTTCGGCTTAGTGGTGCGGTTGCTGATCCCAACCGTGGGGTGATTTTATTTGGAATTATCCAGTAAGGGATGATTCCGGCCTTGTGTTGCAGGGGAGCGGGCGTACTCCTCGGTACTGTGATCTAGGCCACGTACTGTGACAGGTGGTACCCCAGTGCCTAGTCATTCGTTGGAAATCCATTCTCCCTACGTGCCTTGTACGAGTTTTGTTGTATACCAAGTATGCTGGAATTTAATCATGTAACAATTTCAGCTATTTTAATAAGTATTTGTGAATAGACACTATTATAATATCAGAGGATTTTATAAAAAGTGTTTTAGCTATCGTAAGGTAAAAACCCGACATGTTTATTTGTGACGTGGTCTTACGAGATGCTTTTTATTTTCAAAGGATCTTGAAACTTTAATAATAAATTTGAGTGTGATTTTCTCACGCTGGTATTCCAGACTGACTCGGGTATTGTTTTATATGATGCTCGGGTCAGACCGAGATAAACAGGTTCAGATTGATGCTGTGGAGCTCAGGAGATGAGCTGGATGGCGAGACGTATCTCCCGTACTTGTTTTTATATATATATATTCCGCTATGTTGATTGTTGTACTCTGTTGTATTGAGGACATGATATGGTTATTGTCCAGTTGTATGTTATGTGTTCTATGGTGTATACTCTGATGCTATATTATATAAAACTGATACAGTTTTGATTTGTGTAAAGATCTGTTAATATATATTATATTTTATTCCGCTGCGATGGTTAGATTCTGTTGTTGTTTTCTATTCTTCTTCTTCTTCTACCTCTTCTTCTTAACTAAAATGGTTCGATTTTCCGGGTCTGGAAAGTCGGGTCGTTACCCAAATTTATCTTTGTGATCATAGGTTGATCATCTGTTGACCCAAAGCGTGGCTTTTTGAAAAAGCGTAGCTTTGTGGACGAGACTTCGTCGAGCCTCACAACCCGGTAATGGTCGAAACAGGAATTGTGCGGCAAGGTTTTCAAGGGTAGCTCCCCTAGGGTATGACCATTCCTTCTGGAAAAGGGTAGTATCATGGTATGGAGCCCAGATACTTACTCATGTGGATACACTTTCTTTATGATGTGTGATGTTGGTTATCGAGCGCTCGGATAAAGGTCCCAAAGGACCGGGGGTGGCATATCTGAGGTTTCTTTTATCCCTTGGGAAAAGGGGTTGCCGGCCTTGTTTGGCAGAGAACAGTTGGTTCTCGGAACGTCCCGCCAGAGGCGTTTCTTTCGTGGAATAGGAAGTTCCTTAGCCTGACCATTTGTTGGAAATCCAAACAAAACAATACGAGCCCTGTACGGTTTTAGTTGTATTACCTGCCATGGAATGTGGTGGTAACCTGCTATTGAACATGGTAGCTATAGTAGGCATAAGTGCGAAATGTCTATGCTGGCTAAGATTTATATTCTACTTTCAAAATTGTTTTCTACACTATGCACTAGTAATAATATCAAATGATTTGATTTTGCGTAGTAAGCATCTTTGACTATCATAAGAAGAAATCTCCTCCAATTCTGCGTTTGCATTGTGTGTGTGGTGGGAGGTCTTATGGTAGTTTCATTTTCCAAAAGCATTGCGAATTGACTTTAAAATTCCCTGCTATTTGTTTTAAAGATAAACTGTTTTTGTTGCTCACACCAGTCCCATGACTGATCCGGAGTTTATTGTTTCTTTCCTAAACTCTGGATGCTCAAAATTTTTCTACACGAGCAGTCTAGAGTTTGGTTTTTCAGATAGTCAGATTAGTAGGTTATCTGGAGCTAGTTCAGTCTTTGGATCGGACTGCACTTGCTTATCTTGGTGTATCGTTATTGGGAGTTCAAGCTATTTCTGGATTAGTGCTTTGAAGATGGAGATTATCCGCTGCTGATGTTATCTATTTTTTCTTTCCGTTGAAATTTATTGTATCATATCTCTGATGTGTATAGATATTCATTGTATCATCATTGTATCTGGATATTGTATCAGATGTTGTATATCTATATTCTTTTTATTCCGCTGTGATATTTACTTAATTGTGTTATAAGCTCCCAAGAACCAGATTCGGCATTTGAATCTACGACATTTTGAGTACAAGTGAAGTACGGGTGCCGATTTTCGAAGGTCGATTTTTGGGTCTTGACAATAAGGCTACCGGATATTGGTAGTGTAGCAAGTGTAGTTCAAAGTAGCTAGCTTGAGAAAAGCGATAAAGCATTCGACGGGACCATGGTTGTTAGGCGTGGATCGGAGAAAAAAGCAACTAGTTCCCTATAATGATGGAAATCCAATCCCATACGAGCTTTATGGTTTTTACTGTAGTCCCAAAATAGCTGTAATGCTTTGCAAATATTCCAGCCACCCCTTTTGGTATCATATATTTCGTTCGGAATATTCCGTTACCTAGTCCGGATATTTTACCATAGACTTAGTTCGGATATTGATACTTTATTTTGATATATTACTTGAAAAGTGTTTTCAAAAGAATGTCATTAATAATAATAACAAAGTATTTTTTAGTATAAAGTATTTTGGTTAACATAAGGTAAAAAATCCTTCCATATTTATATGTGGGCGTGGTCTTATGAGATACCGTTCTTTTCAAAGGTTTTGATTGACATCGACATGATCTATACATTTAAAATTTTGAGTATCTCATGCTGGTTTTTCAAGCCTGATCCGGGTATTTTTAATACTTGGGTCAAATCCGAGTAGTTTCAGGTTTAGTTGAAGACGCTTGGAGTTTACAGAGGAGAGCTGGAGAACTTTATCTACGTATGGACATATTCTATTATCCGCTGCATCTATTGCATTTTTATTTTTATTTTTTAGCAATTGTAAGGAAAAAGGGTTATAACTGTCCATGCTGAATCTAAGTTAAACTCTAATATTGTATTCAAATTTTTTTCCATTGTAAAAAATATTGTTTAATAATATATATTATTCCATTCGAGTAAGATTATGTTCTATCTTTATTTTCTTTCTTCCCTAACGTTCGGGCTTTCCAGCACTTGGATTTACAACATGTTAATACCGAGGATGTATTAACATCGATTTTCGAGGGTCGAAAATCCATGATGTTACATTTGTTATGAGAGCTTAGGTTAAGCAAACACCAAGACTTTGGTGGGGTAAAACTCATTATAAATACAGTTAATAATACCTTAGAATGACCGACTCATTAGAGATAGGGTTAGTAACACCCTAGAATGAGTTTGAGAGAATTATATATATGAGTGCATATATGTTAATTAATATAAAAATGTTTTGTGGTGATTAATCTCTTGAGTGGTTTATGAATTCTGGTCGGTGCATGAAGAGCTTCATGTAATCGATAGGGATTCCTAAGTACTTAAACAAGGCGAATGGACACACCATTTTAAAGGGAGTATATTTTATAAATATTTGTGTGACTTAGAAAATTTATAAGATGTCATCCCTTTGGGAAGTTCCAAGAATAAGGTCTTGATCTATTTGGTGATGGTGGAAATAATCTTATAAGTATAGATCATATGTTGGCTTAGACGAATGGTATCGTACGCTCGGTAAACTTTTCTTCTTATCATTGTACAATTAAGGCAAGTTCTAATCCGAACAAATATGAATCAAGTAATTTGGATACGTCAAGAAATTAATGGTATGAAACCTCTGATAATAACTTAGTATATCATTTAGGTAAGAATGTCTTATTTTATGCCGGGTAATGAGTTATAGGCTTATCTATAGAAAGCACGAAGAATACGTGCACAAAACGAGCAGAAGATAAATTAAAACTAGGATCTTATGAAGGCATCTTCTGTTACAAATGTGGTAAAGAAGGGCATTATGTAGTTCTGTGTAAGGATAGAAAAATAAAGGAAAAGGATAAAAGGAAGACATAGAAAAATAAGAAAGAAAAATCTTTTAGGGTTGTTATATTCTGTTTCAAGTGTAAAAAGTATATGTTTAATAGAAAGGAATTTTAAGAACTTCTATCATAATATTTTAAAAGGATTATATTTTAAGTATTAAAGAATATTTTTGAAAGATATAGATATTTATGTATGTCAGGGAATGATAATATTCAGTTATTACCATTTGTTGATTTAAACGAACATCTTATGATTAAGTTTCACGATTTGACTATAAGATGTTTGATAATAATATTGGGTTAGGATGAATGAATTTGCATAAGATAATAAATAAGCATGTAGTATAAATAATGTATTTTACGCAAATAAAATGATTTTGAAAAAGACGGATATGAAAGATATGTTATATAAATTTTGAGAAACTGAATTTTGGGTATTTTGGAAAAGAATTATGAAATTTGAAAAGGAAGTAAGTTAATATAAGATGATTTTATGAAAGGGGTTTATAAAATGGGTTTTATAAACAAAATAATCTCTAATAGATTTTTTGAAAAGAAATTTCAAATAAGTAAGAAACTCTCAAATGATAACTAGTTTGAGTGGCTTGAAAATAACTAAAAATGGGTAAGAGATATGTTCGGATGGTAAACACTTCTTTTAAGTATTACCCTTCTTGTTAAGGGGATATGTGATACTATTGGTAGTACCCAGTTCCTTGGTATTATTTTGGAGTTACTCAATCTGTATAATTTCCCTTAAGTTAAAAGGATAATTTTGAATTATTATTTGATAAGTTAATATCAAGGTTGGTTAAAAAGGAATATATTATAATGAGAGAAGTTGATTGTAATTTTGGAAAATAAAAGGTAAATTATCTTTTAAAATTGAAATAATTCCTTTGGAATGAAATGCTTTCATTTAAGAAAAATATTTGAAAATAAATATTTAGAGTGATTATATATAAAGAAGCATTTTTAAAAGATAAAAGTTTTATGAAAAGTTTTCATAAAGATTTTTGAATGTTAATAAGTACATATGAGGTACATAGATCATTTCATCGCACGATTTTGATCTTAGATTCGAGTACAAAACTTTGAGTTGCTTACACCGTCCCAAAAAAGGATTTATCACTCGATTCTTGACAACGAACATTGATGAGGGTATATGGTTGGGTACTTTAGTTTTCTATCATAGTTGAGAGCTAAGTAAGGGATACAAAGGTTTCTGATCAAAGAGACTGATCAGAGTCCGCACTAGAGGATCGGATGATCAATACTAGTTTGAAGTAAAGTTGTGGATTCAAACAAAATATCGAATCAGATATCGCGTATGGATGATCTGCGTAGGTCATACGGAATTGAGTTTAAAGTTTGTTTGAGTAAGTATTATCTGGTTTTTGTAATAGCCTGGATTTTCGACGTTCAAAAATCGACACCAATACGTCCAGTATATTACATGCCGAACAATCGAATGCCGGAAACACCAGATCGTTAGGGAAAGAAGAAAGAGGTAGAAGAAGAAAATAGAAATAACAACACAGAATTTCACAATCGCAGCGGAACAATATATAATAGATAAACAACTGATCTTTATACCAAAAATAACTATAACTGTTTTTATACATTACATCATCAAAGTACAACACAAACAATAGCACAATACTGGACAGTTATAATAACTTGCCCTCACAAAAGCTGAATATACAACCTACTATACACAGCGGAATATAAATCAGATACGTGATATACGTCTCCTCCATCCAGCTCGTCTCCTGAGCCCACAACATCTTATCCTGTATCTATAATACTCGGTCTGACCCAAGCATTATAATAAAATAACATCCGAGTCAGTCTGGAAAACCAGCGTGAGAAAACACACTCAATTTGAATTATTAAAGTTCAAAAATCCTTTGAAATCAAAGGTATCTTGTAAGACCACGCCACAAATAAACACGATGGGTTTTTACCTTACGATAACCAAAACATTTCATATCAAAAATCCTCTGATATTATAATAGTGTCTAAGCACAAATACTTATTCAAATAGCTGAAATTGTCACATTAATTAAATTCCAGCAATACTAGGATCTACAATCAAAACCGTAAAGGCACGTATGGAGAATGGATTCCAACTGAATGACTAGGCACTGGGGTACCACCTGTCACGATACCTGTCTAGAAACACCATACCAAGAATCACTCCTGACCCCCTGCAACACTAGACCGGACTATGCCTAACCTGAATAGACCGAATATGCTATCACCCCGGGTGTTCCCACGCTTTATCGAGCTCCTTCCATAAATCGTAGTAATAATAATATCCGAGAGTATCTAGAAAGGTGATAGACATACCCTACTTGGGTGCGACCCACTTAGCCTTGCTGCATGTCCTCTGATTTTCAGTCATTCTCGGTTGATGAGGCTCGAGGCTAAGCGTTACCTTTTTAGAAATATTCACTTAGAATACTCATTGTCCTCCAATGACAATGTACTGATAACATTCATCCATACAAGCCCGTTCCCAGTCCGAACGGAACCGAAGGCACTATTCCTACTACATCCATTTTGGAATCACCCTCAGGATTAGTAGCGATTAGCCCTTGCACTTCACTGCTCCATCTTTGACTCTAAGCTCTTGTCTTCATTTCGAAAACGTACTCGTTGGATCGATGTGGTTTTCGGATCACAAATCCGATCCCGGTCTCTTCGAAACAACGTTCGCTATTTCCGGTAAACTCAACCTCGGTTCTTTAGGAAATAAACAGGCGAAAATAAGATCGGAGATCAACTCCTAACCGTTTTGTGGACGGATTTCCTTATAAACGTCCTAGAAGAACGAAACGAGTTTATACGTACAGTATAACACCTCGAACGGTAACTGTACTATATAATTCTCGTACTTCTTCTAGATATTTCCAAAGTTATATTTGGGTCCATTTTTGATAGTCGGTTATTTAACAATCGAATAAACAATCATTCAACCAAATATTTTATTTCCACTGAAACACCAAGTCTTATTTAATTTAGATTTTTAAATAAATTAAACCACTTTATCCAAAATTATACACTTAAAATATTTAAAATAAAGCTACTTAAATCACTTTATTCAAAATAATAGTTATGAGATTCTATAATAAATTCTCCAAGTAAAAATCTTAGCCAAAAACTACTTTTAAAATAAAAGTTATTTTATAAAATATAAATATTTAATAATTATCCTTTTAAAATCATAATACTAATTTAACCTTTAAAAATAATTAACTACCATAACTAACTTAATTAATATTTACTTTAACAATTTTCAACCATTGAATAATACATTTTTATAAAATATTCTTTTAAACACCTTTAATTTTCTAATTTATACTTCAAAATCTTTCTTTGAAAATATACTTAGCTTCTCAGCAAAATAAACTTTCCACTCCAATATAGCCCGTCTAATCATTGATAAATCCCTCTCGATTTATCTCAAGTTTAATTTACGTTCCAACTCCATAAATTCATTCTTTCCATTTAAAAATAAATTTACCATTTATTTTTAAAACACTTTGCCATCTCCTTGAAAATTCCTATCGTGAATTTATAATTTCAAATTATCCACTGATAAATATTTCACTTTATTTATAAACCCAGTTTATAAATTCCATAGTCTCATTTTCCTTTTAATCACTGTTTCAAAACACTTAATCGATTTTCAAATCGATTTTTTGAATTAATTCCATTTTAAAATTTATTTCTTGATCCACCCAAATTTATTCCAACCACCTAATTTCTGATTTCCTTTCTTTTATGATTTAAAATCTTGTTTAAATCCGAAACGTCAATCTCATATTTATTTTCAAAATTCCCCTTTTTATTCTCTTTCCAAACCATTTGAATCTTAAATTTAAAAATAAACTCTTTTATACTAAAACAATATTGCTTAAGTCCTTAAAAACTCTTTTATTTCCATTTATTCAACATCTCTATTTTTCTATACTCAGAATTTATTTAATAGGATTTTAAAATCTACTTTTTACTTTTTTTCCCAATTAATTCTTTTAATTTATCCAACTTCACTACAACATTTTACTTAAAAATTTATTTATTTTTATTTTCCTTCAAAAATCCAATTTTTATATTATTGATATCTTAATATGCCGAAAATATATCCAGCAATATCATAGCATCCAATAATTTCAATTTTCAATACAATCTATCACAGATTATTCAAAATAAATCATATCACTGAATATGAAATAAATTTCAATATTTTTGAGGAATCTAGTTGGATCCCTCCAACCTGTTTCCCTGCATCCACAAATGTCAACACAATATAAAAATACCAATCCCACTTTGAAGGGGATATCGCGGTATATAGGGTCATCCGCTATTATGCGGGGTGCATAGGGTCTCATCTGCTATATAATGCGGGAATATCAATCACTCCAATATATATATATTATATATATATTATATTATATATATATAATATCACATCAAGAATGATAATAATCATCCAATTTAATAAATCAACAAATAATTAATTTTAACACTTAAAATTAATTGCGGTATTCCAAATTTGAGTGAGAATAACTCACCTTTATTTTCGAATTTTCTGATCGATCCAAATTTGACTCGATTGCACACATCATGCTCGGTTTTAACCTTGTATAAGTAAATTTTTGAAGCATATAAATTAACGATTTCAACTTAATTATAAAGTTAATTCAATACTTTTTTTAAGACTTGACCTGTTTTCACGAACCTATTCTTTTTTTTTGAACAAGTATATAAGTAATACATACAATTATTACCAGAAATTGTTTTTATAATCAGAATTATTTTATAGTCAGACTTATTTTTTTTTTCAATAAGTATATAAGTAATATTCAAAAACTTTTTGATCTGATTTTACAAGCCCATAATGTCGATTTTAAACTCCAGATTCCTTTTTTTCAAACTAAAATTTCAGAGTCCAATATTTAAATAATAAAACAAACCCAAAATGGCACTTGCTCACCTACGACACGATCACAACCCCTGCTCGATCACCTGAAATTTCAAGCTCAAGCCCAATCATGACAAATCGTGACTTGTCTCCTCCCACGCGAACAACAATCGTCGCGACTACCTTACGAGAACCGCACGAACCCCCCACTTCCATCGCACGCTCGCCTCCTCAAGTGAAACCCAACTTGCTCAACCCCACGGTGCCTCGTCCAGGCTTCTCAATCAAATCGCGAGAACCGGCACCGCCTCGACCTGCTCCAACTCGCGACACCCAATGATGACCGAAGCCCTCCAAAATCCTTCCCATCTCGAGTTCGAACAGGCGATAGGAAAAATATTGCCAAAAATGTCGTGACTGCTTTCTCTGATTTTCGGTTCGAACTGTGAGGAGGAAAGAAAAAGGGGAGCTCTCGATTTTTCGTATGGCCATCGTTCGAACTGAATAAAAGGGGAAAACTTGGAGGAAGGAGAAGACACGACTTCGGTTAAGTTGAGGATTTCACCCTTTTTGTATCCTACGAGATTTAGTTATCACAGTTTTTTTTATCGTTTTTTTTAAACTGCTTGGCCAAGTTTTAAAACAAAGAGGAGGGAGGGAAGATACCTTGCATGCTGAATATGCTTTGTGTATAAGAGTGGGTGTACAATTTTGAGTTGAAGGAAAAGTAACGGCTGATGTAAAAGGATTTGTCAAGTCAATCATATTATATATTATTTAAATTTAAATCGTCTCGATTTCGCACCTTAAAATTTTAACCTCCTATCGAGGCATGTTGCTAGGCGTTTATAATGTTATACCCCTATGCCAAACGCAATGGAAAAGGTATCGAGTCCTAATTCGATCGTATGTAGAAGATAGCTTTTTGGACCAAGTTATTATATTGAATTTTCGATATAGATTTCAGCGCGTTTACCTACCGTACGGCCAAACAATAACTCCAAACATTACAAAATTTGAAATCAGATAATAATAAACTATTACGGTTCCAATGGAACTGGTTTCGTCGAATTCCGAGACTGTGCCCTGGAAGGCTATTTTTAAAATGTCAATTTAAACGACCTATTTTCAAAACCGAACAAAACACTTTTAAATTCAATTTTAAAAGTTCTATCATCTTCAGTATTATTAATATGAATTTTATAAGCCTTTAAAATATTTTTAACAGGCTTAGAACTCCAGATCCAACATTTTACCAAATTTCCAATTATTAAATTCAATAATTAAATTATCTAATAAATGGTTATATTTGAAATTCAAGTCAAAAGTAACCGTTTAAATATTTAAAATCAATTAAATATTCAAATTTCAAATATCCAAAATTCCTTGTCGTTACAGTTTTGGGTTTTGATTTAATTTTTGGGACGAAATTCTTTTAAGGGAGGAAGTATGTAACGACCCGTAATTTTATAACTTTTAAATGGAATATTTAATTAATTTTAAATATTCAAATGTAGAATTTTCAAACTTAAATAATCATGTTTTATGAATGGTGAACTTCATTGTAAAATTGACAAAAGCCGATTTTCGATAAATTGAATATACGTTCAATAACTGTTTTAAATGATAAATAATTCATTTAAATTATTATAAAATGATAATAAGTGATTGATAAAAGATTTCTAAATAGAAATATGCTTGTTTTAGATTGATTGACAAATTTCGTCATATGTTGACCAATCAACGTAAATATAGTTTTATAGCTCAGATGATCTTGCTTTAATCATTTGAAGATGATAAGAAACTTATTTTCAAGTTTTGTTTACATAAATAAATAGTTTAACAAAAAGTCAAAATATGACCGTAAAACGTTTTGTCGAAAATCATTGTTTTGTTTAATATAAGTTGTCGCAATATTATTGCACCTTTGTTAACATGTTTTAACACGTACATATATATATACACATTTTAATAACAAAACAAGTTTACTTTTACTAAACATGATTAGAAACTTCTAGAATGTAATTAGTAAAAAACAAAGTAAGAAAAGTCAAAAAGTCAAATCAAGTCACATCAAAATCTAACAAAATCTTCACTTTACATTTCTTAACCTTAAGGACTATAACATAAAGCAAGGATGTGATGTGTGATGATCAGTATGTTTTGGTGATGTGAAGTTTAAGGGTGTTATGGTACTTTGTTAAAGAGTTAATTTGGTAATTTATCACTTCTTACTTTTCCTATAAATACCACCTTCCATTCACTAATTTTCTCACACTTCTCATTCTTTTCTTCTTTATTTTTTGAGCTTTCTTATGCTCATTAATGGCTTCTCTTCTTTAAGAGAGGTAGGAGGGTTAAAAATAGTGGAGTGCTTAAGCACCAATCCACTTGTTACTCTCTAACCTCTTCTTAATCAACTTTTTCTTCTTCTCTTCTTTGTTTATGGTCTTAGGCCATGAGACTGGAGGCAGATAGGGGAGTATGCCATGAGCTAGGATAGGAAGAAGAAGAATGGCTAAGGGCAAGGTGGAATGGGGTGTTGCCTCAGCACTTGGTAAAGGTGGAGGAGTGTTTAGGTGATGGTTTAGTGAAGTGTTGGATTAATTGAATGTTGGTAGGAAGTGAAACGATTTGGTTAAAGATGAGTACACACATTTAAATTTACTAATTAATCTCTAAATAATTCCAAGTTTGATGATATGAAAATACACACACACACACATATATATATAAAACTTCCTTGCCATGGTGAATGAAGACAACGAAGTGGGAACGGTTATTGAACTTTCTCCTCCCCCAAAACCGCCTGATCCACCCAGCCCGTGGTAATTTTCTGGTCAATTTCCATATATAGAACGTCAGAATCCGAGCTAATATGAGCTAGAAACAAAATAAACAAGAATAGAAAAAATATATATATTGGGCTAGGTCGACCAAGAGGTCGACCTAACCACGCCCTTGGTCGACCAGTGGTCGACCAAGGAGGATGGGCGGTCGACCGCCCGGTCGACCCGCCTACGGATATGGAATGAAGAAAACTTTCTTCGTTCCAGAGGTTTTCGAACACGTATTTTCATTCTTTAGCCCCATCTGGTCCCTTCGTGCTTCCATCCGACGGCTCCTATTCAGCCTCTGACGTAGTTGCATCCTATTCAATCTCCAAATCCAACGGATAAGGACCCTAAAAGGAATAATTTTCCAAGGAGATAATCTTTTTAATAAAAAGATTTTAATATCTTCAAGTGGATCCAGGAAGACCAAAAGGGAAGAGCTTAAGACCATAGGTGAGTGATTGTAATTATTTAGATTTTTAAGTAATTGATGTGCACATAAATGTGCATATATTTACATCCATTTTTTTTAAATAAATGTCATATTTGGATATTTTAACATGCTTAAACCAAAATTCAATTATTTGCAAATCACCATATTTTCATCTTCATACAGGGGCAAAATGGTCATTTTTGTGCATGTGCTAACTTAAGAATTTTTACTTGGACATTTTTTAAGATTTTTATAGGAATTTGGATGTAAATGGAAGAGGGTTTCATGGAATATATGCATGCACAAGAGAATACAAAGGAATGAAGAAGGAAATAATTCAAACTCATGATCATGGAGGACCCCACCCACTTACCTAAATCTACAATTAGAAGCTAATGGACAACTAAGTGGAGGTTAAAGCTTCATGCATATTTGATGATGGATTAATTAGAGGCTAATGGTTACTTGGTGGCCACACTTCCTAAAGGGCATTTTGGAAAGCACCCTAAAAAGTGAATTAGGATTTTATGCATGTATAAATAACCCACTTATGTAGATATCTTCTTACTCTTTCAAATTAGTTAGGAAATTAAAATACAAGTTGTAAGCTCTATGTTTCATGAAATAAAAATGGCTTCCTAGCCACTTTCTCTTTTCCTTTCTACATGCTTTCATTTCCTTTTATGTTAATGCTTATTTCTATGCTCTCTTTCATTTCATGTTTATAGCTTAGATTTACATTCATGCAAGTAGTGTAGCTTTATTTTTTTATGCAAGTAGTTTAGTAGTGAATTCATTTTCTTCCTTTGTTTAGTTTCTATTTCTTTTGCTTTTAATGTTGAAATCTCTATGTGTTGAAATGATAACACAAATGAGAGGCGAAATCCCTACAATTTAGGGGTAATGAAGCTTTCTTTTAATCATGTTGATGCAACATAGTTTTCTATGTATGATCTCTTTTGTGATACATGAGAAAATGGATGTTCATGTTTATTTGTGTTTTATGTTGAATTTGATAGCCTAGTTTGTTCATAACAAATAGGCTATGCTTATCTCACTAATCACAAATTGCCTCTTCATCTAAATATGATCATGGCAATGAAGTGAAGTTTTAATCAAAAGTTGATGATCTATGTTACTAATTAATAGTAAATAGATCATGCTTAAACTAGATTTTGGTTTCATTTTGTATGCCATGTTTCATGAGATTTGAAAAAGTAGGATTAGATTTGTATTATAGTTTGATGGTTTGATTTGTGTTAATTAATAATACAAATAGGACATGCTTATGATAAGTACATCACTCATCCTACTTAGGTTAAAAAGAGATCATCATTTGATTTCATGTTGATGTATGTGAAAAAAAATAAGAAAGTGGATTTGCCTCTAAATTGAATTTTAATCACATAGTTTTTAATCTCAACCTTTGCTCAGTTTTCTAGTTTTCAAAACAATCTCCACTTTTGGTTTAATTTGATTGATTAGAAAATTTTAAAATCTTAAAAATTCCCTGCGGATCGACCTGTACTCTCCACGTACTAAAATTGCATGTCGCGCGCTTGCGGTTTTTATTATTTCAAAATTTGTCGGCAGTTTTCTAATTCGATAGAAATTTTGTTGTCAAACAGTAATTTAAAATAAAAGGGTTTCCAATAGTTGTAGTTTTACTATGATTTTTGGAATAACCATTTTAATAGTTTATTTACAGTTCTTATAATTATTTTCAGTTTATTTCTTTTAGCTATTCTTTTCAGTTAATTTTAGTTTATTTCTGTTAATTATAGCGTTTCCATTTATTCATAGTTTATTCATAGTATTTTAATTTATTTACTGTTATTTATACGTTATTTACATCTTTTTCCTATGCTTTGGATTTTCTTCTATTTTCATTTTTCTTTTATTTCTCCCTCTTCTTCGTGTATGGATTAGAATAGATTAAACGCGAACATGGATTAAAATTATAAGAATACTGAAATAATGGAAGATAAGATGTATTGTAAAGACTGTAATAAAAATGAAATTAAGACTGAAACTGAGCCTAATTATGATATTAATGTTAGAGTTTGACTAATTAAAAGATAATTGGCCTAGTTATAACTTAGAATTATAACTAAAATAAGTATAAGATGAAAGAAGCTTATTTTTACACTTAGACCTTCGGTTAAGTAATAAGCATGATTATAACGTAGGTTATAATAAGAAATAGAATAGAGTGAGGCTTATTTTAAGACTTAGGATAAATTAATAAGCATAGATAGCAAGAACAAAAGTAAAGGCTTATTTAAATAATTTATATAAATTATTAAGCAAGAATTAAAGTAGGGCCTGTACCAAATAGCATTCCCCTATTATTTCTATGGACACGGTGTTTCACATAATCCTGAAGTGAGACTATGGGCACACTTATGCTAATAATGATAGTAATTGGTCAATAAGTAGAAGTCCAAATCACGGGGATTTGGGCAAGGGGCACAACTAGATATTGTTTGGATGACGAGCCAGTACCAACAGCATTTCCCCTATTTTCTATGGACACGGTGATCTCACATTAGCCTGAAGTGGGATGAGGGGCACGCTTATGCTGGAGCTTGAGGTAATAAGAAGACCCAATAGGTGGAACAATAGGTAACATGAGCATGGTGGCGGTTACGCGTGCGACTTCCATTCGGGTGCTCGGTAATTGTTATGAGTTCCAAGCACTTAGTATGTGGGTCTTTCGTAGGCACCATTGCCTCCTGTGTAGGGAGATATATAATGTCTAGTCCACAGTAGATACTTTGCATGTCATTCGTAGACACTATTTCTACGTAGGGAGTTATATAGCGTCTAGTCCGCAGTAAGGTCTATGGAGTAGCAGGCCGATCAAAGGGTAGAATTAGGATTTTGGCCTAATTATAGGATTAGGAATTCAGCCTAATCAAAGCAGCTATCAAAGATAAGTGCAAACAATTAAAGTTAATCAATTATGTCAATTATGTTAATTCGTATTTATTTCCAGCTTATTTCTTATCCCTATTTCCTTTGTTTCCTTTTATATACTAGAACTGTTGTAAGGTCTATTACTTTTACTTTGCTTAAAGATTCTAGTAATTACTATCATTCACCAGACTTTTAGTCTGACCCGCTCCTCTATTTCCCCTTTTCCACCCATAGGCAATCAGGGGTAAGGAAAATAGACCGCAGCTTCTTGGAGACTTGGAGACCCTTTCATGTATTCCTCCTTTCTATTTCCAGCTTTTTGTTCTTTTATTGCAGTGGCACTGTATTGATGGAAAGTTTGTGTTTGTACTCTTGTTTTTCTGATGAGACTGAGATTTTATTTTCATAAGATAATTGTATTTGGTATTTGGAACATATGTGGTTTGTTTGAAGTATTTATGAAGTATTAATTTTTAAAATCACTTATTGTTTTAATTACTTCCGCTGTGTTATTATCTATCTATTTTGTCTTGTGAATCTTAGTCTCTACTAGCTTTAGTTATACCTACAACGCACCACGTCTTTTAGTGTTTCCTTTTGGGTATACTAAGGGTGTGGGGTGTTACACTTGGTATCAGAGCCTAAGGTTACATGATTCCTAAAATTTGTTTTAAAAGTAAGGTATTTTTCCAAAATAACTTGTTTTAAAAGTATTTTTCAAAGAGAAACTATTAGAAATAGTTTTCAAGTATAAAAGATGTTTTATAGAGATCCCCTCAAAGTCCAGTTCAAACTTCTTTTGATTTTTTCAAGCCTAAGTTTCCTTTTCTTTGCATAGTATGGCTAACTGGTTCCATAGAGCTATGGTACCAGAGGTGCATGGTCAAGCGCCCAATACATCACCGGTAGGTGGAAATCCCTTTAATCTACCAACACCAGCCGATTTTTCTAAGCTATGCAAGGAATTCACTAGTATAGGAGGCAGAACGTTTTCTGGCAAAGAAGATTCCGAGGAGACACGAGCTAGGTTGGAGGATATGGAGCAAAGATTTAGGCTATTAGATTTGAAGGAACGACAGAGAGTTCAGCCTACATCTTAGCAACTGAAGGGAGAGCTTAAAGAAGTTCCTAGGTTAGAAAGCTTTAAGGAGACATGGTGGAAGGAGGATAAGGACAAGAGGAAAGGAGGAGGCCCTCAGAAGCGAATCAAGAAAAGTGGGAAATGTAAACGCTGTAGAATGGCTGGTCATTACGCAAAAGACTGCAAGAGAGAGAAGGTGAAGAAGTGTTACAGCTGTGGACATCCCGATCATCTTAGTAAGTTTTGTCCTCGGAAGATGGGGCAGGGAGCGAGTGCACCTGCAGTATAGATTCAGGCTTTGGATGCAACACCTTCCAACAACAGACCGGATCGAGGTAGGAAAATTTGGTTTCTATTTCTGATTTTCCCATTCAGACTCTTTTCGATCCTAGAGCATCACACTATTTCATCTCTAGTTCTTTGGTAGATTGTTTGCACTTAGACATCTCTTTAGTAGTAGACTCCATTGTTGTTTCAAACCCCATAGGAGGATCAGCACACTTGTCTATGGTTTGTAGGGGTGTGAAATTTTTTATCCTAGGCGTAGAATTTGATTATGACGCCTATGTATTGGGATTCTTGGGGTATGTGATGATTTTGGGAATGGATTGGCTATCCACATATGATTGTAAGAAGCGAGTCGTTAGACTAGAGACATGCAGCGGTAGGACTCTCGAGGTTTCTTGCGACCCGCAAGGGTCAGTTATGTTGAGCTTCCTTTATTCCCTCAATTCTTCATCGTCAGAGTTAGATTCGGTTCCTGTCGTTGGAGATTTTCCAGACGTCTTTGAGGAGGTTAGGGGACTACCCCCTAAGAGAGAGATTGAATTCAGGATTTATTTAACTAAGAATGCTAAGCCAGTAGCATTACCTGTGAGACACATGGCACCCAGGGAGAGGAAAGAATTGAGCAAGCAGATCTATAAGCTTTTGGAGAAGGGTTTCATAAGGAGGAGCATATCAGAGTAGGGAGCACCAGTCGTCTTTGCTACTAAGGCGGATGGTTCTCTTCGACTTTGCATTGATTATAGAGAATTAAATAAGCTCACAAAGAAGAACCGATATCCACTCCCTAGGATTGATGATCTTTTTGACCAGGTAGTTGGCTCTTCGGTATTCTTCCAGCTTGATTTAGCCACAGGATTCCATCAGCTTAGGGTCGTCGATGACAGCATAGGTAAGACTGCGTTTAGGACTCCAGACATATTTTATGAGTGGTTGGTTATGCCTTTTGGGCTAACCAATGCCCCAGCCTACTTTGTGGACTTGATGAGCCACGTCTTTAGAGAGGTCCTAAATAAGTTTGTGGTGGTATTCGTGGATGACTTCTTTATTCCTAAGTCTCTTGGTGTCTCGTCCAACGATCTTCGTAGGAATACGCTGAACCGATACTTCCCTTTCTACTTCCACCTCCTCTAACTGACTAGGCTCTACAACCTCCGCTGAGTTATGTAAGCACTTTCGCAAGTGCAAAACATGGAAAACGTCGTGCACTCCTGCGAGCCTCTCCGGTAGTTTCACTCGGTATGCCATCTTCCCAATTCTCTCTAAGATAGGAAATGGTCCTACAAATTTGGGGGCTAACTCTCCATTCAACCCAAACATTACCACCTTCCTAAACGGAGATACTTTAATAAAAAATATGTCTCCAACCTCAAATTCGGTGTCTCTCCTCCGCTTGTCCGCATAAGATTTTTTCCTGTCTTGAGCTGTCTTCATCCTCCATCGAATCAATTCCACCTTCTCCGATGTCTCCCTAACCATGTCAGGCCCAAGTAGCAACTTCTTCGTAGAATCCACCCAACATGAAGGTGACTTACATGGTCTCCCATATAAAGCCTCAAATGGTTTGTGAAATTATTATCAAAATCCTGACATATTGCTGTAATCATTTACATCGAACCTGCTCTTCTATCAAATCTTGCGAATGTTTGCATTCATTTGTCTCATGCTCATCTAACTCATAGAATTAGCAGAACTTTCCTGGCTTTCTCTCCTAATCTATGGGCTCTCTCTTAGCGGGTTTCCTATATGGAATTTGCCCATGGTATTAAGTTAGATGCTCTTTAGGGTCTCGATCAAATCGGTATAAAAGAAAAACTTTGATTCCCCTCTTCTATCGCTTCGATACTTCGAAGCCATTATTGGCTTTTCTTTTGAACGAATCGGGCTTATCGAAAGTGGGTTAAATGGGTGAATTTCAAAAAATTTCCATTTTAATCTTAGTTGAGTCTATAAAGCCTAAATGGATTTAGATTCAATCTAAAATATTTTAAACAAAATTTTCATTTTATTTAATATTTTTAAAATGTATTTTTTAATTTAGTTTATAATTATGTCAAATATACTTATTTGTATAAAGTGCATATGCTATAGATAAGAAGTGTATATAGTTAATATGCCCATATTTAGATGTTGGGATTTATCCCCAAAGCGGACACACTTCCCCTTTACATATGTCTTTGTTCTCCAAAGTTTCGAATTAAAGATTATACATGTAACGACCCGCAATTTTCGATAATTAAAAATATTAATTTAAATAAGATGTTGGTGTTAATATTGGAAGAAATAAAAATTTGTGATTTATTAATAAGAAAAATAACTAGAATGTAATGTTAGTAATGTTAATTTAAGGTAATGGATAACTATTTTATTGTAATTCTAATTAATTGGAATGATTGGAAAGTTATAATTGGTTATAAAGTGTAACTAAGTAAATAAACCAAATGTTGTATAAATGGTAAAGTTTACATAATTAATTGAAATTGGTTAATATAGAATAATTAATCAGTATGTGAATCCATTTGCTTTTGTTTGTAAACAATAGACTTGGAAATGTGTTTGAATTATTAATGAATAATAATTTCTTAAATTATCATTCTGTATTTAATCCATTTAAATTAAATTGAAAATCAATTGTAATAAATCCAATTAAATATTGCAGTTAATGTGAATTAAGATGATAACTGTAGAAACTTAATGTAATAAATGGCGAACCAAGATTAACTATGTCCGTAGAGTAATGATTGATTGAATAAAAAGATTGAAATCAAACTAAATCAATTTATTTGGGTTTTAAATTATAAGTAATGAATTTATTGCAATTAAAATTGAACACTACAATTAGTGCAATAGTTAACATTGGATTTGACATGGAGAATTTGTTTTAAAAGATTATAAGTTTATAAGTAATCAAAAATGATGAAATTCGTTAATTATAAAATTTGAATTGAAAAAGTGATTTAATTAATTTAATAATCATTTATTTAATTAACGTGAAAATAGCCATATTGGCCACTGTCTCGAATTTCGACGAAACCAGTTTCATCAGATCTGTAACAGTAAATTATTATAGGATTTTAAGTTTCGTAGCGATCGGACTTGTCGTTTGATCGTACGGACTCGAAACACGTAGAAATCAATTTAATGAAATCAATTTAAAATAAGCTGATTTTAAAAGCTAACTTCTTCATACGATGGAATTAGGACTTGTAACTGTTCCATTGAGTTTAAAAATATCGAAAACATTTATTTTGCTATAAGGGATGACCTACTTTCGTTTTGGAAGTAGAACGGGCTTTTCGGGTCGTTATTGTCAATTCAAATCAATTCGGGTGTTATTCATTCTTATCGGGGTTTGTTCATATAAATAGATTCTTTTAAACCCTAGAAGCCTTTCTATTTCTTATTATAGTACATACAAATTTGTCGGCTCTTCCTTCTTATAATGGTAGAAACCCAATTTACATTCAAACCCTAAATTCAATTTCAAAATCAAACTCCTCAAAACCCTAACATATTATATATCGTTGGAATGCTCTCGACGAGCGTAATCCACTGCAAAAATTTTTTTTCCGATTTGGTGCACCGTTTGAATAGAAATCGAGGATGAACCTCAGCCATCCATATTAGGTTTTCGCGATCCAAAGGTGGATTTTCATCCGATCGGCGATTGGGAGGTGGCGTTGGGAAGGTGTTGTCGTGTAGGTCTTAGATCTTATGGTCGTTCGTCCCTAGGTGGTCGTGGTTCACCAGAAATCGGCGATGAAGTGGGCGGCGGCGCGAGGCATTTGGAGGGGCTGTGGTTAGCCGCGACCTGGCTATATGGGCGACTCGACGTGGTAAAGACGATGGCGAAGTCTGATCAGGTCGAAGAGCTTTGTGGTGGTCGGCGTTTTGGTTTGAAGGTGGCGGTTGAGATGTGAGTTGTGTACAAACAGGCGATCGATGTTAGGGTTAGTCGCGTATGTGGCTTCGTTGTTCATGAGCATGATAGCAGGGAGACGCGTTTGCACGTAGTCTGGGTATTGTATTTTCTTTATTTTATTTTTTATTTTATTTAAATTTCAATTCAATCGTTCTAACTCACATATCTTTTGCATACAAACTTGGATTCACACGCAGTTTTTTCCACTGGGATCGTATTGAAATTCCAGACATTTTGGGACAAGTTTGGATTAATTCTGAGACCGTTGAATTTTTGGCCTTTATTTGGATTTCAAATCGATTTGAAATCAAAGGTGAGTGTTTTATCCCACTCACAATTACTAAATTATCTTATGTTAGTTAAATTAAATTTATGATGTGATTCGAAGTTGATTGACTGCTATTTGATATATTTAAATCGTCATTCCAGTTAAATCTGAATTTATTGAATGTAATTGCCATTTAATTTATATTAAATTTTAATTTGCCAATTTATACATGTTAATAATAATCAGTTATCTACTGATGTTATTGGGTGATTTGAATGATGATTGTGATAGATGTTTAATTGTTGATATATTGGATGATTGGATGTTATGTTATTTTATATATTGATATCACACTGCAAGTTCCCTATGGGTTGAAATGATACATACCCAAATGATCTGATAGATTAGGGAAAAACCGTTATGGGTTGAAATGATAAACCCGAGTGATTTTATGGATTTTGAATGTTAATTCGGGATTGCGGGTTGAAATGATATATACCCGTAAACTTAAATTTATTGTGGATTGAAATGATATATGTCTGTATCACTTGACTATAGTGTAGAAAATTATATACGGACATCGGATTGGTTAAATTAAATGATTTTATATCCTTAATTTTAAATTCAGTTATTGATATTTTGAAGAAAAATTAATTTATATAAATTGAATTATTTTTGAAGATCCAAGTTTTAATGTTGAAATTGGAATTGGTTTAAATGGAAATTTAAAGTTAGATTTGAAGTATAAATGAAATTTATCGAAATTGAGTTTTTGAAATATTTGAATATTTAGAAACTTTGAAACCTGCTTAATTTGGAATAGCTTAAAATTATAGCTCGAACATGGATTTGAAATCGATATTGATCAAAGGGTTTTAAATGAGAAATTGAACTGAAAGACAAAATTTAGTTTGTTGATCTGAAAGCTGGACATGGTCCAGATGTGTTGAAATGAAAGAAATAGTTTAATTTGATATTAATTTCAAATTTATTATTTTAATATAAACTGTTTAAAAATATATTATTAAATCCTGATTATTAAGATTTTCAAACTATTAAACTAATTTAATCTATTTTAAACTATTTTAATCAATTTAAACTGTTTTAACTTATTTTAATCTATTTTACCTATTTAATCCAATTTAATCTATTTAACCTATTTTAAACTAATTAACCCATTTTAATCTATTTTAAATCTATTTAATCTATTTTAAATCTATTTAATCTATTTTAAATCTATTTAATTTATTCTAAATCTATTTAAATCATTTTAATCTATTTAAACTATTTTAAATCTATTTAAACTATCTTAAATCTATTTGAACTATCTTAATCCACTTTTAAACTATTTTGAAGTATTTCAAACTATTTAAAATTTATTTTTAAACTATGCTAAACTATTTATAACCATATAAACTATTTTCTAAATTCCAGACCGTGTAAAGTGGAAGTTTTTATATTTAAATCCTTTATTTAAAGGCAAATATGGTTAAATGCTGTTATAATCTAAGTTAGAATTTGAAATGATATTTTCTAGTGGAATGACATATTTTAAGTAAATATGATGATTTGAAAATATGATTATAAAGGTGATATGATTTCGAAAGTGAATATGATTTCGAAAGTAAATATGATTCCGAAAGTGATATGGTTTTGAGAATATGATATTTTGATATCATTTATGAATCAGTTTTGGAAATGTAAAAGAACCATTCGGTGTGAAATAAACGTTTGGTTGTTAAAGAGTTCGGGATCGGATATGGTCATACTCTTTGACAATACAGAAAACCACTTTAGCAACTGTGTACGTGGTGGAGATTCTAGAATGAAGTAGGATGGTTTGGCAAACGATTCTGTATGAAGTATTTACATAGCTCTGAATCCCACGAGTCAACTTGATGTGACTAAAACAGGAGCCACGTCGGGCCAAGTGAGGTCACTCCTCCTATCGGGCACATTTCTTCGATACCATATTATGACTTTGTGATTGATTTGGTGGCCACCCCTCGATTTTGATTATGGGAGTGTGTTCCGAGGTGGGCGGTAGTACCTGCTATGCGTTACCACCAGTCCAGATCTGCAAAATAGTAGTATCCAACCCTAGGCATGCCTCGCTTGCCTTGTCACATGCATTATCGTGCCTTCTACGAGTTTGGTTTGTACTGTACCTATGGAGTGCCCTCTGATAGCCCTCCAGTTTACGGAGGAATTACAGTACTGTACTGACTACAGGAATATATAAAAATGTGTTAAGGGGGATATGGGTAACGCCTTAAAGCTATTTTAATACTTTACTTTACTATAGACACTATTATAATAGCGTATTGTACTATGTATGTAGATAGTTTAACGGATCCTTAGGAGATGGAATCCCGAACATCTCTTATGTTATTGCACTCGCGTTAGACACTGGATAGGAGATGTCAAACCCGTAAACATCCGTGACGTCATTACACTTATATTTATTTACTACTGATTTAACTTACATAAGATCTTTTAGTTCTGACTCGAGTGTTTTGTCTTTTCATTACGCTCGGGTCAGTCTGAGCTTTTCAGTGTATCGAAGACTGCTTTTGAAGGATAAAGACGAAGATTTAGTACTATTATTAGTTACTATATTATTTCCACTGCATCATTTTGTTCCGCTGCAATATTTATTTATTTTTGATGTATGTACTATTATTCTGTATTGTAAAAGTGTAATCAAATGTTATTTGTAAAACAACTTCATGAACTTTTTATTTGATTATTATATTTTGTCATTCCGCTGTGAGATTCCGTGTTTGTTTTTCTTTCTTTCTCTACTTTTTCTTATTTACCCCATAACAATCCTCCCTTTTTAATGGTTTGAGTCTGGCGTATGTGGTTTATCATCGATTTAAACCGTCCAAAATAGGTGGGTCGTTATAATATACAAAATAAAATAACCATAATTGTATATGAATATATATACTGAAATCATATTTGCTAATTTTATACGATTTGAAATCTAAAATTAACAATAATGGATTAGTTTCAATTAAGAACGAATTTAAGATTAAACATTATAATTTTACATAAAACATCTCATGGATTAAAAAACTTTTCTTCTTATGGAAACAATACCCAAAATAAATGTATTCAAAATATTAACCATATAACATAATAAATTAATTCTCAAATCTATTTTAAATAATAACATATATACAGCTAATTACATTTGTATATGTAAATATTATAAATTTTTCAATCAAAATTTGTTTTTTATTTAAAAATCTTCAAAACATAAGAAAAAGAAATTGAATAACTTAGGCAGACGTAAATTCATGATAAGAAAATTCAGATATAAATAATATAGAGAACAAAAACAAATTATCATAGGAGACAAATGAAATAAAGTATATCAATCATGATATACATATATAAAAAGTGGATCTGAATCAAAACATAATAAACAAACTTTTAATTGAGATGGACAAAAAGAGATTTGAATTATATGTTGCAAGACGAAAAATTTAATGACAAGGTGAATTATATAGAACCCAAGCATATGAACAAGAGAAAAACATAAACAATTAAATCAGAGAAGTACCTCACAGTGTTGCCAAAGGTCACACCTTGAGTGAAGAATAGAACTCATAGATTTTACTAAATCGGCCTCCAGAAGATGCAATAATCTAAAGCAACACCTTTGTATTTGTTTTTATAATTTTTATTTTAGTTTGTTTTGGGTATTTTTCATTCATGAAGACATGGATTTTCGGCCATGAAGGGAAGCGTTGATGCCAAAAATGGGCATCAACACCCAATAGAATCTAATAGAGATTAAATGAAGAATGAAATTAAAACATAGCAGAAATTATAAATGAGCACACAGAATTTTTATATTGGTTTGGCAAACTTGGCCTACATCCACTTAATATTTTTTTTTGATATTCCACTTGATTATCATTACAAAAGTGTTTGGATCAGCTGGAATCCATTAGTAAAAAACTGAAGACTAAAAATGGCAGAGCCTTGGCAGAGAAAGTAGCCCCCTTTTCTCACACCATGCCTGCTGTATTTATAGAGGAAGATGAGCACGAATCAGACCAAAATTTTGGCAGAAGGTTCATGAGACAAAGATGAGGTGACCCAAAAATTTGTAGGCCCATCGGTGCCCATAATAGGGATCAGGACCGATCCCTATAAATGCATCCAATTGGGTTGCGATCTCTATGAGGGATGGCCCATGATGTTAGCTACTTTCTCCAAAAAAAAATCGTGCAATTTCGACGTACGGTCTGTGAGATATCGCATTTTCCGTAAAGTAGTGTTGCTTGAATTCTGATTTCTGCCGATCCCTCTAGAGGGATAGGTACCGGTCCCTCCAGCTTGCTCCAAATGCCAAGCGATCCCTATGGGGTGTTCCATACATCCCAATTAGCTTATACTCCAAGTTTCATGTTGATAGCATCTTTAGATTTTGGGTTATTGACCAACCATTGTTGCAATATGTAGTAAAAGCTGAATATGGACGATCCCTTTTATACCGACCCCTTTTTATACCGACCCCTTTTATACCGATCCCTTTTAATAGGTGAAGTAATTTGCCCATAACTTGAGCATACGAACTCCAAATGACTTGAAACTTGGAATGTAGCCTCATTTTGCCTTCCTTGTCACTCTGTATCAATCTTACCAAGTTTGGGACATTAATTTTGGATATATACCGATCCCCTAAGGAAAGGGATAGGCATTGAACCCTCGCCTTAGGGGCATTATTCCATACTTAGAATATTCTAGAGAGTCTATCCATTGGCCTCAGTTGATCGTCGCTTCATATCATTACCTGCACTTGATCTTTGAGCCTAATAATCATCTCTCTAGGTTGTCTTCCTCGATGATCACCCAGTCTGACTTATCCGGTCAGTCTGAGTATAGCTGGACCAAAAAGCGGATAACACTTGCCCTACAAGGTACATCTTGTTACATACATGATGTGCTTCGAATTAAAGCTAGTTAGAGTCTCTAGAAAGAAATCCATCCAGTTTCCTAAATAGCATTATCCTTCCATTTTATCCTCCCAAAGTATTGTATCCCTCTTTGACCGTCATGATGCTTGGTCGATTCCCAATAGTATAAATCAGGATTGTATTCCATCAGTGGCTATCTATGTCTAGTTCTATATGACTAGTAAGCTTTGGCTATATGATCCAATCTTTTCTTTAATAACTCCAAGTGAAAATTCAGTCGATTTCAAGAAGTTGAATTTTTTGAATATACACGTGCACGTTCAGGTACACATTCTTGTCATTAGCTCCTGGATGTGTTTTATACGCTAACGAGTTGTCGCCAATTCCTTCTAGTTTTATTGCAATTCGATTGCAATTCCTTGTGTATATATTATTTTATAATGAAATAGGGGTTGTAAAAGGTCACTCGATGAGAGGGGACTTCACGTTCTACAGGGATGACGGCCTCGGAGCCGTAGGCAAGAGTGAATGGAGTATAACTAGTCATGGACTTGTGGGTGGTTCTATATGCCCATAATGCTGATGAGAGTTCGTCGATCCACTTGCCTCTAGCCTTTTCCAATTGTTTCTTCAGAACGGACTTTATGATTTTGTTCACAGCTTCAACCCGTCCATTTCATTGAGGGCGAGCAACTATGGCAACTTTTCAATATGATGCCGATGGTAGAAGTTTTCAAATTTAGCACCGTCGAAAAGGGCTTCATTACCAGTTATAATGGTTTGTGGAAGGTCATAATGACAGATGACGTTCCAGACAATGAAGTTGATTATTTTTTTTATCTTGGACATGGTTAAAAGTTCCACTTCTGCCCATTTGGTGAAGTAATCAACTGCTACGATGGCGTATTTTGCACCACCTTTAGGATCCGCAAGAAGACGGTGATGTCAATGTCCCCAAGTGGAAAACAGCTATGACTATCCATTTGAGTAATTTCCATCGGCGAGGCTCTAGAAATTTTTGCAAACATCTTACACTCGTCGCATTGTCTAGCATGATCAGTTGCATCTCGATTGACAGTTGGCCAGTAATACCCATAGCAGAGTATTTTCTTTGTCAGGGTTTCCCCCCTGGTGTAATCGCCACATTCTTCTTCATGGACTTCTCTCAAGACTCGTTTGATATCATCATGGGTGATACACTCAAGCATGGGAATGGATAAAGTCCTTTCTATACATGACTTCTTCTTGGATGATTCAACGTGAAGCTTTCGAGAGGATATATCGTTTTCCATTCCTCCATTCAGGAAGAATTCCCTATTGTAGATAGTCTTTGATAGGAGTCATCCATGACCCCTTTTCTAGCTCCGTCTCCAAGATATAGTCAATCTCCATCTGTCAATGCTTGGAATATTAAGTACTTCAACCTAAAAAAAGTATATTCATTGAGCATCCCCAGAACAGGCCAGCTTGGCTAGTGACTTGACTTTTTCATTTTGTTTGCTAAGGATGTGTGTAATGATGTAATACTCAAAATCAGCTAGTAACTCTTAGACCCGGCCGAGATAAGGAGCAAGACGATGCCCCCTAGCAAGATTAACTTCCCTGACTTTGCATACTACTAATCAAGAATCACAAAAGATATGTAAAGTTTCCACTCTAAGTTCTCTAGCAAGTTTGAGGCCGGCGATCAAGGCTTCATACTTAGCTTTGTTATTTGTTGCAGGGAAGTTGAATTTCAGGGTGTAGCAGATCGATCATTCCTCAAGAGTCATTTAACATAACTCCTGTGCCAGAACACTTATCATTAGATGCTCCATCCATGTAAATTTTCCATCTGTTGGTTGGTTCTCCACTACTCTTTGAATAGTCGTCTGATGTGGTGAATTCAGATATAAGGTCTGCTAATTTCCGTCCTTGGATAGCTCTTCGAGGGAAATAAGTGATATTGAATTAGCTTAGTTCGATATTCCATTTGAGTAGTTATCTGAATGTCTCAGGTTGTTGTATGACCTATCGTAATGGCTAGTAGGCATAGACGTTAATGGAGTGAGCCTAAAAGTAAGAGCGGAGCTTTTGTGATGAAATCAATAGGCATTATGCTAGCTTTTGTAGCTTCGAGTAGTCTTCTCTTAGTACCTATTAATCGCTTGGTTACATTTATACCGGTCTTTGAATCCGGTTCTCTTCGCATAGCATTGTGGCGCTTATGGCGTGTACCACATTGGCTAAATTGATGTATAAATCTGTATGATCCACCGGCTTTGACAAGATGGGATTTCTCTTTAAGTGGTTCACCAAAGCTTGAAATGCGTCTTTACAATCCTATGTCCATTCAAAATTCCTTTTCCATCTCCTGATTAGGTCAAAGAATTTAGTACACTTGTCAGTGGCCCTGGAGATGAATCGGCTTAGGGCGATGGTCTCCCATTTAGACTCTATACATGTTTGATTGTCTTTGATACCTAGATATCTTTTATTGCCTGAATCTTCTTAGGGTTGGCTTCAATTCTTCGGATAGAACTGAACATCTCTGCTAAGTTATCGGTGTGGTCGTTTGATCGTCGTGACTTCACAAGCGTACCATCCACATATACTTTCGTCGATTGCCTGATCTGGTCTTTGAACATCCTGTTGACTAGTCTCTAGTGAGTAGCTTTAGCATTATTTAGTTCAAATGGCATCACAACATAATGATATAATCCTAGATCAGTAATGAAGTTGGTGTGCTCCTGGTCGAGGACGTGCACCGGGATCTGGTTGTACCCAGAGTACACATTCATAAATGAAAGTAGTTCATATCCAGCGGTTGAGTCTACCAGCTGGTCGATCCTCGAAAGTGGAAAGCTGTTTTTTGGGCATGCCTTGTTTAGGTCTGAGTAGTCGTTGCATGACCGCTACTTTCTATTAGCTTTTCTTACAAGAAATGGATTTGATACCAATTTTAGGCATTGGATGTCGCGGGTAAACTTGTTGCTTTTGAGTTTATCCACCTCCTCATTAAGTGCAGCGAATCTTTCCTGATCTATATTGCGTTGCTTTTGTTTCACTGGGGCATGCCTCGGGTCAATATTCAATGCATGGCTTGCGATAGTCGATGAAGGCACACACATGTCAGAGTAGGTCCAAGCAAACACATCAAGATTCATTCAGAGGAAGCTAGCTAATTCCTTCATCATCGTTGCACTGAGTTGTGATCTGACCTTCAGTACCCATGATGGGTCGCCATGGCTGACTGTAATGTCGACTGTCAGCTCAGCGGGTGCAGTCTTGGATTCTTTTAGTTCAAATGTAACTTTTTTGCATAACAATCAACGTGAAATATGGTTGGGATCGTCAATGATGATGGTTACTCCGGTCGAATCCTAGAGTCTTGTCATGAGTTATTAAGTCTGATAGTGAAGGGCTCTAAATGCTTTGAGTGATTTTCTGCAAATGGTGGCCGAAGATCAGTCTTAGAAGCATATTGAAGAAAATGTCGAGTAAGGCTCAGCCTCGACTTGCGTGTAGTTGCATAGCTGGCTCTTACTTTGAGGTTGAATCTACTTGTGTATTCGAGTAACGTGCTTTCCATTCACTGTACTAGCAAATTATTGCTCATTGTTCATGTGGGAATGATAGTCAGTTGCCCATGAGCTTGGGCATCGATTCAATGATTCTATCTCTAGGCATCCTTTCGTCGTAGCCTCGGGTGGTTGTAAACACTATATATAAGATATAATATTGAGCTATCACAGCCAGTCTTTGGATGATCACACTTCTGCTCCCAGTCTCGGGTTGATAAATGTATTGCATGGATGGTCGAGTCTCGTCCTAGATATGTTTATACTCCCACCTAAGCTTCAAAGATATAGAGTTGATCGTTAAATGGTTGGTTCACATTCATCTTGTTTCACGCTTGTGCCCCCAAGTTTGGGGCATACATCGATAAGTAGGAAGGCTAACAATGTCCACTTTAGCTTTACACTCTTTCCCGTTGAATCGCGGGATCAGGTTGGTCGATGGAAGGTTGAGTCTCCTTGATTGTATTTTGGTTTTTCCTTCCAGGGGAAATACTTCGATTCTTCGACAGATTTCAGGCATGAGTTGGGTACTAGACGGTGAACAACGCCATCTTTAATTCATATTCTGTAATCAGATCTAGGGGTAAAGTTGGCTCAAGTGCAGTTGGGTCATGCTCATATAGTTTCATACTCCTCCTGACGGATCGAAGGAGGGTGCCGGAGAATTAATGATCAAGTCTTCGTGGTTTATTCTCCTATCTGCACTCTAGTGATCATACTTTTCCGAGGGACATCCGGGTCACACCCGTTTGCTTTTGGTGCGGATCGATATTGACCCCCGATCTGATGGTACGATATGGTCAGTCACCCATAACTTCGGATGTCGTTTCGATTGGTTTTGTATTGAGGCCTCCTTGCAGTCGTTGCCATAAGTTGTAAAGAACACCAAGCCAGGGCTATAATGAGCTGTCGTATTCAGCTTTTAGTGATATGTACTCCTGCCCCCAGCATTGATTTGGCGAGGCCATAAGTCGGACGATCGAATTCCATCCTTAGCGAGTTTATACTCCTCCTGTTGATTTCAGGCCGGAGTTTGTGGAATAGAGAACGGTCAAAATCCACTCATCTATTCATCCATGTTTATACACCAATCCGCATTCTAAGGACATAGAGCTATTCTACGAGTGGTTGACTTGTGCCCAATTTGTGTTCATACTTCGGTCCGTGCTTCGGGGACTTAGATATTTTGTCAAATGGTTTATACTCTAGTCCATAATTGGGGACGTAAAGATTTTGTCAAATTGTTTATACTTTAGTCCGCTTCAGGGACTTAGAGTACTCTAGTCCGCGTCGGGGACTTAGAGATTTTTGTCAAATAGTTTATACTCTAGTCCGCTTCAGGGACTTAGAGTACTCTAGTCCGCATCAGGGGCTTAGAGGTTTTTGTCAAATCATTTACACTCTAGTTCGCTTCAAGTATTTAGAGCACTCTAGTCCGCATCAGGGACTTAGAGATTTTTATCAAATTGTTTATACTCTAGTCCGCTTCAAGGACTTAGAGTACTCTAGTCCACGTCAAGGACTTAGAGATTTTGGTCAAATCGTTTATACTCTAGTCCACTTCAGGAACATAGGGTACTCTATTCCGCATCAGGGACTTAGAGATTTTTGTCAAATCATTTATACTCTAGTCCACTTCAGGGACTTAGAGTACTCTAATTCGCATTGGGGACTTAGAGATTTTTGTCAAATTGTTTATACTCTGGTCCGCTTCAGGGACTTAGAGTACTCTAGTCCGAGTCAGGGACTTAGAGATTTTTGTCAAATTGTTTATACTCTAGTCCACTTCAGGGACTTAGAGTACTCTAGTCCGCATCAAGGACTTAGAGACTTTTGTCAAATCGTTTATACTCTAGTCCGCTTCAGGGACTTCGAGTACTCTAGTCTGCATCAGGGACTTAGAGATTTTTCATCGTGTCGTTTATACTCTAGTCCGCTTCAGGGACTTAGACTGCTCTAGTCTGCATCAAGGACTTAAAGATTTTTCATCATGAGCGGTCATGCTTTTATCTAGATGGTTTATACCTCAGTTACCACATCGAGGCAGGAGTTGTCGAATGAACGGTCGGATCACGTTCATCTATGGTATGGGATTCTGCCCCCATCATCAAGGACGAAACTTGAAAAATGGGCGGTCCGTTCTCGTCTGCTTGGTGATTGTTGCTCTTCCAATCAAGTCAAGGAAGGAGGTACATGATGGATGGTTGGATCACATCCAGGCCGGGGTTGGATAATCAAGTCTTCTACAATTTGCTTCGTATTCTTTCTAGCAAATGGAGGTAGAGAGTTATTGAGTGGACAGTTAAGTCACATTTGTTTCAGGGTGCAGTCGTGTCCATGTGTTGAGACCGGTGGTTGACAAGTAGGTAGTCCATCACAGCTACTTCAAGTCAGGCTTTTGAACTGGCTCTTGTGTTCAGGGCAAGAGTTGATGTGTAGATGATCAAATCACGTCCACTATAGTTAGACCTTGGCATCTCTGAGCTTCAGGAGAGGCATATATATTTTTTCAAACTTTACTTTATGACCCGAGGAGTGGATGATCAGGCCACATTCGTTCCAAGCCTTGCTAAGGTCTCTAAGTCAAGTATGGAGGTCGAGGAATGGACGGTCAGTCATGTCCGCTTTGTATTGGGTTCTGACCGTGACAACCTTTTCCATCTCTAGTCCTTGGCCCCAAATCAGAGGCACATTGTTGCTAATGAGCAGTCGAATCATGATCGTCTTGATGAAACTCCATAGGTTCTATCACGGTCTGCGGGGGTTGGATGACGACCAACTCTAAGTACTTGGTCACTTCATCATTTTGGAAGTAGTTTTAGTTCAAGTTGGTCGCAATTCATAGTACAATTGTAATAGAAATATTCAAAGAAGATCGGAATAAATCTCATTGGTAAGTGAGGCAGTATCGTGTGCTCGCTATTCAACTTTGCCCCTAGCTCCTTTCAGCGGGATGTCAACCGTCAGCGGTGCAATTGATAATCAGAGTTATTGATAGGCATCAGATGTTCCATGCTCTTCATTCTATAGGGCTACATACTATTGAAGCTTTCCTTTTCAGATCAGCTTTCCGATCACATCTCAGAGGTGTTTGTAATCTCCAGTGTTAGGACCATGTGCATCTTGGAATATACAACATTTCTCGGATTTTCTCTAATCTTCGGTGGACTCAATCAAGGCTATTTTTCAGTACTGCTCTGAGTCATGAGTCTCTAAGTCGATGTTATCGATTGAATCGTTCAAAAGAGTACATGAGTCGAATTTTGAGATCCTGGGTCATCTCCTGGAATCTAAGTCCTTAGCCAACGGGCTCGTATTGTTCTTTCTCCTAGTCTGCTTTACCTCCTCCTTGATTAGTTTCTAATTCACTTTGTAATTGAGACGATCCAAGGTCGTAGAAGACTCTCTAGCTAACTAGCTACTAAAATATGTCTCGGGGTTAACTCCCATCATCAACACCATTAGTATGTTATCCTCGCTAGCATCTGGAATAAATTGGATAATGACATGACATCCTCAGTGTGAGTCGCATGCTTTCTAAGCTGCTCGACAAACTTCTGATCTGGTTGATTGAATGAAGAGAGAGATTTGGGCGATAATCGCATAAACCGCATGATCGATACACCTTTGAGGAATATAGGAAGCGTCCGCATTCGATGGCACTATCACTCTGGCCGAATTCATATGCCAATCGAATTTCATGAGATATAGTCCAGGGTTTGTGCTTCCAGAATACGCCGGCAAGGTTGGCATATTGAATTTCCTTGGATATTCTGCACACTGAATGACTTCAATGAATAGGGTTCGACTAGGGGAGATGATTCAGTTATCGTCGATCCGGTTCATTTTTAAGTTATAGCTACATTTTATGCTTGTGAATGATGTATGCATGCCCAAGATGTGAGCAAAGCTAGATGGACCGGTATTGACGGATCAGTGGTAAGCCACTTGGAGCTGCACCCAAGAAAATCTACTAATTTCTTGGAGTCAATTGTTGGTTTGCTTGGAGTCACTAAATTCAAAGGTCCGGTGATCGGCGCTTGGAGTCACTTTGGCATTTGCTTGGGGAAAACCATGGTATTACCAGAGTCTGGCTTTGGGCCAAAGTTTCCTGGGTTTTCTTAGAGTCGCATCATCTATATTCTCTAACCTTTCGGAGTATCGTTTGAGTAGAAGTTTCTTGTCCGTTCCCTGGTTGCAATTCAGAAGTTGCCGCTTGATCCTCTATGCCCTGGTTGGTCACATGACGTAAGGGAAGTGGATAGAATGCCTTATTTTTTTTATAAAATGGATCGTATCCTGTCCATATTTTTTGGGTATAGGGATCGGTCAGATGGGTTTTTTAGAGAGGGATCGACAGTGTAGGATTCGGTTGAAATGCCTTAGTGACGGATCAGTAGTTTGCTATATAAGAGAAATTGGCTATACGGAGTATGAAGGAATTGGTAACATGAAGGGATCGTCATACTCGTAGAGGGATCAATATATTTGCCTTAAAGAGGGATTGGTATAGCTGTTTCGTAGGGGGATCTGTATATGTGTTTTGCAGAGGGATCGACACTTAGCAGAGGGATCGGTATATACCCCTTAGAGAGGGATCATTATATATCCCTTGAAAAGAGATCGGTATATGTACTAGAGGGATCGGTATTGATGTATTTGGAGTGATCGGTACATATGGTTTTTGGACCAATCGGTACATATGGTATTTGGAGCGATCGATACATATGAAGTGATCGATAGTGCATGTAGTACTTTAACAGAGGGATCGATAGTTGGAATATTGAGGGATCGATACTGACGTCGTTCAGAGAGGGATCGGCCTTCATGGCTTTAAGAGAGGGATCAACCTTCATGGCCTTCGAAGAGGGATCGACCATAGTTTAACCTGAGTGCAAACTTCAACATCAGATCCCAAGTTCTTACATACATAAGTTAATCTGATCCCTTTCAAATGGACATGAACACATGAACAACTCTAACCAAGAACACTAGCATAATCAAATCCTCCGAAAACATGGGAAGTAGACATAGTTCCTCTAGTCATGGCTATCAACTTCCTTTAGATTTCCTTCATGAGTAGAATAGGAAGTTTATTGGTTAATAACTGGATCTATCTCGCGAATATGGAAATCCACCAGTAGATGATGAGATCCAATCAAGCTGAGAATTCATTTCTCAGTGAAAGCACCAAAATATTGACGCCAAAAATGGGAATCAACACCCAATAGAATCTACCATATATTAAATGAAGAATGAAATTACAATAGAGAAAAAATTATAAATGAACACACAGAATTTTTTTAGTGGTTCGGCAATCTTTGACTACATCCTCTTCATATTTTTATTGATATTCCACTTGATTATCATTACAAAAGTGTTTGGATTAGCTAGAATCCATTATTACAAAAGTGAAAAATAAAAATGGCAGAGCCTTGGCAGAAGGTTCAGGAGACCGAAATGAGGTGACCCAAAAGTTTGCAGGCCCATCGGAGCCCACAATAGGGATCAGTATGGATCCTTATAAATGCATCCAAATGGGATGCGATCCTAGAGGGATGCCCATGATGTTAGCTACTTGCTTCTCAAATTTCGTGTTATTCTGACGTACGGTTTGCGAGATATCACATTTTCCATGAAGTAGTGTTGCTTGAATTCTTATTTCTACCGATCCCTCTAGAGGGATAGGTATCGACCTCTCCAACTTGCTCCAAATGCCATGTGATACCAATGGGGTGTTCCACACATCCTAATTAGCTTATGCTCCAAGTTTCATGTTGATAACATCTGTAGTTTTTGAGTTATTGACAATCATTGTTGCAATATGTAGTGAAAGATGAATATGAACAATCTCTTTTATACCGATCCCTTTTTGTACCGATCCATTTTTATACCGACCCCTTTTATACTGATCCCTTTTAATAGGTGAAGTAATTTTCCCTTAACTTGAGCATACGAACTCCAAATGACTTGAAACTTGGAATGTAGCCTCATGGGGCCTTCCTTTTCACTCTATCGATCTCACCAAGTTTGGGACATTAATTGAGGATACATATTGATCCCCTAAGGAAAGGGATAGGCACTAAACCCCCGTCTAGGGGGGCATTATTCCATACTTAGAATATTCTGGAGAGTCTATCCGTTGTCCTCGGGTGATCGTCACTTCATATCATTACCCGCGCTTGATATATGAGCCTAATAATCATCTCTTTAGGCTGTCTTCCTCGATGATCGCACAGTCTAACTTGTCCAGTCAGTCTGAATATAGACGGACCAAAAAGCCGAATAACAGAAAGAGAGTGGAGAGAAAGAAAAGTGAATTGTCAAGAGAAACATCAAATGAATTTTTATTTTTCAGAATGTAATAAAAGATAATCGATGCAAACATTTCTCCTTACTTTTGTTACTCTCTTACCTTTTCATTTTCAATTTGAAATCCTTTTCTTTATCCTTTTTTGATTCGTCATTCAAGGATGCTTTGCGGACCTCAAAAATTCTCAAACCAAATAGTAGTTAATCTATTTAAATTCAATTTAAATGTTATATCGATATCGTATATAACAACCTGCACCTTAATGGGTCCAAATTTTGAATAAATCAAAACCAAAGTGTAGCGACCCGGAAATTCGGACATTTCATCTACGAATATCGAAAAGTTTTGAAATATAATTAAGTGTTACAAATATGATTTTATAACCTTGTTAGAAATCATTTAATTATAGTAGATAATGATAAGAAACTTGTTTTAGAAAATAGTTTACAAAAATAAATCCTTCGAAGAAAAATCGATAATATGACCGAAAAGTGGTTTATCGGTAAACAGCTTTTCAATTGATATAAGTTATTTGAACTCTTGTGTACTTGTCTAATGATCAAATGAACATATTAGTAAATAATTTACAAATGTACCTCTTTATAAAGCATGGAACATTTTAGAAGCTTCCATTAGGATATGGGACATATCATGTTAATGGTATAAGTGTAATTAGCATAAATGAGAAGTGATGGGAGGTGAGTCTTCCATGGCATGGTGGGAAGGGAGTGAAGGCAAGATTAAAGAACACCATTCTTGTGCCCATATAAGGAGAGGCATACCATAGATAATAAATCATAAACTCACAAAGCAAATACAAAGTTCTTTTCATGTCTTCTTCTTCTCTAATGTCCTAAAGAAAATAATTTCAAATCCTATCCAAATCAACTCAAATTTGGAGTGAAGCCATAGGAAAATATTATAACACCTTCAAACTAGTTAGAAGTTGAAGAAGTGGAGCTACAGTCTCCTTTCCATGATGGCTGTGAGCAATTTATAGGAGAGGAGGCAAATTCAAGTGCAAAAGCAAGGAAGGTAGAATGGAAGAAGGTGGTTGCAACGTTGGGTTTGGGACTGGATATGGGTTGTTTGTGAGGTAAAAGGTGAGTTAACACACCTCTTTGAATAGAGAGTATAACATATATATATATATATATATTGTGTTTAAGTAGTTGAATTATTATTGACATTGTTGAAAACGTTGGCCTGATTCTTGTTTTGAAAACAAGATGCATATGTAATCCATGTCAATGGACTTGGAATGGACTTGAACGGAATTGTATGACTTGTGAAAAGATCTTGAAAGAAAGCATATAGGTTATAGATGGACTTTGGTTTAGATTAGACTCAGATTTGAAAGTGTACTTATAGCGATTGTAACGACCCACTAATTTATCAGTTTGATATATTATATTTATTTTTAAAATATTCAAAAATAAGCTGTTAAAACGTAGATTATGCTGTTTTGAACAATTAATAATAATGGTAATAAGTATTTACAAAAATATTTGCTTTAGAAAAATATCGATAAAATGACCGAAAACAGTTTTATCGATAAACAACTCTATAATCGTAAAACGTCGCGCACGGAGCTGGATACATACACTTATTATTATAATTGAACTAGAATATGAAATAAAATTTATTTATTTATTTATTTGGAAATTAAAAGTATGTATGACATCTTCAATGATGCCTTTATATTTAATAATCAATTTTTGATTTTAAATTAAGATTTAATGATTTAATAATTATTATAAATATTCAAATAACTATTTTTAAGTGATAGTAATTCATTTTAAATAGTTATAAAGTGATAATAAATAATTTATAATAGCTTTATAAAGATATATAATCAGTTTGAAAATATAAGAAAATTGATATCGCTTTATCGGTATAATAGCAATTTTTGGAAATAATTATTTAATATTGTTTTATATGATTTTATAATTAAAATAAGACAATTTTTATTAATTTTAAATGATTATAAATTTATTTTCAAATTTTTTTTACAAATATATGTAATTTAATGTATAAGTGAAAATGTGGTAGAGAATCGGTTTTCCGATTTTCAACGGTTTAACGAACGGAAGGTTTGAAAGTCGTTGCAACCTTGTTTATACGTCATATACACATATTAAACACATAAATAAACACCCTAACTTATACATATATCCATGTATGTATACATTACACATTTATACATTTATATATAAATAAAGTTAAAAATATATAAGATATTTTACAAAACTTAACACTTAAGTCATCTAAAGTCAATGCACATGGCTTGGAAGTGAATGAAGTGATGGAGCACATGGAGGGGGTAGGACTAACGTGTAAGGTGATGGGATGGGAGGGGAGCGGGCTAAGGGTAGTTTTTCCATTCACTTTTAGATATTTTCTACCATTTTTTCTCTATAAATACCCACCCACATTCTCCTTCATTCTTCACAAATTCATTCCTCTTCTTCTTCACCATTCTTGAGCTCCTTAATGCTCTTTAATGGTTTCTTCTCTTTAAGAGGTGTAGGAGAGTTAAAAATAGTGGAGTGCTTAAGCACCAATCCATTAATTACTCTCTAACCTCTTCTGAATCTACTTCTTTCTATACTCTTCTTTAATGGCGCTTGGCCGTGAGCAATATGGAGGTGAGGAGGCATGGCCGTGACCATTGGAAGGTGGTTGGAGGTGATGCCATAAGCATGAGGAAATGATGAGGGCATGGCCAAGAGCAAAGAAAGTAGAAATGAAGATGGCTGAGCACTTGGAAGAGAAGTAGATTTATTTGGTGATGTTAAGATGAAGTTTAAATGATTTAATGAAGCGTTGTGGTGATTTGAATGGTGGTATGAAGTTTGAGTTTGATAATGGTGAGTACTCAATGTTTATTAAATAATAAATAATCTCTAGAACTATTTTTATGTGTGATAATATGACCATTTAATCTCTTAATGATTTATTTGAATGTTTGATAACTTGATTGATTATATGGTTGATTTTATGGATGTTGACATGGTTGACAACTTGGTTGTGATAAATTATGAGAAATCATAATAAAAATGGTCAAGAAATTAACCATGATTAATTAACGAAAAATAAATCCATATGGATGTGTATATAAAGTTATTTAGCCTCTTAATGGTTTTAAAATATAAAAAATTTTGAAAATGAATATTATAATAATATAATATTATAAAATGATTTAAAAGTGAAAAAGAGATTTAATATGGAAAATATTAGTTTAAATGTTTGAAAATAGTTTATAAATGTTTTATAAACATTAAAATTCAAATTGGAGAAGTTCTTTCAAATAATGAATTTGGAATCCAAAATAAGCGCGTAGCGTAACGGTAGTTTGCGAATTCGCACCGTAAAAGTTAAATCCTTTTATAGGATGGAATCAAAGTCGGATTTCTTTGCAATAAAACTTTTCTGAACTCTTATGAATGTAGTTTTCAAACAAAAGAAAACGATCAAGATTTTGTTTAATACATTTTAAAATATGAGCAAATCAAGTTTTCGATAAAATCACGCTTAGGCAGATTAGTGGCCAAAGTGGCAAATGTTTTAAACGTATATTTTTAAAATGTTTAAAAATATGGACTAAATCTTATAAGTCTTTTAAAATGTTTAAAAGGTATTTGAGTTATAAAAATGGATTTCTAAATTATCAAAAAGTTGTTTTGACCAAACAAGCTTCGAAACACTATTTGCAGCACTTTCCGCGACACTTTTTACTAATATTTAAAATATAGGTTTAAACTTAACAATTCTTTTCCAAATCTTTTATAAATGTTTTCAAATGAATAATTAAGTGTTGTAATGAAGACCAAAGATCTTCATAGAGAAAGGACTGCTTATTAACATTCTCTGGGTAGCTCCCAATATAGAGACATTTATTATAGTTGTGGTCCTATTGTGTTTTGAAATCTTTGGATTGCAGGGACTACTCGCTACTAATTATAGTAGGAGGAGTGCCTTCGGTTTCGTTCAGTCCTGGAATGAACTTGTATGGACGAATGTCTGACAGTACATTTCTGATCGTATTAGTTGATCTCTATCAACGTATTATCTGCTTGGTGGCGGAGAAGGCAACTTCTCTTAGCTTAATAGCCTTTTCTGAGACGTACGAGCTCAGGAGTTATATGTTGGTAGAAATCAATTGTGTGATTAAGAAATGGCAATGTGGCATTCTAAGTGGAATGTGGTTTATGGAAGATAAAGCGTGGCTTTGTGAAAAGTAAAGTGTGGCTTTGAGCGTAGCCTTACGAGCCTCACATCCCAGCGATGATACAGGTAGTTATGTGGTCTGCAGGGCATATATTTCAGGCTATTGGTTGTATGAGTATGGAGGAGTCCAGTTGAATCTGAATCCTCAAGGCATATAGTGGCTTCCTTGTGAAAAGCGATAAGCCTACTGGATATTGGTAGTGTAGCAAGTGCAGTTCCAAGTGACTTGCTTGAGAAAAGCCATAAAGGCACCGCGAGAACTATGATTGCTATGCGTGGATCGAAGGAAAAGGCCACTAGTTCCCTATTATGTTGGAAATCTAATTCAAATATGAGCTTTACGGTTTTGATTGTATTCCCAAAATAGTTGTAATGCTTTGCAAACATTTCATTTACCCCTTTAGTATCATATATTCCATCCTGGTATATTCCATTGACCTAGTCCGGATATATTACCATAGACTTAGTCCGGGTATTGATACTTTCATTGTGTATATATTTATTTGGAAAGTGTTTTCAAACCAATGTCATTAAGAATAATATCAATATTTTGATATAAAGTATTTTGGTCATCATAAGATAAAAACCCGTTCGTACTTATGTGTGGGCATGGTATTATGAGATACCCTTCTTTTCAAAGGTTTTGATTGACATCAGCATTTAAAATTTCGAGTATCTCATGCTGGTTTATCAAGTCTAATCCGGGTATTTTTAATACTCGGGTCAGATCCAAGTAGTTTCAAGTTTAGTTGAAGACGCTTGGAGTTCCCAGAGGAGAGCTGGAGATCTTCATCTATGTATGGACGTATTCTATTATTTGTTGCATCAATTGCATTTGTCTTTACATTTACAAGGATAGAGGGTTTATAACTGTCCAGGCTAAATCCAGGTTAGACTCTAATATTGTATTCAAAAATTTCCACTATAAAGATTATATACTGAAATAATATATTTTATTCCATTCATGTGAGATTCTGTTCTACCTTTATTTTCTTTTTCCCTAACAATTGGGCTTTTCGGCACTTGGATTTGTGGCACGCGGATGAATTAGTGCCGATTTCCAAGGATCGAAAATTCCGATTGTTACATTTGGTATCAGAGCTTAGGTTGAGTGAACACCTAGGTTTTGTTGGGGTAAGTCTCATTATAGATACGGTTAGTAGTATCCTAGAATGAGCGACTCACTAGAGATATGGTTAGTAATGAAGGTGAATAAGCTATATGGCTAGTTAACACTTAGGATCATGTAATATGGAATATTATAATAGTGCGGAAATATAAACTAGATAATAGATAATAGTAATAAAGTAAATGAAATAAGCACACCAGGACTTTTTTACTGGTTCGAACTTCCCGTTCTACGTCCAGTCCCAAACTACACTTGGTTTTAAACTCTATAAACTCCTCTCTTTACCCAGAGGAATAGGTATACAACACCTGAGCAGTCGAACATGATTTTTCCACCTCAAACAACCGAAGAGGACTTTTACCGCTTGAACAACTGAACAGGACTTCTACTGGTACAAGTAAATAGTTGACAATTGTGTTCTGAATAACACGAATATGTCTTTAATAGTACACCCTTCCTATAATCAAATCCTCAAGTATGTATTATGTGTGTGAAGATATGAAAGAAAGATGTTGCTTAGAATCGAAGAATATATTAATTAATTCGGAGATTCAAGCAATATATAGATTGTGAGTACTTTTAGATTGCAGAGATAGATAGTAGAGAGTATATTAAGAAATCAAAATAAAATTCAATGTTTTGAGAAGTGATTCTAATGTGTTTATATAGTGAATAAATAGTTACAACTATTCACAAAGAGTTTTAACCAAAAGGTGTAGCCATATCTCTTCAATTTGGATCGTAACTCTTCGCAAATAGAAGTGTCTCTTCATGAAAAATAGCCGTTAGAGTCGGTCAGTCTGATAGTTTATATGGATCGTATATGTATATAATATATGACAAGTGGATGAATAATAGTATGAATTGCACAGAATAATAATGCAGGTAAAAATTAAAAATAATCACACCAGGAATTTTATACTGGTTCGGAACTCCCGTCCTACGTCCAGTCCCAAAGCTTCTCTTCGAAATTTCACTAACCAATTACCATCACTTCGCCCGGAGGAACAGGCTTATACAAGAATAGTTCTTTGACAACTGTGTGTTCTATACAACACTGATTTTGACTATAAGTACAACTTCTTCGTATAATCTCCTTGAGTAATATGTAGTTTAGGCTTTGATTTAAGGAAGAGATGATAGTGTATTTTTTAGTGCTATTGTAAATCACAGAGATATTAGTAAGTAGAGAAAGTTCAGAAAATAGCAAGTTAAGTTTCTAGCTTTCAGTTTCAAGTTTATTTATAGATGGTGAAGAGTTTTGTTTTAAGAGTAGTTACTTTTGATTCATTCTATTTCAGTCTAAGGGTCACAATGTTTGAGAAGAAACAGTCATGATCAAAATAAGGAGATGCAACCCTTTGTTTTGAAGAAGATGTCTTTTGGGGAAAAATGGTCGTTGCCCAGCTCATACGTTTGGACGTTTGTGCCAGACGTTTGGTTTTTTAAGTTTTTTAAAATAGTACATGTTACGAAACGTCTAAGCTTATAAGCCAGACGTCTGGTTTGTTACAGAACTTATAACCAGAACATGCTGTCAGACGTCTGATAGTAGATGTCAGACGTCTGACACATGTACACTCTGTTTTCTTTGTTTTATTAGTAGTGTGTATAAGCAAGTGTTTGTAAAGATTACTCAAGGAGATTATACATATGATCTATTTACAAACTTAATAGAATGTACTAGTATTAATCACCCTTGTGTTGGTCTTCAAGTCTTGGATGCACAAGTCTACCTGCATATACTTCAAAAGCTTGTATAGTTGTTGTCATCGAAATTAAGGTTGTAACATTCTCTCCCGTTTTGATGATGACAACTATACAATTTATTTCAGAGGCTCCCCCTTTCTTTCTTAATATATTCTCTCCCCCTTTGTCATTATCGAAAAAGAGTGGATGATATAGTAAAAATCATAATACTATAGTAGCATAACAAAAGAGCATAATACAGTCAATGTTCAAAACAAAACTAAGTATCATAAGTAAACAAGCGGGAATGAAAAATTAGTAGATAGATCATTGGGAGGAGAAATAACCCCAAAGATTAGATGTAGTTTCATCGTAGTTGTTATATCGCCAGTTCGTCTGATCATGGTATTCTTCATTTTCTTGAATAGAAAGTCTTTGAAAAGATTGAAAATGTCCGCGATGCTCGGTTTCTTGTTGAAAATCTTCACTTTCCTTGGTATCCAAAGTGATTGGAGCCTTTCTAGGAGCGTGGGTCTGTGAAGGCTCTCCTACCGTTTGAGATCTGGAAGGATGTGTATAAGGTGCTGAAGGAGGTGTAGGAGATGGTGGTGATGAAGAGTGTGAAGACGACCGTCCTCGAACTTTCCGCAAAACTTTGCCCAGAGTTGAAACGAATTTTTCTAAAGTCTTTTCTACTTTAGTCATCCGTGTAGAAAAAGATCGTTCTAGGCGGGAAACTTTCGTATTCAAGACTTTTTGATTCAAAGAAAGAATACGTTGGTTTTGAAGCGTGATATCCCTAATGCTTTCACCTTGTCCTATGGAAACCCTAGCCTCTTGAATTTCGGGGTCAGAGTAATATCCTATCGATTCAGAAGGCCTTGAACTAGGAGTAGGTTGTATAGGGGTTGACTGTTGTGGTTGAGATTGATGTTCTCGTTGCTGTTGATATTGATCAAACGGTGTAATAGTTGGAGGAGTTTTAGGAAGATGCATTAAGGATATGAAGCGAATTCCACTTTCCTTTACCGGAAGTTCTTCATATTGTGATAGGAAAGATGATACGTTGTGTGCTCGGAGAATTCGCATAATATAAGGAGCATAAATAATTGTTTGACGAACCGGTGTATAGAAGCTTTTAATTTTCTCAAAAATATATTAAGACCAATTTACTTTTGTATGACCAAAAATTGCATATAAGGCCTTATGGTCATGGTCATATAGTTGCTCATGACTACCTAATCTAGGGAGTATGGTATTGACCAACATTCGATTAAGTAGTCTAGCTTGTGGACGGAAATAAGTTGGAGATTATTTCCTCATATCGTCTTCCCAAATGAGATGTGTTATAGCATCTCGTGGTTGATATCTCATATCAGGTATGTCTTGTAGCCTTATCCCTCTATATGAGCATTGCAAAATTTGTCCAAGCATTTCGACATTGAACTTAATAATTTCCCCATAAACACTCGACCAAACCCAATTTTCGGGATCAGAGGGGTTCCAAATATGAAGTGAGCACAAATTGATGAAGAATAAAAAGATAGCCAATTGATCAATTTGACCCGAGTTAGAGTCATAATTGATCAAATGGTGAATTTCAGCATTGCTTACCAAATCATCAATTTCATAGTTATAGAATCTTCGTAGCGGGTAAAATGGACCACAGTGGATCTTTTTCTTCTCCAAATCTTTAAGTTTCTGCATGCCATCTCGCTCTACCATCCAATCTTCAATAATTTCATCAGTTACAAAATGTTGAGATGATTGAGAGCTTTGACCAATCTTCTTACGTTTGGGAAATGGTGTTTTAGACTTGGGTGCCATGGATTTGAAGAATTTTGAGAAAGAGGAGACTGATTTTGGGTTTAGGGTTCTTCAGTTGCAGTTTTACGATGAAAAAATGAAGTGAAGAGGGAAAAGGATAATTTATAGATGAGGGTAAAAAGTTGCTGCGTAGTACGGTCAGACATTTGAAAGTGTAAACAGACGTCTGGTCGTTTAGGTAAATTTGAGACAGAGACATGTATCAGACGTCTGAGAGCAATATCAGACGTCTGAGCTGAGTAAGGTTGGTTTTCGAGAAATGAACCAGACGTCTGGAAGTAAAAAAAGACATCTGATCTGAAATGATAATTTTTCAGAACGTTGTTCCAAACATCTGACATTGATAACAGACGTCTGTGTTGATATATGGGTTTGTTTTGAGTAAAAAATTGATAACTTAAAAAGATCATAAATATTATTTAAAAGCCGGATACAAGTTATTGTTTTAATGTTATTACAAGTTAGAATAATTTATTGTACATATATGAAATACAAATTAAAGAAGAGTGAAGTTATTTCTTTTCCCATGAATTTGGTTTTGCCTGTGTATCTTCTTTCGATGCTCGTATTGGTGACCAAGAAGGAGGTATTGGACTGAATTGTCCTTCAGATGTTCCTTCTCCCCATAGTCTACGTGGAGTTATGTGACGAGCATGCGAAGGAGTTTCTGTCAGACGAGGAGAGCGTGCATGAACACAATCCTTAGTAGGAGAATGTCCACAGATGGCAAGAATGCATTTTTCCAGAAAGTTTAAATGTGCTCCCTGGCGTCTTTGTTCGTAATACATTTCTCGTTGTACATCCATCATTACTTTTTGATAATGATGGATTTCATCAGCTTTTTCTGAAAGAGAGGATGAGTGAAGATTAATATTATGTTTGGCTTTCTTCCCTTTTGGAGAGTAGCCTATATGATATGATGGTGAGGGCATAATGTGGAGAGATGGAGATGATTTTGGAGTTGTTTTGGCGGGAGATGTGTATGTACTACCAGATGAGGGAGATGAAAAATCGATGGTAGAGTAAGTGGAATTGTGATCAGATGACATGTTTTAAAACTTTTGATATTGATTAATATATTGCAGAAGAAGTTTGTACTGTGCTTTTGTTTGAAAATTATATGTATATATACGAGTAGGAATTTGCTATTTTAATCATTTCATTTGTTTTAGTTTGTTAAATTTCTTGTGGTGTTTAGAGAAAGTGTCTGAGCCATAGATTATGAGAGGTATAAAATAAATTCTTAAAAATTTATTCATGTTTCTAAAGAGTTAGTTCATGGATTAAAACCGGTTAACCAATGAAATGAAAATTTAGTATTAGTTGGTAAAATCATTAAGAGAACATATTCCTAAATCGCGTCGTAGTTTAACAAACGTCTGTTCATTTAGTGGTTTTGTGAATATATCTACTATTTGATTCTCAGTATTTACATATTCTAATGTAATAATTCCTTTTTCTACATTGTCGCGTAAAAAGTGATGTCGTATATCTATGTGTTTAGTACGTGAGTGATTTACAGGGTTTTTCGATAAATTTATTGCACTTGTATTATCGCAATATATTGGTGATTTATCGATAATTTTTCCAAAATCTTTAAGCGTTTGTTGCATGTATATCACTTGAACAAATGCTAATGCCGCTGAAATATATTCAACTTCACAAGTGGATAAAAAGACACAGTTTTGTTTTTTGCTAAACCATGAAACCAAAGATTGTCCGATAAAATGACACGTTCCGCTAGTACTCTTACGATCTGTTTTACATCCACCAAAATCCGCGTCACTATATGAAACAAGTTCAAATGATGATCCTTTAGGATAAAACAAACCGTAATTTTTAGTGTTAGATAGATATCGTAAGATACGTTTAATAGCTCTTTGGTGAGACTCTTTTTGTTTTGCTTGAAATCGAGCACAAAGACATACGCTCATCATAATGTCGGGTCGACTAGCTGTCAAATACAGTAAGGAACCAATCATACTACGATATAATTTTTCATCAAAATCTTTTCCATTGTTATCTTTTTCTAAGTGGACACTAGTACTCATTGGTGTTGGTTTGCTCGAAGTTTTATCCATTCCAAAATGACGTAATAGATCGTTACAATATTTTTCTTGATGAATAAAAATACCATTTTCAAGTTGTTTTATTTGTAAACCTAGAAAGAAATTTAATTCACCCATGTACGACATTTCAAATTCACTTTTCATAATATTTGAAAATTGAGTACAAAGATTTTAGTTAGTTGAACCAAAAATAATATCGTCTACGTAAATTTGTACAACTAAGATGTCATTATTTTCTCGTTTAATAAATAAAGTCGTATCTATTTTACCTATTTGAAAACTAGACGTAATCAAATGATTCTTAAGACCTTCGTACCAGGCACGAGGGGCTTGCTTTATACCATATAGAGCTTTGTGTAATTTAGAAACATGATCGGAATATATTTCATGAACAAATAATGGAGGTTGTTCAACAAAAACGTTTTCTTTAATAAAACCATTTAAAAAGGCACTTTTGACGTCCATTTGAAATAATTTAAAATTGTGATGAGTTGCAAAAGCAAGCAATGTACGTATGGCTTCGAGTCTTGCTACTGGAGCAAAAGTTTCATCATAGTTGATACCTTCTTCTTGATTATAACCCTGAGCGACTAAACGTGCTTTATTCCTAACTATATTTCCGTTTTCATCTGCTTTGTTTTTAAATACCCATTTTGTTCCAATAACTGATTGATTTTCTGGTCTTGGTACTAATTCCTAAACATTATTACGTTCAAATTGATTTAATTCTTCTTGCATGGCTATAATCCAAAAATCATCTTTTGAAGCTTCTTTATAATTCTTTGGTTCAAAATTTGACACAAATGTAATATGACTTATTTGGTTAAGTTGATTTCTAGTTACTCTGGAATTAAGATCTCCAATGATATTATCTTTTGGATGATCTTTTAGAATTCTAGGGGGTGACACTAGAGTATTATTTTGTGTATTTGTCTCATTATTATATGAATTTGTTGTATTTGTTATAGGAATAATTTCTTCATCGTCATTAATATGATTGTAAAGGAAATTTTCATCAAATGAAACATGTAAACTTTCTTCAATTGTGTTAGTACGTTTATTAAAAATCCTATATGCCTTGCTACGATCTGAATATCCAACAAAGATTCCTTCATCGACCTGTGGGTCGAATTTTCCTAAATTATCTTTTGTATTTAATATAAAACATTTTGATCCGAAAGTTTTAAAGTATGATACTTTAGGTTTTCTTCCAAAAAATATTTCGAAGCAAGTATGTTTAGTCATAGGTCGTATAGTTACTCGATTTAAAACATAACAAGCCGTAGCAATAGCTTCAACCCAAAAATGTTTTGGTAATCCACTACTATTTAATAATGTCCGTGCACATTCTTGTAACTTACGATTTTTTCTTTCTACTACACCATTTTGTTGAGGTGTGCGGGGAAAAGAGAAATTATGACTTATGCCCTTTTTATTACAAAAATTTGTAAAAAAATCATTTTCGAATTCTCCACCGTGATCACTTCGAATATTCTTAATTTTCAAATCCATTTGAGTTTTTATTCTTTTAGCAAAAATTTTAAACATACCAAAAGTGTCACTTTTATGTTTTAAAAATAAGTTCCATGTATATCTTGAAAAATCATCAACTATTACGAAAACATATTTGTTGTGATTTATAGATTGTACTTGAGTTGGACCAAATAAATCTAAATGTAATAATTCTAACGGTTGTTTTGTAGAAATATTATTTTTAGATTAAAGGAGGTTTTCTTTAGTTTACCGATTTGACAAGCGCCACATAAACTTTCTACCTTATAATTTATTTTAGGGAATCCTCTAACTAGCTCATATTTTGCTAATTTATTAATATATTTAAAGTTAATATGATAGAATAGTTTATGCCACAACCATGGATCGTCATGTTTGGCGGTTAAGCATAAATTTGAATTTCAATTTATATTCATATTTAAGATATAAATATTTTTGTTTCTAAAACCCTCAAAGATAAGTTGTTTTTTATTGTCGAAAATATTGCATCTATCTTTTTCGAAATTAATTTGAAAACCTTTATCGCATAATTGACTAATGCTAAGTAGGTTGTGTTTTAATTTTTCTACTAACAAAACATTTGTAATAATAGGAGAGTTAGAAATACCATAGTTGATGACTTCTCCGATGCCAACGACGTATCCTTTTGAGATATCTCCAAAAGTTACTGTTCCACCATCGATATATGTTATATTTGATAGCATTTTTACATTTCTAGTCATATGCTTGGAGCAGCCACTATCAAGTATCCATTTCTCTTTATCTTTTATTTTGAGTACCTGCAATATAAAAATGATTTAATTGGTACCCATACACTTTGCTAGGGTCCTAGATGTTAGGAGGAGTAGGTAGCCACACCCAAGAAGGTTTGGTACCTTTATGAATATAATTTTTATCATAGACTACGTTATCTAGGAAATTATCAATATGTTTTTGTCTAATCAATTTATTATTTGTCTTAGGAATCCAAATTTTTATATTTTTGGTATTCGTATTAGACTTAGGTGATCCTTTAGTCTTTTGATAAATAAAACTATGTTTCTTAATATTATTCCCTTTTTATTTAGGAATTTTTTTAAATCCTATTCCATTTCTATTTCCTAAAGGTTTTGAAGTTTTGATAAGATTTTCCAAATCTTGTTTTCCTTTATCAAATTTTGAAACATTATTTGTAATTTTATCGAATTTTTCTTTTAATTCAAAATTTTCAATTTTCAATGTTTCTATATTACTTTTTAAGTTGATATTTTCTTTTAACAAGATATCCTTTTCTAGTTTAACTTTACCAAAATCAATAGATATAGTCTTATATTCAGCCAAACTACTTTAAGCTTTTTCTTGAGATAATTCTAGTTCCTCCTCTAAAATAATTTTTTCATCTTTTAACATTCCTATTTCTAGTTCTAATCGATTTATTTTGGCTATGTGTTCTTTATTCAATTTTTTAATTTGTCTAAATTTATCATCTAATTCCATGCTAAGCTCTAATAATTCATCATAGCTATGTTCAGGACATACCTCATCAGTTTGTGCCATAAAACATACATTAGCTTGTTCTCCGTCACTATCGCTGTCACTATCTTCTAATGATGAAGAATTCGAGTCATCCCATGTTACTTTGAAAGCTTTCTTCTTTTTGAAAAATTTGTTTTTCTTTTTATCATTGTTGAGCTTGGGACAATCTTTCTTCATATGTCCGAATTGTTCACATTCATAGCATTTGATTGACGTTTGATTTGTTGAACTTGATTTTCCTCCATTTTGAAATCTGGTCATTTTCCTAAATTTCTTAAATTTGTTGTAGTTTTTGGCTATAAATACGATTTCTTCTTCGTCTAAATTTGAGTCTTCATTTGTCGCTGGAAATGCTATGTTTTTCTTTTTTGAATTTTGTTCTTTTCTTGCCTACAGATTAGCTTCATAGGACATTAAATTCCTATCAATTCTTCAACTAAGAGTGTTGAGAGGTCATTAGCTTCTTCGATAGCTAATACTTTTCTTTCCCACTCTGGAGTTAAAGAATTGAGTATTCTAGATACTAAGTCAAAATTTGTGAATTTAACTCCTAGTGCCATTAAATCGTGTTGAATAGTTTGGAATCTAGAGTACATGTCCACTATAGATTCATTTTGTCTCATTTTAAATGAAGAAAATTGAGTTTGCAAAATTGAGATCTTAGTTTGTTTAACTTTGTTAGTGCCTTCGTGTGTAACTTGTAAGGTACGCCAAATATCGTATGCAGTGTTACATAACATGACACGTGAAAATTCATTCTTATCTAATGAACAAAATAAAACATTCATAGCTTTGGCATTATTAGAAGCTGAGGTTTTTTGTGTATCATTCCATGTATTTATAGCAGTAGTAGGTGCTTCATATTTATTTTGAGTGGCTGACCAAATTACTAATCCATTAGCTTCCATAAAAATTCTCATATGTGTTGAGCAATATGCATAATTAGAACCATTAAACAGTGGGGGACGTGCTGTGGATTGTCCTTCTTGAAAAATACTTTCCATATTAAACTGAGCCAAATACGTGTTACAGTACTTTGATCAAACCTTGCTCCGATACCAAATGATAGTCTATGTGGATCGTATATGTATATAATATATGACAAGTGGATGGATAATAGTATGAATTGCACAGAATAATAATGCAGGTAAAAATTAAAAATAATCACACCAGGAATTTTATACTGGTTCGGACCTCCCGTCATACGTCCAGTTCCGAAGCTCCTCTTCGGAATTTCACTAACCAATTGCCCTCACTTCGCCCGGAGTAACAGGCTTATACAAGAATAGTTCTTTGATAACTGTGTGTTCTATACAACACTGATTTTGACTATAAGTACAACTTCTTCCTATAATCTCCTTGAGTAATATTTTGTTTAGGCTTTGATTTAATGAAGAGATGATAGTGTATTCTTGAGTGCTTTTGTAAATCACAGAGATATTAGTAAGTAGAGAAAGTTCAGAAAATAGCAAGTTAAGTTTCTAACTTTCAATTTCAAGTTTATTTATAGATGGTGAAGAGTTTTGTTTTAAGAGTAGTGACTTTTGATTCATTCTATTTCAATCTAAGAGTCACAATGTTTGAGAAGAAACAGTCATGATCAAAATAAGTAGATGCAACCCTTTGTATTGAAGAAGATGTCTTTTGGGGAAAAATGGCCGTTGCCCAGCTCAGACGTTTGGACGTTTGTGCCAGACGTCTGGTTTTTTAAGATTTTTAAAACAGTACGTGTTACCAGACGTCTGAGCTTATAAGCCAGACGTCTGGTTTGTTACAGAAATTATAACCAGAACATGCTGCCAGACGTCTGGTAATAGATGTCAGACGTCTGACACATGTACACTATGTTTTCTTTGTTTTATTAGTAGTGTGTATAAGCAAGTGTTTGTAAAGATTACTCAAGGAGATTGTACATATTATCTATTTACAAACTTAACAGAATGTACTAGTAATAATCACCCTTGTGTTGGTCTTCAAGTCTTGGATGCACAAGTATACCTGCATATACTTCAAAAGCTTGTATAGTTGTTGTCATCGAAATTAAGGTTATAACACAGTCGACTAGCAAAATCGACCAGTCAACTGAATATTCAAAAATAATGTAAAATGGTGTATATTTGTGCACTGAACAGGTTCAGTCGACTGGTCGTTTTTGTTGAACATGCGAGTATATGATTTTTGTTTGATGATAATAAACATATATATATTCATTTAAATGTATTTGTTAATGTACTATTTTATTTTCACAGATTAAATAAATATTTGCTGAATAAAACAAATAACACAAAATTTAAATTCAAACAGATATTTTATTCAAACAAATATTTATTACAATTTTTGAATAGTACAAATTCGAGCTCTCACTAGATATACACAATTTTGGTTACATCACAATTTTCATTTACAAATGTCCTCAATACAATTCACTCATTCACTCGTATTGTATCTTCAACTTGAATCCAGCATCTGAGCAATCTGCAAAAATAAATACTAACGCAGTAAAATTGAAAGGAAATATTTTTGCAGTGTAAAATAAAAATGTATTTATGAAAATAATATTAGCCTCAGTTACTTGGGTTGTTCATCATCATTTAAATTTGAATTCATCATACACGAATAGCTTGTGACATGCACAGTGTATCACTGTACATGCCATAAGGCTGTGCACACCAATATACACTTGATAAATCTACAGGGACAGGTGAGCATAGGTCAAACCCAAATGAAAAGCCGGGTTCAACTCAAACGCAATACAAATAAAGTCACGACACGAGCACAAGGTCAAACCCGAGCTATAAGCTGGATTCAACACAGGTGCATATTCAAGAAAATGGTCAAAACAATTAAAATAAGCCTCGACCAAAAAGTTCAGTAATGTACACACGTCTGGACCAAATGCCACCAAGTGAATATGATAACAATGCAGACAAATGTACATAATGAAGACAACTACAGTCTTACAAGCACCAAACCAGACTCATTGAAACAACCCTGCAACACTACAGACGCAAGCATATTCGAGTCACAGTGCATCTAATCAAACCAGTGTGCAGTGACAATATACATGAATCAAGATACAAGACCGAACGACAAGCCAACATTATTGACGAATTCAAACAAATGCAACATGAACAAATGATCAGTGGACAATGCATGAAAGCTTGAACAAGACTCGAGTGCTACCAGAACTCAAAACCCAAACAGTAAAATTCACATGCCACTGAAACAACCCAGACTAGTATCATACAACAACTATATACATATGCATAACCAGATTACAAGATGACTACATCATAGCAGTATGGAAGCAAGACTACATGAATCAGACTCGAGTACACATGTGCAGACACACAAGAATAGTCAGGCAATGGCAAAGGCAAAGCAACGCAAAACCTCCAGATGAATACCGTCATCACGTAGCAGTTCCAAACTAATGATATACAGCAAGTTCGAACTAATCATGGATTCATAGTTTCATCCCAAAAATATCAAGAGCCGATGCCAACAGAGAAAATAACTGACAAGCCAAAGTCACAGTAGAAATCAAATAAACAAAGTCAAGACCAATATCACAATTCGAATGGTACAAGTAAAATGACTATAAGCAATATCAGTGTAACAGTGATGGTTGAAGACATTATCAAGTCAGAGCAGAGTTCGACAATGTCTAGTGCCGAAGTCGATTTGCAAATTCAAGTCAAGGCCGTGAGACCGAAGTCAAAGAGAATGAAAAACGAATTCAAAATCAAGTGTCAAAGAATTCAACACTGTGATGACCAAGCAAAATCAAAACAAGCCGTGGGAATCAAGTAACAAATATACGAAATTGACAAAGTCAGAAATCATTATAAACATCCAAGCAAAATCGTACATCCGAGAAGAATTCAAGCAAACTATCAGACGAACGAAAAATTAGGAATACGAACCATATATAAACCATAACATCATCGGCAATTAAAATCAAGATTCGAGTTCAAGCAACAACCAAAAACGAACAATCAATTAAGAACTCGAATCAAAGTCGAGTGTAATATAAATCGAAAAGGGGACAAACGTACCAATTCACACAATCATTCAACCTCGACTAATTGGAAGCGACCGTGAGCCGAATTGAAGAAGCAATCAGCGAGCCAAATAAAATAGCATCGAAGATCAAACGACAGCAATCGGCGCTCCAAATTACAAGCCCTAATTTTAGAGCAAAGAAGAAACAGACAAAGCCGCCATTTTTCACAAACAAGGAGTCGGGCCGATATAAAAGAGAAAGGGATAATTTTTATCACTTTAAATTATTTGGGCCGGTCTTGTTATTCTTTATATAAGGCTTTAGTATATTTAAATTAGGGTTTTATTTAAATTTGTTTTTAAATTTAAATTCTTCTGTTAAACCATTGTAATTTCTAGTCGTGTGACTAGGGGACAAACTACGTGGCGTAGTTTGAGAATTCACAACTCAGTGGCTGAGTTGTGGAAGGGTTTTGAGCGTAGAGTTAGGATTATTCGATAGTGGGTGTCGCGAGTTTACGTGTGTAAGCATCTGACTATCTAATTTCTAGTAGAAACCTTGGGGGCAGCACGTAGGCAAGGTTTTGCCGAAGCTGGGTAAAACTGTGTGTTCTATTTTCTGCATTTACTATTCTGCTACTATCTGTGCTGCTATTATTATTCTGTGATCTGTGTTGAAATTATTTTATACAAACTTCCGCAATAATTTTTATAATTAATAGTATCACCCTATTCACTCCCCCTCTAGGGTGAAATCGATCCTACAAGTGGTATCAGAGCAAGGAATAGAAGTCAACTTTTGTTTTAAAAATTTGATTTTTCAAAAACCAATTTATATTTTAAAAATTTGAATGTTTAAAATGGCTTCTTTTAATAATGCTTTTGCCGAGGGTCAGTCCATAGTTAGACCACCAATGTTCAATGGTGAATATGCTTACTGGAAAAATAGGATGGAAATTTTTCTGAAAACCATTGACGCTTCGGATATTGTTGAGACAGGGTATAAAGCACCAACTATAATTGTAAATAATCAGGAAATAAATAAACCGAAGGACCAATGGACAGAGATAGAAAATAAATTACAAAATGCTAACGCTAAAGCTATGAGTTCTATTATCTTTTCATTAGATCAATTTGAATTTAATCGTGTCTCACATTGTTCAACTGCGCAGGAAATATAGCACACACTCGAAGTAACTCACGAAGGAACGTCTCAAGTTAAAGAATCTCGCCTTGCCATGCTAAGCAGCGAATATGAGAACTTCACAATGGCAAAGGAAGAAAATGTCAAAGAGATGTACGGACGACTTTCCATTATCGTAAACAAATCAAAAGCTCTCGGAAAATCATACACAGAGTTGGAAATAGTCCGGAAAATCCTCAGAGTCCTTCCACAGAGTTTTGAAGCAAAAGTCACAGCTATTCAAGAGTCAAAAGATTTGAAACAACTCAAAGTTGAAGAACTCATCGGAAATCTCACCACTTATGAGCTAGAAATGAAATTCAAAGAAGAGCGTGAAGGAGGAGATACTGGAAAGAAATCAATAGCTCTCAAAGGAACAACAGAAAGTGATGGTGATGACTATGATGATGGTGCAGCAGAATTGGAGCTGATAATAAAGAAATTTTAAAAGTGGAATCACAGATACGGAAATCCAGCTCTAAATCAAAAATTGAAAAGCAGAATAGCCAAAGCACTAGACTACTCAGAAGAACAGAATATCATTTGCCATAAGTGCAATAAACCTAGCCACATCAAGCCCAATTGTCCTCGAAATCGACACGGCCAAAAAAAAATTCAAAAAGAAGAAGTTTTGCAGCCACGTGGAATACAAGTGATGAAGATAATAAAAGCACTAGCAGTGAGAGTGAAAATGCAGATCTGTGCCTTCGAGGTGATATAATTGATAGCGATGATGATGATGAGCCAAGTGAGGTATCAAAACTCACTCACTCTGAATTACTAATATATTTCCACGAAGTAAATGGTTGTTTTGAACGACTTAGGGAAAGATACGCTAAACTTGAATCACAAAAAGATACTTTTATAGAACTAAATAAACAGCTTGATCAATTAGTTAAAAACTATCAAAGTAGAAGCCCTAAGTGTGATAAGTGTCCAACATTCGAAGAAGAGATTAAAAAATTAGAAATTAAAATTAAATTGCTTGAAAATGAAATTCTGATTTTGAAAGAGAGTGAAAATACTAGGAGAGAGAATTCTATTAAAAAGTGCACTCAATTATTAAACGAAAATGAAGCTCTCAAAACACAAGTCCAACAATTGTCTACAACTTTGGAAAAAATTTCCAAAAGCGAAAGATCATTAAATATGCTATTAGGAAAACAAACTGTTAGTACGGATAGACAAGGACTTGGGTATACTCACTCTGAATATGTTAGAAACAAAATTAATCAAGTCAATTCAAATTGCACTATTTGTAGAAAAACTGGACACAATCAAAATATTTGTTGGTATAGACCCAAAAATGTGAAAACTATTCTAATCTGGGTTCCAAAAGGCACGAATATAAAAACCCTCAAAGTCAAACAAATCTGGGTGCCGAAAGGAACGTATATAAATAGTTTTGGGTCTCCACAAAATTATTTTTTAAAATCATTTGCCACTAACAATCATGGACCTATAAAAACAAATAGGTCACAAAAATCTTTTATCGTGTAGGTATGGTGGCATGCTAAGGAATAATATCAGTGTTATCTGGATTCTGGCTGTTCCAGAAACACAACGGGCGACAAATCAAAGATCCTTAGCCTAGTATAAAGGTGACAGATTCACAATGGGCAATGAAAAATTATCGTAAAGGTAAAACGGGTAATGGTATATTCATTTTGAATGTGATAATCTGCACCATAATTTGAATTTAAATCAGCCAGTTATGTTATAAAGAGATGAATGATGACTTTGATTCTGACTTATTCAAAATATTGACCAATCATTTTTGAACTATAGATTTGCTTAGACTAATGACGATATTTTATTGATTTCTGATTACTCATGATACAAGTGGATATATTCATTCTGACACTATGGTCACTGTTTGTTTATTTACACGGATTCAATTTAAAATCCAAAAGAATTTCATTTAAAAGTTGTAAAAAGGATTTCAAGAAATAGTTGCAACTTCACAGTCTGGTCTATAACATTCAACTAATGATAATCCCGAGTGAAGGAAAAATTCAGATGCAGATTACGCTGGTAATCTAGTTGATAGAAAAATTACTAGTGGAACGTAATTTATGTTGAGACATTCAGTAGCTGCATCATTTTTCAAAGAAAATATCTGCATATTTTCCACTTGAAATAATTTTTCAAATAGCAGACATTTTTCTAAAACCCCTTCTAGAAAATCATTTCTGTTGACCTTGTTTCAGATTAGTCATTTTGAAAAATTTGATAATTATTTTTGAATTTGATTTTAAATGACTACATTAACTAATCTGACTCCCTACTAATTATTGAAAAGATAAACAGTGATTTAAAAAGTAATGAGTGTTGATATTAATCATATATTATAACTCGAGATAGTATATTTAGTAAATTTCTTTAGAAATTTAAACAAGAGTTATAAAAACTTTTTGTTGGCAAAAATTCCATGACCATTTCTATTTCTATCATATTTCTATCGACCATCACTCATCAAAATCCAATATAGTATGTCAATATGTGGTATTTTAAACGGAAATCATTCGTTTTTCATTTTATTATATTTTTAGCAAATAAAAACATCCAAAGTATTCACTCTTATTTAAAAGTCCTCACGGTTATGCATGGGTGAATTACTTGGATTTTTGATTATGTGCTTCCATGCTCATTTAAAAGTCCTCACGGTTATGCATGTATGGAACGCATATCAAAATTGATTAATTAAATAGACAAATTGATTCTAATCCCATTTAAAAGTCCTCACGGTTATGCGTGGTTAGAAGATACTTGAATTCATTTATTTTTTTAAATTTTGGAATACTACTAATCTCATTTAAAAGTCCTAACGGTTATGCATGGTTAGTAGATATCCAAATTCCTGATATAAATATACCACAAATAGACACAACTATATGGTTTTATATGATGACATTATCCATATCATTCTAAAGTGGAATATGCGTCAAAAAGAGTATTTATGATTTTTGTTTGATTTTTTTATTGAAATTTAATATTTATACTCGATTGGGAATTAATATTGTTTTAATGTCTATCACTTTATCTCTATTTTTCTAACACTATTACTCTTTTGCTGATAACAAAAGGGGGAGAGAAAAGTTAAGATTTTGGCAAATAAAGGTCAAATATTTTCAATTTGCATCTAAGCACATTTGCATATTTTTATTCACATGCATATATGAAGGGGGAGTTTTGTGTAGAGAGGAAGCATTCAAATAGGAGAAGCAAATTGAATAATCAAATACATTTAATAAAATCAAAATCTTAAATATATATGTTTGTCATCATCAAAAGGGGGAGATTGTTGAATATGCGAGTATATAATTTTTGTTTGATGATAATAAACATATATATATTCATTTAAATGTATTTGTTAATGTACTATTTTATTTTCACAGATTAAATAAATATTTGCTGAATAAAATAAATAACATAGAATTTAAATTCAAACAGATATTTTATTCAAACAAATATTTATTACAATTTTTGAATAGTACAAATTCGAGCTCTCACTAGATATACACAATTTTGATTACATCACATTTTTCATTTACAAATGTCCTCACTACAATTCACTCATTCACTTGTATTTTATCTTCAACTTGAATCCAGCATCTGAGCAATCTGCAAAAATAAATAATGACGCAGTAAAATTGAAAAGAAAATATTTTTGCAGTGTAAAATAAAAATGTATTTTTGAAAATAATATTTGCCTCAGTTACTTGGGTTGTTCGTCATCATTTAAATTTGAATTCATCATACACGAACAGCTTGTGACATGCACAGTGTATCACTGTACATGCCATAAGGCTGTGCACACCAATATACACTTGATAAATCTACAGGGACAGGTGAGCACAGGTCAAACCCAAATGAAAAGCCGGGTTCAACTCAAGTGCAATACAAATAAAGTCATGACACGAGCACAAGGTCAAACCCGAGCTATAAGCTGGATTCAACACAGGTGAAAATTCAAGAAAATGGTCAAAACAATTAAAACAAGCCTCGACCAAAAAGTTCAGTAATGTACACACGTCTGGACCAAATGCCACCAAGTGAATATGATAACACTGCAGACAAATGTACATAATGAAGACAACTACAGTCTTACAAGCACCAAACCAGACTCAATGAAACAACCCTGCAACACTGCAGACGCAAGCATATTCGAGTCACAGTGCATCTAATCAAACCAGTGTGCAGTGACAATATACATGAATCAAGATACAAGACCGAACGACAAGCCAACATTATTGACGAATTCAAACAAATGCAACATGAACAAATGATCAGTGGACAATGTATGAAAGCTTGAACAAGACTCGAGTGCTACCAAAACTCAAAACCCAAACAGTAAAATTCACATGCCACTGAAACAACCCAGACTAGTATCATACAACAACTATATACATATGCATAACCAAATTACAAGATGACTACATCATAGCAGTATGGAAGCAAGACTACATGAATAATACTCGAGTACACATGTGCAGACACACAAGAATATTCAAGCAATGGCAAAGGCAAAGCAACGCAAAACCTCCAGATGAATACAATCATCATGTAGCAGTTCCAAACTAATGATATACAACAAGTTCGAACTAATCATGGATTCATAGTTTCATCCCAAAAATATCAAGAGCCGATGCCAACAGAGAAAATAACTGACAAGCCAAAGTCACAGTAGAAATCAAATAAACAAAGTCAAGACCAATATCACAATTCGAATGGTACAAGTAAAATTACCAGAAGCAATATCAGTGCAACGGTGATTGTCGAAGACATTATCAAGTCAGAGCAGAGTTCGACAATGTCAAGTGCCGAAGTCGATTTGCAAATTCAAGTCAAGGCCGTGAGACCGAAGTCAAAGAGAATGAAAAACAAATTCAAAATCAAGTGTCAAAGAATTCAACACTGTGATGACCAAGAAAAATCAAAACAAGCCATGGGAATCAAGTAACAAATATATGAAATTGACAAAGTCAGAAATCATCGTAAACATCCAAGCAAAATCGTACAGTCGAGAAGAATTCAAGCAAACTATCAGACGAACGAAAAATTAGGAATACGAACCATATATAAACCATAACATCATCGGCAATTAAAATCAAGATTCGAGTTCAAGCAACAACCAAAAACGAACAATCAATTAAGAACTCGAATCAAAGTCGAGTGTAATATAAATCGAAAAGGGGACAAACGTACCAATTCACACAATCATTCAACCTCGACTAATTGGAAGCGACCGTGAGCCGAATTGAAGAAGCAATCAGCAAGCCAAATAAAATAGCATCGAAGATCAAACGACAGCAATCGGCGCTCCAAATTACAAGCCCTAATTTTAGAGCAAAGAAGAAACAGACAAAGCCGCCATTTTTCACAAACAAGGAGTCGGGCCGATATAAAAGAGAAAGGGATAATTTTTATCACTTTAAATTATTTGGGCCGGTCTTGTTATTCTTTATATAAGGCTTTAGTATATTTAAATTAGGGTTTTAGTTAAATTTGTTTTTAAATTTTAAACCGTTGTAATTTCTAGTCGTGTGACTAGGGGACAAACTATGTGGCGTAGTTTGAGAATTCGCAACTCAGTGGCTGAGTTGTGGCAGGGTTTTGAGCGTAGAGTTAGGATTAGTCGATAGCGGGTGTTGCGAGTTTACGTGTGTAAGCGTCTGACTATCTAATTTCTAGTAGAAACCTTGGAGGCAGCACGTATGTAACGCCCCACCTCTATGCTCATAATAACAAAGAGTATTAAAAGAAATACTGTCTATTATTACGAAGAATAAGGCTGGATAGGAGCGGCCATCTGTTGTTGGCCTTACACTAATATTGGTTACCTCGATAGGAATGTATATACCTTTTATTTTTCATCTTATTTATTTACTCCCATCGACATACCCAATTACCAGTATAAGACAAACTACAATGGTTCATAATAGTTTAGGACATTAGATATAATAATAACACAGATAATATAATTGCGGAACACAGATAAAACAAAAGTCTCATATATATATAATAACTGATGTCAGTTACAATACAGTTGACACAATACATATGATACAACTACAACTGTCGACTCAAGAAGTTATATACACAAGTACATTATCGACTAATATACATGAGTACATATCATCCTATACAATGATACGACTACTACAAAAAGACGCAGACCACTTCAAAAGATGTGAAAAGTCTTCATAGCTCAAACAGCAACTCAAAGCAGGAAATCTACAACCTGAAATAACTCGAGTCTGGCCCGAGTATTAAATTCAAAAGAAAATAATACACGGGTCAGTCTAATTCAAACTCAGTTATTAATGCACAGAAGCAATAATAATCAATCTCAAATAGATGACAGTCACAGAAATCTCGTATATCCAACTCTCGATACGAGAATTGGATAACGGCAGATATAACACTAAACAGTGTTAAACGACAAATCAACAATCCAAATCAGAATACCAATCCAAAGCATTGAATTTAACCAACGAAACAATTCAACAAATCGAAACATCAATTTAAAACTGTCAAATCTAATAGGGCTGCAGTACACACATGCGTGTACTGCCTCGCCACTATCATATGAGATACACAAAAGCTCAATGAAAGTCACAAATGATCACAAGGTCAAACCTGGGCAACATGAATGCGAACCTAATTGTACAAAATGAATGTACATTACAAACCGCACATGAGCAAAATAAACAGAGGTGCAACATGGAAATGCAAACCTATATACCAAACTGATATGAGCACACATATTGGCAGAAAATATGTGAAACTCAAGCTACTAGTACAAACCAACTCGGAATATAAAGGAATATCAACAAGGCACAAAGGCAAGCCAATGCCACATGTACAAGTGAATGTAACAGTGGGTCAAGTGAAGGCAAGCCAATGATACAAATGCTCAAGCAACTGGAAATGACCAGTGCAACCAAAACTGGCAACAGGGAAGTAAAGCAATATCATAGTTGAATGTGCAGACGAATGCAACTACAGGTTAAAGAGAGTCTACAACAGTATTGCATACAGCAGTGAAGATCATCAAAGAAGAAGATCATCGTAGTCAGGTTCAAGTGACTCAAGATCAAAAACCATAGTGCAACTTATGAATGAACCATGAACCAATATCTAGTGAACATCAAGCAATCACGGTTCGAATACAACAGTTCAACAAGACAAGGCACAAAGTGCACAAGAGATACAAGTGCAGACACAACAGTGCACATATACAAAGCAACTACAAACAGTGGAAACATGATAGCAGTATACACAGTGAACACAAATGGTCAGCGAATTGTACAAGGCTCCTACAGAGATGAACGGAAATGGCCAAAGTCAAAAGCATCAATATCACATGAAACATCACTACAACAAGCAAGTGACAAAGGTAGTTCGAACAAAGCCACGAAATGCCAAAGCCGAACGAAATCATTTCGTTAAAATCAAGCTAAACCCGACGCCAACACTATCACCAGCCGAAGCGACCGAAGTCAAAGGCGAATTCAACAAAATATCAGAGAGTACACAGTCGAGAAAAATCATGAAAACAACTCAATGCAGCAGTAGAATGGAAATAGTACAGCAACCTCGACATCAAAGAGGTATCCAAATTACATAAAACAAAGTGTGCAGTCTAAACAAATACAAGGTCAGGGAAATGGGCTAAGCAGCCTCACATCTAGACCAAATATAACATGCATCAGTAAATGCATTTACAAGGTTGTAGGAGTATATAAATACTCGAAGCAAAAGCTACAATTTAAACAAAGAATCAAACCATAACTTGTAAAACAGAGAAACAACAATGAAATCACCACATAAATATGTACATATGTATATGCATATGTATACACATATATAGGAAGCGCAATTTCAAGTTAACAGTTTTAACAAAGCCAAAGTCAAATGAAATCATCATTCCAATCACAGAACGAATCAAATCGGAATTCGTTCAAACCCTAATGCCCGACGAAATTGAACCGAGTCAAAACCAAATTCGACTGCAGAAACCCAAAGTCGAAACAGCAAAACGTACAAGTTTAAACCAGGTCATAAGAAACTGATTCGAAGTCCAAATTTTCAAAATAATAAAGCAGTGAGTTTCAAAATAGGGTCGAAGGCCAAATAGAGTCAAATCGAATGCCAAAGAATTCAAAACAGTGGTATCCAAAAATCAAGCAGTGGAATTCACTATTTAAACGAGGATGAACAGATGTGAGTGAGGAACCACTCACCTTTTCCGAAGCGAAGCACACGATGATCGAAGGAGGCTTCGATTGATATAATTGAAGTCGGCACTCTCGAGGACGAGCGAAATCAAAACGAAACCCTAGTTTTCGTTAAAGAGGGAACAGCCGCCATTTTTTTCTTCGTTGTTTTGATTAAGGGTTGAAACAATGATAAAGGAGGGACGGGTTCGAATGAATGCCAGATAAAGAACGGTACTGGCATCATCTCTTCATCAAAACAAATGGGCCACTATGAAGTAGAAAGGTATATTTATTTAAAGCCCGAATACTTTTAACCATTTATCAACAGGATTTTCAACCGATTAAAAACTCAATCGAGCAATTAACTAGCATTCTAATCGTTTAATGACGATATTAAACTTTCACAAAATCTCGGGTTGTTACAGACTCCCCTCCTTATAAAAATTGCGTCCCCGCAATTTTCCTAATTAAAGTGGTCTATAACAATTATTTTTCTGACATAAACTGGTTAAGCCAGAAAATAAAAGTTGGGAATACAATTGCCAAAGAAATCTTTTAGTTCCAATAAAAGAAATTCACAAATCCTCAACAAAGCCTGATTATCAAGTAGATAATCAGAAAACAACAGAACTGGATAAATGTAATCATCGGCGATATTCTCTTATCAATTAGATATTCAGAAATACAGAAAACTCAAAACAGCAATATCTAATTGTCGATACGATAATTAGAAAACAGCAAAATCTAATTATCAACAAAGATGATTAGAAAGCACAAATCACAAATCGCAAAACTGCAAATATCTAGTTGCCCCACAAATAACTAGAAAACACGAACTTCATAAGCAGCAAACTATAACTATCAGCAGAGATAGAAAGAAAACAGCAATTTAATAAAATCAACATAATCTAGACTCAATTAGAGACTAGAAAATCACATATCAATAAAATCAGCAATCAACCAATATCTAATTATCACAACGATAATCAGGAAACATCAAATCATCAATTATCTACTTATCAAAAACGATAACCAGAAAACAAATCAACAAATATTTAATTACCACAAACGGTAATCAAATTTCAAATCAACAAATATTTAATTACCATAAACGGTAATCTAATTTCAAATCAACAAATATTCGATTATCAAAAACGATAATCAAATCTCAAATCAACAAACATTCGATTATCAAAAACGATAATCAAATTTCAAATCAACAAACATTCGATTATCAAAAACGATAATCAAATTTCAAATCAACAAACATTCGATTATCAAAAACGATAATCAAATTTCAAATCAACAAACATTCGATTATCGAAAACGATAATCAAATTTCAAATCAACAAACATTCGATTATCAAAAACGATAATCAAATTTCAAATCAACAAACATTCGATTATCAAAAACGATAATCAAATTTCAAATCAACAAACATTCGATTATCAAAAAACAATAATCAAATCTCAAATCAACAAATATTCAATTATCAAAAATGATAATCAAATCTCAAAACAAATATTCGATTATCGAAAACGATAATCAAATTTCAAATCAACAAATATTCGATTATCAAAAACGATAATCAAATTTTAAATCCCAAATCAGCAAATATTTAATTATCAAAAGCGATAATTAAGTCTCAAATCAGCAAATATTTAATTATCAAAAGTGATAATTAAATCTCAAATCAGCAAATATTTAATTATCAAAAGCGATAATTAAATCTCAAATCAGCAAATATTTAATTATCAAAAGCGATAATTAAATCTCAAATCAGCAAATATTTAATTATCAAAAGCGATAATTAAATCTCAAATCAGCAAATATTTAATTATCAAAAGTGATAATTAAATCTCAAATCAGCAAATATTTAATTATCAAAAGCGATAATTAAATCTCAAATCAGCAAATATTTAATTATCAAAAGCGATAATTAAATCTCAAATCAGCAAATATTTAATTATCAAAAGCGATAATTAAATGCAACAAATATCCGATTATCAAAAACGATAATCAGAACTCATATCCACAAATATCCAATTATCACAAGCGATAATTAGAAGCAACAAATATCCGATTATCAAAAACGATAATCAGAACTCATATCCACAAATATCCAATTATCACAAGCGATAATTAGAAGCAACAAATATCCGATTATCAAAAACGATAATCAGAACTCATATCCACAAATATCCAATTATCACAAGCGATAATTAGAAGCAACAAATATCCGATTATCAAAAACGATAATCAGAACTCATATCAACAAATATTTAATTACCGATACGATAATTAAATCTCATAACATCAGATATCTAATTACCTGCAGATAATTAGAAACAACAAATATCTAGAAATCAATTAAGAAGACTAGAAAATCAACATAAAAGCATGGATCGATCCCATCAGATGGCGAGTTTTTAATTCGCCGCACGTGCATCTCAGAGTGGCCGAAGCCTACCAAGTACTCAACATAATTTTGGCGCCCATCAGATTGACCCGAAGGTCCGCAGAGTGACCTGAAGGTCTAGTACTAGTATTTGACCTGAAGGTTCGCAGAGTGGCCCGAAAGCCCAACAAATGACCCGAAGGTCCAACAAATGACCCGAATGTCCAACAAATGACCCTAAGGTCCTCATAGTGGCTCGAAAGCACACGAAATCATCAAATATTTCAATTAACGAGTCCGGAATTAACCGAAATAGCAAACGCACATGTCCCATACCACGTGTTTTACTAAATCGTTTGATTCTCTTCATCGTTTCCTTGAAAGTGCAAAATCATCAAAATCATCAAAACAGCAGATATTTCAATTAACGAGTCCGGAATTAACCGAAATAGCAAACGCACATGTCCCATACCACCTGTTTTACTAAATCGTTTAATTCTCTTCATCGTTTCCTTGAAAGTGCAAAATTGTGTATATTGTAAAAATACATTTCACATTCTCAAACGGACAAGTCCAGAATTAAGCGAATCAGTAAAAGAAAGGGGTCATAATCCTCGATTTTGCTGAAACGTTTAAATCGCTTCCTCATTCTTTTGAAATCGCAAACTGTAAAATTTCTGAAAACAATTTTATTTATTTTATAAAAATAACAATTCACATTCTCAACTGGACAAGTCCGGAGTTAAGCGAATATGTTAAAGAAAGGGGTCATAATCCTCGATTTTGCTGAATCGTTTAAGTCGCTTTCTCATCCTTTTGAAAGCGCAAACTGTTAAAAAATTTATAAATCAATTTTCATTTTTAAAACGATTTTCCAACCACGTGATTAAAGCAACAACATCAGTAGCAATTTTGAAAAGAAAATTGCACTTCTCAAAACATCGTAAAACGAATCTCAAAATCAGCATTGCGGAATACTCGCTTGAAAATCCACTTTTAAAAATTTGACTGTTACTAAAGTCAAAGCGATAGTAATTTTAAAGCGTCAAAAATCTCATCAAAATAATTCACATCAAAATGTGACATCAGTGAATTTTCATTCATTAAAATTGCCAATAAAACACCGTGCTTCAAAAATATAGCACTGGTGTAAAAATCCCGTTATAAAAATAATGACAACAAAATACGTTTCATAACCAAGCATCGGTTCAACGTGAAATTAATGCAGTAACGTGCAACTCAAATTTGCATGTACTACAAAATGAACAAAGAATCATTCGAATGTATCTTCAATGAAGATAATTCAAAACAGCAAAAATCTAATCAATATATGATTAGCACAAAAGAAAATCAGCAAAACCTCAACAAAAATCACATAACTACAATCGTTTCGAATCCTCAATTCAGATTCGAAATTCTCAAAGAAACAAAATAAACACAGCTATGTAAACAACAAATGAAATTTATATCAATTTCATATTACAATTTTTTAAATCAAATAGATTATCAGTTGTACTCAACGAAGACAGTTTCACTATTTCCGCTGCGCACTCTGATAAATAGTACTCAAATCAATCAAATCATCAGAACACAAATTCACTTTTTATTTTTGAATAATGATACTTAAAAATTTTCATCAAAATTTTAAAACTTTAGTTTTGACTCAAAATACAATTAAACATCGACAATTAGTTGTAACATATGTTCCATCCAAGTTATGTTTTATATTATGTCCATAAACCCCAAGATCTGATACCAACTGTAACGCCCCACCTCTATGCTCATAATAACAAAGAGTATTAAAAGAAATAATGTCTATTATTACGAAGAATAAGGCTGGATAGGAGCGGCCATCTGTTGTTGGCCTTACACTAATATTGGTTACCTCGATAGGAGTGGTATATACTTTTTATTTTTCATCTTATTTATTTACACCCATCGACATACCCAATTACCAGTATAAGACAAACTACGATGGTTAATAATAGTTTAGGACATTAGATATAATAATAACACAGATAATATAATTGCGAAACACAGATAAAACAAAAGTCTCATATATATAATAACTGATGTCAATTACAATACAGTTGACACAATACATATGATACAACTACAACTGTCGACTCAAGAAGTTATATACACAAGTACATTATCGACTAATATACATGAGTACATATCATCCTATACAATGACACGACTACTACAAAAAGACGCAGACCACTTCAAAAGATGTGAAAAGTCTTCATAGCTCAAACAGCAACTCAAAGCAGGAAATCTACAACCTGAAATAACTCGGGTTTGACCCGAGTATTAAATTCAAAAGAAAATAATACACGGGTCAGTCTAATTCAAACTCAGTTATTAATGCACAGAAGCAATAATAATCAATCTCAAATAGATGACAGTCACAGAAATCTCGTATATCCAACTCTCGATACGAGAATTGGATAACGGCAGATATAACACTAAACAGTGTTAAACGACAAATCAACAATCCAAATCAGAATACCACTCCAAAGCATTGAATTTAACCAACGAAACAATTCAACAAATCGAAACATCAATTTAAAACTGTCAAATCTGATAGGGCTGCAGTACACGCATGCGTGTACTGCCTCGCCTCTATCGCATGAGATACACAAAAGCTCAGCGAAAGTCACAAATGATCACAAGGTCAAACCTGGGCAACATGAATGCGAACCTAATTGTACAAAATGAATGTACATTACAAACTGCACATGAGCAAAATAAACAGAGGTGCAACATCGAAATGCAAACCTATATACCAAACTGATATGAGCACACATATAGGCAGAAAATATGTGAAACTCAAGCTACTAGTACAAACCAACTCGGAATATAAAGGAATATCAACAAGGCACAAAGGCAAGCCAATGCCACATGTACAAGTGAATTTAACAGTGGGTCAAGTGAAGGCAAGCCAATGATACAAATGCTCAAGCAACTGGAAATGACCAGTGCAACCAAAACTGGCAACAGGGAAGTAAAGCAATATCATAGTTGAATGTGCAGACGAATGCAACTACAGGTTAAAGAGAGTCTACAACAGTATTGCATACAGCAGTGAAGATCATCAAAGAAGAAGATCATCGTAGTCAGGTTCAAGTGACTCAAGATCAAAAACCATAGTGCAGACTTATGAATGAACCATGAACCAATATCTAGTGAACATCAAGCAATCAAAGTGCGAATACAACAGTTCAACAAGACAAGGCACAAAGTGCACAAGAGATACAAGTGCAGACACAACAGTGCACATATACAAAGCAACTACAAACAGTGGAAACATGATAGCAGTATACACAGTGAACACAAATGGTCAGCGAATTGTACAAGGCTCCTACAGAGATGAACGGAAATGGCCAAAGTCAAAAGCATCAATATCACATGAAACATCACTACAACAAGCAAGTGACAAAGGTAGTTCGAACAAAGCCACGAAATACCAAAGCCGAACAAAATCATTTCGTTAAAATCAAGCTAAACCAGAGGCCAACACTATCACCAGCCGAAGCGACCAGTCAAAGGCGAATTCAACAAAATATCAGAGAGTACACAGTCGAGAAAAATCACGAAAACAAAGAGGTATCCAAATTACATAAAACAAAGTGTGCAGTCTAAACAAATACAAGGTCAGGGAAATGGGCTAAGCAGCCTCACATCTAGACCAGGTATAACATGTATTAGTAAATGCATGTACAAGGCTGCAGGTGTATACAAATACTCGAAGCAAAAGCTACAATTTAAACAAAGAATCAAACCATAACTTGTAAAACAGAGAAACAACAATGCAATCACCACATAAATATATACATATGTATATTCATATGTATACACATATATAGGAAGCGCAATTTCAAGTTAACAGTTTTAACAAAGCCAAAGTCAAATGAAATCATCGTTCCAATCACATAACGAATCAAATCGGAATTCGTTCAAACCCTAATGCCCAACCAAAATTGAACCGAGTCAAAACCAAATTCGACTGCAGAAACCCAAAGTCGAAACAGAAAAACGTACAAGTTTAAACCAGGTCATAAGAAACTGATTCAAAGTCCAAATTTTCAAAATAATCAAGCAGTGCATTTCAAAATAAGGTCGAAGGCCAAATAGAGTCAAATCGAATGCCAAAGAATTCAAAACAATGGTATCCAAAAATCAAGCAGCGGAATTCACGAATTAAACGAGGATGAACAGATTTGAGTGAGGAATCACTCACCCTTGCCGAAGCGAAGCACACGATGATCGAAGGAGCCTTCGATTGATCTAATTGAAGTCGACACTCTCGAGGACGAGCGAAATCAAAACGAAACCCTAGTTTTCGTTAAAGAGGGAACGACCGCCATTTTTTTCTTCGTTGTTTTGATTAAGGGTTGAAACAATGATAAAGGAGGGACGGGTTCGAATGAATGCCAGATAAAGAACGGTACTGGTATCATCTCTTCATCAAAACAAATGGGCCACTATGAAGTAGAAAGGTATATTTATTTAAAGCCCGATACTTTTAACCATTTATCAACAGGATTTTCAACCGATTAAAAAATCAATCGAGCAATTAACTAGCATTCTAATCGTTTAATGACCATATTAAACTTTCACAAAAGCTCGGGTTGTTACAACGTAGGCAGGGTTTTGCCAAAGCTGGGTAAAACTGTGTGTTCTATTTTCTGCATTTACTATTCTGCTACTATCTGTGCTGCTATTATTATTCTGTGATCTGTGTTGAAATTATTTTATACAAACTTCCGCAATAATTTTTATAATTAATAGTATCACCCTATTCACCCCCCCTCTAGGTTGAAATCGATCCTACAGTTTTCGGTCAGTCGACTGACTTGGTTGTCAATGCATAGTTTGCACATATTTTAAAGAATTTGAACTTTTAAAACAACTTTGAGTATGTGCAAACTACTTGAGGATAGATTTTAACAATTATGAACCATATCTATGACTAAAACTTCAGTAAATAAACATACTATACTTAGATTTGTAGTCTCATCTCAATTGTAATTTAATAGCTTGCATATCTCATTCTCTTTTTATCGCTTGATCGTATAGTCTCATCACTGATCATTTAAGCTTTTTGTCATGAATCAAAAACTCATGATTCAACATTCTCCCCCATTTTGATTGATGACCACCTGTTTTTGATGATGCTATATATTAAGAATTATATACCGGAAGATATATATTTCTCCCCCCAGAATATGTGGCGACATATCTAATCCTGCAAAAAATTGGTTAGTCATACAAATTTCTCCCCCTTTATCATCGACAAAAAGGGACTAATTAACCATATAATATGTTATCACTTAAGCATTGTGAACTAACATCATATTAAATGACAATCACAAACATAATGTTTTAAACTCTAACAGGCTATTTATACAAGCCCATCAACATCAAAGAAGGTAACTTACTACCTCCATCATGAATTACCGTCATCACTCATCAGATTCTGAATTTGTTTCTTCTTCCTCTTCTTCTTGCACTGGTTCTTTGCCTCGTGAAGCTCTTTCCACTTATTTTATGCCACCACCATTTCCACTAGTGTCAGAACTTGTATGTTCTTCGGATGTAGAACAAGTAAAATGAGGTGCCGGGCGTTTTTCCAGATCACGGTGTGAAGGTTCTACAGTGGTCGAAGAGGAACAAGAGAGTGCATCCCATAGAATCCAAAAAAAGCTTTTGATCTTGTCAAACTTTCTGTCAATTTGTCGAGATTCTTAATGCGAGAATCTAAAATTACTTGATTACGTGCAATGAGATCAATGGACTCTCGGGTGCTTTGGGATGGGGTTGTGGTGCGAATTTCATCTTTTCGTTGTTATGGAGTAGCAGCTTGTTGGCGAGACCTTGATTTCCATTCTTGGAATGACATGATAGTGAGCGGTCTTGGAGGCAATTTCATCAAAATAATTGTGCGGTTATTTAGTGTTTTAACCGTGGAGGTGTCGGATTCTAGAACTGGAACTTGTAGTTTCATTAGGAGCCGCATAATATACTCGCCATAGTAAATGATGTTCATCCGTCCCTGGTTGAAGGCTAGGAATTCGTCAAGTATAAGCTTAGGCCAATTAATTTGAACATCACCCCAAATTGCATATAAAGCTCTGTAATTCTCTGGGTAGACAAGCTCGTAAGACCCGGTACAAGGAAGGATTGTGCGCATTAAAGCTCGATGCATAATTCGGGCTGTAGGACATAAGGCGGTAGATTTTAATTCTGTCATGTCGTTCTCCAAAAATCTATGACTCACTTCATCTCGTTCTCCTAAAACAACATTCAAATCTTCCAGTGGAATACCATTTGTTGGTGTTTGAAGAATGTGTCCAATTCTATCTAACAACAAGAAGACTTGTTGACCACAAACTAAACTCCATACGCAGTTGTTACGGTTTCTTGGATTTTGATGACCCAAATTCAAGTTAGCGTAAAAGAGTTTTACCGTTGTATGATTTATCTTGAGATTGTTCCGGTTGTAGTCAAGGAGAGATTCTAGACGACTTCTTCTAGCAAGACCTTGAATTCTATATGCAGCGAAGTCAGGAAATACAATAAATGATCCTTCTAGAAAGCGAGCTTCCTTCATCTTGTTCCATCTTTGGATAGCGGTGGCATCATAAAGCCATTGAGCTATTTGGGTGTCAATAGGTTCAGAGGCTGAGGATGAAGCTTATCTAGAGCGTTTTGGTTGTGTTGGAGCCATTTGAATGAATAATTGAGTAAAGGAATTTGAAAATTTGGAGGGCTAGGGTTTTGAAATTCTGATGGTAGAAAGTAAAAGTAAGGAGTTAAAGTGAAGAAGAAAGATAATATGGGTAAAAAGTAGGTGGAACAGTAGTTAATAGGCTCAGATAAGCCTTCAGTTGACTGGTCGTATATGGTCAGTCGACTGATCAATCTTCCCGAAACTTTCTGTTTCCAGATTCAGTCGACTGACAAAAATTCATCAGTCGACTGAATGCTCTTTATCAGCAATATCAGTCTTTCTGCTTAAATATATATATATATAACATGTTAAATAAAGAATGCATACAAATTAGATTGAAATAGGAGAAAAAAATAAATTATTTAGATGAAGAAGAAGGGGATGAATGCGGAGTCTTGCAATCTTCTGGTTCAATTTAGTCTTCTTATTGCATGGTTTCAATGGAGACTAGTGATTTCCATGGTCCCATGAATTTGGAGACACAGGAGGAGGTTGTGATGACTGATCCCAGGGATGCCGATAGGAAGACGTTGTGGGTAGATGAACGCCGGATGTAGATGTCCCGCAGAATTTCCAGCCAAATTGCTCCAGAAATCTAAGTCGTTTTGAATTAAGCTTTTGTTCATAGTACATTTCTCGTTGTACTTCTATTAATTCCCGTTGATAATGATGTATATCATCAATCTTTTGTTTTGTTAACGGAGAACCAAAGAATAAGAAACGACGTGCCTTCTTCTTTTCTGCAGTATAACCAGTATGATAGTTTGATGGTTTGGCAGGGTCATAACATGGAGTAGGTGTAGGTAAACTAGAAGAATCAGAGGATGGTGTGGAAAAATTAATAGAAGAGTAACCAGAGTCATTCTAGGAGTTATTTTGGGAAGACATTGTTGCAAGGAATAATCAATATTTGAATCAAACAATCAAGCTAGAGAGAAAAATAAACAAACAACCCTTAAATTTATATAAAATAGGTATTCTAAAAATAGAGCAAATGATTGGTTAAACAAGAGATAACTAGTAAATAATGAAGGGAGTAGAATAAACAGAATTTTGCATGGTTAAAAAAATGTATTATAGAAATAGTTGTGAAATAACAAATAGAGAAATGGTAAAGACATAGGACTTCCAATCTAGAGGTGCTGAGTTCCAAGTGTTAGCAATTTAGAAAAGTTTATTTTCATTTTATTTTTTTAATATATCTTTATAGAAATTTAAATATTACAATTCTTTAAGATAAATTATACCTAGTTCTCTTCTTAGTTTTACAATAATATTTTCATTGAGAGGGTTAGTGAAAATATCAGCTAATTGATTTTCAGAATTTACAAATTCTAAATTTACTATATCCTTTTCAATATTATCATGAAGAAAATGATGACGAATGTCATTATGTTTAGTTCGTGAGTGATTGACAGGATTTTTAGATAATTTAATTGCACTTGTGTTATCACAGTATATTATAGATTTATTTAATTTTGTATCAAAATCTTATACTGTTTGTTGCATGTAGATGACTTGAGCACATGCTAAAGCTGCAGCTATATATTCTGCTTCACATGTTGATAGTGAAACGCAGCTTTGTTTCTTACTAAACCAAGATACTAAGGACCATCCGATGAAATGACAAATTCCACTTGTACTTTTTCTATCCGTCTGACTTCCTCCAAAATCAACATCGCTATAGGATACTAATTTGAAAGGACATTCTTTCGGATAAAATAGTCTGAAATCCTTGGTCTTGCTAAGATAACGAATTATATGTTTTACTGCTCGCATATGTGATTCTTTAGGATTTTCTTGAAATCGAGCACATAAACAAACACTCATCATTATATCAGGTCGACTAGCAGTTAAGTAAAGTAATGATCCAATCATACTACGATATAGTTTCTGGTCGACACTCTTACCATCTTCATCTCTATCAAGATGTATAGTTGTACTCATAGGAGTTGGTTTGGCAGAAGTGTTTTCCATACCAAATCGTTTTATTAGATTATTACAATATTTTTCTTGATTAATAAAAATACCATTTTGTAATTGTTTAATTTGTAATCCAAGAAAATATAATAGTTCTCCCATATGTGACATTTCAAATTCATTTGTCATGATAGTCGAAAATTCCTGACATAATTTTTCATTAGTTGAACCAAATATAATATCATCAACATGTATTTGTATAATTAAAATATCTTGTTTAGTTTTCTTAATAAATAAAGTTTGATCAACCTTCCCAATTTCAAAACCAGAGTCTATTAGATAACTCTTAAGTCAGTTGTACCAAGCACGGGGTGCCTGTTTCAAACCGTATAAGGCTTTCTTAAGTTTATAAACATGGTCTGGAAATTTTTCATAAACATTTTCTTTTATATATCGATTTAAAAAATCACTTTTAACATCGATTTGATATAATTTAAAGTTATGAAAACATGCAAAGGCCAGTAGAATATGTATAGCTTCTAATCTTGCGATAGGAGCAAACGTTTCTTCATAGTCTATTCCCACTTCTTGATTATATCCTTGTGCTACTAATCTAGCTTTATTTCTAGTTATATTACCTAGTTCATCAGCTTTGTTTTTGAAAATCCATTTTGTACCAACGACCGATTGATCACTTGGTCTAGGAACTAATTCCCAAACTTCGTTTCTTTCAAATTGGTTTAGCTCTTCTTGCATAGCTATAATCCAATAGTCATCAGTGGAGGCTTCCTTAATATTTTTAGGTTCTATATTAGAGAGAAAAGCTACATGGCCCATTTGATTTAATTGATGTCTTGTTCTTACATTTGAATTTACTTCTCCAATTATATTTTGAACAGGGCGATCTCTAAGAATTCTTGGAGGAGATCTTACAATATTTTCATTATGAACAATGTTTTCATCTTCTCTAGTATTATTAATGTTATTATCTTGAAAAATAATATCATCATCTTCTGAAATATTTGTTATGATTTTATTAGAATTATTTTCAAAGTTTGTAATATTAGAAGAAATTTTGAAATTTTCATCGAATGAAACATGAAGAGTTTCCTCGATTACTTTAGTTCTTTTTATTAAAAAATCGATAAGCTTTGCTACTTTCTGAATATCCTATGAATATTCCTTCATTGGATTTGGATCGAATTTGCCAAGCTGATCTTTAGTGTTAAGTATAAAACACTTAGAACCAAATACTTTGAAATAAGATATATTAGGTTTTCTAGCATTTAAGAGTTCATATGGGGTGTGTTTTGTTAATGGTTGAATAGAAACAGGATTCAAAACATAACAAGCAGTTGCAACAGCTTCTGCCCAGAAATGTTTTGGTAGAGTGCTTCCATTTAATAAAGTTCTTGCACATTCTTGTAATGTTCTGTTTTTCCTTTCTACAACTTCATTTTGTTGTGGTGTTCGAGGAAAAGAAAAATTATGTTTAATTCCTTTTTTGTTACAAAAATGTTCAAAAACTTCATTTTCAAATTCACCTCCATGATCACTTCTAATATTTTTAACTTTTAAACTCTTTATATATTGAATTCTTTGAACAAAAATTTTAAAATTTTCAAAAGTATCACTTTTATGTTTCATGAAAATAGTCCATGTATATCTTGAAAAATCATCTACAATAACAAACACATATTTATTGTGATTAATAGATTGAACTTGAGTAGGTCCAAAGAGGTCCATATGTAGTAGTTCAAGTGGTTGTGTTGTAGATATGATTTTCTTAGATTTAAAAGAAGATTTTGTTATTTTCCCAACTAACATGCATCACAAATATTATCAATTTTTAATTTCATATCAGGTAGTCCTTTAACAAGTTTATTTTTAGCTATTTTTATTAATAATACTAATATTTATATGACAAAATCTTTTGTGCCATAGCCAAGAATCATTTTCTGTAGCTATTAAACACATGTTTGTGTTATGATTTACATTAATATTTAAAATATAAATATTTATATCTCTTATACCTTCAAAAATTAAATTTTGATTTTTATCAGAAATATTGCATTTATTTTCTAAAAAAGATATATTAAAACCTTTATCACATAATTGACTTATGCTCAATAAATTATGTTTTAAGTTTTTAACTAATAAAACATCAGAAATGAGAGGTAAGTTAGAGATACCGTTATTGCTCACATCACCTTTGCCGATGATATAACCTTTTGAATTATCTCCAAAAGTGATTGATCCTTTGTTTGAGTAGACAATGTTAGTTAACATGTCCTTGTTACCAGTCATGTGTTTTGAGCAACCGCTGTCTAAGATCCATTTTCCTCTCTTTTTAAGTGGTACCTGCAAAAAAATAAAGATTAAGTTGGTACCCACTTTTCTTTTAGGGTCCTAAGAGTTAAGTCTTAGGAAACCAAACCCAAGCGGGTTCAGAATTCCCTTTATAAATATAATTCTTATTTTTATGAACAGTTTCCATAAATGTTTTAATATGTCTATTCCTAATTAAATTGTTATTTGTTTTAGGAATCCATATCTTAATAGTTTTAATATCTTTAGAAATTGTCTTCTTAATGTCTTTCTTAATTTTGTTTTTAATCCTATTTTTAAACTTTCCAGAATTCTTTGAATTTTCAATTTTCTTATATCCTAGTCCCATTTTGTTTGAAGTAGACTAAGAATTTTCTATTATTGTAGAAAGATTCTCTCGTCCTTTATTGAAGTTAGAAATATTTTTATTAATATTTTCTAACTTGGTCTTGAGACTAGAATTTTATAACTCTAATACTTTAGTGTTAGATTTTAAATCATTAATCTCTATTTCTAATTCCTGAGTTATCATAGAAAGTTGAGATGTTAAATTAGAATTAGATTCTTCAGTCATTTCAAGTTCTTCTTCTAGAATTTTCTTTTCATCTCTTAGCATACTAACTTCTAATTCAGATCTATTCAGTTTTCCTTGTAACTCTTTATTTTGCCTTTTAATTTGTTTTACTAAGTCTACTAGTTCTGAATTAATTTCAACAAGATCTTCAAAACTTAATTCACTTACACCATCACTTGTAACAATGAAGCATACATTTGCATGCTCTATGTCAATGTCGTTGTCACTATCTAATGATGAAGAATCCGAGTCATCCCATGCTACTGAAAATGCTTTCTTCTTGAATTTGTCCTTAAATTTGTTTTCCTTTTTCTTTGGACAATCTTTCTTCATATGACCCTTTTTATGACATTCATAACATTGCATGATAGAGGATGATGGTTTACTGCTATTATTGTTATTGTTGGAGTTATTTTTGTAACTCCTGAATTTGTTATTCTTTTTGAATTTCAAAAACTTTTTGAAATTTTTGCAATAAGTGCCATATCCTCTTCATCTAAATCTAAATAATCTTTTTCTGGTTGAAATGCTAGATTCTTCTTATCTTGTGCCTGTACTTTCTTTGCTTGCAAATTTACTTCATATGACATTAGATTTCCTATCAATTCTTCCAGTTTCATGGTTGATAAAGCATTAGCTTCTTCAATTGCTAAGACTTTTCATTCCCAATCATTTGTTAAAGAATTGAGGATTTTTGTAAATCAAAATATTTTTGATCTAGTGCCAATAGTGAGTGATATATATCATGAAATCTATAGTACATGTCATTTATAGTTTTGTTTGGTTTCATTTTGAAATTCTAGAACTGATTTTTCAACATAGAGATTTTGCTTTGTTTGACTTTGTTAGTCCCTTCATGAGTTACTTTTAGAGTTCTCCATATATCATAAGCAGTTGTACACATACTGACCCTATTAAACTCATTTTTATCTAATGCATAGAATAACATGTTCATAGCTTTAGCATTTGAAGTAGCATTAGTTTTTTGTGCAGTAGTCCACGTTGAAAAGTCTTCTGTTGGTATGGTATATTCTTTTTGAGTAATATTCCAGGTTTCAAAACCATTAGCTTGCATATATATTTTCATTCTAGTAGACCAGTAATTATAATTAAGACCATTAAATAGTGGTGGTCGTGCAATTGACTGTCCTTCAGTGAAACTAGTGTTAATGTTAATGCTAGAGTTGGTGTTACTTTCCATATTACTAAATATATCAAATAACTGTGTTAGGGTTATAGGATGTCCTCGCTCTAATACCAATTGAAGGTGAGTAAGCTGTGTGGCTAGTTAACACTCAGGATCATGTAATATGGAATATTATAATAATGCGGAAATATAAACTAGATAATAGATAATAGTAAGAAAGTAAATGAAATAAGCACACTAGGACTTTTTATACTGGTTTGAACTTCCCGTTCTACGTCCAGTCCCAGACTACACTTGGATTTAAACTCTATAAACCCCTCTCTTAACCCGGAGGGATAGGTATACAACACCTGAGCAGCCGAACAGGATTTTTCCGCCTCAAACAGCCGAAGAGGACTTTTACCGCCTGAACAACCGAACAAGACTTCTACTGGTACAAGTAAATAGTCGACAATTGTGTTCTGAATTACACGGATATGTCCTTAATAGTACACCCTTCCTATAATCAAATCCTCAAGTATGTATTGTGTGTGTGAAGATATGAAAGGAAGATATTGCATAGAATCGAAGAATATATTAATTAATTCGAAGATTCAAGCAATATATAGATTGTGATTGATTTTAGATTGCAGACATAGATAGTAGAGAGTATATTAAGAAATCAAAATAAAATTCAGTGTTTTGAGAAGTGATTCTAATGTTTTTATACAGTGAACAAATAGTTACAACTATTCACAAAGAGTTTTAACCAAAAGGTGTAGCCATATCTCTTCAATTTGGATAGGAATTCTTCGCAGATAGAAGTGTCTCTTCAGGAAAAATAGCCGTTAGAGCCGGTCAGTCGACTGAGCAAAATCGACCAGTCAACTGAATATTCAAAAATAATGTAAAATGGTGCATATCTATGCACTGAACAGGTTCAGTCGACTGGTCGTTTTCGATCAGTCGACTGACCTGGTTGTCAGTGCATAGTTTGCACATATTTTAAAGAATTTGACTTTTTAAAACAACTTTGAGTATGTGCAAACTACTTAAGGATAGATTTTAACAATTATGAACCATATCTAAGACTAAAACTTCAGTAAATAAACATACGATACTTAGATTTGTAGTCTCATCTCATTTGTAGTTTAATAGCTTGCATATCTCATTCTCTTTTTGTCGCTTGATCGTATAGTCTCATCACTGAGCGTTTAAGCTTTTTGTCATGAATCAAAAACTCATGATTCAACAAGTAACACCCTAGAATGAGTAATATATATATGAGTGCATATTGGTTATTTGATATAAAAATTGTTTTGTGTTGATTTATCTGTTGAGTGGTTTATAGATTCTAGCTAATGCGCCTGATCACCGTTATCGATAGGGATTTCTAAACACTTAACAAGGCAAATCGACACACCGTTTTAAAAGGAGTATATTTTATATATACAAAAGCATAAATATTCATGTGATATGGAAATTTATAAAATTTTATTCCTTTGGGAAGTTCTAAGAATAAGGTCTTGATCAGTTTGATGATGGTGGGAATAATCTTCTAAGTATCGATCATATGTTGGCTTGGGCGAATGGTGTCAAACACTTCGTATATTATTCCTCTTATCATTGTACAATCAAGGGAAGTTCAAAGTCGAACAAGTTAAATCAAGTAATTTGGATTAATGATATGAAACCTCTTATAATAACTTAGTATATCATTTAGGTAAGGATGTCTTATTATATGCTGGTTGAGTAGTTATGGGCTAATCCAAAGCAAGCACGTAGAGTACGTGCACAAAAAGAAGCCGAAGAAAAATAAAACTAGGACCTTATGTTGAATCAACTGTTACTATTGCGGTAAGACAGGACATTATGCAGTTATGTGTGAAATTAAGAAAAGGAAGAAGCAGAGAAGGGGAAACAAAAATTCTGATCGAGATGATATATTCTTGTCTCAAATGTAAAGAGAGAGGACATTTTCTACATGAATATCCTAGAACAAAGAAGAAACCGAGGATTAAAAAGAAGACAATGGCTGCTACCGATGTAAGAACCTAAGACATGAAGTTAAAGATTGTCCTAAATGAACTTGCATTTGGTATTTCCAAGGGAAACACTTAATGAAGGACTGTCCAAAAATGAAAGTGGTTAACTTAGGCCTCCAAGATAAAACATCATCTACCTTTAAAGGAACCCAAAAATAGTATATATGTAGCAGTTCAAGTATCAATATATGTATGATGGTGGTGTGTTATAAGCTGTATTCCCTAAGAAGTTATCCCTAAAAGTTTGTAATACATATAGGAGTGGATGTATAAATATGATGTTAATTAATAAACTTCTCCTTGGATTATCCTCTCGGGGCACTTCTTCTATCTTATATTCGATCAAATTTAATAAGATATTTTGAAATAACAAGATTATATAAAATAAAGAAGAAGTGTCTTTATAAAAAAACATTTAAATTAAGAAATTCTTTAAGAATATATTTTGTAAATAAAGTGTAATTAGCAAAAATAAAATGATGTTTTTGAAAGAAGGGTCTAAGAATTCTTATCCTAATGTTTTGAAAAGGTATAAAAGGGAAACTATGTAATATAAAATAAGTTTGGAATTAAATTTATGATGAGATTTATTAAAAAAGAAATTTCAAAGGAATATTGGAATAAGAATTATAATGGTATTATTCCAAAAAAAGGATAATCGATTTCTTTTGGAAAAAAGATAGAAATATTTTTGGGAATAAATATTTTGAAGAAAGGGTTTATAAAGGTATTTAAATGAAAAATAAAAGTTTATGAGATGTTTTCATCATTGAAAATGTTAAATAAGTTGTAAGTAGATCATTTCATCAACAATTTTGATGTAAGGTTCGAGTACGAAACTTTGAGGTGTTTACACCGACCCTAAAAAGGATTTATCACTCGATTCTTGATGATGAACATTGATGAGGATTTGTATTTGGATACTTACGTTCTCTATCATATTTGAGAGCTATGCAAGGAAAACTAAAAGTTCTAATTTGAAAGCCTTATCAAAGTCCGCACTAGAGAATCGGGGGATGAATACTAGTTCGAAAGTAAAATTGTGAACTTAAATAGTATATCAAATCGATGATCTGTATACATCATACGAATGTAAGTTTAAAAATAAATATTTTGAGCAAATACATTTGGGTTCTGTTTCGATGTAATTTCGGGGACGAAATTCTTTTAAGGGGAAGTCTATAATGACCCGCTAATTTATCAGTTTGATAAATTATATTTATTTTTAAAATATTCAAAAATAAGATTTTAAAAACATAGATGATGATGTTTTGAACAATAAATAATAATGGTAATAAATATTTACAAAAATATTTGCTTTAGAAAAATACCGATAAAATGATCGAAAGCCATTTTATCGATAAACAGCCCTATAGTCATAAAATGTCACGAACGGAGCTGGATACATACACTTATTTTTATAAATAAACTAGAATATGAAATAAAATTAATTTATTTATTTTTTGGGAAATTAAAAGTACGTATGACATCCTCAATGATGCCCTTATGTTTAATAATTGATTTTTGATTTTAAATTGAGATTTAACGATTTAATAATTATTATAACTATTCAAATAATTGTTTTTAAATGATAGTAATTCAATTTAAATAGTTATAAAGTGATAATAAATAATTTATAATAGTTTTATAAAGATATATAATTAGTTTGAAAATATAAGAAAAATGATATCGCTTTATTAGTATAATAGCACTTTTTCGAAATAATTATTTAATATTGTTTTATATGATTTTATAATTAAAATAAGATCATTTTTATTAATTTAAAATGATTATAAATTTATTTTCAAATTTTGTTTACAAATATATGCAATTTAATGTATAAAGATGTGACAGGGAATCGGTTTACCGATTTTCAACGGTTTAACGAATGGAAGTTGTTCGAAAGTCGTTGCACCTTGTTTATATGTCATGTATACATATATAATACATAAATAAATGCCCTAACATATACACATATCATGTATGTATACATTTCACATTTATACATTTATATATAAATAAAGTTAAAAATATCCAAGGTACTTTACAAAACTTAACCCTTGAGTCATCTAAAGTCAATGTACATGGCTTGGAAGTGAATGTAGTGACGGAGCACATGGATGGGGGAAGACTAACGTGTAAGCTGATAGGATGGGAGGGGAGCAGGCTAAGGGTAGTTTTGTCCATTCACTTTTAGATATTTTCTACCATTTTTTCCCTATAAATACTCACCCATATCCTCCTTCATTCTTCACAAATTCATTCTTCTTCTTCTTCACTAATCTTGAGATCCTTAATGATCTTTAATGGTTTCTCCTCTTTAAGAGAGGTAGGAGGGTTAAAAATAGTGAAGTGCTTAAGCACCAATCCGCTAATTACTCTCTAACCTCTTTTAAATCTACTTCTTCCTCTTTTCTTCTTTAATGGCGCTTGGCCGTGAGCAATATGGAGGTGAGGAGGCATAGCCATGAGCATTGTAAGGTGGTTGGAGGTGATGGCATAAGCCTAAGGTGATGATGAGGGAATGGCTAAGAGCAAAGCAATGGAGATGAAGATGGGCGAGCAATTGAAAGAGAAGTAGACTTGTTTGGTGATGTTAAGATGAAGTTTAAATGATTTAATGAAGTGTTGTGATGATTTGAATGTTGGTCGAATGTTTGAGTTTGATAATGGTGAGTACTCAATGTTTACTAAATAATAAATAATCTATAGAACTATTTTCATATGGCCATTTAATCTCTTAATGATTTGTGTGAATGTTTGATAACTTGGTTGATTATATGGTTGATTTTATGGATGTTGACATGGTTGACAACTTGGTTGTGATAAATTATGAGAAATCATAATAAAAATGGTTAATAAATTAACCATGATTAATTAATGAAAAATAAATCCATATGGATGTGTATATGAAGTTATTTAGCCTCTTAATGGTTTTAAAATATAAAAAAGTTTGGAAATGAATATTATAATAATATAATATTATGAAATGATTTAAAAGTGAAAAAGAGATTTAGTATGAAAAATATTGGTTTAAATGTTTAAAGATGGTTTATAAATGTATTATCAACAGTAAAATTAAAATTAGAGAAGTTTTTTCAAATAATGAATTTGGAGTCAAAAATAAGCGCGTCACGTAACGGTAGATCGCGATTTCGCGCCGTAAAATTTAAATCGTTTTATAGAATGGAATCAGAGTCGGATTTTTTTGCAATAAGAATTTTCCAAACTCTTATTAATATAGTTTTCAAAAAAAAGGAAAAGATCGAAGTTTCATTTAATAGATTTTAAAATATGAGCAAATCAAGTTTCGATAAAATCGTGCTTTGGCAGTTCAGTGGCCTCGAAATGTATAAATTTTTTTTTTAAATGTTTAAAAATATGGAATAAATCTTATAATTATTTTAAATTTTTTAAAAGATATTTAAGTTATATAAATGGATTTATAAATGATCTAAAATTTGTTATGACCAAATAAGCTTTGAAACACTATTTGCAGCACTTTTTACTAATATTTAAAATATAGATTTAAACTTAACAATTCCTTTCCAAATCTTTTATAAATGTTTTCGAATGAACAATCAAGTGTTTTAATAATGATTTGGAAGTTTTATAATTTATTTAAAAGAGTTTAAATAAATGATTTAAAGAAAAGGTATTATAAATCAAGTGATTTAATCTTGGCTCTAAAAGCCGACGAGTAGACTGGATTTTTCTATTTGTGAGATCCAGATGTGAGGTGCTTAAAATAAGGAGCTGTGAGTTAAGTATAAAAAGATTTAAATTTTCCAAATTAAATACAACTTTGATTGTATAGAGATGATCTTCTTATACTTGGTGTTAAATACCGAAGAGGAAACTTGTACTATTCATGGAATTTAAAAGGTGATTTCATCGTTATTTCGCCCATAGTACTTGTTGAATATGGGAATTGATACTGGGTAGAATTAGATGATTTCTATAGATTCTGCTCACTTAATATTTACTGGTTTTGGATTAACATCCTAGATAACATGGTTTTAACTCAATTAAAATTATGAGTTTTTAATTAAGAAATCTTTGTTAAGATTTAAATGAAATGATTTGGAAATGTTTTGCTAAATAAATGGTGAAACAATTTGGAATTATTCCAAGATTAAAAAGGTTTTAAAATTAACCAAATGATTTAGTAAATGAGGCTTAATGATTCCATATACTTTGAAAAAGATAACTGTAACGACCCATAAATTTTGATTGGTTTTAATAACGTATTTAACTGAATTTTGTGAAATTTTAAATAATTGAATTTTGGAATAAAAATTTTATATTTGAAATACGTATTTAAAAACATAGCAAATGGTAAATTTTCACCTGATAATATTGAAGTTTATTTTATGGTATAATTTTATTCAAACTCAAATCAGTTAATAATTAACGGTAATAAAATGTTTTCCAAACTTAAATATTTTTCTATAGAAAATTTCTAAATCCTCTTCTGAGTAGGACGTCATCTTTCATTTTTTCAAATTTTGACTTCTATTGCTCTGTTTATCTTAATTCTGACAAAATAGCAGCATTTTCGGTACCGGTTATCGATTTTTGATCGGAAGATCGTACCACCAATATCTGTATACCATTTTGATCGTCTCGTCATGCTGATCTCTACGGTATATTTATTTCTGTGTTTTGAAGTCCGGCAAACAGCGGAATCCGCGAAACCGGTAGCCGTATCGGTACCGTATCCGTGACCTTTTGTTTTCTATTGCCTTTCAAACTTTAGCCGTGCTTTCCAAACAACAGAATTTATTGCTTTAATGACTTTTCAACATTTTATTTATTATTGGTTGCTTTTCCAATATTTAATGATCTGCACTTTGTAGCCATAGCCATTCTTTTCTTCTGCATCACTTTGAAAAAAAATATATTTTGAAAGGCCTGTCCGTTTCAATATTTAATTATTTCATACGTTTCGATATACACGTTCATTTCATTGTCCATATTTTTCTTTCCTGTAGCTACTTTTATGAAAATGTTACATTCTCTTTCACTTCCACTTTGGAGTTTTGAACCCATCCTTCACCCCTCCCTCTCTCTTATGCCACTTTTCCCTGATAGCCTACCCACGCAGCAGCACACCCGCTCCTCCCCTTCCCTTCCGCCATATCTCCATGGCCGTAACACCCATGCTGAGCTCCCCTGAAAACTTACAGCCACTTCGCCTGTAGCCAGTGTTTGCCTTGAAACTCATTCCTCCACCGTGTGCCCTCCAGCCCGTCACCGTCAACCGCCCGACCCCACTGCACCCAAACCTCCGACCACCTCACCGCGTGAAACCTGACTCCGCCGTCTAGCCACCTCTTCCGCCTCCTTCGTTGAACGATTGCTTATATACTTAAGTATAGTAGAATCTTATATAAATGTAAGTACAACTTCCATTTTTTTTCCTTTAGTTTATATATATATATATTAAGTGGTTTACATCTGTCCCTATATTTAAATTTTGTTCCAGTGATTTTATATGCATATGTTAGTTATATACCAATTTAGATATATATAGTGGTAGCAAATAGATGCTTATATTTTATTTCGTATGCTGTTAGTTGCGGTGAAGAATTTGGTAAAATATGTATGGGATATATGTTATATAGTATATAGGAAACTATGTACGAATATATATATATATATATATATATATATATATATATTATGTAAATTTTATACTTAGCCTAGACTTCTGTTTACATGTACATATATCTCAGCCAGATCATTTATATAATAGTATATTTAACATAATATATAAATAATTATATGAATGTATTTTTGCGTGTTGCAGTGTGTATATTAGCATATATCAGTGAGGTATTTTATTATATTATGTAGGTAAGTATATATAAATGTATATATTATGTTTAGTTCACATATGTTATATATACAGAGGATAATTTATATAAGTCTTTTAGCTTATGTTGTTAGTCGCCACTTATTTTGAAAGGTTTTGTTGTTTATATCTGATTATATAATAATAAAGATTGATTTTAAAATGATATAAGTATAAGTTACATACTTTGACAATTATATAGCTATATGATCTGGTTATATATATTAGTATATTAGTTTGTGTATATATACTTGAGTTTAGTTTGAATATATTTATTGAGTCTGCATGTTGATTTGTGAATAGACTGTGTGTATATATATATAGTTTTAAAGGAAATAGTCTGTAGTTTCATAATGTCAGTTCACATATCAGTTTAAAAATATATGGAAGTATTATGTTATCTATTTGAACTTTCCAAAGATAAGATAAAGGATTATTTTATGTTATGGTTATACTTTAAATATTAAGAAAGTATATGTTTTAGTTTTACATATGATATATGTATAGGTCATTCTATATATGTAAATTAAATTGAATAAAATTGACACGTATAGGATTTTATTTTAGTATAAGTTCCATTAAATATTGAATCTATATAGTTATGGGTTTATTTTAAAATTATAAGTTGTATATGATTTGTATATAGTGTATATAGTTATATATATGTTCATTTATACCATTTATCTTCATCAATCCCCGTTCTGATCTGTTCCATCTATTCTTATTATCAGCTTTGATCGTTGAATTCGTGTCGATTTTTGCTTTGCTTCGATTCGTCATTCAAATTTCAATGTCCGTATCAGTGTGCTTATCCGTGTCATCTTCTATATTCTCTAGCCTCGAAAGGTGAGCAAATACTCACGATTAATGTTCTTATATTTATTAAATTTGATTTCAATTGAAACGACAATTGAAATATGCTACTGTAGTTATTTAAATTGTTATATATGCTATTATCCGTAACTGTTCACCTGTGGAATATGACACCATATCCTATTGTTTATATTATACTGTTATTGATGATATATGCCTGTTATATTATTATTATATCTGTTATCACTCTGCAAGTTCCCTGTTAGTATAAAATTCACTATGGGTTGAAATGATACATACCCAAACGGACTTTAGAATAGGAGAAAATCATTATGGGTTGAAATGATAGACCCAAGCGATTTTCATTTGAATTCAATTTGGGATTTCGGGTCGAAATGATATCTACACGTATATATTTAAATTACGGATTGAAATGATAAATATCCGTACTATTTGACCATAGATAGGAAATTATATACAGACACCGTTGGTCCATATATAAATGTTTTAGAAATAAATTCTATGGTTTTGGAAAGAAATATATAGTTTTAATAAATGTTGATTCTTAAATTTTTAAATATAAAGGGTAATGATATATATATATAGATTTAATAATAATACTTAATTTAATTAAGATTGATCTAATACATATAATATGTTTAAGTGTTTAAATTTATATTTCAAACTAGATTTTGGTAATAATTTGAATACGTTAAGGTTGGGAAGATAATGTGAATTTAGTTGAAACTGTATTCAATAAAGAATTTTATTTAGTTAAACCGTGTAACGACCCGACTTCCTATGCCCAGAAAGTCGCATCATTATGAAGAAAGAACGGGGTAGAAAATAGAAAAGAAGAGAAGAAAGAAAGAAAGAACAACAACGATCTCACAGCGGAACGAATAAATTATATTAATAACATAAACTATTACATAGTTTACAACAATTTATCAGAGTTATACAACATATACATCACTTACTAGACAGTTATAAACATCTGTCTAGACATTACAACTCAAATACAAGACAAGACACTATCACAGATATCAACACAGCGGAATACTATATCTATGAACGCCGAAGCCTCCTGCTCCATTGCTCCTCCAGAATATTCGTCAAAGCTAAACCTGAATCCCTTGGCTACTCGTAAAAATTTGAGTACCCAAGAGTTTATAAAACAGAAATAAACACTTGGGTCAGACATGGGTCTGGTGTGAGTAACAGGTTAAACTTGTTTAACTTCAAAACCTTTTGAAAACAAAGGTATCACGTAAGACTTCCCACACATAAACATGGAAAAGTTTTTACCTTACGCTAACCAAAACATTTGATAGGAAATCCAGTTATATTATAATAGGGTCTAGGGTTTTCAAGTAAAATACAGAAATAGCTGAAATGCTTACATCTCACATTCCAACATAGTTGGGCACAACTAATACGTACGGCACTTATTGGAGTTTGGATTCCATACAATGGCAGGGCTACTGGGGTACCGCCCGTCACAGTACGTGGCCTAGATCACCGTACCGAGGAGTACGCCCGCTCCTCTGCAACACAAAGCCGGAACCATCCCTTACTGGATAATTCCGAACAAGACAATCCCGTAGTTGGCGCGACCAACCACACACTAAGCCGAATAAAAGAAAAGGGACCTCTAGACAGGGAACTATCTTGCTCTCAGTGGGTGCTACCCACGAAGCCTTGCTGCACCTCCCCTGTTTTAGCCATTCCCGGTTGATGAGGCTTGAGGTTACGATTACCTTTAATCAGAACATATCACTTAGAATGCTCATCGTCCGCCTGACGATGTTCTGAAAGCATTCAATCCATACAAGTTCGTTCCGGGTTCGAACGAAACCGAAGGCATTATCTCGTTACACTCGTTTTGGAATCACCCTCAGAGTTAACGACAATAACCCTTGCACTCTGAATCTTCATCTTCACTTGAGATTCACGACCTATCGTTAATTTGGATCGATGTGGTATTCGGGTCTCCAGACCTGGAATACCGGTATACGGAAACCCGATCCCGGTCTCATCGAAATCCAAAACGTATCTTTTAAAGGCCAAGTTGTTTTAAGGTTAAAACAATTCAATTCTTATCTATACTACACACAGATAGATAATTCACAGATTCACAATAGATAATCAACATTATCATTTTAAGCAGATAATCCATATCATCATCATTATGCAACCAAAGCATCCAAATCATACAGTATCAATTATCTCATATCTGAGATCTCAAACCATTCAAGGTAAACAATATCATCCATTCATAAGCAATGATTTATTAATCTCTATTAAAATTAATTTAATCCACTTAAATTAAATTAATTACTTAAGAATTAATTTCTATCTTTGCTTAATCAACCATTAATTAATTACAATCCATTAAATTAATTAATCATTAAATATTAATCACTCTTGATTAATTATTCATTAATTACATAAAGTAATTACCCTTTAATTAATTTCACAAATTAATTATCCTTAATCATTTATAGTAATTAACTACAATAATTAATGATCCTTAATTAATTACATTAATTAATTAATTAACTATAATTAATTACATTATTCCTTAATTAATTACATTAATTAATCATGCATTAATTAATTACTTCCATTAATCAACCTTAAATAATCATTAACAGTAATTACTTTAGTTTCTTTCATAAATCCTTTTTGATTAAATTCACCAATTACATATAGTAATTCATTTATTAATTACTTACACTAAGTAATTATACTTAACCAATCTTATTAAGTAACTACACTTAATCAATTACCAAGTGACTATCCTTAATTAATTAACAATTTAATTAACTTAAATAAATCACATTCATTTCTTAAATTATAACTAAGTAACTCATCCTTAATTACCCTTTTAACAAATTAATTAATCCTTGATTAATTATTCTTTAACTATTAATTAATAAACCTTAATTATTAATCAATATTCTTAATACAAAATAATCAATCCTTAATTACATTTATAAAAAAATAAATTTAACTTAATTAACTAATTAATTATTCTTAGTTATTAATTAAAATCTTAATTATTAATTAACAACCTTAATTACCAATTTAACTAATCCATAATTATCTATTAATCAATCTTTAATGATAATTAATTAATCCCTTAATAATAGTTAATTAATCCTTAATTAACTTTTATTTTAGATTAATAATTTCTTAATTATAAATTAAGAAAACTTAATTATTGCTTAATAAAACTTTATTAAGTACCCCTTAATTACTATTTTAATTAACCCTTAATTAATCCTTATCAAAATTTAATTAAATAAATTAATTAAACTTAATTTAGTTTAATTCATTAAAAATCTTAATTATTTCAAGATAAAACATTATCATTAAAACAATTGATCTTAGTAATTAACTTACTTAATTAAAATCATTAATTAAGTTTAAAATAAATAATTAATTACTTATCCTTAATTATTTATTAACAATCCTTAATTACAAGTTAATAAATCTTGAAAACTTTAATTGTTAATTTGCCATCCTTAATCATTAACTAATTAAATTATAAATCACTCTTTATTTATTTCCATTTATTATCACTTCAATTAAGTTTTAGGATAAAACATTTTCTATTAATTACCTTATTTCCAAATTAAATTTGAAAATAACTTAAGGTTTCAATTTATACAATTAAGTTAGACACATCATACAAATTAAATTTTCCATTACAAAGAATGAAATTTTAAGATAATTGATTTAACTTAATTGTTTTAAATTTTTAAAACTTATTTTATTTAATTTTTAAAAACTGGTTTAAAACTTTTACTTTGGATTTAAACTCATATATACTTGAAATAAACAAATATATCTTCATCTTTAAACAGAGTTTGATTTACCTTAAACAGTTTGGTTTTTAAAAAAAATTTAACTGTCAAAACCTGTTTTCACTCCACTTGCAAACGGCTCGAAGTCAAACCCGAGCCCAAGTCCCTTTTTCCCCAAGTTCCTCTCGAGTAAATTTAAAACTATTTGTTTGCAACTTAAAACTGTTAAAACAATTACAACTTAAACACTCGCGTACCTCCCTATATTTACTCGAGCCAAAAGCCTCCTTCCCCGAGATCAACTTCGAGGAAAACACCCACGAAACCCAAACCCAATTCAACTGACACACTGACATCAGGTGCACCTTGCACCACCAACGGCGTACTTCCGACCATCACCAGTCCTTCACACACACCCACTATCGCTCCAGTAACACATCGCAAACATCAAAACATCATCACATGCCATGATTTAAAATCGAGCCATCCAGTTGAACTGGAACCCAAACCAATTTCCAGGAAAAAGCATCGCCAGTCAAATTCCGACCACCAGAGTTTTAATCACTTCGTCCACTCCTTGCCAATCTCCTACACCACATATACCCGTAGCCTCGAGCCACTCGAACATCCAGAGACGAAGAAATGATCACCCATTCGACCCTCAACCAAACTAGGTTAAAATCTTAGTTCTACTTATTGCCGCCACCACAGTGAACCATCACCACTTCTACTATTTTTCCTTACTTCCCTGATCAACCATCTAGCTCCAGAAACAACCCCGTTCATCCCAAATTACTTGATCATCAGAGAAGATCAAAAACCCATTTTCTGTTCAACAGAGAACTGCGCCCTAACCCCTTAACTAAAAATCCTAATTTTTGATTTAAAAATCATGTTTCAGTTAGTACTTTTGATTTATGATACTGAATTTCCAGATTAACATGTTTGGATTTTGATAAAAATCAACATACACTGATATTTCTTATGTTTCCAGAGACAACAACTAATATTTTAACTTACTTAAAATTTTAAATATTAACTTAAGATAATCAACAGCTTCATTTTTATAAATTTCATTCTATCAGAAACTTAATTAAATGATAAGTATTTTAGTGAAGTTTTGTGCCTGGAAAATCAAAACAGAACAGGCAAATAGAAAGAAATATCATGCACACATATATACTTACATCAGATATTTACATATAATAACATGCAATGCTTTTTCATCTCAACATAAAATCATGCAACCATAATTCAGATTTCAAACTTATAAAAGGTTACTCACCTAGACAATAATGAACAGAACACTTATAACAGCATGCACACAAATAAAAATCCAAATCAGACATTCATTTATGTAATACACTTTATATCTAACCATACTTGCATTCAACTAATTATATTTTAAAATTTAAAGTTACTCACATATTTTAAAAGAAGCAGAGCCTCCAGATTTTTGAAAACAGCACTTGAATCTTTAAAAATTGAGTTGTTGGCATTTGTCTTGTGCTTATGAAAACTTGAGTCGCTTCTTTATTTTTGATTTAAAACTGCATGCTTTTGAAATTGCTTTTAATTCCAGATTTGCTTGCTTATCTCAGGTTTGAAGAATGATGTTCAGACTTATTTCCAGGTTTAAGAAATGATTTCAGGCTTTGATTTTGATCTTGGAAAATGATTTACAGGTTTTGATTTGAATTTGATTTCTGGTTTTGAGGAGTGTTACTCGCTGATTTTGTTTTTGAGAAATTTGTTTTCAGCTGAAGTTGTAGTTTTGATTCTCTTTTGATTTTAGTTTTGAATTTGGTTTTCAGATTTAGTTTAGAGATGAAGAAAAGAAATTGGAAAGAGGAGCATTAGCCTGGTTTGTTCTAATAACACTTATTTATAAATTATAATTGATAAGAAAAATTGTTGCCACTTGTTAATTCAAATAATCTTTAGCTTACACATGTATTTCTCATAATTTCCTTAATTGACAAGTGTTTAGACTTGTTTTATATATATTAATTCCTATTTTTTTATATTAATATGTTAAGGTTATACTTATATATATATTCAAATTATATTTAACAAGCTATATTCAAAAATAAAATAAAAACAAACCTTTTTGTTAATAAATTTCTATTTTAAACTTAAACTAAAATAAATTTAAACAATTAACATTTATCTTGAGTATTTAAAAACCATATAGTTATTTATCAAATATCTTTGAAAAGCTAAATATTATTTTAAATCATAATTTCCAAATTACCAAAATATTAGAAATTTGAAAACATAACTTTATTTGTTAAATTCAAACCAACTCATCTATTTACAATATATACACTTATATATATATTATAAATAGAAATCATTCTATTAAACTTTTAAAAGATAAATTACTAATTAAATATTTATTTAATTAGATTATTAAATTTATTCAAATTTATTAACAAAGATCAACAAATCAATTTAATTATTAAATATAAATTATTAAATTGATATTGTCCAAATTCCCGGGATATCACATTCCTCCCCCCTTAAAATAATTTCGTCCCCGAAATTTAAACAAAGGTAATTTAATAATCTATTCAATATTTAACAAGCATATATTATCAACCATATGCTAACAACCATAGCAAACAATCATCCAATCAAACAATTCTAATTATCCAGACAAAATTCTGGATAAAATTTCCTCGAGTTTCCCCAAGTATATATATATATATACCGGGACACTCGTTCTACAAACAATCTAAATTACGAAGCTACAGAGCTTCTATTCATCTAGATCTACAGAACTAAACAAGATATCAGACTACAGACGAGTCTGACTCAACTACCAAATCCTCCAGAACTGCTGGTTTCAAAACCAAGAACACCAACTCTACTCCTCAAACATCAGAAGACTGAACTAACTTCTCCTATCCAGAGATGCATTCCCAAACTGCTTCTGCTGCACAACTCTGATCTGAAGTAGATAAGAATACTGATGAAGAACACAACCCAGACTGGATAACCCATCCCAGAAATAAGGTCCAACAGATCCATAAAGAAAACTCAGATACTCCATCAAAACCTGAGCTGCTTCACCAAACTCTATCTCTAGGAATCATCCTTCAACTTGGCTGATCCACCGATATCACTTCTGGAATTCTAGTCGATAAGAAAACTCAATCTCCAGATGCGGACCAACTTCTGACTCCTCTGAAGACATCCAGAAAAACTCTGACAACACAAGAGAACACTCAGACAATCGCAAGTCACTTTTGCGATCAACTCATCCTAATTCCAAACAGACTGTTCTCTCTTTACCAATCAGAACAGCTTACACTTATTTATCCAATTTATCGAAGAAATGGATCCACTCTGCTGCTTCTGAACTTCTCTTTCACTGCTCAGCCAGAAAACTTCCTGCCAATACAGAACACTCCGAGCTGCACTGCTGCCACAGATGCCAAAGACTTCCTTATCCAAAGCTTCTTCAAGAAACTCAGACCCAAACTAAACAGAATCACCATGCTGAACTCAGCCACAACACTGAAGCAGACATACTTCATTAACTTGTTCCAAAGAAAACATCTTCGGGAACATCCATATTCACTGCGTCTCATCACACAGCTACTTCTTCCAGAAGATACCAAGATACTATCACTCGCTTCTGCCTAACTGACAGATCTAACTCTACTCATCCAACTTCAAAGATAAACTCCGAACCTTAACAGGTTTCCTTCAGAGATTGTGAAATCCTTACACAACTGTAAAGTTCACTCGAGACGGTATTAGGTTTACAGTCTCGATAGATACTCTTCCAACCTCAACACTCAGACTCCTAATCCTAGATGATAAATTATTATCATCTCAACCAATCATTACAAATACCATATACATTTAAAATGATACTTTTTTTTATATAGAAATTATATCTGGGTAAAATTATTTCATCTACCTTTTTAAAATAATATTGTGTCTGTTGGCCTGATCCAAGTGTTTAGAGATCCCTATCAATAACGTTAGCTACTCGTATTGACCAGAATCCATATACCACTCAACCGATCAATTAACACAATATAAAACCATTTTATATAACTAACAAATACGCGCTCTCGAATATATATACACTCAGACTCAAACAGGTTGCTACAGATCCTATCTCTAATGAACAATCCTTCCGAACCTAGGTATTCACTCAACCTAGTGTTCAGATATTCACTTAACCAATAGCTTAGGTATTCGCTCAACCTATGCTCTGATACCAATTGTAACGACCCGACTTCCTATGCCCAGAAAGTCGCATCATTATGAAGAAAGAACGGGGTAGAAAATAGAAAAGAAGAGAAGAAAGAAAGAAAGAACAACAACGATCTCACAGCGGAACGAATAAATTATATTAATAACATAAACTATTACATAGTTTACAACAATTTATCAGAGTTATACAACATATACATCACTTACTAGACAGTTATAAACATCTGTCTAGACATTACAACTCAAATACAAGACAAGACACTATCATAGATATCAACACAGCGGAATACTATATCTATGAACGCCGAAGCCTCCTGCTCCATTGCTCCTCCAGAATATTCGTCAAAGCTAAACCTGAATCCCTTGGCTACTCGTAAAAATTTGAGTACCCAAGAGTTTATAAAACAGAAATAAACACTTGGGTCAGACATGGGTCTGGTGTGAGTAACAGGTTAAACTTGTTTAACTTCAAAACCTTTTGAAAACAAAGGTATCACGTAAGACTTCCCACACATAAACATGGAAAAGTTTTTACCTTACGCTAACCAAAACATTTGATAGGAAATCCAGTTATATTATAATAGGGTCTAGGGTTTTCAAGTAAAATACAGAAATAGCTGAAATGCTTACATCTCACATTCCAACATAGTTGGGCACAACTAATACGTACGGCACTTATTGGAGTTTGGATTCCATACAATGGCAGGGCTACTGGGGTACCGCCCGTCACAGTACGTGGCCTAGATCACCGTACCGAGGAGTACGCCCGCTCCTCTGCAACACAAAGCCGGAACCATCCCTTACTGGATAATTCCGAACAAGACAATCCCGTAGTTGGCGCGACCAACCACACACTAAGCCGAATAAAAGAAAAGGGACCTCTAGACAGGGATCTATCTTGCTCTCAGTGGGTGCTACCCACGAAGCCTTGCTGCACCTCCCCTGTTTTAGCCATTCCCGGTTGATGAGGCTTGAGGTTACGATTACCTTTAATCAGAACATATCACTTAGAATGCTCATCGTCCGCCTGACGATGTTCTGAAAGCATTCAATCCATACAAGTTCGTTCCGGGTTCGAACGAAACCGAAGGCATTATCTCGTTACACTCGTTTTGGAATCACCCTCAGAGTTAACGACAATAACCCTTGCACTCTGAATCTTCATCTTCACTTGAGATTCACGACCTATCGTTAATTTGGATCGATGTGGTATTCGGGTCTCCAGACCTGGAATACCGGTATACGGAAACCCGATCCCGGTCTCATCGAAATCCAAAACGTATCTTTTAAAGGCCAAGTTGTTTTAAGGTTAAAACAATTCAATTCTTATCTATACTACACACAGATAGATAATTCACAGATTCACAATAGATAATCAACATTATCATTTTAAGCAGATAATCCATATCATCATCATTATGCAACCAAAGCATCCAAATCATACAGTATCAATTATCTCATATCTGAGATCTCAAACCATTCAAGGTAAACAATATCATCCATTCATAAGCAATGATTTATTAATCTCTATTAAAATTAATTTAATCCACTTAAATTAAATTAATTACTTAAGAATTAATTTCTATCTTTGCTTAATCAACCATTAATTAATTACAATCCATTTAATTAATTAATCATTAAATATTAATCACTCTTGATTAATTATTCATTAATTACATAAAGTAATTACCCTTTAATTAATTTCACAAATTAATTATCCTTAATCATTTATAGTAATTAACTACAATAATTAATGATCCTTAATTAATTACATTAACTAATTAATTAACTATAATTAATTACATTATTCCTTAATTAATTACATTAATTAATCATGCATTAATTAATTACTTCCATTAATCAACCTTAAATAATCATTAACAGTAATTACTTTAATTTCTTTCATAAATCCTTTTTGATTAAATTCACCAATTACATATAGTAATTCATTTATTAATTACTTACACTAAGTAATTATACTTAACCAATCTTATTAAGTAACTACACTTAATCAATTACCAAGTGACTATCCTTAATTAATTAACAATTTAATTAACTTAAATAAATCACATTCATTTCTTAAATTATAACTAAGTAACTCATCCTTAATTACCCTTTTAACAAATTAATTAATCCTTGATTAATTATTCTTTAACTATTAATTAATAAACCTTAATTATTAATCAATATTCTTAATACAAAATAATCAATCCTTAATTACATTTATAAAAAAATAAATTTAACTTAATTAACTAATTAATTATTCTTAGTTATTAATTAAAATCTTAATTATTAATTAACAACCTTAATTACCAATTTAACTAATCCATAATTATCTATTAATCAATCTTTAATGATAATTAATTAATCCCTTAATAATAGTTAATTAATCCTTAATTAACTTTTATTTCAGATTAATAATTTCTTAATTATAAATTAAGAAAACTTAATTATTACTTAATAAAACTTTATTAAGTACCCCTTAATTACTATTTTAATTAACCCTTAATTAATCCTTATCAAAATTTAATTAAATAAATTAATTAAACTTAATTTAGTTTAATTCATTAAAAATCTTAATTATTTCAAGATAAAACATTATCATTAAAACAATTGATCTTAGTAATTAACTTACTTAATTAAAATCATTAATTAAGTTTAAAATAAATAATTAATTACTTATCCTTAATTATTTATTAACAATCCTTAATTACAAGTTAATAAATCTTGAAAACTTTAATTGTTAATTTGCCATCCTTAATCATTAACTAATTAAATTATAAATCACTCTTTATTTATTTCCATTTATTATCACTTCAATTAAGTTTTAGGATAAAACATTTTCTATTAATTACCTTATTTCCAAATTAAATTTGAAAATAACTTAAGGTTTCAATTTATACAATTAAGTTAGACACATCATACAAATTAAATTTTCCATTACAAAGAATGAAATTTTAAGATAATTGATTTAACTTAATTGTTTTAAATTTTTAAAACTTATTTTATTTAATTTTTAAAAACTGGTTTAAAACTTTTACTTTGGATTTAAACTCATATATACTTGAAATAAACAAATATATCTTCATCTTTAAACAGAGTTTGATTTACCTTAAACAGTTTGGTTTTTAAAAAAAATTTAACTGTCAAAACCTGTTTTCACTCCACTTGCAAACGACTCGAAGTCAAACCCGAGCCCAAGTCCCTTTTTCCCCAAGTTCCTCTCGAGTAAATTTAAAACTATTTGTTTGCAACTTAAAACTGTTAAAACAATTACAACTTAAACACTCGCGTACCTCCCTATATTTACTCGAGCCAAAAGCCTCCTTCCCCGAGATCAACTTCGAGGAAAACACCCACGAAACCCAAACCCAATTCAACTGACACACTGACATCAGGTGCACCTTGCACCACCAACGGCGTACTTCCGACCATCACCAGTCCTTCACACACACCCACTATCGCTCCAGTAACACATCGCAAACATCAAAACATCATCACATGCCATGATTTAAAATCGAGCCATCCAGTTGAACTGGAACCCAAACCAATTTCCAGGAAAAAGCATCGCCAGTCAAATTCCGACCACCAGAGTTTTAATCACTTCGTCCACTCCTTGCCAATCTCCTACACCACATATACCCGTAGCCTCGAGCCACTCGAACATCCAGAGACGAAGAAATGATCACCCATTCGACCCTCAACCAAACTAGGTTAAAATCTTAGTTCTACTTATTGCCGCCACCACAGTGAACCATCACCACTTCTACTATTTTTCCTTACTTCCCTGATCAACCATCTAGCTCCAGAAACAACCCCGTTCATCCCAAATTACTTGATCATCAGAGAAGATCAAAAACCCATTTTCTGTTCAACAGAGAACTGCGCCCTAACCCCTTAACTAAAAATCCTAATTTTTGATTTAAAAATCATGTTTCAGTTAGTACTTTTGATTTATGATACTGAATTTCCAGATTAACATGTTTGGATTTTGATAAAAATCAACATACACTGATATTTCTTATGTTTCCAGAGACAACAACTAATATTTTAACTTACTTAAAATTTTAAATATTAACTTAAGATAATCAACAGCTTCATTTTTATAAATTTCATTCTATCAGAAACTTAATTAAATGATAAGTATTTTAGTGAAGTTTTGTGCCTGGAAAATCAAAACAGAACAGGCAAATAGAAAGAAATATCATGCACACATATATACTTACATCAGATATTTACATATAATAACATGCAATGCTTTTTCATCTCAACATAAAATCATGCAACCATAATTCAGATTTCAAACTTATAAAAGGTTACTCACCTAGACAATAATGAACAGAACACTTATAACAGCATGCACACAAATAAAAATCCAAATCAGACATTCATTTATGTAATACACTTTATATCTAACCATACTTGCATTCAACTAATTATATTTTAAAATTTAAAGTTACTCACATATTTTAAAAGAAGCAGAGCCTCCAGATTTTTGAAAACAGCACTTGAATCTTTAAAAATTGAGTTGCTGGCATTTGTCTTGTGCTTATGAAAACTTGAGTCGCTTCTTTATTTTTGATTTAAAACTGCATGCTTTTGAAATTGCTTTTAATTCCAGATTTGCTTGCTTATCTCAGGTTTGAAGAATGATGTTCAGACTTATTTCCAGGTTTAAGAAATGATTTCAGGCTTTGATTTTGATCTTGGAAAATGATTTACAGGTTTTGATTTGAATTTGATTTCTGGTTTTGAGGAGTGTTACTCGCTGATTTTGTTTTTGAGAAATTTGTTTTCAGCTGAAGTTGTAGTTTTGATTCTCTTTTGATTTTAGTTTTGAATTTGGTTTTCAGTTTTAGTTTAGAGATGAAGAAAAGAAATTGGAAAGAGGAGCATTAGCCTGGTTTGTTCTAATAACACTTATTTATAAATTATAATTGATAAGAAAAATTGTTGCCACTTGTTAATTCAAATCATCTTTAGCTTACACATGTATTTCTCATAATTTTCTTAATTGACAAGTGTTTAGACTTGTTTTATATATATTAATTCCTATTTTTTTATATTAATATGTTAAGGTTATACTTATATATATATTCAAATTATATTTAACAAGCTATATTCAAAAATAAAATAAAAACAAACCTTTTTGTTAATAAATTTCTATTTTAAACTTAAACTAAAATAAATTTAAACAATTAACATTTATCTTGAGTATTTAAAAACCATATAGTTATTTATCAAATATCTTTGAAAAGCTAAATATTATTTTAAATCATAATTTCCAAATTACCAAAATATTAGAAATTTGAAAACATAACTTTATTTGTTAAATTCAAACCAACTCATCTATTTACAATATATACACTTATATATATATTATAAATAGAAATCATTCTATTAAACTTTTAAAAGATAAATTACTAATTAAATATTTATTTAATTAGATTATTAAATTTATTCAAATTTATTAACAAAGATCAACAAATCAATTTAATTATTAAATATAAATTATTAAATTGATATTGTCCAAATTCCCGGGATATCACATTCCTCCCCCCTTAAAATAATTTCGTCCCCGAAATTTAAACAAAGGTAATTTAATAATCTATTCAATATTTAACAAGCATATATTATCAACCATATGCTAACAACCATAGCAAACAATCATCCAATCAAACAATTCTAATTATCCAGACAAAATTCTGGATAAAATTTCCTCGAGTTTCCCCAAGTATATATATATATATATACCGGGACACTCGTTCTACAAACAATCTAAATTACGAAGCTACAGAGCTTCTATTCATCTAGATCTACAGAACTAAACAAGATATCAGACTACAGACGAGTCTGACTCAACTACCAAATCCTCCAGAACTGCTGGTTTCAAAACCAAGAACACCAACTCTACTCCTCAAACATCAGAAGACTGAACTAACTTCTCCTATCCAGAGATGCATTCCCAAACTGCTTCTGCTGCACAACTCTGATCTGAAGTAGATAAGAATACTGATGAAGAACACAACCCAGACTGGATAACCCATCCCAGAAATAAGGTCCAACAGATCCATAAAGAAAACTCAGATACTCCATCAAAACCTGAGCTGCTTCACCAAACTCTATCTCTAGGAATCATCCTTCAACTTGGCTGATCCACCGATATCACTTCTGGAATTCTAGTCGATAAGAAAACTCAATCTCCAGATGCGGACCAACTTCTGACTCCTCTGAAGACATCCAGAAAAACTCTGACAACACAAGAGAACACTCAGACAATCGCAAGTCACTTTTGCGATCAACTCATCCTAATTCCAAACAGACTGTTCTCTCTTTACCAATCAGAACAGCTTACACTTATTTATCCAATTTATCGAAGAAATGGATCCACTCTGCTGCTTCTGAACTTCTCTTTCACTGCTCAGCCAGAAAACTTCCTGCCAATACAGAACACTCCGAGCTGCACTGCTGCCACAGATGCCAAATACTTCCTTATCCAAAGCTTCTTCAAGAAACTCAGACCCAAACTAAACAGAATCACCATGCTGAACTCAGCCACAACACTGAAGCAGACATACTTCATTAACTTGTTCCAAAGAAAACATCTTCGGGAACATCCATATTCACTGCGTCTCATCACACAGCTACTTCTTCCAGAAGATACCAAGATACTATCACTCGCTTCTGCCTAACTGACAGATCTAACTCTACTCATCCAACTTCAAAGATAAACTCCGAACCTTAACAGGTTTCCTTCAGAGATTGTGAAATCCTTACACAACTGTAAAGTTCACTCGAGACGGTATTAGGTTTACAGTCTCGATAGATACTCTTCCAACCTCAACACTCAGACTCCTAATCCTAGATGATAAATTATTATCATCTCAACCAATCATTACAAATACCATATACATTTAAAATGATACTTTTTTTTATATAGAAATTATATCTGGGTAAAATTATTTCATCTACCTTTTTAAAATAATATTGTGTCTGTTGGCCTGGTCCAAGTGTTTATAGATCCCTATCAATAACGTTAGCTACTCGTATTGACCAGAATCCATATACCACTCAACCGATCAATTAACACAATATAAAACCATTTTATATAACTAACAAATACGCGCTCTCGAATATATATACACTCAGACTCAAACAGGTTGCTACAGATCCTATCTCTAATGAACAATCCTTCCGAACCTAGGTATTCACTCAACCTAGTGTTCAGATATTCACTTAACCAATAGCTTAGGTATTCGCTCAACCTATGCTCTGATACCAATTGTAACGACCCGACTTCCTATGCCCAGAAAGTCGCATCATTATGAAGAAAGAACGGGGTAGAAAATAGAAAAGAAGAGAAGAAAGAAAGAAAGAACAACAACGATCTCACAGCGGAACGAATAAATTATATTAATAACATAAACTATTACATAGTTTACAACAATTTATCAGAGTTATACAACATATACATCACTTACTAGACAGTTATAAACATCTGTCTAGACATTACAACTCAAATACAAGACAAGACACTATCATAGATATCAACACAGCGGAATACTATATCTATGAACGCCGAAGCCTCCTGCTCCATTGCTCCTCCAGAATATTCGTCAAAGCTAAACCTGAATCCCTTGGCTACTCGTAAAAATTTGAGTACCCAAGAGTTTATAAAACAGAAATAAACACTTGGGTCAGACATGGGTCTGGTGTGAGTAACAGGTTAAACTTGTTTAACTTCAAAACCTTTTGAAAACAAAGGTATCACGTAAGACTTCCCACACATAAACATGGAAAAGTTTTTACCTTACGCTAACCAAAACATTTGATAGGAAATCCAGTTATATTATAATAGGGTCTAGGGTTTTCAAGTAAAATACAGAAATAGCTGAAATGCTTACATCTCACATTCCAACATAGTTGGGCACAACTAATACGTACGGCACTTATTGGAGTTTGGATTCCATACAATGGCAGGGCTACTGGGGTACCGCCCGTCACAGTACGTGGCCTAGATCACCGTACCGAGGAGTACGCCCGCTCCTCTGCAACACAAAGCCGGAACCATCCCTTACTGGATAATTCCGAACAAGACAATCCCGTAGTTGGCGCGACCAACCACACACTAAGCCGAATAAAAGAAAAGGGACCTCTAGACAGGGATCTATCTTGCTCTCAGTGGGTGCTACCCACGAAGCCTTGCTGCACCTCCCCTGTTTTAGCCATTCCCGGTTGATGAGGCTTGAGGTTACGATTACCTTTAATCAGAACATATCACTTAGAATGCTCATCGTCCGCCTGACGATGTTCTGAAAGCATTCAATCCATACAAGTTCGTTCCGGGTTCGAACGAAACCGAAGGCATTATCTCGTTACACTTGTTTTGGAATCACCCTCAGAGTTAACGACAATAACCCTTGCACTCTGAATCTTCATCTTCACTTGAGATTCACGACCTATCGTTAATTTGGATCGATGTGGTATTCGGGTCTCCAGACCTGGAATACCGGTATACGGAAACCCGATCCCGGTCTCATCGAAATCCAAAACGTATCTTTTAAAGGCCAAGTTGTTTTAAGGTTAAAACAATTCAATTCTTATCTATACTACACACAGATAGATAATTCACAGATTCACAATAGATAATCAACATTATCATTTTAAGCAGATAATCCATATCATCATCATTATGCAACCAAAGCATCCAAATCATACAGTATCAATTATCTCATATCTGAGATCTCAAACCATTCAAGGTAAACAATATCATCCATTCATAAGCAATGATTTATTAATCTCTATTAAAATTAATTTAATCCACTTAAATTAAATTAATTACTTAAGAATTAATTTCTATCTTTGCTTAATCAACCATTAATTAATTACAATCCATTTAATTAATTAATCATTAAATATTAATCACTCTTGATTAATTATTCATTAATTACATAAAGTAATTACCCTTTAATTAATTTCACAAATTAATTATCCTTAATCATTTATAGTAATTAACTACAATAATTAATGATCCTTAATTAATTACATTAATTAATTAATTAACTATAATTAATTACATTATTCCTTAATTAATTACATTAATTAATCATGCATTAATTAATTACTTCCATTAATCAACCTTAAATAATCATTAACAGTAATTACTTTAGTTTCTTTCATAAATCCTTTTTGATTAAATTCACCAATTACATATAGTAATTCATTTATTAATTACTTACACTAAGTAATTATACTTAACCAATCTTATTAAGTAACTACACTTAATCAATTACCAATTGACTATCCTTAATTAATTAACAATTTAATTAACTTAAATAAATCACATTCATTTCTTAAATTATAACTAAGTAACTCATCCTTAATTACCCTTTTAACAAATTAATTAATCCTTGATTAATTATTCTTTAACTATTAATTAATAAACCTTAATTATTAATCAATATTCTTAATACAAAATAATCAATCCTTAATTACTTTTATAAAAAAATAAATTTAACTTAATTAACTAATTAATTATTCTTAGTTATTAATTAAAATCTTAATTATTAATTAACAACCTTAATTACCAATTTAACTAATCCATAATTATCTATTAATCAATCTTTAATGATAATTAATTAATCCCTTAATAATAGTTAATTAATCCTTAATTAACTTTTATTTTAGATTAATAATTTCTTAATTATAAATTAAGAAAACTTAATTATTACTTAATAAAACTTTATTAAGTACCCCTTAATTACTATTTTAATTAACCCTTAATTAATCCTTATCAAAATTTAATTAAATAAATTAATTAAACTTAATTTAGTTTAATTCATTAAAAATCTTAATTATTTCAAGATAAAACATTATCATTAAAACAATTGATCTTAGTAATTAACTTACTTAATTAAAATCATTAATTAAGTTTAAAATAAATAATTAATTACTTATCCTTAATTATTTATTAACAATCCTTAATTACAAGTTAATAAATCTTGAAAACTTTAATTGTTAATTTGCCATCCTTAATCATTAACTAATTAAATTATAAATCACTCTTTATTTATTTCCATTTATTATCACTTCAATTAAGTTTTAGGATAAAACATTTTCTATTAATTACCTTATTTCCAAATTAAATTTGAAAATAACTTAAGGTTTCAATTTATACAATTAAGTTAGACACATCATACAAATTAAATTTTCCATTACAAAGAATGAAATTTTAAGATAATTGATTTAACTTAATTGTTTTAAATTTTTAAAACTTATTTTATTTAATTTTTAAAAACTGGTTTAAAACTTTTACTTTGGATTTAAACTCATATATACTTGAAATAAACAAATATATCTTCATCTTTAAACAGAGTTTGATTTACCTTAAACAGTTTGGTTTTTAAAAAAAATTTAACTGTCAAAACCTGTTTTCACTCCACTTGCAAACGACTCGAAGTCAAACCCGAGCCCAAGTCCCTTTTTCCCCAAGTTCCTCTCGAGTAAATTTAAAACTATTTGTTTGCAACTTAAAACTGTTAAAACAATTACAACTTAAACACTCGCGTACCTCCCTATATTTACTCGAGCCAAAAGCCTCCTTCCCCGAGATCAACTTCGAGGAAAACACCCACGAAACCCAAACCCAATTCAACTGACACACTGACATCAGGTGCACCTTGCACCACCAACGGCGTACTTCCGACCATCACCAGTCCTTCACACACACCCACTATCGCTCCAGTAACACATCGCAAACATCAAAACATCATCACATGCCATGATTTAAAATCGAGCCATCCAGTCTAACTGGAACCCAAACCAATTTCCAGGAAAAAGCATCGCCAGTCAAATTCCGACCACCAGAGTTTTAATCACTTCGTCCACTCCTTGCCAATCTCCTACACCACATATACCCGTAGCCTCGAGCCACTCGAACATCCAGAGACGAAGAAATGATCACCCATTCGACCCTCAACCAAACTAGGTTAAAATCTTAGTTCTACTTATTGCCGCCACCACAGTGAACCATCACCACTTCTACTATTTTTCCTTACTTCCCTGATCAACCATCTAGCTCCAGAAACAACCCCGTTCATCCCAAATTACTTGATCATCAGAGAAGATCAAAAACCCATTTTCTATTCAACAGAGAACTGCGCCCTAACCCCTTAACTAAAAATCCTAATTTTTGATTTAAAAATCATGTTTCAGTTAGTACTTTTGATTTATGATACTGAATTTCCAGATTAACATGTTTGGATTTTGATAAAAATCAACATACACTGATATTTCTTATGTTTCCAGAGACAACAACTAATATTTTAACTTACTTAAAATTTTAAATATTAACTTAAGATAATCAACAGCTTCATTTTTATAAATTTCATTCTATCAGAAACTTAATTAAATGATAAGTATTTTAGTGAAGTTTTGTGCCTGGAAAATCAAAACAGAACAGGCAAATAGAAAGAAATATCATGCACACATATATACTTACATCAGATATTTACATATAATAACATGCAATGCTTTTTCATCTCAACATAAAATCATGCAACCATAATTCAGATTTCAAACTTATAAAAGGTTACTCACCTAGACAATAATGAACAGAACACTTATAACAGCATGCACACAAATAAAAATCCAAATCAGACATTCATTTATGTAATACACTTTATATCTAACCATACTTGCATTCAACTAATTATATTTTAAAATTTAAAGTTACTCACATATTTTAAAAGAAGCAGAGCCTCCAGATTTTTGAAAACAGCACTTGAATCTTTAAAAATTGAGTTGCTGGCATTTGTCTTGTGCTTATGAAAACTTGAGTCGCTTCTTTATTTTTGATTTAAAACTGCATGCTTTTGAAATTGCTTTTAATTCCAGATTTGCTTGCTTATCTCAGGTTTGAAGAATGATGTTCAGACTTATTTCCAGGTTTAAGAAATGATTTCAGGCTTTGATTTTGATCTTGGAAAATGATTTACAGGTTTTGATTTGAATTTGATTTCTGGTTTTGAGGAGTGTTACTCGCTGATTTTGTTTTTGAGAAATTTGTTTTCAGCTGAAGTTGTAGTTTTGATTCTCTTTTGATTTTAGTTTTGAATTTGGTTTTCAGTTTTAGTTTAGAGATGAAGAAAAGAAATTGGAAAGAGGAGCATTAGCCTGGTTTGTTCTAATAACACTTATTTATAAATTATAATTGATAAGAAAAATTGTTGCCACTTGTTAATTCAAATCATCTTTAGCTTACACATGTATTTCTCATAATTTCCTTAATTGACAAGTGTTTAGACTTGTTTTATATATATTAATTCCTATTTTTTTATATTAATATGTTAAGGTTATACTTATATATATATTCAAATTATATTTAACAAGCTATATTCAAAAATAAAATAAAAACAAACCTTTTTGTTAATAAATTTCTATTTTAAACTTAAACTAAAATAAATTTAAACAATTAACATTTATCTTGAGTATTTAAAAACCATATAGTTATTTATCAAATATCTTTGAAAAGCTAAATATTATTTTAAATCATAATTTCCAAATTACCAAAATATTAGAAATTTGAAAACATAACTTTATTTGTTAAATTCAAACCAACTCATCTATTTACAATATATACACTTATATATATATATTATAAATAGAAATCATTCTATTAAACTTTTAAAAGATAAATTACTAATTAAATATTTATTTAATTAGATTATTAAATTTATTCAAATTTATTAACAAAGATCAACAAATCAATTTAATTATTAAATATAAATTATTAAATTGATATTGTCCAAATTCCCGGGATATCACAAACCGATTTGAAACTTATTGAAATTGAGATTTAAGATATGATTTATAACTTGGGTTTGATTTAAGTAATTTAATGAGTATTTCTTGTTTAAATAAATTTAAGGAAATATTTAGTAAAATTGTAATTTAAGGCTAGTTAAATGATATTGAATTTATTAAGTGAATATTCCCTGATTAAATAATAATGAAGTTAAATCAAGAGCTATATGAAACTGTTAAATTTAACTTTGAAAATGTTGAAAATTAAAGCTTTGAAATATATGGAAATTATAAGTGGTATATTTAGAACTGAATTGAATTGATGAATTGAGCTTTGAATTAAATTGGAATTTGAAATTTGAGTTGATTTGAATCGATTTGTGAGACTTGAGGAAATTATAAATACTTTATTTTATAAATTATTTAGGAAAATAGATATTTTTGAAATGACATGATATTTTGGTTTTGAAGGATAAATTAATTTGGAATGACCACGGTGTTATAGTGTATATTTCCACCTTGTAGATAGTACCGAAGATCCTTAGAGGATGGTTATCCCAAAAATCCTCTAAGTTAATTGTATTTCAGTTGATATTTCACTTGAGTTGGATTTATTGATATAAGAATGTTAATCCTGACTCGAGTGTTTTATGTTTTGCTTTACGCTCGGGTCAGACTGAGTGATACAGCATTTGAGACTCACCCTTGGAGTTTGGAGCTTCATTTGGAGATTCAACTATCGATTCAGCTTTCAGCTCTTCCACTTGATTTGTTTAGAGAGGTCATCTATTTGTACTGGAGACTTCACTGATTTGAGATATTCTGTTGTATTTTTATTTCTAACTCTGATGTTTATATAGTAGCTTTATGAACTACTATTTTATCTATTCCACTGCGTATTATTGTATTACTCTATGTCTGTGATTCTGTGATTGATTTATTGATTGTATATGATGAGTTTGCCAAATTAAAATAACAATCTGATATTTTGAATTATTCAAGTCCGACATGTGTGGATTTATTGTCGATTTGAATGGTCCAAAATAGTGGGTCGTTACAATAACGAAATGATTCAATGATTATATCTCTAAGAGATATCTATGAATGAATAAACAGATGAATTAAATTGATTGATGATTGATAATCATATACGAACTTAACATCTTTTTAATCGATGATTGGTTCGAAGGAACTGGGATCAAATTTAGGTAACTCCTATCCGAAAACCACTTCGAACCAATGTATATGTTCAAAAGTGAAGACATGTTAAAGATGATGATTATTGAAGATCGGGGATCTTCATAATGTAGGGATTGTTGTCACGAGTCCTAGGGGTTTACCCCACATTATATATATATGGCGGTGGTGTCTGCATTTTGAAAATCTTCGTTGTATTGAAGACTGAAGATCTTCATAGTGAAAGGACTGCTTATTGACATTCTCTGGGTAGCTCCTAATATATAGACATTTATTGTAGCTGTGGTCCTATTATGTTTTGAAATCTTCGGATTGGAAGGACTACTCGCTACTAATGGTAGTAGGAGGAGTGCCTTCTTTGTCACGTCTTGAAATTTTCGACTTTCGAAAATTCGACATCGATACTCACTTTATCGACTGCCGAGCAATCGAGTGCCGGAAACTCCAATAGTGAGGGTTTTAGAAAGAAGAAAAAGGCAGAAGAAGAAGAAAGAAGAAAAAGAGAAGAAGAACAACAAAACAACAGATACAGAACAGAGACAATATCAGAATCTCACACATCGCAGCGGAACAATATATAATAGATAAATGAATAATCTTTAAAACAAAGAATTTTATCAGTTTATACATACATCAGTCATCAGAGTCAATATACAACAATGGACAGTTATATAACTTGTCCTCATACAGAATACACAGCGGAATAAATACTATCAAATACAAATACTACGTCTCGTCATCCAGCTTATCTCCAAGCTCCAGAATATCCAGAATATCCTGATAATATAACTCTAGCCTGCCCGTGTGGAAATTGGTGGGCACCCAGAGTTTAGAAGGGAAACAATAAACTCCGAGTCAGTCATGGTGACTGGTGTGAGATCGTAAAACAGTTATTCTTTAAAATAAACAACAGGAAAACTTTAATGTCAATTCGCAATGCTTTTGGAAAATGAAACTACCATAAGACCTCCCACCACACACACAATGCAAACGCAGACTTGGAGGAGATTTCTTCTTATGATAGTCAAAGATGCTTACTACGCAAAAATCAAATTCTTTTTTATATTATTATTAGTGCATAGTGGAAAACATTTCGAAAGTAGAATATAAATCTTAGCCAGCATAGGTACCATTATATTATGCCTGCTATAGCTGCCTCCTGAGGAGACAGGTTATACAATTGAAATCGTAAAGGCTCGTATTGTTTCTTTGGATTTCCAACAAATGGTCAGGCTAAGGAACTTCCTTTTCCACGATGGGTACGTCCCTGGAATAGACGACCCGAGAACCTAACCGGATCTCTGCCAACACAAGGCCGGGTTACCTCTGCAAAAATAGGTAACTACTGACACGCGTATGCCATCCCCCGATCGTCACCGATCTTCCCGAGGATCCCCGATTCGCAACAACCACATAGATAATAATAATGCAGTAACCACAGAGGTTAAGTATCTGGGCTCCATACCATGATACCACCTTTATCCAGAAGGAATGACATACACTAAGGGGCGCTACTCCCTAGAACCTTGCTGCATCCTTCCTGTTTCGACCATTTCCGGGGTGTGAGGCTCGACGAAGTCTCGTCCACAAAGCTACGCTTTCTACAAAAAGCCCTGCTTCGGGTCAAACAAAAATGATCAACCTATGATCACAGAGATATAAGATCAAACAAATGATCATATCGCAAATGATCAAACACTGATCATTTCACAGCAACACTCAGTATGCCACGTTACCAAATTGGGATATATCGCTGATGAATTTCAACTACATAACCTCTGAGCTCGTACGTCTCAGAGAAGGGTGTTAAGCTAAGAGAATAAATTCTCCGCCACCAACAGAAATGTATTTGAAAGAAATCAGCTTTATATCTCAAATTGTAACGTCAGACACACAATCCATACAAGTCTGTTCCGGGATCGAACAGAACCGAAGGCACTTCTCACAAAGCCCTTGCATTTCCGGATAATTTTCTAATCACGTCCGGACTTCCCGTCACTAAGGGTGATAAAACCTCTAAACCGAAGATCGGTCGGTGTAGAGTAACTCGACGGTAATCCTTCCGTTTTCAAAAATATCCGGTCTTCAACACCGGTCTTCAAATGCGATTCATAATGACGTATCACATATTCGGAATGGGTTATACGACCCCATGGTCCTTTCCCGGCTAACCCGAATAGTGAGCGATTATTCAAAAATAAGTGTGGCATTCAAATTCATCCAATTCACAACAAATACCATTCAGGGTAATTATTGATAGTCGGTTATTTAACTATCAATAAAGATGCGCAACATCATCAGATTCCAAATAATTTTCCAAATTATTTTATTTTCAAAAATATCTTTACTAGATATATTATTTCCACACTTAACCATTTGAAAACAATTTCAAATCAATTTCCACATTTCATTTTATCTTTGAAGATAAAATCTCAAAACAGTTCATTTCATATTGGAAAAGCATTTCCATACTTATTTAAATAATAAGTATTTCACAATCATTTATTTTCAACATTTGAAAATATTCGATATACTTAAATTAATATTAAGTATATATTCATTCTTTAAGGAAATCATTTACTATAACAACATTTATTCGAGTCAAAACGAATGTTGCGTAAAACATCGTTACGACGACTCAAAATCATTAGTATTGGGATTCGAATTTTTAAGATAGATATATAAATCCCAATACTATATAAAAACATTTCCTTTCGGAAATCATCTACTATAACAACAGTGTTATAGTCCACCATTTCCTTAAATTTCTCGAAAACGTCTATTTCAACAAGAACTGTTGAAATCTATGTTTTCGATATTTAACACATTTTTAAAACATCGTTAAAAACAATTTAACTTCATTTTTAAAATATCACTTCTTCAAAAATGAATCCATTTTATTCAATAATATATTCACTGTCCAAAATCGTGAATATACTTCAATAACCAAATTTCGATCTTTCCTACACATTTATTTCAAGAATTACCCACTGTCCAAAATCGTGGATAAAATCCCCTTTAACTTTTTAATTTATCGAATCCAATTGATTTCGAACTTATAAAACAACGTTTATAAATTCTATTTCTATTTTCTAACGACTTCAATTTAATAAATCTTCTTTATTAATAATTCGATCAATATCCCATTTAAAGGCAACAATCCAAGTTACAAGTAAATTTCTTATCAGTCTTTATTCTACAACTTCATTCATTTTATAACTTCATTCATTTTATAAATCTATAAACTTCAACTTTTATAAATCTATAAACTTCAAATCTTCACAATTTATAATTCTATAAATTTTCTATCTTCCCAGTTTATAGTTCTATAAGTTTCATATCTTTACAATTTAACACTTATGAAAACTCGTTTTAAAATTTCAATAATTTCAATTGATAAATATAGATTTTGTACATCTTTTATAATACTTTAAAAATCTCAATTTAACCCATTCTAAAATTAAATCGACTTTCATTTCAAAAGTCACACTTTGGTTATATTTCACAATTTAAAATTTTCATAACTTTAAATTTATAACATTCATTTATTTAAGATAAATAAATTCCAAAATTTAATAAATCGTATACTTTCCAAAAATCACTTCAAAATCCCTTTTAAAGTAAAAATCGTTTATTTTTAAACTTTAAAATTGAACCCGATGATGCAACGCATCAATTAGTCCATCACAACATCAAACATCATATATCATCATATGATGACAGAATATATATCAACATCTGTAAATAAATAAATACAGTTGAGGAATCCAGTTGGATCCCTCCAACCTGTTTCCCTGCATCCAAAGACGTTAGCACAATACCATTCCACTTCGAGGTGGAATATCGCGGTATATGGGTTTTTTATAAATCCGCTTACTAACGGCGCAATAGGGTGTCATCCGCTATACGAGGCGGGAAATCATCAAATCCAATATATACATATACCAATATGTATATATTGCTATATATAGATATATATCCTACTATATCTAATATCACATCCAATAGCAATCAAATCATCAATCAATAAATAACTGAAAATTCCACTTTTCATTTGAGTGAGAAAAATCTCACCTTTGCTTTTATTTGCCATCCATTTCCATTTTGACCTTTTCCTCTTGATTTTTTAACCTTGTATAAATATTTACACAATTCGTTAATATTCGAATTAAATCGAATAACCAATTTCCATTTTGTAATTTTAATTATTCAATGATTTTATTTCAACCTAGTTTTTCTTTTAATAAATTTGTCTAACAAAAATTTAAATCAAAACTATTCTTCTTGTAAAAATCTTCTATTAAATAAATTATATTAGTTTTGATTTATAAATAACTACTTAACCTTCTAAAATTTCAAATTAGCTTCCAAAATATTATATAATTTAAATTAACCTTCGAACCCATTATTTCTAATATAAACTCTTATGTTTTCCAAAATAAATTATATAGGTATAGAAATCAAAATTTTTTTTATATAACATTCAACCTTAAAAAAAAAATCCTACTATATCCTTTCAAAATATTATTATTATCATTATTTTTTCAAGAAATTCAATCCAATATTTATTTTATACAGTATCTTTATTGATTAATTAAATAGGTTCATTTACGGATAAACCCCAATATTTTCTCAAAAATTAAAACATCAGAAATTATCAATCAATTTGCATGTATATTTGTCCATTTATTTTTTTCTCCTTTTCTTATACGTATACGAATATATTATCTGTAAATTGAATTTAAATCAACAAAATATACCTTACTGCATATCCAGGTTCGACCATCACGAGACTGCCCTTCGCCATCACCATCGACGAACTCGCCCAAAGCCTTAGTCACCGAGATCGACTTCGACTTCAAAACTTCATCATCGACCCATTCTCGTACTCGCACACGCGAGCGCCAGCTTCCCCAAACACGATACTGCTCGCATCACCGTGAATCCTAGCTAACTGAATTGCATCACCAACATCTGTCGCCTTTGACATCTCGAATCGTGCGCCTAGCTCGCGAGTTCCCCTTAACGGCACACCCACGAACGCGACCCCCATCGTCCAGTCGCCATCGCGACCATCTTCACGCGCGAATCCATCAACGCGACACCCTCCAAAACTCGACTTCGCGCTCACCATCCAGCAGTCGCTCGCCTCCACCCGGTCGCGACTCCCTTGTCGAACACGAATTGAAGCCTCGCCAGTCCCACTGCCCAGATGCGAGCTCGTGAATTCGAGACTGAGTTCGATCTCTTTTTTTTTCGATTTGAATTTAAGATTTTTCCACGGCCAGGAATCCCCTTTGATTAATTGTGAAAGATGAAGGAGGAAAGTGGAAAGGAGGCTCGGCTGTTATTTAAATCTCTGGAACGAATCGAGAATTGATTTTCGAATTAGAGGAGAAGCAACCATTTTCTTTCGTTACTTTTGAATGAATATTTGAACGAGATGAAAGGATATGCGGCCATACTTTGAAACGAAGGGGTAACCTTTACACGATCTCGTATCGTGATATTCGGCGTGTTTAAAGGAAGAAAAGTGTGCTGTCTTTGACCAATAATTTAAATTTAAAAATTTAAATTGATTTTAATTTAATTTCAATGCGTTTATATGTCGCACGCTCATATAACAACTCTGATCAATACGAAATTTGAAACTCGGCAATAATACAATATTCCGGACCCAATGGAACTGGTTTCGTCTAATTCCGAGACTGTGCCCCGGAACGCTATTTTCAAATATCGATACGAACGATATAATTTCAAAACTGATGAAACCATTTTCAAATTCGATTCTGAGGCTTCTATTATCTTCAGAATTATCAATACGAATTTTAAAAGCTTTCGAAATATTTTTCTTCAGCTTAAACTGAAGATTCGAAATTTTATTCAACATTCAACAGATTAAATTTTAAAGTTTATTCGAAAAAATCAGAGTTATATCGAGATTCAAATTAAATCATCATTCAAATATTTAAAATTAATTAAATATTCTCAATTTAATTTGGTCGAAATTCTGGGTCGTTACAGACTTCCCCCCTTAAAAGAATTTCGTCCTCGAAATTACCAATTAGGAAAAAAGTCCTTAACTCGTCTACTATTTTTCACAATCAATAGTTTTATCAATTTATCAAAACAAATCTTCCTACTAAAGATTCGTTATCATTCAACTCGTTTTCCAACTTCAATTATAAATTTTAAACAACATTGTTTAACTTCAAAATTCAAATTCGAGTTTAAATTCAAATTTTAACTTCAAAATTTTCTCAAAAATTTTCCTAACACTCGAAATTTTCGAAAAATTTCGCCAGCGTCTCCTTTGCGCGGCTAATACGGTACGACTACAAAACGTCCCTACGGACTCTCAGATTTCAAAAAGAAAAAGAAAGAGCCAAGCGGCTAGAGAAATAAGTCATCAAATCTCATATTCGAATTCAAATACTTACCTTTTGTCGAGCCATTCAAATTATATCTTCAAATTTAAAATCCCAATTCCTTTTACAACACCTGTATATCCTACTAGCCATAATATCTAGTTACATATTCAAACCATTTTGTAAATTCTATTACAAAAATTTCAATATAAACTACTTATACCTTTTTAGCTTACTATTGAAGTTGCATATTCAATTTCGTTCAATCTTTACATTTCAATTCCATTTGAATTCAATTCCAACATTTAATTGGATTCAGTTCAATTTCTGAATATTGAATTTTATTGATTAGCTTTCATTCATACTGCACCATTTTAAATTAGTTTCAGTTACTAATCCATTCGTCTTCAATTTGAATTTCATTCCACTCAGATTTCAAATATTCTATAAGTTATCAACTTATTTTCATTTCGATTTATATAATCACTTATATATTCATATTACAAATTCATTTCATTAATGAATTTTAAATTTTCCAATATCTATCTGGAATTCCATTTTCATTTAATTGATTCACCTATACTTGCTTTAATTTTAACTTCTTTCTTTAAGTTAAATTTATTCTATCAAAATTCAAACTGTATAAGTTATCAACTCATTTTATATTTCATAAGTATTTCTACATAGTATTCCAGAGTTTACCAACATTTCAAAAACCATTTTTGAAAACTGTTCAAATTATCCTTTGAATTTCAAAACAAAATCCAAATTTTCAAACAACTTCTATTCAAAACAATTTGGCAGCAATTCCTCTCTTGGAAACCCGAAAATGAACACCGGTGATGTCGCGATCATCATCGGAATTATTTTCCAGCGACCGAAAAGAGTTTAGAGCTTTTCATTCCTTCAAAATACTTTTCAAATCCTTTGAAATCCATTTTCAAACCAAAAAGGAATTTAAACTTTCCAAATCTCCAAAATTTTCAAATTCTCTTCAAAACCTTTCCAAAAACTCCTCTGGAATTCCGTTTTAAATTACAATTCACATTTAAAATTTGCATTCTTAAATTTCATTTGTACATGGATTTTATTTCTTAACTTTGGAGTTACAATTTCAATTTCTTATTCAATTTCAATGATAATAGATTAATATTATCACCTCTAACAACCATGCAACCATATACTATTATAATTTACAGAAAATCATTTCTTTTCTATACAAAAATAGATTTGGGTAAAATTATTTCATTTACCCTATTCAAAACAATACTGTGCCGAATTGTTCTATTCGAGTGTTTAGAAACCCTTTCGATACAGTTTTGCAAGACTGTGCCGACGAAGGTTCATATACCACTCAATAAACCAGTCATCACAATATAAAACAATTTTATATTCACTAACAAATACGCGCTCATATCTATTATTACACTCAACTCATTCTAGAGTACTACTGACTCTATCTCTAATGAGTAACACCCAACAGAGCAGGGTTGTCGCTTAACCATATGCTCTGATACCACTTTGTCACGTCTTGAAATTTTCGACTTTCGAAAATTCGACATCGATACTCACTTTATCGACTGCCGAGCAATCGAGTGCCGGAAACTCCAATAGTGAGGGTTTTAGAAAGAAGAAAAAGGCAGAAGAAGAAGAAAGAAGAAAAAGAGAAGAAGAACAACAAAACAACAGATACAGAACAGAGACAATATCAGAATCTCACACATCGCAGCGGAACAATATATAATAGATAAATGAATAATCTTTAAAACAAAGAATTTTATCAGTTTATACATACATCAGTCATCAGAGCCAATATACAACAATGGACAGTTATATAACTTGTCCTCATACAGAATACACAGCGGAATAAATACTATCAAATACAAATACTACGTCTCGTCATCCAGCTTATCTCCAAGCTCCAGAATATCCAGAATATCCTGATAATATAACTCTAGGCTGCCCGTGTGGAAATTGGTGGGCACCCAGAGTTTAGAAGGGAAACAATAAACTCCGAGTCAGTCATGGTGACTGGTGTGAGATCGTAAAACAGTTATTCTTTAAAATAAACAACAGGAAAACTTTAATGTCAATTCGCAATGCTTTTGGAAAATGAAACTACCATAAGACCTCCCACCACACACACAATGCAAACGCAGACTTGGAGGAGATTTCTTCTTATGATAGTCAAAGATGCTTACTACGCAAAAATCAAATTCTTTTTGATATTATTATTAGTGCATAGTGGAAAACATTTCGAAAGTAGAATATAAATCTTAGCCAGCATAGGTACCATTATATTATGCCTGCTATAGCTGCCTCCTGAGGAGACAGGTTATACAATTGAAATCGTAAAGGCTCGTATTGTTTCTTTGGATTTCCAACAAATGGTCAGGCTAAGGAACTTCCTTTTCCACGATGGGTACGTCCCTGGAATAGACGACCCGAGAACCTAACCGGATCTCTGCCAACACAAGGCCGGGTTACCTCTGCAAAAATAGGTAACTACTGACACGCGTATGCCATCCCCCGATCGTCACCGATCTTCCCAAGGATCCCCGATTCGCAACAACCACATAGATAATAATAATGCAGTAACCACAGAGGTTAAGTATCTGGGCTCCATACCATGATACCACCTTTATCCAGAAGGAATGACATACACTAAGGGACGCTACTCCCTAGAACCTTGCTGCATCCTTCCTGTTTCGACCATTTCCGGGGTGTGAGGCTCGACGAAGTCTCGTCCACAAAGCTACGCTTTCTACAAAAAGCCCTGCTTCGGGTCAAACAAAAATGATCAACCTATGATCACAGAGATATAAGATCAAACAAATGATCATATCGCAAATGATCAAACACTGATCATTTCACAGCAACACTCAGTATGCCACGTTACCAAATTGGGATATATCGCTGATGAATTTCAACTACATAACCTCTGAGCTCGTACGTCTCAGAGAAGGGTGTTAAGCTAAGAGAATAAATTCTCCGCCACCAACAGAAATGTATTTGAAAGAAATCAGCTTTATATCTCAAATTGTACCGTCAGACACACAATCCATACAAGTCTGTTCCGGGATCGAACAGAACCGAAGGCACTTCTCACGAAGCCCTTGCATTTCCGGATAATTTTCTAATCACGTCCGGACTTCCCGTCACTAAGGGTGATAAAACCTCTAAACCGAAGATCAGTCGGTGTAGAGTAACTCGACGGTAATCCTTCCGTTTCCAAAAATATCCGGTCTTCAACACCGGTCTTCAAATGCGATTCATAACGACGTATCACATATTCGGAATGGGTTATACGACCCCATGGTCCTTTCCCGGCTAACCCGAATAGTGAGCGATTATTCAAAAATAAGTGTGGCATTCAAATTCATCCAATTCACAACAAATACCATTCAGGGTAATTATTGATAGTCGGTTATTTAACTATCAATAAAGATGCGCAACATCATCAGATTCCAAATAATTTTCCAAATTATTTTATTTTCAAAAATATCTTTACTAGATATATTATTTCCACACTTAACCATTTGAAAACAATTTCAAATCAATTTCCACATTTCATTTTATCTTTGAAGATAAAATCTCAAAACAGTTCATTTCATATTGGAAAAGCATTTCCATACTTATTTAAATAATAAGTATTTCACAATCATTTATTTTCAACATTTGAAAATATTCGATATACTTAAATTAATATTAAGTATATATTCATTCTTTAAGGAAATCATTTACTATAACAACATTTATTCGAGTCAAAACGAATGTTGCGTAAAACATCGTTACGACGACTCAAAATCATTAGTATTGGGATTCGAATTTTTAAGATAGATATATAAATCCCAATACTATATAAAAACATTTCCTTTCGGAAATCATCTACTATAACAACAGTGTTATAGTCCACCATTTCCTTAAATTTCTCGAAAACGTCTATTTCAACAAGAACTGTTGAAATCTATGTTTTCGATATTTAACACATTTTTAAAACATCGTTAAAAACAATTTAACTTCATTTTTAAAATATCACTTCTTCAAAAATGAATCCATTTTATTCAATAATATATTCACTGTCCAAAATCGTGAATATACTTCAATAACCAAATTTCGATCTTTCCTACACATTTATTTCAAGAATTACCCACTGTCCAAAATCGTGGATAAAATCCCCTTTAACTTTTTAATTTATCGAATCCAATTGATTTCGAACTTATAAAACAACGTTTATAAATTCTATTTCTATTTTCTAACGACTTCAATTTAATAAATCTTCTTTATTAATAATTCGATCAATATCCCATTTAAAGGCAACAATCCAAGTTACAAGTAAATTTCTTATCAGTCTTTATTCTACAACTTCATTCATTTTATAACTTCATTCATTTTATAAATCTATAAACTTCAACTTTTATAAATCTATAAACTTCAAATCTTCACAATTTATAATTCTATAAATTTTCTATCTTCCCAGTTTATAGTTCTATAAGTTTCATATCTTTACAATTTAACACTTATGAAAACTCGTTTTAAAATTTCAATAATTTCAATTGATAAATATAGATTTTGTACATCTTTTATAATACTTTAAAAATCTCAATTTAACCCATTCTAAAATTAAATCGACTTTCATTTCAAAAGTCACACTTTGGTTATATTTCATAATTTAAAATTTTCATAACTTTAAATTTATAACATTCATTTATTTAAGATAAATAAATTCCAAAATTTAATAAATCGTATACTTTCCAAAAATCACTTCAAAATCCCTTTTAAAGTAAAAATCGTTTATTTTTAAACTTTAAAATTGAACCCGATGATGCAACGCATCAATTAGTCCATCACAACATCAAACATCATATATCATCATATGATGACAGAATATATATCAACATCTGTAAATAAATAAATACAGTTGAGGAATCCAGTTGGATCCCTCCAACCTGTTTCCCTGCATCCAAAGACGTTAGCACAATACCATTCCACTTCGAGGTGGAATATCGCGGTATATGGGTTTTTTATAAATCCGCTTACTAACGGCGCAATAGGGTCTCATCCGCTATACGAGGCGGGAAATCATCAAATCCAATATATACATATACCAATATGTATATATTGCTATATATAGATATATATCCTACTATATCTAATATCACATCCAATAGCAATCAAATCATCAATCAATAAATAACTGAAAATTCCACTTTTCATTTGAGTGAGAAAAATCTCACCTTTGCTTTTATTTGCCATCCATTTCCATTTTGACCTTTTCCTCTTGATTTTTTAACCTTGTATAAATATTTACACAATTCATTAATATTCGAATTAAATCGAATAACCAATTTCCATTTTGTAATTTTAATTATTCAATGATTTTATTTCAACCTAGTTTTTCTTTTAATAAATTTGTCTAACAAAAATTTAAATCAAAACTATTCTTCCTGTAAAAATCTTCTATTAAATAAATTATATTAGTTTTGATTTATAAATAACTACTTAACCTTCTAAAATTTCAAATTAGCTTCCAAAATATTATATAATTTAAATTAACCTTCGAACCCATTATTTCTAATATAAACTCTTATGTTTTCCAAAATAAATTATATAGGTATAGAAATCAAAATTTTTTTTTATATAACATTCAACCTTAAAAAAAAAATCCTACTATATCCTTTCAAAATATTATTATTATCATTATTTTTTCAAGAAATTCAATCCAATATTTATTTTATACAGTATCTTTATTGATTAATTAAATAGGTTCATTTACGGATAAACCCCAATATTTTCTCAAAAATTAAAACATCAGAAATTATCAATCAATTTGCATGTATATTTGTCCATTTATTTTTTTCTCCTTTTCTTATACGTATACGAATATATTATCTGTAAATTGAATTTAAATCAACAAAATATACCTTACTGCATATCCAGGTTCGACCATCACGAGACTGCCCTTCGCCATCACCATCGACGAACTCGCCCAAAGCCTTAGTCACCGAGATCGACTTCGACTTCAAAACTTCATCATCGACCCATTCTCGTACTCGCACACGCGAGCGCCAGCTTCCCCAAACACGATACTGCTCGCATCACCGTGAATCCTAGCTAACTGAATTGCATCACCAACATCTGTCGCCTTTGACATCTCGAATCGCGCGCCTAGCTCGCGAGTTCCCCTTAACGGCACACCCACGAACGCGACCCCCATCGTCCAGTCGCCATCGCGACCATCTTCACGCGCGAATCCATCAACGCGACACCCTCCAAAACTCGACTTCACGCTCACCATCCAGCAGTCGCTCTCCTCCACCCGGTTGCGACTCCCTTGTCGAACACGAATTGAAGCCTTGCCAGTCCCACTGCCCAGATGCGAGCTCGTGAATTCGAGACTGAGTTCGATCTCTTTTTTTTTCGATTTGAATTTAAGATTTTTCCACGGCCAGGAATCCCCTTTGATTAATCGTGAAAGATGAAGGAGGAAAGTGGAAAGGAGGCTCGGCTGTTATTTAAATCTCTGGAACGAATCGAGAATTGATTTTCGAATTAGAGGAGAAGCAACCATTTTCTTTCGTTACTTTTGAATGAATATTTGAACGAGATGAAAGGATATGCGGCCATACTTTGAAACGAAGGGGTAACCTTTACACGATCTCGTATCGTGATATTCGGCGTGTTTAAAGGAAGAAAAGTGTGCTGTCTTTGACCAATAATTTAAATTTAAAAATTTAAATTGATTTTAATTTAATTTCAATGCGTTTATATGTCGCACGCTCATATAACAACTCTGATCAATACGAAATTTGAAACTCGGCAATAATACAATATTCCGGACCCAATGGAACTGGTTTCTTCTAATTCCGAGACTGTGCCCCGGAACGCTATTTTCAAATATCGATACGAACGATATAATTTCAAAACTGATCAAACCATTTCAAATTCGATTCTGAGGCTTCTATTATCTTCAGAATTATCAATACGAATTTTAAAAGCTTTCGAAATATTTTTCTTCAGCTTAAACTGAAGATTCGAAATTTTATTCAACATTCAACAGATTAAATTTTAAAGTTTATTCGAAAAAATCAGATTTATATCGAGATTCAAATTAAATCATCATTCAAATATTTAAAATTAATTAAATATTCTCAATTTAATTTGGTCGAAATTCTGGGTCGTTACAGCCTTCGGTTTCGTTCAATCCCAGAACGAACTTGTATGGACGAATGTCTGATAGTGCATTTCTAATCATATTAATTGATTTCTATCAACGTATTATCTTCTTGGCAGTGGAGAAGACAACATCTCTTAGCTTAACACCCTTTCCAGAGACGTACAAGCTCAGGAGTTATACGTTGGTAGAAATCAGTCGTGTGATTAAGAAATGGCAATGTAGCATTCCAAGTGGAATGTGATTTATGGAATAGTAAAGCGTGGCTTTGAGCGTAGCCTCACGAGCCACACATCTCGAAGATGATACGGGTAGTTATGTGGTCTACATGGCATATATTTCAGGCTATTGGTTGTATGAGTATGGAGGAGTCCGGTGGAATCTGGATCCTCAAGGCATATAGTGGCCTGCTTGTGAAAAGCGATAAGGCTACATGATATTGGTAATGTAGCAAGTGCACTTCCAACTGAATTCGTTGAGAAAAGCGATAAAGGCATCGTGGGAACTATGATTGCTATGCATGGATCGAAGGAAAAGGCTACTAGTTCCCTATCATGTTGGAAATCCAATTCAAATACGAGCTTTACAGTTTTGATTGCATTCCCGAAATAGCTGTAATGCTTTGCAAACATTTCAGCTACCCCTTTGGTATCATATATTCCATCCATGTATATTACGTTCACCTAGGCCAGATATATTACCATAGACTTAGTCCGGGTATTGATAATTTCATTGCATATATAATTATTTGAAAAGTGTTTTCAAACCAATGTCATTAAAAACAGTATCAAATGTTTTGATATAAAGTATTTTGGTTAACATAAGATAAAAACCCGTCCGTATTTATGTGTGGGCATGGTATTTTGAGATACCCTTCTTTTCAAAGGTTTTGATTGACATCAGCATTTAAAATTTCGAGTATCTCACGTGGTTTGTTAAGCCTGATCCAGGTATTTTTAATACCTGGGTCAGATCCGAGTAGTTTCTGGTTTAGTTAAAGACGCTTGGAGTTCCCAGAAGAGAGCAAGAGATCTTCATCTACATATGGACGTATTCTATTATTCGCTGTATCTATTGCATTTGTTTTTACATTTATAAGGACAGAGGGTTTATAACTATCCAAGCTAAATCCAGGTTAGACTCTGATATTGTATTCAAAAATTTCCGCTGTAAAGATTATATATTGAAATAATATATGTTATTCCATTCGTGTTAGATTCTGTTCTATCTTTATTTTCTTTTTCCCTAACAATTGGGCTTTCCGGCACTTGGACTTGTGGCATGAGGATGTATTAGTACCGATTTTCGAGGGTCGAAAATCCCGGTCATTACTGTGACAGTCGCTATGGATGCACTTTAGAATTGCTTTATTTTTGGCGATTTCTATAGAACTTTGCAGAGAAATCCTTAGGGGTTTCTCGCCATATTTATAATATTATATATATATATGTTTGTTGCCATTAAAAGTTTGATAAAAAGTCTAGTAACATCTCAAAAAGTGAACAAAACTTCACTTGTACAAAACTGCCCCGTTTAGCCTTGATTTTTGGAATTTAAAGTTTTGAAAAGATATCTAAATTTAAGTATTTTGTTTCATTCTTTTTACGAGTTTTTTTACTAACTCATATTATATTATTTCAAAATTGGTTTGACTTACTTATGAATTTTTAAGAATTAGGTGTGAATTTTTTAAAGAAGAGGATTTTGTAATAAAAACTCGTTTTTCCAAGTTTTTAAGGAAATTGTAAATTGTTATTTTCAAGTAATATTTTGCATAATTTTTTAAAAACCTATTGTATGTATTATAAAATATTTTAAAAGAATTTTTAAGTATATATAGTTTTTAGAAAATGCGTTGACTTTTTTATGTCTTATATAATAAAATATCTTTTGACTTGCTTATTTACATATCAAGTTTTGGTAAACAGATTACTATACACACACACATGTGTGTGTGTATCATTTTATGTTGGGTTTTAAAAGTATAAACAAAAGGTTTAGAAATGAGTTAGTAATTTCTTAATGGCTAAATGGTTAATTGTTTAATTACTTGTTTGAAAACTAATTGACTATAGTTAACACTAAAAGCCGACGAAGTGGGCTTATCTATTTGTGAGAGTTAAGATTGATATTCGAGTAGGATATGAGAAATAGAGCTCTAACCTACAGTCTTCCCTCTTCGCCGAGGAATGGTTAAGTCGAAAAATGTTGGAAACGTGTTGATCATGTTGATTTCTTACTTGTTTATGGAAATCATTAATAACTATACTTAACACTAAAAGCCGACAATGTAGATTTATCTATTTCTAAGATTCTAGAATGAAGTGTCTCGGTAAGGCTTTGATGCAACTAGTACTTTAACTTACCTAGCTTCACTCTTGGGCCAGGAATAGTTAAGTTGGAATGTCGAAAACGAGTTATGTTTACAATATTGATTTGTATAAGCAACTGTTTTCAACTAGATAGTCGATTAGTTGACTACCGAACTTGACCAAATAAGACTTAAGAAGTTATTGGAAGGCTTCGTGATTTCATGCCAATGAGAACCCCCAAGGAAGAGTATTGGTAAGAAATGCCTCTAGCTTTCACTTACTTCTAAGAGAACCAAAATTGAGTTAACGGAAATTCATCGATTGATGGAGCATTCAGTAAACAGGAAAAGTGTACTTATATGAGATGACTTAAACCCGTAACCACTTTAAAACCATGTATGCGATCTATGTTCTCAAAGCAGTTGTGAAGTGAAATGTTACAGATTTGAACTCTTTATCCTAAGGATTAGTCCAAGAGAGAGGCCATGTTAACATTTCAAATGATGCTATCGTGTGGGACTGTCTATCTTGAGGAGTGTTCCAAGAGAGAGGACAACATTAGCATTTGTCGGAGGACTTATGTAGGGAACCTATATGGAGGTTCAAGATCTATTCGAGATGATCAAATCCATGTAGTGATTCGTGATCTGTTCGAGACGAAGGAATCCAATTGGGGATTTGTATGCGGTTCGAGTGATGAAGACTTCAATGAAAGATGTCGAATTTAGCATCGACATCGAAAATGACTAAAACTAGAGTAAGATGAACAATCTTGGGTTTAGCTTACCCATGAGGGAATATCAACTCCAGATCTAGAGTTTGCTTGTCGATATGTTGCACACAGGAGTTGTTGATACTTTGGTGCCATACAGTTTATTGTTGGGCCAGTTGTATTTACCTTAGAGTATATCCCATCTAAAGATATACGATGCTTGGAAGGAAGTTTCTAATCCCTGTCATGGAGTTCGTAGTCAGCTTGATAAATGGAGATCTCCATCGAAATCCATACATCTATGTGAATGCGCCTTAGCGGTATTGATTGTATACCTATTATTGTTGTGTCGTACACATAGCAGCTATATTCTGATTTATGTGCTACACCTCAGACATTATCTATTATACCGATATATTCACTCATCGGATGGTGGTTTCATTTAAGGGGAAAATCGTTACGATAATCCATACACTCTCAATGGTTACTATTACTTGTTACATATTTCTTGGGTTTCTCACGCTGGTTTACCAAACTGATCCGGGTGTTATTTTCTTATAATGCTCGGATCAGCCCGTTTATATTTCCAAATTGAGGTTTGGATGCTTTGGAGCTTATGGAGACAAGATGGATGTCTAGCTACCGTATATTCTTATTTTCGCTACACTATTATATTGTAAATATCGATATTGTGAGGATATGTGATTATAACAATCCAGGCCGATGATAGTACTAAGGTCGTAGTAACTTTGAGGTTTTTGTAATCATGGTAACCCTTTGTACTAATCTTTTGATACTATATATTGTCGTTCCATTGTGAGATTTTGATGTTGTGTTCTTCCTTTCTTATTCAGTTCTTTTTTTATTTTACCCCAACGTTCTGTCTTTTCGGCACTTGGGCGCTCGGCACACGAATATCATAAATGTATTTAGTATCGACATTCGGCGGTTGAAATATCGGTTCGTTACATTTGGTATCAGAGCTCAAGGTTGAGTGAACACCTCGGCTCTGGTTAGGTATGGAACATTAGAGATAGGGTAAGAGACACCCTAGAATGAGTCGAGTGTATTATACTTATGAGAGTGTATTTGTATTTTAAAAACTAGACTTTTTAAAATCAATATTGAGGAATATCTCTTTCCTCCAAACCCTTTCTTTGGAGTAACTATATCCTTTAGTTTCCTAAAGCTGTTTCACTTTGTTTAGGTAGTAAGAAGTATGTGTACTATAGCTGCTGCCAATGCTAGAGGTGGCCGGGGTAGTATTGTCACGAATGGAGGGAATTGAGCACTAAGGAATGTTGCTCAAGTTGAGGAATCAAGGGTGAATGTCATAGATGAGATCGTTCAGGTCATGCCTAAGAGGAGCTTTTCTTTGCTCTGCTACGGTTATGAGAGACTGGGGGTAAGAGGTTTAGTGGTTCAGATTATATGATCGGATATTTAGAGATATGGAGCTAGTTGATGTAATAAAGCATAGGTTGGCATCGCGACATCTGATAGATGTAGCCATAGATTTGTGGAGTGCTGTTACAGTTGATGTCCAAGAGAACGACTTCTCTTGGGCCTAATTCAAAGATTAGTTTGAGATGAAGTTTTTTTCGAAAGCCGAAAAGAATTTGTTATTTAGGAGCTTCTTGGATCTGAAGCAAGATGCCATGACCGTAGAGGAGTATGAGAATCAATTCATTGCATATCTCGGTTTGGGTTGGGGTTAGTAGACATGCCACTGAAGAAGAATGAGATTTTCATCGCAGGTATGCACCCTGAGTTCCAAAGGGACATGACTAATCACATCATCGGGTCTTTTGCATGTTTGGTGAACATGGATTTGAGGTTTGAGAGCTTGCCTTCAAAGCCATTTATTTGTGCACCGGTGGGGGGAAACAAGCATAAGTTTTAGTCACCAAAGAATAGGTCCACCCTCGTTTGCTACACATATGGGAAGAATGGTCATTTTTCTAATAAGTGCAAGTCGGGTGGAGAAGGGTAGATGGTTGAAGCACCGATCGAGAAATTTTCGAAGCTTAAGGCCTAGTTTGCACCAAAAGGTTGTTACGGCTGCCACCAGCCTGGCTATTTTGTTAGAGATTGTCATATGCTCAAGAAAGAGGAGCAGCCTATGGTTTTTGATATTTCTGCAATACCTTCCACTTTGGCAGCTACGAAGGGGAAGCATGTTATTGAGGGTATACTATATGTTTATGGCTTTCCTATTCGTGTTTATTTGACTCTAGTGCTTTTCATAGTTTAATATCTTGTAACCTTAATTGTTTATTCATGCTCGGTATGTTAGGAACATTGAGTATTATTTGTTATTGATTTCGCTCAACCAATTTATGAGCAGCTTTACCTTTCTATATCATGGGCTTGGTGGATAGTAATTGTGGGTACATTGAACGAGCACCTTGTGAATTAAATTTCACGGTTGATCATAAGGCATTCGGTGATCATGTTGCGTTAGAAGTTAAAATCTAGCAAAAGATGTTTACTGTAAACAAAAGGAAAGATATAATATTTTGGAAATAAACATTTTTGAAAAGATTTATATAAGAAAGTGATTTTATAAGTAAGTTTATAAAATGTGGTTTACCAACTTAAAAGGATTCAAACAAAAAATTCAAGGACTTAAATCTCGGTGTATTCGAAAACATTATTTTTTCTTCAAGATTTTGGCAAAAATAATAATAGTATTATTTGGAAGTAAATATTTGGAAAATTGGTTTAGGAGATTGAGGTCATGATACTTAGTACTATTATATGATACCGCTTGTGACGACCCACCATTTTGGACGGTTTAAATCGATAATAAACCACACATGTCTAACTCAAACCATTCAAAAGGGAGGATTGTCAATGGGGTAAATAAGAAAATAAGAGAAAAGAAGGAAAACAAAACACAGAATCTCACAGTGGAATGACAAAATATAATAACCAAATAAACAGTTCATGAAGCTGTTTTACAATATACATTTGATTACACAACTTTTACAATATAATCAAAGTACAATCAACAAACATACCAAAATAATGCAGCGGAATAATACTAATAATATAACATACCAAACTCCGTATTCGTCCTCTAGAAATAATGTCTTTAACACTGAAAAGCTCAGACTGACCCGAGCGTAATGAAAAGACAAAAACACTCGAGTCAGAACTAAAAGTTCTTATGTAAGTTAAATCAACAACAAGTGAATATGAGTGTAATAGCTTCAGAGATGTTTATGGGATTTTACATCTCCTATCCAGTGTATAACGTGCGTCCAATAACTTAAGAGATGTTACGGGATTTTCCATCTCCTAAGGATCCATTAAATTATCTATATGTAGTAAGATACACTATATATGTAGTGTCTAATCAATAAAATAAATATTTTTCCTACCGTTAAGGCTTTACATTGATCCCCCTTAACACATTTTTAAGCATTGTCCTACAGTTTACCTTCGACACCACCAATAACGTCGGTAGTCAGTGAGGCGCCGTGATAAGACAACACTAAAAAAATCGTAGTGGTCACGTATAAGGATAAAAGTATGACAAGGCATGTGAGGCAATGCCCAAGGTAGGATTCTACAGGTTTACCCTTTTCTGGCTGGTAGTAACGCATCGTAGCTACGACTGCCCACCAAGTCCCCCACCCTCAAATCAAATCAAGGTGCACCGATCAAGTCCAAAATCAATAATATAATACAAAGGGGTGATGGACCCTAAAGGTTGCGAACCCCTTGGCCGGACATATGCTCCTGTTTTAGTCATTTCAAATTGGTACAAGTGTCGGGGTCATCCATCATCGTTCTTTTTCTTCAAATCCAGCAAATGTTCACTGAATCCAACCACTTCATTCTGGATCATCCACCATGTACATAGTTGTTAAAGTGGTTCCAATATTGATAGAGAGTATGCCAATAAGAGGCCCGGTCTTTTTAACAACCAAACGTCATTTTTCACACCGGTTGGTTCTTTTACATTTCAAAACCGATTCATATTTGATATCAAAATATCATATTCACTTCAAAATTATCACTTCATTTCAAAATACCATATTTACTCAAAATATGTCATTTTCACTTGAAAATATCATTTCAAATTCCAATAGGTTATACCCTCATTTAACCACATTCACATTTAAATCAACGATTTAAATACAAACATTTCAACTTTGCACAGTTTGAAATTTTAGAAAATAGTTTGAATAGTTATGAATAGTTTAAAAATAGTTTAAATAGTTTAAAAGTTTGATATAAAATGGTTTGAGTATTGAAAATGGTTTATATAGTAAAATAGTTTGGAGATATAAAAATAATTTGAATATTATAAAAATAGATTTTAAACAGTTTATATTAAAATAATTTATTTTGAAAATAATATCAAATCAAACAGTTTCTTTCTTTTTCAACAAATCTGGACCCATGTCCAAATTTCAAATCAACAAAAATCAATTTCCAATCTTTCAATTCAATTGACTCAATTTTAATTTAGCTTCAAATCAACTTGATTCCAATTTCAATTCGAAATAACTTCAATTTACAAAACATTCATTTTTGACTTCAAATTTGATTCAACAATCCAATTCAATGATTTAAATTTCAATTCGATTCCTATTTCTAAACCATTTCAATTTATATCGATTGCATGCCCAATTTCAAATTACTGATTTAAATTGCTTAAATCAAATTAAACTTCATTGTTCAATTTTAAGGTCCAATTCTTAAAATAATTAAATTTCCAAAATTAAAGTCATATATTAATTATAACTTTACATTTCCAATTCAGTTCTTAAAACAATTCTTTTTTAACCAATTTCAATTTCAACATTTCAAAGCTTGAATTAGAAAATAATTCAATTCATATATCCATGATTTATTTACTTTAAAACAATGCCATTTAATCAAAATCCAAATTCAAGATTTTAAAACCATTTAATTTAACCAATCCGTTGTCCGTATATAATTTTCTACCCTATGGCTTAGTGATTATTTATATCAATTTAATTACATGGATGAATATATATCATTTCAATCCAAATCAAAGTGTCATAGGTATATATCATTTCAACCTATTTCTTAGTTCATTTCCATAATACAATTGACAATCTATATAATGTCAAATAATAAATAGGTAATAACAGGGATATATCCAAAATAAATAAACAACCATACATCCAACATCAATCAATGCCATACAATAACAAGCAACATCCAAATCAACCAACATGTCACATAGTTACTAATTATTAATTGATGGTGTTTAACTAGTAGTTAATTTCAATAATAATTAAGATGTCAATTTAATTCAATATAAAATTCAATTTCAACTAAATGTCAATTTAAACTATCAAACAACAACAAATAAAATTCTCATCACTACATAAATTCAATTCAACTAACATAAGAATATTTAGTACTGCGTGAGTGGGTTAAATCACTCACCTTTGATTTTAACCCATTAAAATCCAAATAGAAGCACAAAATCTCAACAGTCTCCAAATTTAACCAATCAATTTCATGTTGTCCAAAATTAAAATATGAATCCAACAGAAGAAATCGCGCATGAATCATAGTTTATATGCAAAAGATATTCATGTTATAAGAAATATTATTAAAATAATAATTGGTACATGTTTAATAAAAAAATAAAAAAAGTTCAATACTTACGTATTTCTCAAGAAGAACAAACTAAGATAAGGGCAGAACGTGTAGGACAAATGAAAAAAAATGAAACTCATGTTTCATAAAAGATTTGAGTTTGCAAAAATGAGAGCTTTTGAATTTGCTCACATTAAAATGATTTGAGGAAAGAAAGATTTGAAATGGAGATCTAAACAAAGGAAATGAGGCGGTGACAAAAAAATGAAGGGACAAGTTTAAAAGTGAACAATTTTATGATAAGAATATACCTTCAGCGAATAACAATTTGAACTAAATGAACTTGAGGTGTCAAGAGAAACAAAATGCAAATGAAGAAATAAAATTGCATGTTATTTAATAATAAAGAAATAAAGATAGAGGGACAAAAATAAATGTCATGTTTTGTTTTGAAAGCTTCAGGCATTAATAATGCATACGAAAATGTACGTAGGAATGAGAATGAAATGACCCTCCTATTTCTACCTTAATTTCATAAGGATTTTTTTTTATTTTTTTTATATATATATAAATATGTGTTCATGCAAATGCACATTTAATTTATGTGTATCTGGATGTCCACCTATATTCATTTGCACTTTTAAGTTTGATTTAAACTTCCTTTGAATTATCAGTCATTTTTTTTCCAAACAATTCAACCAGGATTCAAAATTCATTACCAATATAAATATATCAGTGTATCCCTAATAATATACACATACATATGAAGATGTATGTGTTTCTCTTGTTTAAATTCAAAGTATATTTTTTTTTTGTTAAACAAGAGTATTTTGTTTGATTTGGATTTGGGCAATTCTGCCTAAAGTTAATTACTATATACTTTTGAATATTTGAGATAAGTCAGTAAATCCTATGCGTATTTAACTTATATGAACTTGCTCCTTCTGATTGATAGTCTTTAATATCAATTTACCATGACAGTTAAATCTCAAGATTCTTGAGATTTTTATTTCAGATCATGGATCAAAGGTATTGATATTTGGCTAAGGCCAGAAATGATATATTCACTTATCATTTTCCACTTATGTATTTTCTAAAAACTTACTTATTTAAGATTCAATCTATGTGACTTGTTTGCCTTAATCTTAGCCCACATGACACATAGTGAATTGTGTATTTGCGTAAGATTTGCTATGTCAAGAATTTGAACTTAAAAATATTCATAAGAATAATTCCAAGTTTGCTTGTGCAAGCCTGTCCAGATTGTATATCTGTTATGACTTTGAAAATTGGTTATGGTAAAACATTTGCTAAATGACCTAAAGCTTTTTGAAAGGCATTTTACTGTCAAAACACAACCAAACATAATCAACCAAAACTTCACTTATTTGAAGCCGGTTAACTCATGTGCCTAGTGTCATGCCAGGTACCTGATCATGGCAATTGAAATGCCAGTCATTTGCATCATACCTGTAGCCTTCCCATATAATTACTTTTCTCAAAACAATTTAGAAAGTAGACTTGAACCATTTGTAGACATATTTCAGAGGAAAAACAATTAGATACTTAAAGGTATACTTCAAGGTAAATTCTGAATTTACTCCAAAACTCAGTGTTTTAAAATGACTTAAGATTGTCTAATACATAATATAATTGCAAAGCAATTGCTCACATAATTGTATATTTCTTTACCAGGTTTCCATAGCTAATACTGGAGCATATTTTTCTTGTTTATGTTCCAGGCTCTACTTCAAAAACAAATCAAACCTTAACACACAATGATTTCGACAGAACAACTAATTTAATCTAACACTTTACAGAACATAAGAGCAACTTTATCACTAACCATAGAATATTCATTACATGACTGGAAATCTTAGAAACATGATTTTTCCTGAATACATGCAGATATAATCAATTTAAGCTCTTATTGAAACTAGCTAGCATGTTCATTCACTCCTCCATAATAGCCATAACTTCATTTTCTACTTAGTGCCTGCGATCCCTGAAAGAGAATGAGTGGCTGCCTCATTTTAAAATGAGACACCCCCATATGCCATGAGCAAACAAGGGTCAGATCTAAGATCTGGTGTGAGCAACATCAAAATATTCAAAACATTAAGCTCTGGGTGATGAGCCTTAATACTTATTTTGTATGCATGTAATCCACTGCTTTATTATGTTACATACACTTTGATACAAGAATGATATCTTTATCTATCATTTATTCACACAAATTTATTTATTCAATCATGAATATCAATCTACAGTGTGTATATTCAATGGAATAACCAGGGTTCCATTCCAACCAACCTAGGAAATACTCATTTTCCTATTTCTTCATTTACAGGTTGTTTTCATTAATTTAAATCCCTAGCCTCATCTGCTAGTAAGGAATCACATGGACATATTGCAAAGAACTAATTCACATCATTGCACAAAGATCTCAGGGCTTAAACAAACCATGTGCCAACTTGCGTACTTCAAATATGACAAGCATTCCAGCAGCCTTCTTGGCTCATAACCCTAGTATATTTACTAGTAGTGTTGGTTAAAAATCCTATCATCAGATAGCTATGTGGACATGTCACAGTGTATATAAAAAAAGACATCTCCCTTTATCTTGCAAGTATTTCGTTCAAAAACAAATAGATAATCATTTCATAAATATTGCTATAAGAGGTCTTAACTTTAAATCATATAAAAGTACATCTACAACTGAGGGTGGAACCATGGCATGCTATGTTATTATGACTTACAAGTAACTGTGATTGAACTAGATTCAAGATCTAGCTGAATCACAATTTTCATCTTGTGAATTTTGATATTTCATGAGGGAATCAGCATACAGAAATTTCTATTGCATCCCTTACACTTTCTTTTCTTAAGCCTCAGCACTTATATAAAATATAATGTAGCTCATAATATATATTTTTTTAAGAATAATTTCCTGCCATAGATCCCCATCAGTAGTGTGTATTCCTTCCTTGATTTTGAGGTTTGTTGCCTTAGCTTCTTTTTTTTTAAATGTAAACAAATAGTAGTATGTACATCCATAGCAACCATTCAAACAGATCAAAGGAATTCATCCAAAGAGCATCCATATTACACATTATATCAGCTCAAGAAAATAAAATCCATTCAACAACATTAATATAACAATGATTAACAAAAATCAGAAAATATCAATAGCAACATAAGTACTTGGCTGCCTCATATCAGGTCTTAATGCCATGAATCTAGTGAGATTACTCACCTAAATATTTCTTCTTATTGATCCTGAAAACCCTTGTATGTGTGTTTTCTCCTTCCTTCCAATATTTTTCTTCCTTTCTTATTTTTGTGCAGCTCGGGGTAAAGATAATTTTACTGGCTAAAACTGCCTATTTATATGCATTTTTCCACTAGGTTTTGTTAAAACAAAATTCCATTTCTGACCTAACCATCTTCATGCATTTTTCATTCATTTTCCTCCTTAATACCCCGGCCATAATAATTAGTTGAAGGCAGTATTTTCTTCCCTTTACTTTTTCAGAAAATGGCCACTCACCTAGTCATGTTAAAAGTGTGACTACCATATTTTATATTTTAATTATTTCTAAGAATCCCCTTTGCTATTTTTGCCTACACAAGCATATTGACTTGTATTACATTTCATGTCATTTTTAATGTTTCCTTTTTATTGTTTTGCTTTAACACTTTCTGCTCACAGAAAATATACAGGTGCATAAGTGTACATATATTTATTTGATCTTTTTTTTTACTGGGAATATTTAATTTTTCATGCATAAAAAAAACATCTTTAATTTGATTAATAATCTATATTTCAAAATCACATTTGAAATGCTTCCTTGCTCAGTTTATTTATTTTATTATCATCATTTTTTTTCCAGAAATTTTTGAATCTTTTCCTTGTGCCATTTCCAGTGTGCATGTGCCCACATATCCTTGCACACTATTTATTCCCAAAAATTTCACCATATTTAAATCTAAATATTTCAAAAATTAAATCATTTTATAAAAATGATTTTTCACAAAATTTTGGGGTATTACATTCACCCCTCCTTTTAGGAATTGTGTCCTCACAATTTTTCTAACATTTATAACAAGCATCATTTTCTTTTCTGAAAACCTATCAAACATATGCATAAGCAACAAATTCAACCATATCAACCATGCATAACAAATTTTCCAGAAAAAAAAATTACCTTTTAATTTGCAAAAAGCTTAGGATAATCCATCCTAAACTTATCCTCTAACTCCCATGTGCAGTCATTAGGATCACTACTCCACTGGATCTTTACTAGTTTCAAAGTTTTGCTCCTTAATTTCTTTTCTTCCTTGGCTATAATCCCAACTGGCTCTTTTTCATAAACCAAGTCAGGATTTATTTGAATTTTGGTAGGCTTTTCCAAAATGTCTTCTTTATCATGTACCCATCTTCTAAGTTGGGACACATGAAAAACATTATGCATTGCTTTCATTTCCTCTGGTAATTCTAATTTGTAAGCCAATGAACTAATTCTTTCCAGAATTTTATAGGGTCCAACATACCTTGGTGAGAGCTTACCTTGCTTGCCAAATCTCAAGACTTTCTTCATAGGTGAAATCTTGATGAAAACAAAGTCCCCCACTTCATATTCCACTTGCTTTCTCTTCCTATCTGCAAATTTCTTTTGCCTATCTTAAGCTGCTGCTATTATTTTTCTTATTAACCCAATTTTCTCTGTAGTTTCTTTAACATATTCAGGTCCTAGAACAGCCCTTTCTCCAGTCTCTACCCAGCATATAGGAGATAAACATGGCTTGCCATATAAGGCTTCAAATGGTGCCATCCCTATGGTGCTTTGGTAACTGTTATTGTATGTGAATTCAGCTAGATGGAGGTGGTCTTCCCAGTTGCCTCCAAAGTCCAGTGTACATGCTCTCAACAAATCCTCTAAGACTTTGTTCACCACCTCAGTTTGACCATCTGATTGTGGATGGTAGGCAGTGCTTAAGCACAATTCACTCCCCATGGCCTCTTGAAAACTTTTCCAAAACCTTGAGGTGAAGATGGTATCCCTATCACTCACAATGGTTTTGGGTATGCCATGCAACCTTACTACCTCTTTCATGAATATTTGAGCCAATTTTGGAGCATTTCTCTCTGTTTTAACTGGGATAAAATGTGCTACCTTAGTTAGCCTATCCACTATTACCCATATACTTGTGTTTCCCTTCTTAGATATAGGCAGACCATCTATGAAATCCATAGATATATCCTCCCACTTCCACTGTGGTATACTAAGGGGTTGCAATAGTCCTGATGGCCTTTGTGTCTCTGCCTTGACTTGTTGGCAAGTCATGCACCTTGCAACATGTCTGGCCACATCTGACTTCATCCCCTTCCACCAAAGATTTCTTTTCAAATTTTGATACATCTTGGTGCTACTTGGGTGTATGGAGTACTTACTCCTATGGTACTCATTTAATATTTCCTCCTTTAATTCTATATTTTCTGGAACACATATCCTATTTTTATTCCTTAAATAACCATTTTTATCAACTTGATAATTTATTACTTCTTCCCTTTTGATATGAGCATTTTCTTTTCCACCATGTTTAGGTCTTGTTCCTGCATTTTCCCAATCTTAAGAAGTAAATCTGGTTGCAGAGATATCATACTTAATTTCCCTTTTCCTTCATCTTCTTCAATGGGCATCATTTGTACCCCACTGTTTTCCTCAATTTCCAAATCAGTAAGTATAGACAAATCCTTAAATTCTTCCATCATCAACATGGCTACTTTGGCATTTTGTCTACTCAAGGCATCTGCAACTTTATTTGCCTTGCCTGGTGTATAAAGTATATCTAGAACATAGGCAGCTAGGAACTCTACCCATCTATGTTGCCTCATGTTCAAATCTTTTTGTGAGAATAAATATTTCAATGCCTTATGATCAGTGTACAAAATGAATTTGGCACCTAACAAATAATGTCTCCAAAGTTTCAAAGCATATACAACTGCTGCTAGTTCAAGATCATGGGTTGCATATCTTGTTTCATGTGGCTTTAATTGCCTAGATGCATACACTACAAGGGGAAACACGTTTTCCGACGGCCAAAAGCCGTCGGCGGCCGTCGGAAGCCTTCGGCCGCCGTCGGAAATGACCGTCGGAAATGGCGTTGTCGGGAAGCAGTATTTCCGATGGTTTCCGACGGACGCTGCCGTATACATTTCCGACGGATACAGACGGTTCCCGACGGTTTCCGACGGATTCCGACACTCGTCGGAATCCGTCGGAAACCGTCGGGAATCGTCTGAAACAGGCCGTCGTTATCCGTCGGTAACCGTCGGGAATTTCGACCAATAAGCTGTCGGAAGCCGTCGGAAGCCGTCGGAAATCTGCTGTTTTTTTTAATTTGCTTCAGATTTAGCCTTCCAACCACATTTCTCTTCCAAACATTAGAATATCAATACTACTACACAATCCAATATACAATAGTCCAACCAAATATTCAAAATCAAACCACAAAATATTTAATAAACACACAAATAAATAAAATTACATCAAAATATAAATAACCATTCCAACATTAACATAATCCTAACAATAACTGTTCTACCATGTTGTTAATACACAAATTCATCAATATTCTCATACACGTTCTCATACTACCATAGAACCAAATGTGTCAAACATAATTATACATAAATCAATAATTACCTACGCCGTCTATCAAATCATTCTAAGTTAAAACAAAACATACCTGAACGAACAAGAAAGCAAGTAATGAATTAATCTCCTACAGATCCAGAGCCAACCGAGGAAGGAAAGTGACCACCACCCTGTTGCTGCTGCTGCATGTACTCTAACAACTGTGCGGTGTGCATGGCCTGTTGGCGGTTCTGCTCCTCCAACTGGGCAACTCTAGTACGCAATTCTTCTATATCTGCAAGATCACTCTGATGTCTACCCCGCCGTCCCCTACTCTGACTACTGGACTGCAATAATTGAAAAATAAATAAAATTCAAGTTTATTGTTTTGAAAAAGTGAAAATATCATATTTTAAGAAAAAGTAAATTATTTACCGCTAAATTGCCAAATCCGTATCGTCGACCATGCTCTGCTGGATCCATAACGGACTCAAATATAACGTCTTCCTCATTGGTCGTCAGCTGATCTCGACCCGTGTCAGCAAGGAGTTTCTGCCGCTGCTCCATAAACTTCTCCTGCATTAACAAATTAATAATATCATATCTTATGTCATCATAGTTTAACAATTAAAACAATTACTAATACTGAATAAAATAAAATATGCTTACATGGCTTTTGCTGGATTTATCGTCCTGCCATGTGTACGAAACAGTCCCGTCTGGATTAACATGCTCGACAGCATGCGTACGGGTGAACACGTCCATATAGCTGATAGGACCATGTGACTCGGCTTCCTGAAGGTGATTATTACATACAATTATTATACATTTAAAATCATATAATATAAACTATTTACATTTATTATTCAGTAAATTTACCAACTCCCGCCGATACTGCTGAAACGACTTCGATCCTCCGCGATGAGTGACGGGATTCTTATTTCTATTTGCAGAGTTTCTATCCGACTCTGCCTGTACATTCAAAATTTTATACGTTAATTTTCCATCACGTCAAATTAATAATTCAAAAAAAATTAGTATACTTGCCTTCGCCTCGTCCGTCTCCCAGTATCTCAACCAAGCTTCCCACACGCTCTCTCCCATCCACCGTGGTTTCTTACCAGATTTCTTAATCTCAGATATCGTATCCCTGTAGTTCTTGCGCATCTTCTTCATCCAGTATGCTCGTGCCAGCATCATATCATCTGTCTGGATGTCTATCTCAGCCTGTGTTAAAAAAAAGATTACACTTTAAACGATATAAACAGTTAAAAAACGACAAAAACGAATTAAAAATGGAAAACAGAAAAATATGCATACTAGGACATCCTTCCATATGCACTCTATGATGTGAGGAGGGATGTTATCCCACTTCGGCCAGCAGGCACTCATCCTACTACGATAAGAAGCTCTAGAGACGTCCAACACAACCTTAGAAGGAAGTAGATCGAACCCCCTGTTTTTAAGTACGATATAGATAAGTACGTACTTATATCATAGAAAAAATAAGATGCTGAATAAAATTTAATTCTTACCCATCTACTCTAGGGACTAACGATACAACTGCACGTTGTGGCTCTTGCGATGGGCCACTACCATCGCCTCCTGACGATCGTGAAGAGCTCCTACCTCTATATGACATAATGCTAAACCTGTGACATATACACATCATTATATAAGACAATAATAACATGATAATTTTACAAACACAGTAAGCATTTACATTTCGTATATTACTTCGTCTCAAACGATTCAACAAAATTTCGGCAGCATTTCCCTTTTGTTCCCTGCATTGTACACAAATGCATGTACGCAGGAAACAAAAAAGAAAAGTTAGGCCGAAATTTTATGAACCGTTTGAGAAGAAGTAGTATACAAAATGTAAATGCTTACTGTGTTCATAACTTGTCCAATACAGGGACAAATCCAACAAACATTGTACCAGATGAATATAAATGGTCGTTTTTCGAAAAGAACGACTATTTATACAACGATCATGTACAACACTCGTCAGACGGGGCCAAAAACTCTCTAAGGGACATTTGTCAGTTACATGCGCGCATTTTGCAAAAAATACAGTTTTACTCAATGTTCACATTTACAAAAATATATATTAATTTAACACATTTATTCAACGTATTACGCATCAACTAAAGGCTCGTTCGACGTATTTTTTTGTTGCATAAACTAACACAATACAATGATAACAGTGCTACACACACATATAATCAATATAAATTATACATGTTTTTCGCAATTTCACGATATCAGATGAAATAGGAATACCATGGAATGCTAGAAACTATTATAACACTATTGTAAACAATTTCAATCAACAATTACCCCTAATTTATCAAATTATGCAAATCTTGAATTAGGATAAAAACTGAAATTTTGGCTAAAACAAGAGATTATACCTGTTCTAGAGAGCAGTAGAAGTTAATTGCACAGCCGGGAAGAACCTGAAATCTCGAAATTGCTGATTGGAGGGCTGGGGAAGAGAATTGGGGGAAAGTGACCTAGATTTTTCGTATGAAAGTGAAGAAGAAGCAGGCTCGGCTGGAGCCAAATATTCGCGAATTTCCGACGGCCGCCGACGGCCCGTCGGAAGCCGTCGGAAATTAGCCGTCGGGAGCCGTCGCCCTACCCTGCCGGTTTTTGAGCTTTTTCTTGTAGTGATAGGCTACCACCTGGTCTTGCTGCATCAACACAGCCCCTAACCCAGAGCCACTTGCATCAGTGTACACAACTAAATTTTCATTTCCTTCTGGCACTCTCAATACTGGTACATTAATCAGAGCTTCTTTTATTTTGATAAAAGCTTGCTCAAATTTTTCTGTCCATACAAAGGCTTGGTTCTTTCTAGTTAAATTGGTAAGTGGTGATGATATTTTTGAGAAATCTTTTATAAATCTCCTATAATATCCTGCCATCCCCATGAATGATCTAATCTCACTGATGGTACTAGGCCTTTTCCATGCTTGGATTGCCACTACCTTATTGGGGTTTACTGATATTCCTTTGGCAGAGATAACATGCCCAAGAAAATGTACTTCTTCTTTCCAAAATGCACATTTTAAAAATTTTGCCTTTAAATCATTTTCCCTTAGCCTTGACAAAACTAAATGCAAATGATTTTTATGCTCTTCCACTGTCTTGGAATAAATCAAAATGTCATCAATAAAAATCAGTACAAACTTGTCTAAATAATCTCTAAATATTCTATTCATTAAATCAACAAAATATGAAGGAGCATTTGTCAAACCAAATGGCATAACCATAAATTCATATAAGCCATATCTTGTGTTAAATGCAGTATACTTAACACTTGAGTCTTCAACCTTCATTTGATGGAATCCTGAGGCTAAGTCTAATCTAGAAAATATTTTAGCTTCACTGAGTTGGTCAAAGAGATCATCTATTCTAGGCAATGGGTATTTGTTCTTGATGGTTACTTTATTTAGTTCTCTGTAATCTATGCACATTCTCAAGGTACCATCATGTTTTCTTACAAACACTACTGGAGAACCCCAGCAGGAATTACTTGGCCTTATAAATCCCTTGCCTTCTAATTCTTCCAACTGATTTTTCAATTCTTTCAGTTCACTTGGCCCCATTCTATAGGGTTTCTTGATTATTGGACTTGCTCTTGGAATGAGATTAATTTGGAACTCAACTGGTCTGTGGTGTGGAACACCCTTAACTTCCCCAAACACATCCAAGTATTCATTAACTATGGGAATTTCTTCAATGGTTAGTTCACTGAGATCTTTTTCTAAGTCAACTAAATGATATAATTTCCCTTCCTTAGCTACTTCACATAGAACTGTGATCCTCTGGCCTCTAGAATTTTGCAATGATATGGTGGATGAGTCTAAATTAATTATGGCTTTAAATTGCCTTAACCAATCTACCCCCAATATAACTCCTATATTTGGGTAATTTAAAACATATAAATTGGAAATAAAAATATTTCCTCCTATGTTTAACTCCACATCCACACAATTCATGTTCAAAACACTAGAACTCCCTAGGGGACTTTGTACAAGCAATGGGGTTTCAAACAAAATGCAGTTTAATTTTAAAACTTTAACTATTTCATAAGAAATCAAAGAGTGTGTTGCTCCAGTATCATATACTACTGGTATGGGTATGGCACAAATGAGTAATGTACCTTCCACTTGGCCATGATTTTCAGCATCAATTTTCACTGCAGATTTGCCTTTACCTTCCAAAGTTGCCAATTTCCCTTGCTGTTTATTCTTAGGACAGTTCCTCTTCATATGCCCCTCTTTCCCACATAGGTAGCATTTGAAGGCTCCTCCTTTTAACTCTGGGCACCTTGGTTTGATGTGTCCTTCTTTACCATAATGGTGGCAAACCAATTTCTTCTTAGCATCATTGGCTTTTGTGTCTTTGTCCTTCTTGTTGTCTGCCTCCTCCTTATTTTAATCATAAGGGTGATATCTTCCCTTATTCTCTTATTGTTGTTGCTCTTAAAATTCCTATATTTCTCTCTTTCTTTGTCATGTTGTTCCAGTTTCAATGCCAGATCAATTACTTGATCAAAAGTTCTATCTGCATATGGTAGCATAGCTCTGCTAAGTCCTGGGTTCAGACCTTTTATATACCTATCATTTTTGGATGCTTCATCTGCCACTAGCATTGCTCCATAATTAGATAGCCCCTCAAACTTTTGAGTGTATTCAGTGACATTCAAAGTTCCTTGCCTAAGTTTGATAAATTCTTCAAGCAAAGTGGTCTTGGCTGATGCTGGTACAAATCTTGCCTCCAACGTCTCCTTGAACTGATTCCAAGTGATTTCATTTTCATTTCTTCCAGCTATGATCACCTCCCACCAGCTTAAAGCTACCCCTTTCAGTTGTCTTGAAGCTACTTGCCTCTTCCTTTGATCATCTAACTGCATGTCATTGAAAATCCTATCAAGTGTTCTCAACCATGCTTGAATCTCCATGTAACGACCCGATATTTTGGACCATTCGCGTCCATTATAAGTGTATAGGTAGACACTCATGCCGGAGTTGAATTGCTCAAAATACCGCGTTGTTAATTTAAATTTGGCAAAACTGAACATATACAGTAAATAGATATAATCACAGATCACAGACACAGAGTAATAAATGCAGCGGAAATAAAAGAGATAGTAGTTCATGAAGCTACTATATGAATATATAGAAATACATCAGAGTTTACAACAGAAGAGTAATACGATACATCAGATACAAATAAGAATACATCACTGGAATCATCGAATACTGAAAGCAGAATAGATGGCTGGATCTTCAAGCAAAGCTCCAACTCCAAAGGTGAGTCTCAAATACTGGTACACTCAGTCTGACCCGAGCGTAAAGCAAAAACACAAGACACTCGAGTCAGGATTAACATTCTTATATTAATAAATCCAACTCAAGTGAAATAGCAATTGAAATACAAGTAACTCAAAGGATGTTTGGAATAACCATCCTTTAAGGATCCGTTAAACTATCTACTTGGTAGTAATGTACGCTAAGTAGATAATGTCTATCAGTAATATAAAGATATCAAAGTAGGGTTAAGCAGGGCCCATACACCTCTTAACCTGTTTATTCCCAAAAGCATATACAAGACCGTAGTTTCCCCAAAACCGGAAGTCACCAGAGGGCAATCCATATACTAAAGGTACAAATCAAAATCGTAGTGGTCGCGAATAGGATAATCAGTATGACAAGGTACATGAGGCGATACCAACTAGGATACTAGTAGTTGCCTGATCCGGACTGATGTTGGGCATAGCAGCTACTACCCCAACACCGCGAAACAACACTCCCAAATCGAGGGGTGCACCCAAATCGAATCACAAAAGTAATAAATATGGTATCGAAGAAGTGTGTCCGCTAGAGATGGCGATCCTCAATGGCCCGGCGCGGCTCCTGTTTTAGTCATATCAGGGGTCATCCAAAATCGTTCTCTTTCTTCAGTCAACGCGTTCATCAAAACCATCCACTTCGTTCTGGATCAACACTCCGCGTATAGTTATTAAAGTGGTTTCGGTTCAGATAGAGAGTATATCCATTACCGATCCCGGTCTCTTTAATAACTTTCGTAATTATTACACCGATTGGTCGTTTAATAACTTTCAAAACCAAAACAAATTCAATTTCAAATAGAATTTGAAAACCAACATTTCATTTGTCTTTCTAAATCAGTTTCCATAATTTACGTTTCAAAACTTCCAAATTCCCATTTCAAAATCTTATAATTCAATTTCAATCTCTATTTAAAACCATTCAAATATTGATTCAAGTTCATATATACGTTTCATTCCGAAATCATTTAAATCAATTTAATTTAACATTCAAATCAAATTAAATTCACTTATCGATTTCGTTCAATATTCGTTAAGTTACTTTATCATTCAAAACAATTTCTATTAAATTTCCAATTCATTTAATCAATTCTTAAGTTCGACTTCATTAAAACAAAGCTTACAATTTTGAATTAAATTAAATTCGTCAAATCAAATCCTTTCAATTACAAGTCTTACATTAATTCAAAAAATATGACATTTTCATTTCTTGTTAAAGAAATTCAATTTCACTTATTTACTTTCTTAAATAATTTTCCAAAACTCACTTAATAAAGAAAACTCGATTTCAATTATTTACGAAGTAAAATCCACTTATTCGAAAGTTCAATTTTTATTAATTAAAAATCCAATTCAATTAAATAATTCAATCTTATTTAATTATTAAATAATTCAAAACCTAATTATTAAATAATTTCAAAGCTTAATAATTTCAAAACTTAATTATAATTCCAAACTAAATTATTAAATCATTTCAAAGTTTAATAATTTCAAACTAAATTCAATTTCAAACTTAATTTCAAAACCATATTATTTATTCAAATAAAATCTTTATTTATTTTAAATCAAATTCATTGACCAATCGGGTTTTATTTAAATTTCCTATCCTAGGTCAAAGTTCAATTTGGGTATTTATCATTTCAACCCAATTCCAATTCAATTCAAAATCAAACATAACAAAGGGAACTTGCAGTGTGATAACAGGGATGGTGTCAAAGTAAATAAACAAGCAATAACAATAATCAATATCAATCCAATAATCAATTCAAATAATCCCGAAATAATCGTATTAATTCGCATTGTTATTTGTACGAATTAATATAATTATTTCTAGAATCTACACTATCATTTCATGTAGATTAAAGATTATTACATTACAGTTCTTCACTTGTCAACTATTACAATTTCATCCATTATCAATTTAACAACATACATTCAATGGTTCAAAATGTAATTAAACAAATCCTACGTGTCAATAAATTCAACAGTTAAAGGGGTCATATTATACAAATGTCAGTTAATCAAATCTAACATTTAATTATCCTATATCAAGTTCAATTTCATACTATTTATCATTTTAACATTTACAATTTATCGTCCAATATAAACATCAACAATCAATCAATTATCAGCCAAACTATATTATCATCGCATAAATAATTAACAGATAATGGTGTCAGATGTCACAGGTGAACTGATACAGGTAATAACAGTGTAAATATCAAACAGCAACATATTTCAATTGTCGTTTCAATTGAAATCAAATTTAATAAATAAAAGAACGTTAATCGTGAGTGAGTGCTCACCTTTCGAGGCTAGAGAGGAGCGAGAATGAGATGTGTTACGAATCCAAGCACGAATTTCAAAACGAGGTACGATGGCTCGAGTTCGACGAACAAAGCTGATGAATGTAAATTGACGAAATCAAATTAGGATGGGAACGGTGATCATAAATGGTATAAACTAACATATGTAATCTCGCACATAAATCATATTTTATACTCAACACATTTTTATAAAATTCAAATGTTTATATATTTTTTTTTATACCTATTTACAGTTTAAGGACTTATATTCAAAACAACCAAAACATAACCCAACTAAAATAGATAGACTTCATAACTGTATAACATGTACACCTGTAAACTTATAAATCTGACAACTACAAAGCTAGTATGCAAATTAAATATACCCCTATAAACTAAGCTTATAACCAAAGCATGACCAACAAAACGACATAGGACCAATATATATAAAAGGACAGTATATAAAACTTAAAAACAAATATAAACATATGTTTATAAATACATGTACAGATAACACGAAAACAGAGTATAATATATGTATTATTTGAAAACCAATATTTAATATAAAACTATTGTAAAAATAGATAACGTTATATATTTTAACTATATAGACTACAACTGTGCTCTATTATAAAGTAATACCCAGCAAGCCTACATGCTGCCCTGTTATTATACATGTATATAATACTGTAGTGTATACTATACATTATATAACTTACATTATTATTTAACATATTATGTAAATATCTAAAAAAAATACATTATAATATAATGCGAATACACTGAACGTACTGAACATACTGTAACATACATTATATACATTATAGCTTACATTATAACTTACATTATAACTTACATTAAAATATATAGCAACCGTTAGGAACATACTGAACATACTTTATAACTTACATATATAACTAGCTGTAGCAATAATAGTATATATATATATCTTAGTAAAATATCAAGTTTAAGCTATACATACCCATAAATGGGGAGAGCCAAGCATAGAGAAGGTTGCTCGCATGCCAGAGGCCGATGGGAAGGACAACACGGAGGATCGCGAGCGACAGACAGAGGTGGAAGTTCTCGGGGTTGGTCGCTTGGCAGCTTGGGCTGCTGTAGGGGAGAAGCAAAATGGAGACGCGACAGTGGCCTTCGCCTGGTTGTCATGGCATGGGTGAGCACTGCTGTGAGAGAGGATGGGCTGTTGCTATGCGGCGGGTCGGGCCATGGGTTCATGGAGGTTGTTCGGTGGTTGTGGAAGGAAGGCGCTAGGCTTCGATTGGTCGCGTGTGCACTGGGGTCGAGGTGGTGGAGTGATGGATGATGGGGCCGAGCTGACGGGGTCTTGGCCAAAGGTGAACGTCTGGTAGAGGAAAGAGGCGTGTGGGGTAGCTACGCGGCTGAGCAAGGCCTTGGGTGGAAGAGTTTTCGAATGGGGAGAAGCTTTGGTGAACGGGTTGAGGTGGCTGGCCAAGCGAGGCTGTTGGCATTGGGTCGGAGGTTGCGAGCGCGGTGGGTGGTGGCATGGGAATTCGAGTGGTGGAAAATTAGGCGGAGGAGGGTTTGGGTATTCACAGCAAAAGAAGTGGGAGGGGAGTTGGAGATAAAAGCAAGTTGATGGTCTGAAAATAGAAAAGAAGAAGGAGTAGTTCAAATGAAAAGAAGAAGTAGACTAGGCGAACGTTTTATATTATAAACGTACACTGTATTATTATTTTATTTCTGAAAAACAAGAAATGGAGAAGAGAGAAAGTGGGAAGGAGAATGAATTATGTGTTAGCAGATAGGGAAAAGAAACGAATAGGCTACAGAAGGTAGGAATGCAAATGAATAGACTGCAAAGTGGAAACGAACCAACGTATAATAAGTGGAATACCGAGAATAGTAAAAGTCAAGCAACTATTCAGCAAATAATAAAAGCTAATGGTTGACTGTTTAATACGTTGGGTAAATGAATGAATCAGAAGAAACAAAAAGGCACGATCGGTTACCGATACAGTTATCAGTTTCGCGATTTCCACCGCGAACCGGACATCGAAACACAAAAGGGAATATACCGCAGAGATCAGCCCAACGAGACGATCAAAACGGTATACAGATATCAGCAGTACAATCGAATTATAAAAATTCGAATTTTTATATTGGAGGAAAATGCAAGAAAAACGCAAGAAAATAAGACCGACGGAGCCAAAGATGTCCGAATTTGGAAAAAAGACAAACTAACATCTTGCTCAGAAGATGGTTTAGAATTTTTCTATGTAAAAATATTTAGGTTTCGGAAACATTTTATTTTCATCGCTTTTTAACTGATTAATTTGAAGTAAATTTACGCGCGAAATAAACTTCCGTATTTTCGGACGAAAATTTACCAGTTGCTATGTTTAACTAGACGTATTCCAAATATTAAATTTTTATTTCAAAATTTTATCGTTTAAAATTTCACAAAAATTACGTTATTAAAACAGTTGACATTTACGGGTCGTTACATTCTCCCCCACTCAAAACTTTTCGTCCCCGAAAAGGAACGAGGTAGGAGAATAGAAACCACCAGAAAGAAAAACAGATTTTTAAATACAAAATAACAATTAATTTAAACCATATAAATTCAAATTTAAATTAATTGATATTCAATAATTGATTTAATCCATTTGATTTCACTAAAATCAATCTCAACTATTTCTAAATTCATTATCTTATTATCCCATTTCTTCAATTTACAATTTATAAAACCATAAATTTGAATAGTCTTTTATTATAATCATATTTTCTTCAACAATTTAAATTCTTCTTTATTTCGAAATTATTGTTAAGTTTATTCTACTTAATATATTTTATCACATATATTAAACCATATAAATTAATTTAAACCATAAAAGTTTCGATTTAAATTAATTTACATCTATTAATTTCTTTTAAATTCAAGGTATTTTCATAAGTTGATCAAATTTCAATTTATTAATTCTTTCAAAACAAATTTATCTCATTATTAACTGAGTTTACTTATTATCCTATCTAACTCTATTAACATTTTTATAATCAAATTTAGTGTATAACATTTATTATAAACACTTAAATTTTATTTATAAATTCAATTTATCTTATATATTATCCAGTTACATATTCAACTTCTGAATGATTTAGGTAAGTTGTATTAGAATGCAGTTGAACAATATACAAATAAAATTTTCCCAATTCAATTATTCAAGTTTAAATATTTATTCCAAATTTTGGTTTTATTTATAATTTAAATCATCCTTTAACAAAACTTAAGAATTTGATTTCTGATTAACTTTAAACAACTTAGAGATATATATAATATATTTATATCAAATTAAATTTTAAAATAAGATACCTATATATATATATATGTAAATCAAAATATACTGAAGAAGTTCAAATCAAAATATATTTTTTTCAAAACAAAACCGTAGCAAAGCTACAGAATAGTATCTCCACTTCGAAACTCGAAAATGAATGTCGATGATGCGGCCGCCATCACCGAAATTATTTTCCAGCGACAAAGAGAAGAGCACTGATTTCAACATTTAAAATTCTTTGGAAACGAATTCTATTCGAAAATACTTTCAATACCATATACTTTAAAATGTTAAAACCAAAGTTCGAAATCACCGGAAACTAATTTCTCAAGCTTCTGAATTAAATTCATTTCAAATTCCAAATCATATTATAAACCGTATTTATAAATTTATTTAGAACAATAAATGATAATCAAATATTATCATTTCAAATAACCAATTTAATTAACCTATTTGATTCCAAATCAAGGGCATTTGGTCTAGTGGTATGATTCTCGCTTTGGGTGCGAGAGGTCCCGAGTTCGATTCTAGGAATGCCCCTTTCTATTTTTATAATATAATCAAACAAATTTATTTCATTTTCCAAGTTTGAAAGTAATATTGTGTCAGTTTGCTCTGTTCAAGTGTTTTGGAAATCCTATCGATAGCGTTGATAAGACGAATCGATCGGAAACCCAAATCAACATCAACAACTCAAACAACACAATATATTTTAAAACATTTAATATTAATTTACAAATACACTTCTTTGCTCGACGATACATGAATGAATTTTCAAAATAAGGATAGGAATTCAAATTTGATGGACTCAAATCAAAGAGACATTTGATTTGAAGATAAGTTCGAAATAAGAGATAAGATAATTATATTAACAGAATCGGGAGACGGATAAGCTTTTTAATTTACGGGCAACCTTAACCGGATCGACCGTGACTTAGATAATAAGATCGATGCTAAATTCCGAGGTAAATCAACATCCGATCTCGAGAAATAAAATTCAGGTATAGCAGGAGATAGATAGCATCGTAAACCGAGGATACAGAAATCTCCGGTAAATCGATGTCTATTATAAAGGAGTTTACTCCTTTACGAATCACTCTAAGATTGGCGAGACCGCCGATCTATTATAGATAACATTTAGAATGGAGTCATGGGGTGCTCCATGATTGAAAGAAGACGAATAGTGAAGGACACGAATGAATTTCGGAACCGAGGGGAACGTTCCAAAATTCAAAGGAATTGAGTCAAAGGAAGAGATTGAACTCGAATGAGAGTGATTCCGTAAATACATTTACCCTATATGTCAAGTTTTGCCTAGAGCTACCAAAGCTCTGATACCAACTGTAACGACCCGATATTTTGGACCATTCGCGTCCATTATAAGTGTATAGGTAGACACTCATGCCGGAGTTGAATTGCTCAAAATACCGCGTTGTTAATTTAAATTTGGCAAAACTGAACATATACAGTAAATAGATATAATCACAGATCACAGACACAGAGTAATAAATGCAGCGGAAATAAAAGAGATAGTAGTTCATGAAGCTACTATATGAATATATAGAAATACATCAGAGTTTACAACAGAAGAGTAATACGATACATCAGATACAAATAAGAATACATCACTGGAATCATCGAATACTGAAAGCAGAATAGATGGCTGGATCTTCAAGCAAAGCTCCAACTCCAAAGGTGAGTCTCAAATACTGGTACACTCAGTCTGACCCGAGCGTAAAGCAAAAACACAAGACACTCGAGGCAGGATTAACATTCTTATATTAATAAATCCAACTCAAGTGAAATAGCAATTGAAATACAAGTAACTCAAAGGATGTTTGGAATAACCATCCTTTAAGGATCCGTTAAACTATCTACTTGGTAGTAATGTACGCTAAGTAGATAATGTCTATCAGTAATATAAAGATATCAAAGTAGGGTTTACCAGGGCCCATACACCTCTTAACCTGTTTATTCCCAAAAGCATATACAAGACCGTAGTTTCCCCAAAACCGGAAGTCACCAGAGGGCAATCCATATACTAAAGGTACAAATCAAAATCGTAGTGGTCGCGAATAGGATAATCAGTATGACAAGGTACACGAGGCGATACCAACTAGGATACTAGTAGTTGCCTGATCCGGACTGATGTTGGGCATAGCAGCTACTACCCCAACACCGCGAAACAACACTCCCAAATCGAGGGGTGCACCCAAATCAAATCACAAAAGTAATAGATATGGTATCGAAGAAGTGTGTCCGCTAGAGATGGCGATCCTCAATGGCCCGGCGCGGCTCCTGTTTTAGTCATATCAGGGGTCATCCAAAATCGTTCTCTTTCTTCAGTCAACGCGTTCATCAAAACCATCCACTTCGTTCTGGATCAACACTCCGCGTATAGTTATTAAAGTGGTTTCGGTTCAGATAGAGAGTATATCCATTACCGATCCCGGTCTCTTTAATAACTTTCGTAATTATTACACCGATTGGTCGTTTAATAACTTTCAAAACCAAAACAAATTCAATTTCAAATAGAATTTGAAAACCAACATTTCATTTGTCTTTCTAAATCAGTTTCCATAATTTACGTTTCAAAACTTCCAAATTCCCATTTCAAAATCTTATAATTCAATTTCAATCTCTATTTAAAACCATTCAAATATTGATTCAAGTTCATATATACGTTTCATTCCGAAATCATTTAAATCAATTTAATTTAACATTCAAATCAATTTAAATTCACTTATCGATTTCGTTCAATATTCGTTAAGTTACTTTATCATTCAAAACAATTTCTATTAAATTTCCAATTCATTTAATCAATTCTTAAGTTCGACTTCATTAAAACAAAGCTTACAATTTTGAATTAAATTAAATTCGTCAAATCAAATCCTTTCAATTACAAGTCTTACATTAATTCAAAAAATATGACATTTTCATTTCTTGTTAAAGAAATTCAATTTCACTTATTTACTTTCTTAAATAATTTTCCAAAACTCACTTAATAAAGAAAACTCGATTTCAATTATTTACGAAGTAAAATCCACTTATTCGAAAGTTCAATTTTTATTAATTAAAAATCCAATTCAATTAAATAATTCAATCTTATTTAATTATTAAATAATTCAAAACCTAATTATTAAATAATTTCAAAGCTTAATAATTTCAAAACTTAATTATAATTCCAAACTTAATTATTAAATCATTTCAAAGTTTAATAATTTCAAACTAAATTCAATTTCAAACTTAATTTCAAAACCATATTATTTATTCAAATAAAATCTTTATTTATTTTAAATCAAATTCATTGACCAATCGGGTTTTATTTAAATTTCCTATCCTAGGTCAAAGTTCAATTTGGGTATTTATCATTTCAACCCAATTCCAATTCAATTCAAAATCAAACATAACAAAGGGAACTTGCAGTGTGATAACAGGGATGGTGTCAAAGTAAATAAACAAGCAATAACAATAATCAATATCAATCCAATAATCAATTCAAATAATCCCGAAATAATCGTATTAATTCGCATTGTTATTTGTACGAATTAATATAATTATTTCTAGAATCTACACTATCATTTCATGTAGATTAAAGATTATTACATTACAGTTCTTCACTTGTCAACTATTACAATTTCATCCATTATCAATTTAACAACATACATTCAATGGTTCAAAATGTAATTAAACAAATCCTACGTGTCAATAAATTCAATAGTTAAAGGGGTCATATTATACAAATGTCAGTTAATCAAATCTAACATTTAATTATCCTATATCAAGTTCAATTTCATACTATTTATCATTTTAACATTTACAATTTATCGTCCAATATAAACATCAACAATCAATCAATTATCAGCCAAACTATATTATCATCGCATAAATAATTAACAGATAATGGTGTCAGATGTCACAGGTGAACTGATACAGGTAATAACAGTGTAAATATCAAACAGCAGCATATTTCAATTGTCGTTTCAATTGAAATCAAATTTAATAAATAAAAGAACGTTAATCGTGAGTGAGTGCTCACCTTTCGAGGCTAGAGAGGAGCGAGAATGAGATGTGTTACGAATCCAAGCACGAATTTCAAAACGAGGTACGATGGCTCGAGTTCGACGAACAAAGCTGATGAATGTAAATTGACGAAATCAAATTAGGATGGGAACGGTGATCATAAATGGTATAAACTAACATATGTAATCTCGCACATAAATCATATTTTATACTCAACACATTTTTATAAAATTCAAATGTTTATATATTTTTTTTTATACCTATATACAGTTTAAGGACTTATATTCAAAACAACCAAAACATAACCCAACTAAAATAGATAGACTTCATAACTGTATAACATGTACACCTGTAAACTTATAAATCTGACAACTACAAAGCTAGTATGCAAATTAAATATACCCTTATAAACTAAGCTTATAACCAAAGCATGACCAACAAAACGACATAGGACCAATATATATAAAAGGACAGTATATAAAACTTAAAAACAAATATAAACATATGTTTATAAATACATGTACAGATAACACGAAAACAGAGTATAATATATGTATTATTTGAAAACCAATATTTAATATAAAACTATTGTAAAAATAGATAACGTTATATATTTTAACTATATAGACTACAACTGTGCTCTATTATAAAGTAATACCCAGCAAGCCTACATGCTGCCCTGTTATTATACATGTATATAATACTGTAGTGTATACTATACATTATATAACTTACATTATTATTTAACATATTATGTAAATATCTAAAAAAAATACATTATAATATAATGCGAATACACTGAACGTACTGAACATACTGTAACATACATTATATACATTATAGCTTACATTATAACTTACATTATAACTTACATTAAAATATATAGCAACCGTTAGGAACATACTGAACATACTTTATAACTTACATATATAACTAGCTGTAGCAATAATAGTATATATATATATCTTAGTAAAATATCAAGTTTAAGCTATACATACCCATAAATGGGGAGAGCCAAGCATAGAGAAGGTTGCTCGCATGCCAGAGGCCGATGGGAAGGACAACACGGAGGATCGCGAGCGACAGACAGAGGTGGAAGTTCTCGGGGTTGGTCGCTTGGAAGCTTGGGCTGCTGTAGGGGAGAAGCAAAATGGAGACGCGACAGTGGCCTTCGCCTGGTTGTCATGGCATGGGTGAGCACTGCTGTGAGAGAGGATGGGCTGTTGCTATGCGGCGGGTCGGGCCATGGGTTCATGGAGGTTGTTCGGTGGTTGTGGAAGGAAGGCGCTAGGCTTCGATTGGTCGCGTGTGCACTGGGGTCGAGGTGGTGGAGTGATGGATGATGGGGCCGAGCTGACGGGGTCTTGGCCAAAGGTGAACGTCTGGTAGAGGAAAGAGGCGTGTGGGGTAGCTACGCGGCTGAGCAAGGCCTTGGGTGGAAGAGTTTTCGAATGGGGAGAAGCTTTGGTGAATGGGTTGAGGTGGCTGGCCAAGCGAGGCTGTTGGCATTGGGTCGGAGGTTGCGAGCGCGGTGGGTGGTGGCATGGGAATTCGAGTGGTGGAAAATTAGGCGGAGGAGGGTTTGGGTATTCACAGCAAAAGAAGTGGGAGGGGAGTTGGAGATAAAAGCAAGTTGATGGTCTGAAAATAGAAAAGAAGAAGGAGTAGTTCAAATGAAAAGAAGAAGTAGACTAGGCGAACGTTTTATATTATAAACGTACACTGTATTATTATTTTATTTCTGAAAAACAAGAAATGGAGAAGAGAGAAAGTGGGAAGGAGAATGAATTATGTGTTAGCAGATAGGGAAAAGAAACGAATAGGCTACAGAAGGTAGGAATGCAAATGAATAGACTGCAAAGTGGAAACGAACCAACGTATAATAAGTGGAATACCGAGAATAGTAAAAGTCAAGCAACTATTCAGCAAATAATAAAAGCTAATGGTTGACTATTTAATACGTTGGGTAAATGAATGAATCAGAAGAAACAAAAAGGCACGATCGGTTACCGATACAGTTATTAGTTTCGCGATTTCCACCGCGAACCGGACATCGAAACACAAAAGGGAATATACCGCAGAGATCAGCCCAACGAGACGATCAAAACGGTATACAGATATCAGCAGTACAATCGAATTATAAAAATTCAAATTTTTATATTGGCGGAAAATGCAAGAAAAACGCAAGAAAATAAGACCGACGGAGCCAAAGATGTCCGAATTTGGAAAAAAGACAAACTAACATCTTGCTCAGAAGATGGTTTAGAATTTTTCTATGTAAAAATATTTAGGTTTCGGAAACATTTTATTTTCATCGCTTTTTAACTGATTAATTTGAAGTAAGTTTACGCGCGAAATAAACTTCCGTATTTTCGGACGAAAATTTACCAGTTGCTATGTTTAACTAGACGTATTCCAAATATTAAATTTTTATTTCAAAATTTTATCGTTTAAAATTTCACAAAAATTACGTTATTAAAACAGTTGACATTTACGGGTCGTTACACTCCATCACATTCTCAGTTCCTTCAAAACTCCTGCCTCCCAAATTGGAATAAGTCTTCAGTAGTTTTGATAGCTCTTCATGTGGATTCTCAGGCCTATGCCCAATTCCATCTCTTAAAACCCTCACAAATTCTTGCATATCAAGCATTTGAGGTGCACTGGGTCCTGCATTGTGATGAGATCCTCTTCCTACCATGGTCTGCTAACTAAATTCTGGGCAAATGGTATTAGTATATTATGAGTACTTCTATGATTACTATTTTCTTATCTAGATTATTTCATCCAAAACAAACAGACATAATACATTTCTATAATACTTAGCAGTCAATGCAACCAAGTGCTCTGATACCAAATGAAATGACCCTCCTATTTCTACCTTAATTTCATAAGGATTATTTATATATATATATATATATATATAAATATGTGTTCATGCAAATGCACATTTAATTTATGTGTATCTGGATGTCCACCTATATTCATTTGCACTTTTAAGTTTGATTTAAACTTCCTTTGAATTATCAGAGTCATTTTTTTTTCAAACAATTCAACCAGGATTCAAAATTCATTACCAATATAAATATATCAGTGTATCCCTAATAATATACACATACATAAGAAGATGTATGCGTTTCTCTTGTTTAAATTCAGAGTATATTTTTTTTTTGTTAAACAAGAGTATTTTGTTTGATTTGGATTTGGGCAATTCTGCCTAAAGTTAATTACTATATACTTTTGAATATTTGAGATAAGTCACTAAATCCTATGCATATTTAACTTATATGAACTTGCTCCTTCTGATTGATAGTCTTTAATATCAATTTACCATGACAGTTAAATCTCAAGATTCTTGAGATTTTTATTTCAAATCATGGATCAAAGGTATTGATATTTGGCTAAGGCCAGAAATGATATATTCACTTATCATTTTCCACTTATGTATTTTCTAAAAACTTTCTTATTTAAGATTCAATCTATGTGACTTGTTTGCCTTAATCTTAGCCCACATGACACATAGTGAGTTGTGTATTTGCGTAAGATTTGCTACTTCAAGAATTTGAACTTAAAAATATTCATAAGAATAATTCCAGGTTTGCTTGTGCAAGCCTGTCCAGATTGTATATCTGTTATGACTTTGAAAATTGGTTATGGTAAAACATTTGCTAAATGACCTAAAGCTTTTTGAAAGGCATTTTACTGTCAAAACACAACCAAACATAATCAACCAAAACTTCACTTATTTGAAGCTGGTTAACTAATGTGCCTAGTGTCATGCCAGGTACCTGATCATGGCAATTGAAATGCCAGTCATTTGCATCATAGCTGTAGCCTTCCCATATAATTACTTTTCTCAAAACAATTTAGAAAGTAGACTTGAACCATTTGTAGACATATTTCAGAGGAAAAAGAATTAGATACTTAAAGGTATACTTCAAGGTAAATTCTGAATTTACTCCAAAACTCAGTGTTTTAAAATGACTTAAGATTGTCTAATACATAATATAATTGCAAAGCAATTGCTCACATAATTGTATATTTCTTTACCAGGTTTCCATAGCTAATACTGGAGCATATTTTTCTTGTTTATGTTCCAGGCTCTACTTCAAAAACAAATCAAACCTTAACACACAATGATTTCGACAGAACAACTAATTTAATCTAACACTTTACAGAACATAAGAGCAACTTGATCACTAACCATAGAATATTCATTACATGACTGGAAATCTTAGAAACATGATTTTTCCTGAATACATGCAGATATAATCAATTTAAGCTCTTATTGAAACTAGCTAGCATGTTCATTCACTCCTCCATAATAGCCATAACTTCATTTTCTACTTAGTGCCTGCGATCCCTGAAAGAGCATGAGTGGCTACCTCATTTTAAAATGAAACACCCCCATATGCCATGAGCAAACAAGGCTCAGATCTAAGATTTGGTATGAGCAACATCAAAATATTCAAAACATTAAGCTCTGGGTGATGAGCCTTAATACTTATTTTGTATGCATGTAATCCACTGCTTTATTATGTTACATACACTTTGATACAAGAATGATATCTTTATCTATCATTTATTCACACAAATTTATTTATTCAATTATGAATATCAATCTACAGTGTGTATATTCAATGGAATAACCAGGGTTCCATTCCAACCAACCTAGGAAATACTCATTTTCCTATTTCTTCATTTACAGGTTGTTTTCATTAATTTAAATCCCTAGCCTCATCTGCTAGTAAGGAATCACAGGGACACATTGCAATGAACTAATTCACATCATTGCACAAAGATCCCAGGGCTTAAACAAACCATGTGCCAACTTGCGTACTTCAAATATGACAAACATTCCAGCAGCCTTCTTGGCTCATAACCCTAGTATATTTACTAGTAGTGTTGGTTAAAAATCCTATCATTAGATAGCTATGTGGACATGTCACAGTGTATATAAAAAAAGACATCTCCCTTTATCTTGCAAGTATTTTGTTCAAAAACAAACAGATAATCATTTCATAAATATTGCTATAAGAGGTCTTAACTTTAAATCATATAAAAGTACATCTACAACTGAGGGTGGAACCATGGCATGCTATGTTATTATGACTTACAAGTAACTGTGATTGAACTAGATTCAAGATCTAGCTGAATCACAATTTTTATCTTGTGAATTTTGATATTTCATGAGTGAATCAGCATACAGAAATTTCTATTGCATCCCTTACACTTTCTTTTCTTAAGCCTCAGCACTTATATAAAATATAATGTAGCTCATAATATATATTTTTTTAAGAATAATTTCCTGCCATAGATCCCCATCAGTAGTGTGTATTCCTTCCTTGATTTTGAGGTTTGTTGCCTTAGCTTCTTTTTTTTTAAATGTAAACAAATAGTAGTATGTACATCCATAGCAACCATTCAAACAGATCAAAGGAATTCATCCAAAGAGCATCCATAATACACATTATATCAGCTCAAGAAAATAAAATCCATTCAACAACATTAATATAACAATGATTAACAAAAATCAGAAAATATCAATAGCAACATAAGTACTTGGCTGCCTCATATCAGGTCTTAATGCCATGAATCTAGTGAGATTACTCACCTAAATATTTCTTCTTATTGATCCTGAAAACCATTGTATGTGTGTTTTCTCCTTCCTTCCAATATTTTTCTTCCTTTCTTATTTTTGTGCAGCTCGGGGTAAAGATAATTTTACTGGCTAAAACTGCCTATTTATATGCATTTTTCCACTAGGGTTTTGTTAAAACAAAATTCCATTTCTGACCTAACCATCTTCATGCATTTTTCATTCATTTTCCTCCTTAATACCCCGGCCATAATAATTAGTTTAAGGCAGTATTTTCTTCCCTTTACTTTTTCAGAAAATGGTCACTCACCTAGTCATGTTAAAAGTGTGACTACCATATTTTATATTTTAATTATTTCTGAGAATCCCCTTTGCTATTTTTGCCTACACAAGCATATTGACTTGTATTACATTTCATGTCATTTTTAATGTTTCCTTTTTATTGTTTTGCTTTAACAATTTCTGCTCACAGAAAATATACAGGTGCATAAGTGTACATATTTTTATTTGATCTTTTTTTTACTGGGAATATTTAATTTTTCATGCATAAAAAAACATCTTTAATTTGATTAATAATCTATATTTCAAAATCACATTTGAAATGCTTCCTTGCTCAGTTTATTTATTTTATTATCATCATTTTTTTTCCAGAAATTTTTGAATCTTTTCCTTGTGCCATTTCCAGTGTGCATGTGCCCACATATCCTTGCACACTATTTATTCCCAAAAATTTCACCATATTTAAATCTAAATATTTCAAAAATTAAATCATTTTATAAAAATGATTTTTCACAAAATTTTAGGGTATTACAGAGAAAATTTGCAAACCAAAGAAAAATGAAATTTTGTATAACTAAAAATGAGATGGCAAGAATTAAATATAGCCTAAAAGTCTAGACCCAGGTATTAAACAGAAGGAGAACTGAACGGATCAAGTATTAATAACGAGGTAACTATTTTAAAATGTACATGCAATAATTAATAACAAAAGAACATCGCACAACCTTCTGAAATTCAATTTTTGAAACGTAACCAAATTAATTTCATTAACTCAAATAATACTCAATTTGTACACATTTAATTTTTTTTTTCCAACACATAATAAATAAAATTATACTTGCCTTAAAAATGAAAAAGTTCAATTTGGTTTTCTCAAAAATGATCTTTTATTTCCATTAAAGCGCCCTTTCCGTTTAACACAAAATGTGCATTTCTTTTATTAAATCTATTAATTGCAATCAACGTTTTCTTTTCTTTCAATTGAAATATTTCGATTACATTAGTTACAATTAATTACAAAGTTAAATTTTAAAACAGACAAACTAAAATGAATGAAATATAGAACAATTGTTTCCTTTTGTCATTTAAACACGTTTATAAGTTTGTTGTTTATACACCAGAGCAAGGTTTTAAATCTCCCCGAGATCAGCCGAGATGAAAATCCGAGATATTAGCCAAAATCCGAGATTTGGCAGCTTGGTTAGTTATAAGTCTTTTAAATATCTCTCGAGACAGCCGAGATATTTACCCGAGATATTGGCCAAAATCCGAGATTTGAAACCTTGCACCAGAGTAATAAATAACTTACTTAAATAAATTATTTTCATATCCTTGTCATTAATCTGTATGCTAAAACACAGTTCAAATAAACGTATATTTCTTCCTTTAAATCAATCATTCTATTCTTTGTTTTAATGAAATTAAACCTACATTCCCAAATGAAACATTCATTTTATTTGATATAAATGTTCATTTCATTAAATCAAACTTTCTTTATATTTTCACAAAACATAAGCTACATTTAATTACACCTATTAGTTTATAATTTAGTGTCCACTCTCCTGTTAATTGAAATTATTCAACTACATTAGTTTTAGTTGATTACAAAGGTGAATTTCAAAATGGACTAAATAAATGTAAAGAGAAATAGAACAATTATTTCCTATCTAATAGTAATTTAAACATATTCATACATTATTGGATACAAACAGGAGTTATACATTTCTTACTAAATAATAGTTTCTCATCCCTATAATTAATCTGTAAGCTAAAATACATTTCAAACAAATAGACATATGTTTACACCTTTACTAAACTTATTCATTTTATTTTGTACTAAATTAACACTTATTCATAATAGTTGATTTAAAATTCTTTTATATTAAATCAACAATTCCTTATGTAATCTATTAACACAAGTTTCCATTTTATTTCACTCAAACTCTAAAGTTAACATCTTTCCTCATATTAACTGCAACATTTAATTACATCTAATTTCATTGATTCCCAAATAAATTCCAACACGAATTTAAAAATAAGATGAGAAATGAACAGTTGTTACATTTAAATAATTTGAACACGTTAATACATTTATTGTTTAAAAACAAGGAGTATAAATTTACTTACAAATGCTAAAACCAATTTCAATTAAATAACATATAATTTCACCATTAATACATCATTTATTTTATTCCTTATTAAACTTACAATTATTTCAATTGATTGAAATTACATTAAAACAGTTGTCAATTTCATTCAATCAACATTATTAAATTATATTTTAATAAAAAAATTTCCATTTATAAGTCATAAATTTTAATTAATGACAATATTATTTTCTAAAATCTCATTTAATTTAATATTTTCATTATCAAAAATACGGGTCGTTACACCACTTTAAAATGATTTTGGTTAAATATCAAAAGTATGGTTTGGATGTACGGAACTCACTTTTGTCGCTTGAAAATAATTTCGATGATGACTGCAGCATCATCGACGTTCATTTTAAGGTTTCTAAGTATGGGATGCTACAAAGTTGTTTTGGTAAAACTGATTTTGATTTAATCCCAAAGCAAGGTTTGATATACAAAATTTATATGTATATATTATTTCAAAATGATTTGAAATGAAAACTGGGTTTAATTCTAAAGTTCTCTTGTTAAGTTATTTCATGGACATATGTAGCCTATGCATTAGGAAAGTATGGTATGTACATCATGATATGATATGTTGTTTGACAGTTTTCAGTTGTTAAAAGGAAATGGAATTTTTCAAAAGTTTTGGATAGTCCAAAACTTCTTAATTGTTATAGAACTTGAAACTAAGTGTTTTTGAAAATATAAAGTTGAGTTATATAACACTTAAATTTGAAATGGTAGTAAGTTAAAACAAATTCAAATTATTGATCATCCTTATTAAGTAATATAATTAGATATATGTATATACTCTTAGGATGTAATGAAGTATTATATGAGTATGAAGTTAAGTTATAACATGTGGATAAACTTGAAGTTATGTTTTATGAAATGATTCATAAATGATTTTAGTATTGAATGACATACTATTTGTATAAATGAATGTGATCAAAAAGAAATTGGTGTAGTTAAGAAACCAATAGGATAAATATTTAAGTTGTATGTAGATCGTTTTATTCACATGACTATTTTTGATCCAATATTCGTACCTGTTTTCGATGTGGTTTACACAGGTCCGAACAAGGATTTTCACTTGATTCTTGACAACGAACACTTGATACAGGTTCGTGATACGATCTCGATGTTTTTTATCATAATATATGACTGTGCAAAGAGAACGGAGGTTTCTGATCAGGAACCAAATCGGATTTCGCACTAAAGAGTCAAGTGATCTATACTAGTTTTGAAGTGAAACTTATGTGATCAAGTAAGGGATCAGATCAGATATTGCATACGGATGGTTCATGTGCTTCTTACAGGCTTTAGTACATTTGTACAATGTGTTATGTTGACTTATGAAGAGGTTAAGGAATGACTCTTTGATTGATTACTAGGTAGCATAGATAATCGTCTAAGTAATAATCTAAGGGTGTTGAGCGTAAGGTATGCTTAGTAAATTGTTTATCGTCCTTAGGCGATGAGAGAATTTTGAACCGAAGAAAACCACGAGTTTTGCTTCCTTGTAATTATGAATGCTATTTGAGTATTGTGTCCTTATTCCTTTTTTAAGGTTATAAGGGTCGTGGAATGAGGATGCTCGGGGTTGTTCCAAGAAGACGGAGGACAGTTTGAGGAAGTTCAATCCATTGTTGCTTGTAGGCTAGGGTTTCCTTCTTATCTTAGTATTACATATCTTTTGTCGTATACTCATAGCTTGAGGTGGAGTTACCTAATATGCATTTTAGTTTGCAGTTTAGCTTATATATAGTTTCATCAGAACTATATATGTATCTTTTCATTTGTCTTCTCTGATTATCGTTCTTGTTTGAATTTCAAGGACGAAATGTTCTAAGTGAGGGAGAATGTAACGACATGGAATTCAGACACTTCGTCCTCGAATATCGAAAAGCTTTGAAATATAATTAAGTGTTATAAATATAATTTTATAACCTAGTTAGACATCAATTAATTAATAGATAATGATAAGAAACTTGTTTTTGAAAAATTATTTACAAAAGTATATTCTTCGAAGAAAAACTTATAGTATGACCGAAAATCGGTTTATCAGTAAATAGCTTTTCAATCAATATAAGTTGTTCGAACTTTTGTGCACTTGTTTAATGATCAAATAAACACATTAACAATTAACACACATACCTCTTCATAAAGCATGGACATTCTAGAAGCTTCCATTATGATAAGAGACATATCATGTCAAGGATATAAGTGTACTTAGCATAAAGGAGAAGTGATGTAAATGAGAAGTGGTGGAAGATGAGTCTTCCATGACATGGTGGGGAAAGGGAATGAAGGCAAGCTTAAAGAACAACATTCTTGTGCCTATATAAGGAGAGGCACACAATAGATAATAAATCAAAAATTCACAAAGCAAATACAAGTTCTTTTCATGTCTTCTTCTTCTTCTCTGATGTCCTAAAGAAAAATGATTGCAAATCTTACTTAAATCAACTCAAATTTGGAGTGAAGCCTTTAGGGAATATTATAAAATCTTCCATCTAGTTAAAAGTTGAAGAAGTGGAGCTAGACTACCCTATCCATGACGGTCGTGAGTAACTTATAGGAGAGGAGGTAAATTCAAGTGAAAAAGCAAGGAAGGAAGGAAGAAAAAGGTGGTTTCAAGGTTGGTATTGGGCTTAGGTCCTTGGATTTTAGTTGTTTGTGAGGTTAAAGGTGAGTTAATACACATATTTGAATGGAAAATATAACAAATATATGTTGTGTTTGGATGGTGTTTAAGTTGTTGAATTGCTATGGACATTGTTGAAAACATTGGTTTGATTCTTGTTTTGAAAACAAGATGCATATGTGATCCATGTCTATGGACTTGGAATGGACTTGAACGGACTCATATGACTTGTGAAAAGACCTTGAAACAAAGCACATAGGTTATAGATGGACTTTGGTTTAGATTGGACTCGGATTTGAAAGTGCATTTATAGTGATAGTCGCTGCGGATGCACTTTGTTATTATCTTGTTTTTGGCAATTTCTATGGAACTTTGTAAAGAGACCCTTAAGGATTTCTTGCCATATTTATAATGTTTTATATATATGTTTATTTCCATTAAAAGTTTAGATAATAAAAGGTTAAGTAACATCTCGAAACGCGACAAAAAATTCACTTGTGCAAAACTGTTGTGTTTAGCCTTGATTTTTGGACTTTAAAGGGAAGAAGAGATACTTAAATTTAAATATTTTGTTTAATTGCTTTTACAATTGTTCACTAACTCATAACAGAGTATTTCAAAAGCAGTTTGAGATATTTATGTATTTTTATGAATTAGTTATGAATTTTTAAAGAAGGGAATTTTATAACAACAACTTTTTTTCCAAGTTTTTAAGGAAATTATAAAGTTGTTATTTTCAAGTAATATTTTGGATAAATGTTTTAAAATATTATAAGTATTGTAAAGTAATTTAAAAGAATTTTTAAGTATATATATATATATATAGATTTTAGAAAAAGTGTTGACTATTTTATGTCTTATATAATAAAATATCTTTTGACTTCCTTATTTTGCATATCAAGTTTTGGTAAACAAATTACTATACGTATATCTATATGTATATCACTTCAAAAAGGGTTTTAAAAGTATAAACAAAAGGTCTAGAAAGGGGTTAGTAATTGCTTAATGGCCAAATTGTTAGTTGTTTAATTACTTGTTTGAAAAGTAATGACTATGCATAACACTAAAAGACAAAGTAGGCTTCTTTATTTGTGAGAGTTGAGATTGATGTTCGAGTAGGGATATGAGCAATAGAGCTCTAGCCTATCGGCTTTCATCTTGGTCGAGGAATTATTAACTTGAAACTTTTTGGAAACGTGTTAATCATGTTGATTTCTTACTTATTTATGGAAATCATTAATAACTATACTTAACACTAAAAGCAGACAAGTTAGACTTACCTATTTGTGAGATTCAAGAATGAAGTGTCTAGGTAAGGCTTTGACACAACCAGTGCTCTAACTTACCAGGTTTCACTCTTGGGTAAAGAATAGTTAAGTCGAAATGTAGGAAATGGGTTAAGTATATGAATATTGATTTGTATAAGCAATTGTTTTTGACTCAATAGTCGATTAGCCGACTATCGAACTTGACCAATTATGAATTAAGAAGTTACCGAAAGTCTTCGCAATTTCATACCAATGAGAACTTCTAGGGAGGAGTATTGGTACAAAACGTCTCTAGCTTTGCTTACTAATGAAAGAACTGGAATTGAGTTAATCAAAAATTCATCGATTGATTTTAGAGCGTCCGATTAGCGGGAAAAGTGTACTTATATGAGATGACTCGAACCCGTAACCGCTTCAAAACCATATACCGATCTATGTTCTCAAAGCAGTTGTGAAATGAAATGTTATAGAGTTGAACTATCTATCCTAAGGTTAAGCCCAAGGGAGAGGTCAGCGTTAACATTTCAAACGATGTTATTGTATGGGACTGTCTATCTCGAGGAGTCTTCCAAGATAGAGGACGACGTTAGCATTCATCGAAGGACTTATACGAAGAACCTATGCGGAGGTTCGAGATATGTTCCAAATGGTTAAATCCATGTAATGATTCGTGATTTATTCGAGATGAAGGATTCCAATTGGGGATTCGTATGTTGTTCAATTGATGAAGACTCGTATGAAAAGGCCCAATGTAGCCTTAACATCGAAAATGATTAAAACTAGAGTGAGATGCAAAATCTCGGGTTTAGCTTACCAATGAAGGTATATCAGCTCCAGATCTAGAGTATGCTTATCGATATGTTGCGTGTGTGAGTTGTTGATACTAGGTGCCACGCAGTTTATCGAGCCAGTTATGTTTACCTTAAGTATGTCCTTTCTAGAGATATATGATGCCCGGATGGAAGTTTCTGGTCCTTGTCATTGAGTTCGAATTCGGTTTGATCTGAGGAGATCACCATGAAAATCCTTGCATTTATGCAAACACGCTTTTGCGGTATTGATTATATACCTATTATTATTGTGTCGTACACACATCAGCTATGTTCCGACTTATGTGCTACACCCTAGGCATTACTTATTATGCCAATATATTCACTCATCAGATGGTTGGTTTAATCTAAGGGGAAAACCGTTACGACAATCCATACGGTCTTAATGGTTACTGTTAATTTTCACATATTTCTTTAGTTTCTTATGATGGTTTGCCAAACTTATCCGGGTGTTATTTTCTTATAATGCTCGTGTTAGCCCGTGTAAATTTCCAGATTTAAGTTTGGATGCTTTGGAGCTTATAAAGACGAGTTGGATATTTACCTACCATAGTGTTCTTATTTCCGCTACACTACTATAGTATATATATCAGCATTGTGAGGACAGGTGGTTATAACTGTCCAGGCTGATGATAGCACTTAGGTTTTAATAACTCTGAGATTTCTATATTCATAGTAACCCTCTATACTAATCTTTTTATATTGTATATAGTCATTTCTTTGTGAGATTCTAATGTTGTGCTCTTCCTTTCTTGTTATATTCTATTTTTTTAGTTTATCCTAACTTTCTGCCTTTTTGGCACTTGGGTGCTTATCACACAAAAATCGTGTATGTATTTAGTGTCGACATTCAAGGGTTGAAAAGTCGGGTCATTACACCAAGTTTATTAGGATACAGATCTTTGGTTTGGTAAACTGTAATAAACATAAGTATATTAGAGAATGAAATCACACTCAAATAGTAAAATATAATAGAACATATATGCTAACTAAGGCTACTACATTGGAATCAATATTATTCCTTTAGTATCTGATTGCCTTGACAGCGCCAAGCATGAATGAGAAGAATTCACCATCTACCGTTCCCATCATGCACCGGTAGCTTGTCCCTTTAAATCTATCATGTGGGCGGTAATGAGAAGAGGGTCAAAACAACGTTATGGTGACTTGAAAATTACAAATTTATTCATAAAAGTAATTTGTGCCGATTGATTTCTATTTAAGTGTTGTCCATTATTTATGCTATTCCGTGTAATACTATCTATGCGTACGATATATCTAACATTCTCGAAGGTATAACTATATATATACCTATACATATATATCTAAATGTTGTACTACCCAAAAGAAAACCCCGACCACATAATACTTCTTAAATTGAGAGGAGGAGGACCCAAGGGCTATATAATACTCAACCCTAAAGTGGGCCCTCGGTAGCTTATCGCTAATCAATTAGCTCTAGCTATAGAGATCAATGACCCCTAGATACAGATTTATAATTTAATTGTCGTATTATTAATGCATATCAAAGACTTATCTAAGGTTTAACTAGGCCAGCTCCGAAAAAAAATAACTAATTAAATAATGAGGTCTTTGCGTATCCCATAAGGATTCTACACTAATAGGAAGCAAAATCCTTTAGGACATAACCCAAGTCTTTGCTAACAACCACTTAGGACTGTTACTGGTCATAGCCTACATACCAGCCCTACTACCAAATACTGATTCAACAACAACACTTACATGGCCCACTGAACTCCTAAAGCCGAAATCTCATTTAGACTGTAACAACCCAATATTTTGGAAATTATTTTTAATTTGAATTTATTTCATTTTAAAATATTTTTATAGTGAAGTAGAAATTTTTCTAGAATTAATGGTATTTTGTTGTAATTTTCATGTTATGTTTCCTATTTTTAAACAATTTCTTCAATTCTTTTGCTATTTTCTCTGAATTTAATTATTTATTTCACTTTGAAAATCTTTTAAAAATCATTTTTATTTCCAATTTTGTTTTAGAATATTTTTAAAATGAAGTAAATAATTTTCCAAAGTCAATGGTGATTTATTTGTAATTTCTGGACACTGTTTTCAATTTTTAAGTAATTTATGTAATTCTTTTTCCATTTTCTTTAAAATAAATTATTTATTTTTATTTTGTAATAATTTTGTTTCAGTTGTTAGAGCTTATTTCTGAGTTTATTTTTTTATTGGAGTTAAAAAGAAAAAGAAACATGAAGAGTTTAAAATTGCTTAGAAACTGATGTCCTTTCATCTCCTTCAGTCTTTTCATTTTCCATAACCCCTCCTTTATTCTTTGGCCGTGACTTTTACTTTTGTTTTCACGTGAAAAAACATATTTTTCATTTCATCATTCGACCACTTCAGATCTGAAGCAAAAACTTTGGGTAATGGCTCCTTTGTTTCTATACTTTTCTTCTTCTTTTCTTCTTATTTTCATGTCATTTTGCCTTGTTCTCTCCATAGTTTTGCTTGGCCTCCTCCTTGTTTGCCACGGCCATGACCACCACCACCCCCATATCTCCTCCCTGCCATCATCACCAGCTACTCCTCTGGTCTTGACCAAGGCCGAGCCACCATGATGACAAAACTCCACAAAAATTGCAACACAAGCCATAAAAACATGTTGTTTGACCACTATTTGCTTCACCATTCCACTTTCCACCACCACCACCACCTTAGGATGCCTCCACCACCTCTGGCCAGACCACCACACACTTTTCCTCCCACTGACCTGACCCATACCCCTTTGACCTGACCTAATTGCCCATGGCCGAGCCCAATTGGATGAACAAAATCACACTATTTTGCCTTAAATTCTTCACCTTCTCACTATGTAACTTCCTCCCTATGTTTCACCACTTTGGCCGTGCATTCACATGACCAAACCTGAGCCAAAACTTGTTCAAACCAGAGCGAAACAACATCCCTAGGGTGAAGAAAAAAAATATAGAAAGCAAGGCAAAAGATTTGGCATTCGTATCTCTTTTTATTTAAAAGTTATTCAATTTCAAGTGTATTGAAATTTATGGTTTGTTCTGATTTTTTGTTTGGGTTGTAACACAAGATCTATAGCATTGGATTTTCTCTCCACTCAAGTCCGTAATATTGTCATCGTGCTTTGATTTCCATTGTGTCATTGGTTTTGTTATCTCCAGCATTTTTTGAGGTGAGTAAATCTCACACGACTATTCATACTTATATAATTGTGAAGCGACCACAACTGAATGTGTAGAATTAAAAATGATGTTATAATTGCCTGTGATTATTTATATATGATGTTAAACCTGTTAAATTACATGTCATATCACCTGTTATTGTTATATGTTGCTAACTGTTCATTTTTTTATCTGTTTATCACACTTCAAGTTCCCTGTTAGTTTAGAAATCACTATGGGTTGAAATGATACATACCCGAACGGACTTTAGAATAGGGAAAGATCGTTATGGGATGAAATGATAAGCCTGAGCGACTTTTAATTAATTTTATTTACTTGGGATTGCGGGTTTGAAATGATAAAACCCGGATTTTCTTGGTAAACTACGGATTGAAATGATATATTATCCATATCACTTGACTTAGGCTAGAAAATATTATACAGACCCGTGGTTATTTTATATATTTTTCGGGAAATTTTAAGTATTTTTAAAATGTAAAAATATGATAAGTTGATTTAAATTGAATTTTAAAATGATTTATTAAAGTGGAAATGATTTTTCTATGTGTTAAATGTAAAATAAATGGATAGAAAATGGTGATTTTTAAGTGTAACTTAAATTGGAAATTTGACTGATTTTTTTAAATGGAAACTTAAGTTATTAAATTAAAAATGAACATTAAGTTTTAAATGGTGAAAAATGGAGATTTAAATTTAAGTGTTGAAATAAATTGTTTAAAATGGAAAATGGGAATTGACACACTTGAATTAAATAAGTGAACTTTGGAAATTTTGATTTTTATTTGTAAAATTTTTCTTTATAAAAATCATAAGTTAAAGGATTTAAATGAACATTTTTATTGTGAAAAAAAAATGAATTTTATAAGTTTAAATGATTTAAATTGAAGTTTATTTATGGCTGGAATTGTATTTAAAACCTGGAAATTCAATTTATAGCACTTCAGAAATGCTATCATTTCTGGAATGAACTAAATCTGAACTAAGTAGAATCTGCAGCACTTGGTAAGTGCTGTGGTTGCATAAATGAACTAAAAGGCTAAAATGAACTATGGCTATGACAGCACTTGGTAAGTGCTGTGGTGGCAGGAACTAAATTTAAAACTGAAACTAATGAAAGGGCTATTGTAGCACTTGTTAAGTGCTGCAGTAGACTGAAATGTGATTTTTTTATATAACTGAACTACTACAGCAATTTTTAAAACGCTGTCTTTGCTGAATTGAATTTAAACCTTTAATTTGAACCCTGAACTATTACAGCAGTTCTGTAAATGCTGTCTTTTCTGAATTGAACTATTTTTCCTTTCAAACTGAGCTGTTACAGCAGTTTATAAATGTTGTCTTTGCTGAATTGAATTGTTTTCAAATATAACTTACCGCAGCACTTTTTAAATGCTGTGAAAGCTGGAATTTTAATGTTTTAATGTTTTTAAGTGAATAAATGAACTCAGAAAAGGCTAAAATTTTGGGAATTGAATATTTGATTTAAAAGAATAATGACTTTGTTTTTAAATGGTTTAACTGAAGTTTTGATTTGGAATATAAACTGTTTTAAATTTATAACTACGGGTTATAATAACGATTGGTTGTTAAAGAGACCGGGATCGGATATGGACATACTCTCTGTCGATACCGAAAACCACTTTGACAACTGTGTACGCGGTAGAGTTTCCAAATGAAGTAGGATGGTGGCGACGATCCTAAGGTATATACGTGGACCCAACTCCCGTGAGTTGGCATAAGGTGGCTAAAACAGGAGCGATCGACGGGCCAATGAGGTAGCACCTCTGACCAGACACACTTCTTCGATACCATTCTATTACTTGTGATTAATTTGGTGCGCACCCTTGATTTGGGAGTGTTGTTCGAGGTGGGCGGTAGTGGCTGCTATGCGTCACCACTAGTCCGGATGCGTAATTGGTATATCTACCCTGTCATTGCCTAGTTGTGCCGTGTCACCTACCATATCGAGCTTTACTACGAGTTGTGATTTCTCCCGTAGCTTGTGGAGTATCGAGGGTAGCCCCCATTTTGGGAGTATGCTAATACTGGATAGACTACTGGGACTATTACGTGTTAGGGTGAGTTCAGATTAAATGTAAAGCCCTAATGCTATTTTAAAGTATGTTTATTTTATGATTAGACATTATTATAATAGCGAATATTACTACATAGTAGATAGTTTAACGGATCCTTAAAGAATGGGCGATCCCAAGCATTCTTTAAGTTACTTGTACCTTTATTACAGTTCACTTGAGTTGGTTTACATTGTATAAGTATGTATGTCCTGACTCGAGTGTTTGTGTTTTATTTACGCTCGGGTCAGCCTGAGTATTCACAGCTTTGGATTCACTTTTCTGGAGCAAGGAATCGCTGGAGATTCTGCTTATCTAGTTATCTATCTATTTCAGTTTCAGTTGTTCTATTTCAGCTTTTGTATTAGAGACTTATGTATTTGGGATTTTTATTGTACTTGTTTCAGAACTGTATTGGTTTTCAGACTATGTATTTTGTATCTGCTTTTGAGACTCTGTATTGTAGTGGCTTCATGAACCACTATTTATTTTATTTCCGCTGCGAGTTTTTCTGATATTTCTGTGTCTATGATTCCGCGAATCACTAGTACAAAAAGTGCATATTGCTTCGCCTCATTTGCATCAGTTGAAGTAAAAACTGATGCAAATAGAACTATTTGCATCAGTTCCATCTTAATAACCGATGCAATTGGTACGTGAAAAGCAATAGGTAATAAAAAATCAAATTTGCATCAGTTGTCACCAACAACCGATGCAATTTTTACGTGCAAATAGTTTTAGTCGCATCGGTTTTAAATTCAACCGATGCAACTACATTAGTTTGCATTCATTTTCCATCGGTTTGCTACTCCAACTTTCATTTTCCCTCCCCTTAACTTTTCATTTCCCGCTTAGCTTTCATTTATCCCTCCACTTCCTCCGTAACCCGTTAAGAAGAAAACAAAAGGAACTTTATATTCGTTCAATTGAACGACTTCAAATCAAATTGAACGACTTCAAATCAAATGAAATCTAATTTCAATTTATAAACTCATGTCTCGATTCGAATTCAAAAGCAAATCTTAAAGCCAAATCAAAATCGGCTCTCGTAAGCAATTCTCAAATTCAGTTGCGGATTCTAGGGGATTCGATGCGTTGAATTTGATTTGGGGATTTCAATCGCTGGTGGGTTGGTCACGTGTAGTTGGTCTCAGTGAATTAGGAACTCGCGATTTGGAAATCGTTGTTGGTGGAGGCGATAAAACTGCAGTGACGAGGGACAGTAGGCAGTGAGCTGGTAAAGTGATTGAAGTCTAGTGTTCGAGTTCGAGTTCGAGTTCGAGGTGAGGTAATTCTAAAATTCGAATATGCGATTGAGGTGAGTCGATTGGTTTCGTGGTTTTTGGTAATAGGAGGTAGCGTTTTTGTTTGGTGATGCTTGTGATTGCCGAAGGTGATGCTGGCTGTTTTGAGTAATAGGTGGTGTTTAGGCGAGGGGGATTTTGAAGTGGGCAAGACAAGTAGGGATAAGAGGATGTGAATGCGGTAGGCAATGCAGGCACAGTAGTTTATGTGCAGTTTGGATAGTAGCAGAGTGATGGTCAGTGGTTGCTCTGGTGGTTTATTATTGAACAGAGATGGGTGTAGGCTGTGGGAGGTGTGTATGAACAGTGGGTTGTTTTACGATGTGGATGAGCAGTTTTGTTGCAATAATGTGTGTAGGCAGCAACTTGTAGGGAAGATGAAGTTGTATGATGGTAGGCAGTTTGTGGTGAACTTGTAAGTATAGGGTTTGATGAAGTGGATGTCTATTATGGGTTTGGTGGCTTTGGAGATGGTGGATGGTTTGTATATGAACTGGAAGATGAAGGCAGGTCAAGTGGGTGGTTTGTTTGTAGACGTGGTCGGTGGTTATAATGTTTGACCAAGATAGGAACGTAATGAAGCAGGAGGAGGAGAATGTCTGCAGTGGTTGTGTGGATTTGTAGCAGTAGTTCAGTCTGATGGTTGTAAATGCAAGTCAGTGATGAAGTTGTAGCAGGAGAATGGTTTGTAGTGATGTGCACAGTCGTGCAGTAAGGAGATTGTGAATGTGAGTAAGGTGGAGATGCTGTGTTGTATAAGGCAGTAAATGAAGAGACAGAGGAGTTGCTGCTTGTGGCAAAAGAAAAGGAAAATGATGGTAGATGATATGCACAGTGTTATGAAGAGATATAACAAACTTATGAACAGCACAATCTTATGAACACAACGCAACACAATGTAATTCAGGTATGTGGTTAATTGATAGAGTAGATGGTTATTAACAAAGTAGCATTTAGATCAATATCAAAAACCATAATGTCATTTTTCAGTGCATCAATTTTCATATTAAAAATCAATATGATAAAGGACAATCATCTAAACTGATGAACACAATAAACTACTACAATATCCTATTTATTTTTGTAAAAAATAAGACTGTATTTGAATCTGAATTAGTAATGTTGATCTGCAAATATTTGTGCACCATCCTTATTATTGGATTATTGATAGTTTTGAATGAAGAGTCCTACATTATGAATATAATGTGCCAGCTGAGTAAACCCTGATTTTACACCTATTTATTAGAGTTTTCAGGTGTGTATCCAAGAGGATTTTTGCTAGCCCACTTCTATTAATTATTAGTAAAGAAAAGAAGAAGGCATCAACAAATGATGAATTTTTTTTGATAAAGCCTATTGGTCAAGTGGACTTTTCTAGTGTCATCTTAAAAGTGTAAGGGTTCAAAAAAGGAACCACATTATCACCAGTTTTGTAGTACTATAGTAGGTAGCAGGATTCGCTGTGTCATTTAATTATTTTCTGAAAATTTTATTGCCATAATTATGTGTGTGTTTTGTTTAATTAAGGTAATTGCGGGTATATGTCTACAATATATGCAGCTTAGCATAATTTGGAAACCTAAAATGTTAAAAGACTAATTAAGTCAGTGTAATGGTTTGTTACAATAATGACCATTATTGTGTGCATGTTATGTTTAAGGTAATTGGCAAGTACACATTTTCAACATATGCAGCTTAACATAATTTGGAAACCTAGGATGTTAAAAGACCAATTCAATCAGTATAATGGTTTGTTACAACAATGACCATTTTATTATCATGTACTTTGGTTGAAAGTTTTCGTTTCAAATTCTTGAATAGGTAGCTAGAAAAGAGTATTCTTTTAGCAAAGAAGAGATGGAACTACCTATGGTTTTGAACCTCGTCGCAACTGGATTAAAGGTATTCATGTTCTTGCTCAGTTGAATATTCTTTATTAACTTCAAGAAATTTTTACGATTTATGTGCCTTTGATCATGTTTACATGATTGATAATGTATTGGCAATTGTGCCTCACATAGTACACATTAAGGGTCTATTATGTTATTCCATCTTGAAAGTCTCTCATTTTTGTTTAATTTGTCAAGTTCAGCTAGAAGTGAGTAGATGATCATTTTTGGGGAGTTATGTGTTCCCCATACTGTTTTTGTCCATTCTAATTCATTGTTTTTTGCTCTAATCGAACTCCGTGCTGATTTGAGTGAGAATTTACCTGAGGGGTTCGGTAACCATTTCCAGTAATCTTCATGAACAACAATTTCCACTATGATTTGTTGTATTGTAGTGCAAATGTGAGGTGGCAGTGCTGTTGCCAATATTCTCCATTCGCTTTGAATATAAATAGTAGAAACCACCATAAATGGTCCACCTAGATTAGCCAGTGAATTCCATCCTATGACATTGACTAATGAGCGATCGTATAACCAAGGGTCCATCCATAAGTTAGCATTTCTTCCATTAACACAATATGTTTGCTGACGAGACCCTTACTATCCTGTCTAGATTTAAGTAATGTTTTCCAAAAAGCTGATGCGTTGTTTTCAAATTGAATGGACCAATTGTTTGTTTTATAATACTTGTTTTTCATCCAAATAGCCCATAAGCTATCTGAACTCAAAATATCCACAACAGTATGACTGTGTTGGCTTGATACTTGTACACATTAAGGGTCTATTTATTAACATAAGAACTTGTACACATTCATACACATGTATGCACATTTTGATTGTGTTGGCTTGATACTTGTACACATTAAGGGTCTATTTATTAACATAAGAACTTGTACACATTCATACACATGTAAGACTACAAGAATCTTTAATGTACCTCTGCCTTGAGTAAATGTTTATTTAATGTTTACATAAAATTATAGATGAAAATTTATCATGATGCTATATTTACAAACAAAAGAAGAAGAAAACAAATGTTAGATAGGGTCCATAGCTCATGTGACTGTAGGACATCATTTTATTTTTCATATTTGTAGGTACTTACAAACAAATATTTATGGTCTGATAAATAAAACTGCACTGCACACTGTGCATAACATAACATAAATATAAAGAGATATAACCTGAGCAAAGGCAGTGAAGGATTGAACAAGCACATCCGCAAACTGATCTGGAGTGTATTGTCTGTAAAGCAGAGGATTAATGTAGTAATTTTGCACATAATCACTACTCCCAGCACTAATGATATAAACTGATCCTGAAATTATATCTGTATAATTAGCATTTTCTCTCGGAGCGATTGTCTACAGCTTGGATTGGTAATCTTTGAAATACTGCAGTTGTTGAGTAAGCGTAATCGCTCTCTGCAATTGAAAATATCGACAAATCGTTAGAAAATCATAAAATATTAAAAAGATTGGTCTATACTCTATAAATTCAAGTTGATAATACTTACATAAAGATTTGCTGTTCTGTCCAGGTAACCAGAAGCACCAGATGCAAAATTAGCTCCTTGTAGAAGATTGTTTTCATTCGCTTGTGGACTTAGGTATGCTGGTGGATATGTGGTGAACCCTAGATTTTCAACTGTAACAAAAATATATTTGAATGAATAAAAACACTGTCCCAATAATATATATTGTTATAATTAACAAGTTTCTAGTAAAATTTACATGCATGTTCATTTTTACATCTAGAAAATAAAATGATACTATCGCTAATACATTTACACATTTGCTCACCGGAATTATTATTTTTCCCTGTGAATTTTTCTACTGCTGTAAGAAACGAATGTAAAATATCATACCAGTGAAATCGATGGCAAGTTTTCCATTGCAAAATCTACCGGTTGGTGCATGATTATTAAAATCTCTGCCATATGGAGGAAAATTGGATTTGACAAGCGTGTAAAGATGATTATTATTCCCAGCATCAACGACTGAGTCACCAAATATGAAAACAGCAGGTACAAGCCCCTGCTCTTTTGTCAATTGAACAAAGCATAAGAGTACTAGTATTGCTACATTTATATGTATTGCCATTGCCATTGTTTTCTTTTTCGTACTTGTTTGGAGAGAGAGATATGAAAATGAATGGGGTTTGTGAGCATTTAAGTAGAGCAAGTTGTGATATAAAGGTGGTTTTCTTCTTATTAAGGGTCTATTTATTAACATAAGAACTTGTACATACTCAAAAATAGCCCATAGTACACATTAAGGGTCTATTTATTAACATAAGAACTTGTACACATTCATACACATGTATGCACATTTTGATTTGTAATGTATTGGCAGTTTTCTTCTTCATTCAGTTCTTTGGGAGTGGCTAACAGCTAAACTATATATATGTAGGTGCTGGCACCAGGAGGAGCTAAAGACCCAAATGAAATTATAAGAGATTATCTTGGAAGGGAGCCATCTGTTCGTTCATTTATAGACAGCAATACAAGAAACAGCTTATGGAATACCCTCATCTACAATGCTTGCTAATTCCTTGGTCAACATTGATACTACCTTCATACAGTTCAGTCATCTTTGGTTGATTGATTCTAGACAAGTATATTAGTTGTAACTTTTCTGTTTCATGCCTCTAATTTTATTTTTCTTTAGAATTTATTTATGTTTTTCATTCTTTTGTAGAATTATTAAATCTGATTATGTATTTGCCATCAAATTTAATTTTGAATGATAGTAATATTGCATGCAATAATTGTTTGTTATAATCAATAATATATATATATAGTCTATTTGAGTACTGTAATAATGGTTTCTGAGAATGGCTTTTTTGCATCAGGTATAAATAGCTGATGCAATAGAGGGATTAGTTTGCATCGGTTGTTATAAAAAACCGATGCAATAGAGGGATTAGTTGCATCGGTTTTCATGATGCAACATGGGGGCTGTGTCCAAGCAACCAACCATGATATTTTGCATCAGTTGTTAGTAACAACCGATGCAAAAGGACCGTTTTGCATCGGTTTTAGAACTGATGCAAAAGTGTTAAGCCTGTTGCATCGGTTGCATATGCATCGGTTGTTGAACTGATGCAAAAGGGGGGTAAACAACCGATGCAAATGGCATGTTTTGTAGTAGTGAATGATTTTATTTGCTCCAAATTTTATTACAATATGTTATTTTGCATTATTCAAGTCTAACATTTGTGGATTATTGTCGATTTGAATGGTCCAAAATAGTGGGTCGTTCCATTTGGTATCAGAGCTTTGGTTTTAGGCAAACCTTAGCCTATGGAGCAAAAACTCATTAGAGATAATGTGACGCCCCACTCCGAGAGCCTCAGTAACAAAGAGTATTATATGGATAATACCGTCTGCTAATGCGGACAATAGAGTATAATGGAAGCGACCATGTGTAGTCTTACTTTAACTATCTACTGAACACGCCGAAAAGTGGTTTTTATCATCTCATGTGGTTCGACAAGTTCAATAAATACTTAAAGCAAAACTACAATGGCTATAGGATCTATCAGAACAAAATGTAACAACACAATGTAATATACATCACAGAACAGTAGATCATCATATACACATATACTGATACAAAGCAGAGTATACAAAATGATACATGTCAAGTGGTATAGCAAACCACAATATACAGACGAGTTCACAAGAATACATATCAGAGTTACAATAGATAAGGACTACACAAAAAGCTAAGACAAAAAGGAGCTAGCGGAATAGTCCATGCGGAAGCAAAAGAGGCTAAGTCCAAAAGCACCTAACCTGAAACAACTCGGTCTGACCCGAGTATAAAATACACGGGTCAGTCTAGCTAAACAAATCAGTTAGATAAACTGATCAACAATAAACCTGCAAAATCGTATGGTATAACAAATATCTCTATATGAGATAACACACTCATCTAACAAAAGATTAACATAACAAAACAAGCCTCATATCATCGGCATCTCAACAAGCAAAGGATATCATATCCCAAATCAAGCCAAAAAGGCAAATAACAAATACCAATGAAGGTACACAAGTTCCACTAGATGATCGCTACATATCATGCGGCTCAAAAAGACCAACACCGAAAGGCGATGCACTAGGGAATATACATATCAATCAAAACAACAAAAGATGCTCGAGCTTAGTACTGTATAAACAAGAATCCATGAGCCCGAAGGCTCCAAACCCAAATATCACCCATGCGGCTCATAAAGACCAACATCGGAAGCGATACTATAGGGCAACAAACCCGAAGGCACACACCCGAAGGTACAAACCCGAAGGCCACATACCCGAAGGCAACATACCCGAAGGCAACATACCCGAAGGCAACAAACCGTAGTGGCGAAGGTCCGGAGGCCCAGTACTGGACACCACTAATTGGCGGAATGTGTCATAACTCTCGAAAAGGAACCCGAAAAGTGTTAACGTATGTCCCATAACCACTCGTTCGCACTAAACGGTTTACTATCCATTAGCCAATTTCACACTCAAAGCATTACAAAGTTTACCTCATGTCATCGGTAAACCAGACACAAAGGTCAAAACGATCAATCGAATAGGTCGGGGACTAATCAGAAAGGTGAACGTGCGGATTCATGGTCCGTGTTTTACCTAACCATTTAATCTCCTTTCCACTTCGTTCGAAGTGCAAAATCGTGTGTGTTTAAATAGAAATTTATAAAGCGGAGAAGGGAGCTTTTAATACGATTTAGAGGGATTATTTATAAAACTCGTGAATGAAGTCAAAAGTATGTTATCAAAGCCAAAGATGCAATAACAAACATTAAAAACCAACTTGCATCGATAAGATTTGGAAAACCGATGAAAACGAACAAAAATAGGCAAAACAGGGAAAACAGGAGCAGGTCGGTCGGCCGGCTACAGGGCTCGGTCGACCGGACACTGTTCTGAAAAATTCTCGGGAAGCAGGTCGGTTGACCGGACTTCCTGGGTCGGTCACCCGGAGCCCAGATTCCTGCACTCCCAAAACAGAGGCAGGGAAGTGCTCAGGTAGCAGGTCGGTCGACCGGACCCTGCGTTCGGTCGGCCGGAGCCTGTTTTCCAGCACTTCTTACCCTATCAAGTGAATTCCAATTCTTTCCAAACCAAAAGCAATAGCACATGAATATTTGTTAGGAATTCATACCCAACATCAATGATAGATATACACATAGATGTGAGATAAAAATCTCACCTTTTTACCCAAAACAAAGAAGAAGAAGCTCAATTGCAAAGAGAAGATCAACCACTCACTACTTCAACTCAACAAGCTTCAATCAATGGCTTCTATTTGATTTTGGAGCAAGGATTCAAGATGCAAGAAGAACTAGGGCTTGCTAATTTCTATTTCCTCTTCCCTTTCCCCATTTCAGTTTTAGCTTGAGGAATGAAATGAAATGAAGATGGAATGAAGAGAAGGAGCTGAGTTAGGGGGGTTAAGTGGGTTTAGTTAGCTAGTGGGCTGAACCCAACCCAAAACCCAACTAGAAAAAGTAGCAGATTTCGACATACTCCAAACATATCGAAGCTTATACTCAAAAAGATCGCAAATGACATTTTGAACTCAATGGAAGTGGTTTCGAGTCTCAATTCGACTGTTTGCAAAAAGTAGCTTTTCGGACTATAATCCGACAAACGACATTATATTTAAATAAAATATTTAAATATACAACCGATAAATATGCGGATTGTTACAAACTCCCCTCCTTAAGAAATTGCATCCTTGCAATTCCTAAGAAGAAAATAAAGAGTAACAACCAAAAACATATCAACACATAAGAAGAACAGAATAAGAAGTTCACCTTAAAGTGAACGAAAGGATAAGCCCGAACTTGCTTGCTCGGGAAATTCTCCGGATTCCTAAGCTCAAAACAATTCGGAACACCGATGTGGTATAAACAATACGTCAAATGAACCGAAGCTCACAAATGAAGTGCAAAAAAACGTCCGATGAACTTGGTAAAAAGATCATTCCATTCGGACATCAACAAAGAAACAATCACTTGTTGCGTACAACTAAATGCATTGGCAACACGATCCCCCTTTCGGGAATAAAAAGAATGAGAGTATTAGAAAAGAGTTCTTTCAAATAATATTCTTTACTGAAAAGCTAAAGCTTCAAATTTCAATTACCTTCATGAAATCATCTTTATGGAAAATTTTCCTTATTTCAAATCAATTTAGTGTGTCAAATTGTCTCATCAAAGCGTTTAGGATATTCCTATCGATAACGTTGATCAAGCGCATCGACCAGAATTCTTAAAGCACTCAATGGGCAATACAATCACAAAATCATCTTCTATATGATAACCATGTTTCTAAAAACTTTTTAAAAATTCTCTTTGTTTGTTTTAAGAACAAAAATCTCATTTATACTTATAAATAAATCTTATGAAAAAGATTAGCAAAAATTTTAAATTGCTAATTTCCATCCAAAACCAATAAATACTAAAATGGAATCATCGAGATATTCACAGAATACTCGATTCATAAAATGGATGAAATGAGCTAGACAAACTGAATGACATAATAAATCATTCATAAGAATCACAACGAGTGCGGAATGCGGTAAGTGGAATGCTAACTTCCGCAACTCGTAGCCAAATGAAAACTGGTGGTAAGGTCGAGCTAAAAAGACCTTAACACTACTCAAAAGATTGCTTAGGTAATAATCCTAAGACAAGACCAAAATACCGGAAAATTCTCAAACTACAAGAATGAGAGAAACAACCCTTTTCTCATCATGAGGGCTTAAAGAATAAAATGATGCCATCAAATTGGAATCGAAATCACAAAGGAAAAAATAGAAATCTGCAAAAATAGATGGAGACATACCTCATCCCCGAGGAGAACCTCCAGAAGCATCCGCTATCCTTGGCTTTCCTGGCTTAGCACCACCAGGAACAGTAGGGCAAGCAGAAATATGATGACCTTCCTTCTTGCAGTAGCGGCAGAAGAGAGGCTTAGGACAAGCTCGAATCATATGATCAGGAGAACCACAATTGAAACACTTCCGAATGGAAGGCGTTCCAGCAAACTGAGACTGAGAATCAGATTCAACGGGCTTTTTCTTCTTGGAAGGGAAAAATTCCGGCTCATCCAATGGAGACTGCTTTTTGTTGGGGTTCTCGCGAACCTCAACATCATCACCACTATCGCAATCCCTCTCGATGGCTTCGAGATGAAGTGCAGAATCAACTAACTCCTTAAAAGAAAGTTTAAGCTCAAGCATCAAAGATTTCTTAAGATATTTCTTAAGACCAGAAACAAACTTCAGATTCTTCTTATAAGAAGTGCTAATAAATTCAAGACCATACTTAGATAAGGCCTCGAAAGATGCAACATACTCAGAAACGGAAGACTCCCCTTGCTTCAATTCAATAAAGCGCCGGGCCAACAAAGCTTTCTCAGATTCAGGAACGAACTTGAGTTCGAATTGTTCCCGAAACTGAGTCCAAGAAAGAACAGACTCATCAAGTTCAGATATAAGAAGCTCGTACCAATCAAGGGCACGCTCTTGCAATAAACTAGAAGTTACAAGAACTCGATCATGGTCAGAAAGATCCATGCGAGAGAAGATACGTTCACAAGTGCGAATCCAAGCTTGGACTTCAAGGACGGACTCGGAGCCTTTGAATGGCTTTCCTCCAAGATGAGAAAAATCACTGCACAAGCGTGCAAAGGTAGACTTGCGAGGTGGAGATACACGAGTAGGAGCTGGAGGCTGAATGCTCCTAAACAACTCCATAAACTGATCGGCTGGCATATAAACGCCATCCGGATGTGAGCCACTGGATTGCCCAGCATCCGAACGTCGTCCTCTGCCTCTTCCAGCCATAAGCTGAAAGTCAAGATAAGAACAAGATTAATCACAAGGTAGATACTTCAATACGGAATACTACGGAATAAAAATACATTCCAAGACGTATTCCCAAATCCTATCTACCCCAAAACACGGAAGGAATAGAGGCAAGATGATTCAAAGATTTGTAACACTTGTTACACTTTGATGTACCTTAATATGTGCTTCTGTTCTGTGTTTATCATATTTTGTTCTGAACCTGGCTCTGATACCAAGCTGTGACGCCCCACTCCGAGAGCCTCAGTAACAAAGAGTATTATATGGATAATACCGTCTGCTAATGCGGACAATAGAGTATAATGGAAGCGACCATGTGTAGTCTTACTTTAACTATCTACTGAACACGCCGAAAAGTGGTTTTTACCATCTCATGTGGTTTGACAAGTTCAATAAATACTTAAAGCAAAAGTACAATGGCTATAGGATCTATCAGAATAAAATGTAACAACACAATGTAATATACATCACAGAATAGTAGATCATCATATACACATATACTGATACAAAGCAGAGTATACAAAATGATACATGTCAAGTGGTATAGCAAACCACAATATACAGACGAGTTCACAAGAATACATATCAGAGTTACAATAGATAAGGACTACACAAAAAGCTAAGACAAAAAGGAGCTAGCGGAATAGTCCATGCGGAAGCAAAAGAGGCTAAGTCCAAAAGCACCTAACCTGAAACAACTCGGTTTGACCCGAGTATAAAATACACGGGTCAGTCTAGCTAAACAAATCAGTTAGATAAACTGATCAACAATAAACCTGCAAAATCGTATTGTATAACAAATATCTCTATATGAGATAACACACTCATCTAACAAAAGATGAACATAACAAAACAAGCCTCATATCATCGGCATCTCAACAAGCAAAGGATATCATATCCCAAATCAAGCCAAAAAGGCAAATAACAAATACCAATGAAGGTACACAAGTTCCACTAGATGATCGCTACATATCATGCGGCTCAAAAATACCAACACCGAAAGGCGATGCACTAGGGAATATACATATCAATCAAAACAACAAAAGATGCTCGAGCTTAGTACTGTATAAACAAGGATCCATGAGCCCGAAGGCTCCAAACCCAAATATCACCCATGCGGCTCATAAAGACCAACATCGGAAGCGATACTATAGGGCAACAAACTCGAAGGCACACACCCGAAGGTACAAACCCGAAGGCCACATACCCGAAGGCAACATACCCGAAGGCAACATACCCGAAGGCAACAAACCGTAGTGGCGAAGGTCCGGAGGCCCAGTACTGGACACCACTAACTGGCGGAATGTGTCATAACTCTCGAAAAGGAACCCGAAAAGTGTTAACGTATGTCCCATAACCACTCGTTCGCACTAAACGGTTTACTATCCATTAGCCAATTTCACACTCAAAGCATTACAAAGTTTACCTCATGTCATCGGTAAACCAGACACAAAGGTCAAAACGATCAATCGAATAGGTCGGGGACTAATCGGAAAGGTGAACGTGCGGATTCATGGTCCGTGTTTTACCTAACCATTTAATCTCCTTTCCACTTCGTTCGAAGTGCAAAATCGTGTGTGTTTAAATAGAAATTTATAAAGCGGAGAAGGGAGCTTTTAATACGATTTAGAGGGATTATTTATAAAACTCGTGAATGAAGTCAAAAGTATGTTATCAAAGCCAAAGATGCAATAACAAACATTAAAAACCAACTTGCATCGATAAGATTTGGAAAACCGATCAAAACGAACAAAAATAGGCAAAACAGGGAAAACAGGAGCAGGTCGGTCGGCCGGCTACAGGGCTCGGTCGACCGGACACTGTTCTGAAAAATTCTCGGGAAGCAGGTCGGTTGACCGGACTTCCTGGGTCGGTCACCCGGAGCCCAGATTCCTGCACTCCCAAAACAGAGGCAGGGAAGTGCTCAGGTAGCAGGTCGGTCGACCGGACCCTGCGTTCGGTCGGCCGGAGCCTGTTTTCCAGCACTTCTTACCCTATCAAGTGAATTCCAATTCTTTCCAAACCAAAAGCAATAGCACATGAATATTTGTTAGGAATTCATACCCAACATCAATGATAGATATACACATAGATGTGAGATAAAAATCTCACCTTTTTACCCAAAACAAAGAAGAAGAAGCTCAATTGCAAAGAGAAGATCAACCACTCACTACTTCAACTCAACAAGCTTCAATCAATGGCTTCTATTTGATTTTGGAGCAAGGATTCAAGATGCAAGAAGAACTAGGGCTTGCTAATTTCTATTTCCTCTTCCCTTTCCCCATTTCATTTTTAGCTTGAGGAATGAAATGAAATGAAGATGGAATGAAGAGAAGGAGCTGAGTTAGGGGGGTTAAGTGGGTTTAGTTAGCTAGTGGGCTGAACCCAACCCAAAACCCAACTAGAAAAAGTAGCAGATTTCGACATACTCCAAACATATCGAAGCTTATACTCAAAAAGATCGCAAATGACATTTTGAACTCAATGGAAGTGGTTTCGAGTCTCAATTCGACTGTTTGCAAAAAGTAGCTTTTCGGACTATAATCCGACAAACGACATTATATTTAAATAAAATATTTAAATATACAACCGATAAATATGCGGATTGTTACAGACTCCCCTCCTTAAGAAATTGCGTCCTCGCAATTCTTAAGAAGAAAATAAAGAGTAACAACCAAAAACATATCAACACATAAGAAGAACAGAATAAGAAGTTCACCATAAAGTGGACGAAAGGATAAGCCCGAACTTGCTTGCTCGGGAAATTCTCCGGATTCCTAAGCTCAAAACAATTCGGAACACCGACGTGGTATAAACAATACGTCAAATGAACCGAAGCTCACAAATGAAGTGCAACAAAACGTCCGATGAACTTGGTAAAAAGATCATTCCATTCGGACATCAACAAAGAAACAATCACTTGTTGCGTACAACTAAATGCATTGGCAACACGATCCCCCTTTCGGGAATAAAAAGAATGAGAGTATTAGAAAAGAGTTCTTTCAAATAATATTCTTTACTGAAAAGCTAAAGCTTCAAATTTCAATTACCTTCATGAAATCATCTTTATGGAAAAATTTCCTTATTTCAAATCAATTTAGTGTGTCAAATTGTCTCATCAAAGCGTTTAGGATATTCCTATCGATAACGTTGATCAAGCGCATCGACCAGAATTCTTAAAGCACTCAATGGGCAATACAATCACAAAATCATCTTCTATATGATAACCATGTTTCTAAAAACTTTTTAAAAATTCTCTTTGTTTGTTTTAAGAACAAAAATCTCATTTATACTTATAAATAAATCTTATGAAAAAGATTTGCAAAAATTTTAAATTGCTAATTTCCATCCAAAACCAATAAATACTAAAATGGAATCATCGAGATATTCACAGAATACTCGATTCATAAAATGGATGAAATGAGCTAGACAAACTGAATGACATAATAAATCATTCATAAGAATCACAACGAGTGCGGAATGCGGTAAGTGGAATGCTAACTTCCGCAACTCGTAGCCAAATGAAAACTGGTGGTAAGGTCGAGCTAAAAAGACCTTAACACTACTCAAAAGATTGCTTAGGTAATAATCCTAAGACAAGACCAAAATACCGGAAAATTCTCAAACTACAAGAATGAGAGAAACAACCCTTTTCTCATCATGAGGGCTTAAAGAATAAAATGATGCCATCAAATTGGAATCGAAATCACAAAGGAAAAAATAGAAATCTGCAAAAATAGATGGAGACATACCTCATCCCCGAGGAGAACCTCCAGAAGCATCCGCTATCCTTGGCTTTCCTGGCTTAGCACCACCAGGAACAGTAGGGCAAGCAGAAATATGATGACCTTCCTTCTTGCAGTAGCGGCAGAAGAGAGGCTTAGGACAAGCTCGAATCATATGATCAGGAGAACCACAATTGAAACACTTCCGAATGGAAGGCGTTCCAGCAAACTGAGACTGAGAATCAGATTCAACGGGCTTTTTCTTCTTGGAAGGGAAAAATTCCGGCTCATCCAATGGAGACTGCTTTTTGTTGGGGTTCTCGCGAACCTCAACATCATCACCACTATCGCAATCCCTCTCGATGGCTTCGAGATGAAGTGCAGAATCAACTAACTCCTTAAAAGAAAGTTTAAGCTCAAGCATCAAAGATTTCTTAAGATATTTCTTAAGACCAGAAACAAACTTCAGATTCTTCTTATAAGAAGTGCTAATAAATTCAAGACCATACTTAGATAAGGCCTCGAAAGATGCAACATACTCAGAAACGGAAGACTCCCCTTGCTTCAATTCAATAAAGCGCCGGGCCAACAAAGCTTTCTCAGATTCAGGAACGAACTTGAGTTCGAATTGTTCCCGAAACTGAGTCCAAGAAAGAACAGACTCATCAAGTTCAGATATAAGAAGCTCGTACCAATCAAGGGCACGCTCTTGCAATAAACTAGAAGTTACAAGAACTCGATCATGGTCAGAAAGATCCATGCGAGAGAAGATACGTTCACAAGTGCGAATCCAAGCTTGGACTTCAAGGACGGACTCGGAGCCTTTGAATGGCTTTCCTCCAAGATGAGAAAAATCACTGCACAAGCGTGCAAAGGTAGACTTGCGAGGTGGAGATACACGAGTAGGAGCTGGAGGCTGAATGCTCCTAAACAACTCCATAAACTGATCGGCTGGCATATAAACGCCATCCGGATGTGAGCCACTGGATTGCCCAGCATCCGAACGTCGTCCTCTGCCTCTTCCAGCCATAAGCTAAAAGTCAAGATAAGAACAAGATTAATCACAAGGTAGATACTTCAATACGGAATACTACGGAATAAAAATACATTCCAAGACGTATTCCCAAATCCTATCTACCCCAAAACACGGAAGGAATAGAGGCAAGATGATTCAAAGATTTGTAACACTTGTTACACTTTGATGTACCTTAATATGTGCTTCTGTTCTGTGTTTATCATATTTTGTTCTGAACCTGGCTCTGATACCAAGCTGTGACGCCCCACTCCGAGAGCCTCAGTAACAAAGAGTATTATATGGATAATACCGTCTGCTAATGCGGACAATAGAGTATAATGGAAGCGACCATGTGTAGTCTTACTTTAACTATCTACTGAACACGCCGAAAAGTGGTTTTTATCATCTCATGTGGTTTGACAAGTTCAATAAATACTTAAAGCAAAACTACAATGGCTATAGGATCTATCAGAACAAAATGTAACAACACAATGTAATATACATCACAGAACAGTAGATCATCATATACACATATACTGATACAAAGCAGAGTATACAAAATGATACATGTCAAGTGGTATAGCAAACCACAATATACAGACGAGTTCACAAGAATACATATCAGAGTTACAATAGATAAGGACTACACAAAAAGCTAAGACAAAAAGGAGCTAGCGGAATAGTCCATGCGGAAGCAAAAGAGGCTAAGTCCAAAAGCACCTAACCTGAAACAACTCGGTCTAACCCGAGTATAAAATACACGGGTCAGTCTAGCTAAACAAATCCGTTAGATAAACTGATCAACAATAAACCTGCAAAATCGTATGGTATAACAAATATCTCTATATGAGATAACACACTCATCTAACAAAAGATGAACATAACAAAACAAGCCTCATATCATCGGCATCTCAACAAGCAAAGGATATCATATCCCAAATCAAGCCAAAAAGGCAAATAACAAATACCAATGAAGGTACATAAGTTCCACTAGATGATCGCTACATATCATGCGGCTCAAAAAGACCAACACCGAAAGGCGATGCACTAGGGAATATACATATAAATCAAAACAACAAAAGATGCTCGAGCTTAGTACTGTATAAACAAGGATCCATGAGCCCGAAGGCTCCAAACCCAAATATCACCCATGCGGCTCATAAAGACCAACATCGGAAGCGATACTATAGGGCAACAAACCCGAAGGCACACACCCGAAGGTACAAACCCGAAGGCCACATACCCGAAGGCAACATACCCGAAGGCAACATACCCGAAGGCAACAAACCGTAGTGGCGAAGGTCCGGAGGCCCAGTACTGGACACCACTAATTGGCGGAATGTGTCATAACTCTCGAAAAGGAACCCGAAAAGTGTTAACGTATGTCCCATAACCACTCGTTCGCACTAAACGGTTTACTATCCATTAGCCAATTTCACACTCAAAGCATTACAAAGTTTACCTCATGTCATCGGTAAACCAGACACAAAGGTCAAAACGATCAATCGAATAGGTCGGGGACTAATCGAAAAGGTGAACGTGCGTATTCATGGTCCGTGTTTTACCTAACCATTTAATCTCCTTTCCACTTCGTTCGAAGTGCAAAATCGTGTGTGTTTAAATAGAAATTTATAAAGCGGAGAAGGGAGCTTTTAATACGATTTAGAGGGATTATTTATAAAACTCGTGAATGAAGTCAAAAGTATGTTATCAAAGCCAAAGATGCAATAACAAACATTAAAAACCAACTTGCATCGATAAGATTTGGAAAACCGATGAAAACGAACAAAAATAGGCAAAACAGGGAAAACAGGAGCAGGTCGGTCGGCCGGCTACAGGGCTCGGTCGACCGGACACTGTTCTGAAAAATTCTCGGGAAGCAGGTCGGTTGACCGGACTTCCTGGGTCGGTCACCCGGAGCCCAGATTCCTGCACTCCCAAAACAGAGGCAGGGAAGTGCTCAGGTAGCAGGTCGGTCGACCGGACCCTGCGTTCGGTCGGCCGGAGCCTGTTTTCCAGCACTTCTTACCCTATCAAGTGAATTCCAATTCTTTCCAAACCAAAAGCAATAGCACATGAATATTTGTTAGGAATTCATACCCAACATCAATGATAGATATACACATAGATGTGAGATAAAAATCTCACCTTTTTACCCAAAACAAAGAAGAAGAAGCTCAATTGCAAAGAGAAGATCAACCACTCACTACTTCAACTCAACAAGCTTCAATCAATGGCTTCTATTTGATTTTGGAGCAAGGATTCAAGATGCAAGAAGAACTAGGGCTTGCTAATTTCTATTTCCTCTTCCCTTTCCCCATTTCAGTTTTAGCTTGAGGAATGAAATGAAATGAAGATGGAATGAAGAGAAGGAGCTGAGTTAGGGGGGTTAAGTGGGTTTAGTTAGCTAGTGGGCTGAACCCAACCCAAAACCCAACTAGAAAAAGTAGCAGATTTCGACATACTCCAAACATATCGAAGCTTATACTCAAAAAGATCGCAAATGACATTTTGAACTCAATGGAAGTGGTTTCGAGTCTCAATTTGTCTGTTTGCAAAAATTAGCTTTTCGGACTATAATCCGACAAACGACATTATATTTAAATAAAATATTTAAATATACAACCGATAAATATGCGGATTGTTACAGACTCCCCTCCTTAAGAAATTGCGTCCTCGCAATTCTTAAGAAGAAAATAAAGAGTAACAACCAAAAACATATCAACACATAAGAAGAACAGAATAAGAAGTTCACCATAAAGTGCACGAAAGGATAAGCCCGAACTTGCTTGCTCGGGAAATTCTCCGGATTCCTAAGCTCAAAACAATTCGGAACACCGACGTGGTATAAACAATACGTCAAATGAACCGAAGCTCACAAATGAAGTGCAACAAAACGTCCGATGAACTTGGTAAAAAGATCATTCCATTCGGACATCAACAAAGAAACAATCACTTGTTGCGTACAACTAAATGCATTGGCAACACGATCCCCCTTTCGGGAATAAAAAGAATGACAGTATTAGAAAAGAGTTCTTTCAAATAATATTCTTTACTGAAAAAGCTAAAGCTTCAAATTTCAATTACCTTCATGAAACCATCTTTATGGAAAAATTTCCTTATTTCAAATCAATTTAGTGTGTCAAATTGTCTCATCAAAGCGTTTTGGATATTCCTATCGATAACGTTGATCAAGCGCATCGACCAGAATTCTTAAAGCACTCAATGGACAATACAATCACAAAATCATCTTCTATATGATAACCATGTTTCTAAAAACTTTTTAAAAATTCTCTTTGTTTGTTTTAAGAACAAAAATTTCATTTATACTTATAAATAAATCTTATGAAAAAGATTTGCAAAAATTTTAAATTGCTAATTTCCATCCAAAACCAATAAATACTAAAATGGAATCATCGAGATATTCACAGAATACTCGATTCATAAAATGGATGAAATGAGCTAGAAAAACTGAATGACATAATAAATCATTCATAAGAATCACAACGAGTGCGGAATGCGGTAAGTGGAATGCTAACTTCCGCAACTCGTAGCCAAATGAAAACTGGTGGTAAGGTCGAGCTAAAAAGACCTTAACACTACTCAAAAGATTGCTTAGGTAATAATCCTAAGACAAGACCAAAATACCGGAAAATTCTCAAACTACAAGAATGAGAGAAACAACCCTTTTCTCATCATGAGGGCTTAAAGAATAAAATGATGCCATCAAATTGGAATCGAAATCACAAAGGAAAAAATAGAAATCTGCAAAAATAGATGGAGACATACCTCATCCCCGAGGAGAACCTCCAGAAGCATCCGCTATCCTTGGCTTTCCTGGCTTAGCACCACCAGGAACAGTAGGGCAAGCAGAAATATGATGACCTTCCTTCTTGCAGTAGCGGCAGAAGAGAGGCTTAGGACAAGCTCGAATCATATGATCAGGAGAACCACAATTGAAACACTTCCGAATGGAAGGCGTTCCAGCAAACTGAGACTGAGAATCAGATTCAACGGGCTTTTTCTTCTTGGAAGGGAAAAATTCCGGCTCATCCAATGGAGACTGCTTTTTGTTGGGGTTCTCGCGAACCTCAACATCATCACCACTATCGCAATCCCTCTCGATGGCTTCGAGATGAAGTGCAGAATCAACTAACTCCTTAAAAGAAAGTTTAAGCTCAAGCATCAAAGATTTCTTAAGATATTTCTTAAGACCAGAAACAAACTTCAGATTCTTCTTATAAGAAGTGCTAATAAATTCAAGACCATACTTAGATAAGGCCTCGAAAGATGCAACATACTCAGAAACGGAAGACTCCCCTTGCTTCAATTCAATAAAGCGCCGGGCCAACAAAGCTTTCTCAGATTCAGGAACGAACTTGAGTTCGAATTGTTCCCGAAACTGAGTCCAAGAAAGAACAGACTCATCAAGTTCAGATATAAGAAGCTCGTACCAATCAAGGGCACGCTCTTGCAATAAACTAGAAGTTACAAGAACTCGATCATGGTCAGAAAGATCCATGCGAGAGAAGATACGTTCACAAGTGCGAATCCAAGCTTGGACTTCAAGGACGGACTCGGAGCCTTTGAATGGCTTTCCTCCAAGATGAGAAAAATCACTGCACAAGCGTGCAAAGGTAGACTTGCGAGGTGGAGATACACGAGTAGGAGCTGGAGGCTGAATGCTCCTAAACAACTCCATAAACTGATCGGCTGGCATATAAACGCCATCCGGATGTGAGCCACTGGATTGCCCAGCATCCGAACGTCGTCCTCTGCCTCTTCCAGCCATAAGCTGAAAGTCAAGATAAGAACAAGATTAATCACAAGGTAGATACTTCAATACGGAATACTACGGAATAAAAATACATTCCAAGACGTATTCCCAAATCCTATCTACCCCAAAACACGGAAGGAATAGAGGCAAGATGATTCAAAGATTTGTAACACTTGTTACACTTTGATGTACCTTAATATGTGCTTCTGTTCTGTGTTTATCATATTTTGTTCTGAACCTGGCTCTGATACCAAGCTGTGACGCCCCACTCCGAGAGCCTCAGTAACAAAGAGTATTATATGGATAATACCGTCTGCTAATGCGGACAATAGAGTATAATGGAAGCGACCATGTGTAGTCTTACTTTAACTATCTACTGAACACGCCGAAAAGTGGTTTTTACCATCTCATGTGGTTTGACAAGTTCAATAAATACTTAAAGCAAAAGTACAATGGCTATAGGATCTATCAGAATAAAATGTAACAACACAATGTAATATACATCACAGAATAGTAGATCATCATATACACATATACTGATACAAAGCAGAGTATACAAAATGATACATGTCAAGTGGTATAGCAAACCACAATATACAGACGAGTTCACAAGAATACATATCAGAGTTACAATAGATAAGGACTACACAAAAAGCTAAGACAAAAAGGAGCTAGCGGAATAGTCCATGCGGAAGCAAAAGAGGCTAAGTCCAAAAGCACCTAACCTGAAACAACTCGGTTTGACCCGAGTATAAAATACACGGGTCAGTCTAGCTAAACAAATCAGTTAGATAAACTGATCAACAATAAACCTGCAAAATCGTATTGTATAACAAATATCTCTATATGAGATAACACACTCATCTAACAAAAGATGAACATAACAAAACAAGCCTCATATCATCGGCATCTCAACAAGCAAAGGATATCATATCCCAAATCAAGCCAAAAAGGCAAATAACAAATACCAATGAAGGTACACAAGTTCCACTAGATGATCGCTACATATCATGCGGCTCAAAAATACCAACACCGAAAGGCGATGCACTAGGGAATATACATATCAATCAAAACAACAAAAGATGCTCGAGCTTAGTACTGTATAAACAAGGATCCATGAGCCCGAAGGCTCCAAACCCAAATATCACCCATGCGGCTCATAAAGACCAACATCGGAAGCGATACTATAGGGCAACAAACTCGAAGGCACACACCCGAAGGTACAAACCCGAAGGCCACATACCCGAAGGCAACATACCCGAAGGCAACATACCCGAAGGCAACAAACCGTAGTGGCGAAGGTCCGGAGGCCCAGTACTGGACACCACTAACTGGCGGAATGTGTCATAACTCTCGAAAAGGAACCCGAAAAGTGTTAACGTATGTCCCATAACCACTCGTTCGCACTAAACGGTTTACTATCCATTAGCCAATTTCACACTCAAAGCATTACAAAGTTTACCTCATGTCATCGGTAAACCAGACACAAAGGTCAAAACGATCAATCGAATAGGTCGGGGACTAATCGGAAAGGTGAACGTGCGGATTCATGGTCCGTGTTTTACCTAACCATTTAATCTCCTTTCCACTTCGTTCGAAGTGCAAAATCGTGTGTGTTTAAATAGAAATTTATAAAGCGGAGAAGGGAGCTTTTAATACGATTTAGAGGGATTATTTATAAAACTCGTGAATGAAGTCAAAAGTATGTTATCAAAGCCAAAGATGCAATAACAAACATTAAAAACCAACTTGCATCGATAAGATTTGGAAAACCGATCAAAACGAACAAAAATAGGCAAAACAGGGAAAACAGGAGCAGGTCGGTCGGCCGGCTACAGGGCTCGGTCGACCGGACACTGTTCTGAAAAATTCTCGGGAAGCAGGTCGGTTGACCGGACTTCCTGGGTCGGTCACCCGGAGCCCAGATTCCTGCACTCCCAAAACAGAGGCAGGGAAGTGCTCAGGTAGCAGGTCGGTCGACCGGACCCTGCGTTCGGTCGGCCGGAGCCTGTTTTCCAGCACTTCTTACCCTATCAAGTGAATTCCAATTCTTTCCAAACCAAAAGCAATAGCACATGAATATTTGTTAGGAATTCATACCCAACATCAATGATAGATATACACATAGATGTGAGATAAAAATCTCACCTTTTTACCCAAAACAAAGAAGAAGAAGCTCAATTGCAAAGAGAAGATCAACCACTCACTACTTCAACTCAACAAGCTTCAATCAATGGCTTCTATTTGATTTTGGAGCAAGGATTCAAGATGCAAGAAGAACTAGGGCTTGCTAATTTCTATTTCCTCTTCCCTTTCCCCATTTCATTTTTAGCTTGAGGAATGAAATGAAATGAAGATGGAATGAAGAGAAGGAGCTGAGTTAGGGGGGTTAAGTGGGTTTAGTTAGCTAGTGGGCTGAACCCAACCCAAAACCCAACTAGAAAAAGTAGCAGATTTCGACATACTCCAAACATATCGAAGCTTATACTCAAAAAGATCGCAAATGACATTTTGAACTCAATGGAAGTGGTTTCGAGTCTCAATTCGACTGTTTGCAAAAAGTAGCTTTTCGGACTATAATCCGACAAACGACATTATATTTAAATAAAATATTTAAATATACAACCGATAAATATGCGGATTGTTACAGACTCCCCTCCTTAAGAAATTGCGTCCTCGCAATTCTTAAGAAGAAAATAAAGAGTAACAACCAAAAACATATCAACACATAAGAAGAACAGAATAAGAAGTTCACCATAAAGTGGACGAAAGGATAAGCCCGAACTTGCTTGCTCGGGAAATTCTCCGGATTCCTAAGCTCAAAACAATTCGGAACACCGACGTGGTATAAACAATACGTCAAATGAACCGAAGCTCACAAATGAAGTGCAACAAAACGTCCGATGAACTTGGTAAAAAGATCATTCCATTCGGACATCAACAAAGAAACAATCACTTGTTGCGTACAACTAAATGCATTGGCAACACGATCCCCCTTTCGGGAATAAAAAGAATGAGAGTATTAGAAAAGAGTTCTTTCAAATAATATTCTTTACTGAAAAGCTAAAGCTTCAAATTTCAATTACCTTCATGAAATCATCTTTATGGAAAAATTTCCTTATTTCAAATCAATTTAGTGTGTCAAATTGTCTCATCAAAGCGTTTAGGATATTCCTATCGATAACGTTGATCAAGCGCATCGACCAGAATTCTTAAAGCACTCAATGGGCAATACAATCACAAAATCATCTTCTATATGATAACCATGTTTCTAAAAACTTTTTAAAAATTCTCTTTGTTTGTTTTAAGAACAAAAATCTCATTTATACTTATAAATAAATCTTATGAAAAAGATTTGCAAAAATTTTAAATTGCTAATTTCCATCCAAAACCAATAAATACTAAAATGGAATCATCGAGATATTCACAGAATACTCGATTCATAAAATGGATGAAATGAGCTAGACAAACTGAATGACATAATAAATCATTCATAAGAATCACAACGAGTGCGGAATGCGGTAAGTGGAATGCTAACTTCCGCAACTCGTAGCCAAATGAAAACTGGTGGTAAGGTCGAGCTAAAAAGACCTTAACACTACTCAAAAGATTGCTTAGGTAATAATCCTAAGACAAGACCAAAATACCGGAAAATTCTCAAACTACAAGAATGAGAGAAACAACCCTTTTCTCATCATGAGGGCTTAAAGAATAAAATGATGCCATCAAATTGGAATCGAAATCACAAAGGAAAAAATAGAAATCTGCAAAAATAGATGGAGACATACCTCATCCCCGAGGAGAACCTCCAGAAGCATCCGCTATCCTTGGCTTTCCTGGCTTAGCACCACCAGGAACAGTAGGGCAAGCAGAAATATGATGACCTTCCTTCTTGCAGTAGCGGCAGAAGAGAGGCTTAGGACAAGCTCGAATCATATGATCAGGAGAACCACAATTGAAACACTTCCGAATGGAAGGCGTTCCAGCAAACTGAGACTGAGAATCAGATTCAACGGGCTTTTTCTTCTTGGAAGGGAAAAATTCCGGCTCATCCAATGGAGACTGCTTTTTGTTGGGGTTCTCGCGAACCTCAACATCATCACCACTATCGCAATCCCTCTCGATGGCTTCGAGATGAAGTGCAGAATCAACTAACTCCTTAAAAGAAAGTTTAAGCTCAAGCATCAAAGATTTCTTAAGATATTTCTTAAGACCAGAAACAAACTTCAGATTCTTCTTATAAGAAGTGCTAATAAATTCAAGACCATACTTAGATAAGGCCTCGAAAGATGCAACATACTCAGAAACGGAAGACTCCCCTTGCTTCAATTCAATAAAGCGCCGGGCCAACAAAGCTTTCTCAGATTCAGGAACGAACTTGAGTTCGAATTGTTCCCGAAACTGAGTCCAAGAAAGAACAGACTCATCAAGTTCAGATATAAGAAGCTCGTACCAATCAAGGGCACGCTCTTGCAATAAACTAGAAGTTACAAGAACTCGATCATGGTCAGAAAGATCCATGCGAGAGAAGATACGTTCACAAGTGCGAATCCAAGCTTGGACTTCAAGGACGGACTCGGAGCCTTTGAATGGCTTTCCTCCAAGATGAGAAAAATCACTGCACAAGCGTGCAAAGGTAGACTTGCGAGGTGGAGATACACGAGTAGGAGCTGGAGGCTGAATGCTCCTAAACAACTCCATAAACTGATCGGCTGGCATATAAACGCCATCCGGATGTGAGCCACTGGATTGCCCAGCATCCGAACGTCGTCCTCTGCCTCTTCCAGCCATAAGCTAAAAGTCAAGATAAGAACAAGATTAATCACAAGGTAGATACTTCAATACGGAATACTACGGAATAAAAATACATTCCAAGACGTATTCCCAAATCCTATCTACCCCAAAACACGGAAGGAATAGAGGCAAGATGATTCAAAGATTTGTAACACTTGTTACACTTTGATGTACCTTAATATGTGCTTCTGTTCTGTGTTTATCATATTTTGTTCTGAACCTGGCTCTGATACCAAGCTGTGACGCCCCACTCCGAGAGCCTCAGTAACAAAGAGTATTATATGGATAATACCGTCTGCTAATGCGGACAATAGAGTATAATGGAAGCGACCATGTGTAGTCTTACTTTAACTATCTACTGAACACGCCGAAAAGTGGTTTTTATCATCTCATGTGGTTTGACAAGTTCAATAAATACTTAAAGCAAAACTACAATGGCTATAGGATCTATCAGAACAAAATGTAACAACACAATGTAATATACATCACAGAACAGTAGATCATCATATACACATATACTGATACAAAGCAGAGTATACAAAATGATACATGTCAAGTGGTATAGCAAACCACAATATACAGACGAGTTCACAAGAATACATATCAGAGTTACAATAGATAAGGACTACACAAAAAGCTAAGACAAAAAGGAGCTAGCGGAATAGTCCATGCGGAAGCAAAAGAGGCTAAGTCCAAAAGCACCTAACCTGAAACAACTCGGTCTAACCCGAGTATAAAATACACGGGTCAGTCTAGCTAAACAAATCCGTTAGATAAACTGATCAACAATAAACCTGCAAAATCGTATGGTATAACAAATATCTCTATATGAGATAACACACTCATCTAACAAAAGATGAACATAACAAAACAAGCCTCATATCATCGGCATCTCAACAAGCAAAGGATATCATATCCCAAATCAAGCCAAAAAGGCAAATAACAAATACCAATGAAGGTACATAAGTTCCACTAGATGATCGCTACATATCATGCGGCTCAAAAAGACCAACACCGAAAGGCGATGCACTAGGGAATATACATATAAATCAAAACAACAAAAGATGCTCGAGCTTAGTACTGTATAAACAAGGATCCATGAGCCCGAAGGCTCCAAACCCAAATATCACCCATGCGGCTCATAAAGACCAACATCGGAAGCGATACTATAGGGCAACAAACCCGAAGGCACACACCCGAAGGTACAAACCCGAAGGCCACATACCCGAAGGCAACATACCCGAAGGCAACATACCCGAAGGCAACAAACCGTAGTGGCGAAGGTCCGGAGGCCCAGTACTGGACACCACTAATTGGCGGAATGTGTCATAACTCTCGAAAAGGAACCCGAAAAGTGTTAACGTATGTCCCATAACCACTCGTTCGCACTAAACGGTTTACTATCCATTAGCCAATTTCACACTCAAAGCATTACAAAGTTTACCTCATGTCATCGGTAAACCAGACACAAAGGTCAAAACGATCAATCGAATAGGTCGGGGACTAATCGAAAAGGTGAACGTGCGTATTCATGGTCCGTGTTTTACCTAACCATTTAATCTCCTTTCCACTTCGTTCGAAGTGCAAAATCGTGTGTGTTTAAATAGAAATTTATAAAGCGGAGAAGGGAGCTTTTAATACGATTTAGAGGGATTATTTATAAAACTCGTGAATGAAGTCAAAAGTATGTTATCAAAGCCAAAGATGCAATAACAAACATTAAAAACCAACTTGCATCGATAAGATTTGGAAAACCGATGAAAACGAACAAAAATAGGCAAAACAGGGAAAACAGGAGCAGGTCGGTCGGCCGGCTACAGGGCTCGGTCGACCGGACACTGTTCTGAAAAATTCTCGGGAAGCAGGTCGGTTGACCGGACTTCCTGGGTCGGTCACCCGGAGCCCAGATTCCTGCACTCCCAAAACAGAGGCAGGGAAGTGCTCAGGTAGCAGGTCGGTCGACCGGACCCTGCGTTCGGTCGGCCGGAGCCTGTTTTCCAGCACTTCTTACCCTATCAAGTGAATTCCAATTCTTTCCAAACCAAAAGCAATAGCACATGAATATTTGTTAGGAATTCATACCCAACATCAATGATAGATATACACATAGATGTGAGATAAAAATCTCACCTTTTTACCCAAAACAAAGAAGAAGAAGCTCAATTGCAAAGAGAAGATCAACCACTCACTACTTCAACTCAACAAGCTTCAATCAATGGCTTCTATTTGATTTTGGAGCAAGGATTCAAGATGCAAGAAGAACTAGGGCTTGCTAATTTCTATTTCCTCTTCCCTTTCCCCATTTCAGTTTTAGCTTGAGGAATGAAATGAAATGAAGATGGAATGAAGAGAAGGAGCTGAGTTAGGGGGGTTAAGTGGGTTTAGTTAGCTAGTGGGCTGAACCCAACCCAAAACCCAACTAGAAAAAGTAGCAGATTTCGACATACTCCAAACATATCGAAGCTTATACTCAAAAAGATCGCAAATGACATTTTGAACTCAATGGAAGTGGTTTCGAGTCTCAATTTGTCTGTTTGCAAAAATTAGCTTTTCGGACTATAATCCGACAAACGACATTATATTTAAATAAAATATTTAAATATACAACCGATAAATATGCGGATTGTTACAGACTCCCCTCCTTAAGAAATTGCGTCCTCGCAATTCTTAAGAAGAAAATAAAGAGTAACAACCAAAAACATATCAACACATAAGAAGAACAGAATAAGAAGTTCACCATAAAGTGCACGAAAGGATAAGCCCGAACTTGCTTGCTCGGGAAATTCTCCGGATTCCTAAGCTCAAAACAATTCGGAACACCGACGTGGTATAAACAATACGTCAAATGAACCGAAGCTCACAAATGAAGTGCAACAAAACGTCCGATGAACTTGGTAAAAAGATCATTCCATTCGGACATCAACAAAGAAACAATCACTTGTTGCGTACAACTAAATGCATTGGCAACACGATCCCCCTTTCGGGAATAAAAAGAATGACAGTATTAGAAAAGAGTTCTTTCAAATAATATTCTTTACTGAAAAAGCTAAAGCTTCAAATTTCAATTACCTTCATGAAACCATCTTTATGGAAAAATTTCCTTATTTCAAATCAATTTAGTGTGTCAAATTGTCTCATCAAAGCGTTTTGGATATTCCTATCGATAACGTTGATCAAGCGCATCGACCAGAATTCTTAAAGCACTCAATGGACAATACAATCACAAAATCATCTTCTATATGATAACCATGTTTCTAAAAACTTTTTAAAAATTCTCTTTGTTTGTTTTAAGAACAAAAATTTCATTTATACTTATAAATAAATCTTATGAAAAAGATTTGCAAAAATTTTAAATTGCTAATTTCCATCCAAAACCAATAAATACTAAAATGGAATCATCGAGATATTCACAGAATACTCGATTCATAAAATGGATGAAATGAGCTAGAAAAACTGAATGACATAATAAATCATTCATAAGAATCACAACGAGTGCGGAATGCGGTAAGTGGAATGCTAACTTCCGCAACTCGTAGCCAAATGAAAACTGGTGGTAAGGTCGAGCTAAAAAGACCTTAACACTACTCAAAAGATTGCTTAGGTAATAATCCTAAGACAAGACCAAAATACCGGAAAATTCTCAAACTACAAGAATGAGAGAAACAACCCTTTTCTCATCATGAGGGCTTAAAGAATAAAATGATGCCATCAAATTGGAATCGAAATCACAAAGGAAAAAATAGAAATCTGCAAAAATAGATGGAGACATACCTCATCCCCGAGGAGAACCTCCAGAAGCATCCGCTATCCTTGGCTTTCCTGGCTTAGCACCACCAGGAACAGTAGGGCAAGCAGAAATATGATGACCTTCCTTCTTGCAGTAGCGGCAGAAGAGAGGCTTAGGACAAGCTCGAATCATGTGATCAGGAGAACCACAATCGAAACACTTCCGAATGGAAGGCGTTCTAGCAAACTGAGACTGAGAATCAGATTCAACGGGCTTTTTCTTCTTGGAAGGGAAAACTTCCGGCTCATCCAATGGAGACTGCTTTTTGTTGGGGTTCTCACGAACCTCAACATCATCACCACTATCGCAATCCCTCTCGATGGCTTTGAGATGAAGTGCAGAATCAACTAACTCCTCAAAAGAAAGTTTAAGCTCAAGCATCAAAGATTTCTTAAGATATTTCTTAAGACCAGAAACAAACTTCAGATTCTTCTTATAAGAAGTGTTAATAAATTCAAGACCATACTTAGATAAGGCCTCGAAAGATGCAACATACTCAGAAACGGAAGACTCCCCTTGCTTCAATTCAATAAAGCGCCGGGCCAACAAAGCTTTCTCAGATTCAGGAACGAACTTGAGTTCGAATCGTTCCCGAAACTGAGTCCAAGAAAGAACAGACTCATCAAGTTCAGATATAAGAAGCTCGTACCAATCAAGGGCACGCTCTTGCAATAAATTAGAAGTTACAAGAACTCGATCATGGTCAGAAAGATCCATGCGAGAGAAGATACGTTCACAAGTGCGAATCAAAGCTTGGACTTCAAGGACGGACTCGGAGCCTTTGAATGGCTTTCCTCCAAGATAAGAAAAATCACTGCACAAGCGTGCAAAGGTAGACTTGCGAGGTGGAGATACACGAGTAGGAGCTGGAGGCTGAATGCTCCTAAACAACTCCATAAACTGATCGGCTGGCATATAAACGCCATCCGGATGTGAGCCACTGGATTGCCCAGCATCCGAACGTCGTCCTCTGCCTCTTCCAGCCATAAGCTGAAAGTCAAGATAAGAACAAGATTAATCACAAGGTAGATACTTCAATACAGAATACTACGGAATAAAAATACATTCCAAGACGTATTCCCAAATCCTATCTACCCCAAAACACGAAAGGAATAGAGGCAAGATGATTCAGAGATTTGTAACATTTGTTACACTTTGATGTACCTTAATATGTGCTTCTATTCTGTGTTTATCATATTTTGTTTTGAACCTGGCTCTGATACCAAGCTATGACGCCCCACTCCGAGAGCCTCAGTAACAAAGAGTATTCTATGGATAATACCGTCTGCTAATGCGGACAATAGAGTATAATGGAAGCGACCATGTGTAGTCTTACTTTAACTATCTACTGAACACGCCGAAAAGTGGTTTTTATCATCTCATGTGGTTCGACAAGTTCAATAAATACTTAAAGCAAAACTACAATGGCTATAGGATCTATCAAAACAAAATGTAACAACACAATGTAATATACATGACAGAACAGTAGATCATCATATACACATATACTGATACAAAGTAGAGTATACAAAATGATACATGTCAAGTGGTATAGCAAACCACAATATACAGACGAGTTCACAAGAATACATATCAGAGTTACAATAGATAAGGACTACACAAAAAGCTAAGACAAAAAGGAGCTAGTGGAATAGTCCATGCGGAAGCAAAAGAGGCTAAGTCCAAAAGCACCTAACCTGAAACAACTCGGTCTGACCCGAGTATAAAATACACGGGTCAGTCTAGCTAAACAAATCCGTTAGATAAACTGATCAACAATAAACCTGCAAAATCGTATGGTATAACAAATATCTCTATATGAGATAACACACTCATCTAACAAAAGATGAACATAACAAAACAAGCCTCATATCATCGGCATCTCAACAAGCAAAGGATATCATATCCCAAATCAAGCCAAAAAGGCAAATAACAAATACCAATGAAGGTACACAAGTTCCACTAGATGATCGCTACATATCATGCGGCTCAAAAAGACCAACACCGAAAGGCGATGCACTAGGGAATATACATATAAATCAAAACAACAAAAGATGCTCGAGCTTAGTACTGTATAAACAAGGATCCATGAGCCCGAAGGCTCCAAACCCAAATATCACCCATGCGACTCATAAAGACCAACATCGGAAGCGATACTATAGGGCAACAAACCCGAAGGCACACACCCGAAGGTACAAACCCGAAGGCCACATACCCGAAGGCAACATACCCGAAGGCAACATACCCGAAGGCAACAAACCGTAGTGGCGAAGGTCCAGAGGCCCAGTACTAGACACCACTAACTGGCGGAATGTGTCATAACTCTCGAAAAGGAACCCGAAAAGTGTTAACGTATGTCCCATAACCACTCGTTCGCACTAAACGGTTTACTATCCATTAGCCAATTTCACACTCAAAGAATTACAAAGTTTACCTCATGTCATCGGTAAACCAGACACAAAGGTCAAAATGATCAATCGAATAGGTCGGGGACTAATCGGAAAGGTGAACGTGCGGATTCATGGTCCGTGTTTTACCTAACCATTTAATCTCCTTTCCACTTCGTTCGAAGTGCAAAATCGTGTGTGTTTAAATAGAAATTTATAAAGCGGAGAAGGGAGCTTTTAATACGATTTAGAGGGATTATTTATAAAACTCGTGAATGAAGTCAAAAGTATGTTATCAAAGCCAAAGATGCAATAACAAACATTAAAAACCAACTTGCATCGATAAGATTTGGAAAACCGATCAAAACGAACAAAAATAGGCAAAACAGGGAAAACAGGAGCAGGTCGGTCGGCCGGCTACAGGGCTCGGTCGACCGGACACTGTTCTGAAAAATTCTCGGGAAGCAGGTCGGTTGACCGGACTTCCTGGGTCGGTCACTCGGAGCCCAGATTCCTGCACTCCCAAAACAGAGGCAGGGAAGTGCTCAGGTAGCAGGTCGGTCGACCGGACCCTGCGTTCGGTCGGCCGGAGCCTGTTTTCCAGCACTTCTTACCCTATCAAGTGAATTCCAATTCTTTCCAAACCAAAAGCAATAGCACATGAATATTTGTTAGGAATTCATACCCAACATCAATGATAGATATACACATAGATGTGAGATAAAAATCTCACCTTTTTACCCAAAACAAAGAAGAAGAAGCTCAATTGCAAAGAGAAGATCAACCACTCACTACTTCAACTCAACAAGCTTCAATCAATGGCTTCTATTTGATTTTGGAGCAAGGATTCAAGATGCAAGAAGAACTAGGGCTTGCTAATTTCTATTTCCTCTTCCCTTTCCCCATTTCAGTTTTAGCTTGAGGAATGAAATGAAATGAAGATGGAATGAAGAGAAGGAGCTGAGTTAGGGGGGTTAAGTGGGTTTAGTTAGCTAGTGGGCTGAACCCAACCCAAAACCCAACTAGAAAAAGTAGCAGATTTCGACATACTCCAAACATATCGAAGCTTATACTCAAAAAGATCGCAAATGACATTTTGAACTCAATGGAAGTGGTTTCGAGTCTCAATTCGACTGTTTGCAAAAAGTAGCTTTTCGGACTATAATCCGACAAACGACATTATATTTAAATAAAATATTTAAATATACAACCGATAAATATGCGGATTGTTACAGACTCCCCTCCTTAAGAAATTGCGTCCTCGCAATTCTTAAGAAGAAAATAAAGAGTAACAACCAAAAACATATCAACACATAAGAAGAACAGAATAAGAAGTTCACCATAAAGTGGACGAAAGGATAAGCCCGAACTTGCTTGCTCGGGAAATTCTCCGGATTCCTAAGCTCAAAACAATTCGGAACACCGACGTGGTATAAACAATACGTCAAACGAACCGAAGCTCACAAATGAAGTGCAACAAAACGTCCGATGAACTTGGTAAAAAGATCATTCCATTCGGACATCAACAAAGAAACAATCACTTGTTGCGTACAACTAAATGCATTGGCAACACGATCCCCCTTTCGGGAATAAAAAGAATGAGAGTATTAGAAAAGAGTTCTTTCAAATAATATTCTTTACTGAAAAGCTAAAGCTTCAAATTTCAATTACCTTCGTGAAATCATCTTTATGGAAAAATTTCCTTATTTCAAATCAATTTAGTGTGTCAAATTGTCTCATCAAAGCGTTTAGGATATTCCTATCGATAACGTTGATCAAGCGCATCGACCAGAATTCTTAAAGCACTCAATGGGCAATACAATCACAAAATCATCTTCTATATGATAACCATGTTTCTAAAAACTTTTTAAAAACTCTCTTTGTTTGTTTTAAGAACAAAAATCTCATTTATACTTATAAATAAATCTTATGAAAAAGATTTGCAAAAATTTTAAATTGCTAATTTCCATCCAAAACCAATAAATACTAAAATGGAATCATCCAGATATTCACAGAATACTCGATTCATAAAATGGATGAAATGAGCTAGACAAACTGAATGACATATTAATCATTCATAAGAATCACAACGAGTGCGGAATGCGGTAAGTGGAATGCTAACTTCCGCAACTCGTAGCCAAATGAAAACTGGTGGTAAGGTCGAGCTAAAAAGACCTTAACACTACTCAAAAGATTGCTTAGGTAATAATCCTAAGACAAGACCAAAATACCGGAAAATTCTCAAACTACAAGAATGAGAGAAACAACCCTTTTCTCATCATGAGGGCTTAAAGAATAAAATGATGCCATCAAATTGGAATCGAAATCACAAAGGAAAAAATAGAAATCTGCAAAAATAGATGGAGACATACCTCATCCCCGAGGAGAACCTCCAGAAGCATCCGCTATCCTTGGCTTTCCTGGCTTAGCACCACCAGGAACAGTAGGGCAAGCAGAAATATGATGACCTTCCTTCTTGCAGTAGCGGCAGAAGAGAGGCTTAGGACAAGCTCGAATCATATGATCAGGAGAACCACAATTGAAACACTTCCGAATGGAAGGCGTTCCAGCAAACTGAGACTGAGAATCAGATTCAACGGGCTTTTTCTTCTTGGAAGGGAAAAATTCCGGCTCATCCAATGGAGACTGCTTTTTGTTGGGGTTCTCGCGAACCTCAACATCATCACCACTATCGCAATCCCTCTCGATGGCTTCGAGATGAAGTGCAGAATCAACTAACTCCTTAAAAGAAAGTTTAAGCTCAAGCATCAAAGATTTCTTAAGATATTTCTTAAGACCAGAAACAAACTTCAGATTCTTCTTATAAGAAGTGCTAATAAATTCAAGACCATACTTAGATAAGGCCTCGAAAGATGCAACATACTCAGAAACGGAAGACTCCCCTTGCTTCAATTCAATAAAGCGCCGGGCCAACAAAGCTTTCTCAGATTCAGGAACGAACTTGAGTTCGAATTGTTCCCGAAACTGAGTCCAAGAAAGAACAGACTCATCAAGTTCAGATATAAGAAGCTCGTACCAATCAAGGGCACGCTCTTGCAATAAACTAGAAGTTACAAGAACTCGATCATGGTCAGAAAGATCCATGCGAGAGAAGATACGTTCACAAGTGCGAATCCAAGCTTGGACTTCAAGGACGGACTCGGAGCCTTTGAATGGCTTTCCTCCAAGATGAGAAAAATCACTGCACAAGCGTGCAAAGGTAGACTTGCGAGGTGGAGATACACGAGTAGGAGCTGGAGGCTGAATGCTCCTAAACAACTCCATAAACTGATCGGCTGGCATATAAACGCCATCCGGATGTGAGCCACTGGATTGCCCAGCATCCGAACGTCGTCCTCTGCCTCTTCCAGCCATAAGCTGAAAGTCAAGATAAGAACAAGATTAATCACAAGGTAGATACTTCAATACGGAATACTACGGAATAAAAATACATTCCAAGACGTATTCCCAAATCCTATCTACCCCAAAACACGGAAGGAATAGAGGCAAGATGATTCAAAGATTTGTAACACTTGTTACACTTTGATGTACCTTAATATGTGCTTTTGTTCTGTGTTTATCATATTTTGTTCTGAACCTGGCTCTGATACCAAGCTGTGACGCCCCACTCCGAGAGCCTCAGTAATAAAGAGTATTATATGGATAATACCGTCTGCTAATGCGGACAATAGAGTATAATGGAAGCGACCATGTGTAGTCTTACTTTAACTATCTACTGAACACGCCGAAAAGTGGTTTTTATCATCTCATGTGGTTTGACAAGTTCAATAAATACTTAAAGAAAAACTACAATGGCTATAGGATCTATCAGAACAAAATGTAACAACACAATGTAATATACATCACAGAACAGTAGATCATCATATACACATATACTGATACAAAGCAGAGTATACAAAATGATACATGTCAATTGGTATAGCAAACCACAATATACAAACGAGTTCACAAGAATACATATCAGAGTTACAATAGATAAGGACTACACAAAAAGCTAAGACAAAAAGGAGCTAGCGGAATAGTCCATGCGGAAGCAAAAGAGGCTAAGTCCAAAAGCACCTAACCTGAAACAACTCGGTCTGACCCGAGTATAAAATACACGGGTCAGTCTAGCTAAACAAATCCGTTAGATAAACTGATCAACAATAAACCTGCAAAATCGTATGGTATAACAAATATCTCTATATGAGATAACACACTCATCTAACAAAAGATGAACATAACAAAACAAGCCTCATATCATCGGCATCTCAACAAGCAAAGGATATCATATCCCAAATCAAGCCAAAAAGGCAAATAACAAATACCAATGAAGGTACACAAGTTCCACTAGATGATCGCTACATATCATGCGGCTCAAAAAGACCAACACCGAAAGGCGATGCACTAGGGAATATACATATAAATCAAAACAACAAAAGATGCTCGAGCTTAGTACTGTATAAACAAGGATCCATGAGCCCGAAGGCTCCAAACCCAAATATCACCCATGCGGCTCATAAAGACCAACATCGGAAGCGATACTATAGGGCAACAAACCCGAAGGCACACACCCGAAGGTACAAACCCGAAGGCCACATACCCGAAGGCAACATACCCGAAGGCAACATACCCGAAGGCAAGAAACCGTAGTGGCAAAGGTCCGGAGGCCCAGTACTGGACACCACTAACTGGCGGAATGTGTCATAACTCTCGAAAAGGAACCCGAAAAGTGTTAACGTATGTCCCATAACCACTCGTTCGCACTAAACGGTTTACTATCCATTAGCCAATTTCACACTCAAAGCATTACAAAGTTTACCTCATGTCATCGGTAAACCAGACACAAAGGTCAAAACGATCAATCGAATAGGTCGGGGACTAATCGAAAAGGTGAACGTGCGTATTCATGGTCCGTGTTTTACCTAACCATTTAATCTCCTTTCCACTTCGTTCGAAGTGCAAAATCGTGTGTGTTTAAATAGAAATTTATAAAGCGGAGAAGGGAGCTTTTAATACGATTTAGAGGGATTATTTATAAAACTCGTGAATGAAGTCAAAAGTATGTTATCAAAGCCAAAGATGCAATAACAAACATTAAAAACCAACTTGCATCGATAAGATTTGGAAAACCGATCAAAACGAACAAAAATAGGCAAAACAGGGAAAACAGGAGCAGGTCGGTCGGCCGGCTACAGGGCTCGGTCGACCGGACACTGTTCTGAAAAATTCTCGGGAAGCAGGTCGGTTGACCGGACTTCCTGGGTCGGTCACCCGGAGCCCAGATTCCTGCACTCCCAAAACAGAGGCAGGGAAGTGCTCAGGTAGCAGGTCGGTCGACCGGACCCTGCGTTCGGTCGGCCGGAGCCTGTTTTCCAGCACTTCTTACCCTATCAAGTGAATTCCAATTCTTTCCAAACCAAAAGCAATAGCACATGAATATTTGTTAGGAATTCATACCCAACATCAATGATAGATATACACATAGATGTGAGATAAAAATCTCACCTTTTTACCCAAAACAAAGAAGAAGAAGCTCAATTGCAAAGAGAAGATCAACCACTCACTACTTCAACTCAACAAGCTTCAATCAATGGCTTCTATTTGATTTTGGAGCAAGGATTCAAGATGCAAGAAGAACTAGGGCTTGCTAATTTCTATTTCCTCTTCCCTTTCCCCATTTCAGTTTTAGCTTGAGGAATGAAATGAAATGAAGATGGAATGAAGAGAAGGAGCTGAGTTAGGGGGGTTAAGTGGGTTTAGTTAGCTAGTGGGCTGAACCCAACCCAAAACCCAACTAGAAAAAGTAGCAGATTTCGACATACTCCAAACATATCGAAGCTTATACTCAAAAAGATCGCAAATGACATTTTGAACTCAATGGAAGTGGTTTCGAGTCTCAATTTGTCTGTTTGCAAAAATTAGCTTTTCGGACTATAATCCGACAAACGACATTATATTTAAATAAAATATTTAAATATACAACCGATAAATATGCGGATTGTTACAGACTCCCCTCCTTAAGAAATTGCGTCCTCGCAATTCTTAAGAAGAAAATAAAGAGTAACAACCAAAAACATATCAACACATAAGAAGAACAGAATAAGAAGTTCACCATAAAGTGCACGAAAGGATAAGCCCGAACTTGCTTGCTCGGGAAATTCTCCGGATTCCTAAGCTCAAAACAATTCGGAACACCGACGTGGTATAAACAATACGTCAAATGAACCGAAGCTCACAAATGAAGTTCAACAAAACGTCCGATGAACTTGGTAAAAAGATCATTCCATTCGGACATCAACAAAGAAACAATCACTTATTGCGTACAACTAAATGCATTGGCAACACGATCCCCCTTTCGGGAATAAAAAGAATGAGAGTATTAGAAAAGAGTTCTTTCAAATAATATTCTTTACTGAAAAGCTAAAGCTTCAAATTTCAATTACCTTCATGAAATCATCTTTATGGAAAAATTTCCTTATTTCAAATCAATTTAGTGTGTCAAATTGTCTCATCAAAGCGTTTAGGATATTCCTATCGATAACGTTGATCAAGCGCATCGACCAGAATTCTTAAAGCACTCAATGGACAATACAATCACAAAATCATCTTCTATATGATAACCATGTTTCTAAAAACTTTTTAAAAATTCTCTTTGTTTGTTTTAAGAACAAAAATTTCATTTATACTTATAAATAAATCTTATGAAAAAGATTTGCAAAAATTTTAAATTGCTAATTTCCATCCAAAACCAATAAATACTAAAATGGAATCATCCAGATATTCACAGAATACTCGATTCATAAAATGGATGAAATGAGCTAGACAAACTGAATGACATAATAAATCATTCATAAGAATCACAACGAGTGCGGAATGCGGTAAGTGGAATGCTAACTTCCGCAACTCGTAGCCAAATGAAAACTGGTGGTAAGGTCGAGCTAAAAAGACCTTAACACTACTCAAAAGATTGCTTAGGTAATAATCCTAAGACAAGACCAAAATACCGGAAAATTCTCAAACTACAAGAATGAGAGAAACAACCCTTTTCTCATCATGAGGGCTTAAAGAATAAAATGATGCCATCAAATTGGAATCGAAATCACAAAGGAAAAAATAGAAATCTGCAAAAATAGATGGAGACATACCTCATCCCCGAGGAGAACCTCCAGAAGCATCCGCTATCCTTGGCTTTCCTGGCTTAGCACCACCAGGAACAGTAGGGCAAGCAGAAATATGATGACCTTCCTTCTTGCAGTAGCGGCAGAAGAGAGGCTTAGGACAAGCTCGAATCATATGATCAGGAGAACCACAATTGAAACACTTCCGAATGGAAGGCGTTCCAGCAAACTGAGACTGAGAATCAGATTCAACGGGCTTTTTCTTCTTGGAAGGGAAAACTTCCGGCTCATCCAATGGAGACTGCTTTTTGTTGGGGTTCTCGCGAACCTCAACATCATCACCACTATCGCAATCCCTCTCGATGGCTTTGAGATGAAGTGCAGAATCAACTAACTCCTCAAAAGAAAGTTTAAGCTCAAGCATCAAAGATTTCTTAAGATATTTCTTAAGACCAGAAACAAACTTCAGATTCTTCTTATAAGAAGTGTTAATAAATTCAAGACCATACTTAGATAAGGCCTCGAAAGATGCAACATACTCAGAAACGGAAGACTCCCCTTGCTTCAATTCAATAAAGCGCCGGGCCAACAAAGCTTTCTCAGATTCAGGAACGAACTTGAGTTCGAATCGTTCCCGAAACTGAGTCCAAGAAAGAACAGACTCATCAAGTTCAGATATAAGAAGCTCGTACCAATCAAGGGCACGCTCTTGCAATAAACTAGAAGTTACAAGAACTCGATCATGGTCAGAAAGATCCATGCGAGAGAAGATACGTTCACAAGTGCGAATCAAAGCTTGGACTTCAAGGACGGACTCGGAGCCTTTGAATGGCTTTCCTCCAAGATGAGAAAAATCACTGCACAAGCGTGCAAAGGTAGACTTGCGAGGTGGAGATACACGAGTAGGAGCTGGAGGCTGAATGCTCCTAAACAACTCCATAAACTGATCGGCTGGCATATAAACGCCATCCGGATGTGGGCCACTGGATTGCCCAGCATCTGAACGTCGTCCTCTGCCTCTTCCAGCCATAAGCTGAAAGTCAAGATAAGAACAAGATTAATCACAAGGTAGATACTTCAATACGGAATACTACGGAATAAAAATACATTCCAAGACGTATTCCCAAATCCTATCTACCCCAAAACACGGAAGGAATAGAGGCAAGATGATTCAGAGATTTGTAACACTTGTTACACTTTGATGTACCTTAATATGTGCTTCTATTCTGTGTTTATCATATTTTGTTTTGAACCTGGCTCTGATACCAAGCTATGACGCCCCACTCCGAGAGCCTCAGTAACAAAGAGTATTCTATGGATAATACCGTCTGCTAATGCGGACAATAGAGTATAATGGAAGCGACCATGTGTAGTCTTACTTTAACTATCTACTGAACACGCCGAAAATTGGTTTTTATCATCTCATGTGGTTCGACAAGTTCAATAAATACTTAAAGCAAAACTACAATGGCTATAGGATCTATCAAAACAAAATGTAACAACACAATGTAATATACATGACAGAACAGTAGATCATCATATACACATATACTGATACAAAGTAGAGTATACAAAATGATACATGTCAAGTGGTATAGCAAACCACAATATACAGACGAGTTCACAAGAATACATATCAGAGTTACAATAGATAAGGACTACACAAAAAGCTAAGACAAAAAGGAGCTAGCGGAATAGTCCATGCGGAAGCAAAAGAGGCTAAGTCCAAAAGCACCTAACCTGAAACAACTCGGTCTGACCCGAGTATAAAATACACGGGTCAGTCTAGCTAAACAAATCCGTTAGATAAACTGATCAACAATAAACCTGCAAAATCGTATGGTATAACAAATATCTCTATATGAGATAACACACTCATCTAACAAAAGATGAACATAACAAAACAAGCCTCATATCATCGGCATCTCAACAAGCAAAGGATATCATATCCCAAATCAAGCCAAAAAGGCAAATAACAAATACCAATGAAGGTACACAAGTTCCACTAGATGATCGCTACATATCATGCGGCTCAAAAAGACCAACACCGAAAGGCGATGCACTAGGGAATATACATATAAATCAAAACAACAAAAGATGCTCGAGCTTAGTACTGTATAAACAAGGATCCATGAGCCCGAAGGCTCCAAACCCAAATATCACCCATGCGGCTCATAAAGACCAACATCGGAAGCGATACTATAGGGCAACAAACCCGAAGTCACACACCCGAAGGTACAAACCCGAAGGCCACATACCCGAAGGCAACATACCCGAAGGCAACATACCCGAAGGCAACAAACCGTAGTGGCAAAGGTCCGGAGGCCCAGTACTGGACACCACTAACTGGCGGAATGTGTCATAACTCTCGAAAAGGAACCCGAAAAGTGTTAACGTATGTCCCATAACCACTCGTTCGCACTAAACGTTTTACTATCCATTAGCCAATTTCACACTCAAAGCATTACAAAGTTTACCTCATGTCATCGGTAAACCAGACACAAAGGTCAAAACGATCAATCGAATAGGTCGGGGACTAATCGGAAAGGTGAACATGCGGATTCATGGTCCGTGTTTTACCTAACCATTTAATCTCCTTTCCACTTCGTTCGAAGTGCAAAATCGTGTGTGTTTAAATAGAAATTTATAAAGCGGAGAAGGGAGCTTTTAATACGATTTAGAGGGATTATTTATAAAACTCGTGAATGAAGTCAAAAGTATGTTATCAAAGCCAAAGATGCAATAACAAACATTAAAAACAACCTTGCATCGATAAGATTTGGAAAACCGATCAAAACGAACATAAATAGGCAAAACAGGGAAAACAGGAGCAGGTCGGTCGGCCGGCTACAGGGATCGGTCGACCGGACACTGTTCTGAAAAATTCTCGGGAAGCAGGTCGGTTGACCGGACTTCCTGGGTCGGTCAGCCGGAGTCCAGATTCCTGCACTCCCAAAACAGAGGCAGGGAAGTGCTCAGGTAGCAGGTCGGTCGACCGGACCCTGCGTTCGGTCGGCCGGAGCCTGTTTTCCAGCACTTCTTTCCCTATCAAGTGAATTCCAATTCTTTCCAAACCAAAAGCAATAGCACATGAATATTTGTTAGGAATTCATACCCAACATCAATGATAGATATACACATAGATGTGAGATAAAAATCTCACCTTTTTACCCAAAACAAAGAAGAAGAAGCTCAATTACAAAGAGAAGATCAACCACTCACTACTTCAACTCAACAAGCTTCAATCAATGACTTCTATTTGATTTTGGAGCAAGGATTCAAGATGCAAGAAGAACTAGGGCTTGCTAATTTCTATTTCCTCTTCCCTTTCCCCATTTCAGTTTTAGCTTGAGGAATGAAATGAAATGAAGATGGAATGAAGAGAAGGAGCTGAGTTAGGGGGGGTTAAGTGGGTTTAGTTAGCTAGTGGGCTGAACCCAACCCAAAACCCAACTAGAAAAAGTAGCAGATTTCGACATACTCCAAACATATCGAAGCTTATACTCAAAAAGATCGCAAATGACATTTTGAACTCAATGGAAGTTGTTTCGAGTCTCAATTCGACTGTTTGCAAAAAGTAGCTTTTCGGACTATAATCCGACAAACGACATTATATTTAAATAAAATATTTAAATATACAACCGATAAATATGCGGGTTGTTACAGATAAGGTAGAAATACCCTAAAATGAGTAAAATTAACCTCGGAATCATTTCTTTGTGAGTGAACGTATTTTCAAAGTATAAAATGATTTTAAAATGATATTTAAATGATTTTTCAAATGATTTTCAAAGATTATTTTGATATAAAATTTTCTTGTTTTAAAAGCAATTTTTCTAAACTTCCTTCTTTTCGTATCTACCTTGTTAGAAATTTCTGTTATTAGGATATTCATCCAAGTGATTTTATCTTGTCTTATCTTAGCTTATCTTTGTCTTCTCTGTACCTTTGTCCTAAATTCATTCTTGATATTTTCAGGATGAATCGTGGAAATGCTAGAGGTAGGGGTCGTGGTACTGCCCCCAGCTCCTCAACCTGTTGCACCTGTTAGATTTACTGTTCTTTGTAAGGAATTCTCTCAGCTCGGTGGTACTAAGTTCACCGATTCAGAGAGCATTATCGAAGCCCAGCAATGGTTACGGAGTTTAGAGAGGATATTTAATGGTCTTGATATTAATGATGCCCAGAAGCGTCAGTTAGCGGCTTGGCAGCTGCAAGAGTCAGCCTTAGATTAGTGGGAGTCTGTTACAGCTCACACTAACGAAGGTGATCTTTCGTGGGAGCAGTTCAAGTATCCTTTGTGTTATCTTGAATTTTCCCCCATTTTCTTTTCTTTTGAATCTATCTTAAGTTTTGTTTCTGTATCTTTTTCCAGGGAGGCTTTTGTGGCAAAATGGATGCCCGAAGCCGGGAAATCTCAGCTTTATCGTGAATTCATGGATCTTAAGCAGGGTACCATGCCTTTTTCTGAGTATGAGCGGAAGTTCAACGAACTTTCCAAGTTTAGTCCTGGTCTTATCGACACTCGGCTTAAGAAAAATGAGAAGTTCATAGCTGGAGCTCGCCCAGAGTTCTACGATCGTCTTATTTCACATGTTCATGGCACTTTTACTAAGCTTATGGATATGGCTATTCGTTATGAGAACCCTACTTCCAAGGGTCCTGCTGCTTCTGGGGCTCATGTATCTCGGTCTTCCTCTGCAAATTCTAAGAAGAGAAAGCCAAATTTCCACCAGCAAAAGAAGAATTGGCTCAAGAATCCGGGCTTGGGATCTTCATCATCTTCTCCTTCTCAGAGGCACCCTATTGATCTATCTACCATTACCTGCTTCAAATGTGACCAGAAGGGACACTATGCTAATAGTTTCCCTACTTCGGTTAGTGCTGCTGTTCCTCCACCTCAGGTTACTAGGAACAATCTTTGTCATGTTTGTCTTCAGCCAGGTCATTTTAAGAATGACTGTCCTTTGTATCAGAAGGGAAAGCCATCTGGTGTTTTTGTTGTCACATCTACTTCTTCTCCTGCTGCACCTGCGCCTGCTCCTAGTGATGATCAAGGTACTCTTCAGGGCACCTTTACTTTATTTCATCATCTTGTTCGTGTTTTATTTGATACTGGAGCTTCGCATAGTTTTATTTCTGTTGATTTGTGTAATAAGTTTGAGCATCTCCTTTCTCCTGAGTATGCTTATGTTCCTTTATGTGTTTCAAATGAAAGTCTATACGGGGTGGATCGTATAGATTATATGCAAGTATAAATAGCTAACTATCTAATATAACTCTATAAACGATAGTAGCAAAGTAAATGAAAATAATCACACCAGGGATTTTATAGTGGTTCGGACCTCCCATCCTACGTCCAGTCCCGAAGCTCCTCTTCGTAATTTCCTTTCACCAAATAACCCTCACTTCACCCGGAGGAACAAGTTTATAATAGCAGAGTTTCTTTGTCAACTGTGTGTTCTCTATTACACGGATTTTGACTATATAGTACAATTGAACTTCCTATATCTCTTGGATGATTGAATACAATATTGTTCAAGAGAATATAGAAGTGTATGATCTTAGATTTTCAGATTGTATAGCAAGTGGATGATTAGAACAAGAGATGATCAAGATAGAGAGTCGAGTTGTAAGGTAGTAAGGTCTTCTTTCTCTTGATTCCTGATGCTATATATAGTTGTAGATAGGTATGTTGAGTAGTTGCATCCATTAATGAGTGCTCTATAGTTGCTTCTGTTGATGATGAAGAGTTGCAGCGAAGAGAAGCGGAGATGTCTATTCGAATGTGACAGTTGAAGTTCTTCTTTGAAATCCGAGTTTGAAATCAGACGTCTGGTATTTGTATCAGACGTCTGGTAGTATATAATTTTTATACAGGGTAGATTTCCAGACGTCTGGGTGTATCTACCAGACATCTGGTCTTGTCTGTTTTGTATTCCAAAGGATTTCTTCAGACGTCTGGCTAGTGCACCCAGACGTCTGAAACCTGTGCATGTTGAATCTGTGCATCTGTGTCATTGCTCCATTAATCCTATCGACTTGTAGTCTTTTGTAACTTTCTTTGAGCCTTGTTCTTATCTTTCTAGTGATGTTGCTCTAGCAAGTTCTTGTATACATATATATGTACATTTCATTTTCATTGTATAGTTGTTGTCATTAAAACTATGAATTTGATTTCCTAACATCAAATCCTATTGGTGGTCCCGCAAATCTTAATAAGATTTGTAAACATGTGAAACTCTTTCATTCTGGTTATCGGTTTTCTGGAGATTTCTATGTTCTTGGTTTCGATGCTTTTGATTTATTACTCGGAGATGATTGGCTTGATAGGCATGATGCCCGTATCTCCTGTTAAGCTCGTATTGTGACTCTTGTAGGAGATAAGGGTGATCCTTTGGTTATTCAGTGCCGCATGCCTTAGTATTTTGCTAGAAATTTTATCTACTCTCTGGATTCTTCTCCTGTTGACCTTCAGTCGACTCGTGTAGTCAAACTCTATCCCGATGTATTTGGTGAAGTCACTACTTTACCTCCTAAGCGGGAAATTGATTTCCGTATTGATCTTATTCTTGGAGCTTGACCTGTAGTTCTTCCTCCTAGAAGAATGGCATCCCGCGAGAAGGTTGAGTTAGGGAAGCAAATTGAGGATCTGTCTTCCAAGGGTCTGATCAGACCTAGCTATTCTGAATGGGGAGCAGCGGTGGTTTTTATCACCAAGTCCGATGGTTCTCTCCGGATGTGTGTTGATTATAGGGAGCTGAACAAGCTCACTATGAAAAACAGATATCTGATGCCTCGCATCAATGATATGTTTGATCAGCTTTACGGTGCTACTGTTTTCTCTCAGCTTGATCTTGCCACAGGTTTTCAACATCTCAGAGTTGCTGAGGAAAGTATTCCCAAGACTGCTTTCCGTACTGAGAATGGATTCTTTGAATGGTTAGTCATTCCTTTTGGTTTGACTAATGCTCCTGCTTTCTTTGTTGATTTGATGAATCGTGTTTTTCGTGATGTGCTTAATAAATTTGTTCTAGTCTTTGTTGATGATATTCTCATTTTCTCTAAGTCTGAGGAAGAGCATGAGTCGCATTTGAAATCTGTTCTTGAAACACTTAGAAATCATCAGTTGAAGGCTAAATTTTCTAAATGCCATTTCTGGAAGGATGAAGTCCGATTCCTCGGGCATATTTTTTCAGGTAATTGAGTTTCTGTTGATCCAGTCATGATCGCTGCGATCAATGTAAGTCTTTCTTTCCTTCTCTTTCCTTGTTTATTCAATTTATTCTATCTTTCTTGTTGTCCTTATCTATCCCTATTCTGTACAAGATTGGGAAACTCCTAAGACTCCTACTGCTATCCGTAGTTTTCTGGACCTCGCCGGTTATTACCGGAGATTCATTGAGAATTTTGCTCGGATTGCTGCACCTCTCACTGCTTTGACTTGGAAGAATGCTAAGTTTATTTGGAGTGATGAGTGTAAGGCTGCATTTAGTGAGTTAAAACACAAGCTTACTTCCGCACCAGTTCTTACCGTTCCAAATGGAAATGAGGGATTAACGGTATACACTGATGCTTGTCGAGAAGGTTTGGGAGCTGTTCTGATGCAGGATGGTAAGGTGATTGCTTATGCTAGTCGTCAGTTGAAGACCCATGAAGCAAATTATGCTGCCCATGATTTAGAGTTGCTCGCTGTTGTTTTTGCTTTGAAGCTTTGGAGACATCATCTTTTGGGTACTAAGTTTGAGCTTTTCACATATCATCAGTCTTTGAGGTATATTTTCTCTCAAAAGGATTTAAACTAGAGACAAGTTAGGTGGTTAGAGTTCCTTGCTTCTTATGACCTCGACAAAAACTATACTCCCGGTAAAGCTAATGTTGTGGCGGATGCTTTGAGTAGGAAGAAGGCTTTGTTATGTCAGCTGGTTGTTTCTTCTCCTCTTTTAGATCGTATCATGGCTAAGCAGGATGTGGATGAGATGCTTAGATTGATTAAGGAGAATGTTCGAAGTAGAGTTGGTGGTAGTAGTCTTGATGGCAGTGGTGCTCAGATTGATGATAAAGGTGTGTTGAGGATTAATAATAGGATTTGTGTCCCAAATGTTGATGGTTTGAGACAGGAGTTGCTTCAGGAGAATCATCAGTCCATACTTTCTATTCATCCGGGTGTGACCAAGATGTATCAGGATATGAAGAAGTTGTACTGGTGGAAGGGTATGAGGCGAGATATCTCCATTTTTGTTAGTAGGTGTGCGACTTATCAGCAAGTCAAGGCAGATCATCAGAAGACCCCTGGTTTGTTGCAGCCTCTTGAGATTACCAATTGGAAGTGGGAACAAGTTTCTATGGATTTCATTGATGGATTACCGAGGACTAGGAAGGGTAATGAGAGTATCTGGGTTATTGTGGATAGATTGACCAAATCAGCTCATTTCATTCCGGTCAAGTCTACCCGTTCTACTTCTAGTTTGTCTGAGATTTACATGAGGGAGATTGTTCGTCTCTATGGTTTCCCTCTCATTATTGTTTGTGATCGTGATCCTATCTTTACTAGTCGGTTTTGGAAAGCCTTTCAGGATTCTTTGGGTACTCGTTTGAATCTGAGCACTGCTTATTATCCACAGACCGACGGTCAAACGGAAAGTGTAAATCAGATTCTAGAAGATCTTCTTCATGCTTGTGTGCTTGATTATGGAGGATCTTGGGAAGATCATCTCCATCTTGTCGAATTCACCTATAACAATAGTTATCAGGTATAATTTCTATCTAATGTTTTAATCTTATCTTAATCTTTTATCTGTCTCATTTCTATCTTTGAATTCAGGCCAGTATTAAGACGTCTCCGTTTTCTGCTCTTTACGGACAACCTTGTAGATCTCCTTCTTGCTGGATTGAATCTGGTAATCGTTTGGTTCTTGGTCCTTAGATGATTTTAGAGGCTTTTGAGAGAGTTGAGGAGATTAAGAGGAAGATGAGGATTGCTGTGACGCCCCATCTCTATACCCATGCTAGCCAAGGACACTACGGAGTAATGCTGTCAACTAGCACGGAGAATAAGGCTGTTGAGGAGCGACCATCCGTGTAATTTCTTTGTGCGAGCACCGATATGTCAGATAGTATAACATGCATTTCATTTACGGAGGAAATCCGACATACCGATACAAACTCAAAGCTATCACACAGTGGCTATATATATAATCTTCGGAAACAAATATAGAAATAAACATAACACAAATCAGTCACAGACAATTCATATCACAAAGGCGGAAATAGATATGAATATAACACATGAAAGTGTACATCAGAGTAGTGGTCAAATAAGATCCATAATAACACAAAAGAATAGATACAAGTGCAAGGCAAAAGAATATATATACATCAAGGAGTCTAAATCTCAAATGTATACAACAAAAACTACCAAACTAGAGTAGTTAGCCAAAAGTCAGAAGATGGCTCCAGATAAGAAGTCATGAGAAAGCACCTGTAAAATCTCAGTCTGACCCGAGTATTATTTAAGAAGAAAATAATAAACGAATCAGTCTAGCTATAAATATCAGATAAAGTGATATAGAATAAGAGATATGGCATATACATATAATAACCATAATGGCACACTACTATAAGTATGTAATTGAAAATCAACATGAGATTAATCAATATCACAAGAATCTTCTCAAAGATAAAATAGGGTATCATAACCTAAGCTTGTATTCATAACAAGTCAATGACACACTAATTCTAGAAATCATTAAAAAGAAATCCAGAAAACAAAAGAAAGAGGATGAAGCTTATCAAAAGCGGGAGTGTGAAGACTCCCCAACACGCGTATCATAAAACGGGTCGTTATCCCATAGAAACGAGCCGAAGCTCCTCCTGACAGGGTATAGTCCCCCATTGCGGACAATGAGCCGAAGATCCTCCTGATGAGCCAAAGCTCCTCCTGATGAGCCGAAGCTCCTCCTGACTGGGTATAGTCCCCCATTGCGGACTATGAGCCGAAACTCCTCCTAATGAGTTGAAACTCCTCCTGACTGGGTATAGTCCCCCATTGCGGACAAAGAGACATCGCACATTGCTAGTCTAAACCATAAAATGATCGTCAATGATCATCAAGAAGTGTCAATTACACTAAGCCAGTAAATATATGAGTTTAGCTTCATGTCTCATAACCACTAGCTTAACTTAAATATTTACGAACAAACTGTAGATCTTCACTAGGAAATTGTCACAAAAGGTTCAATCCAACAAGTCCAAGAGTTAACCGACGAAGCAAACGCAAGCGTTTCATACCACTTGTTTTACTAAGCCGTTTAATTCGATTTCTCATCCGACTGAAGTAAAGGCTTGTATATACTAATAGATTGGAAAACGGTTTAGGAAAAGAGCTTTGGTATTTACTACTAGTATTGAAACCTTTATATTTTTGAAGTGACAAGTCACAAAATTGATTGTAGAACAATCGGTCATAAAAATTCACACTCGAAGATGTGAATAAAATCCAAGGAAATCAGTTCCAAATCCATCAAGTAGAAATACCCATGCGACCTAACATGGCCGAGCTAAAGTGAAGATGGAACGACCTACAGGCAAGCGACCTAAAGTAAAATAGGTCGAACGGCCTAAGGATAGCATGCCGAGCGACCTAGGTGAGCGACCTATCTTGGTGACATGGCCAAGCGACTTAGCAAGGCAATAGGGCGAGCGACCTATAGGTGATGCGACCTAAGGTTCAAGCGACCTAAGGTGGCAAGGTCGAGCGACCTAAAGGAAGTAAGGTCAAGCGACCTAAAGGAAATAAGGTCTTGTGACCTAAAGGAAGTAAGTTCTTGCTACCTAAAGGAAGTAAGGTCTTGCGACCTAAAGGAAGTAAGGTCAAGCGACCTAAAGGAAATAAGGTCTTGCGACCTAAAAGAAACGAGCTAGGCATGTCGAGCGACCTAGCAAGCTAGCAGCCTAAGAAATGAGGCTGAGCGACTTAGGGGTTACGACCAACTAGGAGAGCGACCTAGTGGTAGTACAACGAGTCGAGCATGCCACCTAACGTGATCGACCTATTGATGGCGCGACCTAGCAGGTAACGACCTAGGCAAGCGAGCTAACAGAAAACAGGTCGAGCGACTTAAAGGGGCGCGATATATAGCAGGCGAGTGTTTTATAATGCCGAGCGACCTAGGGGCAAACGAGCTATGCCGCACGACCTAAGAGGGAAAACGAGCTATATGCGTGCGACCTCTCCACGGCAGAACAACCTAAGCCCAGAAAATTGCTGAAACACACTAAAAATTGGGATTTTCACCAATTCAATCCAAACCAAATGCAAATGTACATGCTAAAGTGATAGGAATTCATTCCCAACAATCCAAGATAGTTATAGACAAGAATGTGAGATAAAAATCTCACCTTTTCACGGAAATTGATGGAGATGAAGCTTGAAAGCAAAGCAAGAATCAGCCACAAGCTTGAATCAATCTCTTCTCTTTGGATTTGGAGTAGATGTTGGATTAGCAATGAAGACTAAGGCTTTGGAGTTTTAATTTCCGATTCCCTCCACCATTTTTGAAGAAGCTTTAGAGTTAGTGATTTAATGAAGAGGAGAGGGGGTTGGGCTGAGTTAGTAAGTGGTTCAGCCCAAACCAAAGCCATAAGCGAAAAAGTGACAAAATTCCACTATCTCCAAACATGTCAAAGTTTATACTTAAAAAGATCGCAAACATCATTTTGAACTCAATGGGGGTGGTCTCGAGTCCTAATTTGACCGTATGCAAAAAGTAGCTTTTCGGACTAAGATCCGACTTACGATTAAATATTTAAATAAAATATTTAAATATAAAATCGATAAATATGCGGGTTGTTACAATTGCTCAGGATAGGCAGAAGAAGTATGCTGATAGGCATAGGCGGAGTTTAGAGTTTTCTATTGGTGATTTGGTTTTCCTTAAGGTCTCTCCCTTAAGGAATGTTATTCGTTTTGGTCGTAGAGGGAAGCTTTCTCCTAGATTTGTTGGTCCTTTCCGCATTGTGGAAAGAATTGGTTCTTTGGCTTATCGTCTGGGTTTGCCCGAGAAGTTCTCTGGAGTGCATAATGTATTCCACGTTTCTCATCTTCGTCGCTATATGCATGATCCATCCCTTATTGTTCAGCCTTCTGCTCTTGATAGTTTGGATATTGAGCCTAATCTGACTGTCGAGAGGAAGCCACTTCGTATTGTCGACAGAGGTACGAAGCAGCTAATAAGGAAATCTGTTAGTCTGGTCAAAGTACAGTGGAGTACTGATGATCATGATTGTACTTGGGAGACGGAGGAGAGCATTCGTGCTTCGAATCCGGAATTGTTTATTCTAGGTACTATTTTGTTTTTCTATCTTGTTTTCCTTATTTTCTTTGTTTACGTTCTTTTCGAGGACGAAAAGGTTTGAGTGGGGGAGAGTGTAACAACCCAATATTTTGGAAATTATTTTTAATTTGCATTTATTTCATTTTAAAATATTTTTATAGTGAAGTAGAAATTTTTCTAGAATTAATGGTATTTTGTTGTAATTTTCATGTTCTGTTTCCTATTTTTAAACAATTTCTTCAATTCTTTTGCTATTTTCTCTGAATTTAATTATTTATTTCACTTTGAAAATGTTTTAAAATTATTTTTATTTCCAATTTTGTTTTAGAATATTTTTAAAATGAAGTAAATAATTTTCCAAAGTCAATGGTGATTTATTTGTAATTTTTGGACACTGTTTTCAATTTTTAAGTAATTTCGGTAATTCTTTTTCCATTTTCTTTAAAATAAATTATTTATTTTAATTTATAATAATTTTTTTTCAATTGTTAGAGCTAATTTCTGAGTTTATTTATTTTTATTGGAATTAAAAAGAAAAAGAAATATGAAGAGTTTAAAATTGCTTAGAAACTGATGTCCTTTCATCTCCTTAAGTCTTTTCATTTGCCATAACCCCTCCTTTATGCTTTGGCTGTGATTTTTACTTTTTTTTTACGTGAAAAAACTCATTTTTCATTTCATCATTCGACAACTTCAGATCTGAAGCAAAAACTTTGGTTAATGGCTCCTTTGTTTCTATACTTTTCTTCTTATTTTCATGTCATTTTGCCTTGTTCTCTCCATAGTTTTGCTTGGCCTCCTCCTTGTTTGCCATGGCCATGACTACCACCACCCCCTACATCTCCTCCCTGCCATCATCACTAGCTATTCCTCTGGTCTTGACCAAGGCCGAGCCACCATGATGCCAAAACTCCACAAAAATTGCAACACAAGCCATAAAAACATGTTGTTTGACCACTATTTGCTTCACCATTCCACTTTCCACCACCACCACCTTAGGCCGCCTCCACCACCTCTGGCCAGACCACCACACACCTTTCCTCCCATTGACCTGACACATACCCCTCTGACCTGACCTAATTGCCCATGGCCGAGCCCAATTGGATGAACAAAATCACACTATTTTGCCTTAAACTCTTCACCTTCTCACTATGTAACTTCCTCCCTATGTTTCACCACTTTGGCCGTGCATTCACATCACCAAACCTGAGCCAAAACTTGTTCAAACCAGAGCCAAACAACATCCCTAGGCTGAAAAAAATATAGAAAGCAAGGCAAAAGATTTGGCATTCGTATATCTTTTTATTTAAAAGTTATTCAATTTCAAGTGCATTGAAATTTATGGTTTGTTTTGATTTTTTGTTTGGGTTGTAACACAAGATCTATAACATTGGATTTGCTCTCCACTCAAGTCCGTAATCTTGTCATCGTGCTTTGATTTCTGTTGTGTCATTGGTTTTGTATCTCTAGCATTTTTAGAGGTGAGTAAATCTCACACGACTATTCATACTTATATAATTGTGAAGCGACCACAACTGAATGTGTAGAATTAAAAATGATGTTATAATTGCCTGTCATTATTTATATATGATGTTAAACCTGTTAAATTACATGTCATATCACCTGTTATTGTTATATGTTGCTGACTTTTCATTTTTTTATCTGTTTATCACACTGCAAGTTCCCTGTTAGTTTAGAAATCACTATGGGTTGAAATGATACATACCCGAACGGACTTTAGAATAGGGAAAGATCGTTATGGGCTAAAATGATAAGCTTGAGCGACTTTTAATTAATTTTATTTACTTGGGATTGCAGGTTTGAAATGATAAAACCCGGATTTTCTTGGTAAACTACGGATTGAAATGATATATTATCCGTATCACTTGACTTAGGCTAGAAAATATTATACAGACCCATGGTTATTTTATATATTTTTTGGGAAATTTTAAGTATTTTTAAAATGTAAAAATATGATAAATTGATTTAAATTGAATTTTAAAATGATTTATTAAAGTGGAAATGATTTTTCTATGTGTTAAATGTAAAATAAATGGATAGAAAATGGTGATTTTTAAGTGTAACTTAAATTAGAAATTTGACTGATTTTTTTAAATGGAAACTTAAGTTAATTAAATTAAAAATGAACATTAAGTTTTAAATGGTGAAAAATGGAGATTTAAATTTAAGTGTTGAAATAAATTGTTTAAAATGGAAAATGGGAATTGACACACTTGAATTAAATAAGTGAACTTTGGAAATTTTGATTTTTATTTGTAAAAATTTTCTTTATAAAAATCATAAGTTAAAGGATTTAAATGAACATTTTTAATGTGGCTGGAATTGTATTTAAAACCTGGAAATTCAATTTATAGCACTTTAGAAATGCTATCATTTCTGGACTAAGTAGAATCTGCAGCACTTGGTAAGTGCTGTGGTTGCATAAATGAACTAAAGACTAAAATGAACTAAGGCTATGACAGCACTTGGTAAGTGCTGTGGTGGCAGGAACTAAATTTAAAACTGAAACTAGTGAAAGGCCTATTGTAGCACTTGTTAAGTGCTGCAGTAGACTGAAATGTGATTTTTGTATATAACTGAACTACTGCAGCAGTTTTTAAAACGCTGTCTTTGCTGAATTGAATTAAAACCTTTAATTTGAACTCTGAACTATTACAGCAGTTCTGTAAATGCTGTCTTTTTTGAATTGAACTATTTTTCCTTTAAAACTGAACTGTTACAGCAGTTTATAAATGCTGTCTTTGCTGAATTGAATTGTTTTCAAATATAACTTACCGCAGCACTTTTTAAATGCTGTGAAAGCTGGAATTTTAATGTTTTAATGTTTTTAAGTGAATAAATGAACTCAGAAAAGGCTAAAATTTTGGGAATTGAATATTTGATTTAAAAGAATAATGACTTTGTTTTTTAATGGTTTAACTAAAGTTTTGATTTGGAATATAAACTATTTTAAATTTATAACCACGGGTTATAATAACGATTGGTTGTTAAAGAGACCAGGATCGAATATGGACATACTCTCTATCGATAACGAAAACCACTTTGCCAACTGTGTATGCGGTGGAGTTTCCAAATGAAGTAGGATGGTGGCTACAATCCTAAGGTATATACGTGGACCCAACTCCTGTGAGTTGGCATAAGGTGGCTAAAACATGAGCGATCGACGGGCCAATGAGGTAGCACGTCTGATCGGACACACTTTTTCGATACCATTCTATTACTTGTGATTAATTTGGTGCGCACCCTTGATTTGGGAGTGTTGTTCGAGGTGGGCGGTAGTGGCTACTATGCGTCACCACCAGTCCGGATGCTTAATTGGTATATCTACCCTGGCATTGCCTAGTTGTGCCGTGTCACCTACAATATCGAGCTTTACTATGAGTTGTGATTTCTCTCGTAGCTAGTGGAGTATCGAGGGTAGCCCCCATTTTAGGAGTTTGCTAATACTAGATAGACTACTGGGACTATTACGTGTTAGGGTGAGTTCAGATTAAATGTATAGCCCTAATGCTATTTTAAAGTATGTTTATTTTATGATTAGACATTATTATAATAGCGAGTATTACTACATAGTAGATAGTTTAATGGATCCTTAAAGAATGGGCGTATCCCAAACATTCTTTAAGTTACTTGTACCTTTATTACAGTTCACTTGAGTTGGTTTACATTGTATAATTATGTATGTCCTGACTCGAGTGTTTGTGTTTTATTTACGCTCGGGTCAGCCTGAGTATTCACAGCTTTGGATTCACTTTTCTGGAGCAAGGAATCGTTGAAGATTCTGCTTATCTAGTTATCTATCTATTTCAGTTTCAGTTGTTCTATTTCAGCTTTTGTATTAGAGACTTATGTATTTGGGATTTTTATTGTACTTGTTTCAGAACTGTATTGGTTTTCAGACTATGTATTTTGTATCTGCTTTTGAGACTATGTATTGTAGTGCCTTCATGAACCACTATTTATTTTATTTCCGCGGCGAGTTATTCTGATATTTCTGTGTCTGTGATTCTGTGAATGATTTTATTTGCTCCAAATTTTATTACAATCTGTTATTTTGCATTATTCAAGTCTGACATGTGTGGATTATTGTCGATTTGAATGGTCCAAAATAGTGGGTCGTTACATAGACTAACCTGATGTAAGTCAAGGAAAATGCCCATTTTAGTTAATTAATACCTCTAGTTAGAAATGAAGCAAACCACATTTTCCTATTAGGTACCATCGTATATTATTTAAGACTTCCATCGTATATTATTTAAGACTTCTTTATGGAGAGGAGGTAAATCCAATGGCTATTTAATACCTTCCACCCTGAAGTAAACCTCTCGACATCCCTAAAGATACAGAGTCATTTAATACTTCAAATCCTTGGCGAAACCTTGGTATACTTTCCCCTTCCTTTACGCAAACATACATCCCTTCCCTACGGGTCCTGTGGATGGAGACTTCCTACATCAGTAATAAGTATACATAATTACCGGTAGCCTCTAGGTGAAGGGAAGACTTATGTGGCGTAACTCTACTAACCTCGTATCCCAACCCTTAATAAACCAACTATCCTAGGCCTAAATATTTGGCTAGGCCCAATAATTCATGCTCGTCCTAAACGTATTATTAAGGCTATATAATATCATATTATGAAAATTATACTTCCTCCTAGCATTTAAATCCTATCTTATATGCTTATTATGTATATTTCTATTTCTTTCTAATGTCCCATAAATGTCAATTGTCCGTAATAAAGGGTCATTACTATTCAAATTTGATAATATTTAATGGTATTTATTTATTCGTTCTAATTCAACCTATTATGCCTATTTCATTTCCCATGAATGCCATATTAACTTCTTAAATCAGACCCATTAATGGCAGTTATGGCCCTATTTAATTCATGTAACTCCATATTTACTGCACATTTATTAACCTACTAAATTTGGAGTTACTCTCCCTTTTCCATGTTAGTCTCCTAGTCCTATGATTTACTACACCACAAACAACTAGTTGTCCTGATTATAACTAATACTAATATCGTCGTATATTACGCTATATATATAAATATTTATTTATATTTTTTATTGGTGGGCGTGGTTATACGTGAGTGTGTGTTTATATATTCCTAACTCTAACTCATTAATTCCAACACTTTAGGAACTGCAGAACATATAGTTACATGTATCTTTTGTAAAGAATATTTATTTCTCCATTTCATTATATTAGATCTGTAAAGACCTGAAACTTTGGACACTTCGTATTTAAATATCCGAATTATTTGAATATTTGAATCTAGGTTAAATGTTATTAAAATGATTTAATAGCTTTTTAACCCTCTTTTTAATCATTAGTAATAGTGGTAAACTTATTTTGGAAATTTTTTTACAAAAATAAACACTTTGAAAAAATATCAATAATGTGACTGAATATCGTCTTATCGATAAACAACTTTTTAACCATCAGAAGTTGTTCGGATTTTTTTTACATACACTTATTTGCTTAGGATATTAATAAAATGAATTAATTTTTTTTGCCATTTATGGAAGGAAACTTTTGGATGATTTCATGCATGATGTAATAGAAGATAATTAGGAAATGACCTTTTATGGTAATACTTGACTTTAAAGTAAAAAGAGACAAGTGAAAAGGTAACATGTGAAAAGGAGGTTCCTCTGTAACCTTTCATGGAAGGTAAGAGGTGGTTATGACCACTTTTAAAATCTTAATATAAGGAGAGGCATACCATACATAATAAAACATTGATTCACTAAGCTTGAGATGGAGTATAAGGTTTAAATTGGTGGAAGTGCTTAAACACTAATCCGCAAACTACTCTCTAACGTTTTAAACTCTTAACCGAATCATCTCCAATCCCTTTTAAACATTGGTTTTGGGCCTAGGACATCATGGGAGGCATGATTAGGAAGTAAGAAGTGGGAGAAGGTGAGAGAAAGAGAGGTTTCCAAGAAGGGGCCATGAGCATGGAGGAGGCAGGGGAAGTGGTTGCTTTGGTTTGGAAGTGCTAAAGGTTGGATCTTTAGGCTTGTAGTGATGGAAGGAGGTGGTTCTTTGCTCTTATGGCTTTGTGCTTGGGTTTATCATGGATCTAAGTGAGTTATCTCACTATCTCTTAAGTATATATTGTGTATATATATGTTATGTGCAAAATATAAAGTTAAAGTGACATTAACTAAGTAAAGTTATAAACTTTAGACCCCCCTTGCCTTGGAAAGAAAATGATAACTTTATATTGTATAACATCACTTCCATTACTCTCTTAAACATATGGCAAGGCCTTGACTTGATGTTTAAATGGTTGTTTAACTTATATGTTAAATTGAAGTAAGTTTGAAAATGTTTGTAGGGAAAATAGTCATTACAAGTGCACTTCTAAATCCCTTGTTTTTAGGAATTTTTATAAATAAGTGGAAAGATATTCTAAGAGATTTCTTTCCAATGTTTTTAAGTACCCTAATGGTGGTACTTAATATAAAAATTTCAAGTCCTAAATAATTTGTTTAAGTGGTTAAAACTAGTCGCAAAGATCATTTTTCAATTTTGTTTTAACAAGGACTTTTAACAGCATTCATAAATGATGTAGTAAGTCGCTTATGGTTTTAAGTGTTTAAAAATGATATTTAAATTTGGTATTTTTCTTTAATTTTTTTAGAGATGTTTTCAAACACATTTTTAAGTATCTTATAGTCGGTTTGAAGTTTAAATATATTTTTAATTATTATATATAAATTTCAAAAAAGTAAAGAAGAGGTTTAACACTAAAAGCCGATGAGGTAGACTTCTCTAATTTCCGAGAGTTAAGATTGACATCGAGTAGGGACGGAGCAATAGAGCTCTAATCTACCGGGCTTTCCTCTTAAATGAGGAATAGTTATGTTGGGATATCGAAAACGTGTTGATCTTATTGTTTACTTACATGTTTAAAAGGTAATTAACTTTGCTTAATGCTAAAAGCTAACAAAGTAGGCTTATCTATTTCTAGGAGTTAAGATTGATGTCAAGTAGGGATGGAGCAATTAAGCTCTAACCTACTGGGCTCCCTCTTGAACAAGGAATAGTTAAGTCGGGAATGTCGGTGACGAGTTAATCAAGTTGTTTGTTACTTGTTTATGGAAATCATTAATACTATACTTAACACTAAAAGTCGACGAGTATGCTTGTCTATTTGTGAGATTCATGAATGAAGCATCTAGGCAAGGCTTTCATGCAACTAGTGCTCTAACTTACCTGTTGAACGAGGAATAGGTAAGTTGAAATGTCAGAAACGAGTTAAGGATATGAACATTGATTTCTATAAGCAATTATTTTAACTAGATAATCGATTAGTCAACTATCGAACTTTACCAAATATTATCTTGGATCTTTAAAGTACTGTTTTAAGGATGATATAAGTATGGAATGGTTTTGGTTTTGTTATGACAATGTGTTAATAACTTATCCCTTTTTGATTATCTTATGAATGTAAATGGATCTTTAAAATAATGTTTAAAAGATAAGCATAAGTGAAATGGTTTTGGGTTTGTAGCGGCAATGTTTAAGTAACATTTGTCTTAAACCTTTTGAATGGATTTGTGAAAGTACTAAGATCCTTAAAATGGATATTTTGAAGGAAGTTATAAGTAAGGAATCTTTTGGAAAAAGATAGAAAGAGCAAAGGTTTAAAGTAAGAAATCTTGTTAATGATTTGTGAATATACTTATACCATTTAAGATAAGTATATGAATACTTTTTGATGTATGAAAAGAGTACAAATGAATAGTAGAAATTCATAAATAATGTTTTATTAGATAAAAGAAGTTTTACTAATAAAAGAGGTTTTAACTAATAAAAGATTAATTAAACAAAAGGGGATTAGAAATCGCTTATGTGACTTGACCGTGCTTTGTGTGACTTGATCGTGCTTTGTATATTTACTCATTTATGAAAAAAAAATTAGTCGTATACTTAGCACTAAAAGCCGATGAAGTAGGTTTGTCAGAATTAAGACTAATGTTCGGGTAGGGATATGAGCAATAAAGCTTCATCCTATTTGCTTCACTCTTGTTCCAGGGATAGTATGTGATGAAAATATCGAAAATATGATTAGTACACGAGACTTGGTTTCCATATGTGATCGTTCTCATTGTTATTAAATGACCACATTCGTTGATTCAGTCTTGAAGAGACCGAGACCGGTAAGTGTTTTACTTATCGAAACCACTTCAAGGCTGAGATACGTGTTCTACCCATGGAAGTGGATCTGTTTAAGATGCTCATACACATGTAGTAGTTCATGATCTACTAAGGATGTAGGAATCCATGTATGATTCCGAGATCTATTGAGATATGGGAATCCATGTGTGGTTTCAAGTTCTATTCGAGATGTGGGGATCCAATTTGGGATTATATTCTGTTCGAGCGATGAAAACTCATGTAAAAGATGTCGATCGTTGTTAAAACCTCAATTCTAGGATTTCAATGACAACAAATATATAATCACATATACAAGAAGATAGTGACAGTATATTTTGGCCCGAGCCTTCAGCAATTCGTCAAATGCGTCATACTACCTTTCAAGGGCTGTCTATTCGTGAAGATGAAGAATACTCAATGGCCGGGAAACTACCAATCTGATTCTTCCACCTACTATGCGTATTATGATGATTTCTCCACTTACAACTATCAAGACTATCAGTAATCCTTCTTTGCATTTTTTTTACTTTTGCTTTCGGTGTTTATTTATGTTTCTAAGACTCATGTTTGCTTTTGTTGTTTGTTTTCATCATATTCGTACAAAGTGCTATCGTGATTGTTTTAATGTGACTTTTTGTGCTAATTAATTTTTATTATTTCCGTACCTACTTGTGATGTCTGTTGTTAAGTATCTCAGTAACTATTAGTGATGTTTCTTGTCTGAAATATCTCGGTGATTATAAGTTACTTTTAAACTACTTGATATTTCATGTTTTCATATCTCAGTAACTATTCCATCATGTTTCTTATAGCTATGTTTTACTTATGTTATCTCAAACCATTTTACAATTACTTTATTATTTTTTGATAATGACAAAAGAGGAGATGAATGTGTATATACATTTAGGGGGAGCTATTTTTATAATATATCATCACTAATGATTGTATAATTGTCATCATCAGAAATGAGGAGTATGTTAGAACCTCCATTCTAGGATTTCAATGAAACAACTATACAATCACATATACAAGATATATCTTATCATATTATAGGTATATACTATAGGAAGATCACTATGCCCAACAAAATCATGGTTCAAAGACAGTTGAAGAAAGATGGATCATACTATTTAAAAGTAAGGTCATATTATTGTATTAAAGTCATAGATAAATATTGTACAATCTCCTTGAGTGATCATAACACACATGATTTCATATCGACAAATTTCTATAAAAAACAGCCCAAAATTTACAAACTTAACAGCGACAGGCGTCTGTCCATATGCCACAGACGTTCGTGTTATGTTTTGGATTTCTATTTTCTAAAATGCTACAGATGTCTGACATATAATGACATACGTTTGAGGGAAGTTTCGGCTTGTAGATTTTAAACTACAACTCTCTGTTTTTGAACGGGTGCTTCTCTTTGCTTTGAACAAACACCCTCCTTCTTCAATAGTTGCAGCCAATAATCAAAGAGCGATCTTTCAACAAGTCACAACTTTTCAAATACAACTCTTTGGTTCTATAAATACTTCAATCAATTTAGATTTAACTTAACTGAATTTACTACTCTAACTTTTATTCATATTCTCTTATGCTATCATTGATTTCATATTCTCAACCACTTACAACCAAAATCTATATTTTGGGTAAATTATTTACTAAAATCCAAGAACTCACACTCATTATCACTCAAAGGAGATTATAGGAAGAATTGTACTAGCAGTCAATATCTGTGTTGTATAGAACAAAAGATTGTCAAAGGAATACTTTTGTATTAGCATGTTCCTTCTGGCGAAGCGAGAGTTATAGGTTAGTGAAATACCGAAGGGGAGCTTCGGAACTGGATGTAAGATGAGAGGTCTGAAAAAGTATAAAAACTCTTGTGTGATCATCTTACTTTTAGTTTTTATACTCTAAATTGCTGTTTTGATTATCACATATTTTAGTATATATTCACACAAGTTATATTATACGATATAATGCACTTTCATTTGGTATCAGAGCCCAGTCATTTCAATTTACACTAACACATGATTGAATTTTCTTTAATATGGCAAGTACATTTCAAGAAGGTCAATCAACTGCTCGTCCCCCACTATTTACCGGTTCTAATTATGCTTATTGGTCAATACATATGAGAATTTTTATGAAAGTAAATGGCTTAGAAATTTGGCTAGCTACACAAACTAAATAAGAAGCACCTACCACTGACATTAGCACTTGGACCGATGCACAAAAGGCCATGGCATCTAATGCCAAAGCTATGAATGTATTATTTTGCACACTTGATAAAAATGAATTTTCACGAGTTATGCTTTCCACCACTGCATATGATATATGGTGCACTTTACAAATTACACATGAAGGCACAACTATAGTAAAGCAAACAAAAATCTCCATTTTACAAAACCGATTTTCATCTTTTAAAATGAAAGCAAATGAATCAATCATTAATATGTATGCTAGATTCCAAACTATTCAACACGATCTCATGGCACTTGGAGCCAAATTCACTAATTTTGATTTAGTGACATAAATTTTAAACTCTTTGATTAATGAATAGAAAAGAAAAGTTTTATCCATCGAAGAGGCTAACGATCTCTCTCAACTTAAGTCGAGGAGTTAATATGAAATTTAATGTCGTACGAAGCTAACTTGCAGGAAAGAAAGGAGCAAAACCAAGAAAAGAAGAATATTGCTCTTCAAGTTAATGACGACAATTCCAACTTAGAAGAAGATGAAATTGTGTTCATTGCCAAGAACTATAACAAATTTAAAAATTTCAAGAAGATGATGAAATTTCAAAATGGTGCGAATCCGAACTCTTCAAATCAAATATCAATCAAATGTTATGGTTGTGCGGTCATATGCAGAAAAAATGTCCACGTCTGAATAATGACAAAAAGAAAACAACTTCGAGAAGTTCAAGAAAAAACGAAGAGCCTTTCAAGTAACTTGGGATGATTCTGACTCGTCCTCTTCATCGGATGGTGAGAGTGATTCAGAATAAGCAAATGTCAGTTTTATGGCTAGCACGGATGAGGTATGCCCTGAATTAACATACGATGAAATTTTGGTAATTGGAAGAAATATTGGGAACCTAAGAAACTAAACAAGGAATATGTAGGAAAATTAAATATAGAAGAGTTTGAAATTGGTTTATTAAAAGATGAGAAAATAATCTTAGAAGAAGAATTAGAAATAGCTCAAAAGGAATGTAAAAATTATCTTCTCAAAATACTACTCTAATACATGATTTAGAAAATAGTTTATTAGAAAATGCCAAACTTAAAAAAGAAAAACTAGAACTAAAAACAAGTTTAGATACAAGAAATATTGAATTATTGACCTTAAGAACAAGTTAGATAAAATAACCAATAATGTGTCGAAATTTTATAAGGGTAAACAAAATTTAGAAAATTTGGTTAAAATATCATAACCATCTGGAAATCGAAATGGATTAGGTTTTAATAGTATGCAAAAACCTAAGAACTATAGTACACTATATAATAAGATCAAAAGCCAAAATATAAGACTAAGATTCAGGCTTCAAACTCAAAAACGGTCCAGATATGGATTCCTAAAAGAAATCGTAAGTTAATTAGATAGAAAAACATAGATGCACATTTAAAAAATGTTGTCTACAATGATAATTATATTTCTAAAGGTCCTAAATCCTCTTGGATATGGCTACTTTCTCCAACCAACCTATAGGATCCTAACGAAGGAAGTGGGTACCAATTAAATCTTTATTATTTTGTAGGTGCCCAAAATCAAAATTAAAAGCAAGGAGTAATGGATACTTGATAGCGGATGCTTCAAGCACATGATAGGTAATGCACACATGCTATCCCACATTATATATATCGATGGCGGCACTGTGACATTCAGAGATAATTCAAAAGGTTTCGTCATAACATTAAAGAAGTCATCAACGTCGGTATAACTGCTTCTCCCATAATTACTAATGTTTTACTTGTAGAAAATTTAAAACACATATTAAGTATAAGTCAACTATGTGATGAAGGATTTGAAACTGAACATGAATATCAAATATAATAATGATTTATGCTTAGTTGCAAATCGTGATGATCAATGGCTATGGCACACAAACATTTTTGTCACATAAATTTTAAATATATTAACCAGCTAGCGAAAAATGAATTAGTTAGAGGATTACTCAAAATCAACTACAAAATCAAGAATTTATGTGATGCATGTCAACTCGGAAAATTAAATCCTTTAAATTTAGAAAGGAAATTTCTATAAAACGACCACTTGAACTATTTTATCTAGATTTATTCAGACCAACACAAGTACGTTCAATAAATCATAACAAATATGTTTTCATACTGTTGATCATTTTTCAAGATACACTTGGACATTATTTTTAAGTGATATATCGAAATGTTAAAATTTTTGCTAAAAGAATTAAAAATTTAATGAACTTAAAAACTAAAAGTATATGAAGTGGTCATAGAGGAGAATTTGACAATAAACTTTTTAGAATTTTTGCAATAAAAAGGAATTAGTCATAACTTTTCATTTCTACGAACACCATAGCAAAATAATGTAGTAGAAAGGAAAAATCGCACAATACAAGAATGTGCAAAAACACTATTTAATAGTAGTAACTTACCAAAGAATTTTAGGAGGAAGCGGTTGCTACTGCATGTTATGTATTAAATCGTGTAACACTTAGACCCATGACTAAAAACACATGCTATGAAATATTTTTCAAAAAGAAAGCTAAAGTATCATATTTTCGTGTATTTGGTTCTAAATATTTTATTTTAATACTAAGGATAATCTTGGAAAATTCGGTTCAAAAGCCGATGAAGGAATTTTAGTTCGTTATTCAGATCGAAGTAAAGCTTATAGAATTTTTAATAAACGAACTAACACTATAGAAGAAAGTCTTCATGTTTCCTTTGATGAAGATTTTAAAAATAATAAAAATGATGATGATGATGAAGAAGTTCTAGATAATATTACTACTAATATTGTTACTGAAAACAATAATAATGATATCAATAACAATAACGATAATATTTTAAGAATACTACCTCGAAATTTTAAAGATCACCCGATTAATAATGTAATTGGTGACTTAAACACTAAAGTTTCAACTAGAAATCAACTAAATCAAATAAGTCATGTAGCATTCATATCCAACTTTGAACCCAAAAATATAAAGAAGCATCAAAAGATGATTTTTGGATTTTGGCAATGCAAAAGGAACTTAACCAAATTTGAACGAAATAATGTTTGGGAACTCGTACCAAGACCGGATAATCAATCTGTAATAGGAACAAAATGGGTTTTAAAAATAAAGTAAATGAACATGGAAACATTGTTCGTAATAAAGCAATATTAGTTGCTCAGGGATACAGTCAAGAAGAAGGAATTGATTATGAAGAATCGTTTGCTCTTGTAGCTCGTCTTGAAGCTATAAGAATTACTAGCGTTTTCTTGTTTTTTATAATTTTAAATTATTTCAAATGGATGTAAAAGCACTTTTTTAAATGGTTTTATAAAAGAAAAAGTTTACGTTGAATAACCCCTCTATGTTTTCATGAAAAATACCTAGATCATGTTTTCAAACTTAAAAAGTATTATATGGATTAAAACAAGCACCTCATGCAAGGTATGAGCAACTAAAAACACATTTACTTAATTCTGGCTTTTAAATTGGCAAAACTGACACAACACTTTTTATTACAAGAGAAAATAAAGATATATTGATTGTACAAATCTATGTCGATGATATCATATTTGGTCCCACTAATGAGAAGTTATGTAATGAGCTTTCAAATATAATGAAAAATGAGTTCGAAATGTCACATATAAGAGAACTAAACTTTTTCTTAGGTCTACAAATAAAACAATTAAATAATTGAATCTTTATAAATCAAGTAAAATATTGTCAAGATTTATTAAAAAGTTTTGGAATGGATAGTACTTCAAGTAAACCGACACCTATGAGCACGAGATTACATTTAGATAAAGATGAAAATGGAAAGGATTTCGATAAAAAAATTATGTCGGAGTATGACAAGATCTCTATTATACTTAATGGCTATTAGACCGGATAAAATGATAACTGTTTGTTTATGTGCAAGATTTCAAGCACAAAATAAAAAGTTGCATCATCGAGCGGTTAAAAGAATCTTGCAATACTTAAAAAACACCAAAGATTACGGTCTTTTTGACCCAAAAGGTAGCTCTTTCGAACTCATATCATATAGTGTTGCGGATTTTGGTGGATGCAAAACGGATAGAAAAAGTACAAGTGGCACATGTCACTTTGTTGGTTAATCTCTGGTTTCATGGTTTAGTATAAAGCAAAATTGTGTTTCTATCTCGACATGTGAAGCCAAGTATATCTCTGTGGCCTTAGCTTGTGCACAAGTAATTTATAAGCAACAAACTCTTAAAGGTTTTGTAAAAATTATCGCTAAATCTCCTATATATTGTTATAATACTAGTGCAATAAATTTATCAAAAATTCCAATTAATCTTTCTCGAAAAAAACATATGTATATTCGTCACCATTATTTAAGAGATAATATAGAGAAAGGAATCATTTCTCTTGAATTTGTTAACTCAGAAAATCAAATTGTTGATATTTTCACTAAACCGTTATGTGAATCAAATTTTATAAAGCTAAAACGAGATCTTGGTATATGTTCATTTAATGAATTGGTTAATCAATATGTCACAAATATTTGTCGTTAAGATTAAACTATATTTTTTACACGATTTTAAATATGACTATTTTTTAGGAAATCATAAAAAAAAACCTTAACTAAAACTGTTAGTAAATCTATGGTTTAATAAATTCTAACCTTATAAAGCTTCATAATAGAAATAGATTATATTGTTCTATTTATACATTAAAAATTGGTTAAAGAAAAATAAAATAGAAATATTATTCACTAACCTAGAAAATTTAAACATGTCTTCTGATCATGACTCCACTTACTCAACTATTGACTTTAGCTCACCTTCATCCAATAACACCTACGTCTCACCAACAAAACCATACCTCCTTAAAATCAATCGGTCTCATTAAATATTTTGGTATCACCAACGTATTATATCAGTTGCTCTCTAAAGGGAAAAAGATTAAACGAGCGATCTTGAATCATCGTCTCTCAATATTAAAGTGGATGAAATATATCACTATCAACAAGAAATGATGGGAGTTCAACGAGAAATGTATTACGAGCAACGACGTCAAGGATCTCATCTTAACTTTCTCAAAAAATGTATTCTGGAAATCTGTGATCATTCATCAACAAAAAAATGTTTACATAAAAAAACTCCTCGTTTAATCGAGACTCCTGTAAAAACTTGCAACATTACTCCAAGAAACTTATGGGAGGCAAGGCCATCAAACCAAGACTGGAATAACACTCCGGCTCTTCCAAGTTGCAACATTATTTCACACCGTGGTCATTTTCATTTCAAACAGTTCATACTTCATATCAAAATATCATATTCATTTCAAAATCATATCAGTTTCGAAATCATATTCACTTTCGAAATCATTATTCACTTTAAATCATATTGATTTCAAAAATCACAACCACAAAATAGGTTAAACCATCATATCTATTCGCATTTAAATCTATTAAATCTAAATCATTCCAACTTAAATAGTTTGAATATTGAAAGTAGTTTATATATTGGAATAGTTATACATTAAAAATAGTTTATATGTAAAAATAGGTTATAGATTTAAAATGGTTTATATATTAAAAATAGTTTATATAATAAAATATATATATTTAAAATTGTTTATAATTTAAAATAATATATATTAAAATAGTTTCAAATTAGAATTGTTTCTTCCAATTTCACAAATCAATTCAAATCAACTTTAGTTCCAAAATTCAATTTAAATCAATCTCAGTTCGACAATTTCAACTAAAAAGGTTAAAGGTTCAATTCAAATTCTCATTAAAACCATTTTTAATTTATATCGATTTCAAATCCAGGTTTGAACTACAAATTTAAACCACTTCCAATTCAATAGGTTTCAAAGTTTAATTATTCAAACATTTACAATAACTCAATTTGATAAATTTCATTTATATCTCAAAATTCAATTTTAAATTTATTCGCTTAATCATTTTTTTATAACATTTAAATAAAATCTCAAATTATAAATTTAAATCAATATTAAATATTCAATTTAAATTTTATTTAAATTTGAAAATATCATTTAATCTCCTTTAATCAAAATTCAGTTATCAAGTTATAAAAATCATATCTTTAAAATCTCAAAATCAATAAATTCAAATCAATTCTTATTTAAATTCAATTCTTAAACAAATTAAATTACAAGTCCACTTTAACTTATCTATCCAACCTTTATTTACTTAAGTTATTACAAAAATCTATTTTAAAAATAATAACATAAATTCAAATAAATATTTAAACATAATATATATAAAAATTATTACAAAAATCTATTTTAAAAATATTAATATAAATTGCAAATAAATATTTAAAACATATTATATATATAGTTAAATTAAATTCTTATTAAATTTTATTATTTTAATTATTATTAAATTAAATCTTATTATTATTAAATCTATTTTAAATCTTATTTTATATATTTTAAAAATAATAAAGTTATAAATAAAATTTTATTGTTTGTATTTTAAAACTTAACTTAAAATTTTAAAATTTCCAAAACATATAATTTTAATAATCTAAATTGACCCGCATATTAAAAATATAATCCTTATATTATATTTTATAAACCAATATTTATTAAAAACACATATAATTTCCTTTTTCAAAAATTCGGAAATCATTTAAAAATAGACCAACGGTGTCCGTATATAGTTTTCTAACCTATGGTTAAGTGATACAGATATTTATCATTTCAATTCGCAATAATTTAATATTTTGCGGGTATACATCATTTCAACCTACAATCCCAAAATTCAAAATCAATAAAATCGCTTGGGTTTATCATTTCAACCCATAACGATTTTCCCTAATCTATAATAACGTTCGGGTATGTATCATTTCAACCCATAGGGATTACCTAAACTGACAGAGAACTTGCAATGTGAGAGTAATAGCCTAATAATTTAAAATAGAATAACATATCAATTACAAGCATATATCATAATTAGAAATTTAAATATATACAACAGGTTATGGTGTCATATGTCAATTAATATAGGTAAAAAATTGCAGATAATAACATATCATATTTTAACAATTAAATTTCTAACTAATTAAAATTTGACAACATGTTTAAATCGTTATTTCATGTGAAATCAATTTACAAAACATATGAATGTTTATCGTAAGTGATACCTCACCTTTCGAGGCAACGAAAATACGAAACAAACGGACACAGGTAAGCATGGATCGAACAAGCCGGATAGCAATAAAGTTAGAAAACTGCTGCTGAATGAATCCGGACAGCGGCAAAGCAAACCGAAGCTAGCACGATCTTGAACTTGATGAAATATATATATATATATAATATTTTTTCTCTTTTTTTTATATAAGAGAAGTCTGCTAGCTGTTCGGCCAGAGAGGAGGGGAGGAAGATGCTCGGCAGCTGTCAGGTGAGGGGGGAAGATGCTCAGCCAGGGGAGACACCGGAGTTGTGCTGCTCGGTTGAGAAAGTCAGAGGGTGAGGCTGGGTTCGGTTCAGGGTAGGGAGGCTCAATTGCAAGGGTGGCCGCTCGGGTGCTTGGCGGCGGAGCACGGCGGTGATTGAGCTGTGGTGCGGCGAGGTTATAGGGGATGCGGCGGAGAGGACTGTCGCGTGGAAAGGCTGAAAGGTCGAGAGAGGGAGGGGAAGGAGTTCGGCTGCGTTGAAGGGTGGACAGTGGGCCAGGTAATTCCTACGGTGATGAAGGTAGGGGATGGTGGTAGGTCATAGAGGGAGGCGGATCCAAGGCTAGCTTAGGCAGAGGAGTTCAAAGAGGATGAGTCAGAGGTTTGTGGTGGAAAGGCGGGTTACAGTGGGAACTGTTGGTGGATGGTTTCGGCTATAGGGGATGGGCGAAGTCTTGGTATGGCTATTGCTAGGAGATGCAGAGGCTTTGGGTGATCGGTTGGCTGTGGATCTGGAGGTGGGAGAGGACGGTTGTCGGTTTTGAAGAGGGAAGGGACGAGAAGCTTCAGTGATTGGTTCCGAAGGCAAAGCGGATGGTGGCTGAGATGGATGCTCGAGTGTGAAGCAAGGCGACAAAGTGGGTGGTTCGGCAGGAAGATCGGCAACGGGAAGCACGAGGTGGGAAAGAAGCAGGTTACTCTCAAACAAATATGAATGCAAACAATATATATATAAGCACTTAGTTTATTATCATTATTTTTGCTTTCCAATGGCAAAGCACAGAAATGGAAAAAAAACAAAGAAGAGGAGAGAAGAATGGAGATTGAAAGGACGAGCCAGAAAAAAATATATGAAATGGTGGAATAACAAAAGTCAAAAGTTGGATTTTCTTGAAATATTAATTACTATTGGCTGGTTGTCTCGAGGAACAAATGAAAGGATACAGAACCTACGGCTAACCGCTTCGCAGATTTCGTCGCGTATCGGACGTCGAAATGTACAAATGAATATACTATGGAGATCAGCGCGATGAGACGAACAAAATGGTACACAGATATGAGAGGTACGACCTACCTATCAAAACTCGATTTTCTCTGCAAAAGCTGCTGCTAAAACGCCAAAAATAAGATAAATGGAGCTAGAGAAGCCCAAATTTGGCGAAACGAAATACGACGTCTCATTCATAACATGGTTTACATTTTCCTTATATAAAAATATTCAGATTTCAAAAATATTTTATTTCCATCAAATTAACAAATTTTAAATTTAAATTGAAATTTCAAAACCAAACAAACTTTCATATTTTCAGATGAAAATCTGACACTTGCTGCGTTTAAATGGGCGTATTCCAAATATCAAATTTTCATTGCAAAAATTTAATTTTTTATTTTCATGAAAATTTTAGTTAATTTACGTTATTTAAATTGTTAAAATTTGCAGGTCGTTACACTCTCCCCCACTCAAAACTTTTCGTCCTCGAAAAGGAACGAGATAGGAGAATAGAAGCAATAGAAAAGAAAGATAGATTCGAAATGCATAGTACTAGATACAACAATTAATTCAAAACTATATAAATTTCATTTTAGAGTGTTAACATTATACATCTCATTACTTCTTAACATCCATTTATTATTATCATTCTAATTAACTCACTTTCAATTAATTTACATTCATATCCAATTTATTTTATTTACTTAAATAGCATTCTCTTTTTATTATTCAATTTATTTTGCTTAGCATACCTTGCAACATAGATTAAACGTATAAACATTTATTATAACCACTCAATTTTTATTTATAAATTCCCTTAACAAAATTTCATTTTCGGACATCTTATTACTTACATTTATATTGTATATTATTCAATTACATGTTCTCATTACATTCCAACTTTTTTTTTCTAGGTAAGTTTTATTAATGTTTCCGAATGTAATTGAGCACTATAAAGTTTACCTTTTATTTACAACATTTATATTAAGCAAAATTTAGTTTGAACATTTTTATTACTTAAGTTTTCTCTTGTATAACCTTCAATTACATACTCACATTAACATTTACTTTTTTAATATTTCAGGTAAGTTATATATGTTTTAGAATGCAATTGAGTATTATACAAATAAATTTTATCCTAGTTCAACTATTTCAAGTTGTTTCAATTTCATTTCTCATTCTAGACACTACAATTATTCAAAATTTTGCTTCATTTCAATAATTGAAAACCATCACTTAACATAAAACTTAAGAGCTAAATTTCCGGTTTCACTTCAGACCATTTTGAAATAAATATATATACATATATATATTTTATACATCAAATCATACTCAAGAAATTCAAATCAAATCCATTTTCCAAAACAAAAGTGTAGCAAAGCTACTACGTGTTCTCCTCACTTTGAGACTCGAAAATGAATGTTGATGATGTTGTAGTCATCGTCGAAATTATTTTCCAGCGACAAAAGAGGAGGGCAATGACTCACTTCTTTTAAAATTCTTTGGAAAAAAATTCCATTCGAAAGTACTTTCAAATAATATTTTTCAAAACTTTGAAAACCACATTTTGAAAAGCTCTGGAAATTAAATTCTCAAATTATTAATTTAAATTCATTTCATTTGCAAATCAGATTTATAAACCATGTTTTAAAAATTTCATCTCCTTATAACATAAAATAATAGTTAATGATTTAGGAATGTTGACAAAATAATAAATGATAATCTAGTATTATTATTTCTAACAACCAATTCATTTAACTATCTAGTTTCAGAAAATTATACCTTTATATATAAAATATAATCATACATAAAATTATTTCATTTACCAATTTCAAAAACAATATTGTCTCAATTTGCTCTTGTTCAAGTGTTTTGGAATTCCTATCGATATCGTTAGCTAGACGAATCGATGGAAACCCAAAAATTCAAAATTAACAGCTCAAACAACACAATATAAAACATTTTATATCAACTACAAATATGCTCCCTTATAGGATGATTCAAGAATGGATTTAGAATAAGGATAGAGATTCAAATTTAGGAGGACCCTAATCAAAGAGAATTCTAACTAAGAAGATAGGCTTGAAAGGAAGATAAGATAATTAAATTACAAAAGAGGAAAGATGGATGGACTTACATTAATCGCAGTGACCTTAACCGGGTCAACCGAGACTCCATTTTCAGAAACCATGTGCCCAAAGAATTGGAATTCATCTCTCTTGAAATGGCATTTAGAAAATTTGGCTTTTAACTGATGGCACCTAAGAGTTTGGAGAATATAGCTCAAATGAGATTCATGCTCCTTCTCCGACTTAGAAAAGACGAGAATATCATCAATGAAAACCAGGTCAAACTTGTTAAGAACATTGCAGAAAACGTGATTCATGAGATCGACGAAGAAGATAGGAGCATTGGTTAATCCAAAGGGCATGACTAACCATTCATAGAAACTATTCTCCGTTCGGATAGCTGTCTAGGGAATGCTCTCCTCAACTACACGAAGTTAGTGAAAACCGGTAGCAAGATCGAGCTCTAGGAATAAGATTGATGCAGAATTCAATTTTCCGCTTAGGAGGTAGAGAAGCGACTTCACCAAAACATCAGGATAATCCCTAACTATCGATGTAAGGACCCGATTCTTCGACTTCCGAAAATCGACATCGATACGTCCACTGTATCAACTGTCGAGCAAACGAATGCCGGAAAACCGAATTCTTACGGTTTAAAAGAAGAGGTAGAAGAAAAGATAGAAGAAAAAGAGAAGAAGAACAACAGAACAACATCAGAATGGAAACAATATCAGAATCTCACATATCGCAGCGGAACAAAATATAATAGATAATCACTAGTCTTTTAAAACAAAGAACTATATCAGTTTATACATACATCAATCATCAGAGTCAATATACAACTCAATACAACAATGGACAGTTATATAAACTTGTCCTCATATAGAATACACAGCGGAATAAATACTATCAGATACAAATACTACGTCTCGTCATCCAGCTTATCTCCAAAGCTCCAGAATATCCAGAATATCCTGATAACCTAACTCTAGACTGCCCGTGTGGAAATTGGTGGGCACCCAGAGTTTAGAAGGGAACAATAAACTCCGAGTCAGTCATGGTGACTGGTGTGAGATCGTAAAACAGTTATTTTTCACAAAGAAAATAAAACAGATTCGCAATGCTTTTGGAAAATGAAACTACCATAAGACCTCCCACCACACACACAATGCAAACGCAGAATTGGAGGAGATTTCTTCTTATGATAGTCAAAGATGCTTACTACGCAAATCATTGGATTATTATTATTATTATTAATGTCCAGTGTAGAAAACATTTCGAAAGTATAATATTAATCTTAGCCAGCATAGGCATTCCGCACTTATGCCTACTATAGCTACTATGTTCAATAGCAGGTTACCGCCACATTCCATAGCAGGTAATACAATTGCAATCGTAAAGGTTCGTATGTTTCTTTGGATTTTCCAACAAATGGTCAGGCTAAGGAACTTCCTTTCCTCCTGCCGAATGGGATCGCCTCTGGCTGGACGTCCCGAGAGACAAACTGCTCTCTGCCAAACAAGGCCGGGTTACCCCTGTAACAGGTAACTCACGAATATGTCATCACCCGGTCCTTTGGGACCTTTATCCGAGCGCTCGGTAACCAACATCACACATCATAAAGAAAGTGTATCCACATGAGTAAGTATCTGGGCTCCATACCATGATACCACCCCTTTCCAGAAGGAAATGACATACCCTAAAGGGCGCGACCCTCATAACCTTGCCGCAACATTCCTGTTTCGACCATTTCCGGGTTGTTGAGGCCCTGACGAAGTCTCGTCCACAAAGCTACGCTTTTTCAAAAAGCCACGCTTTGGGTCAACAGATGATCAACCTATGATCACAAAGATAAATGATCAAACAAATGATCATATCACAAATGATCAAACACTGATCATCACACAACAACACTCAGCATGCCACATTACCAAATTGGGAATATATCGCTGATAACTTCAACTACATAACCTCTGAGCTCGTACGTCTCAGAGAAGGGTGTTAAGCTAAGAGAATAAATTCTCCGCCACCAACAGATATGTATTTGAAAGAAATCAGTTTTATATCTCAAAGTGTAATGTCAGACATACAATCCATACAAGTCTGTTCCGGGATCGAACAGAACCGAAGCTAGGCACTTCTCACGAAGCCCTTGCAAATCCGGATAATTTCCAATCACGTCCGGACTTCCCGTCACTAAGGGTGATAAAACCTCTAAATCGGAGATCAACCGATGTAGAGTCGACGGTAATCCTTCCGTTTTCAAAAATATCCGGTCTTCAACACCGGTCATCAAATGCAATTCATAACGACGTATCACATATTCGGAATGGGTTATACGACCCCATGGTCCTTTCCCGGCTAACCCGAATAGTGAGCGCTTATTCAAAATTAAGTATGGCATTCAAATTCATCCAATTCACAACAAATACCCATTCAAGGTAATTATTGATAGTCGGTTATTTAACTATCAATAAGGATGCACAACATCATCGGATTCCAGATAATTTTCCAAATTATTTATTTTCCAAAATATCTTTACTAGATATAAAATTTCCACACTTAACCGTTTGAAAACAATTTTCAAATATTCACTTTTCAATCTATCTTTAAAAGATAAAATTTCAAACCCTTCGTTTCATATTGGGAAAGTAATTCCATACTTATTTAATAATAAGTAATTCACAAATCATTTATTTTCAACATTTGAAAATATTCGATATACTTAAATCAATTTTAAGTATAAATTCATTCTTTAAGGAAATCATTCTCTTAAGCACATTTATTTGAGTCAAAACGAATGTTACGTAAAACATCGTTACGACGACTCCAAAATCATTAGTATAGGGATTTGAAATTTAGATAGATATATAAATCCCAATACTATATAAAAAAACATTTCCTTTCGGAAACCATTTACTATAACAACAGTGTTATAGTCCACCATTTCCTTCTTCCTCGAAAACGTCTATTTCAACAATGAATGTTGAAATCTATGATTTCGATATTAAACACATTTTAAAACATTGTTAAAACAATTAACTTCATTTCAAATGTTACTTTCCCAAAACAGATCCATTTTCCTTAAGAATATATTCACTGTCCAAAATCGTGAATATACTTCACTAACCAATTTTCAATAATCTCTACACATTTATGTTTCAAGGATTATCCACTGTCCAAATCGTGGATAAAATTCCCAACTAAACTCATATTTTTACAACATTCAACTTAAAGGATAATTCGTTGTCCAAAATCACGAATATATCTCCTTTAATAACTTCTACGTTTTATTCATCAATTTAAATTGATTTCGAATTTACAAACAATGTTTATAAATTCCATTCCTATTTATAAAAACTTCAACTTATAAATCTCCTTATTAACCAATTCCATTCTTATCTGAATTAAATGCCAAAATCCCATTTATAAGATTATTACTTATAAATCTTTTGTTTTACAAAATCTTTTCATTTTGTAACTCCATAATTTATAAATCTATAAATTTCATTCACTTACGAATTCCATAAATATTTCATTTTTTTAACACTTATAAAAACTCGTTTTATAATTCCAATACTTTAATTTCATAGATATCAACTTTATAAATCTTTTATGTAGACCGTTTACAATATTCAAAAATCCCAACTTAAACCATTTTATAAATAAATCAACTTTTATTTCAAAAATCACGCTTTGGTTATATTTCACCAAAAATCTTAACTTTTATAACTTTAAAATTTTAAACGTTTATTTATTTGAAATAAATCAATTCAAAAATTCAATAAAACGTCTACTTTCAAAAATCACTTTAAAATCCTTTTAAAGTAAAAGTTGTTATTTTTAAATTTCAAAACTGAATCCGATGATGCAACAGCACCAACTAGTCAATCACAATGACAAACATCATATATCAATATGATAACAAAATATACATCAATATCTATAAATAAATAAATACTGGTGAGGAATCCAGTTGGATCCTCCAACCTGTTTCCCTGCATCCACAGACGTTAGCACAATACAATTTCCACTTCGAGGTGGAATATCGCGGTATATGGGTTTTATAAATATCATCCGCTTACTAACGGCGCAATAGGGTTTCATCCGCTATACGAGGCGGGAAATCAATCAATCCAATATATACATATGCCAATATGTATATATTGCTACGTATATATAGATATATCCTACTATATCTAAAATCACATCCAATAGAAATCATCAATCAATAACTGCAAAAATTCCACATTCGATTTGAGTGAGAAAATCTCACCTTAGCTTTTATTTTGCCATCCATTTCCATTTCCAGTTTGTTTTCTGACTTTATTTGACCTTGTATAACAATTTACGATTTCATTAATATTTGAATCAATTGACAATAAATTATCATTTGTTAATTTATTTAAACCAATAATTTAATTTTATTGAATGATTTATTTTAAACCAATTTCTTTATAAATAAATTTATCTAATAAAAATTTAAATCAAAACTATTCTTCCTTTAAATATGTATTTCACTTAATAAACTATATTGGTTTTTGATTTATAAATAACTACTTAACATTTTATAAATTTCCTAATTAACTTCCAAAGTATTATACTTATCTATTTTTTTTATAACACTTACTGTTTATAAATTTTCTCAAATCCATATACATATACATATATATATTAAAATTATCTGTTTACTGTCTTGCCTAAATATATATATATATTCTTATTCTAAAGAATAAATTCATCTTGTATAAATAAATTAGATTTTAAAACATCTTAGTATCAAATTTAAACTCTAACAGCAAGTTAAAATCGCTAAACATTAATACATTACTGTAAAATTCCACAACTCAGAGATGATATTGTTTCTTCCTCTTCAATTTATCATGAATACAAATTTTGAATTTAACATAAAACGATTACCTCACTGTAAGGAAACAATTCTCGAAGTCGAATGTATCGCGTTCGCCTGCCATCCTCATGCTCATCGCTGACGCCCCGAAGCGCTCGCGAAACCCTAGAAAATGTGTGCCACGACTTCGACCAATCTGCCGCTATGATCGAGATCCACTCGAGCCACTCTGTGCTCCCAGTCGATCGCGCTCCCCTCACCGCGCTCGTTTGACAGCCGCGACCCCACCTCCAGTTGCCTCCATCCTCGAAGTTCGCACGCGATTTAGCCCATCCCCATTCGCGAAAACAGTAGTAGTAAAAGAGACTGCAGCAGGGCTTCAAATCGTCAGTAGAAAATATCACGTAGGAGGCAAGGACGAGTCGACGATGGCTGATGGAATAGCCGAGTATGCAGCGATGATTACCTCGAAGGCATTGATTTACGAAATCCTAGTTTTCACGGGTTCAAGCATCGTGACATGGAGATTGCTATTGAACTGTAACTTCGAAGTAAAACAGAATTTTTTCTTTGAACGATTTTGTTTGAAGGAAGTTAAAAGGGAATTCACAATTTTGAACTGAGAGGATGATGGTCTCGTGTTCGGAAAGAAATAGGATAAGGGATGGTGTGTTCGAGAAGGCAAAGGAAGCGTGTTGAAGACGCCTTGCTACAGTGTTCACTTGTATTTACAATCCAACTTCGAATCGATTATTATCAATTAGATTTTTAGCGCATTTATATATATCGTACACTCACACACTAACTCCGATCAATACGAAATTTGAAATACGATAATAATTCAATATTCCGGACCCAATGGAACTGGTTTCGTCGAAATCCAAGACTGTGCCCCGGAACGTTATTTTTAAATTCAATTCAAACGATATGATTTTCAAAACTGAACAAAACAGTTTGAAATTAAATTCTGAAGCTTCTATTATCTTCAGTATTGTCAATACGAATTTTAAAAGCTTTTGAAATATTTTTCTTCAGCTCATAATTAAAGATTCAAATTTTTATTCAATTCAATAGATTAAATTATATAATTTAATCGCCAATTTTCAAAGTTACATTGGGAATTCAAATTAAATCATCGTTCAAATATTTAAAATAAATTAAATATTTTCAATTTAATTTGTTCAAAATTCTGGGTCGTTACAATCGAGGTGGAGTCAAGATCACTAGGCTGAGCATCAAGCGAAAAGATAAAACTGCCTGCATAATCCTGAGGCATTCGACATACAATCACAAGAGAATTACTCTGGTCGTTTACTAAAGATGCAGTTCGGGTTTTGCAAGAAATAACATCATCATAATGCTTTAACCAATCACCCCCAAATAAGATATCAAATGCATCAAAATCGAGGACATAGAAATCTCCGGTGAATCGGCGCATGTTATAAAGGAGTTTCACCCCTTTACAAATCATACTAAGGTTGGCGGGACCGCCGATGGGATCAGTCACACATAAGGATGAAGTTGCCAATTGAGGTTGCAGGATGTGCTCAAATTTATTACATAGATCAACAGAAATAAAGCTCAACACGAACAGGAAAAGACAAGAATGGATTTTAGAACAAAGGTAAAGTTCCAAAAATTCAAAAGAAATCCAAATCAAAGAGTCTAACAAAGAATTTCAAGCTCGAACGAAGACGATTATGTAATTAATTTTACTCATTTTAGGGTGTTACTACCCTATCTCTAATGAGTTTTTACTCCATATGCTAAGTTTTGCCTAAACTAGAGCTCTGATACCGATAGTGGGGAAAAGCCCACTATAGAAAATAGCTGTATCTGTGTTCTGCTTTTAGGCCAGCCTCTCGATTGCACCAACCTCGTAGGACATGTAGGAGTAAGAGTCATCCATTCGCTACCAAACCCAGAAGCGAGAACCCCCCATCATGCTGCACCCTCCGAGTGCCAAAGCAGACACACATGTCAGACTTGAATTGCTCAAAACAATAGATTGTTATTTTGTATTTGGAAATACTTAGCATATACAATAAATAAATCAATCATAGAATCACATACACAGAGTAATATAACAATAACAGCGGAATAGATAAATAGTAGTTCATAAAGCTATTATAGAACATCAGAGTCTAAACAAAATACAACATAAATCCCAAATACAAGAAGTCTCTAATACAAAGCAAATGACAAGTCTGAATATAAACAACTAAAATAACTGGAAAGCTAAATAGATAAGATAGATCTCCAAGCAAAGCTCTAAGCTCCAAAGGTGAGTCTCAAATGCTGTGACACTCAGGCTGAACTAAGCATAAAACAAAACACAAAATACTCGAGTCAGGATTAACATTCTTATTCAAGTAAATCAACTCAAGTGAAATGTCCAAGTGAAATGCAATATAACTTAAAGGATGTTGGGATTCCACCGTTTAAGGATTCGTCAAACTATCTACATACTTAGTACAATACGCTACATAAATAATGTCTAAAGTAAAGTAAAATATTAAAATAGCATTAAGGCATTACGCATATCCCTCTTAACACATTTTTATATAAATATTGTAGTCTATACAGATACTGTAAGCTCCACCAAACCGATGGGATATTCGGTGAGCACTCCATAGGTACGATACAAACCAAACTCGTAATGCGCTCGATAAGGCATGTGAGAAGGCACGCGAGACAATGCCCAGGGTAGGATACTACCGTTTTGCAGAACCAGGTCGGTGGTAACACATAGCAGCTACTACCGCCTACCTCGAGACACACTGCCACAATCAAAGGTGCACCCAATAAAATCACAAAGTAATAGATATGGCATCAAAGAAGCATGCTCGATTGGAGGTGCGACCTCACTTGGCCCAGGTATAGCTCCTGTTTTAGTCACATCAAGCTGACCCGAGGGTGTCAGAGCTGCGTTCGTACCTCATACAGACGTTCGCCAAACCATCCTACTTCGTTCTGGATTCTCCACCACGTGCACAGTTATTAAAGTGGTTTTCGGTATTGGCAGAGAGTATGACAATATATGACCCCGGTCTCTTTAACAACCAAACGTTTATTTCACACCATGGTCATTTTCATTTCAAATAGTTCATACTTCATATCAAAATATCATATTCATTTCAAAATAATATCACTTTCGAAATCATATTCACTTTCGAAATCATTATTCACTTTAAATCATATTCATTTCAGAAATCACAACCACAAAATAGGTTAAACCATCATATCAAAGTATTCACATTTAGATCTATTAAATCTAAATCGTTCAAACTTAAACAGTTTGAATATTGAAAGTAGTTTATATATTGGAATAGTTATACATTAAAAATAGTTTATATTTAAAAATAGGTTATAGATTTAAAATAGTTTATATATTAAAAATATTTTATATATTAAAATATATATTTAAAATTGTTTATAAATTAAAAATAATATATATTAAAATAGTTTCAAATTAGAATTGTTTCTTCCAATTTCACAAATCAATTCAAATCAACTTTAGCTCCAAAATTCAATTTAAATCAATCTCATTTCGACAATTTCAATTAAAAAGGTTAAAGGTTCAATTCAAATTCTCATTAGAACCATTTTTAATTTATATCGATTTCAAATCCAGGTTTGAACTACAAATTTAAACCATTTCCAATTTAATAGATTTCAAACTTTAATTATTCAAAAATTTACAATAACTCGATTTGATAAATTTCATCTATATTTCAAAATTCAATTTTAATTTTATTTAAATTTGAAAATATTTGCTTAATCATTTTTTTATAACATTTAAATAAAATCTCAAATTATAAATTTAAATCAATAATAAATATTCAATTTCAATTTTATTTAAATTTGAAAATATTCATTTAACCTCCTTTAATCAAAATTCAGTTATCAAGTTATAAAAATCATATCTTTAATATCTCAAAATCAATAAGTTCAAATCAATTCTTATTTAAATTGAATTCTTAAAAAAATTAAATTACAAGTCCACTTTAACTTGTCTATCCAACCTTTATTTACTTAAGTTATTACAAAAATCTATTTTAAAAATAATAACATAAATTCAAATAAATATTTAAACATAATATATATAAGTTATTACAAAATCTATTTTAAAAATATTAATATAAATTGTAAATAAATATTTAAAACATATTATATATATTAGTTAAATTAAATTCTTATTAAATTTTATTATATTAATTATTATTAAATTAAATCTTATTATTATTAAATCTATTTTAAATCTTATTTTATATATTTTAAAAATAATAAAGTTATAAGTAAAATTTTATAATTTGTATTTTAAAACTTAACTTAAAATTTTAAAATTTCCAAAATATATAATTTTAAAAATCTAAATTTACACACATATTAAAAATAAAATCCTTATATTTTATTTTGAAAACAATATTTATTAAAAACACATATATTTTCCTTTTTCAAAAATTCGGAAATCATTTAAAAATAGACCAACGGTGTCCGTATATAGTTTTCTAACCTATAGTCTAGTGATACGAATAGTTATCATTTCAATCCACAGTAAGTTAATATTTTATGGGTATATATCATTTCAACCCGCAATCCTAAAATTTAAAATCAATAAAATCGCCTAGGTTAACGATTTTCCCTAATCTATAATATCGTTCGGGTATGTATCATATTAACCCATAGGGATTTCCTAAACTAACAGGGAACTTGCAGTGTGAGAACAATAGCATAATAATTTAAAATAGCGTAACATATCAATTACAAGCATATACCATAATTAACAATTTAAATATATACAACAGGTTTTGGTATCATATGTCAATTAATATAGGTAAACAATTGCAGATAATAACATATCATATTTTAACAATTAAATTTCTAACTAATTCAAATTTAACAACATATTTAAATCGTCATTTCATATGAAATCCATTTACTAAACATATAAATGTTTATCGTGAGTGATAGCTCACCTTTCGAGGCAATGAAAACAACGAGAATACGAAGCAAACAGACACGGGTAAGCATGGATCGAACAAGCGTGTAACGACCCGTATTTTTACGGATCGAAATATCGTAAAACAATTAATGTTTGGTCGCATTGTTGATAAGTCGTCCAGAGTCTAAGTCTTAGGTTGTATAGTAGTTAGGTCGTATAGAAGTTAGGTCGGAGTAGACGACCTAAGGTAATATGCGACCTAAGGGTTAGACAACCTAAGGGGTTAGCGACTTAAGTCAGTGAGCGACCTATGGGGTGGTTTAGTTAGGACGTAAGCGACCTAAGTTAGTAGACGACTTAGGAGTTAAACGATTTAGGGATTGGAGCGACTTATAGAAGTAAGCGACTTAAGAGTTAGCGGCTTAAGAAACTGGGCGAGTTAGCGACTTAAGAAGGATAGGTCGGCAACGACCTAAGGAAGCTGGTGGTAGCAATGAGCGACCTAAGGAAGTTAAGTCGTAGACGACTTAGGAGTTAGGTCGTGGGTTGTTAGGTCGCTAAGTATTAGGTCGTAAGGGGTTAGGTCGTAACCCAGTTAAGTCACGTGGTTATTGAGTAGTTAGGTCGCGCATTGTTTTAAGTCGTGACATAGTTAGATCGTGGCTTCCGTTAAGTCGTTAGGTCGGAATTGTTTCTAGGTCGCGTCTCAGTTAAGTCGTAGGTCGCGAGGAAGCACACATATGCTAAGTCGTTAGGTCGTATAAGTGCGCATGTGTTAGGTCATTGGATCTGTAAGTCGCGCACTTGCGCTAGGTCGTAGGGGTTTTTAGGTCGTGGACGACCTAAGAGCATGCGACCTAAGGATCATCCTATAAATATGAGGGTTTTTCTTCATTATTGGGATCCCGATTTCGAAGCGACGAAGTGCTGCCATTTTGAGAGCTCGACTTCTACACTTCTTCACTTCTTTTCTCCACTTTAATCTTGTGATTCCTTCCATCCAAATCGAAGATCGAAGAGCTTAGATTGAAGATCTACATTCTTCGAAGAGAGATTTCATCGTTTAAAGCGGATTTGTGATAGATCAAGTTAGATCCTTCGCTGTCCAGATCTGAAGTGTGTTGCTTTTGGGTTGTTTAGGTGATTTAGTGAGTGGTGATTATCTCTCACACGGATCCAAAGGAGTATATCGGATTGTTGGCTTGATTTTGTGTTAAAGTAGTGATTTCCATGCATTTTCCTAATCCTAAGTATAGATCCATATAGATCCATTGTTCATAATGATTTGGCATCCATTTTACTACATGTTAACCTATGCAAGTTCATTCATCAAGATTATAGAGATATTGCTCATGATTTCATGCTTGTTAGACTTTTGACTCTTTAATTACGAAATTGCCATTATTGTTATAATTGTCTATTTAGATCATATTTGAATGCTTGTTTACTTGGATTAATGTTTGATTTGATTGATTGCTATGAATTAGATGATTGATGATTTGATTTAGACTGAGGATGATTCAAAAGCTAAGGGAAAGGCTCTTGAATTGGAAAAGCTGCTTGTGGCATATGTAGCGGATGATGAAGCTCATATGGATAGATTTGATGATGATGTTGAGATGAAGCTTTGCTATGATGATGATGAGGCGAAGTATAGTATGAGATAGTCTTGGTCTAATCCAGACGGGATCATTCCAAGCATGTTGATAACTCGGTGATATGGTTCGGGTTTGAGGATAATGGTTTGCTCGAGAGGCGCTTGAGCTAGTATGGAAATAGTCGTCGAGGAGGATGACTAGAAGGCTGAGATCTCATCGTTGTTGAAGGTTCTAGCATGCTCAAAGCAAGAGTACGTTGGGCAGATTCGATAGTCCCTGAAGGCTACTGATTGGTAGTCAAGTACTCTGGGCAGATTCGATAGTCCTAGGCACGGGTCACGATGACGTGCAGAGTTATGTCTAGAACCGGGGTTTCCATTAGCCCTTGACGGACAGATGAAATAATGAGCCGGTCATTCAATTAACGATGATATCGAGGCAATGATAACAGTGATAGCCAGAGTCATGGATGTTTGGTTGTATCGTCATTCGGTCTCAAGAGCAGTGTTTCCTGGGTGCTTATCTGATCTTGGTTTAGGCCTTGGGGGTTTGTACTTGGAAAACATCGCCCTTGACTCGAGTGATAATTGCTTCACTTTAAATTGTATGCTCTGCTATGTTTGTTTCTGCTTAGTGTGTCTGGGGGCTATCACTGTAGAAAGAGGTGGAGTGGGAGGGTTGTATTCCTATTCCTTTTCCTTTATGCTCTTTTGGTATGTTGTTAGTTAATTTACCGCTCACTAAGACTGTTGTCTGACTCAAGGCTTTATGTTTTAACTCTTATTGCCTTGGGCTGTTCGTCCATTTTGGGACGGGCAGACTAGGTAGCAGGTGACAGGTGCTGTTCTTGCTTTCCACGATGCTGATGTCGAAGACGAGCTGGAGGCTTGCATATTATCTTCTTACTATATGTACTGGGTGTTCCGCTGTTTGTATATTCTCTGAGTGTTATGTAGTGAGGCTTGATGTATTGACTGTTCAGATGTTTGTATTCAACTATTATGAAGTTTTATTGATGAGATTCTATTCTGTGAAGCTTCACTATATATATATCCTATTGTATTTTTTCCATGCGCTGTGAGTAATACGATAGATTCTGTTGTTTAAATTTACCATGGCAATCGTCCATGGTCGCCTGGCACACTTTACAGCGCACTATCTCTAGGTTCAGTTCAGGGGTCATGGGCGGTCGTCACAAAGCGGGACAACGACAAAGCTAGAAAACTGCTGCTGAGCGAATCCGAACAGCGGCAAAGCAAAGCGAAGCTGGCACGATCTTGAACTTGATGAAATATATATATCTATATAATATATTTCTTTCTCTTTTTCTTATATAAAGAGAAGGCTGCTAGCTGTTCGGCCAGAGAGGAGGGGAGGAAGATGCTTGGCAGCTGTCAGGTGAGGGAGGAAGATGCTCGGCCAAGGTAGACACTAGAGTTGTGCTGCTCGGTTGAGAAAGTCAAAGGGTGAGGCTGGGTTCGGTTTAGGGGAGGGAGGCTCGGTTGCAAGGGTGGCCGCTTGGGTGCTAGGCGGCGGAGCACGGCGGTGGGTAGGCTGTGGTGCGACGAGGCTATAGGGGATGGGGGCGGAGAGGACTATTGCATGGAAAGGCTGAAAGGTCAAGAGAGGGCGGGAAAGGAGTTGGGCTGCGTTGGAGGGTGGACAGTGGGTCAAGCCGTTCCTGTGGTAATGAAGGTAGGGGATGGCGGTAGGTCATAAGGGGAGGTGGATCCAAGGCTAGCTTAGGCAGAGGAGTTCAAAGAGGATAAGGTAGAGGTTTGTGGTGGAAAGGCGTGCTACAGTGGGAAGTGGTGGCGGATGGTTTCGACTATAGGGGATGCGCGAAGTCCCGGAATGGCTGATGCTAGGAGATGCGGAGTCTTTGGATGATCGGTTGGCTGTGGATCTGGAGGTGAGAGAGGATGGCTGTCGGTTTTGAAGAGGGAAGGGACGAGAAGCTTCAGGGATTGGTTCCGGAGGCAAAGCGGATGGTGGCGGAGATGGATGCTCGGGTGTGAAGCAAGGCGGCAAAGTGGGTGGTTCGGCAGGAAGGATCGGCAACGTGAAGCACGAGGTGGGAGAGAAGCAGGTTACTCTCAAAAAATATTAATGCAAACAATATATATATGCACTTAGTTTATTATTATATTTTTCATTTCCAATGGCAAAGCACAGAAATGAAAAAAAAACAAAGAAGAGAAGAGAAGAATGGAGATTGAAAGGATGAGCCAGAAAATAATATATGAAATGGTGGAATAACAAAGGTCAGAAGTTGGATTTTTTGAAAATATTAGTAACTATTGGCTATTGGTTGTCTCGGGGAACAACTGAAAGGATACAGAACCCAAAAGGTCCAAAATGGGTACCGATACGGCTAACCGTTTCGTAGATTTCGCTGCGTACCGGATGCCGAAATGCACAAATGAATATACTACGGAGATCAGCATGATGAGACGAACAAAATTGTACATAGATATGAGAGATACGACCTACCTATCAAAACTCGATTTTCACTGCCAAAACTGCTGCTAAAACGCCGAAAATAAGATAAATGGAGCTAGAGCAGCCCAAATTTGGTGAAACGAAATACGACGTCTCATTCAGAACATGGTTTACATTTTCCTTATATAAAAATATTCAGATTTCATAAATATTGTATTTCCATCAAATTAACTGATTTTAAATTTAAATTGAAATTTCATAACCAAACAAACTTTCATATTTTCAGATGAAAATCTGACACTTGCTATGTTTAAATAGACGTATTCCAAATATCAAATTTTCATTGCAAAAATTTAATTGTTTATTTTCATTAAAATTTTAGTTAATTACTTTATTTAAATCATTAAAATTTATAGGTCGTTACATTAACACAATAATTCCCCAATTAGGAAGTCATAAGAAAATTTATGAAGATGACCACAAAGCCCTATATGTTATATTTGGTGGAATTCAAGTCAATTGGATAAAATTTATTCATGATGAAATTAAAGGTTCTTGGAGTCACCACCGACGAACCATTATATATGCCCCCTACATCATGCATCTCTTACAAGCTGTAACGACCCTGAATTTTAAACAATTTAATTTGAGAATATTTAATTAATTTTAAATATTTGAATGATGATTTGACTTGAATTTCAAATTATCAGAATGAATTGGCGATTTAATTTTTGAATTAATCTATTGAAGTTGAATAAGATTTGAATCTTCGATTTTAAGCCGGTTAAAAATAATTTAAAGGCTTAGGAAATTCATATTGATAATACTGGAGATACTAGAAGTTTCAGAATTGAATTTGAAAGCGATTTGTTCAGTTTTGAAATTGTATCGTTTGAAATCGAATTTAAAGATAGTCTTCCGAGGCACAGTCTCGGAATTTGACGAAATCAGTTTTATTGGGTCCGTAATATTGAATTATTACTGGATTTCAAATTTCGTATTTATCGAAATTGTTTTGTGAATATATGGCGGGTAAACGCGTAGAGAATTTAATCGAATTCAAATTGAATTTCTGTAACAACTGGGGTTTTGCCCAAAATTTTAATCATCAATAAACGATTTAAGTTGACAATTAAATTCCTGTTTGTTGTTGGAAATTTTATAACGGTAAAATTTTCGTCAAATTGGCAATATAAATTGATTGTTAATTTTATTTGAATTTGTAAAGGGATTGAAATTCTTTTATTTAATTTTTATTTGTACGAAATAAATATTATACACATGATTTAAATTTAGCAACATGATTAAACAAAACAAAGTAAAAATTTTAATAGATAAAAACAAAACAAATTGGTTTTAGAAAAAAAGAAAAGAAAAGAAAAAAAAAATATAAAACAAGCACCATACCGACCCATCCCTCTAAGCCCATACCCCCCACAAACCCACGTCGCCCCTTTCTTTTGTTAAACCCGTCGCACCCCTCCCCTCTCTCTTCATTATTCAGTCAAACGAAAAAAAAAAAGAAAAAATTCGAACGAAGAGAAAGAAAAATGGCGACTTGATAAAATTAGGGCTTCGGCGATTCAACTCCTTCGATCTGCAAAGACTAGGGCTTCGCCTCCCGTTCTCCTTCGATCATCGCGTGCTTCGCTTCGGCAAAGGTGAGTGATTCTTCACTCACATCTGTTCATTCTCGTTTAATTCGTGAATTCCACTGCTGGATTTTTGGATACCACTATTTTAAATTCTTTGGCATTCGATTCGACTCTGTTTGGCCTTCGACCCTATTTTGAAACTCACTGTTTGATAAATTTGAAAACTTGGATTTCGAAGCAGTTTCTTATGACTTGGTTTAAACTTGTATGTTTTGGGGTTTCGACTTTCTGCAGTCGAATTTGGTTTTAACTCGGTTCAATTTCGTTGGGCATTAGGGTGTGATCGATTCCGATTTGATTCGTTCTGTGATTGGAATGATGATTTCATCTGACTTTGGCTTTGTCAAAACTGTTAACTTGGAATTGCGCTTCCTATATAGGTGTATACATATGCATATACATATGTATATATTTATGAGGCGATTGCATTGTTGTTTCTCTGATTTGTGTTCTGTTAATTTTCCTGCTCTTCACCACCAAATGTCGATGATGATTTGGGTCTCTTTATATAGGAGTCTGACTTGATAAACGTGTTCTACACGTTGCCGATTCTTTCCTGTTTTAAGTTTTGATATTTCTGGAAATTCCTTTATGCCCACGACTTTGATTTTTAAACGTTCGATCGCTTCTCTTGATTGATACAGCCAATACTTTCCTATTTTATAATTCTGACTTTAACTTTTTCTTAATTTTTTAACTCTTGAATTTTGAAATTTCTTCACGTCCCTGACCTATTCACTGTTGATCACGGCTTTGACATTCTGTACATATTTTCTAACATCACCTGACTTTGATCATTTTGGTGATGATATTCTGGGTGTTTACTGCACTGGTTCACTTGAACTTCGAGTCACATTCTACTCTGAATTTGACATGCTTTGTGTCATCACCTCACTTTGATCTTCATTCTGCTATTGATATGTATTGTGTTGTCTGGCTATTTGTGTTCTGACCATATTCATTTGCATTGTGTAGTTGACCATGTTGCACTGTACATTTCTGCACTTGACAGTGTAGTCTTCATATAGGTGCATGCTGTTGTGTTGCCATACTGATGTGCTTTGTTGACATTTGAACTTGTAGCTTGAGTCTGCACATTCCTATGCTCTGGTCTCCATAACCTTTGCCTGATCATGGTTGCAGTTGTATTCCATTTCTATTTCATCTATGCTGCATGCTGTTTGTTGTACATATATGTGCTCAGTTGCCTATAGTCTTTACTTGAATATGGTCTTGTACTTGTGAAATTTTGAACTGGTGCACTTGTGACCATTCACTGCTGCACTCAGATCTGCGACACCCGTAACCTGTATATTCATGTTGGAGTTGTTCATTGAAGTTCATTCCTTGCCTTGTTGAGTCAGTTGCCATTGTATGTATATATGTGCTATTCATGTTGAAGCTTGCAGCTGGTTACATTGCTTGTGATCTTGGTTGAGTCTTGACATTTCAGTTGCTTTCACCTGTGTGTACTGCTATATCATGATTCCTTGTTCATTGGGTATTGTTTATGTGTTCACTCTTGTAGCACATTCAAATTCTTGTTGGGTTCACTGCACTTCTAGTTGGATATGTTGAATCATTCACTGTTGCACTTTACTTCTGAATTGAGTTTCACTTATGGTTCCAGTATAGCCGAAACATGATGTTTACTTTGCTCACTTGTGAGTCAGTTTGATACTGTATTGGGCACTGTGTTGTATTGGTCTCGAGTCTCACTGTTGCATTGTTGCATCCCATTCCATTCAGTTGCACTTGGTTCACGTCAGACTTGAAGTCTACATTGGGCATTGCTTTGCCTTTGATATTAGTTGTGGTCTTTACTTTAGCTCACTGACCTCTGAACTGTTGCCACTGTCTTCTTTCTTGTTGCAGTCCTACCCTTGTTTCTATGTGCTGACCTTATATTCGGTGGTGGCGAGGCGGTGCACGTTAGCGTGCGCTGCAGCCACCAAGAAATCGACAGTTTGAATTGATGTTTCTTTGCGTCGGATGCATTGATCTTTTATGTCGTATTGGCGAGGCCGTGCACGCGTGCGTGTACGGCAGCCAATAACACTGTTTATCTCTGTTGATGATTTAAATCTGCTGATTTATTGTTTAACACTGTTTAGTGTTAAAAATTTCGTTATCCGATTTCTTTGTTAAAAGAGTTGGATAGACGGGAATTATTGTGACTGTCGTCTATTTAAATTATTACTGCCTTTATGCACTAATAAACTGGTTTGAATTAGACTGACCTGTGTATTATTTTCTTTTGAATATAATACTCGGGTCAGACCGAGTATTTCTACAGCTTGAAGATTTTCGAGCAGCGAAGTTAGAGAGAGAGTAAAGAATCACTTAAGTTTTCAGAAGAAAATTGTATTTTAGATATTCCGCTGTATCTGTATTTAAAATTGTATAAACTCTGATGTATATAAAAAGATTTATAGTAATGAAATAAATTCTCATTTGTTTTAATTGATTGTTATTATCTGTGTTTCTGTGGCTGATTCTGTTTAAACCTTATAAACTAAATAACAATTCGTCTTTTTGAACGTTTCTAGTTGGTTTAATTACCGACTGGAGGCGGTCAAAAAGGGGGAATGTTACAGGTGGTATCAGAGCTTTGGTTTACACAAAGCTTAGTTTATGATGTTTAATATGAATAGTTACTAGAAACACTTTAAAAGGAGAATGTTTTTCAAATCCAAAGAAGTATAAAATTGTTTTAGAAAATATAAGATGAATGAATTTGGAATAGATCTTATATAAGTAAAGTGAAGGTTGAATATGAAAATAAAGATTTTTAACTTAAGAAAAGTTAAATTGAATTGAATTAGTATTAATAAATATATGATTTGAAATTTAACTAAAGGAAGTTAAATAAATTGAACTGGATTTGATAAATTATTGAGATGGAAATTTAAACTTAAAAGATAAGTGATTATATAATATGAATTGGGAAGTTAAAATTAATAAGTTGTATAACTTATAAAATGAGGAAATTTGAAGTAAACCAGTTTTTAAATGGTTGAACAGTTTTGTTAAGTAAAACAAAATCTGCATTTTGAAATGTGATATGAATTTGACTTTAGTAAAGTTAAATAAAATAGAATTTCAAATAAATTTGAGCCGAACTTAAGCTGTATAGTGAAAATAATAAAGTGAAGATAAAATTGAAATATAGCTTAAGTAATATTGAATCAAATTGAATTTGATATCAAAATGAATTGATAAAATGAAGTAATGAATATGAAATTGAGTATATAAAGGAAATCCAGCTTTAACTGTAAAAAGTGAATTTGTGAATATGGTGAGTATAAGAATTTAATATGAATTGGAATATAAACCAATTGAAATTAAGTGTGTTGAACCAAATTGAATGTAAGCAAAGTAAATAAATTTGGTTAAGTTGAATGGGCATTGGTTGCTAGTTGATCGTATAGAAATTCATTAAGTGTTAATGAAATTGTATTAATGGAAATTGAAAGCTATGTAATTGAATTCAAATTGAAAGGTAAGGAATCTAAATAGAACCAAATTTGATTTGAATTGAAGCAAACTAATTCGAATATAAATTAGTGACAGTAAACTAATTGAATATGAATGAATGTTAGTAAAATCCGATGTGAATGAATCAAATGTGATTAAATTGGAAATCAAGTCGATGAATGATTTACTAAAGAACTAGTGATTATCTTGGAAATGGAAAACTGATAAATTTATATAATAGTTTAAATTGGAAATTTTGAATTATTATAAACGGCTTAAATTGAAGATTTGAAAAGTGTTAATAAAATATTGGAATTATATAAGTGTTAAAAGTGAAATATTTAATGGATTTCATAAGTGAATGAAAGTTACAGATTTAAAAGTTTTATAATGTGAAGTTATAAAATGAATCGGAGTTGCGAAATAAAAGAATTTATAAGTAATTTACTTGTAAATTAAAATTCTGATATAAAACTGAGTATAAAGGAATGATTAATAAAGCAATTTTTATAAATTGAAGTCTTTATAAATAGGAATAGGATTTATAAACGTTGTTTATAAATTCGAAACTGACTTATTTTGATAAGTAAATTCTTATAGTTTGTTAAAAGATGTATATTCACAATTTTGGACCGTGAATATATTATTGAATAAAATGGACATGTTTGGGAAAGTGATATTTTAAAACGAAGTTAATTGTTTTAAAAAGATGTTTTCAAAAGCATTGAATATCGAAACCATAGATTTCAACATTCATTGTTGAAATAGACGTTTTCGAATATAAGGAAATGGTGGACTATAACACTATTGTTATAGTAAATGATTTCCGAAAGGAAATGTTTTGTATAGTATTGGGATTTATACATCTATCTAAATTTCGAATTCCTATACTAGTGATTTTGAGTTGTCGTAACGATGTTTTACGTAACATTCGTTTTAACTCAAATAAATACGTGAAAGAGAATGATTTCCTTAAAGATGAAATATATACTTAATTTTGATTTAAGTATATCGAATATTTTCAAATGTTGAAAATAAAATGGATTTGTGAATTACTTATTTTTATATAAGTATGGAAATGTTTTTCCAAATATGAAATGTTGTGAATATATTCCGTAAGGAATAAATGATTTGAAATTCATTTTTTTGAAGTCGAAGTTGAAAAGTTGAATGAGAAATTTGAACAATTTGTTCAATTTGAAATTTTTCAAAAAGATTGAATCGTTAAGTTAAAATTGAGTTTAACTTCGACATCAAAGACAATATAAGTTGAGCTTTGAATTTCAGATGATGATTTGGATTGCATGTCTAACATTGTGAATTGATGACATAGCAATTGATCTCTATTAAATATATATCTGTTGGTGGCGGAGAATTTATTCTCTTAGCTTAACACCCTTCTCTGAGACGTACGAGCTCAGAGGTTATATATCGATAGACATCAATTCTGTGTTGAGAATTGACGATGTAAGCGTGAAATTCAAATCGAATGTGAAAGTCGATAATGAAATGGAATTATGAATATGAATTAGGTTTTGAGATAACCTTAAATTTCCAAATCGACTTAGAGGAAAATTTTGAAATCCTCTATTTTGTTATGAATATGAGATATGTAAGTTTTTAGAACTTATATATATGAATGCGGTAAATTTGAAACCGTTAGTTTAGAAAGACATTGTTATGGAAATCTTATGTATGTTTACATAGATGTTATATGTACGAAATGGGAAATGAAAGTACTACATATATGATATTATGTTTTCTAAACTGAGGATGTGGAAAAGTACCTTCCATTTATTATTAAAGAAGGTATTGGAACTCTCGATGAGTATCCATTTGAAATTCGTAGCTACGTAGAATTTTAGTCAGAGTGACTATTTGAATCGGAAATCCTTCGCGATAGTTCATCGCGATGAGATTAGATTTGATTGATGATGTTAGCGTAATTTGAGGGGCGAGATGCCCACAGTTACGAGCGACTCCACTGGGATAGTGGCGTAACCGCCGAGTAAACTGCAATCTAATGCCAGGCGAAATTTGAGGGGCGTGATGCCTACAGACACGAGCGATTCTACTGGGATAGTAGCGTAACCGCCGTGTGTACTGCAATCTATGGCGACAACCATGGCGAAATTTAAGAGATGAGAAATCTACAGCCACAAGCGACTCTACTGGGAAAGTAGCGTAACCGCCGGGTGGAACTGTAATCCATGGGGGAACGTGCTTTCCATATCCATTTTTAAAAGAATTTTTAAAAGTATTTTCACTGGGAATTGAAGCAAGTATGTTTAGTACTTGGAGATTTTTAGACTTGCGCCTGGCCAGCGTATGTCTAATGTCTGTAAGAACGAAGATGGACTTGTTAAATTTTGAGTTAGCAAGTATTTTCAAACTGTAAATAGTGAATCAATAATTTGAAATTAGAATTACGAAATTCCAACTTAATGAACTAAGGAAGAGGATCTTTGTAATATTTTGAAAGTCCACAGCTTTGTAAGAAATATATTATGCAAATCTCTAACGTGAAGAATTTTAAGTTTGAATCTGAGTTGTAAATCAAAAATGTTGATAAAAGACTTTTGCGTTTTGATTTTAGAAATCATTGAATAAAAGAAAAGATAAACAGAACTAGCGAGATTAAACAAATGGAATGAATCTTATATTCATTTATTTGTATTGAGTTTTAAGTTAGTAAAATTTTTTTTTACTAGAGTATAAATGTTAATGAAATTTTAACAACCTTTCCTTTTCGTGGACGAAAAGTTTTTAAGGAGGGGAGTTTGTAACGACCCTGAATTTTAAACAATTTAATTTGAGAATATTTAATTAATTTTAAATATTTGAATGATGATTTGACTTGAATTTCAAATTATCAGAATGAATTGGCGATTTAATTTTTGAATTAATCTATTGAAGTTGAATAAGATTTGAATCTTCGATTTTAAGCCGGTTAAAAATAATTTAAAGGCTTAGGAAATTCATATTGATAATACTGGAGATACTAGAAGTTTCAGAATTGAATTTGAAAGCGATTTGTTCAGTTTTGAAATTGTATCGTTTGAAATCGAATTTAAAGATAGTCTTCCGAGGCACAGTCTCGGAATTTGACGAAATCAGTTTTATTGGGTCCGTAATATTGAATTATTACTGGATTTCAAATTTCGTATTTATCGAAATTGTTTTGTGAATATATGGCGGGTAAACGCGTAGAGAATTTAATCGAATTCAAATTGAATTTCTGTAACAACTGGGGTTTTGCCCAAAATTTTAATCATCAATAAACGATTTAAGTTGACAATTAAATTCCTGTTTGTTGTTGGAAATTTTATAACGGTAAAATTTTCGTCAAATTGGCAATATAAATTGATTGTTAATTTTATTTGAATTTGTAAAGGGATTGAAATTCTTTTATTTAATTTTTATTTGTACGAAATAAATATTATACACATGATTTAAATTTAGCAACATGATTAAACAAAACAAAGTAAAAATTTTAATAGATAAAAACAAAACAAATTGGTTTTAGAAAAAAAGAAAAGAAAAGAAAAAAAAATATAAAACAAGCACCATACCGACCCATCCCTCTAAGCCCATACCCCCCACAAACCCACGTCGCCCCTTTCTTTTGTTAAACCCGTCGCACCCCTCCCCTCTCTCTTCATTATTCAGTCAAACGAAAAAAAAAAAGAAAAATTCGAACGAAGAGAAAGAAAAATGGCGACTTGATAAAATTAGGGCTTCGGCGATTCAACTCCTTCGATCTGCAAAGACTAGGGCTTCGCCTCCCGTTCTCCTTCGATCATCGCGTGCTTCGCTTCGGCAAAGGTGAGTGATTCGTCACTCACATCTGTTCATTCTCGTTTAATTCGTGAATTCCACTGCTGGATTTTTGGATACCACTGTTTTAAATTCTTTGGCATTCGATTCGACTCTGTTTGGCCTTCGACCCTATTTTGAAACTCACTGTTTGATAAATTTGAAAACTTGGATTTCGAAGCAGTTTCTTATGACTTGGTTTAAACTTGTATGTTTTGGGGTTTCGACTTTCTGCAGTCGAATTTGGTTTTAACTCGGTTCAATTTCGTTGGGCATTAGGGTGTGATCGATTCCGATTTGATTCGTTCTGTGATTGGAATGATGATTTCATCTGACTTTGGCTTTGTCAAAACTGTTAACTTGGAATTGCGCTTCCTATATAGGTGTATACATATGCATATACATATGTATATATTTATGAGGCGATTGCATTGTTGTTTCTCTGATTTGTGTTCTGTTAATTTTCCTGCTCTTCACCACCAAATGTCGATGATGATTTGGGTCTCTTTATATAGGAGTCTGACTTGATAAACGTGTTCTACACGTTGCCGATTCTTTCCTGTTTTAAGTTTTGATATTTGTGGAAATTCCTTTATGCCCACGACTTTGATTTTTAAACGTTCGATCGCTTCTCTTGATTGATACAGCCAATACTTTCCTATTTTATAATTCTGACTTTAACTTTTTCTTAATTTTTTAACTCTTGAATTTTGAAATTTCTTCACGTCCCTGACCTATTCACTGTTGATCACGGCTTTGACATTCTGTACATATTTTCTAACATCACCTGACTTTGATCATTTTGGTGATGATATTCTGGGTGTTTACTGCACTGGTTCACTTGAACTTCGAGTCACATTCTACTCTGAATTTGACATGCTTTGTGTCATCACCTCACTTTGATCTTCATTCTGCTATTGATATGTATTGTGTTGTCTGGCTATTTGTGTTCTGACCATATTCATTTGCATTGTGTAGTTGACCATGTTGCACTGTACATTTCTGCACTTGACAGTGTAGTCTTCATATAGGTGCATGCTGTTGTGTTGCCATACTGATGTGCTTTGTTGACATTTGAACTTGTAGCTTGAGTCTGCACATTCCTATGCTCTGGTCTCCATAACCTTTGCCTGATCATGGTTGCAGTTGTATTCCATTTCTATTTCATCTATGCTGCATGCTGTTTGTTGTACATATATGTGCTCAGTTGCCTATAGTCTTTACTTGAATATGGTCTTGTACTTGTGAAATTTTGAACTGGTGCACTTGTGACCATTCACTGCTGCACTCAGATCTGCGACACCCGTAACCTGTATATTCATGTTGGAGTTGTTCATTGAAGTTCATTCCTTGCCTTGTTGAGTCAGTTGCCATTGTATGTATATATGTGCTATTCATGTTGAAGCTTGCAGCTGGTTACATTGCTTGTGATCTTGGTTGAGTCTTGACATTTCAGTTGCTTTCACCTGTGTGTACTGCTATATCATGATTCCTTGTTCATTGGGTATTGTTTATGTGTTCACTCTTGTAGCACATTCAAATTCTTGTTGGGTTCACTGCACTTCTAGTTGGATATGTTGAATCATTCACTGTTGCACTTTACTTCTGAATTGAGTTTCACTTATGGTTCCAGTATAGCCGAAACATGATGTTTACTTTGCTCACTTGTGAGTCAGTTTGATACTGTATTGGGCACTGTGTTGTATTGGTCTCGAGTCTCACTGTTGCATTGTTGCATCCCATTCCATTCAGTTGCACTTGGTTCACGTCAGACTTGAAGTCTACATTGGGCATTGCTTTGCCTTTGATATTAGTTGTGGTCTTTACTTTAGTTCACTGACCTCTGAACTGTTGCCACTGTCTTCTTTCTTGTTGCAGTCCTACCCTTGTTTCTATGTGCTGACCTTATATTCGGTGGTGGCGAGGCGGTGCACGTTAGCGTGCACTGCAGCCACCAAGAAATCGACAGTTTGAATTGATGTTTCTTTGCGTCGGATGCATTGATCTTTTATGTCGTATTGGCGAGGCCGTGCACGCGTGCGTGTACGGCAGCCAATAACACTGTTTATCTCTGTTGATGATTTAAATCTGCTGATTTATTGTTTAACACTGTTTAGTGTTAAAAATTTCGTTATCCGATTTCTTTGTTAAAAGAGTTGGATAGACGGGAATTATTGTGACTGTCGTCTATTTAAATTATTACTGCCTTTATGCACTAATAAACTGGTTTGAATTAGACTGACCTGTGTATTATTTTCTTTTGAATATAATACTCGGGTCAGACCGAGTATTTCTACAGCTTGAAGATTTTCGAGCAGCGAAGTTAGAGAGAGAGTAAAGAATCACTTAAGTTTTCAGAAGAAAATTGTATTTTAGATATTCCGCTGTATCTGTATTTAAAATTGTATAAACTCTGATGTATATAAAAAGATTTATAGTAATGAAATAAATTCTCATTTGTTTTAATTGATTGTTATTATCTGTGTTTCTGTGGCTGATTCTGTTTAAACCTTATAAACTAAATAACAATTCGTCTTTTTGAACGTTTCTAGTTGGTTTAATTACCGACTGGAGGCGGTCAAAAAGGGGGAATGTTACAAAGCTCTTAGAGTACCTTTTTATATTCTCATATCGAAGAAATTTCGGTTAAAGATAGTGGTATAAGATTTTTATCCTTAATACATCTTCCCGAAAGACCACCTCCAATCATTTATCTTTCTCAATGGACTGCTCAACAGCAGCAACAACAACAAGAATAACAAATGCATCCAGTTCCTTTGCAACAGGCTTAAGTACCTCCTTCTCTACAACCATCTACTCCTACTCATCATTCTACCGAATATCATTCCGATTCAAAAATTTACGAAGCTCGCACTAAAACTGACCAAAATAAGTCCGTATAAGATTTAACGCTTCAAAATCAAAGATTAATCATGGTGGATCAAAAATCATTGGAAAAAAATCAAAAATATTTAAAAACCAAAATGGTCGGCTTGGAAAGATCTTTTTCTACACGAATGACTAAGATGGAGAAGACTTTGGAAAAAGTTGTTTCCACTTTGAGCAAAGTTATGAGGAAAGTTCGTGGTAGATTATCATCTAGATCATCCTCCTCTCCTTCTCCCACACCACCTCCTTTAGCACAAACTCCTGTTTACCATCCTTATAGATCATCCTCTTATGATGGAAGTTCCCACCAAGATAGAGGAAAAATTATTGTGCAGGAACAACCAAAAGAAGAGCAAGAAGATAGGACAATATATTTTGGCCCAAGCCTTCAGCAATTCGTCAAATGCATCATACTACATTTCAAGGGCTGTCTATTCGTGAAGATGAAGAATATTCAATAGCCGGGAAACTACCAATCTGATTCTTCCACCTACTATGTGTATTATGAGAATTATGGTGATTTCTCCACATACAACTATCAAGACTATCAGTAATCCTTCTTTGCATTTTTTTATACTTTTGCTTTAGGTGTTTGTTTATGTTTCAAAGACTCATGTTTGCTTTTGTTGTTTGTTTTCATCATATTCGTACAAGTACTATCGTGATTGTTTTAATGTGACTTTTTGTGCTAACTAATGTCTAATATTTCCGTACCTACTTTTGATGTCTGTTGTTAAGTATCTCAGTAACTATTAGTGATATTTCTTGTCTGAAATATCTCAGTGACTATAAGTTACTTTTAAACTACTTGATATTTCATGTTTTCATATCTCAATAACTATTTCGTCATGTTTCTTATGGCTATGTTTTACTTATGTTATCTCAAACCATTTTACAATTACATTATTATTGTTTGATAATTAAAAAAGAGGAGATGAATGTGTATATACATAGGGGGATAACATTCAGGGGGAGTTATTTTTATAATATATCATCACTAATGATTGTATAGTAGTCATCATCAAAAATGAGGAGAATGTTAGAACCTCTATTCTAGGATTTCAATGACAACAACTATACAATCACATATACAAGATATGTCTTATCATATTACAGGTATATACTATAAGAAGATCACTATGCTCAACAAAATCATGGCTCAAAGACAATTGAAGAAAGATGGATCATACTATTTAAAAGTAAGGTCATAATATTGTATTATAGTCATAGATAAATATTGTACAATCTCCTTGACTGATCATAATACACATGATTTCCTATTGATAAATTTCTATAACAAACTGCCTAAAATTTACAAATTCAACAGCGATAGATTTCTATCCATATGCCATAGACATTTGTGATATGTTTTGGGTTTTTGTTTTCTGAAAATCCAAAGATGTTTGACATATAATGACAGATGTCTGAGGGAAGTTTCGGCCTCCATATTTTAAACCGCAACCGTTAGTTTTTGAATGGATGATTCTCTTTGCTTTGAACAAACATCCTCATCCTTTAACAGTTGCAGCCATTAATCAAAGAGCAATCTTTCAAGAAGTCACAACTTTTCAAATACAACTCTTTGATTCTATAAGTCTTTAATCGATTGAGATTTAACTTAACTTGATTTACTACTCTCTAGCTTCTATATTCATATTCTCTTGTGTTATCATTGATTTTGTATTCTCAATCACTTACGACCAAAATCTATATTTTGGTTAAATTATTTTCTACAAATCCATGCATTCACACTATAACAACCCATATTTTTAACAAATATTTTAAAATTAATTTATTTGAAAACTTTGACTTTTAAATCATTTTGATTGAATTTTGGAATTTTTCCAATGTAATTTTGGAATTTATTGATAATTTATTTTCCAAAAATAATAAAATAATAATTTTCTGAAAATTTTATATTTTGTTCCATTTTTGTCAAACTTTGATTTTCAGTGAAATGTTAAATTTGAATTTTAAATTTCCAATCTTTTTCTTTGAAACAATATTTGTTCTAATATTCGTTCTGCTTTTCGTTTCGTTAAATTCTGTTTTATACTTTTTAAATCTGATAAATTCAGCGTTTTACACGCCATTATTTTCAGTATTTTATTGTATATATCTTTCTATGTTATTTTCTTTTTTTTGGTCTGGGCTTTGATTTGGTTTGAGTTTGTGAGCTTGTTTGATTTGGGCTTGGCTAATGGGCTTGGAAATCCCAAAAGTCATGAGTTCATTTTTCTTTAATGTGATGAGATGCCTTTTCCCATGCATATAGCCGTACATAGCATCTCATCTCCATCCCTCTTTTCATTTTTCATTTCCTAACAAAAAATTTAAAGGTAGTTTTCATGGCTTCCTTCTTCTTTCTCTTTTCTTTTTCTCCTTTCTTTTCTTTCCTTTCACTTATGCTATTTCGTCCATCACCATTCCCATCCCCATTAGTCGACCATCTCCTCCACCACACCATCAACCATGACCAACCACCACCATCCCATCACCATCCCCTTGTTGCCGTGACCTTAGATCCAAATCCACCACCAAACCATGATGCAAACCATAGCCGAGCACCTATTGATCACCTTTTTCCTATTTGTTTGCCTCGGCCACCCCTTGTTCACCACCTTCCATCCATTTGGCCGTGACTACCCCTTGCCAAAGCCTTTATTTCAGATGTGCCTTGACCCATAGCGCCTAGGGCCGAACCATTGAAGCCTATGGCCGAACCCAAAAGTGTGCATGACCTTTCATTTGCTTGACCTTTAGCATCCCCTTAGCCGTTTTGCATTGCTGCCCCTTCATCTACCCATGGTCGAACCTTGTAGCCATTTTATTTGACCCATAGCACCACTTGATCCATGCCTTAGCACACCATGAACCATATACCGAGCCATGTTGCCATAGGCCGAACCATTGAGCCCCTTGACCCTTCATTTTTCCCTTGCCTCTTTGCCTTCCACTTGACTTTTGGTAAGCCATCCCTTCACATACCATGGCCGTGCCTTTTCCTTGAATATGGCCGAGCATATACACCTTTAAACCATGGTGGCCGAGCCCACTTATCATGTGGTCAAGTCTATTTGGGTAGTGGCCGAGCCCACTTGTTTGGTTAAGCCACTTTGTTCCACTTTTGTTCATATTTTACATTGTTAAATTTATATTCTTTTGTGTTGAATCTTTTATTATGTATGTCGTATTTTATTTCTTTACAAGATTTTGATTTGGGTGCTACATCTCCTCGAATTTGATTCGTGCTTTGTCATGCTTTTTCGGAGTTTTATTCTGTGTCTTGAATTGTCATCTCTAGCTTTAGAAGGTGAGTTTATCACTCTCGAAAAACCATACTTATATAAATGTGAAACAATGCCATTTGAATTGTAGTAGTTGATTTTCTATGTTATATGTTCACATCTACCTGCTATTTGACATTATATGATTATAATTACCTGTTTATATACCTGTTACATCACCTGACATTATATGATATGTTTTACTGTTTATTTATTTGTTGTTTCTCACACTGCAAGTTCCCTGTTAGTATAGAATCACTATGGGTTGAAATGATACATACCCGAACGGACTTTAGAATAGGGAAAAGTCGTTACGAGCTGAAATGATAGGCTCGAGCGATTTTTATTTGACTTGGGATTGCGGGTTTGAAATGATAAAACCTGGAATGTTAACTAATTACAGATTGAAATGATATATTATCCGTACCACTTGACCTAAGTTAGAAAATATTATACAAACCCGTGGTTAATTTTAAAATGGGATTTTAGAAATTATTAAGTATTTTAAATGTAAAATATGAAATTTTGACTTAAATTGGATATAAATGATTTAAATAGTGATTCTCTATAAGTTAAAATTTGATAAGTTGATAAATGGGTTAAATTGTAATTTAAAATTTGATTTAACTTAATAATTGAAAATTGAGTTAAAATGGAAATTTTAAGCTTAACTTAGTAATTAAATTATTTATTTATGAAATGGATATTTTTAAAGAAAAGAAAATATCAAGTTATTTGTTAAAATAAAAGTTAGGCAACTTATAGTGAATTTTGACTTAATGTAAAGGAATTATAATTTAATTGAGTATTTATTAATAAAAATGTTATTTTATTACATTTATAAGTTAAATGGTATCCTGGTAAATAACTTTGAAAAGTGGAATAAGTTTGATAAGTTAAAAATGATAAAAGTTGAAGATATATTGTATAAAATGTTATAGTACAACTTATAACAGAAATTGTAGCATTCCCGAAATGTTGTGGTTTCAGTGCACTGTTTTCAAACTACTACTGTCTTTACAGCAGCAGTTCATAAGTGCTGCAGATTTTGAAATATATTGGTTTTCCAATTAACACTGTAGCTACAGTAGCATTCTGTAAGTGCTGCTGTTTCTGAATATGTTGTTTTTCCAAATTCCACCATACTTACAGCAGTAGTTTATAAGTGCCGCCAATTCTGAAATGAACTGTTTTTCAAATGTATCACTATACTTACAACATCATTTTCTAAGTGCTGCGAATGCTGAAAATACGATGTTTTGAAATATTATAGTAGAGTAAACGAACTTAGAAATTTCTAAAATTTTGGGAATTGAATATTTTGATTTTAAAGTAATGACTTCACCTTTAAATGTTTTTAATGAATTATTTGGATTTGAAGTATAACCATTTTGAAATTTATAACCATGGGTTAAAATAAAGGTTGGATGTTATAAACTGTGGCTAGAGGTGGGCAATTGCTGCAGCTTTGCGCTACCCCGGTCACATTAACACTACTATTTTGCATAGTTTACTTTACTTTGGACATTATTATGATGGCGTATATTACTGCTTAGTAGATAGTTTAACGGATCCTTAAAGGATGGGCGATCCCAAGCATCCTTTAAGTTACCTGTGCATTCCTATTACAGTTCACTTGAGTTGGTTTACATTGTACAAGTATGTATGTCCTGACTCGAGTGTTTTGTATTTTGCTTTACGCTCGGGTCAGCCTGAGTATCACAGCTCCGATTCACCTTCTGGAGCTAGAGATTTGCTGGAGCCTATCTATCTATCTGTCATCCATTTCCATTTCGGTTATTTCCTATTCAGTATTGCTTTTGTATTAGTGACTTATGTATTCAGACTTCTGTTGTATTTGTTTTTCAGACTATGATATTTTGTATCGGTTTTGAGATTATTTATATAGTAGCTTCATGAACTACTATGGTGTTTTATTTCCGCTGCGAGTTATTCTGATATTCCGTGTCTGTGATTCTGTGTTTGATTTTATTTGCTCTAAATTTTCTTAACAATCCACTGTTTTGAAGTATTCGAGTCCGACTTGTGTGGATTTATTGTCGATTTGAATGGTCCAAAATAGTGGGACGTTACATTTGGTATCAGAGCTTTGGTTTTAGGCAAACCTTAGCCTACGGAGCAAAAACTCATTAGAGATAGGGTAGAAATACCCTAGAATGAGTAAAATCAATCTCAGAATCCTTTCTTTGTGAGAGAACGTATTTTCAAATTATAAAATGATTTTTAAACTGATTTTCAAAGGATTTTCAAAGATTATTTTGATATAAATTTTCTTGTTTGAAAGCAAAAAATTTCTATACCTTATTCCTTTCCTTGTCCATCTTGGTTAGGATTCTCATCGATTAGGATTCCTTTGAATTTTGGGAACGTTTCCACTTGCTCTGAAATCCATTCTTGTCTTCCCTATTTGTATTCTTTTGATTCTGGGGCATTCCATAACTCCACTTCGGATGACCTCTATAAAACTCGACGATCCCGCCAATCTTTGAATGATTTGTAAAGGGGTGATACTCCCTTACAATTGGCATTGATTCACCGGAGAATTCTATACCCTCGGTTTAGATGCTTCCATCTTTTGCTATGCCAAACTCTATCTCTGGCGATCGAATGTCGATTTGCCTTAGAATTCTGCATCGATCATATTCCTGAAGTCACGGTTGACTCGGTTAAGGTCGCCCACGATTTATATAAGTATGTCTATCTACTATTTTGTAATTAATTGTCTCATCTTCGTGCGAGCCTATCTTCGAATCAGAATTCTATTTGATTAGAGTTCCTCTAATTTGAACCTCTATCTTTGTTTTGAAATCCATTCTTGAATAATCCCTTGAAAATTTGTGTTTGTTTGTATTTTAGATATTGCTGTATATATCGAAATTATTATTTTGATAAGAATGATTATATTTTATATAAGAGTGAAATGATTCAGATAAGAATTATATACCTTTTAAAAACGAGAATTTGAAGTTTCGAAAGGATTTGAAATTATATAAGAAATTGATTTATATAAAAAAATGATTTATAACTGAAGGGTTTTGAATTTGAAATTTGAGAGATTGAACTCCGGCATTTTGAAACTGGTTTTAAGACTTTTGAAAATATATAATGATACATTTGAAAGTATTTTCCGAATAAGAAATGTTTCAAATGACTTTAAACGAGTTCCGATGATTTCAAAGAAATTTCAAAGAAGTTCTCAAGAAAATAGAAGTCCAGAACCCACTTATGTCGCTGGAGAATGATTTCGGTGATGAGTGCATGCATCATCGACATTGATTTTCGAGTTTCAGAGTGGGGGAGAGGCCACTTTTGTAGCTTTGCTATGCAGGTGATTTTGTGAAACCAATTTTGATTTCAAATTCCGAAGTATGATTTGATATTCGAAAGATATATGTATATATATTTGAAACGGTTTGAATGAGCCCGGTGTTCAGTCCTCGAGTTTTGGGTTTGATTTGGTATAACCCTATGTTTTGAAGTTGATTTACTGATTTGCTGCTGATTTCCAACTGTTAGATTGGAAATTTTATTTCCCCGACTATTTTGAATGTTCGAACACTTCCAAATCAAGGTTTAATTTTCAAAGCTAAGTAATTTTGAAAAGTATAAATTATTTGATAAAGTATATAAGTTTAGTTTTGTATGTTTAAGTATGAAGTAATATGATTTAAATAAGTTTGATACTGTTTTGTTAAGTAAATAAATAAGACTATTTTGAATTATTCTAATATGAAATTTAGTTTAAAATATTTTGACAAAGGGTAAAGTGGATCTTTCAAATAAAAATAAATAGTTTAAAGGATTTAAAAGGATGGTTATAAAATAGGAAATCATTTTTGGGGTATAATTGATTTTGAGAAAAAGATTTGATTTCGAAAATAGATTAAGATTTAAAACCCAGTATTTATTTGATATCTATATATTTTCAAATATAGAGTTTATAATGATTCAGGTTGGAAAGATGAATTTGAGATTGATTTGAAATTATATTTATTTAAGAATTATACTTAAATAAGTTTGATCTGTAATTTATTAAAAATTGAAATTTCAAAGATATGATTTTTATAACTTGGATTTGAGTAAAAGTGACTTAAATGCATATTTCAAATTTATATAAATTTGAATGGGATATTTTGTTTATTTAAATTTTAAAATTGAGGTTGTATTTAGATGTTATTGAAATGATTAAGTAAATATTTCAAACTAAATAATAGTAAAGTGAATTTGAGATATAAATGAAATTATCAAATTTAGTTTTGAAATATTGAATATATAAAGCTTTGAAATATATTGAAATTGAAATGGTTTATTTTGTGGTTCAAATCTGTATTTGAAATTGATAAAATTTGAAATGGTTTATTGAGAAACTAAATTGAATTGAAATTTGAGGATTTGAGATTGGATTAAATTTGAATTTTGGAATTTGAGTTGAGTTGAATCGATTTGTAGAATTTGAAGAAACTATTGTATTATATAAATTATTTTAAAACTATTTTATATTATTTTATAAACTATTTTTAATAAAACTATTTTATATTTTATAAACTATTTTTAATAAAACTATTTTTAATATAAACTATTTTTAATATAACTATTTTTTATATAAACTATTTTTAATATAACTATTTCTAATATAAACTATTTTAAAAAATACTAATTATTTTAATATAAATTGTTTTAACTTATTACTATTTTATTTAAATATTTTATTTTACAAACTATTTTATTTTATATACTATTATTAATATCTAAACTGTTTGAAGGAAAGTGTTATGATTTCAAGGGTTATGATTTCCAAAGTTTGAATTTCAAAGTATTATGATTTCCAAAGTATTATTATTTCAAATTGTTTTGGGTTCGAAAGTATTATATCCTTGAAAGTACTATGATTGTGGAAATGAATTTGTTTGACATAAAATATGTTGATTTGGAAACAAACTTGGATTATTTTCTAAACCTATTACCTTGGAAACTTTGAAACTGAAGATATTTAGTTTGGAAGAAATAAATTGGTGAAATCGTATATGATTTTGAAGCTGAACTGATATTGAAATGAATTGAAATTGAGAACCTTGATTTACTAAATACTTGATTTGGGAGTTATCGAACTTATATAAAATTGATTTGTATAAGTATGATGTTGATTCGAAAGCTATTGATTTGGAACGGTACTCAATTTGAAAAGCGAAATCTTATATAATCGAAGTCTATACAAGTGTGATTTGATATACTTTTGATTTTGGAAAGTATTTGAATTGAAATCTTATACATAATGGACTTTATATAAGTATGATATTTGAAATTGATTTGAAAAGGTACTATATGATACATATTTTCGAAGTAAAGATATGGAAAGTGCCTTCTGCTTGATATTCGCTTTGTGGCCACATTGTGGATTCATTCTATCGATATTATTCTTTCTGATTTGGTTTTCCGGATATGATACTCGAGTGTCCATCGAATTCCATGGCGTTACCCATGGACTTATGAACTCTACTGCACAGCGTAATTCGCAAGGGCTATGACTGCCTACGGGTACTGATGTTTCCTGGGGGATCCAGGCGTAACCATTGTGTATTTGCGATTCTTTGAGTCGTTTTGTAGCGTAATCCGCAGGGGCTGTGATTGCCTACGGGTACGGATGCTTCCTGGGGGATCCAAGCATAACCATTGTATATCTGCAGTCTACAGTTGTTATCATGGCGTAATTCGCAGGGCTGTGACGGCTTACGGGTACGGATGTTTCCTGGGGAATCTAGGAGTAACCATTGTGTATCTGCGATCCATGATTCGGTTTGATTCGTTTGATTTGTTTGGATTGTACTTTCCATATCGGTTTTGAAAGTTTTTCCAGTATTTTCACAGGGTGTTGAAACAAGTCTACTAAATACTTGGAGAAATCTAGCTTTGTGCCTGATCAACGCATGGCCAGAGTCTGCAAGAATGAGGATAAACCTGTTAAGACATCGAGTTATAAAAGTATTTTCAAAAGGAAAATTTGTTTCGATATAAAAGTATTTTATTATAAAAGTATTTTGATAAAGTATTATATAAAGGATATTTTGATCAATTCTCTTTCAAAATAATTTAAAATGTTTAAAATATTGTTTATTTATATACTACACAGTTTAATAGTAAATTATTAGTGTTGTAAATATTTTAGAAGTTATTAATTAAATACAATATATTTAAAGAAAATGATTATTGATTTATTAATAATATTGAAAAGTATCTTGAGATAAATTTATGAATTATGGATTTAATGTTTTCAATAGCTTCTTTGTAAATATAAGTAACGATATAAATAATTGTATTCAAATAAGTTTTCATATATTTATAAAGGTGTTATTTAAACATATAAATGGTATTTATAAAGGAAGCAAGAAATTTTACAAATGGGTTTAACCAAATTATTAGATATTACTTAATTTAAATTGAAATTTATATAGTTTTAAATTAATTGTTTAACCTTGTCTTTCAACCAATTCTTTTTTCTAGTTGTTTCTATTATCCTACTTTCTTCCTTTTCGAGGATGAAAAGTTTTGAGTGGGGGAGAGTGTAACAACCCATATTTTAAACAAATATTTTAAAATTAATTTATTTGAAAACTTTGACTTTTAAATCATTTTGATTGAATTTTGGAATTTTTCCAAAGTAATTTTGGGATTTATTGATAATTTATTTTCCAAATATAATAAAATAATGATTTTCTGAAAATTTTATATTTTGTTCCATTTTTGTCAAACTTTGATTTTCAGTGAAATGTTAAATTTGAATTTTAAATTTCCAATCTTTTTCTTTGAAACAGTATTTGTTCTAATATTCGTTCTGCTTTTCGTTTCGTTAAATTCTGTTTTATACTTTTTAAAATCTGATAAATTCAGCGTTTTACACGCAATTATTTTTAGTATTTTATTATCTATATCTTTCTATGTTATTTTCTTTTTTTTTTGTTTTGGACTTTGATTTGGTTTGAGTTTGTGAGCTTGTTTGATTTGGGCTTGGCTAATGGGCTTGGAAATCCCAAAAGTCATGAGTTCATTTTTCTTTAATGTGATGAGATGCCTTTTCCCATGCCTATAGCCGTACATAGCATCTCATCTCCATCCCTCTTTTAATTTTTCATTTCCTAACAAAAATTTTAAAGTAAGTTTTCATGGCTTCCTTCTTCTTTCTCTTTTCCTTTTCTCTTTCCTTTTGTTTCCTTTCTCTTATGCTATTTCGGCCATCACCATTCCCATCCCCCTTAGCCGACCATCTCCTCCACCACACCATCAACCATGACCGGCCACCACCATCCCATCACCATCCCCTTGTTGCCGTGACCTTAGATCCAAATCCACCACCAAACCATGATGCAAACCATAGGCGAGCACCTATTGATCACCTTTTTCCTATTTGTTTGCCTCGGCCACCCCTTGTTCACCACCTTCCATCCATTTGGCTGTGACTACCCCTTGCCAAAGCCTTCATTTCAGATGTGCCTTGACCCATAGCACCTAGGGCCGAACCATTGAAGCCTATGGTCGAACCCAAAAGTGTGCATGACCTTTCATTTGCTTGACCTTTAGCATCCCCTTAGCCGTTTTGCATTGCTGCCCCTTCATCTACCCATGGCCGAACCTTGTTGCCATTTTACTTGACCCATAGCACCACTCGATCCATGCCTTAGCACACCATGAACCATAGGCCGAACCATGTTGCCATAGGCCGAACCATTGAGCCCCTTGACCCTTCATTTTTCCCTTGCCTCTTTGCCTTCCACTTGACTTTTGGTATGCCATCCCTTCAAATACCATGGCCGTGCCTTTTCCTTGAATATGGCCGAGCATATGTACCTTTAAACAATGGTGGCCGAGCCCACTTATCATGTGGTCAAGTCTATTTGGGTAGTGGTCGAGCCCACTTGTTTGTTTAAGTCACTTTGTTCCACTTTTGTTCATATTTTACATTGTTAAATTTATATTCTTTTGTGTTGAATCTTTTCTTATGTATGTCATATTTTATTGCTTTACAAGATTTGGATTTGGGTGCTACATCTCCTCGAATTTGATTCGTGCTTTGTCATGCTTTTTCGGAGTTTGATTCTGTGTCTTGAATTGTTATCTCTAGCTTTAGAAGGTGAGTTTATCACTCTCGACAAACCGTACTTATATAAATGTTAAACAATGCCATTTGAATTGTAGTAGTTGATATGCTATGTTATATGTTCACATCTACCTGCTATCTGACATTATATGATGATAATTACCTGTTTATATACCTGTTACATCACCTGACATTATATGATATGTTTTACTGTTTATTTATTTGTTGTTTCTCACACTGCAAGTTCCCTGTTAGTATAGAATCACTATGGGTTGAAATGATACATACCCGAACGGACTTTAGAATAGGGAAAAGTCGTTACGAGCTGAAATGATAGGCTCGAGCGATTTTTATTTGACTTGGGATTGCGGGTTTGAAATGATAAAACCAGGAATGTTAACTAATTACAGATTGAAATGATATATTATCCGTACCACTTGACCTAAGTTAGAAAATATTATACAAACCCGTGGTTAATTTTAAAATGGGATTTTAGAAATTATAAAGTATTTTAAATGTAAAAATATGAAATTTTGACTTAAATTGGATATAAATGATTTAAATAGTGATTCTCTATAAGTTAAAATTTGATAAGTTGATAAATGGGTTAAATTGTAATTTAAAATTTGATTTAACTTAATAATTGAAAATTGAGTTAAAATGGAAATTTTAAGCTTAACTTAGTAATTATATTATTTATTTATGAAATGGATATTTTTAAAGAAAAGAAAATATCAAGTTATTTGTTAAAATAAAAGTTAGGCAACTTATAGTGAATTTTGACTTAATGTAAAGGAATTATAATTTAATTGAATATTTATTAATAAAAATGTTATTTTATTACATTTATAAGTTAAATGGTATCCTGGTATATAATTTTGAAAAGTGGAATAAGTTTGATAAGTTAAAAATGATAAAAGTTGAAGATATATTGTATAAAATGTTACAGTACAACTTATAACAGAAATTGTAGCATTCCCGAAATGCTGTGGTTTCAGTGCATTGTTTTCAAACTACTACTGTCTCTACAGCAGCAGTTCATAAGTGCTGCAAATTTTGAAATATATTGGTTTTCCAGTTAACACTGTAGCTACAGTAGCATTCTGTAAGTGCTGCTGTTTCTGAATATGTTGTTTTTCCAAATTCCACCATACTTACAGCAGCAGTTTATAAGTGCTGCCAATTCTGAAATGAACTGTTTTTCAAATGTATCACTATATGTAACATCCCGTATTTTTAAGCCATTGAATTTGAACATTTAATTCATTTTAAATGTTTAATATGGGTTTAAGATTTATTTTGAACTAAAAAGAATTGGTTTAAACTAAAACAACAAGTGATAATTTCTAATGTGGAGGTTTAATTTGAGATTGGATAATAATAATTAAATATTCGAAATTGGGATAAATGATTATAAAAATGATGTTTAAATGTATTTTTAAGTTTAATTGGTTAAGAATAATATTATTGAAATTTCAGATGAATTTTAAAGTTGATAAATTAATATTTGGGATTTTATATTAATTTAAAAATGAATTTAATATTATTAAAATGCAATTTAATCAGATTTTAGTCTGAAATGAGACAGAATGATTTTTAATGTGTTTATAAATTTTATATGATTTATTGTTAAGTTAATAAAATTTTAAAAGTGAAATTTTAAGCGTTTCTGATAATTTCAGAAAATCGCCTGATTTAATAGACGAGTTAAAATAGCTTTCCGGGGCACAGTCTCGGGATTCGACGAAACCAGTTTCATTGGATCCGTAATAGTTAGTTATTATCGGATTTCAATTTTCGTAGCGATCGGAGTTGTTGTTTGACCGTGGTGGCTCGAAACGCATAGAAATCGATTTAACCGATTTAATTTTAAATTGACCGTTTAATTCCGTATCTCGCGCATACGATCAAATTAGCTTACGAAACTTGTTCCATTGTGTCCGGAATGCGGAAAAACCCTAGAAACGCCTGTCGGAACGTGAGAACTGGATGTCGTGTGCTTTAACTGTTAAATTGAGATATTTTATTAATTAAATAATATTAAATTATATATATAAACGTTTATATTCATCAAAACCCTAGATTATTATCGTGGCCGCCACGAAAACGTTTAATGGCTGAGAAGCTTCTTCGTTCACCTCTTATTATCGATCAATCCACACAATGATTTCAGAAACTCTCAACTAGGAAAACGTAAGGCTCGATGGGATCTCGAGATCTAACGGTCGAGATGACCTGTAGTTGGGCGATGGCGGAGCTATGGGGTCCCGAACGTTACTCGTTCGTACGTGGAAATCACGTCACCGTGACGCTCGAGTTGGACGTGGGCTAGGGCGAAGGTTGTGGCGATGGAGGGCTTCGAGATGGAGGTGAAATGATTGGAAATAGTGGAGATTTGGAAGGTCGACGTTCAACCCTAGTTTGCTTTGATGGGTTCGACTTTGTTTCCTGGAACGAGCACGCAAGCGGGAAGAAGAGCCTGTAGCCTTGATTTCTACTCTAGAACGTGCGGCCTGGATTTGTTCGTGGGTAATAAAGGAAAATATAAGTAAAAAAGGAAATTGTTTTCAAATTTCAATTTAAACTTTAAAAATTAATATCTAGTTCATACGATGTCAGATTGTGACGATTTTGGATGCGTTGGAATCGCAGAGACGGGCACTTCGAGATGGTGCAGTACCGGATTCATTTCGGGCAAGTAGAAATTTGGGTTAAATCGGACGTCGTCCGGTTTAATTTAAATTTCGAACGCTCGCCGAAACTCAAAGTGAGTTTTTCTCACTCACATCTGGATGCTAGACATTATAAATAGTTGATATTTAAATATCTATGTGAATGGTTGATTATATCTGTGATTATCAGTCTGGTTGATATTTATATTGTGATGTGCTAATATTTGTGATGCAGGGAGAAACAGGTTGGAGGGATCCAACTGGATTCCTCACAATGTAGCAATTATTTTATAATTGATAGTGATACCTGTTTATATGATGTGATTGATAAATCTGGAAATTTAGTTGTTCTGTGACATTGTTGTATAAAGTATAATCACAGAATTTAATTATAAATGGATAAATTGTGTTTTTACGAAATAAAATGAATTGTTAAATTTAGAATTTCAAAGAATAAAATTTGAAATCGGATTTGGGAAGGAAATGTAAATTGGGTCAAATTGGGATTTGAATATAATGGGAAGTTTATGAAATGAGTAAATGGAAAGTATAGTTTTCTGGAAATTTAATTTATGAAATTATAAATTGTTTAAAATAACGATGTTTATTTTAATAATGGCTAATGTTATCCGGAAATTAAAAATATGTTAAAATGGAGTTTCCGACTATAAATTAACAAGTTCAAATGAAAAATAGAATGTTTTGAAATGCCGTATTTCATTGGAATTTAATTAAGTGAATTGGAAATTTGGCTTCCATTGAAAATTCACCAAAATGTTTAAACTATAGTTAAAAATGAATTTCCGGAAATGAAAAATTGTGATTTAACTTCGGAGGAAGTTATAGTTAAGTATGAAATTGGAAATTTATGTTGTAAAACATAATTGACTTGAAATAAATCAGTGGATTTATATGAAAGAGTACTTTAGAATGTTTTGAAACGGGAAAGTGTTTCCCTGGGAAAAACCAAGTAAATGTTTATAAAAAGATTTTATTTAACTAAGGTTAAGTTTTAAATCGTTTAAAAGTATTTTTAAGAAATCATTATTTTTAAAGAAATAAATTAATAATTTTTTTATACCGTAATAATTTGGGAGTATTTTAGCAATTATTTTACAAATGGATTTATTTAAAAGTTGGTTTTAGCTTAAGTTGTTAAAATTAGCATTTTTCTTCTTATAACGCTATTTTGAATTTAGTTAAACTAAAACCCTTATTTTTAAAATCAAAGTTTATGTGTTAATATCTAGTTTTCTTCACATATTTTAAATTTATATTTTGAGTAAATAAATAGAAGTAATTTTCATATTTTAAAGTATATTTCAGTATAAAGTATTTTTAACTGTTTTAAATGCAAATTGTTTTATACTTGGTTATTCCCGATGGGAATAAAGGGTAAAGGATTTACCTTGTAAAGGAAGAGTTTTGGAAAATTGTTTTCAAACGAGTTTTGAAAATGTGAAAATATATCTCTGAAAGATATTAGAAATAAATAAATAATATGGAGATTATTTATTGTGTGATGGATGTGTATGGATGTTTGTGAACATTAATTGATAGTTAAATCACCGACTATCAATATTGGCCAAATGCGCTGATCGTTTCGAAGAGACCGGGATCGAGTTTCCGTATACCGGGATTCTAGGTCTGGAGACTCGAAAACCACTTCGATCCGGTTTGTACGTTTCGCGAAAACGATTTCGGAGTCGAAGATGGAGCAGTAAAGTGCAAGGGCTAGTCGCTACTAATCCTGAGGATATTTCCAAAATGGATGTAGTAGGGGTAGTGCCTTCGGTTCCGTTCGGACCCGGGACGAACTTATATGGACGAATGCTTTCGTGACATCGTCAGGTGGACGATGGGCATTCTAAGGGATATGTGCTATAAAGGTATCGTTTAGCCTCAAGCCTCATCAACCGGGAATGACTGAAAATCAGGGGTTATGCAGCAAGGCTTCGTGGGTAGCCCCCACTTGAGAGTAAGGTCATCCCTGTCTAGATGTCCCTTTATATTTCGGCTTAGTGGTGCGGTTGCTGATCCCAACCGTGGGGTGATTTTACTTGGAATTATCCAGTAAGGGATGATTTCGGTCTTGTGTTGCAGGGGAGCGGGCGTACTCCTCGGTACTGTGATCTAGGCCACGTACTGTGACAGGTGGTACCCCAGTGCCTAGTCATTCGTTGGAAATCCATTCTCCCTACGAGCCTGTACGGTTTTGATTGTGCCCAACTATTGTTGAAATGTGAGATGCAAGCATTTCAGCTAGATTCTATTTTACTTTCTATAGACACTATTATAATATCAGAGGATTTAATATAAAAGTGTTTAGCTATCGTAAGGTAAAAACCCGACATGTTTATTTGTGGCGTGGTCTTACGAGATGCTTTTGTTTTTAAAGGATTTTTGAACTTTAATAATCAGTTTGGATGTATTTATGATGCGCTGGTATTCCAGACTGGCTCGGGTGTTATTTTATTATAATGCTCGGGTCAGACCGAGTATTTTACAGGATAGGTTGCTATGGAGCTCAGGAGAGGAGCTGGAGTTCGAGACGTATTTCTCGTACTTGTATTATTCCGCTGCTGTGATTGTTGTATTGACTGATTGACTGGATATTGATGATGGTATTGATATACTCTGATGATGATGTATTGTATATAAACAGATATAGTTTCATTTTGTGTAAAGATCTGTTCTATATATTATATTTTATCCGCTGCGACTGTGAGGTTCTGATTTTGTTTAGTTCTTTCTTCTTCTATCTACTTTCTTCTTCTTCTACCTCTTCTTTTTACCCAAATGGTCCGGTTTTTCGTGTTAGAAAAACTCGGGTTATTACAGTGGTATCAGAGCTTAGATTGGCGACAACCTAGGCTTTGGTGGGAAAATTACTCATTTTAAATAGAGTCGGAAGTACTCTATAATGAGCTGAGTGTAATAATAGCTATGAGAGCGTACTTGTTAGTGGATATAAAATTGTTTTTGTACTGTGTTGACTTATTGGTTGAGTGTTTATGAATTCTGGTCGGTGCGGGAAGTACAACCGTATCGATAGGGGTTTCTAAACTCTTAAACAAGATAAACCGACATAGTATTATTTTTAAAGTGGGTAAATGAAATAATTTTACCCAAAATTATATTTTGATATAAAGAAATAATATTCTGAATTATTATTATGTATTGGATGTTTGGTTGTTGATACAGTAAACAAGTAAGAAATTAAAATATGAGCTAAAATTCGAAATGATTTATAAGCCAATAAGAAGTTAAAATATTAAAATGGTTTATAACCAAATGGAATTAACTGGATATGTTTTAAATAAGAAAAGTAAAAAAAAAAAAAAATTTAAAATTTGATTTAAACTAGAATTTTGACCCCGGAAATTTTGAAAGGGATTTCAAATGGAATTAAACAAAGTTTTGGGAATTTGACTTTGTGGAAATGTTAGAAATGTTTTCAAAAGCATTTGAAAGAATGGAGTATATTTTGGGAAAAATATTTTTTTGAATAGAAATTGTTTTGAGGTGGATTTTGAAAGTGGAAAGCACTGAACTCACTGCAGTCGCTGGAAAATAATCCTGATGATGCTGGCCACATCATTAGAATTCATTTTCGAGTTTCTAAAGTGATGGATTGCTACCAAAATAGTTGGTTATGGTATTTGTTTGGACTTGTTTGGGAAACAAGTGATTTTGGAATTTTCAAAAGAAAATTGTTTGGTAAAAGCAGTTTGTTTTGGAATTTGGTATTTGATTTGAATATCAAAAGAGAAATGTGTTGATTTTTATTTCAAATTGGTTTCGAAATAAATCCGGGTAAATTGAATTCTGGGAATTCTGTTAAAATAAAAATATGGAAATTGAAATAAATCAACTATAACCTTGAAAGTAAAGTTGATTTAAGTGAGAAAGGAAGGATGGAAATTTTAATCCGGAAATTAAAATTTAATTTGGGTAAATGGAAGTAAATGAAGTTGATTGAAATAAGAAGGAAAATGAAATTGTGTTCTAGAATGTAAATTTACTCTGAAGAAATGAAGGTGAATGGAATGAATTTGGGTTTAACTTAAGATAAGTTAAATTAAATTGAAACCTGAAATTGAATTACACCTAAGTAAATTGGAATTCACTTAAAAAAAAAAAAGTATAAAGGTGAAGTGTAAATGCTTATAATTGTGTAAGTGAATTCAAAATTGTGCAAATAACTTTATATTCTTAAGTTATTAAGAGTTATAATTTGACATTGTGATTATAAAATGTAAATGGATTGAAATGAGCAATATAAACTTATAAATAAATAAGTTGATGAACCTAAATATGGAAAATTTGGTTGAAAACCCAAGTAAAATGGAATTATAATCACAAATGGGAAATAGTTGAATGGTATGGTGAATTCAAACTTAATCTGAAATGAAATGTAAAGTAAGATAAGGTAAGGTGAGATATAAAAAGATGAAATTAAGTTGAATATTAAAATTTCTGTTGTGTTATGAATAAGAATGAATGTAATTAAATTCTTATTTAAAGTAGTAAAGGAAATGGTTTAAATTCAGGTGGGCTAAATAAAATTTAGATGAACTTGAATTAATTCTGGAAAGGAATTAAATTGAAAATGCATATATAATCTAGTTAACCTTGAATTAAATTTGGGTAAGAATTTAATTAAATGGATTTAGTTGAAGGGATGTTGAATGAAGTAAATGCTCACTAAATTAAATTTAAAATGATTGTTTGGCAATGAGTTTTGTGTTAGCTAAATTAAATGGAAGGTGTATGGAAATGAATAGAATTTGATAGTTGGGTTAAAATTTAGAAAGTAAGTAAAAATCCAGTTTTGGGATGGAATTTAAGTTTGGTAATAAATGTTGGAAGTGAGAATGAATAATGTAATTAGCTTATAATAGTGATGGTTTGAATTGTAAATAAAATTCAAATGAGAGAAATAATTTAAATGGTCTCTTTGTTGATAAAATAAATCTAAAATGGATTGGATAAATAAACGAAGAGCATTAAACTTTGTAAATGAATTGAAACTGGTTGAATGAGAATCATGGAAATGAAATTAAATAGATAATGGTAATATTGTGAAACTACTTAAGCAAATTGAAAGAAACAAATGATTGTGGATGAGCTTTATTAAGAAATTTGAATGAAATTTGTTGGATAATAAAATTGAATTGAAAGTGAAATGATATTCATTAATTATTGTGGTAAATTAAGAATGTATGAGTTGAGATAACCCAGGATCGAATGATATTAATATAAACTTGAATTTGGTTAATGGAAATAAAGATGTAAGGAAAATGTAATTTAACAATTACATTGGAAAGAGAAAATATTTGGTTTGTGAACCTTGTAATGGAATAAAATTTATATGAATCCAAGTCAGAAATAATTTTAAATGGTTATAAGCTTAAGTGGCAATTGTTTTGCTTGAATGACATGGAAATTTGCATGTATTTGAAATTGAGTGTTTAAAAGCAATTGGAATTGAATTGTGAATAAATTGATATAAATGGGAACCCAATTCAAAGAGTTTTGTATATGAATGTAAGTGAATTAGATTAAAATAGCTAATGGAATTGATTTTGGATCAATTGGAATAAATTGCCGTTTAATAAATAATGTTTGCATATGAAGGGAAATGGATTATAAAAAGAAATGCAAATACTTCAAATTAGAATAAGAATTTGATTGTGAATCAATTTGTAATTGAATTGAAGTAAGTTGATGCAAGTGATATGCATGTAATCAAATTGATGTAAATATGGATTGAGAATATTAGACTTGAATGCAAGTCATTCAAGCAAAATAAAAATGAAGTTTGGATTTGAATAAGAAATTTAAAAAGTGATTGAAGCTTTTGAATTGTTGATAAAATATGGTTAACATTGTTAAATGATGGAGTGTGTTGGTTTGGTTATGAAATGGATATGTTTAGCTTGCATTTATATTGGAAATGCTAATGAAATGTTCTTATCTTTGAAATTTGATGAGTTTGTTGAGTATAGTACAGGTGCGGGAGGCGTTCGAGAGAATTGAAGCGCGTATATGTGAGATATTAGCCGCTTGCTTTTAAAATTTGCTAAAAGGTACGCCTACGCAAATATAATTGGGAAAATGATATATATATTGTGTTATATTTTGGTTTCCGGCCGTGTGAGCCGATGTATATATATTTGTGTATCCTGCGATATCGCAGAAGCTCCTCCGTACAAAGGAGACTCCGTCAAAATTTTCCAGAAATTTTGGGAGTTAGAAATTTTTTGGGTTTTTGGAAAAATTTATTAACCGGTAAAGTTATTTTGGAAACGAATGTTAAAATGAAGGCTTTAGAGTAAAGAAAGCAAATGGTTTTGAAATGGAGCTGAACCTTTTTGGGAAAGTGAATATAAGCTTTTAACTAAGCAAATTGGGTAAGTAAATGGATTGGAGAGTATTTTCTACCTTAGCAAATTTCGGGGACGAAATTTTTATAAGGGGGAAGGAATGTAACATCCCGTATTTTTAAGCCATTGAATTTGAACATTTAATTCATTTTAAATGTTTAATATGGGTTTAAGATTTATTTTGAACTAAAAAGAATTGGTTTAAACTAAAACAACAAGTGATAATTTCTAATGTGGAGGTTTAATTTGAGATTGGATAATAATAATTAAATATTCGAAATTGGGATAAATGATTATAAAAATGATGTTTAAATGTATTTTTAAGTTTAATTGGTTAAGAATAATATTATTGAAATTTCAGATGAATTTTAAAGTTGATAAATTAATATTTGGGATTTTATATTAATTTAAAAATGAATTTAATATTATTAAAATGCAATTTAATCAGATTTTAGTCTGAAATGAGACAGAATGATTTTTAATGTGTTTATAAATTTTATATGATTTATTGTTAAGTTAATAAAATTTTAAAAGTGAAATTTTAAGCGTTTCTGATAATTTCAGAAAATCGCCTGATTTAATAGACGAGTTAAAATAGCTTTCCGGGGCACAGTCTCGGGATTCGACGAAACCAGTTTCATTGGATCCGTAATAGTTAGTTATTATCGGATTTCAATTTTCGTAGCGATCGGAGTTGTTGTTTGACCGTGGTGGCTCGAAACGCATAGAAATCGATTTAACCGATTTAATTTTAAATTGACCGTTTAATTCCGTATCTCGCGCATACGATCAAATTAGCTTACGAAACTTGTTCCATTGTGTCCGGAACGCGGAAAAACCCTAGAAACGCCTGTCGGAACGTGAGAACTGGATGTCGTGTGCTTTAACTGTTAAATTGAGATATTTTATTAATTAAATAATATTAAATTATATATATAAACGTTTATATTCATCAAAACCCTATGTAACGACCCGATATTTTCAACCATTCGCATCCATTATAAGTGTATAGGTAGACACTCATGCCGGAGTTGAATTGCTCAAAATACCGCGTTGTAAATAAAATTTGGCAAATCTCAGAATATACAGTAAATAAATATAATCACAGATCACAGACACAGAGTAAAATAATGCAGCGGAAGTAAAAGAAATAGTAGTTCATGAAGCTACTATATAAATATATCAGAGTTACATAAGATACAACAGAAGAAATAGAGTACAACAAAAGTCTCAATAAAATAACCAAGTACAAGCTGACTAGAACAACGGAACTGAAATAGATAGGACATGACAAGCAGATAATCTCCAGCGATTCAAATCTCCAAGAGAGTGGAAATCCAAATCTGTGAATAACTCAGGCTGACCCGAGCGTAAAGCAAAACACAAAACACTCGAGTCAGGACAATATATACTTATATAATGTAAACCAACTCAAGTGAACTGTAATAAAGGTACAAGTAACTTAGAAGATGCTTGGGACCGCCCATCCTCTAAGGATCCGTTAAAATATCTACTATGTAGTAATATTCGCTATTATAATAGTGTCTAAATAAGTAAAGTATAATCATATCGGAAATTAGCGTTAAGGGGATGGAGAACCTTAACGCGGTCGGATCTTAAAATCATAATCGTAGTAAAGCTCGATATGGTAGGTGACACGGCACAACTAGGCAATGCCAGGGTAGATATACCAATTACGCACACGGACTGATGGATACGCATAGCAGCCACTACCGTTCCACCTCGAACAACACTCCCAAATCGGAGGATGGCCATCTAATCAATCACAAGTAAGAGTATAATATCGAAGAAATGTGTCCGAGAAGAGGTGCTACCTCACTGGTCCGAGATCGCTCCTGTTTTAGCCACCTTATGCCAACTCACGGGAGTTGGGTCTACGTAACATACCTTAAGAACGTCTCCACCATCCTACTTCATTCTGGAATCTCCACCGCGTACACAGTTGCCAAAGTGGTTTTCGGTAAGACAGAGAGTATGTCCATATCCGATCCCGGTCTCTTTAACAACCCAACGTTATTATAACTCGTGGTTATAACTTTTAAAAACAATACTTTACTTCAAAATAAAATATCATTTCAAACCATATCTTTATCAAAATAAAGATTAAATCAATTCCAAACCATTTCCATATATTTAAATTTTCATATAATTTCAAAACTTCATTTCAAATCATTTTAATATAATAAAATATCATATCCTTACAAAACTTCATTTCAAATCATTTTAATAAAATAAAATATCCTATCAGTTCAAATCCAAATATTCAACTTTAAATACCTTTTAAATTCAAAGATATCGTTCATTTACTATCATTTCAAATCACCTTTAAATAGTTTATATTCCAATCAAAATAATTCATTTAAACCTTTTAAAAGAGTAATTATTATATTTTCAAATCAAGTATTCAATTTCCAAAGTTTCAAACCATTCTGAGTTCGTTTACTAAGTCAAAAACCCTAATTATTAAAATTTCAGCATTTCACAGCATTTAAAACAACTGCTATAAGTTATATTTGAAAACATTTTTAATTCAGCAAAGACAGAACTTAAAACTGCTGTTAAAACTCAGTTTTAGTTGAATTATAGTTCAAAACAGAAAAGACAGCATTTCAGAAGTGCTGCGGTAGTTCAGATTTCAAAACAAGGGTTAAATTTGGTTTCAGCAAAGACTGCAGACCACTATAGCATTTCCAGAGAATGCTATAATAGGCCTGAGTTCAATATTAGCCTATAAGTTCAATTACAGAAACTACAGCATTTCAGAAATGCTGTAATAGCTCTTTTTACACAATTTTAGTTCAAAACAGAATCTATAGCATTTCTGAATGCTATTAAAAGTAGATTTCAGGTGTTAGTGTATTTCCAGCAATTAAATAACTTCAATTTAAAACACATAAACATTTTAAAAATCATATTTTATCATTTAAAATGTTCATTTACATATCATTTAACATGTATCTTTTTCACAATAAATTTCTTATAATTAAATCCAATTTTCAACAATTTACTTAATAACTTTAAGTGTAAAAGTTTCCAATTCTTCACATTTCAACAAATAACTTAACACTTCAAATTTAAATTACCATTTCACAAAATTTAACTAAATTTCCAATTTTATTTAATTAACTTAAACCTTTAATTAAAACTAAATTTCACATTTCCAAGTCAAGTTATATTTTAAAAGATCACTTTTAAACATTCATTTATTTAACCACTTAAATTCATAGAAAAATCAATAATACTTTAATAAATCACTTAAATTCAAATTTAATCAAATTATCATATTTACCATTTCCAAATAAAATTTAATATCCATTTTATTTATATAACCTAAATATCACTTTTAACCAAAATTCCAAATTTCCAACTTAAGTTATATTTCAAAAATCCAGTTAAACCATTCATTAATTACATTTTTAACACATAGAAAAATCATAATTTCTTTATTTTAAAACATTTCAAAATCTATTTAAATCAAATTTCATAAATTTATAGTTTTTAAAATACTTAAAAATATCCAAAACACTTTATAAAATAACCACGGGCCTGTATATAATTTTCTAACTTAGGTCAAGTGATACGGATATGTATCATTTCAATCCGCAGTTAAAAAAAAGAAAAATCCGGGTTCTATCATTTCAAACCCGCAATCCCAAGTTAAAATAATTTTAAATAAAAATCATTCAGGCCTATCATTTCAGCCCATAACGATTTTTCCCTATTCTAAAGTCCGTTCGGGTATGTATCATTTCAACCCATAGTGATTCTAATCTACATGGAACTTGCAGTGTGATAACAGATATAAATAACAGAATAACATTAAATAACAGTAACATATGATATAACAGATGTAATAACAGGTGTGAACATCATATGATAATAATATAAGCATATATAACATGATAATATATTTCTACAGGTTCGCAGGGTGTCAATTTACTAGTTATATAGGTACATATTGTCTGGTGAGAACAACTCACCGTTTTGTGCTGGAGACACAACGACGAATGCACGAATGAGATCCAAACAAGCACGATAACACGATTCAAATAAGAGTGGAGGAGCCAAAGTATCAAATCCCTTGAATACAAGTCAAACAAAACAATATAACAACGATGAGTTTCAAATCAGCTACGATCAAAACTACACTAGAATAGACTGCACAGAATCAAATAGAAATGCTTGCACTTGCTTTCTACCTCATATGCTTCAGCAATGGGCTGTAAAAGCACTGTAATGGAAGGGTTTTGGATCAGGTTTGGATCAGGTTTTGGGTTCAACAAGTCGTCCATACATAGGAAAAGATGATGCAAAGGTATGTGTGCATGGAACTACAACTATAGGGCAAACAAACATGATTTCATGCAACCAAAGGCCACGACCAAGGCAACCTTAGGCACGGCCAGATCTGTAGGGGGTTAGGTACAGGTGTGGTAGTGGGTTTCAGGTCATCTATTGGTGGTGGAGGTGGAGTAGGTGGCAGCCAAAGCAAGATATGGAGGGTAGGTGATGATATGTGTGGTCTAGGCAATGTTTTAAGGAGTTTTGTGCAAGTTTTTGTGGGATTTTGGTCAAGGGAATGGTATGGCATGATCATGGCAGAGGATTAGGAGGAGGAGCTGCTGCAAATGATGGTGGAGAGGATGGTGGTGGTGGTGGTAGAGGCTAGGCCTAGCAAAACACAAGAAGGATCAATGCAACAATCAATAGAAAAATCATAAAAACAAGAAGAAAGATGATAGAATTTACCAAATTTTTGTAAAACAAATGGCGGTGAGTTTTTTTCTCAAGAAAGATGATAAAATTTTCGTGAGAAAGAGTGAGGAATGTGGCTGAAAGATGGAGTAAAGGTACGGCCAAAAATCAATAAAGAGGAGGTTGAGAAATGAAAGGTCGGTAGATAAAAGGGCATTGGAGTTACAAGAGTTATAAAACCTTTCAAATTTCCACCATTTATTTTTAAATTTTAAATACATGTAAAATATGTATAAATACATATAAAACACGAAAATATAGTAAATAAACAAAAATAAATAAATAAATATTAATTAAATATAATTAAATTAAGAAAATAACAAAGAAAATGTAAATTAGGCTTGAAAATTTGAAAATAAATGAAATGAACTTTGGGAAAATTGTATGTACATGAAAAATATTTATAAATAAAGATAAAAACATAAATAAAAAAATGCATACATAAAAATGAATAAATAAATTTTAATTAAATACAATTTAAATGAAGAAAATAGCAGAAAAATGGAAACTACCTTTAAAAATAGAAAATAAATTCAATGAGCTTTGGAAAAATTCAAACATCACTTTATAAATATTTAAAAGACAAAATATACATAAAATAACATATTAACACATATTAAAATAAAATATGACAAAGAAAAATATAATTTATACAATTTAAAATAACAAAATTGCAAAATAAACAATTTATACTCAAAATTGAAATGTACATAACTTTTACATTTTAACTCCGTTTTCAACGAAACGAAAAGTAGTGTTCAAGTTATTAAATCTATTTTCATAATAAAAGATAAAATTTATAATTTCAAACTATTAAAAATTTAAACTTAAAAGTCAAAGTTTGACTATTGACCAAAATTCACATTTCAGGAAATATTAAATTTAGTCATATTTGGAATTCTAATCCACATCAAAGTCAAAGTTTATACTTAAAATAACAAAATTTATTCTTTTTCATAAATAAAGCTTTTAAATCTGGAAAAATCAATTTAAAAATAATTGTAAAATACAGGGTTGTTACACCCTAGATTATTATCGTGGCCGCCACGAAAACGTTTAATGGCTGAGAAGCTTCTTCGTTCACCTCTTATTATCGATCAATCCACACAATGATTTCAGAAACTCTCAACTAGGAAAACGTAAGGCTCGATGGGATCTCGAGATCTAACGGTCGAGATGACCTGTAGTTGGGCGATGGCGGAGCTATGGGGTCCCGAACGTTACTCGTTCGTACGTGGAAATCACGTCACCGTGACGCTCGAGTTGGACGTGGGCTAGGGCGAAGGTTGTGGCGATGGAGGGCTTCGAGATGGAGGTGAAATGATTGGAAATAGTGGAGATTTGGAAGGTCGACGTTCAACCCTAGTTTGCTTTGATGGGTTCGACTTTGTTTCCTGGAACGAGCACGCAAGCGGGAAGAAGAGCCTGTAGCCTTGATTTCTACTCTAGAACGTGCGGCCTGGATTTGTTCGTGGGTAATAAAGGAAAATATAAGTAAAAAAGGAAATTGTTTTCAAATTTCAATTTAAACTTTAAAAATTATTATCTAGTTCATACGATGTCAGATTGTGACGATTTTGGATGCGTTGGAATCGCAGAGACGGGCACTTCGAGATGGTGCAGTACCGGATTCATTTCGGGCAAGTAGAAATTTGGGTTAAATCGGACGTCGTCCGGTTTAATTTAAATTTCGAACGCTCGCCGAAACTCAAAGTGAGTTTTTCTCACTCACATCTGGATGCTAGACATTATAAATAGTTGATATTTAAATATCTATGTGAATGGTTGATTATATCTGTGATTATCAGTCTGGTTGATATTTATATTGTGATGTGCTAATATTTGTGATGCAGGGAGAAACAGGTTGGAGGGATCCAACTGGATTCCTCACAATGTAGCAATTATTTTATAATTGATAGTGATACCTGTTTATATGATGTGATTGATAAATCTGGAAATTTAGTTGTTCTGTGACATTGTTGTATAAAGTATAATCACAGAATTTAATTATAAATGGATAAATTGTGTTTTTACGAAATAAAATGAATTGTTAAATTTAGAATTTCAAAGAATAAAATTTGAAATCGGATTTGGGAAGGAAATGTAAATTGGGTCAAATTGGGATTTGAATATAATGGGAAGTTTATGAAATGAGTAAATGGAAAGTATAGTTTTCTGGAAATTTAATTTATGAAATTATAAATTGTTTAAAATAACGATGTTTATTTTAATAATGGCTAATGTTATCCGGAAATTAAAAATATGTTAAAATGGAGTTTCCGACTATAAATTAACAAGTTCAAATGAAAAATAGAATGTTTTGAAATGCCGTATTTCATTGGAATTTAATTAAGTGAATTGGAAATTTGGCTTCCATTGAAAATTCACCAAAATGTTTAAACTATAGTTAAAAATGAATTTCCGGAAATGAAAAATTGTGATTTAACTTCGGAGGAAGTTATAGTTAAGTATGAAATTGGAAATTTATGTTGTAAAACATAATTGACTTAAAATAAATCAGTGGATTTATATGAAAGAGTACTTTAGAATGTTTTGAAACGGGAAAGTGTTTCCCTGGGAAAAACCAAGTAAATGTTTATAAAAAGATTTTATTTAACTAAGGTTAAGTTTTAAATCGTTTAAAAGTATTTTTAAGAAATCGTTATTTTTAAAGAAATAAATTAATAATTTTTTTATACCGTAATAATTTGGGAGTATTTTAGCAATTATTTTACAAATGGATTTATTTAAAAGTTGGTTTTAGCTTAGGTTGTTAAAATTAGCATTTTTCTTCTTATAACGCTATTTTGAATTTAGTTAAACTAAAACCCTTATTTTTAAAATCAAAGTTTATGTGTTAATATCTAGTTTTCTTCACATATTTTAAATTTATATTTTGAGTAAATAAATAGAAGTAATTTTCATATTTTAAAGTATATTTCAATATAAAGTATTTTTAACTGTTTTAAATGCAAATTGTTTTATACTTGGTTATTCCCGATGGGAATAAAGGGTAAAGGATTTACCTTGTAAAGGAAGAGTTTTGGAAAATTGTTTTCAAACGAGTTTTGAAAATGTGAAAATATATCTCTGAAAGATATTAGAAATAAATAAATAATATGGAGATTATTTATTGTGTGATGGATGTGTATGGATGTTTGTGAACATTAATTGATAGTTAAATCACCGACTATCAATATTGGCCAAATGCGCTGATCGTTTCGAAGAGACCGGGATCGAGTTTCCGTATACCGGGATTCTAGGTCTGGAGACTCGAAAACCACTTCGATCCGGTTTGTACGTTTCGCGAAAACGATTTCGGAGTCGAAGATGGAGCAGTAAAGTGCAAGGGCTAGTCGCTACTAATCCTGAGGATATTTCCAAAATGGATGTAGTAGGGGTAGTGCCTTCGGTTCCGTTCGGACCCGGGACGGACTTATATGGACGAATGCTTTCGTGACATCGTCAGGTGGACGATGGGCATTCTAAGGGATATGTGCTATAAAGGTATCGTTTAGCCTCAAGCCTCATCAACCGGGAATGACTGAAAATCAGGGGTTATGCAGCAAGGCTTCGTGGGTAGCCCCCACTTGAGAGTAAGGTCATCCCTGTCTAGATGTCCCTTTATATTTCGGCTTAGTGGTGCGGTTGCTGATCCCAACCGTGGGGTGATTTTACTTGGAATTATCCAGTAAGGGATGATTCCGGTCTTGTGTTGCAGGGGAGCGGGCGTACTCCTCGGTACTGTGATCTAGGCCACGTACTGTGACAGGTGGTACCCCAGTGCCTAGTCATTCGTTGGAAATCCATTCTCCCTACGAGCCTGTACGGTTTTGATTGTGCCCAACTATTGTTGAAATGTGAGATGCAAGCATTTCAGCTAGATTCTATTTTACTTTCTATAGACACTATTATAATATCAGAGGATTTAATATAAAAGTGTTTAGCTATCGTAAGGTAAAAACCCGACATGTTTATTTGTGGCGTGGTCTTACGAGATGCTTTTGTTTTTAAAGGATTTTTGAACTTTAATAATCAGTTTGGATGTATTTATGATGCGCTGGTATTCCAGACTGACTCGGGTGTTATTTTATTATAATGCTCGGGTCAGACCGAGTATTTTACAGGATAGGTTGCTATGGAGCTCAGGAGAGGAGCTGGAGTTCGAGACGTATTTCTCGTACTTGTATTATTCCGCTGCTGTGATTGTTGTATTGACTGATTGACTGGATATTGATGATGGTATTGATATACTCTGATGATGATGTATTGTATATAAACAGATATAGTTTCATTTTGTGTAAAGATCTGTTCTATATATTATATTTTATCCGCTGCGACTGTGAGGTTCTGATTTTGTTTAGTTCTTTCTTCTTCTATCTACTTTCTTCTTCTTCTACCTCTTCTTTTTACCCAAATGGTCCGGTTTTTCGTGTTAGAAAAACTCGGGTTATTACACTATACTTACAGCATCATTTTCTAAGAACTGCGAATGCTGAAAATACGATGTTTTGAAATATTATAGTAGAGTAAACGAACTTAGAAATTTCTAAAGTTTTGGGAATCGAATATTTTGATTTTAAAGTAATGACTTCACCTTTAAATGTTTTAAATGAATTATTTGGATTTGAAGTATAACCATTTTGAAATTTATAACCACAGGTTAAAATAAATGTTGGATGTTATAAACTGTGGCTAGAGGTGGGCAATTGCTGCAGCTTTGTGCTACCCAAGTCACATTAACACTACTATTTTGCATAGTTTACTTTACTTTGGACATTATTATGATGGCGTATATTACTGCTTAGTAGATAGTTTAACGGATCCTTAAAGGATGGGCGATCCCAAGCATCCTTTAAGTTACCTGTGCATTGCTATTACGATTCACTTCAGTTGGTTTACATTGTATAAGTATGTATGTCCTGACTCGAGTGTTTTGTATTTTGCTTTACGCTCGGGTCAGCCTGAGTATCACAGCTCAGATTCACCTTCTGGAGCTAGTGATTTGCTGGAGCTTATCTATCTATCTGTCATCCATTTCCATTTCGGTTATTTCCTATTCAGTATTGCTTTTGTATTAGTGATTTATGTATTCAGACTTCTGTTGTATTTGTTTTTCAGACTATAATATTTTGTATCGGTTTTGAGATTATTTATATAGTAGCTTCATGAACTACTATGGTGTTTTATTTCCGCTGCGAGTTATTCTGATATTCTGTGTCTGTGATTCTGTGTTTGATTTTATTTGCTCCAAATTTTCTTAACAATCCACTGTTGTGAAGTATTCAAGTCCGACATGTGTGGATTTATTGTCGATTTGAATGGTCCAAAATAATGGGATGTTACACACACTCACTTAAAGGAGATTATAGGAAGAATTTTACTAGCAGTCAATATCCAAGTTGTATATAACACAAGATTGTCAAAGGAATACTTTTGTATTAACCTGTTCCTCTAGGCGAAGCTAGTGTTATTGGTTAGTGAAATACCAAAGGGGGCTTCGGGACTGGATCTAGGACAGGAGCTCCGAACCAGTATAAAAACTCTGGTGTGATCATTTTACTTTTGATTTTTATACTCTGAATTGTTGTTTTGATTATCACATATTTTACATATATTCACTATAGCTATATTATATGATCTGCTACACTTTCAAACGTGACCTCAACATTGAAAATGGCTAAAGACAAAGTAGGATGCACAATCTAGGGTTTTGCACTCCCACGATAGGGTATTGTCAACTCTATATCTAGAGTATGCTTATCAATATTGCGCACGGGAGTTAATGATATTTGGTATCACGTGGTTCATATTTATGTTCGAGCGTGGTCCTTTGTGTTTACCTTATGGTATATTCTATCCAGAGATATACGACACTTGGAAGGTGTTTCCTGAACCTTGTGCATGGAGTTCAGATTCGTCTTCTCCAAAGAGATCTCCATGGAAAATCCATTATGTGAACTTTCCTTATCGGATTTGATTGTAACCTATAATATGTTGTTGAATGTAACTCACGTAACCATTCTAGCTATTTTATAGTATATATTCTACACCCTAGACCTTATATTATATCACTTTATGTACTTATTAGATGGTGGTTCTTTTGAGGGGAAACCGTGATGGCATTCTAAGTGGTCTCAAAAGTATTTTTATATGTTGGCGGCATATTTCTTAAGTTTCTCATACCAGACTTATGTCTGATGCTTGGTTTTTGTTTTTCTTAAATTTCTCGCGTACTCTTTCGAGTAGTTAGAGAAAGGCAGGTTTTCGTTGATGTTCTTTGGAGCTTTGAGAAGAAGAGGTGGATGTTTCACCTACCATAGTATTTTTATTTCTACTACATTACTACAGTATATATCAGCATTTGTGAGGATAGGCAGTTATAACTCTCCAGGCTAATGATAGTACTTAGGTTTTTTAACCCTTAAATTTCTGTATCGAAGTAACCCCTTTGTAATGTTCTTTTGATATTAAATATTATCGTTCCGATGTGAGATTCTGATAATGTGTTCTCTTCTTTTTTGTTCTATTTTCTTTTTTTATTTTGCCCTAGAAATTCATCCTTTCGGCACTTTGATGCTTAGCACAAGAATATCGTGGATGTTTTAGTGTTGCCATTTGGGGGTCGATAGGGTGGGTCGTTACAAGAACTATCCTTTCCAAAAAGGATTGCCATTATAACTTCCCATAAATTACACAAAAATGAGACTTTTGCTTAGTTTGAAATTACAAAAAATTATCTATTTTTGAAATAGGCAGTGCATACTACTGAAAAGAACATCCGTACCTTACACATCTCTTTCATTTTGGTATATTCCTTATTACTTCAAACAATGCACTTTTTTACATAGTTGGAAGAATTAGATAATTTATGGCAATTATACGAAAATAAATACAACTAAATAGTACCCACAACGCTCCCAATAATCTAAAATATAGAAATTGACATTCCAAGTCAAATTACGGCAATCTAAAGCAATACTAAAAATTTACAGCCCAATTATCATAAATCGGAATAAATCTTGCAATCTTATCAATATTCTACTTTAACAAATTTAGGGATTGATTTTCAAATTTCCAGATTAGGATGTAAATACCATTCCTATTCCAATTGCCTAACTTAAAGAATATGTTGGCAACATTTCAAATGAATATGTTCTTCCTAAGTCTATAATTCAATAGATCTTTTATAGGCATAATAATTAAATAAAAATCAATGAACAAATTTGAATATTATAAATAGATCATATTATTTTCCACCTACCTTTCAAGATTTTCAAATCTTCTAAATCTGAATTCATCCCTTTAATTTGACTCCTTTTCTATTCTAATCCAAAAGAATATGTAGAACAAGATACATACATACTATTATAATGACAGATCTGAAAAGAGAATTTGAGCTTAAGGGGAATATATATATGTATGTATGCATGTATCTATGTGTATGTATATTATAATTATAAAATTTACCTTTTTCTACGTCACCGATTCGGTCCTTGTCTTCTTCTCCTTTATTTTCTACCCTTCTCTGATTGTATATAATTTTATAATTAATAGAAATAGTGGAGAAGAGAAAATGATAGAGCCTCGCTGCCTTGATTAGAAAATATGAGAAGAGAAGTTAGGGGCTAGGCTTGTATTTATAGACGCAAGAATTAATCGTATCCGTTGGATTTAAATTAATTAAATCTCAGCCGTTCGACCAAGGTTCAACCATGGCCGCCACGCTCTCAACCTGTCAACCGCTCCACTATAGGTGATCGAGCGCTAGTGGTCGACCGACTCAAAGAGGCGGTTGACTAGTGGGGTCCATGTGGTTACTATAATTTATTTTCTTATAAATTACAATTTAATTATTTTTGTTCCAATAACTTCTTTATTTGAACTCCGATTGCAAAACCCTAAATATGAAAGTTGCTTAGAAAATCTCTACAAACACAATGGTATAATTTTCGTGGACAAATTCCGACGTTCGTTCAAATTCCAGTTTTGGACCTTAATAATTATTTATTAACAACCGTAAATTTTAAGGGTGTCACATTCTTCCCCGTTAAAATAATTTCGTCCCCGAAATTCTCCAAGTTTTGAATCATGTAACACAGCGTGGAACCATTCTAAACTATCTAACCAATTAGTGTACAACTAGTTTTGTAGCCAAACGTGTACTATTGCATGTTGTATCACAACATATATGACATGCATGCTTTAAATTCTAAATCAGCGCCTCCTATGTGAATGCATTCTTTTAAAATAAATTTGAAAATATGATGCAAACAACCTATATATACTGGCAGTTCCATATGTATGCAAGTTTTCAAAAATTAAGAATCCATTTTCACATAATAATTTCCACATTCCTACGAATGGGAATATGGTCCAACAAATTTTGCATCCAGTCCCTACCATCTAATACCCAACACCCAATTTCTAACATCCAAAAAATCCAGTTTTCCTAAATCTATACTCCTATGCCAAAAAAGGAATTTATATGGATAATTTTACATTTCCACCATTCTTTTGGATACCTATTCTGTTTTACTTTGGAACCTTCTATTTTTTCCCTAAAATATTTTCCAATTTTTCGAAGTAAATACGCATGAGGAGATTTATTTTTGGATGTTAAAATGGAATTATTCTAAACGCAAGTTTGGTTAAAATAAAAAAGGTATAGAAATAGAAATTCCAAAGCTAAAACAGATTTTTGCTTATTATTTCCTATGTTTTGTATACTGTCACCTTTGTTGAACAGTAACGCTTCATATTCACTAACACGCCGACCTTCCCTATTTTAACCATGTGGCATTTGAAAACCAGAAAATCAGACTTACAATAGTTTGAGAATTAAATCTTTCAAAAGCATTCAAATGGGATTTTTCAAAAGCATTTGACCGCAAATTTTTCGAAAGTGTTTGAACATAATCTTTTTCAGAAAACTTGCCTCTTCATTCTTAAAACAAATCAGGCCACATCTTAACGTAATCGGGACTCAGTCAATTAGTTAATGCATATAATTAACCCAAGATTTATGCAGTTAATCCTAGATTTCGAAAACCTTTCCCTTTACTTCAAAACAAGAAACAACACACAAGCATATTTATACATTTCAGCTTTTTAGGCATAGAAATAATGACCCATAATTTCGTAACAACCTTTTTTTGTCCTTCGCTTGCTACAATTTATTTTTTCCAAAATTTTGAAGTTTTGGGATCTAAGCGATCTTTATTTCTAGTTGCTATTTTAATTTCCTAATTCATTTTATAAACTTCTAGCCTTAGTTACATTCATCGCTAGTTAAATGTCCTTATGACATTTCTTATTTACACCATTTTCCAATATTCATGGCAGTCAAAGCTCATCCAGAAAATCAACACAGTATTAAAATAGGAACATGTTAGCATCAAAATTGGTCACTAACACCCTTGAATAGAATTGTTTAGAGAGATTAATGAAGAAAGTAAATTAAAGCAGAGAAGTAACACGGTTGAATGCAAAAAGAATAACAAAAACAAGAACACCGGATTTATAGTGGTTCAGCATAATTGCCTACGTCTACTTTGAATATAATCTTCATTACTTTTTCAATCACTTGAGTACAGATACAATCCGTAAACAAACAACTTGAGTACAAATTTTAATAGAAAAGAAGTGAGTACAGAAAATGGTAGAGTATCCCTGGAGTTCTCGAAAAAAGGTCCCCTCAAATGGATTCTTGTCCCTCTATTTATAGACAAAGATAGGCCGGTTCCTGTGTCCAGGCCCATGACCGAGATAGCTTGGCCCATAGCTGTTAGATTAGGTTGACCCACCCAGGCAGGCCGATCCACTACCACCGATCCACTTATTGCCGGTCCAGGGGTTGTCTCGTAGCTGACTTGAAGCAGGCTCTCAAGGAACTCGGACTAGCTAGTGGCGCGTCACGAAGAAAAACACTGCCGACCACATCACCTTGCTATAAATCTAAGAATATGCTAACTCTCCTTATGTGCATCGACCCAGGTATGCCGAACCACCTAGATCGACCCAACATGGCCGACCCACTAGGGCCGATCCACTAAGAGCTGAGCCACATGAAAGAATTCTTCTGAGTCCGATCACACTCACACTGAACTACCTAGGCCGACCCAGAACAACCGACCCACGCTCGTCGACCCTCGTATGTCGATCCAATACACAATCGACCCGCCTCCATTTAATTATCTCAACCGATCCATTGCCCATTTCCGAACCACTATAAACCATGCACCGACCTGCACTTGGCTTTGATACTGGAATCAGTCCCAAGAATGCCGAACCACAAACATACCGGGCCACCTCAAACATGCAGAACCATAAATATACTAAACCAATCGGGTTACACCAAAACCTTATACTTCAATATCTATCTTGCCTTGAGTCTCTTCTAGGCTCAACCATAACCTCTACAACTGTCGCTTTGTAGCCGGGCCAAGTAGCCGGGTAACAGAACATATCTCATATTTTATCGTACATTTTTTCCAATTCCTAAAAGGAAACAACTAGAGATCACAACCCAAATAACCTAAAAGAAACAATTGTTAAAAGCTACCTTTATGTAACGACCCAGTATTTTGAACCATTTGCATCAGCACATGTCGGACTTGAATTGCTCAAAATAACAGATTGTAAATTTTATATTTGGCAAAAATCAGCATATATAGTAAATAAATCAATCACAGAATCACAGACACAAAGTATTACAATAATAAGCAGCGAAATAGATAAATAGTAGTTCGTGAAGCTATTATAAAATATCAGAGTCTGAAACAAAATACAACAGAATTTCAAATACAAATGAATCTCTAACCCATAAGAAACTGACAAGTCTGAGCAAAACAACTGAAAAAGCTGAATAGATAAGACAGATCTTCAAGCAAAGCTCCAATCTCTAAAGGTGAGTTTCAAATGCTGTGACACTCAGTCAGACCCGAGCATAAAGCAAAATACAAAATACTCGAGTCAGGATTAACATTCTTATATTAATAAAATGGGCATTTCACCAGAATGACAAACTTTATAGTCCAATTAGTTTCTAGGACACACATTCAAAGAAATTACTTTCAAGGCCAAAATCAGTAGAATAATTACTTTCAAGGACAAAGTCAGCAGTCCAATTACTTTCAAGGACATAATTTCATAGGTTTTTAGGCCCTAGAAACTAATTATTTTGTGTTTTGTCCTTGAAAGTAATTATTTCAGTTGTGTGTCCTAGAAACTAATTCCATTTGCTAAAGAGGCCCTTGTGGCTAATTTCCACTTAATAAATTCAACTCAAGTGAAATGTCAACTAAAATACAAATAACTTAAAGGATGTTTGGGATTTCCATCCTCTAAGGATCCGTGGAACTATCTACCATGTAGTACAATACGCTATTATAATATGTCTATAGTAAAGTAAACTATTAAAATAGCATTAAGGCGTTACCCATATCCCCCTTAACACATTCTTATATATTCCCATAGTCTATACAGTACCGTAATTCCTCCATAAACTAGAGGGCTATCAGAGGGCACTCCATAGGTATGGTACAAACCAAACTCGTAGAAGGCACGATAGGGCATGCGACAAGGCACTCGAGGTAATGCCAGGTTCGATATACCATTTGCACTCCCGGACTGGTGGTAACGCATAGCAGCTACTACCGCCCACCTCGTGATACACTCCCAAATCAAAGGTGCACCCAATCAAATCACAAAAGCAATAGAATGGTATCGATGAAATGTACCCGATAGGGGGAATGACCCCACTTGGCCCGGTATAGCTCATGTTTTAGCCACATCAAGCTGACTCACGGTAGTCAGGGATACCAAAATACCATATAGAATCGCCTCCAAACCATCCTATTTCGTTCTGGAATCTCCACCACGTACAGAGTTGTTAAAGTGGTTTTCGGTATTGGCAGAGAGTATGACAATATCCGATCCCGGTCTCTTTAACAACCAAACGCTTATTTCACACCGTGGTCATTTTTATAATTCAAATAGTTTATATTTCATATCAAAGTATCATATTCATTTCAAAACCATATCTGTAACAACCCGCATATTTTACGATTATATATTTAAATGTTTTATTTAAATATAGTATCGTTAGTTGAATTTAAAGTCTGAAATGTGACTTTCTGTAAACGATCGAATTCGGACTCGAGACCACTTCCATTGAGTCCAAAACGGCATGTGCGACCTTTTTGAGTATAAACATCGATATGTTTGGAGTTGTTTAGAATTTTGTTATTTTTCTATTGGGCTTTGGGTTTGGGTTTGGGTTTCAGCCCACTAACCCAACAAAATACCCTAACTCCACCCCCTCTTCATTCATTCATTCTATTTTCCTAACACTCTCAAGCTAAAGGAAAATGGGGGAAAGAAGACAAAATTAAAATTCCTAAACCCTAGATTACTAGGAAATTCAAGATTCAAGCTCCAAAATCAAAGAGAAGCTTAGGTAAGCATCCTCTTCTTCTTCTCCACCTTAATCTCTCTCCAATTTTCAGAAATTCCTATAACCTAACTTAGGAAAAACTTCACCTTTGATAATAGATTGAAGATTCTAGAGGTGTATTGAAGATGAATTGATTTTGCCTTGTTTTAGAGCTTCTCATTCGTTGTTTTTGGGTTTAAAGGTGAGTTCTTGAACTCATATCTATGTCTATAGCTTTCATTGTTGTTAGGTATGAATTCCTAACATCTATCTCATGTGTAATTGCTTTTGAATTGAATTGGTTTGGTGAATTTTCCAATTTTGGTATTTTGAAGTCAAAATCTATGAATATCCTACTATGGATGTTTGACATGTTGTTTGGAGTGTATTGAAGAGCCTATAAGGTTGGGTTGTCACTTGGCATAAATCCCTAACCACCGTCGCTCGTTCGATCGCTTCCGAGTTGAATTGGCCATCAATGGCCTAAGCAAATTTTGCCCCGAGCTTCAGCTCAGACGTCTGGTAAAATGCTCAAACGTTTGAGGCAAAGGAACAAACGTTCCAGACCTTAAGCTTAGACATCTGAGCGATCTGGAAAAATTCTAAACCTCCAGCTCAGCGATCTAGAAAAATTCTAAACCTCTGAGCTCGTACGTCTCAGAGAAGGGTGTTAAGCTAAGAGAATAAATTCTCCGCCACCAACAGAAATGTATTTGATAGAAACCAGCTTTACATCTCAAAGTGTAACGTCAAACACACATCCATACAAGTCCGTTCCGGGATCGAACGGAACCGAAGGCACTTCCAAAGAAGCCCTTGCTATCCGGATATTCACTAATCACGTCCGGACTTCCCATCACAAAAAGAGTGATATAAATCTCTATACCGAAGCAACTCGGTGCAGAGACATTCGACAGGTTGTCCTTTCATTTTCGAAAATATCCGGTCTTCACCACCGGTCTTCAATACGATCCATATCGTCGTATCACTAATTCGGAATGGGTTATATGAGACAAAGGTCTTTTCCCGGCTAACCCGAATAGTGAGCGTTTGTTTTAAAAACAAATCAAGTGCCATTTCAAAGGCAAATATTGATAGTCGGTTATTTAACTATCAAACAACATTCACAACAAACATCCAATTTAAATAATTTTTCCCAAATTATTTATTTTCAAAATATCTTCACAAGATATATATTTTCCACACTTCAACATTTGAAAACCAATTTCAAATCACATTTTCACACTTCACATTTGAAAACAATTTCAAATCTCAAAATGGTCCATTTAAACCAATTAGATAAATCCTTATCGATTTATTTCAAATGTACATTCCAAATCTGTAAATTTATTCCACACTTCAAAAATAAACCAATGTTTATTTTTAAAACAAATTCCCCTTTTCTTTGTAAATTCTATTCGGAATTTACATTCTCAAATATTCACTTTTTATACGGTTTTCAAATCGATTTCTCAAATATTCACTTTCAACACCAAATCAACTTTCAAAATTGATTTATCAATTTTATTTCAAACCCCCAAATCAAATTCCAAATTGATTTCTAAATTTACTTCAACACCGAATGAAATTTCAATTTGATTCTAATTTTAATCCCAAATACCAAATCATTTTACAAGTCGATTTACAAATTTATTCTCAACACCAAAAATCAATTTTCATTCAAACACCAAATAAATTTTCATATCGATTCCCCGAAGATTTATTTTTCAAATACCAAATCAATTTCAAATTGGATTTCTAGAAATTTATCACTTTTAAAATCAAATTCCTTAATCCTTTCCAAACCCTTTAAAATTCAACTTTTCAATAAATTTTCCAACTTTCGAATAATACTATTCCAAATCCATTTATAAAAAATCTTTCCCCATATTTTGGAATTTATTCAATAAGATTTCAAATCAACTTTTTACTGATAAATTCCTTCTTTTAAATTCACTCAATTCTTTCGAAAGAATTTACTAAAAATTTCCAACTTTAATTTCAGAAATCCAATTTCATTTATTTCTGGTATCCAACGATACCAAAAATACATTCGGCTAAATTATAGCCTTCAACAAATTCAACCACAGATATAACCATACACAGATTATAAATAATCAATCACACAACATATGAAACCAATTCAAATGTTTTGAGGAATCCTGTTGGATCCCTCCAACCAGTTTCCCTGCATCCACAGATGTTAGCACAATACCAATTCCACTTCGAGGTGGAATATCGCGGTATATGGGATTTATAAAATATCATACGCTATTATGCGGCGCAATAGGGTCTCATCCGCTATATAATGCGGGAAATCAATCACCAATATATACATATGCCAATATATATATATATATATATTGCAATATATAGATATATCCTACTATATCTAATATCACATCCAAACAGCAATCAATCAACACATTCAAAAAAATTAAATATAACTATTTAAAATTAAACCATCCCTTTGTTTGAGTGAGAAGATCTCACCTTTGCTTTTTAATTTGCATCCAATCCATTTTGACTTGATTTCACCATTTTAGACCTTGTATAAACATTTGATAATTTGTTAATATTCGAACTAATCGAATCATCAATTTTCATTTATAAATTTTAATTAACAAATTTTCCTTTTGAACTACCTACCTACAAATATATATATATATATAAACACACACACTTATAAAAAAAATCTACATCATCATTTTAAAACTTTTATTTTCTAAATCTTATCTGTATATAAACTATTTCATATTCTTTTGCTGTATACATACATATATAAATTAAAACAAATTCCTTTGTCAAAATCTCACTGTTTAATTTGAAAACAATTCTTCCCAGACTAAAATATAAATTTTATAACAATTTATATGTATATACTCATCACCATAAAAATTCTGAAAATTTCCAGTAAGCCACCATATGCATATATATATATATCTGATCTGTATATATATTAGTTTAATTTGTTTGTAAAACAAAGAAGAAAACGAATACCTCACTCCTGCGTACGAGACTCATGAACAAGGCACTGCTGTTCCTTCTCCAGTCGAACGCGAGCCTCGCGAGTCCTCCAACAGTCGACAATCCCTCACCATCGTTGTCTCGCGACGCCACGATTGAAATTCCCAATCCCCAAATCTGCAGCTTCGATCGAAGCCATTTACTCGAACTACGAACACGACCGCGCCTCACCTTGAAGTCGCCACCGCGAAGCCCTGGGTACTGACGTGGCTCGCCTTCGACGATGTCAGATCTCACGACTTCGTGCTTCCCAGATGAGCGGAGTCTCCTTCCTTTGATCGATCAATTTTGCTCGAGTTAGTAGAATGGCCATTTATCACTTGAATTTGATTTTTAAAATTTTGGGGAAACGCGGCTATAAATTTTCGAATGGATGGGAGAAAATGCTCGCGACTTTTGTTCGGCCACCATTTTTTTCTTTATTCCTTTTGTTTTCAACTGTGAAGAGAAGGAAGATAGACATGATAAATAAAAGCAGATGGGTAGCGTAATTTACACTAGAAAAGAGGACAAGTACGATATCTAGGGTGGCTTATTTTCAGAGGTTGGCTGATGTAACGACCCGCTATTTTGGACCATTCAAATCGACAATAAATCCACACATGTCCGACTTGAATAATTCAAAATATCAGATTGTTAATTTAAATTTGGCAAAACTCAGCATATACAGTAAATAAATCAATCACAGAATCACAGACACAGAGTAATACAATAATACGCAGCGGAATAGATAAAATAGTAGTTCATGAAGCTACTAAAAAACATCAGAGTTAGAAATAAAATACAACAGAATATCTCAAATACATTGAAGTCTTCAGTACGAATAGATGACCTCTTTGAACAAATCAACTGGAAAGCCGAAAGCTGAATCGATGGTTGGATCTCCAAATGAAGCTCCAAACTCCAAGGTGAGTCTCAATTGCTGTATCACTCAGTCTGACCCGAGCGTAAAGCAAAACACAAAACACTCGAGTCAGGATTAACATTTCTTATATCAATAAATCCAACTCAAGTGAAATATCGACTGAAATACAAGTAACTTAAAGGATGTTTGGGATAACCATCCTCTAAGGATCTTCAGAACTATCTACAAGGTGGAAATATACATCATAACACCGTGGTCATTTCAATTAAATTTATACTTCAAAACCCAAATATCATTTCATTTCAAATATAACTATTTTCCAAGATAGTATATATATTAATTAATTTATAAAGTAAAGCATTTAATTTTCTCAAGTCTCACAAATCGATTCAAATTAACTCAAATTCCAAATTCAAATTTTATTCAAGCTCTATTCATCAATTCAATTCAGTTCTAATTATACCATTTAAATTTCAATATATTTCAAAACTTTAATACTCAACATTTTCAAAGTTAAATTTAACCGTTTCATATAACTCTTGATTTAACTTTATTATTATTAAATCAGGGAATATTCACTTAATAAATTCAATATCATTTAACTAGCCTTAAATTACATTTTTACTAAATATTTCTTTAACTTTATTTTGAACAAGAAATATTTATTAAATTATTTAAATCAAACTTAAGTTATAAATCATATTTAAAATCCTAATTTCAATAAGCTTTAAATTGGTTTAATTAAATAAAATTCTTTACTAAATTCAAATTATTTTCCCAACATTAACTTATTCAATTTTTTTACCAAAATCTATTTTGAAATATAAATTTTATACTTAACATATTATATGTCTTAAATCCATCTTAATTAAATTAAATATCATCATTAAATCTATATATCATTTCCATTTATATATAAAATTTTAAGAATCAACATTTGTTAAAACCATATATTTCTTTCCAAAACCATAGAATTCAATTTCAAAATATTTATATATATGGACCAACGGTGTCTGTATATATATCTATCATATGGTTAAGTGATACGGATATTTATCATTTCAATCCGAAATTTAAATATATACGGGTAGATATCATTTCGACCCGTAATCCCAATTTCAATTCAAATGAAAAACGCTTGGGTTTATCATTTCAACCCATAACGATTTTCTCCTATTCTAAAGTCCGTTCGGGTATGTATCATTTCAACCCATAGTGAATTCTATACTAACAGGAAACTTGCAGAGTGATAACAGATAATATAAAATAAAACAACAGGCATATATCATCAATAATAATAGAATAAGAACAACGGGATATGGTGTCATATCCCACAGGTGAACAGTTACAGATAATAGAATATATAACAACTTAAATAACTACAGCAGCATATTTCAATTGTCGTTTCAATTGAAATCAAATTTAATAAATAAAAGAACGTTAATCGTGAGTGATTGCTCACCTTTCGAGGCTAGAGAGATTCAATGAAGAAATGAGATGAGTTACTAATCCAAACACGAATTCCAAAGCAAAGCTAAATCGGCACGAATTACGAACAAGCTGATAAAAGGAATTGACAAATCAAAATTGGATAGACGAAGATCAATGGTATAAGTGAATGTATATATATAACTATATATAACTACTTATATATACGTTAAAATGCAGAATACTCACATACATGTTATATCTTTTAAAATAAACATTTATAATGAACTTTATATAAACTTGCTTTATTTAATACCTATAAACCAACATACGTATATTATAAATTACAGATAACTCTATATATAACAATATATACACATTTAATTTAAAACATGCCACTGGATAAACTACAGTATATATATATACTCTTAAATCATTATAACAGATTATAAATTATATGGTATAGCACTAACAATCATAGCTTTATATATATAACTAGAAACCAATAGACAAGGGACTGTAAAATGATATACAAACTCATATATATGTTCGAAAATCTAACCGAACCTACTTGCTTTCAAATCAAATCCCAAAACATTACAAATCTCATATTCCAGTCGGCTTATAATAAAATTATGTACTATATACTTACAAAACACTGTCATATTTACTCATAATAGTATGCAAACCCAGTATATAAATAATATAGTTGTAAAGCTTTAGTTTATACAATACTGTGACTAACAACCTATACGTATACTAACTTAAAATATAAAACTCTGAATTACATATATATCATATAATGTACGTTACTAACGTATTATGAAAAAACTAACCTATAAAACTATACTATATATACACCTTTTAAAACCATGACATAAAACTGCAACCCATACTCCTTTTTTAAAAAAATCAAACTAGCATATATATTATAGGTAAAACACTGTAACCTTAAATATAAAATGCTGTAATATGAATATAATACATACACTATAACATATATAAATATATGTACCTTATACCACAAAAGAAGCGAAGTATGCTGTGGAGGCCGAAGGGAAGGCTGCGCGGAGAAGCGGGGTGGCGGTAACAGGTAGGGGCAGTGATGCAGCGGACGTGGGTGCTGCAGAGGTGGAGGCGGGATGGGCAGGCACGGTGTTGGGCGAAAGCTTGGGGAATGGTTGGCACTACAGGTTTGGGCTGGAGGGGAAGCTTTGGCGTGGCTGTGGTGGTGATGTTAGGCGAGAAAAGGCAGCAAGGAAGGCTATCGGCTGATGGACATGGTTTGTTAGGGGACAGGCTGTCGGGTCTGGCCAGGGAAAGAGGGGCGCAGGTGCAGTGTGGTCGAAGCTGCCGTGTTTTGGGAAGCAAATGGGGAAGGTCGGGAGAAGGGAAGGCGGAGGCGGATGCGTTTGCTCGGGTAAAGGCGGAGAGTGGTGCTATCGAACAAACATAAAGGGGAGCGGAAATATACATATAGGCTGTGGAAGTTGGGAAATGCTCGTGTCCATGCCTGGGTTAGAAATGATGAGGTGTAACGGTCGAGGTTGCTAAGCTGTGGGGAGGAGGAACGTCGGGTGTGGGATCTCGTGGAGGAGGAGAGTGGGGCGGAGGATCTAGATTGGATGGCGAGTGGAAGTATGGACGAGCGGTTGCAAGGGGGGAAGGAGGAAGGCTGGGGAGGAGCAGATTTTTGTGAAAAATATAATGTCTGGGTTGAGAAGTATAAAGAATGAAAAAGGTGTGGATGAGGAAGATTAGAAAAGTGACAGCACATAATTTTTCAATATGAAAGAAACGAAGTGAACAAGGTTACAAAGGCAAAATAAATAAATGAACTGTTGCATACGAAACATATACAATAAATATAAAGTGATTTGAATAGCAACGGTCCTCCTAAAATTCAACTGAAAAGATTAAAGAAAATAATTATTGTGGTCCCGCTTACGTTTCAAATTAGGAAAGGAAAGGGAAATTATAAGTTGCAATTTAGGGTACCGATACGACGAACAGTTTATTGTTTCTGTCGCGTATCGGATCTCAAAATACAGAAATAAATATACCGTAGAGATCAGCACGACGAGACGATCAAAACGGTATACAGATATCTGTGGCACGATCATCCGATCAAAAGTCGATAATCAGTACCAGAAAATGCTGCTATTTTACCAGAATTAAGATAAACAGAGCAATAGAAATCCAAATTTGACGAAACGAAGACTGATGTTTCACTCAGAAGATGATTTAGAATTTTACTGTATAAAATATTCAAGTTTGGAAAACATTTTATTTTCATCAATTATTAACTATCTTAAATTGAAATAGAATTCACAAGAAAATAAACTTTAATATTATCAGATGAAAATTTTACTAGTTGCTATATTAAAATAGACGTATTCCAAATAATAATTTTTTTTATTTTCAAATTTTATCGTTTAAAATTTCACAAAATTTCAATTAATTTACCAAATAAAATCACTAAAAGTTTTGGGTCGTTACACTCTCCCCCACTCAAAACTTTTCGTCCCCGAAAAGGAAGGAGGTAGGAGAATAGAACAACCAGAAATAGAAGTAGATTGAAAGTCAAAATTAAACAATTAATTTGAACTATATAAATTTTACTTAAAATTTGAAAACTTCATTTGCAATTCAATTATCTTATATACTTTAAAACCTTTCAAAAATCCATTTGTAAAATTTCTTACCATTTATATGCTTAAATAACACCTTTATAAATATAAGAAAAATATTTGAAAACAATTATTTACATCATTACTTTTATTTACAAAGAAGCTATTTGAAAACATTAAACTCATAATTCATAATTTATAAAAAAAAAATTCTCAAGATACTTTTCAAATATTATTAATAATCAATAATCATTTACTTTAAATCTGTTTTATTTAATTAATAACCTCAAAATATTTATAACACTAAAATTCCTATTAAACCATGTAGTCTATAATTAAATAATATTTTAAAAGAATATAGTCAACAAGGAAAAGAAGGAGGATTTGGAAAACAGAATATAGGTGAATAAATAAAGCTGAGCAGATAAGGTAGATTCAAAGGAATAATATCGGGCATGAATAGTTAATTTAGAACCATAAGGGTTTTGATTTCAAATATTAATACAAAATTTCTTTATTGGAAATACTTTTATAATAAAATACCTTTATATCGAAACAAATTTTCCTTTCGAAAATACTTTTATAACTCGATGTTTTAACAAGTTTATCCTTGTTCCTGTAGACTCTAGCAGTGCGTTGATCAGGCGCAAAGCTAGAATTCTCCAAGTACTTAGTAGACTTGTTTCAACACCCAGTGAAAATACTGGAAAACTTTTAAAAACAGATATGGAAAGCACAATCCAATCAAAAACACAAACAAAACCTTTGTCTAACCATGGTTCGCAGATACACAATGGTTACGCCTGGGTCCCCCAGGAAACAATCCATATCCGTAAGCTTTCTCAGCCCTGCGAGTTACGCCATGATGACTAGTAGAATGCAGGATACACAATGGTTACGCCTGGATCCCCCAGGAAACAATCCGTACCCCCAGGCATGACTCAGCCAAGCATTTGCGCTACTATTCGCGACCTACACAGATTGCAGGATACACAATGGTTACGCCTGGATCCCCCAGGAAACAATCCGTACCCCTAGGCAAGACTCAGCCAGGCAGTTGCGCTATGTAGTCACGAGAGAAAAATAAGACCATGGGTAACGCCATGGAATTCGAAGGACACTCGAGTATCATATCCGGAAAACCAAAATCAGAGAGAATAATATCGATAGAATGAATCCAAGATGTGGCCACAAATCGGATATCAAGCAGAAGGCACTTTCCATATCTTTACTTCGAAAATATGTATCATATAGTACCTTTTCGAATCACTTTCAAATATCGTACTTATATAAAATCCATTATATATAAGATTTAATTTTCAAATCAAATACTTTTCCAAAATCGAAAGTATATCAAATCACACTTATATAGACTTTAATTATATAAGATTTCACTTTTCAAATTGAGTACCCTTTTCAAATCCATAGTTTTCGAATCAATTTCATACTCATACAAATCAATTTTATATAAGTTCGACAACTCCCAAATCAAGTGTTTAGTAACATAAGGTTCTCAAATTTTAATTTGTTTCAATATTAGTTCAATTTCAAAATCATATACAATTTCACCAAATTATTTCTTCTCAAATTAATTATCTTTAGTTTCAAAGTTTCCAAAATAATATATTTAGAAAATAAATCCAAATTTCCAAGTCAATAATTTAAGTCAACCAATTCATTTCCAAAATCAAATGTTTTCAAAATCATCTTATACTTACGTAAGGTCTATCTTATATAAGGATCAAATTTTTCAAAATAAATTTCGCTGTATGAAGAGCCATATGGGATTGAATATCTTTACCTTTATGGGTTATATATCTTTGTAATTTAAACTGGAAATTTTCTTTTAGTAAGCAAAGATATTCTAAAATGACAGCTTTCAATTTCAGTATTAAAATATATCAATGATATTAGAATATAAGATGCACATACGTCATCATTTCGCAAAATCACATTTGATCGCTCGCTCGATCACACAAGTTCGCTTTCGAACTAGTATTGTCCATTCGACTTCCCTAATGCGGACTTCGATATGGTTTCTCGACTAGAAGGCATCAGTCTCCTTGCATAGCCATATACTATGATAGAGAATTCTAGGATCAAGCCCAAAATCCATATCAAATATTCGCCATCAAGAATCAAATGAAAAATCCTAACACGAAATGGTGTAATTCACCTCGAACTTGTGTACTCAAACTTGGATCAATTCAATTATGCGAATAAAACAGCATACGTACAACTTATATTTTTATTCCAACTTGTTAAATATATAGTTTCATAAAGATGTTACTAAGTTAAACATTTAAACTAAATTTTATTCAAAATATTTTGAAGACCAAATTCTTTTCCAAACATTTCAAATCTAAATTTCATATTAGAAAATTTTAAAATTTCCTTATTCGTTTACTTAACCAAACAGTTTTAACTTATTTAAATCATATTACTTCATACTTAAACATTCGAAACAAATTTATATACTTTATCAAATAATTCATACTGTTCAAAATTACTTAGCTTTGAAAATTAAACCTTGATTTGGAAGTACTCGAACTTTAAAATAGTCGAAGAAATCATTTTCAAATTCAAGAGTTGGAAATCAGCCACAAATCAGTAAATCAATTTTAATAGATAGGGTTATATCAAATCCAAAACTCGAGGACTGAACACCGGCTTATTTTAAATCGTTTCAAATACATATACATACATCCTTTGAATATCAAATCTTACTTCGGAATTTGAAGTCAAAAATTGGTTTCGCAAAATCACTCGCGTAGCAATGCTACTAAAGTGGCCTCTCCCCCACTATGAAACTCGAAAATCAATGTCGATTATGCGTGCACTCATCACCGAAATTATTTTCCAGCGACATAAGTGAGTTCTGGACTTCTATTTACTTGAAAACTTCTTTGAAATTTCTTCGAAATCATTCAAAACTCAATAAAATCATATGAAACATTTCAAATTCGGAAAATACTTTTAAATCATATTATTATTATATATTTCAAAATCTTAAAACCAGTTACAAAATACCGGAGTTCAATTCTCGAATTTCAAATTTAAAATCCTTCAGTTATAAATCAAATTTCTGATATAGTTTTTTCAAAATTACAAATCCTTTCGAAACCTCAAATTCTCATTTTAAAAAGGGTATTAAATCCTTATCGAAAACATTTCACTTTTATATATAGAATATAATCATACTTATCAAAATAATAATTTCGGTTTAGGAAACAATTTCTAAAATATAAACAAACCCGATTTTTCAAAGGATGGTTCAAGAATGGATTTCAAAACAAAGATAGAAATTCAAATTAGAGGGACTCTAATCAAATAGGATTCTGATTCGAAGATAAGTTCGAACGGAAATGAGATAATTAATTACAAAACAGTAGATGGATACACTTATATAAATCGCGGGCGACCTTAACCGGGTCAACCGTGACTTCAAGAATATAATCGATGCGGAAATCTAAGGAAAATCGACATTCGATCGCTAGAGATAGAATTCGGCATATCAAGAGATAGCAGCATCCAAACCGAGTGATATATAAATCTTCGGTGAATCAATGCCAATTGTAAAGGAGTTTCACCCCTTTACAAAACATTTAAAGATCAGCGGGATCGCCCATTCTTATAGAGATCATTCGAAGTGGAGTCATGGGATACTCCAGAATCAAAAGAATACCAATAGAGAGAGACAAGAATGAGTTTTGGAACCGTAGGGAACATTCCAAAGTTCAAAGGAAATCGAGTCAAAAGGAAGAGATTAAACTCGAACGAAAGTGATTCTGTAAATAAATTTACAATATATGCTAAGTTCGCCTAGAGCCAAAGCTCTGATACCAACTGTAACGACCCGCTATTTTCGACCATTCAAATCGACAATAAATCCACACATGTCCGACTTGAATAATTCAAAATATCAGATTGTTAATTTAAATTTGGCAAAACTCAGCATATACAGTAAATAAATAAATCACAGAATCACAGACACAGAGTAATACAATAATACGCAACGGAATAGATAAAATATTAGTTCATGAAGCTACTAAAAAACATCAGAGTTAGAAATAAAATACAACAGAATATCTCAAATACATTGAAGTCTTCAGTACGAATAGATGACCTCTTTGAACAAATCAACTGGAAAGCCGAAAGCTGAATCGATGGTTGGATCTCCAAATGAAGCTCCAAACTCCAAGGTGAGTCTCAATTGCTGTATCACTCAGTCTGACCCGAGCGTAAAGCAAAAAACAAAACACTCGAGTCAGGATTAACATTTCTTATATCAATAAATCCAACTCAAGTGAAATATCGACTGAAATACAAGTAACTTAAAGGATGTTTGGGATAACCATCCTCTAAGGATCTTCAGAACTATCTACAAGGTGGAAATATACATCATAACACTGTGGTCATTTCAATTAAATTTATACTTCAAAACCCAAATATCATTTCATTTCAAATATAACTATTTTCCAAGATAGTATATATATTAATTAATTTATAAAGTAAAGCATTTAATTTTCTCAAGTCTCACAAATCGATTCAAATTAACTCAAATTCCAAATTCAAATTTTATTCAAGCTCTATTCATCAATTCAATTCAGTTCCAATTATACCATTTAAATTTCAATATATTTCAAAACTTTAATACTCAAAATTTTCAAAGTTAAATTTAATTGTTTCATATAGCTCTTGATTTAACTTTATTATTATTAAATCAGGGAATATTCACTTAATAAATTCAATATCATTTAACTAGCCTTAAATTACATTTTTACTAAATATTTCTTTAACTTTATTTTGAACAAGAAATATTTATTAAATTATTTAAATCAAACTTAAGTTATAAATCATATCTAAAATCCCAATTTCAATAAGCTTTAAATTGGTTTAATTAAATAAAATTCTTTACTAAATTCAAATTATTTTCCCAACCTTAACTTATTCAATTTTTTTACCAAAATCTATTTTGAAATATAAATTTTATACTTAACATATTATATGTCTTAAATCCATCTTAATTAAATTAAATATCATCATTAAATCTATATATCATTTCCATTTATATATAAAATTTTAAGAATCAACATTTGTTAAAACCATATATTTCTTTCCAAAACCATAGAATTCAATTTCAAAATATTTATATATATGGACCAACGGTGTCTGTATATATCTATCATATTGTTAAGTGATACAGATATTTATCATTTCAATCCGAAATTTAAATATATACGGGTAGATATCATTTCGACCCGTAATCCTAATTTCAATCCAAATGAAAAACGCTTGGGTTTATCATTTCAACCCATAACGATTTTCTCCTATTCTAAAGTTTGTTCGGCTGTGTATCATTTCAACCCATAGTGAATTCTATACTAACAGGAAACTTGCAGAGTGATAACAGATAATATAAAATAAAACAACATGCATATATCATCAATAACAATAGAATAAGAACAACGGGATATGGTGTCATATCCCACAGGTGAACAGTTACAGATAATAGCATATATAACAACTTAAATAACTACAGCAGCATATTTCAATTGTCGTTTCAATTGAAATCAAATTTAATAAATAAAAGAACGTTAATCGTGAGTGATTTCTCACCTTTCGAGGCTAGAGAGATTCAATGAAGAAATGAGATGAGTTACTAATCCAAACACGAATTCCAAAGCAAAGCTCAATCGGCATGAATTACGAACAAGCTGATAAAAGGAATTGACAAATCAAAATTGGATAGACGAAGATCAATGGTATAAGTGAATGTATATATATAACTATATATAACTACTTATATATACGTTAAAATGCAGAATACTCACATACATGTTATATCTTTTAAAATAAACATTTATAATGAACTTTATATAAACTTGCTTTATTTAATACCTATAAACCAACATACGTATATTATAAATTACAGATAACTCTATATATAACAATATATACACATTTAATTTAAAACATGCCACTGGATAAACTACAGTATATATATATATACTCTTAAATCATTATAATAGATTATAACTTATATGGTATAGCACTAACAATCATAGCTTTATATATATAACTAGAAACCAATAGACAAGGGACTGTAAAATGATATACAAACTCATATATATGTTCGAAAATCTAACCGAACCTACTTTCTTTCAAATCAAATCCCAAAACATTACAAATCTCATATTCCAGTCGGCTTATAATAAAATTATGTACTATATACTTACAAAACACTGTCATATTTACTCATAATAGTATGCAAACCCAGTATATAAATAATATAGTTGTAAAGCTTTAGTTTATACAATACTGTGACTAACAACCTATACGTATACTAACTTAAAATATAAAACTCTGAATTACATATATATCATATAATGTACGTTACTAACGTATTATGAAAAAACTAACCTATAAAACTATACTATATATACACCTTTTAAAACCATGACATAAAACTGCAACCCATACTCCTTTTTTTTAAAATCAAACTAGCATATATATTATAGGTAAAACACTGTAACCTTAAATATAAAATGCTGTAATATGAATATAATACATACACTATAACATATATAAATATATGTACCTTATACCACAAAAGAAGCGAAGTATGCTGTGGAGGCCGAAGGGAAGGCTGCGCGGAGAAGCGGGGTGGCGGTAACAGGTAGGGGCAGTGATGCAGCGGACGTGGGTGCTGCAGAGGTGGAGGCGGGATGGGCAGGCACGGTGTTGGGCGAAAGCTTGGGGAATGGTTGGCACTACAGGTTTGGGCTGGAGGGGAAGCTTTAGCGTGGCTGTGGTGGTGATGTCAAGCGAGAAAAGGCAGCAAGGAAGGCTATCGGCTGATGGACATGGTTTGTGAGGGGACAGGCTGTCGGGTCTGGCCAGGGAAAGAGGGGCGCAGGTGTAGTGTGGTCGAAGCTGCCATGTTTTGGGAAGCAAATGGGGAAGGTCGGGAGAAGGGAAGGCGGAGGCGGATGCGTTTGCTCGGGTAAAGGCGGAGAGTGGTGCTATCGAACAAACATAAAGGGGAGCGGAAATATACATATAGGCTGTGGAAGTTGGGAAATGCTCGTGTCCATGCCTAGGTTAGAAATGATGAGGTGTAATGGTCGAGGTTGCTAAGCTGTGGGGAGGAGGAACGTCGGGTGTGGGATCTCGTGGAGGAGGAGAGTGGGGCGGAGGATCTGGATTGGATGGCGAGTGGAAGTATGGCCGAGCGGTTGCAAGGGGGGAAGGAGGAAGGCTGGGGAGGAGCAGATTTTTGTGAAAAATATAATGTCTGGGTTGAGAAGTATAAAGAATGAAAAAGGTGTGGAGGAGGAAGATTAGAAAAGTGACAGCACATAATTTTTCAATATGAAAGAAACGAAGTGAACAAGGTTACAAAGGCAAAATAAATAAATGAACTGTTGCATACGAAACGTATACAATAAATATAAAGTGATTTGAATAGCAACGGTCCTGCTAAAATTCAGCTGAAAAGATTAAAGAAAATAATTATTGTGGTCCCGCTTAAGTTTCAAATTAGGAAAGGAAAGGGAAATTATAAGTCGCAATTTAGGGTACCGATACGACGAACAGTTTATTGTTTCTGTCGCGTATCGGATCTCAAAATACAGAAATAAATATACCGCAGAGATCAGCACGACGAGACGATCAAAACGGTATACAGATATCTATGGCACGATCATCCGATCAAAAGTCGATAATCAGTACCAGAAAATGCTGCTATTTTACCAGAATTAAGATAAACGGAGCAATAGAAATCCAAATTTGACGAAACGAAGACTGATGTTTCACTCAGAAGATGATTTAGAATTTTACTGTATAAAATATTCAAGTTTGGAAAACATTTTATTTTCATCAATTATTAACTGTCTTAAATTGAAATAGAATTCACAAGAAAATAAACTTTAATATTATCAGATGAAATTTTTACCAGTTGCTATATTAAAATAGACGTATTCCAAATAATAATTTTTTTTATTTTCAAATTTTATCGTTTAAAATTTCACAAAATTTCAATTAATTTACCAAATAAAATCACTAAAAGTTTTGGGTCGTTACAGCTGATGGGAAAAAATAAGGCTGAAGTTGACCAGTTAAAATATATTTAAATTTTAAATTCAAATTGCCTCGGCAATCACAACTCAAAATATCGACTTTCTATCGAGGCATGCCGCTAAGCGTTCGTAATGTTATACGCCTATTCCGAACACAATGGAAAAGGTTTCGAGTCCAAATTCGATCGTATGGAGAAGATAGCTTTTTGGACCAGTTATAATATTGAATTTCAATATAATTTTCAGCGCATTTATATATCGTACGCTCACAAAGCAACTTCAATCACTACGAAAATTGAAATCCGATAATAATACAATATTACGGATCCAATGGAACTGGTTTCGTCGAATTCCGAGACCGTGCCCCGGAACGCTATTTTTAAATATCGATTTAAACGATATAAATTCAAAACTGAACAGAACAGTTCCAAATTCAATTCTGAAAGTTCCAATACCTTCAGAATTATCAATATAAATTTTCTATGCCTTCAGATTATTTTTAATCAGCTTAAAACTGAAGATTCAAATTTTTACCTAGTTTCAATAATTTAATTGCTAAATTCACTCTGATATTTGAATTTCAAATTAAACTATCATTCGAATATTTAAACTCAATTAAATATCCACATTTCAAATGTCAAAAATTCAGGGTCGTTACATTTTATGCTCCAGTTTGTGATAGGCCTCCCCCTTTGTGTTTTCTGGATTTCTAATTGTTGATTTCTGGAATTTGTGTTTCACCATTTTTTGCGATTGGCGTTGATATGTTTTGTCAATATTTGGGGTTTGGTGAATAAACTAAAGAATGTGATATTCTTTATGAATATCTGAGGAGATTTGAGATATTGTATGATATTTTGTTGTTATCAAATGTATACTTGACACAGTATGGCATTATTATTATCGTACGTTTTTGTGGTATCTCTTATCCTTTCTCATCTTATATGATATTTATAGCTGGACTGATCTGTTTATTATTTTTCTTCTTAAATAATACTCGGGTCAGACCGAGGTGTTACAGGTGCTTCCACTTGACTTCTTAACAGAGACTAGCTTCTGACTTTTGGCTAACTACTTTAGCTTAGTAGTTTTTGCTTTTATACATTTGAGATAGAGACTCCTTGATGTATACATATTCTTTTGTCTAGCACTTGAACCTATTCTTTTATGATGTAGTGGATCTTGTTTGACCACTACTTTGATGTACACTTCTATGTGTTATATTCATATCTATTTCCGCCTTTGTGATATGAATATCTGTGACTGATTTGTGTTATGCTTATTTCTATATTTGTTTCCGAAGCACACACGGTGTAGTAGCTTTGAGTTTGTATTTGATATGTCGAATTTCCTCTTGAAAAGAAATGTATGTCATACTATTTGACATATCGGTACTCGCACAAAGCAATTATACAGATGGTCGCTCCTTAACAGCCTTATTTTTCGTGCTAGTTGACGGCATTACCCAGTAGTGTCCTTGGCTAGTGTGAGTATAGAGGTGGGGCGTCACAATATCAATTCGATATCATCATTCACTTTAAAAAATATAGTCATTTCCAGAATCGCGTCACTTTCAAAATTATAACACTTTCGAAATCATAACACTTTGAAATCATAACACTTGTGAAATCATGACACTTTTGAAATCATAACACATTCCAACTTAAATAGTTAGATATTGAAATTAGTATATATATTTTAAAATAGTTATAAATTAAAATAGTTTATATATTAAAATAATTTATAGATTAAAATAGTTTATATATATTAAAAATACTTTATATAATAAAACAGTTTCCTCCATTCTCACAAATCAATTCAAATCAGCTTAAATTCCAAAATTCGATTTAAATCAATCCATGTTCAACACTTTCAATTTAAAATGTTAAAGGTTCAATTCAAATGCTCAATAAACCATTTAAATTTTTATCGATTTCAAATCCAGGTTTTAACTATCATTTCAATTCCAATAAGATTCAATTTTAAATATTCAAACATTTACAATAAAAATTTCATTTATATTTCAACATTTAACTTTAGTTTATTCAAATTGGAAAATATTCACTTAATCATTTATAATAATAATTTATTTAAATCCAAATTTATACATTTAAATTAATATTAAATATTCAATCTCAATTTTGTTTAAAGTTGAGAATATTCATTTAATCACTTTTTATCAAATCAAGTTATAAATCATATCTTTCAAAATCTCAAAACTAATAAGTTCAATTCAATTCTTATTTCAATTAAATTATTAACCAATTTAAATTCCAAGTCAACATTACTTTATCTTCCAAACCTCTATTATTAAAGTTATAAAAATCTATTTTTAAAATATTAATATAAATTTATATAAATACTTAAACATATTATAAACCAATTAAATTAATTTTTTATTAAATCAAATCTTATTATTAAATGTATTTTGTATTAAATCTTATTTTATATATTTTAAAATAGTAAAATTATAAGTAAAATCTTAAAAACTATATTTTCAAAACTAACTTATAAATGTAAAATTTCCAAAACATATAATTTTAGAACTCTAAAATTTGGACATATATAAAAATAACATTTATATATATTATATTTTTAAAAACAAATATTTATTAAAAACCATATATTTCCTTTCAAAACTTTAGAAATCATTTTCAAAATATAGACCAACGGTGTCCGTATATAATTTTCTATCCTATGGTCAAGTGATACGGATATTTATCATTTCAATCTGCAATTTAAATATCTATGGGTATATATCATTTCAACTCGCAATCCCAAATTTAAATTAAATGAAAATCGCTTAGGTTTATCATTTCAACCCATAACGATTTTCCCTTATTCTATAAGATCGTACGGGTATGTATCATTCAACCCATAGGGAATTCTAAATTAATTGGGAATTTGCAGAGTGAGAACAATTTATGATAAAAATATAACATATCAACAACAGGCATATCATCAGTAACAAATTTAAATAAAATATACACAACAGGATATGGTGTCATATACCACAGGTGAACAATTGAAGATAAAGGCATATTATATTATGAAAATTAAATAACTAGCAATTCAAATTTAACAGCATATTTAAATTGTCGTTTTAAGTGAAATCAAATTTACTAACTATAAGAATGTTAATCGTGAGTGATTGCTCACCTTTGAAGGCTAGAGAGATTTGATAATGAAACGAGTTACAAATCCAGGCACAAATTTCAAAGCAAAGCACAATGGACACGAATTCGACGAGTAAAGTTGATAGCTTGGGATTGATGGAGACAAATCAAACCAGCTTGATATAAACTGAAACAATATATATATATATATATATATATATATATATATATTATAAATTTTCTTAAAATCAATATTCAACTTAAAACACCTATCAAAATAAAATCTATATATACATATATCTTCAAAACCAATATCCAACGAGATCTTTATATTTAAAATTCAAAAATCAATGTTTATAAAATTCATACATTTCTTTCAGAATTCCTTCAAATACATTTTAAACGTTAACATTAACATAAGTAACCACATATACATACATACATATATATATATATATACTTTCCAAAATATTAATATTAACGTAAATATAACATATTATACATACAACTTTTCCCACCTTTGAAACAAGATAACTCACTTTATTATTATATATAAACAAATTAGCAAGCCACTATGCAACTTATAAATAAAAACTTACTTTATTACTATATATATAAACAGCAGATCTGATATAAATTATGTACTATAAACAAATGTAACTTATGTACTATAAACAAATATAACTGATTTACAAACTAGTATAACTTACACAACATGAACAACTATATATGTATATATATTGTACTAAAATATATTACTGTAGACTTATATAATATAACATCGTCACCTATATATATAGTACTGTAACTTATATACACAGTAGACTTATAAAAAATATAATATAACATATATATATTCAGTAACTTATATAACTTATAAATTTTAAAAAAACTCAACAGATCACGTATATATAAGCTAATATATATACACAAACATATTATGAAACCTGTAAATATGCAAATGAAGAAGGGAAGAAGGGAGATGGGCGGAAGTGGTGGCCGAGATGCTCGGGTGATTGGCTACGATCGGATCTGTCAGGAGGAGAAGGGAAGGCAGAAGGTGACGAGGCTGTTATTGCAGTTATTGCTGGAAGCATGGGTTTGTGTGCGTGAGATAGAGAAAAGGGATCGGTGATGGGATGGGCAGGGTGTGGCGGTCGGCGATGGTAGCTTGGTGAGGTGGCGCGTCGGGTTGCATGCAGGCTATCGGGTGGAGGAACTTAGGTCGGCGGTTGGTGGGTTTCGGCTTGGGGTTGACGCAGTTCGAAAAAGGAGGGGACGAGTTGGTCGGGGCGATGGCAAGCGAAGCAACGGTGGATAAGGGGTGGAGGCTCGGCCGCGCGTGGAGGTGCTGCTGTCGGTAATAGAGTGCTGGAACGCTTTGCAGCGGTGGTGGTTGAGGGCATAGGCCAGAGGGGAAGGCGAACTGTGTTGGCGAGTCAGTGGTTTTGAAGGCTCGGCGACGGAATGGCGGACGGTCGAGTGGAGGAGAGATGCGAACTTAGGGGATGGGTTGGTTGTCAGGCGAATGATGGCGTTGGAGTTTGTTCGGCTGTCACGACCTTCAAGCAAAACAAGATTATAAAACTTAATGATATATGTAATAAAATTTCTCGAAGCAAAGAAAAGAAATAACCAAGGAAACCTAACAAGGTCACGAAGTAGGATAAACAAAAGAGATTTTATTTTTCTTCAGATTGAAGAAGAGGAATGGTAATGAAAGGACACACGTATAAATATCAAATCAAAGGAATGGCAAAGGACAAAGTTTTAGAGATACAACTGTAGATGGCTATTAGGTTATACGGCTGGCATTCGAAGAGACAAAGGAAAACAAAACGCTCAAATACGGAACCGATACGGTAAGTCGTTTCGTTGATTTCGTCTCGTATCAGACGTCGAATTACAAGAATGAATATATGCGGAGATCAGCACGACAAGACGAACATGGTGCACAGATACCAACGAGATGACCATCCTATCAAAAGTAGATATTTCGCTGCCAAAGTGCTGCGATTTCGCCGAAAATAAGATAAACGGGGCTATAGAAGTCCAAATTTGACGAAACGAAATATGACATCTCACTCAGAAAATGATTTACAAATTTATTATATAAAAATATTAAGATTTCAATAAAATTTTATTTACATAAATTTTAACTGATTTAAATTGAAATTGAAATTACACAACAAAACTAACATTCAAATTTACCAGTGAAAATCTACCATTTGCTATTTTTAAGTAGACGCATTTCAAATATCAATTTTTCATTGCTAAATTTTATAAATAAAATTTCAAGCAAAATTTCAGTTAATTACGTTATAAAAACCGTTAAAATTTACGGGTCATCACACCTTAATTAATAACTGGTCTAGATGATGTTCTTGCCCTATTATCTCTTACTTAATTAAGATGGACATTTTTTGTATGCAATTCTACTATAACCCACATGTCTTAACTTACCTCCTTGGCTCCCAATAAATAAGATTCATCCATTACATCAATTATTACGCCCGATTAGGATAAATTGTGCATTCCCACATCGCAATGGGTAAGAAATATAAACTATGCATATTTAGAATAATCCATCAGAAATTGGCTTAATGGAATAACTTTTCTACCACCTATCTTGCCTTGAGTCAACTAACATCCTTTTTGTGCGTTTTCCATTCTATTACCCTCTTCTCTAATCATACTACAATCTTCCTTTAACCAAAATTTCTTGATAGTATTCTCAAACTTTGGTATTTACTACCTTTATCCTTGATTTTTCATGCGAGTATACCCTAGGACATGGAAAATTGTACTTTGATATTCCCATAGCTTTATGGATTCTTCCTATGTCTTTGGCACATCAAATAAAACGTTTCTAGGTTCATATTAATATTCGTTATATTCAATGAGGATTTATTATTGCAAACCTACGAGCATTCAAAGCTATTTTATACATAGCATTAACTTTCACTATGTTTTACCTATACAGTCGTCCCTGTCTACTTCATGTCAAAAATTTGTTTGTTTTCACCACTCTTTATCAAATTAAAACTTCATAGTCACGAAGTACCAAATTCAAAGCCTTTATCTTTGAAAATATGAACTTAAAACCTTTTTATTAAATTCAATAATTGCTTGGTTTCCAAAAGGAGCCATGAAAATTTTTCCATTCTAACCAGCTTTCCATTTTTTCAATGACTTTCTGGAACAGTAGTTCACTTCTTCAAAGGTAGGATTTTTAACTCAGTACATTCATTTGCGTTCGAAAACCTAATTGCCATACCAAACCATTTTTTTAAAGAACATCTTTAAATAATGAAAACAGAAATATACAAGAATAACTTCTGTTCTATTATTTTTCTACTACTCGTTCTATTTCTACTTTCAACCTTAGTAGAGTTTATGATAACATATAAGGGGACAATTAATAAAATGCACAATTACTACACATATCTGTGGAAACTAACTATTTTTCCTATCTTATTATTTTTGTTTTTCTCCTATATTATTTCTAATTAGGTTACTAATCCCATTTTAATATAAGCTCCTAACGTTGTTTATATTCAAATTTCCTAATACTACTACCATTAAAATTTCTCTTACCTAAATTGTCTTCAAGTGGCTTCTTCTTACATAGCTCCTTTCCTCTTTTATTATTTTCCACATTGACTTGTTGCAGCACATTCGCCTACTGCTTTAATTATTGGGTTTTCTTCATTAACATGAAAGGAGATATGTATAAATCTATTTTAGCCGTTTTTCTCCGTATTTTCCTTATATGGGAATATTCCTCCTATCTTCATTATCGGAAGTTCCTACCCATCTATTCTCTTTACCCATTTCAATCAAGTACCATTTTTACTTATCCACCCCTTAGAAAGAATTCTAAAATAGAACTTCCAAATTCCCAAAAATTGGAAAAATCATCAAGCCCAACATATGCTCTCTTTTCCATTCATTTCAAAAACAAAGAATCCCTTTATCAAAAACCTTTCGAATTTTTTTGACCTAACAAATTTTAGATGTCACTATGAATCTCTAAATAGCTCTTTAAAACTTTCATTTTTTCTTACTTTTTCAAAACCAAAAACTTTTCAATGGTGGGATCCTTTTAAAAATAAATCCTTCGAAAAACCATTCAAGACATTTCAAGGAATTTTCAAAAATCTTCTTGTTAAATTCTTCCATATAGGGTTAGATTCAAAAATGGACTTTTATTGTCCGTTCTTTTGGACTTTTCTTACTTTCTTTTACTCTTAACCTCTTCTTATTAAGAGTGTATACTAAAAATCTGGCTAACCACTTATGGTGATTAATTCACACCTTCTTACGGGAATTTGCTCAATCCTTTATCACATCTTGCTTTCGGATGCTTGCAACATATGGGTTCTTACTTCCCATTTGTCTGGATGAAAAGTATGTCTTCAATCGGCAATCCATCGAAATCTGCCATCATAAGGCAGCCTAGGCCTACCAAAGGAGTCAAGTACCATCCAGCTTCGGGATCCTTCTATACGGCATGCATATGCACTTCATGGTCCAAGCCTTGCAGTACGGCCTACACTCTATGGGGTAATCCGTGTAGGTATGTAAATTTATCTCTATTTATTGTTTCAACTCATATTTGCCGTATCCATCTTTTCATAATATCGTCGCAACTACTTTTGTAGTCAGAACTTGTAGAGTTTGGCATATAATATATATATAATCTTAGGTAAAAATACAAATACCTTCTCTTAGCACCTTACAATTCCTTATGATTGACTAACCTAAGCTCTAATACCAAATGTGTAATGATCCGAAATTTCACTGCTTTGATTAGTGAATATTTATTTAATTTTAAAAATTCAATATGTAGGTTTTATAATGAAAATAAACTCATTTTAGTAAATTAATAATAATGATAAAATCATTTAAAAATTTTGTTTACTAAATTAAATAGTTCGTAGGAAAATAGAAAATGTGACCGAAGAACGTTTTCCAAAATTTTGACCTTTTGACACCGGAAAGTTGTCGGGAACGTTGTTCGTCTTTATGCACCATATACACATATATATAAGAGTTCATTAACTAAATAATAATACACTTAGAAATAAACTATCTTTTGTTAATTTGGATTAGTAAGTGACGTGACAAGACATAGTTTTAAAAATAATAAACTTATATATAAAAATATATATAAGTATTGTTACATCTTAGGTTATATATATATAAAGTATTGTCACATCTTAGATTGTAATCATTAACCATCATTATCCCTTGTCACGTCTTAGCTTTAATTTAACTTATATATATATAAAGAAAGTGATGTGACTAACATAGTAATTATTTATTTATATATATATATATAAAAGAAAGTGATGTGACTAAACATAATTATATAAATAATAGAGTGATGCGATTAAACATAATTATATATACATATATATGTATGTATATATTATAAAAGATTTGTGATGTGACTAGATATAATTATGACAAGTTGTGTTATTTAATTCATTTTGCCCATATATATACCCACCCATTCCTTTTCTTTTCCCCTTGCTTCCATTTCCTTCTTCTTTTTCCTTGGTAAAGTTTTTCATGGCTTCTTCTTAGCCTTGAGAGAAGAAAAAGTAAAAAAAAGAAAAAAAATGAAATCCTTAGAAAACTTGTTCAAAATCTTCTCCATTTTCATCCTACTTCCTTCAGCCATAACTTTCACCTTTCTGCTCCAAATCATGATTTTCTTTTTCTCAATCCATATATAAATCTAGTGGCTACAAATTTCTTATTGACCACTTTCTCATGTTTTTAGTCTAGCTATGTCAAAAGCGCTTGTCTTTAAGAACCATTTTTGGACCTATGTTTTGAAGGCCGAAAATACCACCTCTTCTTTTGAAGATAACTTTCTTAAAATTGATCCAAATCGAGTGATTCTTTTTTTGTAATGGTATAAAAAGAATTTCCTAGAACTTTTCTATTGATTATATTTCAAAAGTCCAGAAGTAAAATGGTGAAAAGCCGAGAGAAAGATGACCTATTTTTGGGTTACATTTTGGAGTTGTGAAGCTTTTCACACTATGCCATAGATGGCCTTCTGCAACATTTTTGCAAGGTGTAGCCAGGTAAAATGTTGCGATAGCTATACAATTTTGGTCCTACTGCAACGTTGAATTTTTGGTGTTGCCTTAGCCATAAAAATGTGTTGCTCTAGCTAAACAAGTGTAATTGATGCAACATTTTTTTATAGTGTTGCTATAGCAGACCTTTGCATATCTTTCGCACCGATCCGCGCCAATCTACCAAGGAAAATCCTACGTTGGAGAACGTGACACCTCATCAATCCGAACACCACTCCTTGATCTTTTAGAGCCGCGAAGAAAAAAAGTCCCTGCAAATAACTTTTTATTTTCATTCTTCTTTGTCTTCTTACAAAGGTTCTGTAACAACCCGGAATTTTCGAACTCGAAAATTCTGGATAGTTAGGAGAAAAAGAAAAGAGATAGAAGAAAGAAACAGAACAAGACACATATTCTCACATTCGCAGTGGATCAAAATACAATATCAAATAATAATATCAGTTATACAAAGAAAACTGTATTTGTTAATTACATTTTAATACATCAGAGTTACAACATTCATAAATATACTAGACAGTTAGAGTTAACATGTCTCTGACAACTATAATATATCACAACGGAATATACTCCATACGTTCCTGCCATCCAGCTCGCCCCCTGAGCTCCAGAACGTCCTTACCTGAAATCTGTAATACTCGGTCTGACCCGAGCATTACATCAAAGTAACACCCGGGTCAGGCTAGAAACCAGCGTGAGTAAACTCATCTAACATGAAATTTCAATCTATAGAACTTATTTAAACCCGGGGTAACTCGTACTTTACCACAAGTAAACAACTTATATAGTCAGTACTTATTTCACAAAACAATATCTAAGTATCCAACTTAGTTTAAATAGTCCACATTATTCCAAACCGGCCTATTGATTTCACATACCAAATCTATAAAGAATTATTGTAGATTACAAATCGAAGTGGTTTCGGGTATTTACTGATACCCGACCCCGGTCTCTTCGAATCAAATGTAATCATAACCCAAGTTATCCAAGTGAAATACAATTCAAACTTAAATACAGGATGTCACTGTTTTAACCCAAACATATTATATCACATAACACTTTATATCAGAAATGTCAATCAATTCAAGGTATTTAATCATTAATCAATCATTCATAAGCAAGATTAATCACTTCCAAAAATTAATTCAATTTATCTCTAATTAAATTAATTACTAATCTTTAATCACTTAGATTATCCTTACTTAACATTAATTAGTCACAAACCAATTGATTTATTATCTTTAATTATTCATCTTAATTAATCATTTTTGATTAATTATCTCTTAATTACAATAAGTAATTAACTCTTAATTAATCACACAAATTAATTATTCTTTACCCATTCACATTAATCACATTTATTAATTTACTAACCCTTAATAAATTTTCTTAATTATTTAATCAACCCTTTCATTAATTACACCAAGTAATTAAACCTTAATTTCTTCCTTTAAGTAATTTACCTTTAATTACTTAATTAATTAATCTCTAATTACAAATACTTTAATCACTAATCATTAATTAATCAATCTCTAATCACTTAATTAATAATACTTAATTACAATTATCCTTAAATTAATTAATTATAATCAAATTTATTTAATTAATTTAATTAATCTCACTTATTAAACCTTAATTATCTTAAGATAAAACCATTATCTTAAAAATACCTTAATTAACATTAACATTTAACCATTTTATCTTAATTGACTTTATTTAATTAAAACATTAATTAAGTCTTAAAATACTCGTTTAACTTGATAAATTAAAATTACCAAATCATAACTTCTTTCAATCAATAACTTAAACATTTATCAAGTAATAAGTTTAAACTAATTTCAATTTAAATTTAAAACCTTGCTTATATAAAAACCTTTAAATAACTTTACTTTACAACATTTAAATTAGACAAAATTTAAAACTTCATAACCAATGTTTCAAGAAAACAATTATTAATTTCTAAATGATTTCAAATAATGATATAATAAGGTTTAGAGGGTAATTACTTAGTGTAAGTAATTAAGAGATAGTTAATTACTAAATGGAATTAATTAATGATGAGATTAATTAAAGATAATTACTTAGAGTAAGTAATTAAGTAATTAGAGATTAATTACTGAAATGATCTAAGATAATTAATTTGTGAAATTAATTAAGTATTAATTACTTAAAGTAATTAAAGGGTAATTAATCAGGAATGATTAATTAAGATGGATACTTAAAGTAATGATTAATTAATTGGTTTAATTAATAATTAAGTAAGTAGGATTTATAGGATGAAGTAATTAATTTAATTCACTTTAAATTGATTAGAGATGATAAATCATTACTTAAGAATGGATGAATGATATTGAATGCTTTGCATTGTTGATATCTCTGATAAGAGATGTGCTGATCTATGATATAGATGTTTGGTTGGATTGAAATGATAATAGGAATTATCTGTTTGGATGATAATATGGATTATCTATTGTAAATTATCTATCTGTGTGTAGTATAGATAAGAATTGAATTGTTTTAACCTTAAAACAACTTGGCCTTAAAAGATACGTTTTGGATTTCGATGAGACCGGGATCGGGTTTCCGTATACCGGAATTCCAGGTCTGGAGACCCGAATACCACATCGATCCAAATTAACGATAGGTCGTGAATCTCAAGTGAAGATGAAGATTCAAAGTGCAAGGGTTATTGTCGTTAACTCTGAGGGTGATTCCAAAACGAGTGTAACGAGATAATGCCTTCGGTTTCGTTCGAACCCGGAACGAACTTGTATGGATTGAATGCTTTCAGAACATCGTCAGGTGGACGATGAGCATTCTAAGTGATGTGTTCTGATTTAAAGGTAAATCGTGACCTCAAGCCTCATCAACCGGGAATGGCTAAAACAGGGGAGGTGCAGCAAGGCTTCGTGGGTAGCACCCACTGAGAGTAAGGTCATCCCTGTCTAGAGAGTTCCTCCTTTTATTTCGGCTTAGTGGTGCAGTTGGCGACGGCCATCTGTGGGGTGATTTTATTCGGGATTATCCAGTAAGGGATGGTTCCGGCTTTGTGTTGCAGGGGATTGGGAGTGATCCTCGGTACGGTGATCTAGGCCCCGTACTGTGATGAGCGGTACCCCGGTAGCTCTGCCATTGTATGGAATCCAAACTCCAATAAGTGACAACGGATTTGATTGTATAACCCACTTTGTTGGCTAGTATGCTGGAATTTAATAATGTAACAATTTCAGCTATTTCATATTTATTTGAAAACCCTAGACCTATTATAATACAATCGGATTTCCTATCAAATGTTTTGGTTAGCGTAAGGTAAAAACTTACCCATATTTATTTGTGGGGAGTCTTACGTGATACCTTTTCTTTCAAAAGGTTTTGAAGTTAAACAAGTTTAACCTGTTACTCACACCAGACCCATGTCTGACCCAAGTTGTTTATTTCTGTTTTATAAACTCTTGGGTACTCAAATTTTTACGAGTAGCCAAGAGATTCAGGTTTAGCTTTGACGAATTGTGGAGGAGCAATGGAGCAGGAGGCTTCGACGTTCGTAGATATAGTATTCCGCTGTGTTGATATCTGTGTTTGAGTCTTGTATTGTATTTGAGTTGTAATATCTAGACAGATGTTTATAACTGTCTAGTATGTGTTGTATAGTTGTGTAAACTCTGATAAGTGTTGTATACTATGTAATAGTTTATGTTATTAATATAATTTATTCGTTCCGCTGTGAGATCGTTGTTGTTGTTTCTTTCTTTCTTCTCTTCTTTTCTATTTTCTACCCCTTTCTTTCTTATTAATGAAGCGTCATTCTGTGGAATGAGTGGCGGGTCATTACAGCAGGTTGAAAACAAATTCAAGATTAGTTTCAAGCCAAAGATTCAACTTTCAAATTTAAGCTATTCAAGTTTTCAAAAATCTCGACTGTTTCATGTTACTCTGCTTAAACAAAACAGGTGAGTAAACTTTCCTATTAAAAACAGTTTTAATCTATGATTTTATGGATGCATGTGATAAATTTGTATAGAAATGTTGTATTATAGTTTGCATGATTGTATTTATCTGGAATGTATTTTGAACTACTCTGTTGTATGTGTGCATGTCTGATTATAGACTGGTCTCTGTTTTTCCCAGACCCAAGAATTACTTTCAAAAATTCATATCTCAATATGCAAGCAATTTTTGAGTTAAAATCTTTAAAGGAAAATTGTTAAAATAGTCAGATTCAAGTCTTAAAAATAATTTTTATTAAAGTTAACTAGTAGAATTTCTGGAATCTAGAAATATCAGTGATAATCAACATAAGGCAGAAAATCGAATGATGTAATTTCGAGTTTTAATTATATTAACTGTTTTGAATTTGCAAATGGTGATTTTTGATGTGAAAATCATGATTTTTAAGTATGTGGATGTCGAGTTATCTCGAGTTGATTATTTTTGGAGTTTCATCGAATACCGATGATCGACAAGGTGTTGGTTGTTGGGGTCGAAGTTGGAGGAAGCTTGGATGGTGGAGATCATGGGAAAAATAGCCAGAGATTTTCTGGTTCATCGTGGTGGATGAACGACGTGGATCTAGGGTTTAGTCCTGCATTTGGTTAGTGGCAATTTGCGTGGCATTTGCGTCGATTCAATCGATCGCGACTGGGGGATGGGTTCGTGAGTGGTCGGAGTGTTTTTGGCTGGAGGCACGTGAGCTCCGGTGGACGAGGTAGTTGTCGGCGAAGGAGGTTGTTACAGGTTCAAGCGAACATTTTTAATTTGGGGTTCAGCGATTTCGGTTCGATTAGGGCTTCGATATAGGGATTCAAGCTTTGTTCAGCGATTTCGCTTCGATTTGGGGGTTCAAGCATTGTTCACATCACTTTAGGGCTTCAATTTCGATTTTGAGGTATAACACTCTCTCCCATCACTTTAGGGTTTCGATTTAAACTACTTATAAATTCTTAATTTGGCCTGAATTAACAATTCGACTTGTCTAGGTTTCCTCTTGTTGGACACACACACAAATTTTATCTTTTTATGTTAAAATACTCATATTCATAATTGTAGTGATGGACAACGAAAACATTTGGATAGAACTTCCAAATTTTAGTGAAGGATATATTAGCGGGATAAGAGCCTTTATACAAAACGGTTTTTCTAAATTCGCCGTAGGCGATGAAATGACGTGCCCATGCAAGAATTGTAAAAATAGCAAGTGGCGTCGTCTAGATATAATTTATGATTGCCTCTAATAAGATTTGGTGCATTCTTAAGAGGTCTTTGGGGCAAAGTAATTGATTTGGAAGATGTGAAGAGGCAACAACAAGAAATTGTCGAAATTCTTTGCCAATTTGAGATGATATTTCCACCGGCTTTCTTTGACATAATGGTTCACTCGACGGTTCACTTGTGCAAGGAAGTTGAATACAGTGGACCTGTGCACGTTCGATGTATGTTTCCGATTGAGAATTATCTAGCTAAACTCAAATCTTTATGCGCGCAACAGATCTAAACCGGAGGGTTCCATCGCCGAAGATTACTTGGTAGAAGAATGCTTGACATTCTGCTCAAGATTCTTAAGCGGTGGTGATGCAGTACCTAAATTTGAAAGTTGTCCACAAAATATGGAATATGCTATTGGTACAAGAAGAAATAAAGACGGAAAATCTATTCATCTAAAAGAATATGAGTGGATGGCATGTCATCGGTACATTCTATTCAATTGTGGTAACGAGGAAATAGATAATTTAAAAGAGTAAGTTTTTATGTTCTAATTTTATTCTAGCAAGTACAAAAGAATTAGAATATTTCTTTATTGATATTAATACCATCATCATTATTATAGGGAACATCGAGCTTTAATTGATGGTCATGCAATATCGAGAAGATATAAAAGAGAGAGAGCACATACTGAAGAATTCTGGAAATGGCTGAAGGATGAGGTTGGGAAAAAAGAGGACATTTCGAAAGAGCTAGAAGTGCTTGCAATGGGCCCTAATCGGACAACTAGGAAATTTAGTGGATATGTTATTAATGGATACAGATTCCATACAAAATATAGAGATGCTAAGTGTAAAACACAGAATAGTGGTGTATTCTTGACTGCCTTGACCACTAGCTTTGCAAGTTCAAAAGATCAAAATCCATTGGTTGGTAATGTTAGTTACTACGGAGCAATTGAAGAAATACTAGAAATTGATTATTGGGGAGAAATTTCAGTGGTTTTATTTAAGTGTTGCTGGTACCAAGAAGAGAAAGATTTGTATGGGATGACTCGAGTTAATTTTAATAGATTGTGCCAAAAATCTGATCCGTATGTTATGGCTTCACAAGTACAACAAGTATTTTATGTACAAGATCCAACTGATACGGCACTTTATAATGTTGTCAAGAAATTGCCGAGGGACTGGTGTGATGTCGAAAATGAAAATGGAAATGAAGATGATCCAGTTTTACATGATATTCAATGTGGTAATGGAATAGGAAATCAAGTTAGTGATGTTAGGTGGTATAGAGATGACGTCCCGGCAACACAAATCCTCATTCCTCCTAGCATAGAGGAAACTTCCTCTTGATTTCTATGTAGCAATATCAAGTGACTTCTATTTATGTATTGGTTCTTAATTAAGGGACGACTTCTGTATCTGTTGATTTTCATAATTAATTTACTACTTTTTAATTACTTGACTACTTGTAAGTTATTCTGATTTTATGTGTTCCCTTGTTGTTTCTAGTGCTTTATATACCTACATACACATATGTACTTAATATACCTGCCCATTTTATTATTTCATATCTTGCTTCCAATGTAAACTCACCATTCTGTATCCATTTTGTATAGGATGGGGGAACTCATGCAGCTCACATTTCATCACAAGGGTGCATTTCAGAAGGCACAATATGTTGGTGGAACCGATACTGTGGTAAAGAGGATTGATCCTGACTACTTCTCGTACACAGTGCTCATGGAGTTTGTGAAGGATGACCTTCAATACACCGAAATAGGAGGAATTTATAAGAGAAATGGTGAGAAGGGTGGGTGGAAGTTAGTGACGAATGATGCGGACCTCTCCGAATTAGTCAAAGGAGTTAACAGTGGTGGAAACTTGGATTTTTATATCGACAACGTTGTCGATACTGCAATTAAGCCACTGAAGCAAATGCAGCTGCATGTAATCATGCGGCCAAGGCAGAATCTGGTTACAGGTATATATAAATGGATAGTTAATATCATTTACATATTGTGATATTTTGATATAGCAAAAAAAAATTTATTGTGATATTTTGATTATAACATTTAAATATTATGATTATAATATCATTGTATTGTTGCAGCTACAAAACCAGTGAAACGACAGTACGTGACGGCTCATCAACTACAACAGAACCAAAAAAACAAGAAGTTAGCTGAAGTCAACTGTCCTCGGAAGTCAGCACGGCTGAATAGCAATGCAACTGTGAATCTAAAGTTAGGTGAGGTGAACAGTCCTCGGCAGTCGACACGGCTGAATAATCCAGAACCCAACGATGCAACCGTGAATCTAAAGTTAGCTAAGGTGAAAAGTCCTTGGAAGTCGGCACGGCTGAATAATCCAGAACCCAGCAATGCAACCGAGAATCTAAAGTTAGCTGAGGTGAGGAGTCCTCGGAAGTCGACATGGCTGAATAATCCAGAACCCAACAATGCAACCGTGAATCTAAAGTTAGCTGATCAGGTAAATCCTCAGAAGATGACACAGAAAAAAAAACCAAAAATCAGCGATTCAACAGTGAATCTGAACTCATCAAGTGTTAAGAGGAAGTTGGAATCACGTTACCAACATCGGAAGAAGAAGATATGGATGAAAATGCCATGCAGGTTTGAAGAATTCTTATTATGATGATCTTATTGTAATTTGAATATTTTGTACCACTCTTGCAGCATGCTTACTATGATGTTACTGTTTATTATATACTTGCAGGATGTTCATCTACCACCTCCACCACCTCCAAATGAGTATTCTACACCTCCACTATCACTAAAAGATTATGAAGTACAAAGAGCTGCTAAGTTGATGATAAACCTAAAAGATTATGAAGTACATAGAGCTGTTAATGTGATTAGGAACAACGAAGTTCTTGCTTCTCTAGGTGTGCCTACAATTTCAGCTGAACTGAGAAATGCAAACCAAAAAAAAGATAAAGGAAAAGAAAAGATGCAAGAGGATGTGGATAGTGATCAGGAATATAATCCGGACCATGAGGAGCATAGTGAAGATGATACTTCACAAAGTCCAAGAAAGGTGTGTGATAGCTACATATCTTATTTTTTCTGCTTATGAAGATAATAACTATAAAATCCAATCTTATTTCCTACTTATATATACAATTTAGAGAACTAAAAAAGTTGAGAAGCCCAAGCATGTTAGTGGACCACAAACTCGTTCAGCTAGTGGTATCGCAAAGGAAAAGGAAAAGTTGAGAAGCCCAAGCCTGGTAGAAAGTTCAACTGAGAAGGATGTTGAAGGAAAAGGAACAATGGCCGATTATTTGGCTCTGCGGGAACGATAAAAGAAAAATGCTGCAAAAGCTAGTGCAAGTGGTATGGCAAATAAGTATGTTGCGGAGAATGTCTTGCCAGACATTGAAAATGAAGAAGTTGAAGCAGGTATTGAATTGATGTGATAATAATATTTAATATTACAGTAGGATTAATATTTAAGTACCGAATTTACATTATGATTTATGTTATTATTTGATGGGACTTTTCATTTTAATTAAAGGTGAAGTTCCTAAAAGACTCAGAGGTCACACAAAGATGTTTAATGTTCATACAAGGGCGAATGACAAAAGAGTTGTAATTACGATGAACTAGTGGTTCCAACCTATTTCAGATGATGACAAAGTAATATCTGAACTGAGCAACTTTTTAGGAACATTGAAAAGGTCTGTGCCACTTACGTATAAATCTTGGTCGGATGTTCCTGAAAAGTTGAAGAAATCTCTATGGGATTATGTTAAGGTAATCTATTATTAACTATAATGTTGCTGAATTTTACTTTAATAAGTAATATTGATCTATTAACTATAATGTAGCTGAATTTTGATTTATTTATTCTTTTTTATCTTTGATTTATATTTAAGCAACGGTATATTATTCCGGATGAATGTGAAAACTGGGTGTTGAATTCTATTCGTGACTATTGGAGGGGGTACAAGAGTTGCATAAAAACAGCTCATTATAAAGCTTATAAGACTGATGTGGAGAGGCTAGAAAACAAGCCAGACAACATCCCAGTGGAGGATTTTAAAGTGCTCTTGAGGTATTGGGCAGATGATGAGATTCAGGTATACGTACATATTATTTATTTCGCAAGATAAACGAGTACTTTTTTTTGTGAGATAAACGAGTACTTTGTTTTGTGTGTATTTTTTAGCAAAAAGCCCTGAAAAATTCTGATAGTCTTAAGTCGTATCAAGACACACACACCGCTGGTCCAAAGTCGTTCGCCCAGCTTCGTCATAAGATGGTATGTGATACTTTACATTTTTAACTGAAGAGAGTGTATGCTAAACTATCTATTGAACTTGTATCAGGAGACACCATCCGATGCAGCACTTTTTCTTAAAAGTCATAAGAGAACAGATGGACGTGAGTACGTGTCTAATCCTCAAGTAATGAAGTACAAACTTGTAAGTAATAATTCTGTTTTGTAAAATTTTGTTCTGTTTTGCACATGTTGCACATTGTTCATGTCTTGCTCATGTGCATGTATGCTCATGTCCTTGAAACTGTCCTTGAAACACTTGTTGAACCTGAGTTTCGCAAACGTACTAATGGCATAGATGTTTGCTTTGGAAATTGTAATTAAGTATATTGTGAGATTAAGATTTTGAACCCTCAGCCATTTTTTTCCTTTTCTAGTCGAATGAAGAGGACTTGCTTTTGCGTTTGGCTAGAAATGACACAAAAACTAGAAACGAAGAAATGAATTTGGTTAAAGGGATTACTGACTCGGTTTATATAAAAATATATGTCTATAGTAATACACATATGTGCATAAATAAAATGAATGGCCGTTTGAAGCCTCAGAATCCAGATGACGAAGCCGTAGCTGGCTGTCGACGGAATTGTTTTCCAGTTTTTACTAGTATATATGTTACAAATTGTTTTCTAATTACATGCACATAAACAAATTGTTTTCCAAAATGTGGCTTTCTCTGCATTTGCTGTACACAATCCATATGTAAGAATTTGTTGCATTCTCTGCATTTACTATAGGGTAATTTTGATGTGCCTTTATTTTGTAGGACTTAGTTCAAAAGGCAATGGCCGATGGAGAAGGAGGAAATAATGTTGAAATAGTAATTTCGAATGGAAAATCACAGGGTCATCCTTTGCTTATAGGGAGGCGTGCAAAGTGTGCAAAACAATCAACCGAGGCTCTAACAAATGCTTACGTACATGACTTAAGGCAAAGGCTTGTCGAAGAAATGGAAGCACAGCTAGAATCCAAGGTAAATCAGAAGGTACAAGAAAATTTGGCTAGGGTGCTTAAGAAATTAGGTGATGCCAACCCGGAGATGAACATCAATGTAGAGGATCTAACTTCCACAATCATGTCCAGTGAGACTGATAATCTGACTAGAGGCACCAGCTCTTAAGTCTCATTTATGAATTGTTATGTGTACCGGATATTTTGGGGTAGCTTTGTAGTATTTTGGGGTAACTGGATATTTTGGGGTAACTGACATGAATTGTGATGTGTACTGCTGTATGAATTGTTATCTGTACTGTGTATTATGCAAGTGTTTTATGTGATATTGTACTGTGTATTATGCAAGTGTTCTATGTGATATTATACTGTTCTATGTGCTCTTAGTGTCTCTTCAGTATAGTGTTGCAGTAGCTTCAATATAGTGTTGCAGTAGCTTCAGAATAGTGTTGCAGTAGCTTCATAATAGTGTTGCCACCGGGTTATAAATGTTGCTTAAAATAATGTTGCAATAGTCATTCAAGGTGTTGCCATAGGGATGGACCCTGTTGGGTCGTGGGCCCCACATTGTGGGCCCCACTAGATGTGGGCCCCACAACTTCAGAAAGTTAATATCTATAGCAACATTTTTGGAATGTTGCTATAGATACCTATGGGTGTTGCCATAGACCCAAATAGGGTTCTATTGCAACAATATTACTTATGTTGCCTTAGATAGTCAAAATGTTGCCTTTGAGGTCTAAGGCAACGGCAAAAATTGCATCACCCTAAAAGTGTTGCCATAGACCTATGGCAACAATTTTCGGGCCTGAGCCAACATTTTTTTGTGTTGCAGAAGGCCATTTATGGCGTAGTGTCAAGTTATAAAACATTTTAAGATTATGAAAGCTCTATGGTGAGTAAATTCTAATCTTTCTGGGAAAGATTTTATCTTTATGTTTTTCATTATGGCTAAATGGATGATGTTTGTTGTACGGATTATGACTTGGTTATGATAGACATATATGTGTTAATATGTGGTTAGCATTATATTTAAAAACAATGGTTTAAGTGTTATGTTTGGATTTAAAGTTGTGAACTTGATATGTTATGCAAATAATATGCTTGTGTATGTGAGATCTTGGATTTTGGTTAAATGGTTGTGGAAAGATTAGTAGTTTGGAATGTTGAAAGGAATTGAGATCCATTTGGAAATCTAGTTTTGAGTTAGTAAATGTTTTTGTTTAAATTCTAATTCGAGCTAAGGTTTTCAAAACCCTTTCTTTTATGTATTGAAAGTTAATCCAAAGTGGAAGGCTAAAGTTTTAGATGGTAACTTAGAGAAGCAAATTCTATGTTATTGCGTCCATAGCGATAGTCGCTATGGATGTAGTTTGAAAAAGTTTGATTTCTAACTTTAAAGTTTTCTTTTAAAAAATATTTAAGAACCTATTTTCAAACGCAATTAGCAACATAAGTTAATTATAAATTGATTAAATACATTTAATAGTTAATTAATTTATTAATTAAGGATAATTATTCATTAACTAATCAGTAATTAAGTTAAGTAATTAGCGACTAATTAGTGATAATTAAGTTATTAAGAAAGTTTTAATTAATGATTAATTAAGTTAAAAAGGGTAACTATTTTTATTTAATCAAATTTAATTATTATTTAATTAAAGTTTAATTATTTAATTAATTATTATTTAATTAAAGTTTAATTATATACTTAATTATTACTTAATTAGGGATTAATTTTAAGTAAATGTTTATTTGTTTAATGTTTAATTATTAATTTACTTTTAATTAATTAAGACTTAATTATGATTTGATTTTTGATTATTTAAGATTTGGTTAAGCTTTAATTTATATTAAAATATGACTTAATTATTAAAAGTTATTTTAAACATTCTAACTGATTTGATTTTAACCAAAGGATCTCTTGTCCATGATATTAAATAGGCAAACGATTGTGAATAAGTTAGAATGTGATTTTTGTGTTCTATGGACATTCATTAGCAGAATAAAACACCGTTCTGCTATAAGGTGATCGTTTGGATTGTTTGGACATGTGTTTAGCAGAATAAATCCCCGTTCTACTATTAATTGATTAAATCGTTTTGGACATCTATTTAGCAGGACAAAATCACCATTCCGCTATTATGTTGTTTAGACATGTATATGCTAGTTGAGTTATATTGACATATTATTTCCTGATTTGATAATTGGTTGGATTTACATATATGTTGGTCTATGTAAATAATTAATAAGTGCCCTGGAATTAAATTGAAATAAAATGGTAACTTAAATCAGTACCATTGGGACTGCTAAGCCTCATTTGGAATTTATAAAGTACGGTTTTGAATTTACTTAAATTCTTTAATCAATTTGTGATTAAGGGTTTATAAATGGTTTTTTTAAGTTATATAATTCTTATAAAGGTATTTATAAATGATAACTGTGTATTGAAAGGGGTTTTACTATCGAAAAGGGTTATTAAGGTGTTTTACAAATGATGTTTTGTAAATGATATTTATATAGGAGTATAGAAAGGTTTATATAAAGAGTTTTAAAAATAGGAAAAAGGTTTATAAATCATTTCAGAGATTTGGAAAGAGGTTTATAAAGGTTTATAAAAGTGGGTTATAACTTTATTTTGAAAGTTATAAGTTAATTGAAATATGATATGAGCTTTTAAAAAGGTAATTTTTGGTAAAGGATAAGCAGAATGTTTTATTTGGAAGAAATGTTTGGTTATTTAATATGGGATTTGGAAAGAAGAAAACATTGAAAAGTTTATAAATATACTTATACTGATAAGATAAGTATATGATTTTGTTTCAAGGCATGAAAAGTAAAATGTTTTGATAATACACTTATAACATTGAGATAAGTATATAAATGTTTCCAAAGTATAAATTGAAAAGTAAGGGGTTTGGAAATAGTGTTTTGAAAAGATCTTGTGATCGGGTTTTATAAAGTGGTTTTATTAATTAAAGAGAATTAATAAAGGCTTAGTGGATTTCATATGGAAATTAAACCATGATTGGATGTTTGTTTATTTGATAGTTAAATAACCAACTATCAAATCTGGACAAAAACGTAACTTTAGGAATATCTAGGAGAAACAAGAGAATTATACGGTACAGTTACCGTCGAAGGTGCTATACTGTACATATAAACTCGTTTCGTTCTTCTAGGATGAATGGTAAGGAAATCCGTCCACAAACGGTTAGGAGGTGAACTCCGCTCTTGTCATATATCTGTTTATTTCCTAAAGAACCGGGATTATGTTTACTGGAAATATCGAAAGTTGTTTCGAAGAGACCGGGATCGGTTATGCTATCTGAAAACCACTTCGATCCAACTCAAGAATTTCAAAATGAAAACATCTTGAAGCATGGGTGTAACAACCCAGTGTTTGATAGCCGTTGAATATCGTCAAGCGGTGATTTAAATTGTTTATCAATTGCAATTGAAATTTTTAAATCAAGTTAAAATTTCAATTGGATTGTTAGAGTTAAAACTCTTTTATAAATTGCTAATTGGGCTTCATTATCAAATTTTGATTTTGTTTCCTTTGTTTTAATTTGGGCCGTGAAAATTATCAAGTGCCATTTCCTTTTCTCTACACTCAAAAACCCGTCCACCCCTTCCATGCCTCATTCGAGAAAACCCTAACAGAAGAAATCGAAAAGAAGAAAATGGTGGCGGCCTCGTATACTTCCTCGTTCGTCTCCAATTTAACTGGGCTTCTGAAATTCGATGGCGACCATGATTCTTCGCTCGTTCGTTTTTCACAGGAGGGTTTCCATCAACTTAGGGTTACCACGGCTTCGAATTGGGTGGCTCGATCAGATTTCGTTGCCTTCGTCGCCGTGAAAGGTGAGTGCTCGCAACTCACTTCTAATTCAAACTGGGTTATGGCAGTTCGATTTTCGTTTGTTGTTGGGATCTCTGATTTGGCTCGACTCTTTGATACTTGCGACATTATTCTTGTTTGAACTGCATACTGTTTTGTTATATGATTTCGTGTTGGTCGTTTTCGTCCCATCACTGTTTTGAGTTGATTTAGATAACTTTGATCTCGCCTCTGTGGTCTCGGCTGTTGCCTTGTTTTGTTCGTTCGTACCAAATTATTTTATCTCGGCCACTTTTGCTTGATTTTGTTAAAACACGGCAGTGGTTTCGAACTTGTGATTTTCTGGTTATTAACTTGCGACTCGATTTGGTTGTTCCGTGAAAATCTATTTGTATTCGTGGCCAGTGAAAATCTTTGACCTTGGCACTGATTTGTTTATTCACGGTTTCTACTTGTTTTGATATTGCCAGATTTTACTTGATTTTCCTATCACTGACTTCGAGTTTGATAACGTAGTTGTCTGTGGCTTCGATGAAGCTTTACTGCCTTGGTCGACTCCATGTTGCCAGGCTAGATCATCCATTTTCAGTGGATTTAGTACTTGTATGCATTGTTATTACTTTGACTACTTGCTTTCACATGGTAGCTGGACTGGCTCGAGTTGTACTTGATCATAGTGCTATGGGGTTCACCCCTGACCTGTACATGACTACTGCACTGCTCCCTTTTGATCATCATGTTTCCACTGTTTCACTTGAATATGTTCATTTGGTCATTGTTGCATATGTTCACTATGATACTGGTTCATTCATAAGTTGTACATCTCTGTTGAACATGGCTGTCTACCTTGACCATTTATTCACCTTGATGTATATGCAGTCTTCATTATTCAAGCATCTACATTTCATATGCTTGCTTTGATTTCACTGCATCTTCATGTACCTGCACATTTGAGTTTGGTCTTGCATTCACGTTGATTAGATGAATTTGTGTGTCACAGTATCACTGGTTCATTCTGGTATCACCTGTGACTTGCGTTCATTTTTGTGCATTTGTCACTTGAACTCTGATCTGCATTGATGAACTTGATCATGTTGCTGTTGGATTTGTTGGTTCTACTTGAGTCTGGGCTTATTCCCTTTTCACTTGTGCAATTCTTTATTGCATTCTGTCTTGATGTTTCGGCTGCCATCATGTTGAATTGTGAATTTGTGTGTTACCATTTCTTGGTATCTCTTATTGATTGTGTTGTGGTGCCACATTTTGGTGCCTCACCTTCATAATGCGATGTTCATGTAGCTGTATCCTTTTGCTGGCGATGCTTGAGATTTTGTTGCATTTATTATCACTTGATTTGTGGATGCACTTCATTTATCAGTGCAGTACTCACCTCTCTTGTTATTCCTTGAGTTGAACCCGATTTCGGGGGTTTGACCTTATGATCACTTATGACTTTCACTGTGCTTTTGTGTATCTCCTACGATAGTGGCGAGGCAGTACACGCGTGCGTGCACTGCAGCCCTATCAGATTTGACAGTTTTAAATTGATTTAGTCGATTTGATAAATTGTTTATTTATCTCTGTTCATAATTTAAATCTGCTGATTTTGTTAAACACTATTAAGTGTTATATTGACCGTTATCCGGTTTCTTTGTTTAAAGAATCGGATAGACGGGAATTATTGTGACTGTCGTCTATTTAAATTATTACTGCCTATATGCACTAATAAACTGGTTTGAATTAGACTGACCTGGGTATTATTTTCTTTTGAATGTAATACTCGGGTCAGACCCGAGTTATTTCAGGTTGTAGATTTTCTTCTTTGAGTTGCTGTTCAGGATATGAAGACTTTTCACATCTTCTGAAGTTGTCCGTGTCATTTTGTAGTAGTCGTGTCATTATATAGAACGATATGTATTCATGTATATTAGTTGATAATGTACTTGTATATATAACTTCTAGAGTCGACAGTTGTAGTTGTATCATATGTACTGTGTCAACTATGTATTAACTGACATTAGTTATATATATATGAGACTTTTGTTTTTATCTGTGTTCCGCATTTATATTATCTGTGTTATTGTTATATCTAATGTCCTAAACTATTATGAACTATCGTAGTTTGTTTTGTACTGATAATTGGATATGTCGATGGGAGTAAATAAATAATAGATGAAAAATAAAAAGTATATACCACTCCTACCGAGATAACCAATATTAGTGTAAGGCCAATTACGGATGGTCGCTCCTATCTAGCCTTATTCTTCGTAATAATAGACAGTATTTCTTTTAATACTCTTTGTTGTTATGAGCATAGAGGTGGGGCGTCACAATGGGTTCGAAGATGGAGCCATTGAAGTGCAATGGTGGCTTACTACTAATCCTGAGGGTGGTTCCAAAATGGATGTAGTAGAAGTAGTGCCTTCGGTTTGTTCTTATCCTGCATAACTTGTATTGATGAATACTGACACTGCATTACTGCCTGGAGGGCAATATTAGCACTCCAAAAGGGATTGCTATTCAGAAAGGTAAAACGTAGCCTCAAGCCTCATCAATCGGGAATGGCTAAAACATGGAAGATGCGGCAAGGCTATGTGGGTCGCACCCATTACGGTATGTTGTCACCCTTCTAGATACAATAAATCTACGTATTTATTGATTGGTTGTGCATGAGAGTTTGATATGAAAAGGGTTGCAAAGCAACCGGGGTGATGACATATTCGGTACTATCTAGTAAAGGGTAGGCCGGTCTTGTGTTGGTAGGGGTCGTTAGGTATGATCTTGATACATTTTCTAGACGTGTACTGTAATGGACGGTACCCCAATAGCCCAATCATTAGTTGGAATCCATTCTCCAATACGAGCTTTACAGTTTTAGTTGTATACTAAATATGTTGGAACGTGAGATGCAAGCATTCCAGCTACTTTAATAATTTACTTTGAACCATTAGACATTATTATAATATCTCTGAATTTCTATAAAAGTGTTTTGGTTATTGTAAGGTAAAAACTCGTCCGTGTTGATGTGCGGCATGGTCTTACGAGATACCTTTGATTTTAAAAGAGTTCTAAAAGTAATAATTCAGTTGCTTTGAGTTTACTCACACCAGATCCATGTCCGACCGGAGTTTTATTTTCTTTCCCTAAAACTCTTGGGTGCTCAAATTTTTATGAGCAGCCAAGTAGTTTAGGTTTCTACGGATGCTTTTTTTGGAGGAGTTTGGAGCAGGAGGCTTCATCGATAGATAATTATCATCTTATTCCGCTATGTATTATGTACTCTATATCTGTGTATAAGGACATGCTATTATAACTGTTCTAAGTAAGAAATTGTGTTAGTATGACTCTGATGTAACATTTTGTAAATGACTTTGTAAAGTATGTGATTAATATATGTTATTGCATTGCGTTGTGAGATTTTGTGTTTGTTCTTAGTTCTTCTATCTTCTATCTTCTTCTTTCTTTCCCCTAATGATTGGTGTTTTTGGGCACTTGAATACTCGGCATGTAATATAGTGGACGTATTAATGTTGATTTTCGAGGATTGAAAAGCCAGGTTCGTTACAAAATGTAACAACCCATACCTTGATGGACCTAAATTCCGACTAAATCGAAACCCAAATCCACTATGATACGGATCGTTGATTTTGGTAACCTATAATAAACATAAGTATATTAGAGAACGGACTCATAGTGGAATAGTAAAATATAGTAGAAGATAGATAATGACTAAAGCTACTACCATGGAATCAATATTATTCATTTAGTATCTGATTGCCTTACCAACGTCGAGCATGAATGAGAATACTTCACCATTTACCGTTCCCGTCTTGCACCAGTGGTCCGTCCCTCTAAATCTATCCTCTGGGTTGAATAAGGAGAGGGTCGAAGCAACGTTCTGGTGATTCGAAAATTATACACTTTATCCATAACACTAATTTATGACGATTGATTTCTATTTAAGTGTCACATCCATTATTCATGGCTATTCTGTATAATTCTATCTACACGTAAGATATAACTAACCTTCTCCAAGTTATAACTATATATATATATATATATGTATGTATGTATGCCTGTACATACATATAGACATACATACATATATTAACATTGTACTACTCAAAAGAAAACCCCGGCGACTTAATACTTCTTAAATAAGGAGGAGGTAGACCCAACAGCCATTTAATACCTCAACCCCAAAGCGGGCCCTCCGTAACATAATTGCTAGTTAATCAGCTCTAGCTATAGAGACTGATGATCCCTAGAAATGGTTTAATAATTTAAGTACCGTATTACTAATACATCTCAAATAATTATCTAAGAGTTAACTAACGACAAACAAATATCTAATTAAATAGTGAGGTTTTTTCATGTCCCATATGGATTCTACACTAGTAGGAAACGAAAATCGTCAGGGCATAACCCAAGTTTTTGTTAACGACCACTCGAGATCATGGTGGACATAGCCTATATGCCAACCAGACTACTAAATATTGAATTAACAACAACACTGACATAGCCCGCCGACCTCCCACAACCGAAAGCCCGTTTAGATTAACCTAATGTAAGTGAAGAAAAATGCTCATTCTATTGAATAAATGCCTCTTATTAGAATTAAAGAAGACCTCATTTTTCTATTAGGTACCGTCGTAAGTTATTTAAGACTTCTTTATGGGGAGGAGGCAAACCCAACGACCATTTAATACCTTTGACCCTAAAGTAAACCCCTCGACATCCCTAAAGGTACCGAGTCATTTAATACTTCAAATCTGAGACGAGCCCTTGGTATATTTTCCCCTTCCTATATGCAAACGTCTATCCCTTCCCTATCGGTCCTAGGTTGGAGATATCCCACGTTAGTAGTTAGTATACACAACTGTTGGTAGCCTGTAGTTGAAGTGTAGACTTCTATTGTGTAACTCAATTGAACTGGCATCGTAACTCTTACCAAACCAATTATCCTAGGCTATAAGCCCACTAATTCATGCTCGTTCTAAACATATTATTGTAACGACCCGTAGTTCCGTACCCCTTAAAATCGACACTATTCTCCAACATCGATTCAAAGTGAACGGAAATACGAACCATTTAGGTTAAAGAAGAAGAAGGTAGAAGAAGAAAAAGAAAAAAACCACATCAGAATCTCACAAACGCAGCGGAATAAAATATAATAGATAATAACTGATCTTTACACAAAAGAAAACTATATTTGTTTATACTTTACATCTTTAGAATACAACATCAGAGTTCAACAACATCTAACCCACAACTGTACAATAATCACTACATGTCCTCACAAAACTGAATACACAGTACACACAACACAGTAGAATATACATCAAGTACGAGTGATACGTCTCGCCATCTAGCTCGTCTCCTGAGCTCCACAGCATTGTATCCTGTATCTGTAATACTCGGTCTGACCCGAGCATTATAATAAAATAACACCCGAGTCAGTCTGGAAAACCAGCATGAGAAAACACACTCAATTGGATTATTTAAAGTTTTCCAAACCCTTTGAAATCAAAAGCATCTCATAAGACCACGCCACAAATAAACTTGTCAGGTTTTTACCTTACAATAGCCAAAACACTTTTTATCAAAATCCTCTGATATTATAATAGTGTCTATATACAAATACTTATTCAAATAGCCGAAATTGTTACATCTATTAGATTCCAGCTAATAGGTATACAAACAAAACCGTAAAGGCACGTAGGGAGAATGGATTTCCAACTAATGACTAGGCACTATGGTACCACCTGTCACAGTACCTGGTCTAGATCAGTGTACCGAGGACCACGCCCGATCCCCTGCAACACAAGACCGGAACTACCTAAGTGTAATTCCGAGTAAGATCACCACACGGTTGGCGCGACCAACCGCCACACAGCCGAAATAAAAAAGGGACATCTAGACAAGGATGACCTCACCCTAATGGGCGCTACCCACATAGCCTTGCTGCATAACCCCTGATTTTCAGTCATTCCCAGTTGATGAGGCTTAAGGCTAAGTGGTACCTTTATAGAACATATCCCTTAGAATGCCCATCGCCCACCTGACGATGTTCAGAAAGCATTTGTCCATACAAGTCCATCCGGGTTCGAACGGAACCGAAGGCACTATTCCTACTACATCCATTTTGGAATCACCCTCAGGATTAGTAGCGACTAGCCCTTGCACTTCATTGTACCATTTTCGACTCCGAACTCGTTTCCCTTACGAAACGTACAAACCGGATCGAAGTGGTTTTCGGAAAATAAATCCCGATCCCGGTCTCTTCGAAACGATCAGCGCATTGGCCAATATTGATAGTCTGTTATTTAACTATCAATTAACATCCACAACAATCATCAAAAAAATAAATAATTTTCCAAATTATTTATTTATCTCAAATATCTTCACAAGATATATTTCCACTTTTCAATCCTTTGAAAACAGTTTCAAACCATCTTTCTCTTCACGGAATAAATTTCCCATATATTTCTATTTCCACTGAAATCACCCAGTACAACACTTTAGATTTTAAAAATAATTTAGAAACACTTTATTATAAATATACTTTAAATTAAAAACTACTTTAATACTTTATTCAAAAATTTATACTTTAAGAATATTTAAATAAAGCTACTTTATAAAATATAAAACTAACTTTTATCTTTTTAGAACATAATACCCAGTCACCTTTAAATAATTACTACTAAACAAATTTGAAAAATTCTTACTTTAACATTTAAACATTTAAAAATAATAGTTTTTTTCCAAAACATACCTTTAAAACAACTTTGAAACTTTAACTTATACGTAAGGATTTGCTTTGGAAACGTACTCGGCTATTCGGGAAAATACACTTCTCTTTCATAACTTTTAAAAATAAATCACCATTTATTTTTAAACAAATTTACCCATTTCATTAATAAATTCCCACCGTGAATTTATCCTTCCAAATATCCACCGATATTTTACTTCACCTTTATAAACCCAGTTTATAAATTTGATGGTCTCATCCATCTTTTTAAACACAGTTCCAACACTTTATCAAATTTCAAATCGATTTCCAAATCAACTCCATTTTTAAAATAAATTCTTTTATTTACCCAATTTATTTTAAAATCCCATTAATTCCATTTATTCCAGATTTGACTTCTTATTATGATTTAAAATATTATTTAAACTGAAATAAAATTTCTTTTATTTCTTTCCAATTCCTTCTTTACCCTTTTAAAATAATTTAAACCTTAAATTAAAATAAATTCTTTATTCTTTTAAATAATATCACTTAAATTTATTTATTCAAAATATCTTTTTCCAAACTTTGGACTTACTTGTTCAAATTAAAACAGCTTTTATTCTTCCCATTCATTCTAAATTATCCAAATTCTTTATAAGTATTTTATTTGAATTCTCTCCTTTTATTTTCCTTTAAAATCCAAAGCTATACATTTTTGATAACTCAGAATGTCCAAATATATCTAATCAAATCATAGCATCCAACATTCTAATTATCAATAAAATTCATCACAGGATAGCAATTAATCATATCACAGAATATTTAAACAAAACTAAATGTTTGAGGAATCCAGTTGGATCCCTCCAACCTGTTTCCCTGCATCCACAAACGTTAGTACAATACCAATTCCACTTCGAGGTGGAATATCGCGGTATATGGGTTTTAAATATTATCATCCGCTATTATGCACTGCATAGGGTCTCATCCGCTATATAGTGCGGGAATATCAATCACTCCAATATATATATACTATATATACTACTATATATAATATAGCATATCAGGCCAAAATAAACATTCAACCAATCATTTAAATTTAACTATTTAAATTTCAATTAAACCCAGATGAGTGAGATTAACTCACATTTTATTTTGCTATTTGCAATCCATTTCCAAATCCAGCTTGATTTCTCCCCGATTTAAGACCTTGAATAAACATTGGATTCATTTTGTTAATATTAGAATAAATCGAACAATTAATTTCTCATTTAATTTAACTAATGATTTCATTTAACCTATTAGTTTTCCTCTAAAACTCTTTTAGTAGCTAAATAATTAAATAAGTTTATTAACAAATTAATCAATATAATACATTACCTAGAAATAAACTAATATGTTTTAAAATATGTATGTATATATTTATTTTATCTTTACCTTGAAAACACATATCCTCATGAAAATATTCCATATAAATTCCATAATCTCTATATAAGCATATATTTAATCTGTATATAACCAGAACAGTATATTTTTTTTCTGTAATAACAAAACAGTAATTTTCCTTTACTGTTAAAAACTTTTCTTCATAAATATATGTATATATGTATTTGTAAAAATCTGATTTTTAAAGTCCCCTTTTTATATCTATATATATAATATATATATTAATTGAATTAAATCAAATTGAAATAAGACTAATATACCTCCACGCTGCTCAGGCAAAGTTCGCAACCTTCCTCCCTAACCCTAGCTACTGCCGCTCTAAATCTCGAGCACGCGCTTTCACGTACGTCGCCACCAAAGTTCGCCTCGCCAATGCGGCCTACCTCCATCCTCCACTCACCGCCGGTAATGAGCCAACCCCCGTTCCTCATACGCGCGCGCCTCCCCCGGCTTTGCTGTCACGACTTCGGCCAACCTCGTGAGCCACCTAGCGTGCTTCTAATCGAACTCCATCGAACGCGAAGCTACCAGGCACTCGAAATAACAGCGCCGCCCCTTACTCCTCGATTTGATTCGAGTAATCGAACGCGATTTTGATTTGCGAATTAAACTGAAGGGGAAAAAGTTTTCGTGATTTCGAACGAAAAGGGGAAGAGGAATTTCGATTAGAAATAGGGAGGCGCGATTTTAAGTTTGAACGAGATATCGATTTCGGCCTTGAAAAGTTTGAACTATATTTTGCTTTGGATACGAACTGGGAGGAAGAGTAAGCGGCCATTTTATTCTCTCGTTCATTTCGAATTAGAGAAGTGTTTTTTTTTAAAAGAAAAAGGGGAGACAGGATGAGATGCTTGCGTGTTTGAACAGCAAGCTACAGTGATTTTGAACTGATGGGAAAAAGTTATGAAGTGAAATAATTTCAACTGAGGTGACTAGGATATAAATGTATATATTTAAATCGAATTCGAATCGTCTCAATAAACGCACTCAAAATCCTGACTTCCTATCGAGGCGTGCCGCTAGGCATCTATAATGTTATACCCTATTTCGAACTCAATGGAAAAGGTTTCGAGTCCAAATTCGATCGTATGGAGAAGATAGCTTTTTGGACCCAGTTATTATATTGAATTTTCGATATAGATTCCAGCGCGTTTATCTATCGTACGCTCAAACAACAACTCCAAACGCTGCGAAAATTGAAATTCGATAATAATACAATATTACGGATCCAATGAAACTGGTTTCGTCGAATTCCGAGACTGTGCCCCGGAAGGCTATTTTTTTTAATATCCATTTAACCAAATATATTTTTAAAACTGAACAAACACATTTAAATTCAATTTTAAAAGTTCTATCACCTTCAGTATTGTCAATGTAAATTTTCCAAGCCTTCAAATTATTTTTAACGGGCTTAAAAATCAAAATTCAATATTTTGCCCAATTCCGATAATTAAATTCAATAATTAATTATCCAATAAATATTGATATCTGAAATTCGAGTTAGAAATTCACTCTTGAATATTTAAAATCGATTAAATATTCCAATTTCAAATATCCAAAATTCCGGGTCGTCACAATTATTAAGACTATATAATTTCCTATTATGAAAATTATATTGCCTCCTAGCATTTAATTCCTATCTTATGTACTTAGTACATATATTCTCTATTTCACTCTTTCATCCCATAAATGCCAATTGTCCATAATAAAGGGTCTACTATTCAAATTGGACAATCACTAGTGACATTTATTTATTCGTTCTAATTAAACTTATTATGCCTATTTCATTTCTCCACAAATGCCATATTTGTTGGAACTAGGCCCGCCCGCAACGGAAGTTATGGGTGAATTTCATATTTTTTACCCTATTGGATCTTTATTGGCCCCATAAAATCTAATTTATTTAGAACATTTCTAAATTATATTTAAATAAAGTATTTTGTTTTATTTAAATTTAAAAAATAATATAGTTTTACTTGACTTAAGTTATGATATATACACGTGTATCATATAACATATGTTTGTATGCGTGTGTGCATCTGTAACATATCAATCCATGTAAGGTATAACATCCCCGTGCATAGATGTAGGGATTTACATCGTAAAAAACACGTTAGCTCATTTTATTTGCAAATATATTATCTGAATGTATGTATATATATATACTTTTGTTTACATATATAAAATACTTTAAATACATGTGTGTGTATAAACTTTAATTAATAATTATATATATGTAAATGTGTATATATATACTTATAACATAATTACGAATATTAACGTATGAATATATATATATATATATATATGATTATGTGAACATGTGAAAATCAATTATAAATATATTAAATAAAATAAATAATAATGTTTTTAAAACCGCGAACATTATATACATATATAAATAAAATATTTGTGATATCCCTGAATTTTAGGCAATATCAATTTAATAATCTGTATTAAAATTAAATTGATTTGATAATTTTGTAATTTAATTTGAATTGATTTAATAATATTCTTTAATAAATATTTAAATTAGTGAATTTATCTTTTAAAAGCTAAATAAAATGTTTTCTATTTATAATGAATATATATATTTGTATATATATTGTGATTAGAAATCTTTGGTTTGAATTTTATAAATAAATAAATAATGTTTTTAAAATTCTAATATCTTGGGTAAATTGGGAAATTATGATTTATTTGAAGTTAAAACTTTTCAAAAATATTTTATAAGTAACTATATGGTTTTAAAATACTTAAGGTAAATATTACTAGTTTAAATATCTTTAATTTAGATTTTTGATTAGCAAAATGATTTGTTTAACATTATTATTTTTATATGATTTGTAAATTAGCTATGAAAATTTAAGATTTAAATATGAAACATTAATCCATTTAAATAATAAGTAATTTATAATCTCTTGTATCAATTTTATAAAATTGTCAAGTGAGTTATTTTCAAATAATAAATATATGTATTGTTTTTATCTATAAATATAATTGGTTTTACTCTTTAAAGTTATCTATATATATATCTAAGTATTAAAAACTAATTAATTTAATTAAAATCTTTTTAGTAACACTTAATTTTAAATATAAATTACTTATAGGACAAGTGTAAACATTCTAGAGCTAAATTAACATGTGTTAAGTAATAAACCACTTTAATGTGACAAATGTAAATTGTTTTAACAAGTGGCATTTTAAAGTTTGGTTTTCTTTTTATTTTTATTTAATAAAATTTCAGCCATGCAATATATTTTTCTTCCTTTCATTTCTTTTGCCATTCTCTTTCAAAAAGCTAAGAAGAAACTCAAAATCAAAACCATCTTCCTAAAACAAAATCTGAAACTTTCCTCAAACAATAGAAGAAAAATCAAAAAAAGAAAACTTTAAACACCTCTTCAAAATCAGTAACACCCAGTTCAAAAACAGAACCTGAAACCATCCCTCGAAACTCAGTTCAAAACATAATTCCTGTAATTCATTTTCCAAATCAGAAGCCTGAAATTCATTTCTCAAACCAATGTGCAAACCTGTAATGATTTATCTTCAACCTGGAAAACATTTTCAAGCATGTCAGCATAATAAAGTTTTCCAGTATGATTAATCAAGGCAACAATGCAAAATTTTCAAGTATCAAAGTCTCTAAAGCATTTCAGTTTCAAAAGCCTTCCAGTTTTTATATTTCTTTAAGATCAAAGCCTTTCAAGTTTCAAGCATTCAAGTTTCTGGAATCAACAAGACAATGCAAATTTTCAAATTCAGTTTCATAAAGCTCTCTGCATTTTTAAATGGTGAGTAAACAATTTATCTTAAAAACAGTTTTCTGTAATATCTGTTGTTATGATGAATGTGATGAATGATTGTAATGGATTGTGTTGCATGAATTATATGGATGTTAATGCATGTATATTATGTATATGAAATGTCTGTGATATGCATGTTGTTGATTGTGAACACACACATATATATATCTAGACTCTGTTTAAATTTCCAGGCTCAAGTTCTATTAAATTCATATCCTCTTGATCTATTAGCTATTAGAGTATAGGCTTTAGAACAAAATTGTTTGTTTAGTCATAAGGTAAGGTTTAAAATTTTTAAATTAAGTTAAATAATTTGAATTGGCTTTGAGAACTAAAAAGAATATGCAAACATCAGTTTTGACAAAAATTTAATCTCTGTAATTCATTGGTTCAGGGTTATGAATTGAAAACTTATACAAAATCTTGATTTTTAAAACTTAAATCACGTTTTTTAGAATTAAAATGAGGTAGCAGTTTGAGTTTGAAGAGATTATACATTTTTGATGGGTTCTGATGATCTAAGTGTTCGGGGTGTATGCTGTTTTCTCTGGAGGTGGAAGGATGATCGGGAATGTCAGGAAAAATGGTTGTTGGATGATCAAAGCATTATGGAGGTGGTGGTTGATCAGGGAAGATCGTAGCCCTAGTTTTATGGTAAAAGGGAAATTTGTTTCCCACGGCAACGAGAATGGATCGAGTTCACTGGAATTTTGGGAAATGGAAACTTGAAGGTGGTCGAAGGCATGGCTGGAGTTTCTGACACTCCGGTGATCGGAGGGAGGAGTACGAGGAGTTTCCAGGTGCTGCTATGCTTCCAGATTTGAGCAATAATGCTCGATTTTGATTTCAAGGTGATTGAGAGATTCCGATGGACGTTGTCTGATCTGAGGATGATCGCCGACTTACGTAGGGTAGTGGCGATGTCAGGAGATGATCGGAGCTCCGGTGCATATGTACGGTGTGCATGGATTGGTGTCTAGTGATGTTTGTTTAGGAATTAGTACCCTCGAGTTATCTCGAGTAATTTGAGTCTTAACTCGAAGCAAGGTAGGAATTTACTCGGAGTAAATTAGGCAAGGGCTCGGGTAATTTCTGGGTTAAGGGAAACCTGCTCTGTTTCTAAAATTTTGAAAAAAAAACTGGGTTTTTAAATTTGTAAAGAAGATTTAAATCTAAGTTTAAATCCAAATTTTAAAATAGATTCAAGTTTAATTTGAATCTTAGTTTGAAAATAAATTAAGCTTTTAAATTCAAATTGTTTTAAATAACTTAAAAAGGTGTTAAGATATAAGGGTATTTAAAAGAAATTGAATTTAAAATAAAGTTGAAAATGTAAAGGAAGAATTTAAATAAAGTTTTTTTTAAGTTTAAATGTTTTAATGAATTTAAATGTTAGGTTATGTTTTAAATGTTTAAATAAAAAAAAAAAGAAATTGGTTTTAAACTCTTATAAAATTCTTTTATAAGAAAGGTATTCTTTAGCATGAAAATTTAATAGGTTTTAAATTGATTTAAATTTTGTTAAAGATAAATTGAGTTCATTTTAAAACTTGAATTTAAAATGAAATTAAAAATTAGATTTGGAAATAAATATTTCAAATAATCTTGTTAATGATAATTTAACTATAGGTAAGAAAAAGTTTTATCTTAAAGTTAAATTAGAATTTAATATTTTGTTATTCATTTAAGTATTAAGATAATTAAATGGATAATTAACTTATTTTATAAATTAATAAAATGGATAATTACTTAAAGTAATTAATGACTTAAACTTAAGGTTTAAGATTAATTATTCTTAGAATAATTGACTTATAATTTAAGAATCATTAATTAAATAAGGTTAAATTTTAATTAATGATTAGAAAATAATTTATCTAGTAATTAAGATTGTTTAAGTTATAGTTAAGCACTTAATTAATAATTAATCAATGATTAATTAAATGATTAAAGATAAATTAAATAGTAATTAATAATGATTAATCTAAGTTAATTACTTAAGAAAAGTAATTAAAGAATTAATGAAGATCATTAAGTTGAGATAAGTAATTAATAAATGTCATTAATTTTTATAATTAATTATATTAATTAAGGATAATCAATTAAGAAATAATTAATTTATTGAATGAAGTAATTAAAGATAGTTAATTATTGAATGTGGTTAATCAATAGTGATTAATAAATATGGTTTGATTAAAGGTTAATTACTTAATTTAAATATAATTAATAATTAAAGTAATAATTAAGGATCATTAATTAATATAATTAATAATGTAATTAAGGTTTGATTAATTAAGATTAATTAATCAATAATAAATTATAGAGTAATTAATTAATGTAATTAATTAAAGATTAATATAATTAATTTTAGTTAATTAATTAATGAAGTAATTAAAGGTTAATTACTATATTGATTAAGGATAATTAATTTGTAAAATTAATTAAGGATAATTACTTAAATGTAATTAAGGGGTATTAATCAAGGGTGATTAATTAAGATGATTAATGTGAGGATAATGAACTAATTGATTTGTAATAAGTTGATGGTTAAGTAAGAAAGGTTTAAAATGATGAAGTAATTAATTTAATTCATTTTAAATTAATTAAAGATAAGTAATTAATTTAATTCACTTTAAATTAATTAGAGATGGAAGTAATTAATTTAATTCATTTTAAATTAATTATAAATGATGTTATTATAGATCATTGCTTATAAATGGATGATATTAATTACCTTGAATGGTTTGAATCTCAGATATGAGATTAGTATTGTGTAATATGGATGTATTGGTTGCATAGTGATAATGAGATGGATTATCTGTTTGTGATAATAATGTTGATTATCTTTTGAGATATTGTGAATTATCTATTTGTATATAGATAAGAATTGAATTGTTTTAACCTTAAACAACTTGGCCTTAAAAGATACGTTTTGGATTTCGATGAGACCGGGATCGGGTTTCCGTATACCGGTATTCCAGGTCTGGAGACCCGAATACCACATCGATCCAAATTAAACGTTAGGTCGTTAATCCAAATGGAGCAAGTGAAGACTCGAGGTGTAAGAACTATTCTTTGTCAATATAACTCTGTGGGTGATTCCGTAATGAGTTGGACAGAGATGGTACTTATAGGTTCGAGATGAAGATTCAGAGTGCAAGGGCTATGGTCGTTAACTCTGAGGGTGATTCCAAAACGAGTGTAACGAGATAGTGCCTTCGGTTTCGTTCGAACCCGGAACGAACTTGTATGGATTGAATGCTTTCAGAACATCGTCAGGAGGGCAATGAGCATTCTAAGATAGATGTGTTCTTTTAAAGGTAATCGTAACCTCAAGCCTCATCAACCGGGAATGGCTAAAACAGGGGAGGTGCAGCAAGGCTTCGTGGGTAGCGCCCACTAAGAGCAAGATATATCCCTGTCTAGAGGTCCCTTCTTTTATTTCGGCTTAGTGGGTAGTTGATTCGCGACAACTACTGGGGTTGTCTTGTTCGGGACTATCCAGTAAGGGATGGTTCCGGCTTTGTGTTGCAGGGGAGCGGGCGTACTCCTCGGTACGGTGATCTAGGCCACGTACTGTGACGGGCGGTACCCCAGTAGCCCTGCCATTGATGGAAATCCATTCTTCCTACGAGACCCTACGGACTTGATTGTATACCTATGTATGCTGGAATTTAATGAATGTAACAATTTCGGCTATTTCATATTTATTTGAAAACCCTAGACCCTATTATAATAAAACTGAATTTCCTATCAATGTTTTGGTTAGCGTAAGGTAAAAACTTTTCCGTGTTTATGTGCGGGAAGTCTTACGTGATACCTTTTGTTTTCAAAAGGTTTTGAAGTTAAACAACTTTAACCCGTTTACTCACACCAGACCCATGTCTGACCCAAGTGTTTATTTTCTATTTTATTAAACTCTTGGGTACTCAATATTGTATTGAGTAGTCGAGGGATTCAGGTTAGTCTTGACGAATACTGGAGGAGCTGTGGAGCAGGAGGCTTCAGCGTGTAGATATATAGAGTTTCCGCTGTGTATGATGTATTGTATTGATATAGTTGTGTTGTATAATAGACAGAAGTTTATAACTGTCTATATTGTGATGTATAAGTTATGTACTCTGATGTATATGATACTATGTAATATCTTATGTGATATAATATATTTCTCGTTCCGCTGTGAGATTTCTGATGTGTTGTTGTTCTTTCTTTCTCTTCTTTCTTCTTCTATCCCTTTCTTTCTTTATGATGATACGACTTTCTGTGGAGAGAAAGCCGGGTCGTCACAGTTGGTATCAGAGCAAGGAGGTTGAGTGAATACCTAGGCTCTGGAGTGGTGTCTATCTTGAGAGAGCGTATTTGTAATTTTTATATAACTATATATATATTTATATTTCTACCTATATTGTTGGGCTACCTGTTCGGGTTTTCCAAATTAAGTTATAGAGGTAGATGAGGTAGTGTTGTGTGTAACACAACTACAAATAGGTTAGAGTCTGAAGTATTGAGGTTGGAAGTATATCTATCGAGACTGTAGACCCAATACTGTCTCGAGCAAGCTTTGCAGTGGTGTAAGGATTTCATCGATATTCGAAGGAAACCTGTTAAGGTTCGGAGTTTATCTTTGAAATATGAATGAGTAGAGTTGGATCTGCCGATGAGGCAGAAGCGAGTGATGGTATCTTGATACCTCAAGTAATAGTAGCTGTGTGATGAGACGCAGTGATTATGGATGTTTCCAAAGATGTTTTCTTTGGAACAAGTTAAGGAAGTATATATGTTTCGGTGTTGTGGTTAAGTTCAGCATGGTGATTTTGGTTGGGTTGAGGTCCGAGTTTCTCGAAGAGCTTTGGATAAGGAAGTCTGTGGCAGCAGTGCAGCTCGGAGTGTTCTGTGTGCTGGCAGGAAGTTTTCAGGCTAAGCAGTTTTCTGAAGGTGAAGTTCAGAAACAGCAAGAGTGGATCCATTTCTTCGATGAATTGGATAGTTAAGTATGAGCTGTTCTGATAAGTAAAGGGAGAACAGTCTGTTGGAATTAGGAAGGGTTGAATCGCAAAAGCGACTTGCGATTGCTAAGTGTTCTCTTGGGATATCAGAGATTTTCTAGATGTCTTCAGGGAAGTTCGAGGTTTGTCGGCATTGGAGATTAAGTTTTCTTATCGACTGGATTCCAGGAGTGATACTGGTGGTTCAGCCTAGTTGAAGGATGATTCCTTAAGATAGAATTTGGTGAAGTAGCTCAGATTTTGATGAAGTATCTGAGTTTTCTTTATGGATCTGTTGAACCGTATTTCTGGGATGTGTTGTCCAGTCTGTGTTTGTGTTCTTCATCAGTATTCTCTTCTGCCCCAGATCACAGTTGTGCAGCGAAAGCAGTTTGGCAAGTACTTCTGTTTGTTTTCTGGATTGAAGAAGTAAGTTTAGTTTTCTGTTGTTTGGAGAGTAGGATTGGTGTCTTTGGTTTTGTTGATCTTGAGGAGATCATTGTGATAGGTTGTTTTTGATCTGGTTTGTTTCTAAAGGCATCAGCGAAGGATGAGGTGATCAGTAAGGATGTAGACAGCCCATGATCATCCGAAGGAATTTGAATTTCGAAGACGGAGATTTGATTTTGGATAAGTTTTCTCCAATCGAAGGAGCTATAAGATTGGTAAGACTCGGAAGTCAGCTCCGTGGTATTTTGGATCTCTTCTGTATTCTAATTTGGATAAGTGTTTGATCTATCTCTGGTTTTGGAACCAGCAGTTTAGAGATTTGGTTGTTGAGTCAGACTCATTTGTAGTCTGATATCTTGTTAGTTCTGTATACTAGATGAGTAGGAACTCTGTAGCTTAGTAGTATTGATTGTTTGGATTTTGTAGAACGAGTATCCCGGTATATATATATACTTGGGGAAACTCGAGGAAATTCTATCCAGAATTTTGTCTGGATAGTTAAATTTGTTTGATTAGATAAATTGGTTGCTATGATTGTTACATATGATTAATATAGGATTGTGCTTTGAAAATTAAATTTTTAAATGAGATTATTAAATTACCTTTGCTTTTAATTTCGGGGACGAAATTATTCTAAGGGGGGAGGAATGTGATATCCCTGAATTTTAGGCAATATCAATTTAATAATCTGTATTAAAATTAAATTGATTTGATAATTTTGTAATTTAATTTGAATTGATTTAATAATATTCTTTAATAAATATTTAAATTAGTGAATTTATCTTTTAAAAGCTAAATAAAATGTTTTCTATTTATAATGAATATATATATTTGTATATATATTGTGATTAGAAATCTTTGGTTTGAATTTTATAAATAAATAAATAATGTTTTTAAAATTCTAATATCTTGGGTAAATTGGGAAATTATGATTTATTTGAAGTTAAAACTTTTCAAAAATATTTTATAAGTAACTATATGGTTTTAAAATACTTAAGGTAAATATTACTAGTTTAAATATCTTTAATTTAGATTTTTGATTAGCAAAATGATTTGTTTAACATTATTATTTTTATATGATTTGTAAATTAGCTATGAAAATTTAAGATTTAAATATGAAACATTAATCCATTTAAATAATAAGTAATTTATAATCTCTTGTATCAATTTTATAAAATTGTCAAGTGAGTTATTTTCAAATAATAAATATATGTATTGTTTTTATCTATAAATATAATTGGTTTTACTCTTTAAAGTTATCTATATATATATCTAAGTATTAAAAACTAATTAATTTAATTAAAATCTTTTTAGTAACACTTAATTTTAAATATAAATTACTTATAGGACAAGTGTAAACATTCTAGAGCTAAATTAACATGTGTTAAGTAATAAACCACTTTAATGTGACAAATGTAAATTGTTTTAACAAGTGGCATTTTAAAGTTTGGTTTTCTTTTTATTTTTATTTAATAAAATTTCAGCCATGCAATATATTTTTCTTCCTTTCATTTCTTTTGCCATTCTCTTTCAAAAAGCTAAGAAGAAACTCAAAATCAAAACCATCTTCCTAAAACAAAATCTGAAACTTTCCTCAAACAATAGAAGAAAAATCAAAAAAAGAAAACTTTAAACACCTCTTCAAAATCAGTAACACCCAAATCAAAAACAGAACCTGAAACCATCCCTCGAAACTCAGTTCAAAACATAATTCCTGTAATTCATTTTCCAAATCAGAAGCCTGAAATTCATTTCTCAAACCAATGTGCAAACCTGTAATGATTTATCTTCAACCTGGAAAACATTTTCAAGCATGTCAGCATAATAAAGTTTTCCAGTATGATTAATCAAGGCAACAATGCAAAATTTTCAAGTATCAAAGTCTCTAAAGCATTTCAGTTTCAAAAGCCTTCCAGTTTTTATATTTCTTTAAGATCAAAGCCTTTCAAGTTTCAAGCATTCAAGTTTCTGGAATCAACAAGACAATGCAAATTTTCAAATTCAGTTTCATAAAGCTCTCTGCATTTTTAAATGGTGAGTAAACAATTTATCTTAAAAACAGTTTTCTGTAATATCTGTTGTTATGATGAATGTGATGAATGATTGTAATGGATTGTGTTGCATGAATTATATGGATGTTAATGCATGTATATTATGTATATGAAATGTCTGTGATATGCATGTTGTTGATTGTGAACACACACATATATATATCTAGACTCTGTTTAAATTTCCAGGCTCAAGTTCTATTAAATTCATATCCTCTTGATCTATTAGCTATTAGAGTATAGGCTTTAGAACAAAATTGTTTGTTTAGTCATAAGGTAAGGTTTAAAATTTTTAAATTAAGTTAAATAATTTGAATTGGCTTTGAGAACTAAAAAGAATATGCAAACATCAGTTTTGACAAAAATTTAATCTCTGTAATTCATTGGTTCAGGGTTATGAATTGAAAACTTATACAAAATCTTGATTTTTAAAACTTAAATCACGTTTTTTAGAATTAAAATGAGGTAGCAGTTTGAGTTTGAAGAGATTATACATTTTTGATGGGTTCTGATGATCTAAGTGTTCGGGGTGTATGCTGTTTTCTCTGGAGGTGGAAGGATGATCGGGAATGTCAGGAAAAATGGTTGTTGGATGATCAAAGCATTATGGAGGTGGTGGTTGATCAGGGAAGATCGTAGCCCTAGTTTTATGGTAAAAGGGAAATTTGTTTCCCACGGCAACGAGAATGGATCGAGTTCACTGGAATTTTGGGAAATGGAAACTTGAAGGTGGTCGAAGGCATGGCTGGAGTTTCTGACACTCCGGTGATCGGAGGGAGGAGTACGAGGAGTTTCCAGGTGCTGCTATGCTTCCAGATTTGAGCAATAATGCTCGATTTTGATTTCAAGGTGATTGAGAGATTCCGATGGACGTTGTCTGATCTGAGGATGATCGCCGACTTACGTAGGGTAGTGGCGATGTCAGGAGATGATCGGAGCTCCGGTGCATATGTACGGTGTGCATGGATTGGTGTCTAGTGATGTTTGTTTAGGAATTAGTACCCTCGAGTTATCTCGAGTAATTTGAGTCTTAACTCGAAGCAAGGTAGGAATTTACTCGGAGTAAATTAGGCAAGGGCTCGGGTAATTTCTGGGTTAAGGGAAACCTGCTCTGTTTCTAAAATTTTGAAAAAAAAACTGGGTTTTTAAATTTGTAAAGAAGATTTAAATCTAAGTTTAAATCCAAATTTTAAAATAGATTCAAGTTTAATTTGAATCTTAGTTTGAAAATAAATTAAGCTTTTAAATTCAAATTGTTTTAAATAACTTAAAAAGGTGTTAAGATATAAGGGTATTTAAAAGAAATTGAATTTAAAATAAAGTTGAAAATGTAAAGGAAGAATTTAAATAAAGTTTTTTTTAAGTTTAAATGTTTTAATGAATTTAAATGTTAGGTTATGTTTTAAATGTTTAAATAAAAAAAAAAAGAAATTGGTTTTAAACTCTTATAAAATTCTTTTATAAGAAAGGTATTCTTTAGCATGAAAATTTAATAGGTTTTAAATTGATTTAAATTTTGTTAAAGATAAATTGAGTTCATTTTAAAACTTGAATTTAAAATGAAATTAAAAATTAGATTTGGAAATAAATATTTCAAATAATCTTGTTAATGATAATTTAACTATAGGTAAGAAAAAGTTTTATCTTAAAGTTAAATTAGAATTTAATATTTTGTTATTCATTTAAGTATTAAGATAATTAAATGGATAATTAACTTATTTTATAAATTAATAAAATGGATAATTACTTAAAGTAATTAATGACTTAAACTTAAGGTTTAAGATTAATTATTCTTAGAATAATTGACTTATAATTTAAGAATCATTAATTAAATAAGGTTAAATTTTAATTAATGATTAGAAAATAATTTATCTAGTAATTAAGATTGTTTAAGTTATAGTTAAGCACTTAATTAATAATTAATCAATGATTAATTAAATGATTAAAGATAAATTAAATAGTAATTAATAATGATTAATCTAAGTTAATTACTTAAGAAAAGTAATTAAAGAATTAATGAAGATCATTAAGTTGAGATAAGTAATTAATAAATGTCATTAATTTTTATAATTAATTATATTAATTAAGGATAATCAATTAAGAAATAATTAATTTATTGAATGAAGTAATTAAAGATAGTTAATTATTGAATGTGGTTAATCAATAGTGATTAATAAATATGGTTTGATTAAAGGTTAATTACTTAATTTAAATATAATTAATAATTAAAGTAATAATTAAGGATCATTAATTAATATAATTAATAATGTAATTAAGGTTTGATTAATTAAGATTAATTAATCAATAATAAATTATAGAGTAATTAATTAATGTAATTAATTAAAGATTAATATAATTAATTTTAGTTAATTAATTAATGAAGTAATTAAAGGTTAATTACTATATTGATTAAGGATAATTAATTTGTAAAATTAATTAAGGATAATTACTTAAATGTAATTAAGGGGTATTAATCAAGGGTGATTAATTAAGATGATTAATGTGAGGATAATGAACTAATTGATTTGTAATAAGTTGATGGTTAAGTAAGAAAGGTTTAAAATGATGAAGTAATTAATTTAATTCATTTTAAATTAATTAAAGATAAGTAATTAATTTAATTCACTTTAAATTAATTAGAGATGGAAGTAATTAATTTAATTCATTTTAAATTAATTATAAATGATGTTATTATAGATCATTGCTTATAAATGGATGATATTAATTACCTTGAATGGTTTGAATCTCAGATATGAGATTAGTATTGTGTAATATGGATGTATTGGTTGCATAGTGATAATGAGATGGATTATCTGTTTGTGATAATAATGTTGATTATCTTTTGAGATATTGTGAATTATCTATTTGTATATAGATAAGAATTGAATTGTTTTAACCTTAAACAACTTGGCCTTAAAAGATACGTTTTGGATTTCGATGAGACCGGGATCGGGTTTCCGTATACCGGTATTCCAGGTCTGGAGACCCGAATACCACATCGATCCAAATTAAACGTTAGGTCGTTAATCCAAATGGAGCAAGTGAAGACTCGAGGTGTAAGAACTATTCTTTGTCAATATAACTCTGTGGGTGATTCCGTAATGAGTTGGACAGAGATGGTACTTATAGGTTCGAGATGAAGATTCAGAGTGCAAGGGCTATGGTCGTTAACTCTGAGGGTGATTCCAAAACGAGTGTAACGAGATAGTGCCTTCGGTTTCGTTCGAACCAGGAACGAACTTGTATGGATTGAATGCTTTCAGAACATCGTCAGGAGGGCAATGAGCATTCTAAGATAGATGTGTTCTTTTAAAGGTAATCGTAACCTCAAGCCTCATCAACCGGGAATGGCTAAAACAGGGGAGGTGCAGCAAGGCTTCGTGGGTAGCGCCCACTGAGAGCAAGATATATCCCTGTCTAGAGGTCCCTTCTTTTATTTCGGCTTAGTGGGTAGTTGATTCGCGACAACTACTGGGGTTGTCTTGTTCGGGACTATCCAGTAAGGGATGGTTCCGGCTTTGTGTTGCAGGGGAGCAGGCATACTCCTCGGTACGGTGATCTAGGCCACGTACTGTGACGGGCGGTACCCCAGTAGCCCTGCCATTGATGGAAATCCATTCTTCCTACGAGACCCTACGGACTTGATTGTATACCTATGTATGCTGGAATTTAATGAATGTAACAATTTCGGCTATTTCATATTTATTTGAAAACCCTAGACCCTATTATAATAAAACTGAATTTCCTATCAATGTTTTGGTTAGCGTAAGGTAAAAACTTTTCCGTGTTTATGTGCGGGAAGTCTTACGTGATACCTTTTGTTTTCAAAAGGTTTTGAAGTTAAACAACTTTAACCCGTTTACTCACACCAGACCCATGTCTGACCCAAGTGTTTATTTTCTGTTTTATTAAACTCTTGGGTACTCAATATTGTATTGAGTAGTCGAGGGATTCAGGTTAGTCTTGACGAATACTGGAGGAGCTGTGGAGCAGGAGGCTTCAGCGTGTAGATATATAGAGTTTCCGCTGTGTATGATGTATTGTATTGATATAGTTGTGTTGTATAATAGACAGAAGTTTATAACTGTCTATATTGTGATGTATAAGTTATGTACTCTGATGTATATGATACTATGTAATATCTTATGTGATATAATATATTTCTCGTTCCGCTGTGAGATTTCTGATGTGTTGTAACGACCCGTATTTTTACGGATCAAAACATTCTAAAATGATTGACCTTTGGTTGTATGGTTGTTAAGTCATTTCTGGTTTTGGCAGAATTTTTCTTAAGTCCTAAGTCGTAGCCGACTTAGGAGTTTGGACGAGTTAAGCAACAAGTCTGGGTCGAGTTGCCGACTCAAGGAACTCACCGAGTTAAGGGAGTGTGGTTGACCGACTTAAGGCAGTGACCGACCTAGGAGATAAGTCGTGACCGACTTAAGAGGTTCAGGCGACCTAAGGAAGAGTAGTAAGCGACCTAAGTATTCTGGGGTAGAGTTAGGTCGGCAACGACCTAAGAGAATGTTGTGAGCGACCTAAGAGTTTCGGTGAGCTAAGTGTTAGGTCGGCAGGGCGAGTTAACGACCTAAAGAACTGACCGACTTAAGGGTAGGCAGACCTAGTGGAGTTAGCGACCTAGTGGTTACCGGGTTAGCATGGTTAGGTCGGCAACGACCTAGGGGAGCTGGGGTAGCAAGTTACCGACTTAGTAAAGTGAGCGACCTATGGGATTGACCGACCTAAGAATAAAGCTGGTTAACGACTTAGTAGTTAAGTCGTTGGACGACCTAAGGGGTTAAGTGTTAAGTTGTTAGGTCGCAAGGTTTTATAAGTCGTAGGTCGTAGAGAGGCAGTCTGTGTTAGGTCGCTGGGTTTTGTCTAAGTGTTAAGTCGAATGGTGCTAAGTTGTTAAGTCGTCCAGGCGACTTAGGAGTGAAGCGCGCATGTTAAGTCGTAGGCTTGGTCTGTTAGGTCGGAGTTGTTGGCTAAGGGTTAGGTCGGAGGCTCTGTTAAGTCGTGGGGGTTTTTTTAGGTCGTAGGTCGGCATAGAGTTAAGTCGGCAGCGACTTAAGGAGATAGCCGAGTTACGACTTAAGGGCAGTTTTCAGCTATAAATAGGAGGGGTTGTTCTCACTTTTTGGGATCCGGATTTTGAAGCGACGAAGTGCTGCCATTTTGAGAGCTCGACTTCTACACTTCTTCACTTCTTTTCTCCACTCTAATCTAGTGCTTCCATCCATCCATATCGAAGATCAAGATTGAAGATTCAAGAGCTTAGATTGAAGATCTTCATCTTTTCAAGAGAGATTTCTTCGTTTGAAGTGAGATCTTGTCGGATCTAGCTTAGTTCTTCGCTGTCCAGATCTGGAGTTGTTATCTTTTGGATTGTTTAGGTGATTTGGTGAGTGGTGATTATCTCTCACGCGGATCCAAAGGAGTATGTCGGATTGTTGGCTTGATTTGGTGTTAAAATAGAGATTTCCATGCATTTTCTTCATCCTATGTGTAGATCCATGTAGATCCATTGTTCATGATGATGTTGCATCCATTTTATCATATGTTAACCTATGCAAGTTCATTCATCAAGTTTGTAGAGATATAATCCATGTTTTCATGCTTATTGGACTTTCAACTCTTTAATTACGAAAATGCCATTATTGTTATAATTGTCTACTTAGATCATATTTGAATGATTGATTGTGTGGATTGATGTTTGATTTGATTGATTGTTATGAACTAGATGATTGATGATTAGATTTAGACCGAAGACGATTCAAAAGCTAAGGGAAAGGCTCTTGAATTGGGAAAGCTGCTCGTGGCATATGTAGCGGGATGATGAAGCTCTTATGCATAGATTTGATGATGTGATGATGAGATGAGGCTTTGCGAGGATGTAATGAAGCGAGGCAATCATGTGATGAAGACTTGGTCTAATCCAGACGGGATAATTCCAAGCATGTTGATAACTCGGTGATATGATTCGAGTTGAAGATAATGAATGGATATGAGAATAGTCGTCGAGGAGGATGACTAGGAGGCTTGGATAGCATCGTTGTTGAAGGTTCTAGCATGCTCTAAGCAAGAGTACGTTTGGGCAGATTCGATAGTCCCAACGGCCAACTGTTGATGGTCGAGTACTCTGGGCAGATTCGATAGTCCTAGGCACGGGCTGCGACGACGTGCGGGAGTTATGTCTAGAACCGGGGTTTCCATTAGCCCTTGACGGACGGCTGAAAGAATGTGCCGGTCATTCAATTAACGGTGATATCGAAGCAATGATAACAGTGATAGCCAGAGTCATGGATGTTTGGTTGTATCGTCATTCGGACTCAAGAGCGGTATTTTCTGGGTGCTTATCTGATTTAGGCCTTGGTACTTGGAAAACATCGCCCTTGACTCGAGTGATAGTAGCTTTACTTTAAATTGTATGCTCTGCTATGTTTGCTTCTGCTTAGTGTGTGTCTGGGGGCTATCACTGTAGAATGAGGTTGGAGTGGGAGGGTTGTATTCCTATTCCTTTTTCCTTTATACTCTTTTGGTATGTTGTTAGTTAGTTTACTGCTCACTAAGACTGTTGTCTGACTCAAGGCTTTATGTTTTAATTCTTATTGCCTTGGGCTGTTCGTCCATTTTGGGACGGGCAGACTAGGTAGCAGGTGACAGGTGCTGTTCTCTTCTCACGATGCTGATATCGAAGACGAGCTAGAGGGTTGCATATTATCTTCTTATTATGTACTGGATATTCCGCTGTTTTGTATTCTCTGAGAGATTTGTAGTGAGGCTTGATGTATTGACTATGTGGATGCTTGTATTCAACTACTATGGAGTTTTATATGATGTCACTTTGTTCTGTAAAGCTTCACTATACTTATGTTCTATTGTATTTTGTCTATGCGCTGTGAGTAATACGATAGATTCTGTTGTTTTAAATCTTACCTTGACAATCGTCCATGGTCGCCTAGCACACTTTACAGCGCTTTATCTCTAGATTCGGTGCAGGGGTCATGGGCGGTCGTCACATTTGGTATCAGAGCATTGGTTAATCGATTTTACCCAACGCTCGCTGAAGTAACTACGTATGAGAGACGTAATTGTATTTTGATGGATGAATACTATATATAATATAGTAGCTTAGTAGGGTTTGAGTCCTTTATGCAGTTGTTTCTCTAGATGTTCTAATCATTCCTTTTTATAGATATTGAGAATGAGCCGAAGAGGGAGACCAGCTGCTAGGGGAGGCCGTGCTACTGAAGAGACTGCTGATTATGCAGCCATGTTCGAAGCTATGATGACTTCGATCATGAGAAGGATACCAGTTCCGGGGGCAGCAGTAGATGTTGGAGTTCAAGTCCAAACTCCGAAACCAGTGGATTTTGCTAAGCTGTGCAAGGATTATACTGCTCTTGGAGGGAAGGTTTTCTTAGGAACAGAATCTACCATTGAGGTCCAGAGGTGGATAGATGCTTGTAGAAGGATCTTTGGTGATTTGGGAATTGATGATGCAACTAAGAGGAAGTTGGCATCGAGGCAGCTTCAAGGGAGAGCTTCTGATTGGTGGAACTCTATTACCATCACTACTCCGGAAGAAGAGATTACTTGGGAGCAATTCCAAGTCAGATTTGAAGCTAAGTTCATTTCTACAGCTCAGAAGTCTATTCTGTTCAAGAAGTTTGTGGAGCTCAAGCAGGGTGGAAGATCTGTTCTTGAGTATGTCTCTGAGTTCGAAGCTTTGTCCAAGTATGCCCGGTCGTATATTGAATCTGCTTATCAGAAGAATGAGAAGTTTGTGACCGGCTTGGATAGTTATCTTGGGAGACAGTTGGTGGATCATTTGGACGATTCATTTGAGAAGCTTGTGGAGAAAGCTCTTAGGCATGAGAGTCTGTTTCCTAAGGAAGGACCTGTTGTTGCTGTTACCAAGGGAGAGTCTAAACCACAGCAGGGTGGAAACCAGAAGAGGAAGCAGCAGCAGCAGAAGGGTAAGGATGGCCAGAAGAAGCCGAAAGGCGAGGTGACTTGCTACAATTGTCAGCAGAAGGGCCATTTCTCTAAGGATTGTAAGAATCCTAAGGTGCCGATGAAGTGTCACAACTGTGACAAGCCGGGGCATTTCAGGAAGAATTGTCCAGAACCAAGGAAGGACAGGCAGATTGTGCAAGCCTATGCTTTAGGAGCTGTTCCGTCGTCTTCGAAAGCTCCTACTGCTGAAGAGAAGGGAAAGAGTGTGGTTGTTCAAGGTACTCTTTTCCTATGTGGTGTTCCAGTTAGAGTTCTGTTTGATACTGGAGCGTCGCACTCGTTTGTTTGTAATGAACTCGTAGGCCGGTTAGATTTGAAGCCGGATATTGTTGATAGGCCATTGGTTGTGACTAATCCAGTTGGGGGTTCGTCTTGTTTGTGTATGTTATGCCGTGGTCTAGTTGTGACGAGTCATGGTTGCTCTTTTGATTGTGATTGCTTTGTTCTGAACTTTGCGGGGTTCGGAATTATTTTGGGTATGGACTGGCTTAGGAAGTACGCGGCTAAGGTTGATTGCGAAAAGCTGGAGGTGACAGTCGAGAATGTGGAGGGGCGAAAGGTTGTGATACGATGTAAGCATGAGGAAGGCGTCTTCATGAGCTTCATGTATTCGCTAGTTGTTCCACAGGATGGACTGTCATCAGTGCCGATCGCTAATGGATTCGAGGATGTCTTTGACGAAGTCAAAGGGTTGCCGCCGCATAGAGAGATCGAGTTTCGTATAGATCTAGTTGAAGGAGCCAGACCTGTTGTGATGCCTCTTAGGCGGATGGCGCCTAGGGAACAGCAGGAGTTGAGGGTGCAAGTTGATGATCTTTTGCAGAAAGGATTCATTCGGCGTAGTGTGTCCGAGTGGGGTGCACCAGTTGTGTTTGCAACCAAGGCAGATGGGTCGTTGAGATTGTGCGTCGATTATCGTGAGCTGAATAAGGTGACTAAGAAGAACAAGTATCCATTGCCGAGAATAGATGACTTGTTTGATCAGCTTCACGAAGCTAAGGTGTTTTCTCAGATGGATTTGGCAACGGGATTTCACCAGTTGAGAGTAGCTAAGGATAGTGTGCCGAAGACTGCTTTTAGGACACCATCCGGTTTCTTTGAATGGCTGGTAATGCCGTTTGGATTGACTAACGCGCCAGCATATTTTGTGGATCTTATGAATAGAGTGTTCAGAGATCAGTTAAACAAGTTCGTACTTGTGTTCGTGGATGATATTCTGATTTATTCCAGAACGGAGGAAGAGCACAAGACGCACTTGCGTATTGTTTTGGAGATCTTACGGAAACATCAGCTGAAGGCTAAGTTTTCGAAGTGTCACTTCTGGAAGAGTGAAGTGAGGTTCTTAGGCCATGTGATTTCTGGAAGTGGAATAGCGGTTGATCCCGCTAAGGTGGCAGCAATCCAGGATTGGGTTAGACCTAAGAATGCATCTGATGTGAGAAGTTTTCTTGGATTAGCAGGGTACTATCGACGGTTTATCAAAAACTTCTCCAAGATAGCTGCACCGTTAACAGGATTGACGAAAAAGAACCAAGTGTTCAGTTGGGATGCTAAGTGTGAGCAAGCTTTCGGAATCCTGAAAGAGAGATTGACGAGTGCTCCTGTTTTGACTATTCCTAGTGGGAATGATGAGATGGTGGTTTACACCGACGCATGTGGTACTGGACTTGGAGCAGTGCTGATGCAGAAGGATAAAGTTGTTGCGTATGCCAGTCGACAACTAAAGCCGCACGAAAGGAATTACCCGACTCATGATTTGGAGTTAGCGGCGATTGTGTTTGCTCTGAAGATGTGGAGACATTATCTGTTGGGAGTTCGGTTCGAGTTGTTTACAGATCATAAGTCGTTGAAGTATCTTTTCTCCCAAAAGGATTTGAATCTTCGGCAGCAACGTTGGCTAGAGTTTTTGGCATCATATGATTTTGGTATAGCTTATACTCCGGGAAAAGGTAACGCAGTGGCAGATGCGTTAAGTCGAAGACATGCAGGATTGGGAGCCATGTTTTCTGAATGGAAGAGTCTCGAGTATTTAGCTGGATTTGACTTCAGGCCTAGATGCGAATTGGAACCTGAGATGTTGGCAAACTTATCAATAAGACCCACTCTTGTGGAAAGAATTGGTGAGAGCCAAAAGCGAGATGATAAGCTTGTCAAGATTATCCGTGAATTGGAATCTGGGTTGGATCCAGAAGAGGATAAAGGATTCGAGGTCGATCGAGAGGGTTGGCTTCGGAAGCAAGGACGACTAGTTGTTCCCGATATAGATGAATTGAGGAGTGAAGTTCTGAAGGAAAGTCATCACTCGAAGTTGACAATTCATCCAGGAGGAAACAAGATGTATCGGGATATGAAGAGAACCTACTACTGGGAAGGCATGAAGAAGGATGTTGGAAATTTTATTTCCAAATGCATGAACTGCCAGTTGGTAAAGGCTGAACAGAAGAAGCCAAGCGGATTGCTTCAGCCATTAGAAGTTCCTACATGGAAGTGGGAACAAGTTTCGATGGATTTTATTGATGGATTGCCTAGAACAAGAACGGGAAATGAAGGGATTTGGGTCATTGTTGATCGCCTGACCAAGAGTGCGAGGTTCATTCCTGTTCGATCGACTAGGACTACATCAAAGTTGGCTGAGTTGTATGTTAAGTGGATAGTCCGATTCCATGGTATTCCGAAGAGTATAGTGAGCGATCGAGATCCATTGTTCACTAGTGGATTTTGGAAGAGCTTCCAAGAAGTTTTGGGAACCGAGTTGTGTTTGAGTACAGCTTATCACCCTCAAACAGATGGTCAGACCGAGAGAGTCAACCGAGTTTTGGAAGATCTCCTCAGAGCTTGTGTTTTGGATTTCGGAGGATCATGGGAAGATCACCTTCATTTGGTGGAATTTGCATACAACAACAGTTACCAGTCAAGTATTGGTATGGCACCGTATGAGGCATTGTATGGAAGACCGTGTAACTCTCCGACATGTTGGTTGGAAACTGGAGAAAAGTTGATGCTTGGGCCAGAGGTGATTCGTCAGACTTCGGATTGCATAGAGATCATTCGGCAACGAATGAAGGCAGCCCAAGACCGTCAGAAGAGTTATGCTGATAAGCGTCGAAAGGATTTGGAATTCGACGTAGGAGATATGGTTTTTGTGAAGATTTCTCCTCTGAAGAATGTTATCAGATTCGGGAAGAAAGGAAAATTGACTCCGAGATTTGTTGGACCATTCCCGATCATCGAGCGAATTGGAAAGCTCGCCTATAGGTTGGAGTTACCTGAGAAGATGTCGGGTGTGCACAATGTTTTTCATGTATCATATCTACGGAAGTATGTGCACGACTCGAGTACAGTAGTTTCTGCTGATAGCTGTGAAGACTTAGAAGTTGATCCAGTCAATAGAAGACCTCGTAAGCCGCTTCGTGTTGTTGAAACTGACACGAAACAGCTTAGGAGGAAGGTAGTTAAGTTGCTCAAGATACAATGGAGTGACGATGATAACGACTGTACGTGGGAGGTGGAAGAGAGGATGAAAGCAGCTCATCCTGAACTCTTCGAGGTATGGCCCTAAGGTGTCGTGTCATCTAACGAAATTGTAACTTGTCCTAAGTCTTAGAATTCTGTACGCTAAGCTAGAATTGGATGCATGGTTTATTGATTGTTATGGATGATAGGCGTACAGAATAGCTTTGATTGCCTTGTTTGTTTGGAATTTCGGGGGCGAAATTCCTAAGGGGGAGAGAATGTAACGACCCGTATTTTTACGGATCAAAACATTCTAAAATGATTGACCTTTGGTTGTATGGTTGTTAAGTCATTTCTGGTTTTGGCAGAATTTTTCTTAAGTCCTAAGTCGTAGCCGACTTAGGAGTTTGGACGAGTTAAGCAACAAGTCTGGGTCGAGTTGCCGACTCAAGGAACTCACCGAGTTAAGGGAGTGTGGTTGACCGACTTAAGGCAGTGACCGACCTAGGAGATAAGTCGTGACCGACTTAAGAGGTTCAGGCGACCTAAGGAAGAGTAGTAAGCGACCTAAGTATTCTGGGGTAGAGTTAGGTCGGCAACGACCTAAGAGAATGTTGTGAGCGACCTAAGAGTTTCGGTGAGCTAAGTGTTAGGTCGGCAGGGCGAGTTAACGACCTAAAGAACTGACCGACTTAAGGGTAGGCAGACCTAGTGGAGTTAGCGACCTAGTGGTTACCGGGTTAGCATGGTTAGGTCGGCAACGACCTAGGGGAGCTGGGGTAGCAAGTTACCGACTTAGTAAAGTGAGCGACCTATGGGATTGACCGACCTAAGAAAAAAGCTGGTTAACGACTTAGTAGTTAAGTCGTTGGACGACCTAAGGGGTTAAGTGTTAAGTTGTTAGGTCGCAAGGTTTTATAAGTCGTAGGTCGTAGAGAGGCAGTCTGTGTTAGGTCGCTGGGTTTTGTCTAAGTGTTAAGTCGAATGGTGCTAAGTTGTTAAGTCGTCCAGGCGACTTAGGAGTGAAGCGCGCATGTTAAGTCGTAGGCTTGGTCTGTTAGGTCGGAGTTGTTGGCTAAGGGTTAGGTCGGAGGCTCTGTTAAGTCGTGGGGGTTTTTTTAGGTCGTAGGTCGGCATAGAGTTAAGTCGGCAGCGACTTAAGGAGATAGCCGAGTTACGACTTAAGGGCAGTTTTCAGCTATAAATAGGAGGGGTTGTTCTCACTTTTTGGGATCCGGATTTTGAAGCGACGAAGTGCTGCCATTTTGAGAGCTCGACTTCTACACTTCTTCACTTCTTTTCTCCACTCTAATCTAGTGCTTCCATCCATCCATATCGAAGATCAAGATTGAAGATTCAAGAGCTTAGATTGAAGATCTTCATCTTTTCAAGAGAGATTTCTTCGTTTGAAGTGAGATCTTGTCGGATCTAGCTTAGTTCTTCGCTGTCCAGATCTGGAGTTGTTATCTTTTGGATTGTTTAGGTGATTTGGTGAGTGGTGATTATCTCTCACGCGGATCCAAAGGAGTATGTCGGATTGTTGGCTTGATTTGGTGTTAAAATAGAGATTTCCATGCATTTTCTTCATCCTATGTGTAGATCCATGTAGATCCATTGTTCATGATGATGTTGCATCCATTTTATCATATGTTAACCTATGCAAGTTCATTCATCAAGTTTGTAGAGATATAATCCATGTTTTCATGCTTATTGGACTTTCAACTCTTTAATTACGAAAATGCCATTATTGTTATAATTGTCTACTTAGATCATATTTGAATGATTGATTGTGTGGATTGATGTTTGATTTGATTGATTGTTATGAACTAGATGATTGATGATTAGATTTAGACCGAAGACGATTCAAAAGCTAAGGGAAAGGCTCTTGAATTGGGAAAGCTGCTCGTGGCATATGTAGCGGGATGATGAAGCTCTTATGCATAGATTTGATGATGTGATGATGAGATGAGGCTTTGCGAGGATGTAATGAAGCGAGGAAATCATGTGATGAAGACTTGGTCTAATCCAGACGGGATAATTCCAAGCATGTTGATAACTCGGTGATATGATTCGAGTTGAAGATAATGAATGGATATGAGAATAGTCGTCGAGGAGGATGACTAGGAGGCTTGGATAGCATCGTTGTTGAAGGTTCTAGCATGCTCTAAGCAAGAGTACGTTTGGGCAGATTCGATAGTCCCAACGGCCAACTGTTGATGGTCGAGTACTCTGGGCAGATTCGATAGTCCTAGGCACGGGCTGCGACGACGTGCGGGAGTTATGTCTAGAACCGGGGTTTCCATTAGCCCTTGACGGACGGCTGAAAGAATGTGCCGGTCATTCAATTAACGGTGATATCGAAGCAATGATAACAGTGATAGCCAGAGTCATGGATGTTTGGTTGTATCGTCATTCGGACTCAAGAGCGGTATTTTCTGGGTGCTTATCTGATTTAGGCCTTGGTACTTGGAAAACATCGCCCTTGACTCGAGTGATAGTAGCTTTACTTTAAATTGTATGCTCTGCTATGTTTGCTTCTGCTTAGTGTGTGTCTGGGGGCTATCACTGTAGAATGAGGTTGGAGTGGGAGGGTTGTATTCCTATTCCTTTTTCCTTTATACTCTTTTGGTATGTTGTTAGTTAGTTTACTGCTCACTAAGACTGTTGTCTGACTCAAGGCTTTATGTTTTAATTCTTATTGCCTTGGGCTGTTCGTCCATTTTGGGACGGGCAGACTAGGTAGCAGGTGACAGGTGCTGTTCTCTTCTCACGATGCTGATATCGAAGACGAGCTAGAGGGTTGCATATTATCTTCTTATTATGTACTGGATATTCCGCTGTTTTGTATTCTCTGAGAGATTTGTAGTGAGGCTTGATGTATTGACTATGTGGATGCTTGTATTCAACTACTATGGAGTTTTATATGATGTCACTTTGTTCTGTAAAGCTTCACTATACTTATGTTCTATTGTATTTTGTCTATGCGCTGTGAGTAATACGATAGATTCTGTTGTTTTAAATCTTACCTTGACAATCGTCCATGGTCGCCTAGCACACTTTACAGCGCTTTATCTCTAGATTCGGTGCAGGGGTCATGGGCGGTCGTCACATGTGTTGTTGTTCTTTCTTTCTCTTCTTTCTTCTTCTATCCCTTTCTTTCTTTATGATGATACGACTTTCTGTGGAGAGAAAGCCGGGTCGTCACAATATTTTTGTTAATATATATTTTATATTAATTTCTTATTTATAAATGTATAATAATATACTAAACTATAGATTAATACTTATAAATACAAATAAATATTTTAATAAAAATATATATACCTAGTCTTGCGCATGACTCAGAATTTTTTAAATTTTTTAAATATTAATTTAATTAATATTCATATAGTTTTGAATTTAAAAATTGATATAAGATAATTTCGTAGCATAATTTTGAAATATAAATTTCCATCAATATTCTGAATAATATTTTGTAATTTGAAATTTTATTTCATAATTTATTGCTAAAAAATAATTTTAAAATTAATTATTGATTCTCGGTTCATATTCAAAATAATTTTAAATAATTAAAAAAATGTTTTTTCTGCCAGACTTGTATTTTGAGATAATATAATTTTATAAAATGCTAGACATAATTTTAATATAATATATATGTATATTAATATATTTAGTTTATGTAATTAAATGGTTTAAATGATATTTAAATTATACATGTATTTATTACTGTAACATCCTGAAATTTTCAACCATTCGCATACATACATGTCGGATTTGAATTGCTCAAAATATCAGATTATTAATTTAAATTTGGAAAATCTCAGCATATACAGTAAATAAATAATCATAGAATCTCAGACATAGAGTAATATAACAATAATGCAGCAGAAACAAAAGAATAGTAGTTCATAAAGCTACTATATATATAACAGAGTTAAATAAGATACAACAGAGGTCTCGAATACATAGATGTCTCAATACAATGGTCAAATACAAAATCTGAATACATCACTGGAATCAACTGAATAACTAAAAGCAGAATCGATAGATGGATCTCCAAGCGAAGCTCCAGCTCCAAAGGTGAGTCTCGAATACTAGTACACTCAGTCTGACCCGAGCGTAAAGCAAAACACAAAACACACGAGTCAGGATTAACATTCTTATGTCAATAAATCCAACTCAAGTGAAATATCAACTGAAATACAAGTAACTTAAAGGATGTTTGGGATAACCATCCTCTAAGGATCAGTTAAACTATCTACTATGTAGTAATATACACTATTATAATAATGTCTACAGTAAAGTAAACTATCAAAATAGCGTTAAGGCTTTACATTTTCCACCTTAACACATTTTATATATTCCCATAGTCTATACAGTACCGGCATCTCCCCCGTAATGGGCGTCGTAAGAGGGCACTCCATAGGTATGGTACAAAACAAACTCGTAAAAGGTGCGCTAGAGTAGGTGACACGGCACAACTAGGCAATGCCAGGGTAGATATACCAATTACACTTCCGGGCCGGTGGTAACGCAGAGCTGCAGCAATCGCCCACCTCGAGCCACACTCCCGAATCAAGGTGCGCACCAAATCAATCACAAAGTAATAGAATGGCATACGATGGAGTGTGTCCGATCAGAGGTGCTACCTCATTATCACGTCGATTGCTCCTGTTTTAGCCACCTTATGCCAACTCACAGGAGTCGGGTCCACGTATATACCTCATATAGGATCGTCGCCACCATCCTACTTCATTCTTGAATCTCCATCGTGTACATAGTTGTTAAAGTGGTTTTCGGTATCGATAGAGAGTATGCCCATATCCGATCCCGGTCTCTTTAACAACCAAACGTTATTATAACACCGCGGTCATTTCAAAATAGTTTATACTACAAAACCAAAATATCATTTCCATTTCAAAACCATATCAAAACGATTTCATTTCCATTTAAAATATATTAATACAATATCATTTTTCACTTCAAATATATCCATTTCCAAAATCGTAATACTTCCGAAGTTATAACACTTCCGAAACCAAAATACTTTGAAACATAATAATTTGGAAAAACCATAGCTTTGAAATCTTAACTTCCACCCTTAAACTGTTTAGATATTAATAATAGTATATAATAAATAGTTTATAAAATAAAATAGTTTATATAAAATAGTTATAAGTTAAAACAATTTATATTAAAATAATTAGTATATTAAAATAGTTTATATTAAAATAGTTTATATTAAAAATAGTTATATTAAAAATAGTTTATAAAATAATATAAAATAGTTTTAAATATAATTTAAAACACTTTATATAATAAAATAGTTTCCACAAATTCATAAATAAATTCAAATCAACTCGGATTCCAAAAATTCACATTTAATTCAATCTCAATTCATCGATTTCAATTCAATTCAGTTCTAAATAAACTATTTCAGATTATGTCGATCTCAAATATAGATTTGAACCACAAAATAAACCATTTCAATTTCAATATATTTTCAAAGCTTTAAATATTCAACATTTCAAAACTAAATTCGATAATTATATATATATATATATATATATATATATATATATCAAATTCACTTTACTATTATTTAGTTTGAAATATTTACTTAATCATTTCAATAACATCTAAATACAACTTCAATTTACAAATTTAAATAAATAAAATATCCCCTTTAAATTTATATAAGTTTGAAAATATTCATTTAAGTCACTTTTAATCAAATTCAAATTATAAAACATATCTTTAAAATTTCAAATTTAATAAATTTCAAATCAACTTATTTAAGTAAAATTCTTAAATAAATAAAAATTCAAATCAAATTCAAATTTATCTATTCAACCCGAATCATTTCAAACTCTATATTTGAAAATATAAATTAAATAAATACTTAAACAAATTATATATCAATTTCATTATGTCAACTTTAATAAATATTTAAAATCAATATTTATTAAAACCATATATTTCTTTTCAAAACCATAGAAATTATTTTCAAAATATTTATATATAGACCAACGGTGTCTGCATATAATATTCTATCCTATGGTCAAGTGTTACGGATATTTATCATTTCAATCCGCAATTTAAATATATACGGGTATATATCTTTTCAACCCGTAATCCCAAATTTAATGTTAATGAAAATCGCCTGGGTTTATCATTTCAACTGATAACGATTTTCTCCTATTCTACAGATCGTTCGGGTATGTATCATTTCAACCCATAGTGAATTCTATACTAACAGGGAACTTGCAGTGTGATAACAGATATGATAATAATATAACAGGCATATATCCTCAGTATAAAATAACAGATAATGGTGTCAGATGTCATAGGTGAATAGATACAGATAATAGCATATATAGCAATGTAAATAACTAACAGCAGCATATTTCAATTGTCGTTTCAATTGAGATCAAATTTAAAGAACATTAATCGTGAGTGATTGCTCACCTTCCGAGGCTAGAGATGGACGAAAATAAGATGAGTTACGAATCCAAGCACAAATTTCGGAACAAAGCACGATGGACATGAGTTCGACGATCAAAGCTGATAAATAGGAATCAAGGAAATCAAATCAAATCGGTTTCGATATAAACCGAAAATATATATACATCATTATTGTATTATATATATTTTCCCAATATTTCAAATTAAGCCAAATATTAAACAGTATAAAATTCCAAAAAATCATTTTCTTAAATCTCAAGTATTAAGAATTAAATATGTATATAACCAGATTTTAAAATTTCTATACTATATAAACTGGAACATACCAACGTTTATATATAAAATCAGTATTATTATATAAAACAAATATAACTCTTACAGACTGTATATATACAGTAATATATACAAAACATTATATACTAACATATCCCAAAATGTAACTGAAGAAGGAAGAATAGATAAGGCAAAGTTGCAACTTGTGTACACTTATATATATAAACAGATTCAAACTTCAAATATAACATATGCTTCATTTAAAATATATATACGAATAGCAATATCAACTATGCAAATAACTTATACACACTATATATATACTATAGCTAGGTATCATATATATATATATATATATATATATTCATATTTAAATAAAACATATAACAAGAAACAGTCAACAAGGTTCTGGAAAGTATATATATACGTAAGCCTTTATATACGTACGCAAATATACGATATACAACAGAATACAAACTATACATATATGCTGCAAAACTTGATTGATGCTTTTACTAAAATAAAATGTATTATAAACAAATATATGTATAACAGATAACATTGAAACTATAATATATATATATATAACACACACTGTAAAATTTGAAAATTTGTAAATAGTCATATGCAAACAAGTATATATATATATATACTTTGAAATCAAATAAGGATTTGTGTAAACTTTTATAACTTATATACCTTAATATATATATAAACTTCAATAGCCGAAACAATATATACTAACCCGACATGTGTAGCAACCATAGATATAGATAGATATATAATATAAGATAAATACTTACATAACTTTATATACTTATAAAATAACATATAAGTTTTAAAACCCAACGAAAAAATGTGCTGGCAGATCTATATAAAAGCAACCATATATATAGCTAACAGTATAATATATAGCTTAAACTATACCATTCCCAAAAGCAAAATGGAAATGAAAACAAGATTAGTAGGAAAAACAAAACATAGATATATATATATATACACACACACACACACAAAGCTAGAATGCTTACATAACTAACATATAAATATATACATATATATATATATATATACATATGCATAAGAGAAACCGTAGTATAAGCAACTTACATATATAAATTATCATACCATATATATGACTTGCGCATGATATATATAACAAAATATAACACATATAACGTAACTTCCTATATACAAGTATATATATAGCTTAACATATAACCGAACATATACAACTACGGTTTATATAACTTATATAAAGTTATATTCATAATTGGCAGATTTGTATATTATGGTTATTACCAAAAATTTATTTAAAATTCTTAATATAAATTTAAATAACCCTTTTCTTTTCTTTCAAATATAAATATAACTGACGCAATATATATACAGATATAACAAAAATATATATACAAATAATTCACACAAACATATTATATATTCGATATAATATAAACAACTGACTATCATATATTTAACTTATATAACCAACATCATATGAAGACTGCATATTTTATATATGAACTATTAAATTAACATCACTATATATATAAGTATAAACTTACTCAAAAAAAAAGGGAAGAAGAGAGGCTGCAGAGGAACAAGGTGGTCGGCCGATGCTTGCCTGGGAGGGGATGGTGGTTGTCAGACCGATGGCCGTGATCAGGGTGTTGTGATAGGCTGTAACGACTCGGATTTTTCGCGTTCGAAAATCAACATCCGTACTTCACCTTGTACTAGAATGCCGTAGATTCGACCGTTCAAATCCGATTCGCCGAAGCTATAACACAATTAAGTAAATAACACAGCGGAAGAAAAGAATAATACATTGATATATAATATCTGATACAACAGAGTGATACAATGAATATCAATATACATCAGAGATATGATACAAGAAATAGCAGCGGAAAAGAAAAGATAACAACAGCAGCGGAACAATATCAATAGAAATGATAACTCCAAAATGATCTTCAGACAAGAATGAATCCACAACTCCAAGATAAGCAACTCCGATGAATGAACTAGCTCCAGATAATCTACTAAACCTGAATATCTGAAAAGAAACCCAACTCTAGACTGCTCGTGTGGAAAATTTTGAGCACCCAGAGTTTAGGAAGGGAACAATAAACTCCGGATCAGTCATGAGACTGGTGTGAGCAACAAAAACAGTTTATCTTTAAACAACAACAAAAGGATTTTAAACATTGAAATCCGCAATGCTTTTGGAAAATGAAACTACCATAAGACCTCCCACCACACACACAATGCAAACGCAGAATTGGAGGAGATTTCTTCTTATGATAGTCAAACATGCTTACTACGCAAAAGAAAACTCTTTTGATATTATTACTAGTGCATAGTGGAAAACATTTCGAAAGTATAATATTAATCTTAGCCAGCATACAACATTATTGTATGCCTACTATAGCTACTACGTTCAATAGCAGGTTACCGCCACATTCCATAGCAGGTAATACAACTAAAACCGTACAGGGTTCGTATTGTTTCTTTGGATTTCCAACAAATGATCAGGCAAAGGAACTTCCTTACCGAAATAGAAACGCCTCTGGAAAGACGCCCCGAGAACCTAACCGGATCTCCGCAAACAAAAGGCCGACGCTACCTCACGCTTTAACCAAGCTGTAACTAGGTAACTAACACACGAGCTATGTCATCCCCCGGTCGTTACCGACCTTTATCCGGGATCCCGAAAACCAACAAAGCAACATCATACAGTAATAAATTACCGTGTCCACACGAGTTAAGTATCTGGGCTCCATACCATGATACCACCCTTTATCCAGAAGGAAATGACATACCCTAGGGGCGCTACCCCTACAAACCTTTGTCGCAACATTCCTGTTTTGACCATTACCGGGTTGTGAGGCTCGACGAAGTCTCGTCCACAAAGCAACGCTTTTTCACAAAGCCACGCTTTTTCAAAAAGCCACGCTTTGATCAACAAATGATCATCAGCACTTCGTATGCCACATTACCAAATTGGGAATGTATCACTAGTAACCATCAACTACATAACCTCTGAGCTCATACGTCTCAGAGAAGGGTGTTAAGTTAAGAGAATAAATTCTCCGCCACCAACAGAAATGTATTTGATAGAAACCAGCTTTACATCTCAAAGTGTAACGTCAGACACACATCCATACAAGTCTGTTCCGGGTTCGAACAGAACCGAAGGCACTTCCAAAGAAGCCCTTGCAAATCCGGATAATTTCTAATCACGTCCGGACTTCCCATCACTAAAGGGTGCTAAAATCTCTATACCGGGGATCAGCCGATGCAGAGACAATCAATGGTAATCCTTTCGTTTTCAAAAGTATCCGGTCTTCACCACCGGTCTTCAAATGCTATCCATATCGTCGTATCACTATTCGGAATGGGTTATATGACACAAAGGTCCTCTCCCGGCTAAACCGAATAACGAGCGCAATTAAAAATCATATGGATACTGGGGTCTCAGTTAAATCACAGCTTAAAGCCCAAAACTTTTCATTCGAATGGTAAAACAAATTACCATTTCCAATCTTTTAAACAAAAAGATTCAATTCAAAAACCTTCAATGGTTTAAACAATTTCCACACTTTTAATCTTTTAAACAAAAAGATTCAATTCACAAAGTTCACCCCATTCCCAAAGATTCATTCATGGATTTCAAAACAATTTCCATTTCACTTGGATTAACTCGTTCGGTCTTTGAATCAAAGACTCATTTCATAAATTTCAAAACATTTCAATTCCATTTCAAACTTGAAATTCTTTCAACACAAATTGGAAGTTCATTACTTTTGTGAAAGCTTTTACTATTTGAAAACAAATAGTTTCGTTTCATAAAAATCCAGTTATATTTACACGAGTTAAAACCCTTGGATTAAATTCAAATTCCCAAATCAATACCTTTAAAATGGTTTAACCCATATATAACTTGTACAGCATTTTTAATCCCTAGTTTCAAATCATAGAATTCAATTTCAAACTTGAATTCAAATTTAAATCAAATTATTTAAATTTCCAAAACTCGATTAAGTTATTCAAAATAACTTTTATCTTTGAAATTCCATTTCAAAAGCTTTTCATATTAACCCAAATTTCCAATTTCAAAATCAATTGAAATTAAAGTTTCAATTTCAAAAACATTGAATTTACATCATCTGTGACTTAACCGATTTCCACGTGAAATCCATATTTGTGTGTGTATGGTGTAGTCCAGGGGTTTCACACAATAGTGCAACATCAATCATCACAGATATATCGATAAGCGGTATAATCGATAACGCTTATCTTCATTCACAGATTCATAGATAAAATAAATTTATCGGTCACAAAGATTCACTATTACAATTCGATGTGGGTTTCGGATAACCAACTGAAATCCGACTCCCTGTCGCATCGAAATTCAAGTGCCGTTTACGGGTCAAGGGATTCATACACATAGTAATATATCACAGATAAGTAAATTACAGATCACAACATAAATCAGGGTGTATCACAAAGCATCATATATCAGGGATATCAACAATTCAATCGTTCAACGAAATCCAAACATCCATAAGTAGAATCAATTAATATCTTATTTTAATTAATTTATACCAGATTAATTACTTATGAATAAATTACAAATCTTGGTTAATTAATCATTAATTAATTGTAAACCATTTTAATTGATTATCTTTTAATCAATAATTAATTATTCCTAATTAATTATGTTAATTAATTAACTCTTAATTAATAAATCATCCAACCTCAATTTCAACAAGTGATTAATCCTTAAAATCATTTCTTAATCACTTTCATTAATTAATTAACCCTTAATATTCAATCGATCTTTAATCTTTAATTATCTATTCTTAATTGCTTTCACTAAGTAATTAACCTTTAATTAATTACATAAATTTATTATCTTTAAATTAATCACATTAATTAATCCTTTAAATTGATTTCATAAATTAATTAACCTTCATCTAGTTATCTTAATTAATTACTTTAATTATCATTTGAAAATCTGTTTTACACTTTTTTTTTAAAAAATAATTTATGTCACATTGAAAATCTGTTTGGGCTTAACCCAATACGAAAGCAAACCCGAGTAAACAGGTATTCCACCCGAGCCAAAACTCGAGTCCTCCTCGTCTTCTTCCCTGAGTTCCTGTGCAACTTCTTCTGCCTTCATTTTTTTTTTCTAAAACTTAAAAACTTTAACTTTTTAAATTGGTAAGGAACTGCAGAGCTTCAATTTACTCGAACTCGCGTCCTACCCGAGACCACCCCCCTTCTTTCTCGATTGAAACCCGAGTCACCCTCTCGCGCTCAAACACTGACACCCCCACTTCTTACCGTGCACGTGCACAGTCCATCTGACGAACTCCGATCAACTTCGCCATTGCCCACAACTCATCGATGACCGGTACAAGATCACTGATCCACCAGAAATCCAAAACATTAACCATTTCGAAAATTCGACATCGAACCAATTCTAGAACAACACTGATCACTAGGAAGATCCTCCGCCTCGCCACCTCAGGCCACCAGGGGACGCGTAACTCCAACAACGGCTGCGCCTAACTTCAACGCTTCGATCGCCACCGGTGCGATCAGCTCTGGTGCGACGACGAAACTGCAACAATTTGGTTCCTCGACCTCGTACAGGAATGGGTTTAAACCCTAACGCGACTGAAATCAACACCCATGTTGATTTAGAATTTTATCCAATATTTTTCCCAAACTCCACAGTCTTCCAGCAAGCCCCAGCCATGATTTCGAGCACCCAAACGCCATAGTTCGCCGGTAATTCGAGAAAGTGGCCACTTCATTCATCTCTCATTTTCTCAATGGATACTTGATAAAAAAATTTGATCTTACTTTTAAAAATCATGCTTTTCGATTACAAAACAAATTATATAATCGAAACAATAAATCTTTTTAGTAGAATACTGTCATATTTTCGTTTGTTTCAGTGTTTACCTTCCTCCCAGAGAACCCATATATATTTTATACTTAACAATATTTTTAAAATTTCGATCTTGAAATTTCGAACAGATTTTGTTTAGACATAAAAGTCTATAAATGATTTTTGGATGAGAATTTGATTTTATTTTTCTTTCAAATGGGTTTGCATCCTGTAAATCTTTGAAACAGAATACTTGTGTCTTTTTCCCAGACATGCACAGCACATTTAGATCAACATTCAACACATTTCATAACATATGCAAACTTATTCACAAACATATATCACTGTATGCAAACCAATATATATATATATATATATATATATATATATATATATATATGAGGTTATGGGTTTGCTCACTGGTGAAAACAAAGAAGTCTGGGAAGAAAAAAAAAACAAAGTTGCTCACCGGATTTTGTAAAAGAACAGAGCATCATCTTTATTTTTGAACAGCCTGCCATTTGAACTTGTTTTGAATTCTTTGAAAAACTGGAAAGTGTTTTCATTTACATCCTTTTGCCAAGTCCCTTGCTTTTGTTTTAGTTGTAGTTGCTGATGATGTTTTAGATGAAGACTTATTTGGGTTTTCAAATGAAGTTTTATCTTAGTCTTTTTATTTACTTAGCTCGAATTGGAAATGAAAAGGTGATAAGGGAAAGAAGTTTACAGAGTGATGTTTAAACAAGTTTCAGAGTATAATATCCTATACAAAGCAGTGTACACACTTGTACAATTTCAGAGATTTTTTTTTTTACAAAATGGAGGCTGAAGGATTTTTCTACAACTCGAATAGACTTTGTTTGCTGCTAATAAATGGAACATTAAATGCTATTGTACTTTATGTCTCATACTTCCTTATTTTTACACTTGCCTGAGCCTTAGTTTACAAGCCATATGCATACTATTTTTACTTACCAGCCTATATCTCTTTTATATTTTGTTGATTTTATTGTACTTAAGACTGCCTGCCCATGTATTCGAGCCATTGTTTACATACTTATCTTATGCAAGCTTTTCTAACAAGTTACTATTAATTTTGACTTGCAGGTTTTATTTTTGAAGGCTGGCCAAATTCTTATGTATTATACAAACATATGTTACTGGTTGAAATGCAAATGAATGTTGTCCCTAACATGTTATTTGATTATTTATAGTGTATTGGTTTTAAATTTTACAAAGCTATAAAAGTTCAACTTATGTATATTTTATTTCTATGTATACTTATCACTAAAAATCTTATATGCCTATATGTACATTTTTATTTATTATTTTTAAAGTAAACTACACATTTAACAATTCGAAATGGTTTATATAGAATATATTAGAATCCGGGGAAACTCGCTCCATTTTATTGATTTATTTTACTATTTTTATTCAAAAAAATACAATTAATTATCAATTTAAATTTAATTAAAATTCGGGGTCGTTACAAACTTCCCCCCTTAAAAGAATTTCGTCCTCGAAATTTGCCAAGGAGACACAAGGATAGATGAAGAATGTTTCATCAAATCAAACTGAATATCTATTCTACATTTGGCTTACCAAATCAGAATATCAATAACAGATATAAAAACGAATCTATTGAATTCTTTCACAAGATACTCGGGTTATCCAGATCTACAAAATATGCAGGGGCATCGGTCAGTCCGAAAGGATAACTAACCATCCGTAGAATAAATCGGAATCCCAAAGAATAGATAGATATATCGATACAATTTCAAAATTTTCAGTTCAGAACTAAAGTATACCTATCAACCATAGCAAACAAAGCAACCAATTCATCCAAACAAACAATTTTGGTCCATCCGGAGTTTATGTCCCATATTTATATATCGAATCTCTTTTCTGGATCTACCAGAAATTATCGAAGGATTGAGAAAAAATGCTGAACAAAAGAGATTGAGAGAGAAAATATTGTTTCCTTGTTGTTACAGAGTATTGACCATTTATAGTCGTATTCCCCTGTCCCCTATCTCGTCCTCTTCTCGCACTCATACTCACTATCAGTGGATAGTAAGAGAATTTACTGAGGCATTCGAACGGATATCTGAGGATACTCATTCTAGGGTATACTTCACCCTATCTCTAATGAGCTACTTAATGTGTTATACTCCTGAGCTAAAGTTCAACCTTAGCTCTGATACCACTTGTAACGACTCGGATTTTTCGCGTTCGAAAATCAACATCCGTACTTCACCTTGTACTAGAATGCCGTAGATTCGACCGTTCAAATCCGATTCGCCGGAGCTATAACACAATTAAGTAAATAACACAGCGGAAGAAAAGAATAATACATTGATATATAATATCTGATACAACAGAGTGATACAATGAATATCAATATACATCAGAGATATGATACAAGAAATAGCAGCGGAAAAGAAAAGATAACAACAGCAGCGGAACAATATCAATAGAAATGATAACTCCAAAATGATCTTCAGACAAGAATGAATCCACAACTCCAAGATAAGCAACTCCGATGAATGAACTAGCTCCATATAATCTACTAAACCTGAATATCTGAAAAGAAACCCAACTCTAGACTGCTCGTGTGGAAAATTATGAGCACCCAGAGTTTAGGAAGGGAACAATAAACTCCGGATCAGTCATGAGACTAGTGTGAGCAACAAAAACAGTTTATCTTTAAACAACAACAAAAGGATTTTAAACATTGAAATCCGCAATGCTTTTGGAAAATGAAACTACCATAAGACCTCCCACCACACACACAATGCAAACGCAGAATTGGAGGAGATTTCTTCTTATGATAGTCAAACATGCTTACTACGCAAAAGAAAACTCTTTTGATATTATTACTAGTGCATAGTGGAAAACATTTCGAAAGTATAATATTAATCTTAGCCAGCATACAACATTATTGTATGCCTACTATAGCTACTACGTTCAATAGCAGGTTACCGCCACATTCCATAGCAGGTAATACAACTAAAACCGTACAGGGTTCGTATTGTTTCTTTGGATTTCCAACAAATGATCAGGCAAAGGAACTTCCTTACCGAAATAGAAACGCCTCTGGAAAGACGCCCCGAGAACCTAACCGGATCTCCGCAAACAAAAGGCCGACGCTACCTCACGCTTTAACCAAGCTGTAACTAGGTAACTAACACACGAGCTATGTCATCCCCCGGTCGTTACCGACCTTTATCCGGGATCCCGAAAACCAACAAAGCAACATCATACAGTAATAAATTACCGTGTCCACACGAGTTAAGTATCTGGGCTCCATACCATGATACCACCCTTTATCCAGAAGGAAATGACATACCCTAGGGGCGCTACCCCTACAAACCTTTGTCGCAACATTCCTGTTTTGACCATTACCGGGTTGTGAGGCTCGACGAAGTCTCGTCCACAAAGCAACGCTTTTTCACAAAGCCACGCATTTTCACAAAGCCACGCTTTGATCAACAAATGATCATCAGCACTTCGTATGCCACATTACCAAATTGGGAATGTATCACTAGTAACCATCAACTACATAACCTCTGAGCTCATACGTCTCAGAGAAGGGTGTTAAGCTAAGAGAATAAATTCTCCGCCACCAACAGAAATGTATTTGATAGAAACCAGCTTTACATCTCAAAGTGTAACGTCAGACACACATCCATACAAGTCTGTTCCGGGTTCGAACAGAACCGAAGGCACTTCCAAAGAAGCCCTTGCAAATCCGGATAATTTCTAATCACGTCCGGACTTCCCATCACTAAAGGGTGCTAAAATCTCTATACCGGGGATCAGCCGATGCAGAGACAATCAATGGTAATCCTTTCGTTTTCGAAAGTATCCGGTCTTCACCACCGGTCTTCAAATGCTATCCATATCGTCGTATCACTATTCGGAATGGGTTATATGACACAAAGGTCCTCTCCCGGCTAAACCGAATAACGAGCGCAATTAAAAATCATATGGATACTGGGGTCTCAGTTAAATCACAGCTTAAAGCCCAAAACTTTTCATTCGAATGGTAAAACAAATTACCATTTCCAATCTTTTAAACAAAAAGATTCAATTCAAAAACCTTCAATGGTTTAAACAATTTCCACACTTTTAATCTTTTAAACAAAAAGATTCAATTCACAAAGTTCACCCCATTCCCAAAGATTCATTCATGGATTTCAAAACAATTTCCATTTCACTTGGATTAACTCGTTCGGTCTTTGAATCAAAGACTCATTTCATAAATTTCAAAACATTTCAATTCCATTTCAAACTTGAAATTCTTTCAACACAAATTGGAAGTTCATTACTTTTGTGAAAGCTTTTACTATTTGAAAACAAATAGTTTCGTTTCATAAAAATCCAGTTATATTTACACGAGTTAAAACCCTTGGATTAAATTCAAATTCCCAAATCAATACCTTTAAAATGGTTTAACCCATATATAACTGGTACAGCATTTTTAATCCCTAGTTTCAAATCATAGAATTCAATTTCAAACTTGAATTCAAATTTAAATCAAATTATTTAAATTTCCAAAACTCGATTAAGTTATTCAAAATAACTTTTATCTTTGAAATTCCATTTCAAAAGCTTTTCATATTAACCCAAATTTCCAATTTCAAAATCAATTGAAATTAAAGTTTCAATTTCAAAAACATTGAATTTACATCATCTGTGACTTAACCGATTTCCACGTGAAATCCATATTTGTGTGTGTATGGTGTAGTCCAGGGGTTTCACACAATAGTGCAACATCAATCATCACAGATATATCGATAAGCGGTATAATCGATAACGCTTATCTTCATTCACAGATTCATAGATAAAATAAATTTATCGGTCACAAAGATTCACTATTACAATTCGATGTGGGTTTCGGATAACCAACTGAAATCCGACTCCCTGTCGCATCGAAATTCAAGTGCCGTTTACGGGTCAAGGGATTCATACACATAGTAATATATCACAGATAAGTAAATTACAGATCACAACATAAATCAGGGTGTATCACAAAGCATCATATATCAGGGATATCAACAATTCAATCGTTCAACGAAATCCAAACATCCATAAGTAGAATCAATTAATATCTTATTTTAATTAATTTATACCAGATTAATTACTTATGAATAAATTACAAATCTTGGTTAATTAATCATTAATTAATTGTAAACCATTTTAATTGATTATCTTTTAATCAATAATTAATTATTCCTAATTAATTATGTTAATTAATTAACTCTTAATTAATAAATCATCCAACCTCAATTTCAACAAGTGATTAATCCTTAAAATCATTTCTTAATCACTTTCATTAATTAATTAACCCTTAATATTCAATCGATCTTTAATCTTTAATTATCTATTCTTAATTGCTTTCACTAAGTAATTAACCTTTAATTAATTACATAAATTTATTATCTTTAAATTAATCACATTAATTAATCCTTTAAATTGATTTCATAAATTAATTAACCTTCATCTAGTTATCTTAATTAATTACTTTAATTATCATTTGAAAATCTATTTTACACTTTTTTTTTAAAAAATAATTTATGTCACATTGAAAATCTGTTTGGGCTTAACCCAATACGAAAGCAAACCCGAGTAAACAGGTATTCCACCCGAGCCAAAACTCGAGTCCTCCTCGTCTTCTTCCCTGAGTTCCTGTGCAACTTCTTCTGCCTTCATTTTTTTTTCTAAAACTTAAAAACTTTAACTTTTTAAATTGGTAAGGAACTGCAGAGCTTCAATTTACTCGAACTCGCGTCCTACCCGAGACCACCCCCCTTCTTTCTCGATTGAAACCCGAGTCACCCTCTCGCGCTCAAACACTGACACCCCCACTTCTTACCGTGCACGTGCACAGTCCATCTAACGAACTCCGATCAACTTCGCCATTCCCCACAACTCATCGATGACCGGTACAAGATCACTGATCCACCAGAAATCCAAAACATTAACCATTTCGAAAATTCGACATCGAACCAATTCTAGAACAACACTGATCACTAGGAAGATCCTCCGCCTCGCCACCTCAGGCCACCAGGGGACGCGTAACTCCAACAACGGCTGCGCCTAACTTCAACGCTTTGATCGCCACCGGTGCGATCAGCTCCGGTGCGACGACGAAACTGCAACAATTTGGTTCCTCGACCTCGTACAGGAATGGGTTAAAACCCTAACGCGACTGAAATCAACACCCATGTTGATTTAGAATTTTATCTAATATTTTTCCCAAACTCCACAGTCTTCCAGCAAGCCCCAGCCATGATTTCGAGCACCCAAACGCCATAGTTCGCCGGTAATTCGAGAAAGTGGCCACTTCATTCATCTCTCATTTTCTCAATGGATACTTGATAAAAAAATTGATCTTACTTTTAAAAATCATGCTTTTCGATTACAAAACAAATTATATAATCGAAACAATAAATCTTTTTAGTAGAATACTGTCATATTTTCGTTTGTTTCAGTGTTTTCCTTCCTCCCAGAGAACCCATATATATTTTATACTTAACAATATTTTTAAAATTTCGATCTTGAAATTTCGAACAGATTTTGTTTAGACATAAAAGTCTATAAATGATTTTTGGATGAGAATTTGATTTTATTTTTCTTTCAAATGGGTTTGCATCCTGTAAATCTTTGAAACAGAATACTTGTGTCTTTTTCCCAGACATGCACAGCACATTTAGATCAACATTCAACACATTTCATAACATATGCAAACTTATTCACAAACATATATCACTGTATGCAAACCAATATATATATATATATATATATATATATATATATGAGGTTATGGGTTTGCTCACTGGTGAAAACAAAGAAGTCTGGGAAGAAAAAAAAAACAAAGTTGCTCACCGGATTTTGTAAAAGAACAGAGCATCATCTTTATTTTTGAACAGCCTGCCATTTGAACTTGTTTTGAATTCTTTGAAAAACTGGAAAGTGTTTTCATTTACATCCTTTTGCCAAGTCCCTTGCTTTTGTTTTAGTTGTAGTTGCTGATGATGTTTTAGATGAAGACTTATTTGGGTTTTCAAATGAAGTTTTATCGTAGTCTTTTTATTTACTTAGCTCGAATTGGAAATGAAAAGGTGATAAGGGAAAGAAGTTTACAGAGTGATGTTTAAACAAGTTTCAGGGTATAATATCCTATACAAAGCAGTGTACACACTTGTACAATTTCAGAGATTTTTTTTTTACAAAATGGAGGCTGAAGGATTTTTCTACAACTCGAATAGACTTTGTTTGCTGCTAATAAATGGAACATTAAATGCTATTGTACTTTATGTCTCATACTTCCTTATTTTTACACTTGCCTGAGCCTTAGTTTACAAGCCATATGCATACTATTTTTACTTACCAGCCTATATCTCTTTTATATTTTGTTGATTTTATTGTACTTAAGACTGCCTGCCCATGTATTCGAGCCATTGTTTACATACTTATCTTATGCAAGCTTTTCTAACAAGTTACTATTAATTTTGACTTGCAGGTTTTATTTTTGAAGGCTGGCCAAATTCTTATGTATTATACAAACATATGTTACTGGTTGAAATGCAAATGAATGTTGTCCCTAACATGTTATTTGATTATTTATAGTGTATTGGTTTTAAATTTTACAAAGCTATAAAAGTTCAACTTATGTATATTTTATTTCTATGTCTACTTATCACTAAAAATCTTATATGCCTATATGTACATTTTTATTTATTATTTTTAAAGTAAACTACACATTTAACAATTCGAAATGGTTTATATAGAATATATTAGAATCCGGGGAAACTCGCTCCATTTTATTGATTTATTTTACTATTTTTATTCAAAAAAATACAATTAATTATCAATTTAAATTTAATTAAAATTCGGGGTCGTTACATAGGCGGTCAGGTGGCTTGGTTGTTCGGAAGAAAACCAGAGCTAGGCATCTTGCGTGGAAGGCCATGAAACGAAGGGAAGGTGCAACAAAAGTGACCGAACAATGAAAGAAGAAAGAAAATAATAAAAATAAAGAGGAAGAAGGAGAAAAGAAAAGGAAAAAAGAGAGGAAGAAATAGATCTGGGAGGAAGAAGAATATATGCATGGAAGATGATGTGTTGTGGCTGTTATTATAATTTGCTTCATATTTTCAATCAAGAGAACGGACCAGAAGATATTGAAATAAATTGAGAAACCAAAAGACAACTACAAATAAAATTTCGAATGAGAATATTGAGAGTTCAAAAATTGAATTCAAAGAATGGTAACAGCCAAAACATTGAAATTATTTATGACAACTGGCTATTAGATTTTATACGGTAGAAAATGAATGGTCACGTGAAACAATTGGACTCGAACGCGTACCGATACGGATAACCGTTTTGCGGTTTCCGCTGCGTACCGAATCTCAAAACACAGAATTGAATATACCGCAAAAATCAGCACGACAAGACGATCAAAACGGTATACAGATATCAGTTGTACGATCATCCTATCAAAAGTCTATAATCGGTACCGAAATATTCTGCTAATTTGATAGAAATAAGATAAACGGAGCAATAGCAATCAAAATATGAAGAAATGAAATATGACGTCTCACTCAGAAGATGATTTACAAATTTTTCTAAAGAAATATTCAGGTTTGAAAAACATTTTATTATCATCAATTTTAACTGATTTAGATTGAAATAAAATTACACAATAAAATTTACTACCATATTTTCTGATGAAAATTTACCAGTTTCTATGTTAAAATAGACGCATCTCAAATAATAAATTTTTATTTCAAAATTTTATTGTTTAAAATTTCACAAAAATTCAATTAATTAAATAAATAAAACACTGAAATTTATAGGTCGTTACAATTACTGTCGAATATAATATATGTATAATACTTTATATAAAGTATGATGATGTAATTAATGTAGGATCGTTTTCACCCTAGAGGGGGGATGAATAGGGTCTACTAAATATTAATGCGGAAATAAAAATAAAAATAGAAAGTAAAGATCACATACAATTTTACCCAGCTTCGGCAAAAATTTGCCTACGTGCTGCCTCCAAGGTTTCTACTAGAAATTAAGTAATCAGACGCTTACAAAAACACGTAAACTTGCGATACCCGCTAACTTGATTAACCTAACTCTAAGCTCAAAACCCTGCCACAACTCAGCCACTGAGTTGCGAATTCTCGAACTACAAAACCGTAGTTCGTAAACTAGTTAATCTAGAGTTTGATTTAAATAAAAAAACAAAAAAAATTTCTAAAAAATAAATAATAACCCTAATAAACTATACGGCCCAATTAAAAAAAACGAGTTCCCATTTTATTTTGCTTCCTTCTCATCCATGCCGTCTTGTTTCTTTGTGATCTGGAATTAGGGTTTTGTTTAATTGAAACAACCGCTTGGAAATAGTAATTCAAATCGTTTGCCTTAATGCTTTCATTCCTCAATTTGCTTACTACTGCTTCAATGTCGAGTTCGGATGGTATATATCGGTATGCGATTTTTACTTTATTTATTCTATTGATTTGCTTGAACTCGAACTTCTTAATTGCTGATGAGGAATTGGGTATTTATAAGGATCAAAACCCTATAATTTCGTTTCGTATATTTTGATTTGAATTCTTGGTGATTTTAGAACTTGCGTTGATTTCGGATCGAACGATCTCTGAAGTATGACTTGTTCATCTCTGACTTGATCATCCTTCGATTACTGCTTGGCATTTGAATTTGACATATATATACCGATTTTGGGTTAATCTTGACTTCCTGAAGTTTGACTTGTTCATCATGATATATTATGCAACTTTTTCTACTCCTTCCTGAATTTGTCCTGTGCTTTGTTTAGGATTCTGATATGTTTTTGACTTGTTCATCCTTTGAACGCTCTGTTAATATGCTTTGACCATGTCATGTATATATTGATGTGTTGTTCATTTCTTGCATTGTTTAAGAGAACTGCCTTGTTGAGTATTCAGTGTATGTTTGTGTGTCACCCTATGATACCTTGCTTGAGTTTGATCTGATGTCTCCATGTATATCTACATGTATGTATGTATGTGATTGCTATGGCTATGCTCTATCCACCCGAGTGCTTGCATTCTGACTTTTCTTGTATATGCATGTCACTGTGCTTGTTAGACTTGCTATGTCTGGTGCACTTATATTCTCTGGCCATAATGATTTTGTACTAGTTGTTGGTCGAGTTCCATATCTAGATCTGGTGCACCACTTTGTACATGTGCACTACATGTTGATATCTGACCTGTACTTGGCCCTGAATTCTGATTTTTCTTGAACATTTTGTATACTTTCATGTACATGTTGACTTGCATTTATCTCTGCCCTCAATTCTGGTTGTCTTGTTTTCATGTGTGTTCATGCCCGAATGTAGCTTGATGCTCTCACTTGATTGCCTTGTACTGACCATTGCTAAGTTGTTGTTTTTTTTGCATTGCACCTGAGTTGAATCCATTCTTGGCTTGGGTTTGACCTTATGCTCACCTGTCCTTGATTTCTTTGTACTGATCATTGCTGTGTTGTTTGTTTTTGCATTGCACCTGAATTGAATTCAGTCTTGGCTTGGGTTTGACCTTGTGCTCACATGTCCCTGCAATTTTAACAAGCAAGTGTATATCGGTGTGCAAGACCTTATGGCATGTACAGTGATACACTGTGCATGTCATAAGTTGTTCGCGTAATTTTGATTCTAGTTTGAAATAGGAAGATGAATTAAAAAATGATCACGAACAACTCCAATAACTGAGGCAAATAATATTTTCAAACACACACTTCATTGTGCACTGCAAAATATTTCTTTTTCAATTTTATTGCATCAATTTTTATTTTGTAGATAGATCAGATGTTGGATACGGGCTGGAACAGAGTTGAAGATCAAATACGAGTGATGATTGAATATGTAGTGAAGTGAAACATGTATGTAAAATTGTATAGTGAAAATTGTGTTGTAATTGAAACTTGTATTTGGAATTGTGTAAATATAGTGAGAGCTTAAATTTGTACTATTTGAATTTGTAATAAAATATTTGTTTGAATAAAATATTTATTTAAATAAGAATTCTAAGTTATTTATTTTATTCAACAAATATTTATTTAATTATGTACTGGAAAAAATGAAATAGTACAATAACAAATACATTTAAACGAATATATATATGTTTATTATCATCAAACAAAAATCATACACTAGTATATTCTACAATCTCCCCCTTTTGATGATAACAAACATATATTAAGATTTTGACTCTATTAAATGTATTTGGTCTTGATGAATTCTATTAGCTCCCTCTATTTGAATACTCCCCCTACAACAAAGCTCCCCCTTCACATATGCATAAAAAAAGAGAATATGCAAATGCAATGAACCTAGATGAGAATACGCAAATAAAAAATATGACTTATTTGCCAAAATCTTAACTTCTCTCTCCCCTTTTGTTATTGGAAAAAGAGTAATAGTGTTAGATAAGAGTGATAAAGTGATAGACATGAATCACAACATTAATACCTAATCGAGTATAAATATTAAATTTCAAAAAAAATCAAACAAAAATCATAAATACTCTGTTAGGCGCATATTCCATCTTAGAGTGATAGGAGTGATGTCAGCATAGAAAACCATATAGTCGTGTCCATTTGTGGTATATTTGTGACAGGAATTTTTTAAATACTTACTAACCATACATAACCATTAGGAATTTTAAATGAGATTAGTAGCGTTCCCTATATTTATTTAAAATGAAATCCAAGCATCTTCTAACCACGTATAACCGTGAGGACTTTTAAATGTGGTTAGAATCAACTTGCCTATTTCATCCAATTTTGATTTGTGTTCCGTACATGCATAACCGTGAGGACTTTCAAATGAGCATGAAAGCACATAATCAGATATTTCAGGTAGTTCACCCATGCATAACCGTGAGGACTTTTAAATGAGAGTGAGTACTTTTGGATGATTTTATTGCTAATTAAAAAATGAATAATTTCCTGTTTAAATACCATATTTTGACATACTATATTGGATTTTGATAAGTGATTGTCATAGAAATATGATAGGAATAGAGATGGTCATGGAATTTTTACCAACCAAAGTTATTAAATTTTGTTTAAATTTTTAAAGAAAATTTCTAAATATACTCTCTCAAGACATAATGTATGATTAAGATCAGCACTCATCACTTTTTTTAGAAACTATTTATCTTTTCGATAATCAATAGGGAGCCAGATTAGTTAACATAGGCATTTAAGATCAAATCCAAAAAAAATATAAAATCACATTTCTGAAATGCCTAAACTGAGAGAAAATCGACAAAAACTATTTTCTGGAAGGGGTTTTGTAAAAATATCTGCCAATTGAGAATCAGTTGAAATGAAATTTATGCAGATATTTTCTTTGGAAATGTGATTTCTAATGAAATGATGTCTAACATCTATATGCTTGGTGCGAGAATGATGTACATGATTATTTGTGAGATCAATTGCACTTTTGCTATCATATATAAGTGGAACTCGTTTAAAATTTAGACCATAGTCTTGCAAGGTTTGTCTCATCCATAAGATTTGAGCAGAGCAACCGCTTAGAGAAATATACTCTGCCTAAGTGGTAGATAATGCAATACAATTTTGTTTTCGGCTTGACCATGCAACTTACGAATGTCCCAACATAAAACACATTCCACCAATACTTTTTATATCAACTAGACTACCAGCATAGTCTCCATCTAAATACCCTTTTAACTCAAAGTTATCATTTGTTAGATACCATAGACCAAACCGTGGGGTGTGCAACAGATACCTTATAATCCTTTTTACAGCTTTTAAATGAGATTCTTTTGGATTTGATTGAAACCGTGCACATAAATAAACATAAAACATAATGTCTGGTCTAGAAGTAGTAAGATAAAGAAGTGATCCAATCATACCTCGATATTTCTTTTGATCAACTACCTTACCTTTTTCATCCTTGTCAAGTTTAATTGTTGTGCTCATGGGAGTTTTTTCAGGTTTAGCATCTTTCAATCCAAATTTGTTGACAAGCTCTCTGATATATTTTGTTTGAGAGATGAACGTACCTTTTTCACTTTGTTTGATTTGAAATCCAAAAAAGAATTTCAACTCTCCTACCAAGCTCATTTCAAACTTTTTCTGCATGACTTTTTCAAATTTCTCACACAAAAGGTTGTTAGTGGCACCATAAATAATGTCATCAACATATATTTGAACAATCAATAGGTCATCATTTTCGTGCAATAGAAATACTGTGGTATCTACACAGCCCTTTTTGAACCCATTTTTAAGAAGATAAGTGCTAAGACATTCATACCAAGCCCTAGGGGCTTGTTTTAATCCATATAGTGCTTTCTTAAGTTTATATACATGGTTAGGGTATTCTAGACTTTCAAAACCTTCAGGTTGTTCAACAAATACATCCTCTTTCAAAATTTCATTAAGAAAAGCACTTTTATTATCCATTTGTCTTAGTTTAAATCCTTTGTAACAAGCAAAAGCTAATAAGATTCTAATGGATTCTAGTCTTGCTACTGGTGTAAAAGTTTCATCAAAATCAATTCCTTCAATTTGATTATAACCTTTAGCAACTAACCTAGCTTTGTTCCTAATCACATTTTCAGATTCATCAAATTTATTTTTAATAATCCATTTGGTTCCTACAACTGGATAATCATTAGGTCTAGGTGCTAGAATCCAAACTTCATTTCGTTCAAATTGATTTAGCTCTTCTTGCATAGCCATAAACCAACTTTCATCATTGAGAGCTGTATCTATGTCTTAGGGTTCAATTTCTGAAATAAATCCACTGTATAGACAAAAATAACATAAATTTCTAAAGGTGGAACGAGTTTGAGCACATGCGGTAGGATTACCTATTACCAATTCTGGAGGATGATCTGCTTTGAATTTCAATCTCTCTAGTTCCATATTTCTTTGGACTTCTTCCGCGGTTGCAATTTCTTTTGGATTTTCACTTTCATCTTTTTCATTCTCCTCTTCGGCATTACTTTTGATTGTTTCCTTGCTTTGATCATCAATGCCTTCATCAAATTTCACATTGATTGACTCCACGATTGTTCTCATCCTTTTGTTGTATACTATATAAGCTTTGCTTTTGGAAGAGTATCCCATGAACATGCCTTCGTCTACTTTTGGCTCAAATTTTCCCAGTTGATCACCTATATTAAGAATAAAACATAGACAACCAATTTTTTTGAAATATGCAATGTTTGGCCTTTCGTTGAACCATAGTTCATATGGTGTTTTCTTAAGAATCAGCCTAATCATGACTCTATTCATTACATAACAAGTTGTATTTACTGCCTCTGCCCAAAAGGACAAGGGTAGTTCATACTCATTTATCATAGATCTAGCCAACTCTTATAAGGTTCGATTCTTTCTCTCGACTTGTAATGACCTGCCTTTTTGGACGTTTTAAGCAGACACGCGCGTCAAACTCAAACCATTCAAAAGGGCAGATTGTTATGGAGTAAATAAGAAAAAGTAGAGAAAGGAAGAAACAAATACAAAATCTCGCAGCGGAATGACAAAATATAATAATAATCAAATAACAGTTCATGAAGTTGTTTTATAAATACATTTGATTATTCTTTTACAACACAAAAATTAGAGTTACATAAATAGGAATAAATAAATAAATAATGCAGCGGAACAACATGATGCAGTGGAAATACTATAATAGATAATAATAGTACAAAATCTTCGTCTACATTCTCCAGAAGCAATCTTCGGAAAACTGAAAAGCTCAGGCTGACCCGAGCGAATTTAAAAGATAAAACACTCGAGTCAAGACTAAAAGATCTTATGTATGTTAAATCAACGGTAAATAGATATGAGTGAAACGGCGTCAGAGATGTTTACGGGGTTTGACATCTCCTATCCAGTGTCTAACGTGGGTGCAGTAACTTAAAAGATATTCGGGATTTACATCTCCTAAGGATCCGTTAAACTATCTACTATGTAGTACAATACGCTATTATAATATGTCTACAGTAAAGTAAAGTATTAAAATAGCGTTAAGGCGTTACCCATATCCCTTTAACACATTTTTATATATTCCCATAGTCTATACAATACCGTAACTCCTCCGTAAACTGGAGGCTATCAGAGGGCACTCCATAGGTATGGTACAAACCAAACTCGTAGAAGGCGCGATAGGGCATGTGAACACGGCACTCGAGGCAATGCCAGGGTAGATATACCAATTGCGTATCTGGACTGGTGGTAACGCATAGCAGCTACTGTAATGGCCCGTAAATTTTAACGGTTCAGATAACGTAATTAATTGAATTTTTGTGAAAATTTAAACAATTGAATTGGGTAATAAAAATTTGATATTTGGTATGCTTCTATTCAAACCTAGCAAATAGTAAATTTTTATTAGAAATTATAAAAGTTTATTTTTTTGTGTAATTTTATTTAAATTTAATTCAATTAATATTAGATGATAATAAAATGTTTCTGAAATTTGAATATTTTTTTATAATAAAAATGTAAACTATTTTTTGAGTAAGACATCGAAATTCGTTTTGTCGAATTTGGACTTCTCTAGCCTCCTTTATTTTATTTTCGGCGTTTCAGCAGCATTTTCGGTAGCGAAAAATCGAGTTTTTATAACTTGATCGTATCGCTGATATCTATGTACCATTCTATTCGTCTCGTTGTGCTAATCTCCATAGTATATTCATTTGGGTGTTTCGGTGTTCGGTACGCTGTGAAACACGCGAAACGGTTAACCGTAACGGTCTGTCTTTTTGTTTCTATGTGATCGTTTATTTTCCACCGTTGTAATACCGATAGACATCTAACATTAATATTTTAGCTTTTGACTTTTACAATTCCCATTATCTTGAATATAAACAGGTTCGTCCTTTCACTTCTTTCTATGGCTCCTTACTTTTTCACTCTACCTTGTTCTTTTGAATATATATATATATTAATATAATAATATACGAAAAAAATCACATATATGTGAGAAAAACCAAACCTGCTCTCATCTCCTTCATGCCTGCTCTTCTTTTTTTCATTCGACCCGCCATTAGCCTACTCCTCCTACCTTTTAGCCGAAGCCCTTCCAGCTCTTCCATCCACGACCATCTGACGAATTCCATCACCACGCAAGCCCAGATCCACCCCTATAACCCGTTCATACCTTTACATTTTCCCCATTTGTTGTTTGGTCGTACCCACTGCCTTGCCAACCACCTACACCCATGCAGTCACCTTCCACACGTCAACGCACTGCCCTCCGCCTTGCACTGCACCTAACCCCGACAGCCTCTTAACCCGCCTGAGCAAACCCATCATCTTCCTCCGCATAAACGCGACTGCCCACCATAACTCGCCCGTGCTCCACCATAACTCCACCGAGGCAGCCCTACCTTCGACCCAGCCTGTGCATCATAGCCCTCATCCACCCTTCCAACCGTTTCTACCCATTACCAAACCCTGACCGAGCCTTGGTCTTCCACGCAACAAACACCATCGCCTGTATCCGCCATCTCCAATTGCAGCCGAGATCTCCACTTCCAGGCCGATCACCATGCATCAAGATTCCTTCTTGTTGTATATATAGATATATATATTGACTCTGGTAAGTTGTATATATAATTATATATATATATATAATAAAGTTATATGCCGTTAACCTATTCTGTAATTTTTTTATATATTATGTATGTAGTGTTTCAACTTGAAATTTCTTATCTGGGTATAAAAAGAAAAAAGGGGATATATATGCATGGCCGTATGTATATATATATATGATGTGTTGAAAGTAATGTATATATTTGTTATTAAAATATTGATTTTTAAAGTGTATGTATGTAAGTATATATAGTTGTTTATAAGAAATAAAAACTGTTTGTCCATATCAAACTTATATATATATATATATGTTCGTATATATGTGTAAGATATAAGTTTCTATATGAGCTGTTTATATTGTATAAGTTATATATCTGTTCTGTGGGCTATATTTACATGTTCATATAAGAAATGAAAATCCGTTTTTATATATATATATATATATAAATTGGTATAAGTGATGTTTATCCATATATGATCTGTTTGTATATATATTAGGTATATATGATATGTACGATTTATAAGTTTATATATAAGTGTATACATGAGTTTTGGGGTTTCGTGTTGAATGAAACGGTTTTATGTCAAATTTTAATATGTGTTTTAATTTAAAAAATGATTTTGAAATATATATATATATATATATATATATAGATTTGATCTAATATGTGTTTAAATTTAAATTGTGATTATATATATATATAGTTTATATATATAATTTCGCCTGTATAATTAATTTTCATCAAATCCAGTTCATCGTGCCTTGTTTGTCTCTTCGCTGTCTAGATTTACAACAACAGTCCAACCTTGTCACTATCCTGCTCGTTCGATCCGTGTGCTTGTCCGTGTCCATTCACTTTCATTCTCGTTCATTTCTCAAGCCTCAGAAGGTGAGCAATCACTCACGATTAACATTCTTATATTTAGTAAAATTAATTCACATGAAATGACGATTGAAATATGCTGTTAAATGTGAATCGTTAAGTTATTTAAATTGTTAATTACGGTATGCCATTCTCTGCCATTGTTTACCTATGACATATGACACCATAACATGTTGTATATATTATATTTAAATTTGTTACTGATGATATATGCCTGTTGTTGATATGTTATATTATTAGCATATTTGTTCTCACTCTTCAAGTTCCCTGTTAGTTTAGAATTCCCTATGGATTGAAATGATACATACCCGAACGATCTTATATATTAAGGGAAAATTGTTATGGGTTGATGATGCAGGCCAAGTACTAGGTCGTGACCGACCTAGCAAACTCGTAGGTCATAACATGTTGATAAGTCGAATCCAACCTAAAGCTAAGGAGTTAACATCTTGTGAAGAACGATGGAAAGCTAAAGTCGTAGGTCGTCTATGACCTAAGGAATTGATAGGTCGCGAACGACCTAACTTTGCCGTGCAGCATGGTGAACGACCAAACATAGCACCAAGGAAAGAGCTACGACCTAACGGGTTAGTGGATGGCGAGCTAAAACTAAGAGATAGGTCGCTGGTACGACCTAACATGCTTTTAGGTCGCGTACGACCTAGCGAGATAGGAAAGAGGGCGGTGGAACGAGCTAAGAGGGTGCTACGACCTAACAAGTCACGACCTATGATAGGTCGCAGGAAGACGTTACGACCTAAGTTAGGTCGCATGGAGTCAGGCTTTTAAATCTCCCCGAGATGGCCGAGATGAAAAATCTGAGATATCAGCCAAAATCCGAGATTTGGCAGCCTATTTAGTTATAAGTGTTTTAAATATCGCCCGAGATAGCCGAGATATTTTCCCGAGATATTGGCCAAAATCCGAGATTTAAAACACTGCATGGAGTTAGGTCGCGGAGTTTTGATTCGACCTATACTAAGTCGCAAGAAAAGTTCATGACCTATGATAGGTCGCTGGGTAATCTGGGAAGATAAGTCGCGACGTCTTAAGTCGCAAGGCTTAGGTCGCGAAGTTTCTAAAGCCATCTATTTTAGGTCGCAAAGCTACGGATACCGTCCATTCTTTAAGTCGCTGAAGTATGAAGACCGTTGATCTCTTTAAGGCGCTGTTCTGGGATGCGCATGTTTTAAGTCGCTAAAGTTTTTACCGTTGATTCTATTGCTGAGTTAATCTCTACCACTGATATCTTAAGTCGTTGGGTGTTAAGTCGCGAAAGCTTGTAGCCGAGGATCTTGATGCCGCGTCAATCTGAACCGTTGATGATGAGCCGTTTTATCTTTGAGTCGTTTGTGTTTCTTTTTAGCTCGTACCTGTTTGTAAGTCGTCATCTATAGGTCGTTTCCGACCTAAGTACTTGTATTTTCTTTGAAGTTTTTGTGTGTGTTGAGTTGTAACTATTTGGGCTTAAGTCGTGTACGACTTATGTTAGGTCGTGACTGTTATCTTGGAACCGACCTAGGAGATGTAAATTTTTGTTGTTTTTTTGTGTGAGTTGTAAAACGCCTATAAATAGGCCGGGTCTCTCATTTGTAAAAGGTTGTTGATTTTTGAATAAAATTCTCTTTTGATTGCTTTGTGCTTTCAATTTAAATTGGTAGTTGAGTGTAATCTCCTATCTCCTCTTTCGGATAATCGAGTGCGCTCGATTCAACGATTGCAGAAGCCGATTCGTGGAATCAAGTGCGCTTGATCAACGCTCGAAGAATTGAAGATCTCTCCTCACGGTATCGTGCGCGATCAACGTGTCAGAGATAGCTAGAATTCGGTATCTTCGGATCAACGAATTTGGGCATTTCAGTATCTTCCAATCCACCGATTGCTACATTCAATGATCTACATTGTTTTTGTAATATCCGCCGCGTCATTTTGGTATCAGAGCTTGTTCTAGCCAATCATAGCTAGATCAAGACTTGGAGCCTAATCATTGTGAAGATTTGAAGCTTTGTGTATCACGGCCGAGGGCTGGAAGAAGTGTTCATCATTGTTCGAAGTTGTTTAATCAAATTTGTATTGGAAGCCGAAACTTTGTCCATCGTGTTCATCACGATTTGCTACAAAGTGGAAGTCTTCGATCCGTTTCATTTTGGATCAAAATCCGAAAAGTGTTTGAATTTTGAAGTATTGAAGAAATTGTGAAGATTTCAATCATGCCACCAAGGAGAGCTAATCGCCACCAAAACGTAGAAGCTTTGTATCGAAGAGAAGAAGCTGATGAGATGGAGCAAAGAATCAATGAGAATTTTAGTGAAAAGCTTAACGAAGGAATTGGCCGGTTAGAGAAGCTTATGACGGAGATGAATCAAAATCGGAGAAGGGTTTCACCTGAATCTAATCATGGAGGTAGTAGAGTCTCACCATATTCAAATCGAGACAGAAGTGCTGAAAATGATCAAGGGCGTGGGAGGAACGTGAATGATCGTGAACGGAGGAATGTTGATAGAAGGGATGATGGTGGAAGACGTAATGGTAGTAGAGATGTGGGTGGACGAGATAGACAACAATATACATCTAATTTTGAAGAGGAGTATGATGGTGGTAGTGTTCGAGGACAAGGACGAGGTCAAGGAAGAAATTACTCTGAGTATGATCACAAGTGGGAGTCGGGGATGAAGACGGAAATTCCTGAATTCAAAGGTGGTATGCAAGCGGAGGAGTTTCTAGATTGGGTAGCTAATGTTGAGGAGATTTTTGACTTCAAGGAAGTTCTAGAACAGCGTAGAGTGAAGTTGGTTGCTACAAGGCTAAGGGGTAGAGCTTTGGCATGGTGGCAGCAGACCAAGCTTACACGTGAACGAATGGGGAAGTCAAAGGTTGAATCTTGGGAGAAAATGAAGAAATTGATGAAAGCAACGTTCTTACCTTACAATTATCAATCTTTGATGTATCAACGTTTGCAAAACTTGAGGCAAGGAACAAAGACCGTTAATGACTATGCTGATGAATTCTATCAACTTATTGCAAGGAATGATATTATGGAAACAGAAGAGCAGCTGACATCTAGATTCATTGGGGGATTGAGAATGCAGATCCAGGATATGGTTAATATGTTCGATCCAAGATCTGTAGCAGAGGCACATCAGAAAGCGTTGGCTTGGGAGAAACAGGGACGACGAGGAAGTGGTGTGTTTACAAATTCCAACAATCCAGTGAAGGGAGTTAGTGGGAGTTCTAATGTTTCAAAAGCTGTTGCAAAATCAGTTGTGAATGAGGTTGGGAAGGCGAAAGTCAATAACAGTTTCAAATGTTATAATTTCCAAGAGTTGGGCCACAAAAGTAATGAATGTCCAAAGCCGAAGAAGAGAGCTATGATAGCTGAGGTTGAGGATGAGGATGAAGAAGCTGAATGCTCTAATTCTTTACCAATTGAGGAGGAAGACATACTATCGGGAGATGACGGGTATGTATTGATGATGAGGAGAAGTTGTTTAACACCGAAGCAAAAGGAGGAAAGTAGTTGGTTGAGGAACAATATCTTTCAATCTACATGCACAATTCTAGGAAGAGTTTGTAAATTTGTTATTGATGCTGGGAGATGTGATAATATTATCTCTACAGAAGCGGTGAAGAAGTTGGAGTTGAAAACCGAGAAACATCCTAAACCGTACAAGTTAGCTTGGTTAAGGAAGGGTGGTGAAGTGAAAGTTGGACGTAGAGCTTGTGTGAAGTTTTCAATTGGGAAGAAATACAAAGATGAAATCTGGTGTGATGTCGTAGATATGGACGTTTGTCATTTGTTGCTGGGGAGACCGTGGCAGTATGATCGAGCTGTGCAGCATGACGGACGGACCAACAGTTACAGTTTCATGTTTGAAGGCACAAAGATTACTCTAGTTCCAAAGAAGCGACAGCCGGAGGAGAACAAGTTGGAGGAGATTGAAGAGCTCAAAACTTTGTTATCTTTGAAGGAGTTTGTGAAGGAAGTAGAGGAGGAACCTGAAGTGTTTTTGTTAATTGGGCGAGAGAGCAGTGAAGAGGTTGAGATTCCAGAAGAAGTTAAACCAGTTTTGAAAGAATTTGACGATGTATTTCCAAAGGAGTTACCAACGGAGTTGCCACCGTTGAGGGATATTCAACATCAGATAGATCTTGTTCCAGGTGCTGTGTTGCCACACAGACCACATTATCGAATGAGTCCGAAGGAACATGAAGAGTTGCGAAGGAAAGTGGAAGAATTGCTTGAACAGGGGCGTGTGCAGGAGAGTTTAAGTCCTTGTGCTGTAACAGCTTTATTGGTACCCAAGAAGGATGGGACGTGGAGGATGTGCACTGACAGTCGAGCATTGAATAAGATTACTGTGAGATATAGATTTCCAATGCCGAGGTTGGATGACTTGTTAGATCAAATAAGCGGAGCTACTATCTTTTCGAAGATTGATTTGAAGAGCGGATATCATCAAATTCGTATCAGACCAGGAGATGAGTGGAAGACTGCTTTTAAAACCAGGGAGGGTCTATACGAGTGGTTGGTCATGCCGTTTGGCTTATCAAATGCACTAAGTACTTTTATGAGGGTGATGAATCAGATTTTTCGACCGTTCATTGGGAAATTTGTGGTGGTGTATTTCGATGATATTCTGATTTACAGTGGAAGTCCAGAGGAACATTTGAATCATCTTAGAGAAGTGCTGATGGTATTGCGACAAGAACAATTCTATGCTGCAACGAAGAAATGCGTGTTCATGACGCGTAGTGTTTTATTTCTGGGATATGTTGTATCGGAAGAAGGAATACAGGTTGACCAAAGTAAAGTCGAAGCAATTAGAAATTGGCCGCAGCCCAAGACGATAACGGAAGTTCGTAGTTTTCATGGGTTGGCTTCATTCTATCGAAGGTTTATACCACACTTTAGTAGTGTGATGGCACCTGTTACTGATTGCATGAAGGGTAAACAGTTTCCATGGACGGAGGAAGCCGGGATTACTTTTGAGCGAATCAAAGAACTTTTGACGTCTGCACCAATTCTAATATTACCAGATTTTCAGTTAGTGTTTGAACTACATACTGATGCATCCAAGGTTGGAATTGGAGGAGTGTTGAGTCAGAGGGAACGTCCTATTGCATATTTCAGTGAGAAGTTGTCAGAAGCGAAGATGCGATACAGTACATATGATGTGGAATTCTATGCTGTTGTACAATCTATTAAACACTGGAGACACTATCTATTTCAGAAGGAGTTTGTTCTGTATACGGATCATGAAGCATTGAAGCATTTGCAAGGGCAAGACAAGATTTCAGCGAGACATGCATCGTGGATTGCATATCTGCAACAGTTTACTTTCGTTGTTAAACACAAGTCAGGGGTGACGAATCGAGTGGCTGATGCTTTGAGTAGGAGGAATCATTTGTTGACTACAATGAAGGTTGAAGTGACGGGGTTTGAAATATTGCCAGAATTATTTACCGATGATCCTTACTTTGCAAAATTTGTTGATAAAGTCAAGGAGGGAGAGACGGATGAGTTCATAATGACAGATGGTTTTCTGTTCAAAGGAAATCGATTGTGCATACCGGAGGGTAGTCTGAGAATGAAGATTATCAAGGAGTTACATGAAGAGGGACATGTTGGGAGAGACCGTACATTACAGTTGATTTCACAATCCTACTTTTGGCCATCAATGAGGAAGGAGGTAGAGAGGTTTGTGGAGCGTTGTCATATTTGTCAGGTTTCGAAAGGAACTGCAACTAATGCTGGGTTATATATGCCTTTACCTGTACCAATTAAACCGTGGGTTGATGTGAGTATGGACTTCGTGTTGGGATTACCGAGGACACAGCGTGGAAACGATTCCATTTATGTGGAGGTTGATCGATTTTCGAAAATGGCACATTTTATCGCTTGTAAGAAGACGGCGGATGCTGTTCATGTTGCTCAGTTGTTTTTCAAGGAGATCTATCGACTTCATGGATTGTCAGAATCTATTGTGTCGGATAGAGATACTCGATTTCTGAGTCACTTTGGTTGAGTTTGTGGAAAATGGTGGGAACGAAGCTGAAATTTAGTAGTGCTTATCATCCACAAACGGATGGACAGACTGAGGTGGTTAACAGATCATTGGGAAACTTGTTGAGGTGTCTCGTGCAAGACAATCTGAAGAGTTGGGATGTGAAGTTATGCCAGGCAGAATTTGCTCACAATCATGCTGTAAATCGAAGTACAGGGTTCAGTCCATTTCAGATAGTATACTCAAGTTTACCAAAGGGACCATTGGATTTAACGTTAGTACCACAATCAAAGAAGACAGTTAAGAAAGCTGCTGATTTTGTTAATGGATTAGCGGAATGTCATAAAATCGTTCAAGAACGACTGGAGAAAGCGAATGAGAAATATAAACGGTCTGCAGACTTGAAGCGAAGAAATGTTGAGTTTAACGAAGGAGATATGGTTTATGCAGTGTTAACAAAAGATCGTTTTCCAGTAGGCGCGTACAATAAATTGAAAGCACGAAAGATGGGTCCAGTGGAAATTTTAAAGAGAATCAATGAAAATGCTTATAAATTGAAGCTGCCAGACGATGTGTATACGTCTGACGTGTTCAATGTTAAACATCTCGTACCATATCACGAAGATGAACGAGTTGAGGTGGTAGAATTTACAAATTCGAGGACGAATTTCTCTCAACCAGGGGAGGATGATGCAGGCCAAGTACTAGGTCGTGACCGACCTAGCAAACTCGTAGGTCATAACATGTTGATAAGTCGAATCCAACCTAAAGCTAAGGAGTTAACATCTTGTGAAGAACGATGGAAAGCTAAAGTCGTAGGTCGTCTACGACCTAAGGAATTGATAGGTCGCGAATGACCTAACTTTGCTGTGCAGCATGGTGAACGACCTAACATAGCACCAAGGAAAGAGCTACGACCTCACGGGTTAGTGGATGGCGAGCTAAAACTAAGAGATAGGTCGCTGGTACGACCTAACATGCTTTTAGGTCGCGTACGACCTAGCGAGATAGGAAAGAGGGCGGTGGAACGAGCTAAGAGGGTGCTACGACCTAACAAGTCATGACCTATGATAGGTCGCAGGAAGACGTTACGACCTAAGTTAGGTCGCATGGAGTTAGGTCGCGGAGTTTTGATTCGACCTATACTAGGTCGCAAGAAAAGGTCACGACCTATGATAGGTCGCTGGGTAATCTGGGAAGATAAGTCGCGACGTCTTAAGTCGCAAGGCTTAGGTCGCGAAGTTTCTGAAGCCATCTATTTTAGGTCGCAAAGCTACGGATACCGTCCATTCTTTAAGTCGCTGAAGTATGAAGACCGTTGATCTCTTTAAGGCGCTGTTCTGGGATGCGCATGTTTTAAGTCGCTAAAGTTTTTACCGTTGATTCTATTGCCGAGTTAATCTCTACCACTGATATCTTAAGTCGTTGGGTGTTAAGTCGCGAAAGCTTGTAGCCGAGGATCTTGATGCCGCGTCAATCTGAACCGTTGATGATGAGCCGTTTTATCTTTGAGTCGTTTGTGTTTCTTTTTAGCTCGTACCTGTTTGTAAGTCGTCATCTATAGGTCGTTTCCGACCTAAGTACTTGTATTTTCTTTGATGTTTTTGTGTGTGTTGAGTTGTAACTGTTTGGGCTTAAGTCGTGTACGACTTATGTTAGGTCGTGACTGTTATCTCGGAACCGACCTAGGAGATGTAAATTTTTGTTGTTTTTTTTGTGTGAGTTGTAAAACGCCTATAAATAGGCCGGGTCTCTCATTTGTAAAAGGTTGTTGATTTTTGAATAAAATTCTCTTTTGATTGCTTTGTGCTTTCAATTTAAATTGGTAGTTGAGTGTAATCTCCTATCTCCTCTTTCGGATAATCGAGTGCGCTCGATTCAACGATTGCAGAAGCCGATTCGCGGAATCAAGTGCGCTTGATCAACGCTCGAAGAATTGAAGATCTCTCCTCACGGTATCGTGCGCGATCAACGTGTCAGAGATAGCTAGAATTCGGTATCTTCGGATCAACGAATTTGGGCATTTCAGTATCTTCCAATCCACCGATTGCTACATTCAACTATCTACATTGTTTTTGTAATATCCGCTGCGTTAGTTGAAATGATAAACCCAAGCGATTTTCATTGATTTTGAAATTTTGGGATTGCGGGTTGAAATGATATATACCCGTAAATATTAAATTTGCGGATTGAAATGATAAATATCCGTATCACTTGACAATAGGATAGAAAATTATATACGGACGCCGTTGTTCTATATTTTGAAATGATTTCCAAAATTTTGGAAGGAAGGATTTTATTAAATATTGATTTTTTAATATAATATAAAGATATTTTATTTTGTAAAATTAGATTTTTAAATTATATGTTTGGAAATTTTAAATTTATAAGTTAGTTTTGAAAATATAAATTTTAAGATTTTTCTTATTATTTTATTATTAAATAGATAAAATAAGATTTAAAATAGATTTATTAATAAGATTTAATTTGATATAATTGTTTAAATAAAATTTAATTTAATTAGTGTACCTATATAGGCTTAAATATTTATTTAAAAATTTACATTAATATTTTAAATAGATTTTTGTAATAACTTTAAATAAATAGAGGTTGGAAAAAATAAAGTAAAATTGACTTGAAATTTAATTGGTTAATAATTGAATTTAAATAAGAATTTATTTGAACTTATTGATTTTGAAATTTGAAAGGTATGACTTATAACTTGATTTGATGAAAATTGATTTAAATGAATACTCTGATTTAAATAAAAATTGAGACTGAATATTTAATATTGATTTAAATTTATAAATTGAGATTTTATTTAATTGCTATTAAAATTATTAATTGAATATTTTCCAATTTTAATAAAATTAAAATTTGAATGTTGAAATACAAATGAAACCTATATTGTAAATGTTTGAATATTTAAACTTTGAATCTTGTGGGAATGGAATTGATAGTTCGAAACCTGGATTTGAAATCGATATAAACTAAAATGGTTTATTGAGAATTTGAATTGTTAACCTTTTTAATTGAAATTTTGAAACTGGGATTGATTAAATTGAATTTTGGATTTTAATTTGACTTGAATCGATTTGTGAAATTAGAGGAAACTAATCTTATTATATAAAGTATTTTTAGTATATATATATTATTTTAACCTATGAACTATTTTAATATATAAATTATTTTAATATATAAACTATTTTAATTTATAACTATTTTAATATATATACTATTTGCAATATCTAAACTGCTTAAGTTGGAAGGGTTATGATTTCAAAAGTGTTATGATTTCAAAAGTGTTATAATTTTGTAAGTGTTACGATTCTGAAAATGAATATTATTTAAAGTAAATAATGATATCGAATTGATATGGTTTTGAAATGAATATGATATTTTGATATGAAGTATGAACTATTTGAAATGAAATGACCACGGTGTGAAATAAGCGTTTGTTTGTTAAAGAGACCGGGATCAGATATTGTCATACTCTCTGCCAATACCGAAAACCACTTTAACAATTGTGTACGTGGTGGAGATTCCAGAACAAAGTAGGATGGTTTGGTAACGATTTCTGTATGAGTTATTTACGTAGCCCCGACTCCCGCGAGTCAGCTTCATGTGGCTAAAACAAGAGCCATGTCGGGCCAAGTGAGGTCATTCCTCCGATTAGGCACATTTCTTCGATACCATTCTATTACTTTGTGATTTGATTGGGTGCACCTTTGATTTGGGAGCGTGTCTCGAGGTGGGCGGTAGTAGCTGTTATGCGTTACCACCAGTCCGAATCCACAAACGGTATATCTACCCTGGCATTACCTCGCCTGCCTTGTCACATGCCCTATCGCGCCTTCTACGAGTTTGGTTTGTACCATACCTATAGGGTGCCCTCTGATAGCCCTCCAATTTACGGAGGAATTACGGTACTGTATAGACTATGGTAATATATAAAAATGTGTTAAGGGGGATATAGGTAACACCTTAACGCTACTTTAATAGTTTACTTTACTATAGACATATTATAATAGCGCATATTACTGCATAGTAGATAGTTCCATGGATCCTTAGAGGATGGAAATGCCAAACATCCTTTAAGTTATTTATATTTCAGTTGACATTTCACTTGAGTTAAATTTAATGATATAAGAATGTTAATCCTAACTCGAGTGTTTTGTATTTTGCGTTATGCTCGGGTCAGATTGAGTGTCACATCATTTGAGACTCACCTTTGCAGATTGGAGCTTTGCTTGAAGATCTATCTATCCAACTTTCAGTTATTTCAGTTTGTTCTAGTTATTTTATTTAAACTTGTCACTGACTTTTGTATTGACACTCATATGTATTTGATATCTCTGTTGTATTTTGTTTCAAACACTGTTGTTTTATATAGTAGCTTCATGAATTACTATTTATCTATTCCGCTGCTTATTGTTGTAATACTCTGTGTCTGTGATTGATTTATTTACTGTATATGTTAAGTTTTGTCAAATATAAATTAAAAATCTATTATTTTGATCAATTCAAGTCCAACATGTGTGTCCGCGAAGGGCAGATTGTTATGGTATAAATAAGAAAAAGCAGAGAAGGACAAAACAAATACAAAATCTCATAGCGAAATGACAAAATATAATAATCAAATAATAGTTCATGAAGCTGTTTTATAAATACATTTGATTATTCTTTTATAACACAAAAATCGGAGTTACATAAATAGGAATAAATAAATAAATGCAGCGGAACAATATGATGTAGTGGAAATACTATAATAGATAATAATAGTACAAAATCTTCGTCTTCATCCTCCAAAAAGCATTCTTCAGAAAACTAAAAAGCTCGGGCTGACCCGAGCGAATTGAAAAGACAAAACACTCGAATCAGAACTAAAAGATCATATGTAAGTTAAAGCAACGGTAAATAAATATGAGTGGAACGACGTCAGAGATGTTTATGGGGTTTGACATCTCATATCCAGTGTCTAACATGGGTGCGCTAACTTAAAAGATGTTCGGGATTTACATCTCCTAAGGATCCGTTAAACTATCTACTATTTAGTACAATATGCTATTATAATATGTCTACATTAAAGTAAAGTATTAAAATAGCGTTAAGGCGTTACCCATATCCCCCTTAACAGATTTTTATATATTCCCATAGTCTATACAATACCGTAACTCCTCCATAAACTGGAGGCTATCAGAGGGCACTCCATAGGTATGGTACAAACCAAACTCGTAGAAGGCGCGATAGGGCATGTGAACACGGCACTCGAGGCAATGCCAGGGTAGATATACCAATTGCGTATCGGACTGGTGGTAACGCATAGCAGCTGCTACCACCCACCTCCGAACACACTCCCATAATCAAAATCAAGGAATGGCCACCAAATCATCACAAAGTCAAAATATGGTATCGAAGAAATGTGTCCGATCGGAGGAATGATCTCACTTGGCCCAGCGTGGCTCTTGTTTTAGTCACATCTAAGCTGACTCATGGGAGTCAGGGTCACGTAAATACCTCATACAGAATCGTTCGCCAAACCATCCTACTTCATTTCTGGAATCTCCACCATGTACACAGTTGTTAAAGTGGTTTTCGATATTGGCAGAGAGTATGACAATATTCGATCCTGGTCTCTTTAGCAACCAAACGCTTATTTCACACCGGATGGTTCTTTTACATTTCAAAAAGGTCAATTCACAATTTATATCAAAATATCATATTCAAATTTCAAACCATATCTCTTTCGAAATCATATTCACTTTCAAACTATATTCACTTCAAAATCATATTTACTCAAACATGTCATTTCATAAAAGGTATCAATTTCAAATTCCAACTTAGTTTGTATCATCATCAAGGATTTAAATGTAAATACTTCAACTTTATACAGTCTGAAATTTCTGAAATAGTTTAGATAGTCATAAATAGTTTTAATAATTTGGAAATAATTTAAAATAGATTAAAAATAGTCTTCAAATAGTAAATAGTTTTAATAGATTTCAATTTGATTGATTAGATTTTTATAATGATTTAAATAGATTAAATATAGATTAAATAGATTTAATTAGATTTAAAATGTTTTAAATAGATTAACTATAGATTAAATAGAGTTAAATTATATTAAGTAGATTTTTAAACAGATTAAATAAATTTAAAATGGATTAAATAGATTTAAATTATATTAAATAGATTTAACATAGATTAAATAAATTTAATTAGTTTAAATAGGTAAAATAGATTAAATTGTATTAAATAGGTTATAATATATTAAAATAAATTAAAATAGTTTAAATTGATTAAAATAGTTAATTTAATTAAAATATTTTAAATTAGATTTCAAAGTCATATCCAAACCTTTCAATAACTCAATTCCGATAAATTCACTTATATTTGACACCTCAACTTTAAAAATTCAAATTTTAATCCTTTAAACAATTCGTTAAATTAAATCCAATTTCAACATTTATGCTTGGCTTCGAAAATAATTCAGTTTATATAAATCAATTTCTATTTCAAAATACCAGTTAACTGAATCCACAAGTTTTAAAGATTCAAAATCATTTAATTTAACCAATCCGTTGTCCATATATAATTTTCTACCTTAGGGTCGAGTGATACAGATATTTATCATTTCAATCTGTAATTTAAAATTTTACGGGTATATATCATTTCAAACCGTAATCCCGAATTAAATAAAAGTCCATAAAATCGCTCAAGTCTATCATTTCAACCCATAACAATTTTTCCTTGATCTATAGATCGTTCGAGTATGTATCATTTCATCCCATAGGGAACTTGCAGTGTTATAACAATATAAAATACAACATCCATTCATCTAATATCAGCAATCAAACATCCATCAAAATCATCATCCAAATCAACCAATAAACATCAATAGATAACTTATCATCAATAACGGATATTAATTTGGCAATTTAAATTCAATATTAAATTAAACGATGATTAAATGCAATAAAAGTCAAATTTAACTAGAATGACAATTTAAATATACCAAACATCGATCAATAAATTTCTAATCACATCATAAATTTATTTTAACTAACATAAGAAATTTTAGAAGTTGTGAGTGGGTTAAAACACTCACCTTTGAATTTCAATCGATTTGAAATTCAAATAAAGGCCCAAAATTCGACAGTCTCAGAATTCATCCAAACCAGCGTCAAAATGTCCAAAATTTCAATATGATCCCAGTAGAACAAACCGCGCCCAAATCCGAGTTCATACGCAAAAGTTATACACATTCGATTATTACGATTTAAATTAAAATATAATCAAAAAAAACTTTGCAAACCAACCGTTACCTTCCACGTTGCCACCCCGCCCTCATGTTTCTTCAACGCACGTGTTCAACAGCTCGAATCCAGAAAACCCTAGCATGCCGCCGCCCCTTTGGGCAATTTTCACCATCGCCTCGTCGAACTACGCCCAGATCCAACCCCTTTGCCGCCACCTCCTCGGCCAGGCGCACGCCACCAGGAACACGCGGCCACCTGCGACTTCCCCTCTCAACACGCGCCACCGCCACGACAACCCGCCCACCACGGTGAAATCACGCACCACCAAACCCAAGTAGCTGTACAGATCTCCTCCCCTCAATGCCCTCTCCGATGCGGTGCCTTCCGATCGACTCCAAGACGTAGATCCACCGTTAAACGTGGCGATGGACTACGGACGGCCGAGAAAAAATCAATGTTTTCTGACCAAACCACGATTCGAATGCAAATACGAATTGCAAATCTGTTGCGCTCGTCGAGAGCTTCGAATTGATATATAATTCGATGTATTTTGAGCAGTTTTAATTTTTGAAATTTGTTTGGAGATTGAATTAGGGTTTGTATCTGTAGCCATTGGGAAGAAGGAGAAGCTGACATGAAAAGTACACACATGACAATGGAATAAGAAATAGAAAGGCTGCTAGGGTTAAGAACAAGAGTATATATACTAACGAAGCCCGATAATAAATGAATAAACATCCGAATAGATTTGAACGACAAATACGACCCGGAAAGCCTGTTCTGCTTCCGAAACGGAAATAGGTCAACCCATATATCAAAATAGATGTTTTCGATAGTTCTAAACTCAATGAAACAGGTTTCAAGTCCTAATTCCATCGTATGAATAGGTTAGCTTAAAATCAGCTTATTTCATCAATTAAATTGATTTCTACGCGTTTCAAGCCCGTACGATCAAACGACAAGTCCGATTGCTACAAAACTTGAAACCTTACAATAATTCACTGTTACGGATCCAATGAAACTAGTTTTGTCGAAATCCGAGACAGTGGCCAAAATGGCTATTTTCACGTTAATTAAATAAATTAATATTAAATTAATTAAATCATCTTTTTAATTCAAATTTTATAATTTAAAATTTTCTATCACTTTAGATTACTTAGTAATTTATAATCCTTTAAAACAAATTCTATATCAACTCAATATTCAATATTTCACAAATTACAGTATTTGACTTCAATTTCAATAAATTCTGTAATTATAAATTTAATTTCCAATAAATCCATTTGTTTGACTTTTCAATCTTGATATTCACTCAATTATTACCCTAATGATATAATTAACATTAGTTTATCTCTTACTACATTAATATTTTACAATTTCATCTTAATTTCCATTAATGTAGTATTTAATTACATTTAATTGCAATAAATCCATTTATTATAGCTTAAATTCCAATAAATTGATCAAACTTAATTTCAATCTTTATATTCGATCTATTATTACTCTAATAACATAGTTAATATTTGTTGATATCTTATTTCACTAATATGCTACAATTTCCATCTCTTATTTGTATTAAGTACTATATTTCAATGGTATTGAATTTTGTCGATTTTTCACATTAATTAAAATTTGAAATCCCAATTAATTTATTTATCTTGGTTTCATTCTTTTATTAAATCAATTATTACCTTATGAATAAAATTAACATTTCTATTCATTTTATTACATTCACAATTTTCAGTTATTGTCTTAACTCGCATAAATGTAACATTTAATTGCAATTGATTAAATATATTGGTAACAAACAACAATTGTCACCATTACTACATTTAATAACATTTGTAAGTTTATTATTTACAAATGATTGTTATAACTACTACTACCCCACTACTATCATCAATTACAATTAATTACACCTTATTTCATTAATTAATTAACATTTGAATTATCAATTGCTCTTTTAATCCAATTATCCATTGGTACATATATTACTATAATTTATTTCCAACCTATATCAATCATAACTCTTTAATTCTTTTAATTAATTGAAATTACAATTAAAGCAGTTATCAGTTACCTTAAATTAATACTATTTCATTTTACTCCTGTTATATTCTTATTATTAAATCACAAATTTTTATTTCTTCCAACATTAAATCACAAAATCTCAATAAATTAACTATTTTTAATTATCAAAAATTACAGGTCGTTACATGACTACTCCATTATGTTGTGGAGTAGGGCTGTCAATGGATATCCGAAAAATCCGAAATCCGTCCGCATCCGTATCCGAAAAACGGATAATATCCGATATCCGGAAAAATGGATGCGGATGCGGATACGAAGACATCCGCATCCGAAAATTATCCGTCCGGTCTTTGTCAAGATTATAGTATAAATTATGTGTATTTTAGTATAATGAAAGATATTTATTTATTGTTTTATTAAGTTAGTAGTTTATATTATATGCACTTAATGCTTATTAACTGCTCAAAACTATTTATTATCGTCATATTTGTTTATATTTAACACTTTTATAATCAATTGGATTGAAAAAAAATGTATGTTAAACTTAAAATTTATATTTATATTTCTTGATTTATCGTTCGTTAGCGGATAGGATAATTATCCAAAATCCGTCCGTATCCGCGGATGCGGATATCCGATATCCGAAAATCATTTCGGATGCGGATGAGGATATGGCACTATCCGCATTCGAAAGTATCCGTTGACAGGCCTATTGTGGAGTACGTGGGGCAGAGAATTCATGTTTAAATCCATTTTCATCACAAAAATTTTCAAATTCTCCACCATGTTCACTTCTTAGCGAAATAATAGAAACACCTTTTACATTTTGAACTAATTTTGTGAATTTATGAAGTATGAGAAAGTTTCTGATTTTTTAGCTAAGAAGTATACCCACGTGTATCTAGAGTAATCATCAACCAATACAAAACAATATCTCTTACCACCTAAACTTGCAATATCGTTAGGTTCAAACAGATCCATATGAACTAGTTCAAGGACTCTAGAGGTACTTACAGTGTTCTTGGCATGAAAAGATGATTTTTTAAATTTTCTCATAGTACATGCTTTACATAGAGTTTCTATTTTGAAATCATGAGATGGTAAACCTCTTACCAAATCTTTTCTTTTTAATTTGTTTAACGGATTCATGTTAGCATGTCTTAATCATCTATGCCATAAGTTTACTTCTTCATCCTTAGCTACCAAACATTTTGAAAGAGTGAGATCATCAAAAGATAGAGAGTATGTATTACCTTTCCTCTTACTTAAAAATAATGTTTCTTTTTATGATTGGTCAACAATTTTGCATAAATCAGAATAAAAAACAACATTCATTCCCTTATCACCTAACTAGCTGATTGAAATCAGATTATGGTGCAAATTTTCAACATACAATACATCGTTTAAGGTAAATGTGCCATTACCTATTTACCTTTACTGATAATTTTACATTTATCGTTGTTGCCCATTGTGACTCTTCCACCTTTGTACTTCTCTAGGCTAAGGAACTTTGATTTGTCGCCTGTCATGTGCTTGGAACAGCCAGAATCTAGGTACCACTCTTGTTGTTCCTTAGCCTGCCAACACACCTGCACAAGAAAAGAGTTTAGTGACCTATTTGTTTTCATAGGTCCATGATTGTTAGTGACAAAAAATTTTGAAAAACAAGTTTGCGTAGAACCAAGACAGTCTATGTTTGTTCCTTTTGGCACCCAGGTTGGTTTGATTTTAAGGGATTTCACATTCGTGCCTTTAGGAACCCAAATTGGTATGGTTTTCGTGTGTTTGGGTCTATACCAACAATTGTTTGATTGTGTCCAATTTTTTCGCAAATCGTGCACTTGGAGTTGACATGATTAGTTTTACTTATACCTTTTTCAAATTGAGTATACCTAAGTCCTTGTCTAATAGTATTAACAGTTTGTTTTCCTAATAGCATATTTAGTGATCTTTCTCCTTTGGAGAATTTTTCTCAAGTTGTAGACAATTGTTGGACTTGTGACTTGAGAGATTCATTTTCATTCAATAACAAAGTGCACTTTTTAATAGAATTTTCTCTCCTAGTATTTTCACTTTCTTTCAAAATCATAATTTCATTTTCAAGCGATTTAATTTTAGTTTCTAATTTTTTATTTCCATTTCTAATGATGGAAACTTATCACACTTAGGGATCTTTTTTCTATAGTTTTGAACCATTTGATCAAGCTGCATATTTAGTTCTATCAAACTATCTTTTTATGATTCAATTTTAGCGTAGTTCTTCCTAATTCTTTCAAAACAGCCATTTACTTCATGAAAATATAAAAGTAATTGCAAGTGGGTAAGTTTTGATACCTCGCTTGTCTCGTCATTATCGCTGTCACTTGTTTCTCCTAAAAAACACAGATTTTCTCTTTCACTCTCACTGCTAGTGCTTTCATCATAATCTTCATTACTTTCATTCCAAGTTGCTGCAAAACTTCTCCTTTCGGTTTCTTTCCTTTGCTGAATCGATTTTGAGGACAATTTAGCTTGATATGACTAGGTTTATTGCACTTGTGACAAATGACCTCCTGCTTTTCTGAGTTGTCTAGAACTTCGACGATTCTGCTCTTCAGTTTTTGATTTAGGGCTGGATTTCCATATTTGCGGTTCCACCTTTTGAATCTCTTTGTTATCAGTTCCAATTCAGTTGCTTCTTCATCATCACCATTATCATCTTCACTTTCCATCGTTCCTTTGCGAGCTATTGATTTCTTTCGCGTATCTCCTCCTTCATGTTCTTCCTTGAATTTGATTTCTAGCTCATAAGTGATGAGGTTTCCGATGAGTTCTTCAACTTTAACCTGTTTCATATCCTTTGATTCTTGAATGGCAGTCACCTTTTCTTCAAAATTACATGGAAGAATTCTGAGGATCTTTTGGACTATCTCCAGTTCTGTGTATGGTCTTCCTAAGGATTTTGATTTGTATACAAGATTAGAAAGTTGTCCATACATTTCTTTGACACTTTCATCCTTTGTCATTGTGAAGTTCTCGTACTCGCTACTAAGCAGGCAAGGTGAGATTCTTTAACCTGGGAGGTTCCTTCACGAGTCACTTCAAGCGTGTGTCAGATTTCCTGCGTAGTTAGACAATGTGAGACATAGTTAAATTCAATTTGATCTAATGAACAAATAATAGAATTCATAGCTTTAGCTATAGCATTAGCAGTTTGCAGTTTATTTTCAAGATCTGTCCATTGATCCATAGGTCTATCAACTTCTTAATTGCCTACCATTACTGTTCGTGTGCTATATCCCGTTTCAACAATATTCCATGCATCTATGCTTTTCAGAAAAATTTTCATTCTAGTTTTCCAACATGCATATTCACCATTGAACATGGGTGGTCTAGCTATGGACTGACCTTCAGCAAAAGCATTATTAAAAGAAGCCATCGAAAGAAAAAATTAATTTTTTTACCAGAAAATGGTTTTTACCCTAGCTCTAATACCACTTGTAGGATCATTTTCACCCCAGAGGGGGGGGGTGAATTGGGTCTACTAAATATTAATGCGGAAATAAAAATAAAAACGGAAAGTAAAGATGTAACGCCCCGGTATTTTCAACCATTCGCATCCGCACATGCCGGACTTGAATTGCTCAAAATATCAGATTGTTAATTTAAAATTTGGCAAAAACTCAGCATATACAGTAAATAAATCAATAATAGAATCACAGACACAGAGTAAATAATATAAATGCAGCGGAATAGATAAATAGTAGTTCATGAAGCTACTATATAAACATCAGAGTTAGAAATAAAATACAACAGAATATCTCAAATCAGTGAAGTGTCCAGTACAAACAGATGACCTCTCTGAACAAATCAACTGGAAAGTTGAAAGCTGAATCGATGGTTGGATCTCCAAACGAAGCTCCAAACTCCAAATGTGAGCCTCAAATGCTGTAACACTTAGTTTGACCCAAGCGTAAAGCAAAACACAAAACACTCGAGTCAGGATTAACATTCTTATATCAATAAATCCAACTTCGAGTGAAATATCAATTGAAATACAAGTAACTCAGAGGATGTTTGGGATAACCATCCTCCAAGGATCCGTGGAACAATCTACAATGTAGAAATATACACTATAACACCGTGGTCATTTCAATTTAATTTATACTTCAAAACCCAAAATTTCATTTCATTTCAAATATATCTATTTTCCAAAATAGTATATATAGGTTAAATAATTTATAAAGTAAAATATTTATAATTTCCTCAAGTCTCACAAATCGATTCAAATCAACTCAAATTCCAAATTCAAATTTATTCAAAGCTCAATTCAACAATTCAATTCAGTTCTCAATAGACCATTTAAATTTTCAATATATGTAAGGACCCGATTCTTTGACTTCCGAATATCGACATCAATACGTCCACTGTATCGACTGTCGGGCCATCGAATGCTGAAAAACCGAATACATAGGGTTTAAGAAAGAAGGGGTAGAAGAAAACAGAAGAAAAAGAAAGAAGAAACAACAGAAAACACAAAAACAGAAACAATATCAGAATCTCACATTCGCAGCGGAACAATATATAATAAATAAATCAATAATCTTTTAAACAAAGAACTATACCAGTTTTATACAATACATCAATCAGAGTCAATATACAACTCAATAGAACAATGTACAGTTATATAAACTTGTCCTCATACAGAATACACAGCGGAATAAATAAACAAGTACGGGTGTACGTTTCGCCATCCAGCTTGCTTCCACAGCTCCAGAATATCCAGAATATCCTGATAACATAACTCTAGGCTGCCCGTGTGAAAAATTGGTGGGCACCCAGAGTTTAGAAGGGAAACAATAAACTCCGAGTCAGTCATGGTGACTGGTGTGAGATCGTAAAAAAACAGTTATTTTTCACAAAGAAAATAAAACAGATTCGCAATGCTTTTGGAAAATGAAACTACCATTAGACCTCCCGCCACACACACAATGCAAACGCAGAATTGGAGGAGATTTCTTCTTATGATAGTCAAAGATGCTTACTACGCAAATCATTGGCTTATTATTATTAATGTCTAGTGTGGAAAACATTTCAAAAGTAGAATATTAATCTTAGCCAACATACGACCATTATCGTATGTCTACTATAGCTACCATCTAAACAGTGGTGACCACCATACATAAATGGCAGGTTCTGTAACTAAAACCGTATTGGGTTCGTATTGGGAATTGGATTTCCAACAAATGGTCAGGCCAAGGAACTTCCCATTGCCCCATAGGTACGCCTCTGGAAAGACGACCTGAGAAATAACCTAACATTACGGTTAGATCTCTGCCAACACAAGGCCGGGTTACCCCTAACTGGGTAACTACTGACACGAATATGTCATCCCCCGATCGTAACCGCTCTTCCCGAGGATCCTCGATTCCAACAACCACAAAGTAATAAATTTGCAGCAACAGGATAGGTTAAGTATCTGGGATCCATACCATGATACCACCTCTATCCAGAAGGAATGACATACACTAAAGGGGCGCTACCCCCTAATAACCTTGCCGCATCCTTCCTTTTTTGACCATTTCCGGGGTGTGAGGTACGACGAAGTCTCGTCCACAAAGCTACGCTTTTCACAAAGCTATGCTTCAGGTCAACAGATGATCAAAGTAATAATCACAAAGGTAAATGATCAAACAAATGATCATATCACTAATGATCAAACAATGATCATTACACAGCAACACTCAGCATGCCACGTTACCAAATTGGGAGTATATTGCTGATAACCTTCAACTACATAACCTCTGAGCTCGTACGTCACAGAGAAGGGTGTTAAGCTAAGAGAATAAATTCTCCGCCACCAACAGAAATGTATTTGAAATAAACCAGCTTTATATCTCAATTTGTAACGTCAGACATACAACCATACAAGTCTGTTCCGGGATCGAACAGAACCGAAGGCACTTCCAAAGAAGTCTTTGCAATCCGGATAATTTCTAATCACGTTCGGACTTCTCGTCACTAAGGGTGATAAAACCTCTATATCGGAGATCAGCCGATGCAGAGTAACTCGACGATAATCCTTCCGTTTTCAAAAATATCCGGTCTTCAACACCGGTCATCAAATGCAATCCATTACAACGTATCACATATTCGGAATGGGTTATACAACCCAAAGGTCCTTTCCCGGCTGTAACGACCTGGAAATTTGACCAAATTAAATTGTAAATATTTAATTAATTTTAAATATTTGAACGATGATTTAATTTGAATCCCCGATATAACTTTGAAATTTGTGATTAAATTATAAAATTTAATCGATTGAAGTTAAATAAAAATTTGATTCTACAATTTTAAGCTGAAGAAAAATATTTCAAAAGCTTTTAAAATTCATATTGATAATTCTGGAGGTAATAGAACTTTCAGAATTGAAATTGAAAGTGTTTCGTTCAATTTTGAAATTTTATTGTTCGAATCGATATTTAAAAATAGTCAATTTTCAAACAGTCTCGGAATTCGACGAAACCAGTTCCATTGGGTCCGTAATATTGAATTATTATCGGATTTCCAATTTCGTATTTTTCGAAGATGATACGTGACCATACGGTTAGAAAACGCATTGAGATTTAATTGAATTCAAATTGATTTTTAAATTTTAAATTTGGTACATTCGTTCCTTTAATCACGCCTAAAATTTCGCCTAATACCACACAAAGAATCACGGAAGAAAATCGTGTCAAGCAGGCTGAGATCATTTTTAAAATAACCATCTTCCTCTCGTCAGTTTAAATCAAGAAATGAACGAAGGAAAAAGAAGAAAGGGGAAAATCGTTCAAAATAAAAATCGACCGCCTCGTTTGAAATCGCGAGCGACCTATTCTCCTCCCTTTCTACTTCAGTTTGATTCACGAAATCGAATCGTTGTCTTCGGTCAAGTCGCGATCTGGAAGAGGCTTCGAGGGTTGTTGGCGGCGATTTAGGATGGGGATCGGCGATGACGAAGTAGGGGGGGTCGCAGTTTCACGACGAGGGTGCTCGTCTAGGTCGATGGTGGTTCGTGGTCGCGGCATCAGTTGGCAACTCGCGGCAGGCTGGGCATGAAGTCGTGATTCGTTCGCGACCAAGTGAGTGGGAGGCGAAGTCGAATTCGATGAATTAGGATTTCGCGAGCATCTCGAGACCCATGGCGATTGGATTGCGGCGTCGAAGTTATGGGTTTCGCGACTGGGAGGCGATGAGGGTGGAACAGCTAGGGTTGCAGGCGAAGTCAAGATTTGATGGGGATGTGCGCGCAAGAGAGGGAAGTCGCTGCTGTGACGTAGGGATTGGTTTCGGCGACGTCGCGGCGATCTGGAGCAGGCGAAGTAGGTCGCGATGGCAGGTAGCAGTTTCAATTGTCTTCAATTTATATATATATGTATGAAATTGAACAAAGCAGAAAATAATCTGTAACAGTTAAGAAAATATCTGTTTTAATTTAAAAATAATAAGTAATTATATTAGCAGAAGATGTAAAGTTAAAACAGAAATTTTCATTTCAGGAAATATGTATATAGTTTTAAAAACAGAAAGTATTTTGTATAAAATGAAGTTGAGAATAAGAATATATAGACATAACATTATTTGAAAATCACAGTAAAGTTTATATAGATTAAAAAGTATTAACAGTGAAATTAATTTCTGTTTTATAATAAATACTATTACGATTTTACAGTAGAGATAGACAGGAAAATAATTAATTTAAACAGCTAGATTTTTATTAAGTATGTATACATAAGCAATTTTCAAATTTTATATATAATATCATTGGAAAGTTTTATATAAAGGTAATCTGTTAAAGGAGAAATTAGTTTTAAATTTAATTTCTTGTTAAATAATTCTATTAAAAAGGAAATTTAATAATTTATTAATTCAATCTATCAAAATGGAAATTGAACTGTTCGATTTGATTCGAATATTAATAGAATTTTATAATTATTTATACAAGGTCAAATAAGTCAAGAAAACAAGTCGGATTGGAAACGGATTGCTATTAAAAGCTAAGGTGAGATTATTTTCTCACTCAAAATATTTTTGTTTGACAGTTATTGACTTGACTGATATTGATTGCCATTGGATGTGATATTAGATATAGTAGGATATATCTATATATATATATATAGCAATATATACATATTGGCATATGTATATATTGGATTGATGATTTCCCGCCTCGTATAGCGGATGAGACCCTATTGCGCCGTTAGTAAGCGGATTTATAAAAACCTATATACCGCGATAATTCCGTACTGGAGCGGAATTGGTATTGTGCTAACATCTTTGGATGCAGGGAAACAGGTTGGAGGGATCCAACTGGATTCCTCAACTGTATTTATTTATTTACAGATGTTGATATATATTCTATTGTCATATGTTGAGATATGATATTGACTGTTGTGATTGACTAATTGATGCGTTGCATCATCGGATTCAAATTTTGAAATTTAAAAATAACGATGTTGATTTTAAAAGTGAAATTCTAAAAGTGATCTTTGAAAATATACGTTTATTTAAATTGTTGAATTGATTTACTTTAAAAAGATAAACGTTAAAACTTTTAAGTTATAAAAGTTGAGATTTTGTGAATTTTAACAAAAAAAGTAATTTCTTTTGAAATAAAGAGTTAAGAAATTTATGAAATGGCTTAAGTTGAGATTTTTGAATTCTTAAACCAATGTATATAAAAAGATGTATCAAATTGATATTTATCAATTTAAGTTATTGGAATTTTAAAGTAAGTTTTATAAGAGATATGGAATTTATAATTATAAAATGTGAAGATATGGAATTTATAATTATAAAATGTGAAGATATGGAATTTATAATTATAAAATGTGAAGATATGGAATTTATAATTATAAAATGTGAAGATATGGAATTTATAATTATAAAATGTGAAGATATGGAATTTATAATTATAAAATGTGAAGATATGGAATTTATAATTATAAAATATGAAGATATGAAATGTATAGAATTATAAATTGTAAAAATATGAAATTTATAGATTTATAAAGAATGAAGTTGTAGAATGAATGATTATAAGAAAATTTACTTATAAATTGGATTTCTGCTTTTAAATGGAATATTGATCGGATCGTTAATAAAGAAGATTTATAAATCAAAGTTGTTAAAAAAATATAGAAATAGGATTTATAAACGTTGTTTTATAAATTCAAAATCGATGGAGTTTGATAAATTAAATATAGAAGATTTTTAAAGAAGATATATTCGCGATTTTGGATAGCGAATCTTTATTGGAATAAAACGTGTAGAGATGGCTGAAATTTAGTTAAGTGAATTATATTCACGATTTTGGACAGTGAATATACTCTTAAGGAAAATGGATATGTTCTGGAGAAGCGATATTATAAAATGAAGTAATTGTTTTAAAAGATGTTTTAAAACGTGTTAAATATCGAAATCATAGATTTCAACATTTATTGTTGCAATAGACGTTTTCGAGAAAATAAGGAGATGATGGACTATAACACTGTTGTTATAGTAAATGATTTCCGAAAGGAAATGTTTTATATAGTATTGGGATTTATATATCTACCTAAATTCCGAATCCCTATACTAGTGATTTCGAGTCGTCGTAACGATGTTTTGCGCAACATTCGTTTTGACTCAAATAAATGTGTTAAAAGAATATTTTCCTTAAAGGATGAATATATACTTAATTTGATTTAAGTATATCGAATATTTTCAAGTGTTGAAAATGAATAGATTTGTGAAACACTTATTTTTAAATAAGTATGGAAATGCTTTTCCAATGAAATGAACGTTTTGAGAATTTATCTTTGTAAAAGATAAATTGAAAGTGAATATTGAAAATCGATTTGAAAATCGTATATCAGAAGATATTTTGAAATATAAATTCAATATGGAATTTATAAAGAAATGGGAATTCGTTTTAAAAATAAATATTGATTTATTTTTGAAGTGTGGAAATTATATATCTAGTAAAGATATTTTTGCAGATGAAATGATTTGGAAAATTATTTGGAATCTGATGATGTTGCGCATCTTTATTGATAGTTAAATAACCGACTATCAATAATTACCTTGAATTGGTATCTGTTGTGAATTGGATGAATTTGAATGCCACACTTATTTTTGAATAATCGCTCACTATTCGGGTTAGCCGGGAAAGGACCATGGGGTCGTATAACCCATTCCGAATATGTGATACGTCGTTATGAATTGCATTCGAAGACCGGTGTTGAAGACCGGATATTTTTGAAAACGGAAGGATTACCGTCGAGTTACTCTACACCGACTGATCTTCGGTTTAGAGGTTTTATCATCCTTAGTGACGGGAAGTCCGGACGTGATTAGAAAATTATCCGGAAATGCAAGGGCTTCGTGAGAAGTGCCTTCGGTTCTGTTCGATCCCGGAACAGACTTGTATGGATTGTGTGTCTGACGTTACAATTTGAGATATAAAGCTGATTTCTTTCAAATACATTTCTGTTGGTGGCGGAGAATTTATTCTCTTAGCTTAACACCCTTCTCTGAGACGTACGAGCTCAGAGGTTATGTAGTTGAAATTTATCAGCGATATATCCCAATTTGGTAACGTGGCATACTGAGTGTTGCTGTGAAATGATCAGTGTTTGATCATTTGTGATATGATCATTTGTTTGATCTTATATCTTTGTGATCATAGGTTGATCATTTTTGTTTGACCCGAAGCAGGGCTTTTTGAGAAAGCGTAGCTTTGTGGACGAGACTTCGTCGAGCCTCACACCCCGGAAATGGTCAAAACAGGACGAATGCAGCAAGGTTCTAGGGAGTAGCGCCCCTTATTGTATGTCATTCCTTCTGGATAAAGGTGGTATCATGGTATGGAGCCCAGATACTTAACCTCTGTACTTACTGCATTATTATTATCTATGTGGTTTGTTGGAAATCGGGGATCCTCGGGAAGATCGGTGACGATCGGGGGATGGCATACGCGTGTCAGTAGTTACCTATTTTTGCAGAGGTAACCCGGCCTTGTGTTGGCAGAGATCCGGTTAGGTTCTCGGGTCGTCTATTCCAGGGACGTACCCATCGTGGATAGGAAGTTCCTTAGCCTGACCATTTGTTGGAAATCCAAAGAAACAATACGTGACGTGTACGGTTTTAGTTGTATTACCTGCTATGGAATGTGGCGGTAACCTGCTATTGAACATAGTAGCTATAGTAGGCATAAGTGCGGAATGCCTATGCTGGCTAAGATTAATATTATACTTTCGAAATGTTTTCTACACTATGCACTAATAATAATATCAAAAATGATTTGATTTTGCGTAGTAAGCATCTTTGACTATCATAAGAAGAAATCTCCTCCAATTCTGCGTTTGCATTGTGTGTGTGGTGGGAGGTCTTATGGTAGTTTCATTTTCCAAAAGCATTGCGAAATTTACTTTAAAAATTTTCTATTGGTTATTTTAAAGAATAACTGTTTTACGATCTCACACCAGTCACCATGACTGACTCGGAGTTTATTGTTCCCTTCTAAACTCTGGGTGCCCACAAATTTTCCACACGGGCAGCCTAGAGTTATGTTATCAGGATATTCTGGATATTCTGGAGCTTTGGAGATAAGCTGGATGGCGAGACGTAGTATTTGTATCTGATAGTATTTATTCCGCTGTGTATTCTGTATGAGGACCAGTTATATAACTGTCCATTGTTGTATATGACTCTGATTGATGTATGTATAAAATGATATAGTTCTTTGTTTAAAGATTATTCATTTATCTATTATATATTGTTCCGCTGCGATGTGTAAGATTCTGATATTGCTTCTGTATCTGATGTTGTGTTGTTGTTCTTCTTTCTTTTTCTTCTATCTTCTTCTTCTACCTTTTTCTTCTTTCTTAAAACCATAACTTTTCGGGTTTCCGACATTCGATTGTTCGGCAGTCGATAAAGTGAGTATCGATGTTGAATTTTCGAAAGTCGAAAATTTTCGGGATGTTACAAGTGGTATCAGAGCATATGGTTAAGCGACAACCCTGCTCTGTTGGGTGTTACTCATTAGAGATAGAGTCAGCAGTACTCTAGAATGAGTTGAGTGTAGTAATAGATATGAGCGCGTATTTGTTATTGAATATAAAATTGTTTTGTATTGTGATGATTGGTTTATTGAGTGGTATATGAACCTTCGTCGGCACAGTCTGCGCAACTGGATCGAAGGGGTTTCTAAACACTTAAATAGAACAATTCGACACAGTATTGTTTTAAAATAGGGTAAATGAAATAATTTTGCCCAAAACTATTTTCGTATAGAAAAGAAATGATTTTCTATGAATTATCATAGTATATGGATGTTTGGTTGTTAGAAAGTGATAATATTGAAATGTTATCATTATTATATGAAATTGAATACGAGATGGAAATCGTAACTCCAAAGTTAAGAAATAAATTCATATACGAATGAAATTTGAGAATGTAAATTATAAATGTGAATTGTAATTTAAAACGGAATTCCAGAGAAGTTTTGGAAATGTTTTGAAAAGAATTTGATATTTTGGAGATTTGGAAAGTTTAAATTTCTTTTTGATTTGAAAATGGATTTCGAAGGTTTTGAAAAGTATTTTAGAGAGATGAAAGCTCTAAACTCTTTTCGGTCGCTGGAAAATAACTTCGATGATGACCGCGGCATCATTGATGTTCATTTTCGGGTTTCCAGAAGAGAAATTGCTGCCAAATTGTTTTAAATGGAAGTTGTTTGAAAAATTTAGGTTTTGTTTTGGAAATTCAAAGGATAATTTGAATTGTTTTCAAAATGGTTTTGAAAAGGTTGAAAAGACTCTGGAATTGAGTACTGAATTATGAAAATAAATGAAAATTGTGAATGAACGAATAAATTTGCAAGTGAATCAATTAAATAAAATGAGATTGAAAATTGAAATTCGTTTCAAATTTGTAAGAAATGAATTGAATTGAATAATTATAAATGAAAGATGAATAAAAGATAAAATTCATAATGGAATGTAAATAAGTTAATGACTTATAGAATATTGGGTAATTTGATAGAAATGAGATTTAAATTGAAAATGAATGAATTAGTGGATGAATGAATAATTTGAAATTGTAAATGAAATTGAAGACAAATTTGAAATTGTAAGTGAATTGGAAGTTGTAATGAGTTAGTAATTGAAACTAAGCTAAAAGAGCAATTATGAATGAAGGTTGTTTGGTTTATAGAATAAACCGAATGAAAATATGAAATGCAAATTAAATTGAATGGAATCAATTGCAAATGAAGTAGAATTAAAATAAATTGAATTTGTATCAATTTAAATTGGTTATAAACTAGAATGGATATGAATTCATTTTGTTTAAAAACGAATGTAACTTCAACCGTAAATATATAAGCATATATTGAAAATTTTGTAATAGAATTTGCAAATTGGATTGAATGTTGTAACTAGATATAATGGCTAGTAGATATACAGGTATAAAGGGAATTGAATTTGATTTCACAGATAATTTGAATTGCTCGACAAAAGGTACGTATTTAATTTCAATATGAGTTTTTGATGATTTCTGGTCTAGCCGCTTGGCTTTTTCTTTTTCTTTTTGAAATCTGAGAGTCCGTAGGGATGTTTTGTAGTTGTACCGTATTAGCCGCGCAAAGGAGACGCTGGCGAAATATTTCGAAAATTTCGAGTGTTAGAAAACTTTTGAGAAATTTTGGAAGTTAAAAATTGAATTTAAACTCGAATTTGAATTTTGAAGTAAACGATATTGTTTGAAAACTATGAAAGGTTTAGAAAGATAGTTGAATGATAACGGATCTTTAGTAGAAAGATTTGTTTTGATGAATTGATAAAACTATTGAATTTGAGAAAAATAGTAGACGAGTTAAGGACCTTTTTCCCTAACTTGTAATTTCGAGGACGAAATTCTTTTAAGGGGGGAAGTCTGTAACGACCCGGAAATTTGACCAAATTAAATTGTAAATATTTAATTAATTTTAAATATTTGAACGATGATTTAATTTGAATCCCCGATATAACTTTGAAATTTGTGATTAAATTATAAAATTTAATCGATTGAAGTTAAATAAAAATTTGATTCTACAATTTTAAGCTGAAGAAAAATATTTCAAAAGCTTTTAAAATTCATATTGATAATTCTGGAGGTAATAGAACTTTCAGAATTGAAATTGAAAGTGTTTCGTTCAATTTTGAAATTTTATTGTTCGAATCGATATTTAAAAATAGTCAATTTTCAAACAGTCTCGGAATTCGACGAAACCAGTTCCATTGGGTCCGTAATATTGAATTATTGTCGGATTTCCAATTTCGTATTTTTCGAAGATGATACGTGACCATACGGTTAGAAAACGCATTGAGATTTAATTGAATTCAAATTGATTTTTAAATTTTAAATTTGGTACATTCGTTCCTTTAATCACGCCTAAAATTTCGCCTAATACCACGCAAAGAATCACGGAAGAAAATCGTGTCAAGCAGGCTGAGATCATTTTTAAAATAACCATCTTCCTCTCGTCAGTTTAAATCAAGAAATGAACGAAGGAAAAAGAAGAAAGGGGAAAATCGTTCAAAATAAAAATCGACCGCCTCGTTTGAAATCGCGAGCGACCTATTCTCCTCCCTTTCTACTTCAGTTTGATTCACGAAATCGAATCGTTGTCTTCGGTCAAGTCGCGATCTGGAAGAGGCTTCGAGGGTTGTTGGCGGCGATTTAGGATGGGGATCGGCGATGACGAAGTAGGGGGGGTCGCAGTTTCGCGACGAGGGCGCTCGTCTAGGTCGATGGTGGTTCGTGGTCGCGGCATCAGTTGGCAACTCGCGGCAGGCTGGGCATGAAGTCGTGATTCGTTCGCGACCAAGTGAGTGGGAGGCGAAGTCGAATTCGATGAATTAGGATTTCGCGAGCATCTCGAGACCTATGGCGATTGGATTGCGGCGTCGAAGTTATGGGTTTCGCGACTGGGAGGCGATGAGGGTGGAACAGCTAGGGTTGCAGGCGAAGTCAAGATTTGATGGGGATGTGCGCGCAAGAGAGGGAAGTCGCTGCTGTGACGTAGGGATTGGTTTCGGCGACGTCGCGGCGATCTGGAGCAGGCGAAGTAGGTCGCGATGGCAGGTAGCAGTTTCAATTGTCTTTAATTTATATATTTATATATATATGTATGAAATTGAACAAAGCAGAAAATAATCTGTAACAGTTAAGAAAATATCTGTTTTAATTTAAAAATAATAAGTAATTATATTAGCAGAAGATGTAAAGTTAAAACAGAAATTTTCATTTAAGGAAATATGTATATAGTTTTAAAAACAGAAAGTATTTTGTATAAAATGAAGTTGAGAATAAGAATATATAGACATAACATTATTTGAAAATTACAATAAAGTTTATATAGATTAAAAAGTATTAACAGTGAAATTAATTTCTGTTTTATAATAAATACTATTACGATTTTACAGTAGAGATAGACAGGAAAATAATTAATTTAAACAGCTAGATTTTTATTAAGTATGTATACATAAGCAGTTTTCAAATTTTATATATATAATATCATTGGAAAGTTTTATATAAAGGTAATCTGTTAAAGGAGAAATTAGTTTTAAATTTAATTTCTTGTTAAATAATTCTATTAAAAAGGAAATTTAATAATTTATTAATTCAATCTATCAAAATGGAAATTGAACTGTTCGATTTGATTCGAATATTAATAGAATTTTATAATTATTTATACAAGGTCAAATAAGTCAAGAAAACAAGTCGGATTGGAAACGGATTGCTATTAAAAGCTAAGGTGAGATTATTTTCTCACTCAAAATATTTTTGTTTGACAGTTATTGACTTGACTGATATTGATTGCCATTGGATGTGATATTAGATATAGTAGGATATATCTATATATATATATAGCAATATATACATATTGGCATATGTATATATTGGATTGATGATTTCCCGCCTCGTATAGCGGATGAGACCCTATTGCGCCGTTAGTAAGCGGATTTATAAAAACCTATATACCGCGATAATTCCGTACTGGAGCGGAATTGGTATTGTGCTAACATCTTTGGATGCAGGGAAACAGGTTGGAGGGATCCAACTGGATTCCTCAACTGTATTTATTTATTTACAGATGTTGATATATATTCTATTGTCATATGTTGAGATATGATATTGACTGTTGTGATTGACTAATTGATGCGTTGCATCATCGGATTCAAATTTTGAAATTTAAAAATAACGATGTTGATTTTAAAAGTGAAATTCTAAAAGTGATCTTTGAAAATATACGTTTATTTAAATTGTTGAATTGATTTACTTTAAAAAGATAAACGTTAAAACTTTTAAGTTATAAAAGTTGAGATTTTGTGAATTTTAACAAAAAAAGTAATTTCTTTTGAAATAAAGAGTTAAGAAATTTATGAAATGGCTTAAGTTGAGATTTTTGAATTCTTAAACCAATGTATATAAAAAGATGTATCAAATTGATATTTATCAATTTAAGTTATTGGAATTTTAAAGTAAGTTTTATAAGAGATATGGAATTTATAATTATAAAATGTGAAGATATGGAATTTATAATTATAAAATATGAAGATATGGAATTTATAATTATAAAATGTGAAGATATGGAATTTATAATTATAAAATGTGAAGATATGGAATTTATAATTATAAAATGTGAAGATATGGAATTTATAATTATAAAATGTGAAGATATGGAATTTATAATTATAAAATGTGAAGATATGGAATTTATAATTATAAAATGTGAAGATATGGAATTTATAATTATAAAATATGAAGATATGAAATGTATAGAATTATAAATTGTAAAGATATGAAATTTATAGATTTATAAAGAATGAAGTTGTAGAATGAATGATTATAAGAAAATTTACTTATAAATTGGATTTCTGCTTTTAAATGGAATATTGATCGGATCGTTAATAAAGAAGATTTATAAATCAAAGTTGTTAAAAAAATATAGAAATAGGATTTATAAACGTTGTTTTATAAATTCAAAATCGATGGAGTTTGATAAATAAAATATAGAAGATTTTTAAAGAAGATATATTCGCGATTTTGGATAGCGAATCTTTATTGGAATAAAACGTGTAGAGATGGCTGAAATTTAGTTAAGTGAATTATATTCACGATTTTGGACAGTGAATATACTCTTAAGGAAAATGGATATGTTCTGGAGAAGCAATATTATAAAATGAAGTAATTGTTTTAAAAGATGTTTTAAAACGTGTTAAATATCGAAATCATAGATTTCAACATTTATTGTTGCAATAGACGTTTTCGAGAAAATAAGGAGATGATGGACTATAACACTGTTGTTATAGTAAATGATTTCCGAAAGGAAATGTTTTATATAGTATTGGGATTTATATATCTACCTAAATTCCGAATCCCTATACTAGTGATTTCGAGTCGTCGTAACGATGTTTTGCGCAACATTCGTTTTGACTCAAATAAATGTGTTAAAAGAATATTTTCCTTAAAGGATGAATATATACTTAATTTGATTTAAGTATATCGAATATTTTCAAGTGTTGAAAATGAATAGATTTGTGAAACACTTATTTTTAAATAAGTATGGAAATGCTTTTCCAATGAAATGAACGTTTTGAGAATTTATCTTTGTAAAAGATAAATTGAAAGTGAATATTGAAAATCGATTTGAAAATCGTATATCAGAAGATATTTTGAAATATAAATTCAATATGGAATTTATAAAGAAATGGGAATTCGTTTTAAAAATAAATATTGATTTATTTTTGAAGTGTGGAAATTATATATCTAGTAAAGATATTTTTGCAGATGAAATGATTTGGAAAATTATTTGGAATCTGATGATGTTGCGCATCTTTATTGATAGTTAAATAACCGACTATCAATAATTACCTTGAATTGGTATCTGTTGTGAATTGGATGAATTTGAATGCCACACTTATTTTTGAATAATCGCTCACTATTCGGGTTAGCCGGGAAAGGACCATGGGGTCGTATAACCCATTCCGAATATGTGATACGTCGTTATGAATTGCATTCGAAGACCGGTGTTGAAGACCGGATATTTTTGAAAACGGAAGGATTACCGTCGAGTTACTCTACACCGACTGATCTTCGGTTTAGAGGTTTTATCATCCTTAGTGACGGGAAGTCCGGACGTGATTAGAAAATTATCCGGAAATGCAAGGGCTTCGTGAGAAGTGCCTTCGGTTCTGTTCGATCCCAGAACAGACTTGTATGGATTGTGTGTCTGACGTTACAATTTGAGATATAAAGCTGATTTCTTTCAAATACATTTCTGTTGGTGGCGGAGAATTTATTCTCTTAGCTTAACACCCTTCTCTGAGACGTACGAGCTCAGAGGTTATGTAGTTGAAATTTATCAGCGATATATCCCAATTTGGTAACGTGGCATACTGAGTGTTGCTGTGAAATGATCAGTGTTTGATCATTTGTGATATGATCATTTGTTTGATCTTATATCTTTGTGATCATAGGTTGATCATTTTTGTTTGACCCGAAGCAGGGCTTTTTGAGAAAGCGTAGCTTTGTGGACGAGACTTCGTCGAGCCTCACACCCCGGAAATGGTCGAAACAGGACGAATGCAGCAAGGTTCTAGGGAGTAGCGCCCCTTAGTGTATGTCATTCCTTCTGGATAAAGGTGGTATCATGGTATGGAGCCCAGATACTTAACCTCTGTGGTTACTGCATTATTATTATCTATGTGGTTTGTTGGAAATCGGGGATCCTCGGGAAGATCGGTGACGATCGGGGGATGGCATACGCGTGTCAGTAGTTACCTATTTTTGCAGAGGTAACCCGGCCTTGTGTTGGCAGAGATCCGGTTAGGTTCTCGGGTCGTCTATTCCAGGGACGTACCCATCGTGGATAGGAAGTTCCTTAGCCTGACCATTTGTTGGAAATCCAAAGAAACAATACGTGACGTGTACGGTTTTAGTTGTATTACCTGCTATGGAATGCGGCGGTAACCTGCTATTGAACATAGTAGCTATAGTAGGCATAAGTGCGGAATGCCTATGCTGGCTAAGATTAATATTATACTTTCGAAATGTTTTCTACACTATGCACTAATAATAATATCAAAAATGATTTGATTTTGCGTAGTAAGCATCTTTGACTATCATAAGAAGAAATCTCCTCCAATTCTGCGTTTGCATTGTGTGTGTGGTGGGAGGTCTTATGGTAGTTTCATTTTCCAAAAGCATTGCGAAATTTACTTTAAAAATTTTCTATTGGTTATTTTAAAGAATAACTGTTTTACGATCTCACACCAGTCACCATGACTGACTCGGAGTTTATTGTTCCCTTCTAAACTCTGGGTGCCCACAAATTTTCCACACGGGCAGCCTAGAGTTATGTTATCAGGATATTCTGGATATTCTGGAGCTTTGGAGATAAGCTGGATGGCGAGACGTAGTATTTGTATCTGATAGTATTTATTCCGCTGTGTATTCTGTATGAGGACCAGTTATATAACTGTCCATTGTTGTATATGACTCTGATTGATGTATGTATAAAATGATATAGTTCTTTGTTTAAAGATTATTCATTTATCTATTATATATTGTTCCGCTGCGATGTGTAAGATTCTGATATTGCTTCTGTATCTGATGTTGTGTTGTTGTTCTTCTTTCTTTTTCTTCTATCTTCTTCTTCTACCTTTTTCTTCTTTCTTAAAACCATAACTTTTCGGGTTTCCGACATTCGATTGTTCGGCAGTCGATAAAGTGAGTATCGATGTTGAATTTTCGAAAGTCGAAAATTTTCGGGATGTTACACCGGCTAACCCGAATAGTGAGCGCTTAGTTTAAAAATAAGTGTGGCATTCAAATTCAAGCAAATCACAACAAACACCCATTCAAGGTAATTATTGATAGTCGGTTATTTAACTATCAATAGGTCTGCACAGCATCATCAGATTCCAAATAATTTTCCAAATTATTTATTTTCCAAAAATATCTTTATAAGATATATAATTTCCACACTTCAAAAATAAATCAACGTTTGTTTTTTTTAAACAATTTCCCTTTTCAGTTATAAATTCCATAGTGGATTTATATTTCAAAATATCTACTGATATACGATTTTCAATCAATTTCAAATATTCACTTTCAATTTATCTTTACAAAGATAAATTCTCAAAAACGTTTCATTTCATATTGGAAAAGCATTTCCATTCTTATTTAATAAAAAGTAATCCATAAATCTTATTTATTTTCAACATTTGAAAATATTCAATATACTTAAATCAAAATTAAGTATATATTTCATTCTTTTAAGGAAATCATTTTCTTAAATACATCTATTTGAGTCAAAACGAATGTTGCGTAAAACATCGTTACGACGACCCAAAATCACTAGTATAGGGATTCAAAATTAAGATAGATATATAAATCCCAATACTATATAAAACATTTCCTTTCGAAAATCATTTACTATAACAACAGTGTTATAGTCCACCATTTCCTTATTTCTCGAAAACGTCTATTTCAACAACGAATGTTGAAATCTATGGTTTTGATAGTTAATACATTTTAAAACATCTTTAAATCGTTTAAATTTTATTTCAAATATCACTTTCCCAAAACATCTCCGTTTTGTTTAATAATATATTCACTGTCCAAAATTGTGAATAAAATTCGTTATCCAAATTCAACATTTCTACACATTTTTATTTAAAGGATTATCCACTGTCCAAAATCGTGAATATACTTCCTTTAACAAGCTATAATAATTTACTTATCAAAATAAGTCAAATTTCGGATTTATAAAACAACGTTTATAAATTCCATTTATATTTTATAACTACTTCAACTTATAAATTCCCTTTATTAACCAATTCAATTTATAACTCAATTTTATACCAAAAATCCATCCTATAAGTTAAACACTTATAATTCATTTATTTACAAAATCATTCATTTAAGACTTCACAAATCGTAAATTCTATCCTTTTATAAAACCCATTTTAACATCATTTTAAAATGTCTTTCAAACTCCTTTAAAATCCTATCACTTTGATTTATAAAAATCAAACTTTATAAATCTTATATATTACGCCTTTATAATAAAGTCAAAAATCTATATTTAAACTATGTTATAAAAATCATTAACTCCATATTTTCAAAAATCATATTTCAACTGTATTTTCTCAAAAATCATAATTTATAACAATAAAAATTTTAACTTTTATTTATTTAAAATGAATCAATTTCCAAAATTTAATAAAATGTACATTTCCGAAATCCCTTTAAAATCCTTTTTAAATTCGAAATCTCCACTTTAACATTTTTAAAACTTCAAAATAGGCCCAATGATGCAACAACACCAAATAGTCAATCACGACAACAAAACATCACATATCATCATATGATAACAGAATATATCACAATATCTGTAAATAAATCAATACAGTGAGGAATCCAGTCGATCACTCCAACCTGTTTCCCTGCATCCACAGATGTTAGCACAATACCAATTCCACTTCGAGGTGGAATATCGCGGTATATGGGATTTATAAAATATTATCCGCTATTATGCGGCGCAATAGGGTCACATCCGCTATATAATGCGGGAAATCAATCAACTCCAATATATACATATGCCAATATATATATTGCTATATACTACTATGTATACTATATCACAACCAAACAGCAATCAATCAGTCAATAACTGCAAAATCCAACTTTTCATTTTGAGTGAGAAGATCTCACCTTTGCTTTTATTTTGCAATCCCATTCCAGTTTGTTTTCTCGATTTTTAACCTTGTATAAATATCAGATAATTTAATTATACAATTCATTAATATTTGAAATAAATCGAATAATAAATTTCCATTTAATAATTTTAATTTAAACCAGTTTTCCTTTAATAAATTTATTTAACTAAAAATAAAATTTAAAACTAAATTTCTTTACTGAACATTTTTTATTTATTTAGAACTTCATATATATATTTGTAAAAACAAAAATCTGGATAAAAATTCTTTTCTCTGTATATGTATATACAGATTATTTCCCAAATTAAAACTGAATTAGTTTACTGTAAATATATTTGCTAATCTATATTATACACTTATATAATTTTCTGATTAAAAAGGTTAGAACCAAGAAGATCCGATACCTCCTGCCATTGCCGCTCGAACGAGCAGAGCTTCGCACCCACCCTGCTCGACAGAAACCATCACGACTATTCTTAGAATCAAACTTCATGCGCTGCCCAGGAAGTCGCGACTCCACCACTTAAGCAAGCATCCACCCAGACCAGAAATATTAACGTTGCCGACCACTATCGCAACTTCTTGCTTCCCTGACCGATGCTACGAGGATCAAGACGCCTTCGCCCTTCCGGTCTCACGAATCTGCTGATGTGCTTGATCAAGAACATGGTCTACAGGCAATTGATTTAGGGCTTGCAATTTGACTGCGTCACACTCCAGATACTCGCGTACGTGAGCAACGGCTTCAAACCCCCAATCTCCACGCGCTCGAGAATCGACGAGCTTCCTTCGATGCTGAGATGTACAGATGATTTGAAGAAGAGGAATAAACGAGGGAGGAACAGAAGAAAAGGGGGAGGTGAGGGCGGCCATTGAATTTTTTGAACGAGAGGAGATGTTGTTCGGCCATTAATTTTATCTTCTGCTCGAACGAGAGAATGGCTTCGGCCATTGATTTGAATTGTAGAATTGTGATATCCCTGAATTTTAGGCAATATCAATTTAATAATCTGTATTAAAATTAAATTGATTTGATAATTTTGTAATTTAATTTGAATTAATTTAATAATCTTCTTTAATAAATATTTAATTAGTGAATTTATCTTATAAAAGCTAAATAAAATGTTTTCTATTTATAATGAATATATATATTTGTATATATATTGTGATTAGAAATCTTTGGTTTGAATTTTTTAAATAAATAAATAATGTTTTTAAAATTCTAATATCTTGGGTAAACTGGGAAATTATGATTTATTTAAAGTTAAAACTTTTCAAAAATATTTTATAAGTAACTATATGGTTTTAAAATACTTAAGGTAAATATTACTAGTTTAAATATTTTTAATTTAGATTTTAAATAAGATTAGCAAAATGATTTGTTTAACATTATTATTTTTATATGATTTGTAAATTAGCTATGAAAGTTTAAGATTTAAATATGAAACATTAATCCATTTAAATAATAAGTAATTTATAATCTTTTGTATAAATTATATAAAATTTGTCAAGTGAGTTATTTTCAAATAATAAATATATGTATTGTTTTTATCTATAAATGTAATTGGTTTTACTCTTTAAAGTTATCTATATATATCTAAGTATTAAAAACTAATTAATTAAGTTAAAAGCTTTTTATTAACACTTAATTTTAAATACAAATTACTTACAAGACAAGTGTAAACATCTTAGAGTTTAATTTAACATGTGTTAAGTAATAAACCTTTTAATGTGACAAATGTAAATTATCTTAACAAGTGGCAATCTTTTGTTTAACAATTTATACTAAAAATAATATTTCATTTAGAAGAAAATCTGTTTTCTCATTTTTCAGTTCAAATCTATTCTTCCTCCTCTTCATTTCTTTCCTAGTCTCAAATTCAAAAACTAAGAAATTAAAACCTGTAAAATATTCTCTCAAAACAAATCTGCAAACATCTGTTCAAAGATCTGCAGAGGTTTCAAAACTTGTATTCAAACATCTATAACCAAAATGATTTCAGCACTTTAGTTCAAAAGCAAAGCTGTAATCAAAGCCTGTAGCAAGTTTCAACTTCAAATACAACCTCTAGTTAAAGTGATTTTCTCAAATGCAAGCAAAAATCAACATCTCTGTAAAGATTAATTTCAGCAAATTCAAAACAAATAGTAGTCGAATTCCTCAAAATCAAACAAGTACCTGTAATTCTGTTTCAAAAATCTGATGGAAGCCTGTAACCTTCTTCAAGCCTGCAATTTCTGTCTCAAACAAAATCTGGAGTTTGTCTTCAGCAATATAGGATCTTGGACCTGCATACAAGCCTAAAACAACAGCATGCAAGTTTTAAAATCAAACAAAGACTCAAGTTTTAAAAGATTCAAAAGATTTTTCATAGTGGAGACTCTGATCTTCATTTCAAAATAAGGTGAGTAAACAATTTATCTTAAAAACAGTTTTCTGTAATATCTGTTGTTATGATGAATGTGATGAATGATTGTAATGGATTGTGTTGCATGAATTATATGGATGTTAATGCATGTATATTATGTATATGAAATGTCTGTGATATGCATGTTGTTAATTGTGAACACACACATATATATATCTAGACTCTGTTTAAATTTCCAGGCTCAAGTTCTATTAAATTCATATCCTCTTGATCTATTAGCTATTAGAGTATAGGCTTTAGAACAAAATTGTTTGTTTAGTCATAAGGTAAGGTTTAAAATTTTTAAATTAAGTTAAATAATTTGAATTGGCTTTGAGAACTAAAAAGAATATGCAAACATCAGTTTTGACAAAAATTTAATCTCTGTAATTCATTGGTTCAGGCTTATGAATTGAAAACTTATACAAAATCTTGATTTTTAAAACTTAAATCACGATTTTTAGAATTAAAATGAGGTAGCAGTTTGAGTTTGAAGAGATTATACATTTTTGATGGGTTCTGATGATCTAAGTGTTCGGGGTGTATGCTGTTTTCTCTGGAGGTGGAAGGATGATCGGGAATGTCAGGAAAAATGGTTGTTGGATGATCAAAGCATTATGGAGGTGGTGGTTGATCAGGGAAGATCGTAGCCCTAGTTTTATGGTAAAAGGGAAATTTGTTTCCCACGGCAACGAGAATGGATCGAGTTCACTGGAATTTTGGGAAATGGAAACTTGAAGGTGGTCGAAGGCATGGCTGGAGTTTCTGACACTCCGGTGATCGGAGGGAGGAGTACGAGGAGTTTCCAGGTGCTGCTATGCTTCCAGATTTGAGCAATAATGCTCGATTTTGATTTCAAGGTGATTGAGAGATTCCGATGGACGTTGTCTGATCTGAGGATGATCGCCGACTTACGTAGGGTAGTGGCGATGTCAGGAGATGATCGGAGCTCCGGTGCATATGTACGGTGTGCATGGATTGGTGTCTAGTGATGTTTGTTTAGGAATTAGTACCCTCGAGTTATCTCGAGTAATTTGAGTCTTAACTCGAAGCAAGGTAGGAATTTACTCGGAGTAAATTTGGCAAGGGCTCGGGTAATTTCTGGGTTAAGGGAAACCTGCTCTGTTTCTAAAATTTTGAAAAAAAACTGGGTTTTTAAAATTGTAAAGAAGATTTAAATCTAAGTTTAAATCTAAATTTTAAAATAGATTCAAGTTTAATTTGAATCTTAGTTTGAAAATAAATTAAGTTTTTAAATTCAAATTTTTTTTAAATAACTTAAAAGGTGTTAAGGAAATTAGTGTATTTAAAAGAAATTGAATTTAAAAATGAAGTTGAAAATGTAGAGAAAAGATTTAAATAAAGTTTTTAAAGTTTAAATGTTTTAATGAATTTAAATGTTAGGTTATGGTTTAAATGTTTAAATTTAAAAAGAACTAGGTTTTAAACTCTTATAAAATTCTTTTATAAGAAAGGTATTCTTTAGCATGAAAACTTAATAGGTTTTAAATTGATTTAAATTTTGTTAAAGATAAATTGAGTTCATTTTAAAACTTGAATTTAAAATGAAAATTTAAAATTAGATTTGGAAATGAATATTTCAAATAAACTTGTTAATGATAATTTAACTATAGGTAAGAAAAGTTTTATCTTAAAGTTAAATTAGAATTTAATATTTTGTTATTTCATTTAAGTATTAGGATAATTAAATGGATAATTAACTTATTTTATAAATTAATGAAATGGATAATTACTTAAAGCAATTAAGGACTTAAACTTAAGGTTTAAGATTAATTATTCTTAGAATAATTAACTTATAATTTAAGAATCATTAATTAAATAAGGTTAAATTTTAATTAATGATTAGAAGATAATTAATCTAGTAATTAAGATTTTTTTTTTAAGTTATAGTTAAGCACTTGATTAATAATTAATTAGTGATTAATTAAATGATTTTTAATGATAAATTAAATAGTAATTAATAATGATTAATCTAAGTTAATTACTTAAGAGAAGTAATTAATGAATTAATGAAGATCATTAAGTTGAGATAAGTAATTAATTAATGTGATTAATTTTTATAATTAATTAGATTAATTAAGGATAATCAATTTTAGAAATGGTTAAGTATATTTATGGAAGTAATTTGGATTAATTACTTTTTGGAATTAATCAAGGGATTAATTAAAATTAACTAATGAGTAATTAACTTATTTAATGAAGTAATTAAAGATAGTTAATTACTGAATATGTTTAAATCAAGAGTGATTAATAAATATGGTTTGATTAAAGATTAATTACTTAATGTAATTAATTTAAATATAATTAATTAAAGTAATAATTAAGGATCATAAATTAATATAATTAATAATGTAATTAAGGTTTGATTAATTAAGATTAATTAATCAATAATAAATTATAGAGTAATTAATTAATGTAATTAATTAAAGATTAATATAATTAATTTTAGTTAATTAATTAATGAAGTAATTAAAGGTTAATTACTATATTGATTAAGGATAATTAATTTATAAAATTAATTAAGGATAATTACTTGAATGTAATTAAGGGGTATTAATCAAGGGTGATTAATTAAGATGATTAATGTGAGGATAATGAACTAATTGATTTGTAATAAGTTGATGGTTAAGTAAGCAAGGTTTAAAATGATGAAGTAATTAATTTAATTCATTTTAAATTAATTAAATATAAGTAATTAATTTAATTCACTTTAAATTAATTAGAGATGGAAGTAATTAATTTAATTCATTTTAAATTAATTATAAATGATGTTATTATAGATCATTGCTTATAAATGGATGATATTAATTACCTTGAATGGTTTGAATCTCAGATATGAGATTAGTATTGTGTAATATGGATGTATTGGTTGCATAGTGATAATGAGATGGATTATCTGTTTGTGATAATAATGTTGATTATCTTTTGAGATATTGTGAATTATCTATTTGTATATAGATAAGAATTGAATTGTTTTAACCTTAAACAACTTGGCCTTAAAAGATACGTTTTGGATTTCGATGAGACCGGGATCGGGTTTCCGTATACCGGTATTCCAGGTCTGGAGACCCGAATACCACATCGATCCAAATTAAACGTTAGGTCGTTAATCCAAGAGGAGCAAGTGAAGACTCGAGGTGTAAGAACTATTCTTTGTCAATATAACTCTGTGGGTGATTCCGTAATGAGTTGGACGGAGATGGTACTTATAGGTTCGAGATGAAGATTCAGAGTGCAAGGGCTATGGTCGTTAACTCTGAGGGTGATTCCAAAACGAGTGTAACGAGATAGTGCCTTCGGTTTCGTTCGAACCCGGAACGAACTTGTATGGATTGAATGCTTTCAGAACATCGTCAGGAGGGCGATGAGCATTCTAAGATAGATGTGTTCTTTTAAAGGTAATCGTAACCTCAAGCCTCATCAACCGGGAATGGCTAAAACAGGGGAGGTGCAGCAAGGCTTCGTGGGTAGCGCCCACTGAGAGCAAGATATATCCCTGTCTAGAGGTCCCTTCTTTTATTTCGGCTTAGTGGGTAGTTGATTCGCGACAACTACTGGGGTTGTCTTGTTCGGGACTATCCAGTAAGGGATGGTTCCGGCTTTGTGTTGCAGGGGAGCGGGCGTACTCCTCGGTACGGTGATCTAGGCCACGTACTGTGGCGGGCGGTACCCCAGTAGCCCTGCCATTGATGGAAATCCATTCTTCCTACGAGACCCTACGAACTTGATTGTATACTTATGTATGCTGGAATTTAATGAATGTAACAATTTCGGCTATTTCATATTTATTTGAAAACCCTAGACCCTATTATAATAAAACTGAATTTCCTATCAATGTTTTGGTTAGCGTAAGGTAAAAACTTTTCCGTGTTTATGTGCGGGAAGTCTTACGTGATACCTTTTGTTTTCAAAAGGTTTTGAAGTTAAACAACTTTAACCCGTTTACTCACACCAGACCCATGTCTGACCCAAGTGTTTATTTTCTGTTTTATTAAACTCTTGGGTACTCAATATTGTATTGAGTAGTCGAGGGATTCAGGTTAGTCTTGACGAATACTGGAGGAGCTGTGGAGCAGGAGGCTTCAGCGTGTAGATATATAGAGTTTCCGCTGTGTATGATGTATTGTATTGATATAGTTGTGTTGTATAATAGACAGAAGTTTATAACTGTCTATATTGTGATGTATAAGTTATGTACTCTGATGTATATGATACTATGTAATATCTTATGTGATATAATATATTTCTCGTTCCGCTGTGAGGTTTCTGATGTGTTGTTGTTCTTTCTTTCTCTTCTTTCTTCTTCTATCCCTTTCTTTCTTTATGATGATACGACTTTCTGTGGAGAGAAAGCCGGGTCGTCACAGTTGGTATCAGAGCAAGGAGGTTGAGTGAATACCTAGGCTTTGGAGTGGTGTCTATCTTGAGAGAGCGTATTTGTAATTTTTATATAACTATATATATATTTATATTTCTACCTATATTGTTGGGTTACCTGTTCGGGTTTTCCAATATAAGTTATAAAGGTAGATGAGGTAGTGGTGTGTGTAACACGACTACAAATGATAAGAGTCTGAAGTATTGAGGTTGGAAGTATATCTATCGAGACTGTAGACCCAAATACTGTCTCGAGTAAGCTTTGCTGTGGTGAAGGATTTCATCGATATTCGAAGGAAACCTGTTAAGGTTCGGAGTTTATCTTTGAAATATGAATGAGTAGAGTTGGATCTGCCGATGAGGCAGAAGCGAGTGATGGTATCTTGATACCTCAAGTAATAGTAGCTGTGTGATGAGACGCAGTGATTATGGATGTTTCCAAAGATGTTTTCTTTGGAACAAGTTAAGGAAGTATATATGTTTCGGTGTTGTGGTTAAGTTCAGCATGGTGATTTTGGTTGGGTTGAGGTCCGAGTTTCTCGAAGAGCTTTGGATAAGGAAGTCTGTGGCAGCAGTGCAGCTCGGAGTGTTCTGTGTGCTGGCAGGAAGTTTTCGGGCTAAGCAGTTTTCTGAAGGTGAAGTTCAGAAACAGCAAGAGTGGATCCATTTCTTCGATGGATTGGATAGTTAAGTATAAGCTGTTCTAATTGGTAAAGAGAGGACAGTTTTCTTTGGAATTAGGCTGGATTGATCGCAAAAGTGACTTGCGATTGCTAAGTGTTCTCTTAGATTATCAGAGTTTTTCTGGATGTCTTCAGGGAAGTCAGAGGTTTGTCGGCATTGGAGATTGAGTTTTCTTATCGACTGGATTCCAGGAGTGATACTGGTGGTTCAGCTCAGTAGAAGGATGGTTCCTTGAGACAGAGTTTGGTGAAGCAACTCAAATTATGATGGAGTATCTGAGATTTCTTTTATGGATTTGATGAACCATTTTTCTGAGATATGTTTTCTAGTTTGTGCTCGTATTCTCTTCTGCTCCAGATCAGAGTTGTGCAGCGAAAGCAGTTTGGCAAGTACTTCTGTTTGTCTTTTCTGGATTGAAGAAGTAAGTTTAGTTTTCTGTTGTTTGGAGAGTAGGATTGGTGTCTTTGGTTTTGTTGATCTTGAAGAGATCATTGTGATAGGTTGTTTTTGATCTGGTTTGTTTCTAAAGGCATCAGCGAAGGATGAGGTGATCAGTAAGGATGTAGACAGCCCAGGATCATCCGAAGGAATTTGAATTTCGAAGACGGAGATTTGATTTTGGATAAGTTTTCTCCAATCGAAGGAGCTATAAGATTTGGTAAGACTCGGAAGTCAGCTCCGTGGTATTTTGGATCTCTTCTGTATTCTAATTTGGATAAGTGTTTGATCTATCTCTGGTTTTGGAACCAGCAGTTTAGAGATTTGGTTGTTGAGTCAGACTCATTTGTAGTCTGATATCTTGTTAGTTCTGTATACTAGATGAGTAGGAACTCTGTAGCTTAGTAGTATTGATTGTTTGGATTTTGTAGAACGAGTATCCCGGTATATATATATACTTGGGGAAACTCGAGGAAATTCTATCCAGAATTTTGTCTGGATAGTTAAATTTGTTTGATTAGATAAATTGGTTGCTATGATTGTTACATATGATTGATATAGGATTGTGCTTTGAAAATTAAATTTTTAAATGAGATTATTAAATTACCTTTGCTTTTAATTTCGGGGACGAAATTATTTTAAGGGGGAAGGAATGTGATATCCCTGAATTTTAGGCAATATCAATTTAATAATCTGTATTAAAATTAAATTGATTTGATAATTTTGTAATTTAATTTGAATTAATTTAATAATCTTCTTTAATAAATATTTAATTAGTGAATTTATCTTATAAAAGCTAAATAAAATGTTTTCTATTTATAATGAATATATATATTTGTATATATTGTGATTAGAAATCTTTGGTTTGAATTTTTTAAATAAATAAATAATGTTTTTAAAATTCTAATATCTTGGGTAAACTGGGAAATTATGATTTATTTAAAGTTAAAACTTTTCAAAAATATTTTATAAGTAACTATATGGTTTTAAAATACTTAAGGTAAATATTACTAGTTTAAATATTTTTAATTTAGATTTTAAATAAGATTAGCAAAATGATTTGTTTAACATTATTATTTTTATATGATTTGTAAATTAGCTATGAAAGTTTAAGATTTAAATATGAAACATTAATCCATTTAAATAATAAGTAATTTATAATCTTTTGTATAAATTATATAAAATTTGTCAAGTGAGTTATTTTCAAATAATAAATATATGTATTGTTTTTATCTATAAATGTAATTGGTTTTACTCTTTAAAGTTATCTATATATATCTAAGTATTAAAAACTAATTAATTAAGTTAAAAGCTTTTTATTAACACTTAATTTTAAATACAAATTACTTACAAGACAAGTGTAAACATCTTAGAGTTTAATTTAACATGTGTTAAGTAATAAACCTTTTAATGTGACAAATGTAAATTATCTTAACAAGTGGCAATCTTTTGTTTAACAATTTATACTAAAAATAATATTTCATTTAGAAGAAAATCTGTTTTCTCATTTTTCAGTTCAAATCTATTCTTCCTCCTCTTCATTTCTTTCCTAGTCTCAAATTCAAAAACTAAGAAATTAAAACCTGTAAAATCTTCTCTCAAAACAAATCTGCAAACATCTGTTCAAAGATCTGCAGAGGTTTCAAAACTTGTATTCAAACATCTATAACCAAAATGATTTCAGCACTTTAGTTCAAAAGCAAAGCTGTAATCAAAGCCTGTAGCAAGTTTCAACTTCAAATACAACCTCTAGTTAAAGTGATTTTCTCAAATGCAAGCAAAAATCAACATCTCTGTAAAGATTAATTTCAGCAAATTCAAAACAAATAGTAGTCGAATTCCTCAAAATCAAACAAGTACCTGTAATTCTGTTTCAAAAATCTGATGGAAGCCTGTAACCTTCTTCAAGCCTGCAATTTCTGTCTCAAACAAAATCTGGAGTTTGTCTTCAGCAATATAGGATCTTGGACCTGCATACAAGCCTAAAACAACAGCATGCAAGTTTTAAAATCAAACAAAGACTCAAGTTTTAAAAGATTCAAAAGATTTTTCATAGTGGAGACTCTGATCTTCATTTCAAAATAAGGTGAGTAAACAATTTATCTTAAAAACAGTTTTCTGTAATATCTGTTGTTATGATGAATGTGATGAATGATTGTAATGGATTGTGTTGCATGAATTATATGGATGTTAATGCATGTATATTATGTATATGAAATGTCTGTGATATGCATGTTGTTAATTGTGAACACACACATATATATATCTAGACTCTGTTTAAATTTCCAGGCTCAAGTTCTATTAAATTCATATCCTCTTGATCTATTAGCTATTAGAGTATAGGCTTTAGAACAAAATTGTTTGTTTAGTCATAAGGTAAGGTTTAAAATTTTTAAATTAAGTTAAATAATTTGAATTGGCTTTGAGAACTAAAAAGAATATGCAAACATCAGTTTTGACAAAAATTTAATCTCTGTAATTCATTGGTTCAGGCTTATGAATTGAAAACTTATACAAAATCTTGATTTTTAAAACTTAAATCACGATTTTTAGAATTAAAATGAGGTAGCAGTTTGAGTTTGAAGAGATTATACATTTTTGATGGGTTCTGATGATCTAAGTGTTCGGGGTGTATGCTGTTTTCTCTGGAGGTGGAAGGATGATCGGGAATGTCAGGAAAAATGGTTGTTGGATGATCAAAGCATTATGGAGGTGGTGGTTGATCAGGGAAGATCGTAGCCCTAGTTTTATGGTAAAAGGGAAATTTGTTTCCCACGGCAACGAGAATGGATCGAGTTCACTGGAATTTTGGGAAATGGAAACTTGAAGGTGGTCGAAGGCATGGCTGGAGTTTCTGACACTCCGGTGATCGGAGGGAGGAGTACGAGGAGTTTCCAGGTGCTGCTATGCTTCCAGATTTGAGCAATAATGCTCGATTTTGATTTCAAGGTGATTGAGAGATTCCGATGGACGTTGTCTGATCTGAGGATGATCGCCGACTTACGTAGGGTAGTGGCGATGTCAGGAGATGATCGGAGCTCCGGTGCATATGTACGGTGTGCATGGATTGGTGTCTAGTGATGTTTGTTTAGGAATTAGTACCCTCGAGTTATCTCGAGTAATTTGAGTCTTAACTCGAAGCAAGGTAGGAATTTACTCGGAGTAAATTTGGCAAGGGCTCGGGTAATTTCTGGGTTAAGGGAAACCTGCTCTGTTTCTAAAATTTTGAAAAAAAACTGGGTTTTTAAAATTGTAAAGAAGATTTAAATCTAAGTTTAAATCTAAATTTTAAAATAGATTCAAGTTTAATTTGAATCTTAGTTTGAAAATAAATTAAGTTTTTAAATTCAAATTTTTTTTAAATAACTTAAAAGGTGTTAAGGAAATTAGTGTATTTAAAAGAAATTGAATTTAAAAATGAAGTTGAAAATGTAGAGAAAAGATTTAAATAAAGTTTTTAAAGTTTAAATGTTTTAATGAATTTAAATGTTAGGTTATGGTTTAAATGTTTAAATTTAAAAAGAACTAGGTTTTAAACTCTTATAAAATTCTTTTATAAGAAAGGTATTCTTTAGCATGAAAACTTAATAGGTTTTAAATTGATTTAAATTTTGTTAAAGATAAATTGAGTTCATTTTAAAACTTGAATTTAAAATGAAAATTTAAAATTAGATTTGGAAATGAATATTTCAAATAAACTTGTTAATGATAATTTAACTATAGGTAAGAAAAGTTTTATCTTAAAGTTAAATTAGAATTTAATATTTTGTTATTTCATTTAAGTATTAGGATAATTAAATGGATAATTAACTTATTTTATAAATTAATGAAATGGATAATTACTTAAAGCAATTAAGGACTTAAACTTAAGGTTTAAGATTAATTATTCTTAGAATAATTAACTTATAATTTAAGAATCATTAATTAAATAAGGTTAAATTTTAATTAATGATTAGAAGATAATTAATCTAGTAATTAAGATTTTTTTTTTAAGTTATAGTTAAGCACTTGATTAATAATTAATTAGTGATTAATTAAATGATTTTTAATGATAAATTAAATAGTAATTAATAATGATTAATCTAAGTTAATTACTTAAGAGAAGTAATTAAAGAATTAATGAAGATCATTAAGTTGAGATAAGTAATTAATTAATGTGATTAATTTTTATAATTAATTAGATTAATTAAGGATAATCAATTTTAGAAATGGTTAAGTATATTTATGGAAGTAATTTGGATTAATTACTTTTTGGAATTAATCAAGGGATTAATTAAAATTAACTAATGAGTAATTAACTTATTTAATGAAGTAATTAAAGATAGTTAATTACTGAATATGTTTAAATCAAGAGTGATTAATAAATATGGTTTGATTAAAGATTAATTACTTAATGTAATTAATTTAAATATAATTAATTAAAGTAATAATTAAGGATCATAAATTAATATAATTAATAATGTAATTAAGGTTTGATTAATTAAGATTAATTAATCAATAATAAATTATAGAGTAATTAATTAATGTAATTAATTAAAGATTAATATAATTAATTTTAGTTAATTAATTAATGAAGTAATTAAAGGTTAATTACTATATTGATTAAGGATAATTAATTTATAAAATTAATTAAGGATAATTACTTGAATGTAATTAAGGGGTATTAATCAAGGGTGATTAATTAAGATGATTAATGTGAGGATAATGAACTAATTGATTTGTAATAAGTTGATGGTTAAGTAAGCAAGGTTTAAAATGATGAAGTAATTAATTTAATTCATTTTAAATTAATTAAATATAAGTAATTAATTTAATTCACTTTAAATTAATTAGAGATGGAAGTAATTAATTTAATTCATTTTAAATTAATTATAAATGATGTTATTATAGATCATTGCTTATAAATGGATGATATTAATTACCTTGAATGGTTTGAATCTCAGATATGAGATTAGTATTGTGTAATATGGATGTATTGGTTGCATAGTGATAATGAGATGGATTATCTGTTTGTGATAATAATGTTGATTATCTTTTGAGATATTGTGAATTATCTATTTGTATATAGATAAGAATTGAATTGTTTTAACCTTAAACAACTTGGCCTTAAAAGATACGTTTTGGATTTCGATGAGACCGGGATCGGGTTTCCGTATACCGGTATTCCAGGTCTGGAGACCCGAATACCACATCGATCCAAATTAAACGTTAGGTCGTTAATCCAAGAGGAGCAAGTGAAGACTCGAGGTGTAAGAACTATTCTTTGTCAATATAACTCTGTGGGTGATTCCGTAATGAGTTGGACGGAGATGGTACTTATAGGTTCGAGATGAAGATTCAGAGTGCAAGGGCTATGGTCGTTAACTCTGAGGGTGATTCCAAAACGAGTGTAACGAGATAGTGCCTTCGGTTTCGTTCGAACCCGGAACGAACTTGTATGGATTGAATGCTTTCAGAACATCGTCAGGAGGGCGATGAGCATTCTAAGATAGATGTGTTCTTTTAAAGGTAATCGTAACCTCAAGCCTCATCAACCGGGAATGGCTAAAACAGGGGAGGTGCAGCAAGGCTTCGTGGGTAGCGCCCACTGAGAGCAAGATATATCCCTGTCTAGAGGTCCCTTCTTTTATTTCGGCTTAGTGGGTAGTTGATTCGCGACAACTACTGGGGTTGTCTTGTTCGGGACTATCCAGTAAGGGATGGTTCCGGCTTTGTGTTGCAGGGGAGCGGGCGTACTCCTCGGTACGGTGATCTAGGCCACGTACTGTGGCGGGCGGTACCCCAGTAGCCCTGCCATTGATGGAAATCCATTCTTCCTACGAGACCCTACGAACTTGATTGTATACTTATGTATGCTGGAATTTAATGAATGTAACAATTTCGGCTATTTCATATTTATTTGAAAACCCTAGACCCTATTATAATAAAACTGAATTTCCTATCAATGTTTTGGTTAGCGTAAGGTAAAAACTTTTCCGTGTTTATGTGCGGGAAGTCTTACGTGATACCTTTTGTTTTCAAAAGGTTTTGAAGTTAAACAACTTTAACCCGTTTACTCACACCAGACCCATGTCTGACCCAAGTGTTTATTTTCTGTTTTATTAAACTCTTGGGTACTCAATATTGTATTGAGTAGTCGAGGGATTCAGGTTAGTCTTGACGAATACTGGAGGAGCTGTGGAGCAGGAGGCTTCAGCGTGTAGATATATAGAGTTTCCGCTGTGTATGATGTATTGTATTGATATAGTTGTGTTGTATAATAGACAGAAGTTTATAACTGTCTATATTGTGATGTATAAGTTATGTACTCTGATGTATATGATACTATGTAATATCTTATGTGATATAATATATTTCTCGTTCCGCTGTGAGGTTTCTGATGTGTTGTTGTTCTTTCTTTCTCTTCTTTCTTCTTCTATCCCTTTCTTTCTTTATGATGATACGACTTTCTGTGGAGAGAAAGCCGGGTCGTCACAAGAATGAACGAGGATTTCGTTTTATTTTTCTTTCGGTCATTACTTTGTTACTGAGATTCAAATTTGGTTTTGAACAGATAAAGGGAGAAGGTATTTAAAAATAAACCGAGGCATGCTTTACACGATCATTTTCATAATTGTAGGCACGATTTGAGGGAGATAACATGCTGATGTTGACCAATTTCAAATTTTAAATTAAAATTTAATTTGATTTAAATTTCAACGCATTTACTTACCGTGTGCTCACATAACAACTACGAAAAATACGAAATTTGAAATCCGGTAATAATTCAATATTACGGACCAAATGGAACTGGTTTCGTCGAATTCCGAGACTGTGCCTCGGAAGGCTATTTTTAAATATCGATTCAAACGATAAAATTTCAAAACCGAACAAAACAGTTTGAAATTAAATTCTAAAGCTTCTATTATCTTCAGCATTATCAATATAAATTTTACAAGCCTTTGAAATATTTTTAATCAGCTTAAAACTAAAGATTCAAATTTTTATTCAATTTTCAATAGATTAAATTTTTAAAATTTATTCGCTAAATTCATAGTTATATTGAGAAATCAAACTAAACCATCATTCAAATATTTAAAATTAATTAAATATTTTCAATCTAAATTGTTCAAAATTCTGGGTCGTTACAATATATTTCAAAGCTTTAATATTCAACATTATCAATGTTAAATTTAACAGTTTCATATAGCTCTTGATCTAACTTCATTATTATTTAATCAAGGAATATTCACTTAATAGATTCAGTATCATTTAACTAGCCTTAAATTACATTTTTTTCTAAATATTTCCGTAAATTTATTTAAACAATAAATATTCATTAATTTACTTAAATCAAACCCAAGTTATAAGTCATATCTTAAATCTCAATTTCAATGACTTTTCAAATCGGTTTACATAAATAAAATTCTTTACTGAATACAATTTCAACTAAATTCACATTATCTTCCCAACCTTAACTTAGTCAAATTATTACCAAAATCTAGATTGAAATATAAATTTAAACACTTAAACATATTATATGTATTAGATCAATCTTAATTAAATTAAATATTATTATTAAATCTATATATATCATTACCATTTATATATAATAATTTAAGAATCAACATTTATTAAAACCATATATTTCTTTCCAAAACCATAGATTTATTTCCAAAATATTTATATATGGACCAACGGTGTCTGTACATAACTTCATATCCTATGGTCAAGTGATACGGATATTTATCATTTCAATCTGTAATTTAAATATATACGGGTAGATATCATTTCGACCCGCAATCCCAAATTCAATTCAAATGAAAATCGCTCGGTTTTATCATTTCAACCCATAACGAAATTCTCCTATTCTAAAGTCCGTCCGGGTATGTATCATTTCAACCCATAGTGAATTCTATACTGACAGGGAACTTGCAGAGTGATAATAGATATAATAATATATAACAGGCATATATCATCAATAACAATATAACAACAGGATATGGTGTCATATCCCACAGGTGAACAGTTACAGATAATAGCACTTAAACAATTTAAATAATTAACAGTTCAATTTAACAGTATATTTCAATTGTCGTTTCAATTGAAATCAAATTTAATAAATATAAGAATGTTAATCGTGAGTGATTGCTCACCTTTCGAGGCTAGAGATGATCGAGAATGAGATAAGTTATGAATCCAAGCACAAAATTTTGAAGCAAAGTAAGATTGAACACGAATTGGACGAACAAAGCTGAAAATCAAGAATTAATGAACTGGATCAGAATCAGTATGATATATACACAGAAATATTTGTTATTTTATTAAGATCAATAATTAAATCGAAGAGAATAAAAATCATTATCCCTAAAATACATATATTTAAAAATCAATAATAAGGTTAAAACACATATAACTTAAAGTCGAAATAAATTAAAATTTTCAACAACACTTAAACAATATTTGTAGAGCAAATATGAAAATCGAACCTATAACATACAACATTGTTACTTATAAAAGTCCAGATCAGTATATATAAAACATATGTCGGCAAGATGTGAATCTCGGGAAAATATATTTTACAACTTACACACTTCTATATACATATATATACACTTTAAAACAATCTAAAATAAAGAAGGTTGTAAACAATATTTATATAAAAGTCTATATAATATAGTAGTTCAAATAATATGAATACAACCAGACAAACTCTGTATAAATTCTTATAAAATAAATATATACATCCAGTTTAAACGCATCATATATACCTATATAAACAGCTTTAAGCAAATATCCAAACTCATATACATTTAACTCATCAACAACCTTTGTTATAAATAAACATGCCAGACTTATATACTAATATAATAACAGCTACCTATATAAATTTTTCCGAACATCATATGTATCCAGGTGGAACACAATGAAGCGAGGCATGAACTATGATTATCATATGTAAAATCTTCTTTTTGAAAAACATAAAATGTACTACATACCGACCTATATAATCATATATATATATATAACAGTTTAGCATATATATGACTGATATACTAATGTATTATATACACTGCAACTTATATATATATATATATATATATATATAAATACATATAATACTCACGCAAACCCAAAAACATAAAATAATAAATCCATTGTTACAAATTATAACATATATATATCATATAATTTTAGATAATTCCTTATATATATAAATACTCTTAAACACATAGATCAATAAACTCATGTATATATTATTATAAATATAACTGGCGTATTGTAACAAACATACATAACAGTTGATACCCTACAAACTTATTAAATATACATAACAAATCGTGTGTACACTTAATAGTGTATATATAAAATAACACAAACCAAAGCTCAAGCTATATATATCTTTATTAAATATACATAAATCATACAGGTCACACGCAACTTGAATATACATATACAAACCAATATTACCATATGCCCAATACTTACACCTATATACCTTAAAGTTTAAAGCTATATATATATATATAAATACTTATACTTTTAAAAAAAATCAAACAACTTTCAAACTTTATAAACAACACTCACACACACATATATATATATATATATATATATACACAACACTTTCAATGATTACCAAAATCAGCAGCTTGTAAATATTAAAACTTGGAAAAATCCTTTATACTTAGATAAACGTATATATAACCATACATATAAAACTACACTATATATATAACAAACACCTATATATATACCTTTTAAAAACCAGGAACAAGAGATGATTGGCAACAGGATGATGGTGACTGAGATGCACGGCTCAGGTGAATTGGCAAGAGCCGACGTGGATCTGACGAGGAAGGGCGGCTGAGCTTGGTCGAAGGGTTTGAAAGTGGCATCGGGTTAGCGTGGAAAAGAAAGAGCGATTGCTGTGGGCGATAAGGAGGGATGATGAGAAGCTTCGGTAAGGGTTATACGATGGTGGAGAGAAGGAGTGGCGGAGCGGCTCGGGCGGATGACATCGGTGAGGGGTCAGTACGTTTATTTCAGAGGAAAAGGAGAAGAGGACGGGTTTGATTTGTAGGGAAAGGCTTTGGGAGGACCGAAGGGAAGAGGGCTTGGATCTGGGTAGAAAAAGAATATGTAGATTTTGAAAGAGAGAAAAAATCAGCAGAGTAAGTTTATAAATATAGATTAAAATAAATAACGTAACTTATATCAAAAGTCACGCGAATGACAGAAGGGAATGGAAAGGAAAAGTCTCGCATGATTTCAGGCAATTGTTAAAAGCAAGTGGCCATTTGATCTAACGATACATAGATGAATGGAGACCAAAGGTTAAAAACGTGTACTGGTACGGATAACGGTTCCATTGATTTCATCGTGTACCGGATTTCAGAAATACCCAAATGAATACACCGTTGAGATCAGCACGACGAGACTATCAAAGCGGTATACAGATATCATTGGTACGATCATCTGATCAAAAATCGATATCGGTACCGAAAATGCTGCTATCCCGTATGGAAAAATCCAAACGGAGCTAGAAACGTTCGAATTTCGCGAAACGAAATTCGCAGTCTGATTCAAAGTGTTCCAAATAAATTTTCTCATGTTGACATATTTAGTTTTCGAAAAACTTTTAAATTCAACTGTTATTAACTGATTTAAATTTCGATAAAATTACACAATAAAATAAACTTCAATATTATCAGATGAAAATTTTCCAGTTGCTATGTTTAAATAGACGTATTACAAATAATAAATTTTTATTTTCAAATTTTATTGTTTAAAATTTCACAAAATTTCAATTAATTTAATAAATAAAATCACTAAAATTTTATGGGTCGTTACACTCTCCCTCACTCAAAACTTTTCGCCCCGAAAAGGAAGGATGTAGGAGAATAGAAACAACCAGAAAGAAAAATAGATTGAAAGACAAGATAAACAACTAATTTAAACTATATAAATATTACTTGAAATATTCATTTGAAAACTTCACTTGCAAATCAATTATTTTTAATACATTAATACTTTTCAAAACCCATTTGTAATTTCTTGCTTCCTTTATAAATACCATTTATATGTTTAAACAACACCTTTATAAATATACGATTTGAAAACAATTATTTACATCATTACTTATATTTACAAAGAAGCTATTGAAAACATTAAATCCATAATTCATAAATTTTATACATTTTATCTCAAGATACCTTTCAAATATTATTAATAAATCAATAATCATTTACTTTAAATATGTTTTATTTAATTAATAACTTCCAAAATATTAATAATTTTCTATCAAACCATGTAGTATATAAATAAACAATATTTAAAAAGGATATAGTCAACAAGGAAAAGAAGGAGGATCTGGAAAACAGAATATAGGTGATAAATAAAGCTGAGCAGATAAGGTAGATTCAAAAGAATAGTATCGGGCACGAATAATAAATTAATACCATAAGAATTTCAATTTCAAATATTAATACAAAATTTATTTGTTGGAAATACTTTTATAATAAAATACCTTTATAATAAAATACTTTTATATCGAACAAATTTTCCTTTCGAAAATACTTTTATAACTCGATGTCTTAACAAGTTTATCCTCGTTCCTGTAAACTCTGGTAGTGCGTTGATCAGGCGCAAAGCTAGAATTCTCCAGGTACTTAGAAGACTTGTTTCAACACCCAGTGAAAATACTGGAAAAACCCTTTTAAAAAAACAGATATGGAAAGTACAATCCAAACAAAACAACCAAAACCTTTGTCTAACCATGGTTCGCTGATACACAATGGTTACGCCTGGATCCCCCAGGAAACAATCCATATCCATAAGCTTTCTCAACCCTGCGAGTTACGCCATGATGACTAGTAGAATGCAGGATACACAATGGTTACGCCTGGATCCCCCAGGAAACAATCCGTACCCCTAGGCCATCTCAGCTAGGCAGTTTCGCTACTAATGTGACCTACATAGATCACAGGATACACAATGATTATGCCTGGATCCCCCAGGAAACAATCCATACCCCTTAGCCATCCAGCCATGTGAATTACGCTATGCAGTCGCGCTCGTAAGACCATGGGTAACGCCATGGAATTCGATGGAAACTCGAGTATCATATCCGGAAAACCAAATCAAAGAAATAATATCGATAGAATGAATCCACAATGTGGCCACAAAGCGGATATCAAGCAGAAGGCACTTTCCATATCTTAACTTCGAAAATATGTATCATATAGTACCTTTTCAAATCACTTTCAAATATCATACTTATATAAGGTCCATTATATATAAGATTTCATTTTCAAATCAAATACTTTCCAAAATCAATAGTATATCAAATCACACTTATATAGACTTTGATTATATAAGATTTCACTTTTCAAATTGAGTACCTTTCCAAATCAATAGTTTTCGAATCAATTTCATACTTATACAAACCAATTTTATATAAGTTCGATAACTCCCAAATCAAATATTTAAAATAAGGTTCTCAATTCAATTCGTTTCAATACCAGTTCAATTTCAAAATCATATACAATTCCACCAAATTATTTCTTCCAAATTAAATATCTTCGGTTTCAAAGTTTCTAAAATAATAAGTTTAGAAAATAATCCAAATTTCCAAATCAACATAATTTAGGTCAAACAAATTCATTTCCAAAATCATCATATAAATACTGGGTTTTAAATTCCAATCTATTTTTCGAAACCGAATATTTTCTCAAAATCAATTATACCCAAAAATGATTACCAAGTTTATAACCATCCCTTTAAAACCTTTAAACTATTTATTTCTATTAGAAAGATCCAATTTATCTTTTGAAAATTATTATTCCATATATATATAGTTTTATAAAAGATGTTACTAAGTTAAAACATTTAAAACTAAATTTTACTCAACATTTCAAAACTAAATTTCATATTAGTATAATTCAAAATAGCCTTGTTCATTTACTTAACAAAATAGTTTCAAACTTATTTAAATCATATTACTTCATACTTTAAACATACAAACTAAACTTATATACTTTATCAAATACTTTATACTTTTCAAAATTTACTTAGCTTTGAAAATTAAACCTTGATTTGGAAGTGCTGGAACCTTAAAAATAGTCGAAGAAATCATATTTACAATCCAAGAGTTGGAAATCACCAACAAATCAGTAAATCAATTTCAAACGATAGGGTTATACCAAATCAAATCCGAAACTCGAGGACTGAACACCGGGCTCATTTCAAAACTGTTTCAAATATATGTAAATATATCTTTCAAATATCAAATCATACTTTGGAATTTGAAATCAAAATTGGTTTCACAAAATCAATCGCATAGCAAAGCTACCAAAGTGGCCTATCCCCCACTCTGAAACTCGAGAATCAATATCGATGATGCGTGCACTCATCACCAAAATTATTCTCCAGCGACATAAGTGAGTTCTGGACTTCTATTTCTTGAAAACTTCTCTTAAATTTCTTCGGAATCATTGGAATTCATTTGAAACATTTCTTATTCGGAAAATTCTTTTAAATCGTATGATTATATATTTCAAAACCTTAAAACCAATTTTCAAAATACCGGAGTTCAATCTATCAAATTTCAAATTCAAAACCCTTCAGTTATAAATCATTTTTATATAAATCAAATTTCTTATATAATTTTCAAAATTCAAATCCTTTCAAACTTCAAATTCTCATTTTTAAAAGGTATATATATAATCCTTATCGAAAACATTTTCACATTTATATATATAGAATAAAATCATACTTATCAAGATAATAATTTCGATATATAAATACAACAAACCCGATTTTTCAAAGGATGATTTAAGAATATATTTTAAAATGAAGATAGAGATTCAAATTAGAGGGTCTCTAATCAAATAAAATTCTGATTCGAAGATAAGCTCGAACGAAGATGAGATAACTAAATTACAAAATACAAGATAGATATATTTTTATAAATCGCGGATGACCCTAGGGTCAAACGTGACTTCAAAATAAGATTGGTGCAGAATTCTGAGGCAAATCAACATTTGATCGCCAGAGATAGAATTTGGCATAACAAGAGATAGCAGCATCTAAACCGAGGGATATATAAATTCTCCGGTGGTTCAATGCCAATTGTAATGGAGTATCACCCCTTTATAAATCATTCAAAGATTGGCGGGTCGCCTATTCTTATAGAGATCATTCGAAGTGAGTTATGGTATACTCCAGAATCAAGAAACACAGATAGGGGAAGAAGATAATGGATTTTGAACCTGCAGGGAACGTTCCAAAGTCCAAAGGAAAACCAAATCAAAGAGGAAGAATTTCAAGCTCTAACGAAAGTGATTCTGCAAATAAATTTACTATATATGCTAAGTTTTGCCTAGAGCCAAAGCTCTGATACCAACTGTAACGCCCCGGTATTTTCAACCATTCGCATCTGCACATGCCGAACTTGAATTCCTCAAAATATCATATTGTTAATTTAAAATTTGGCAAAAACTCAGCATATACAGTAAATGAATCAATAATAGAATCACAGACACAGAGTAAATAATATAAATGCAGTGGAGTAGATAAATAGTAGTTCATGAAGCTACTATATAAACATCAGAGTTAGAAATAAAATACAACATAATATCTCAAATCAGTGAAGTCTCCAGTACAAACAGATGACCTCTCTGAACAAATCAACTGGAAAGCTGAAAGCTGAATCGATGGTTGGATCTCCAAATGAAGCTCCAAACTCCGAATGTGAGCCTCAAATGCTGTAACACTCAGTCTGACCCGAGCATAAAACAAAACACAAAACACTCGAGTCAGGATTAACATTCTTATATCAATAAATCCAACTACGAGTGAAATATCAATTGAAATACAAGTAACACAGAGGATGTTTGGGATAACCATCCTCTAAGGATCCATGGAACTATCTACAATGTAGAAATATACACTATAACACCGTGGTCATTTCAATTTAATTTATACTTCAAAACCCAAATATCATTTCATTTCAAATATATCTATTTTCCAAAATAGTATATATAGGTTAAATAATTTATAATGTAAAATATTTATAATTTCCTCAAGTCTCACAAATCGATTCAAATCAACTCAAATTCCAAATTCAAATTTATTCAAAGCTCAATTCAACAATTCAATTCAGTTCTCAATAGACCATTTAAATTTTCAATATATTTCAAAGCTTTAATATTCAACATTACCAATGTTAAATTTAACAGTTTCATATAGCTCTTGATCTAACTTCATTATTATTTAATCAGGGAATATTCACTTAATAGATTCAATATCATTTAACTAGCCTTAAATTACATTTTTTTTCTAAATATTTCCTTAAATTTATTTAAACAAGAAATATTCATTAATTTACTTAAATCAAACCCAAGTTATAAGTCATATCTTAAATCTCAATTTCAATGAGTTTTCAAATCGGTTTAACTAAATAAAATTATTTATTGAATACAATTTCAACTAAATTCACATTATCTTCCCAACCTTAACTTATTCAAATTATTACCAAAATCTAGTTTGAAATATAAATTTAAACACTTAAACATATTATATGTATTAGATCAATCTTAATTAAATTAAATATTATTATTAAATCTATATATATCATTACCATTTATATATAATAATTTAAGAATCAACATTTATTAAAACCATATATTTCTTTCCAAAACCATAGAATTTATTTCCAAAATATTTATATATGGACCAACGGTGTTTGTACATAACTCCATATCCTATGGTCAAGTGATACGGATATTTATCATTTAAATCCGTAATTTAAATATATACAGGTAGATATCATTTCGACCCGCAATCCCAAATTCAATTCAAATGAAAATCGCTCGGGTTTACCATTTCAACCCATAACGAAATTCTCCTATTCTAAAGTCCATCCGGGTATGTATCATTTCAACCCATAGTGAATTCTATACTGACAGGGAACTTGCAGAGTGATAACAGATATAATAATATATAACAGGCATATATCATCAATAACAATATAACAACAGGATATGGTGTCATATCCCACAGGTGAACAGTTACAGATAATAGCACTTAAACAATTTAAATAATTAACAGTTCAATTTAACAGTATATTTCAATTGTCGTTTCAGTTGAAATCAAATTTAATAAATATAAGAATGTTAATCGTGAGTGATTGCTCACCTTTCGAGGCTAGAGATGAACGAGAATGAGATAAGTTACAAATCCAAGCACGAAATTTCGAAGAAAAGCAAGATTGAACACGAACTGGACGAACAAAGCTGAAAATCAAGGATTGATGAACTGGATCAGAATTAGTATGATATATACACAGAAATATTTGTTATTTTATTAAGATCAATAATTAAATCCAAGAGAATAAAGATCATTATCCCTAAAATACATATATTTAAAAATCAATAATAAGGTTAAAACACATATAACTTAAAGTCGAAATAAATTAAAAATTTCAACAACACTTAAACAATATTTGTAGAGCAAATATGAAAATCGAACCTATATTATACAACATTGTTACTTATAAAAGTCCAGATCAGTATATATAAAACATATGTCGGCAAGATGTGAATCTCTGGAAAATATATTTTACAACTTACACACTTCTATATATATATACTGTAACAACCCGGGATTTCACGATTTTATTATTATCAGAATTTGACGATTTTATTCGACTGCTAATTACTTTTGGCGTTAACCAATCGATGTTCTTTTAATATCGAATTGAAATTCTTTTTGAATTTGTAAGTATTAGCACGGGCCTTAAAGAAAAAAAAAGAAGAGTATTGTGGCCCAAGATTGTGTTGCCGTGTTATTTATCGTAACCCATTCCCCTTTTCTTTCTGGGATTTTTATTCGAACCCTAAAAAATGAAAACGAGAATAAATGGCGGCACTAATGCAGTCTCCTTTGTTCCTCTTTTCAAATTAAAGAAAAGAAACCGTTCCCCTCTTTCATCTTCAATCTGATTCGAAGACTATAGCATAGCGAACGAGATAAATCAATGGCAGTCGTCCTGGCGAATTAGGGCTTTAGATTCGAAGTCGCTGCTGGCCATAGCTCCACCTTCTCGCGTCGATCGGTATCGCATCTCCTTCCGATTGGCCGTGCTCGTCTTCGTTCGAATGCTAGGGTTTTAGCTTCACTGCCTCGTCGAAAATGGTGAGTGTTCCACTCACATCTAATCCTTTCTCAAGTTATTAGTGTTCGATACCTATGAGTTTTGTTCGTATTTGATTGTTGATTTCGTCATGGGTTTTGTCGACTATTCGACTATGTGTTAAGTTGTTGTTTTCTGATTTGTTTACCTTCTGCGTCTTAATGAGTTGCCGTGATGACATTTGATTGTACGACGTGATTTTTGTAATTACCCGGTTACGATTTATGACTTGTTAAATTCGAGTATATTTCGTTGGTGATGAATTTTGCTATCTTGATTCGATTACATGAATTGGGGTTTTTAATTGGGTTTGAATCCCTTCGGTGCTCGTTCGTAAATACTTGTTGGTGTTCAAATTGTCTTCGGTCATTTTTGGTATCGAGAATTTCTCGTTGACCTTGATGTGCTTCCATGACTTCGGTCACTTGGTTTTATGTATATGATTCCCTGAAATTGTGATGATATGTTGTTCTCTGTTTTGACATAGGGTGTAATATCCCTAGACTTCGACTGTAAAAATATTTGACTTCGATCGATTGATTTTGAGTTCTTTTCAAATTAGTACTGTGCCTCTATGCCTAGTTGTGCCATTGTGTGCCTCTGTGCCTATGTGTGCCTTCGCGCCTTTGTGAAAATGTTTTGAGTGTGACATAGACATTGTCGAACTCTGCATTGAATTTGATCCCTTCCTGCTGTAGCACGACCTCAGCAGTTATGCCTTGTTTAAAGTTGATACTTGTATCTGACTCCGGTCACTTGACATCCCTGATTTTGAGCTTTTAATGATTTGAAGTTTTCAGCCATATTTGACTTGTCCCAAGACTTCTCTTGTGACATGTTTGATTTCGGTTATCGGTTAAATACTGCTTAGGTTGGCATTTTGTGTTGAAGTCACCTGACTTTGACATCCTTGGGCGCTGTATCCTCGACTTTGTTATACACTGCATATACATTCTGATGCATGTATACTTGTTCAAATTAGCATTGTCACCTGAATTGGTCATTGCTCTCTGGTGCAGTTTGTTTTGCATCTCCTGTTGTACTCGAGTTAGATTTGTAGTTTGCATTGCCTCTGACCTTTTGGCACGCAGACTTCGTTTCATGTTGGACCATTTCCTTTGAGCACTTTGGTCTGATGCTACTAACTTCCATCTCTGATCAGTTGAACTATAGGTTTCATGTGTGCTTCACGTATTACTCCCCTGCACTTGCAGATTTTATTTCGTGTATTGAGGCTATACTTGACTAGATGCTTGATAACTACTACTTGGTGTCATTGTGTATATGCTACACTATGTTGCATACTGCTGCAACTCGTACACACTTCGACTTGAACTTTAGCCCTTATTTCCTTGTACATCATTGAGTTTGGCATGAAGTGGTTCACCACTGTTTTATAAACTGGTGTATGCCTGTATATGCTGTCCTGTAGTTCGTGTGCAGTTTGTACTTTACGCACTGTCGTATGCTTTGTCTTGGCCCGGAACATTACCTCTAAATTCACTGCATATGTTTTGGGTCACTGATGCAATACTTGTTGCCATTCACTTAATGTCAGTTTCATTTATTTAATGCATTGCTTGTGGTCTCTAGTCTCTGTTGTCTCCATTCATTTGGGTTAGCACTGTTTGACATTCTAGTGTAGTTGTTGCTACCTGCCTTGCTTGACCATTTGTATAGTCTGTATGTTTCTATTTCCCTTGTGTTGCATTTGATGGCCGAGGCAGTCCTGTCTACTGCTCCATTTTGGTTTGTCTGATTCTTTCGGTTGTCTGATGCCATTTTGATTCTTTTGACATTGACCTTGAGTTGAACCGAATAGTTGGGTTTGACCTTTGCAGTTTCGACGTACGGTAGTGGCGAGGCAGTGCACGCGTGCGTGTACTGCAGCCACACCGAGATTTAATTTAATTTGATGCCATCTGTTTTCGTTTTATTAAGCGTAGTTTGAAATGGTTCATTTTGATTTGAATTGGATTTGTTGGCTTTTGGATTCATTGATCTTCTGAGTATTTGATAGACTGTATTGGCGAGGCAGTACACGTTAGCGTGTACTGCAGCCAATCAGCATTGTTGTTTTTAAATTGGCATTTCAATTGTTTAAATTGATTTGGATTGTTGTTTTGTTGTTTAACACTGTATAGTGTTATATTTGCCGATATCCGATTCTTTTATCGAGGAGTCGGGTAAACGAGATTTCTATGACTGTCGTCTATTGGACTATTTGATTATTATTGCCTATATGCACTAATAAACTGGTTTGAATTAGACTGACCTGGGTATTATTTTCTTTTGAATGTAATACTCGGGTCAGACCCGAGTTATTTCAGGTTGTAGATTTTCTTCTTTGAGTTGCTGTTCAGGATATGAAGACTTTTCACATCTTCTGAAGTCGTCAGTGTCATTCAGTAGTAGTCGTGTCATTGTATAGAATGATATGTATTCACGTATATTAGTCGATAATGTACTTGTATATATAACTTCTAGAGTCGGCAGTTGTAGTTGTATCATATGTATCGTGTCAACTATATTGTAACTGACATCGGTTATATATATGAGATTTTTGTTAATCTGTGTTCCGCATTTATATTATCTGTGTTATTGTTATATCTAATGTCCTAAACTATTATGAACTATCGTAGTTTGTTTTATACTGATAATTGGATATGTCGATGGGAGTAAATAAATAATAGATGAAAAATAAAAAGTATATACCACTCCTATCGAGATAACCAATATTAGTGTAAGGCCAATTACGGATGGTCGCTCCTATCCAGCCTTATTCTTCGTAATAATAGACAGTATTTCTTTTAATACTCTTTGTTATTATGAGCATAGAGGTGGGGCGTTACATATACACTTTAAAACAATCTAAAATAAAGAAGGTTGTAAACAATATTTATATAAAAGTCTATATAATATAGCAGTTCAAATAATATGAATACAACCAGACAAACTCTGTATAAATTCTTATAAAACAAATATATACATCCAGTTTAAACGCATCATATATACCTATATAAACAGCTTTAAGCAAATATCCAAACTCATATACATTTAACTCATCAACAACCTTTGTTATAAATAAACATGCCAGATTTATATACTAATATAATAGCAGCTACCTATATAAATTTTTCCAAATATCATATGTATCCAGGTGGAACACAATGAAGCCAGGCATGAACTATGATTATCATATGTAAAATCTTCTTTTTGAAAAACATAAAATGTACTACATACCAACCTATATAATTATATATATAACAGTTTAGCATATATATGACTGATATACTAATGTATAATATACACTACAACTTATATATAACTCATGCAACCCATATATATATATATATATATAAATACATATAATACTCACGCAAACCCAAAAACATAAAATAATATATATTTTTCAAAATCCATCGTTACAAATTATAACATATATATATCATATAATTTTAGATAATTCCTTATATATATAAATACTCTTAAACACATAGATCAATAAACTCATGCATATATTATTATAATATTATAAATATAACTGGCGTATTGTAACAAACATACATAACAATTGATACCCTACAAACTTATTAAATATACATAAAAAATCGTGCGTACACTTAACAGTGTATATATAAAATAACACAGACCAAAGCTTAAGCTATATATATCTTTATTAAATATACATAAATCATACAGGTCACACACAACTTGAACATACATATACAGACCAATATTACCCTTTGCCCAATACTTACACCTATATACCTTAAAGTTTAAAGCTATATATATATATATAAATACTTATACTTTTAAAAAAAATCAGATAACTTTCAAACTTTATAAACAACACTCACACAAATATATATATACACAACACTTTCAATGATTACCAAAATCAGCAGCTTGTAACTATTAAAACTTGGCAAAATCCTTTATACTTAGATAAACGTATATATAACCATACATATAAAACTACACTATATATATAACAAACACCTATATATATATATATATATATATATATATATATATACCTTTTAAAAACCAGGAACAAGAGATGATTGGCAACAGGATGATGGTGACTGAGATGCACGGCTCAGGTGAGCTGAGGTGAATAGGCAAGAGCCGACGTGGATCTGACGAGGAAGGGCGGCTGAGCTTGGTCGAAGGGTTTGAAAGTGTCATCGGGTTGGCATGGAAAAGAAAGAGCTATTCCTGTGGGCGATAAGGAGGGATGATGAGAAGCTTCGGTAAGGGTTATACGATGGTGGAGAGAAGGAGTGGCAGAGCGGCTCAGGCGGATGACATCGGTGAGGGGTCAGTATGTTGTTTTCAGACGAAAAGGAGAAGAGGACGGGTTTGATTTGTAGGGAAAGGCTTTGGGAGGAACGAAGGGAAGAGGGCTTGGATCTGGGTAGAAAAAGAATATGTAGATTTTGAAAGAGAAAAAAAATCAGCAGAGTAAGTTTATAAATATAGATTAAAATAAATAACGTAATTTATATCAAAAGTCACGCGAATGACAGAAGGGAATGGAAAGGAAAAGTCTCGCGCGATTTCAAGCAATTGTTAAAAGCAAGTGGCTGTTTGATCTAACGATACATAGACGAATGGAGATCGAAGGTTAAAAACGTGTACCGGTACGGATAACGGTTCCACTGATTTCATTGTGTACCTGATTTCCGAAATACCCAAATGAATACACCGTTGAGATCAGCACGACGAGACTATCAAAGCGGTATACAGATATCAGTGGTACGATCATCCGATCAAAAATCGATATCGGTACCGAAAATGCTGCTATTCCGTACGGAAAAATCCAAACGGAGCTAGAAACGTTTGAATTTCGTGAAATGAAATTCGCAGTCTGATTCAGAGTGTTCCAAATAAATTTTATCATGTTGACATATTTAGTTTTCGAAAAACTTTAAAATTCAACTGTTATTAACTGATTTAAATTTCGATAAAATTACACAATAAAATAAACTTCAATATTATTAGATGAAAATTTTCCAGTTGCTATGTTTAAATAGACGTATTACAAATAATAAATTTTTATTTTCAAATTTTATTGTTTAAAGTTTCACAAAATTTCAATTAATTTAATAAATAAAATCACTAAAATTTTATGGGTCGTTACAAAAGATCACACATAGTTTTACCCAGCTTCGACAAAAATTTGCCTACGTGATGCCCCCAAGGTTTCTACTAGAAATTAAGTAATCAGACCCTTACAAAAACACGTAAACTTGCGATACCCGCTAGCTTTATTAACCTAACTCTAAGCTCAAACCCTTGTCACAACTCAGCCACTGAGTTGCGAATTCTCGAACTAAAAGCCGTAGTTCGTAAACTAGTTGGTCTAGAGTTTGACTTAAATAAAACACAAACAAAAGTACTAAAAAATAAATAATAATCCTAATAAACTATACGACCCAATTAATAAAAATAAACGAGTTCCCTTTTTATTTTTCTTCCTGCGCATCCATGCCGTCTTGTTTCTTTGTGATCTGGAATTAGGGTTTTGTTGAATTGAAACAGTCGCTTGGAAATAATAATTCAAATCGTTTGCCTTGATGCTTTCGTTCCTCAATTTGCTTACTGCTGCTTCAATGTCGAGTTCGGATGGTATATATTGGTATGCGATTTTTACTTTATTTATTCGGTTGATTTGCTTGAACTCGAACTTCTTAATTGCTGATGAGGAATTGGGTATTTATAGGGATCAAAACCCTATAATTTCCTTTCGTATATTTTGATTTGAATTCTTAGTGATTTTAGAACTTGCGTTTATTTCTGATCGAACGATCTTTGAATTATGACTTGTTCATCTCCGACTTGATTATCCTTCGATTACTGCTTGGAATTTGAATTTGACATATATATACTGATTTTGGGTTAATCTTGACTTCCTGAAGTCTGACTTGTTCATCATGATATCTTCTGCGACTTTTTCTACTCCTTCCTGAATTTGTCCTATGCTTTGTTTAGGATTCTGATATGTTTTTGACTTGTTCATCCTTTGAATGCTCTGTTAATATGCTTTGATCATGTCATGTATATATTGATGTGTTGTTCATTTCTTGCATTGTTTAAGAGAACTACCTTGTTGAGTATTCAATGTATGTTTGTGTGCCACCCTATGTTGCCTTGCTTGAGTTTGATCTGATGTCTCCATGTATATACATACACACATATATGTATGTATATATTTGTGTGATTGCTATGGTTATGCTCTGTCCACCCGAGTTCTTGCATTTTGAATTTGCTTGTATATACATGTCACTGTGCTTGTTAGATTTGCTATGTCTGGTGCACTTGTATTCTCTGGCCATAATGATTTTGTGCTAGTTGCTGGTCAACTTCCATGTTTAGATCTGGTGCACCACTTTGTACATTTGCACTACATGTTGATATATGTCCTGTACTTGGCCCTGAATTCTGATTTTGCTTGAACATTTTGTATACTTTCATGTACATGTTGACTTGCATTTACCTCTGCCCTTAATTCTGGTTGTCTTATTTTCATGTGTGTTCATGCCTGAATGTAGCTTGATGCACTCACTTGATTGCTTTGTACTGACCATTGCTGAGTTGTTTGTTTTTACATTGCACCTTAGTTGAATCCAGCCTTGGCTTGGATTTGACCTTGTGCTCACCTGTCCTTGATTTCTTTGTACTGATCATTGCTGTGTTGTTTGTTTTTGCATTGCACCTGAATTGAATTCATTCTTGGTTTGGGTTTGACCTTGTGCTCACCTGTCCCTGCAATTTTAACAAGCAAGTGTATATCGGTGTGCAAGACCTTGTGGCATGTACAGTGATACATCGTGCATGTCATAAGTTGTTCGCGTAATTTTGATTCTAGTTTGAAATAGAAAGATGAATTAAAAAATGATCACGAACAACTCCAATAACTGAGGCAAACAATATTTTCAAACACACACTTCATTGTGCACTGTAAAATATTTCTTTTTCAATTTTACTGCGTCAATGTTTATTTTGCAGATAGATCAGATGCTGGATACAGGCTGGAACAGAGTTGAAGATCAAATACGAGTGATGAGTGAATATGTAGTGAGGTGAAACATGTATGTAAATTTGTATAGTGAAAATTATGTTGCAATTGAAACTTGTATTTGGAATTTTGTAAATACAGTGAGACCTTAAATTTGTACCATTTGAATTTGTAATAAAGTATTTGTTTGAATAAAATATTTGTTTAAATAAGAATTCCAAGTTATTTATTTTATTCAACAAATATTTATTTAATTATGTGGAAAAAATAAAATAGTACAATAAAAAATACATTTAAATGAATATATATGTGTTTATTATCATCAAACAAAAGTCATACACTAGTATATTCTACTATTAAATTATAAACTACATTTATACGCATATATTTAGAATATATATATATATATATGTATTATTAAAATAAAGAAAATTGTTTTGTTTTATTTCTAAGTGGTGCCGTTATAGGTATAAAACGTAACAATTTTTTTAATTATAAGCATATACATATAACCAAAAAAAATTATGACTATATAATTTGCATATCAAAGTCGTCACATAACTAACAATATAATATATATATATATATATATACATATGTCTATATATATAATATTATATTTAAGCATGGTAATTATATTTTGGTAAGAAACTGTTATCTAGACTTTTGACCCAGCTATATCAAGTCTATTGGGCAAGTTAAACTCGATGATAGACAGGGCAAGCAGCCTAGAGAGGTGATCACAGAGACCAGGGATCAAGCATAGCAATAGTGTGAAGCAACGATCAAGCGAAGCCAAGAGATAAACTCTTTGGAATACTCTAATTATGGGTTTGTGCCTTCCCCTTGGCAAGGGATCAGATTGGACCACTATGGTTATGAACAGTATGAATCGACAATTCAACTCAACAGGAATCGATCGATATCTCTAAAAGCATGAAAGCAACTATGCAAACAACTTTGGAAACATGAAGCCATCATGGAGGGAGACCCACAATACCAATCACAATAGGCCACGTGGGTAGGTTGATTGATTAGAGTCGATCACTCTACATCTGGAATTAGGCCTCGAAATTTTCTGGTTGACTCGTCTACATATGGAGATTTTACCAGCAAACTTTTAGGAAGATATTTGGTGGCCTACACTTATAAATACAGGGTTTATAGCTCATTTAAGGAGGCTTTACACTGTTGTTTTCTCTATACTCCATTATAATCACGAATTCTGATCCGATCCCTCTTGTACGCAGAAATTCAAGTGATTAATAAAGTTATTTCTTTAAAGTGGACCTAGACGTTCAACGAAGAACCACTATAAATCCATTTGTCATCGTTTTTTACATGTTTTTTCTATTTTAATTTTGATTTCTTTATTTATTTATCTACATATAATCTACTAGGTGTTTATGCCAACTTTTGGTGCAAATAGAAATATATCTTACTTCCAATGCTTTGAAGTACACCTTGAAATGATAAAGTATGCTTCTTGAAACAATTTCCGATCTAAAAGATTGCTAGTCCTTGAACTGTTGACCACCAGCTATTGAATAGAACTTGATTTGATTTGATTTGAGCTTGAGAAAATAGAGAGATGATCAGGGACTTTAGCCAGCAAAGTCTGGAGATGGAGGTTGCAAAAGATCCCCATCAAATATAGGAAGAGATGCTTAAATAGAGAAAGATAAGGAGAGAATTTAGGATCTCATATTTTTACTCAATCTCTTTTAATCTTAGCCATCCATCATCAAGCTCCTATAGCCCATATTCTAACCTCCCATAGTCCCGTGTTTTAGTCGAAATAATTAGCTCATATGATTGGCCTTAAGCCCATTTAAAGCCTGAATAAATATTTTTCATTTAAATCCAATTTTTACGTGTATCGATATCGTATATCGATTAATATATTTATAACCATTAAAATAAAATTAATAATATTTATTCATCAAATCAAAACCAAATTTTGTAATTAATATTTCATAAATATTAATTAATTTATAATAATTATGAATTAATCAAATCGTTTGGTCAAAGGAGAATTCATAGTTTTGGTTGTGTGACTCGTTAGATGTAAATATGGTCAGCGATAAATATCAAACTACTCAAATATTAACGTTCGCACGTTACACACCATAGCATGTGGTGTGAAATTGCAAAATTGTCGCTTATTTGGTTTTAGTAAAATCCAATTTTAATTTGTTAAGCATTACAAGGTAGTGACTATTATTTACACCAGTTCTCTTTGTCAAAACTATATCGTTTGGACTTATATAATTTGGTAATAGTCAAAATTTAATATCGTCCATAGTCAACTCTATAGTCCAACCACAAAGTCCTTGGTTCAATAATAATAATTATTATTAACCGAACTACTCTGACCAGAGATTTTGACTTTAAGTTGACTGTGATACTAACCCCATATAAATAAGGAGACGAATCCTCTCTTGAATAGTGCTTCACTTCCAATACTTCCGCTCGACCCAAATATAGTTACTCAATGGATGCTATCCCATGATTTGACTATAATCAAAGCCGAGCTTTCATCCTGAAGATCGACTGTTTTCTCAAGTCGGGAGAACTATGTAAAATAGTCACATCAATATTTTCTATTCGACCTTAGTTATATTAACTAATAGAAAACTATTGAATGAGTCGTGTAATAGTTATCCAATAACTATCAGTACGTAACTTGTAGATGCCCCCAGCTGTCAAGAGTAATACACTGCCTAACATTTGGAGAGTGTTACGTACTCTAGTCTCAATGCAAACACTGATATCCTATCTCGACGCATCTTGACTAGGAACACTTAAAATGATTTGTCTTATAATATTGTGATATAATACTGATGATTACAACTATTTATAACTACTATCACAAACACACCATTTATGGATTTTCTGTTAAATATATTTCAATGAAGTATTTAACTATTTATAACACATTATAACAAATATATAATAAAAAGAAAAAAAACACCTTTATTATGAACGAGAATTGATAAAAGAGTTAATTAATTTACAATAAATTATAGAATTTTCTCTAAGGCATACCCCTAACTCTATCAATCTCCTACTTGCACTTGGGGCCAATTATGGAATCTCAATCCCATTCCTTCAATTAGCTTCTTAAGAGCCAACCGAGTTAGATCTTTAGTGAATGGATCTGCTATGTTGTCCTTGGCATCTACCCATTATACCACGACCTCTTTTTTCCAGTGAATTCTCTAATCAGGTGTAACTTTCGAAGACTTTGCCATGACTTCTTGTGTACTCCGAGCTCCTTTGTGATTTTCATCGCCGCATTGTTATCGCAGAACATTGCAGTTGGATTCTCGATATCGGGAACCACTCAGAGCTCACTTAAAAACTTATGCATCCAGACTGCCTCTTTAGCTACTTCATTGAGGGTGATGTACTCAGCCTTCATCATGGAATCAGCAATTGTTCCTTGCTTGGAACTTTTCTAACTAACGGCTCCATCGTTAAGCATTACAATATAATCGGACACAAATTTACTATCATCCATATCACTTTAAAAGCTCAAATCTGTATAACCTTTCATAAAGAGGTCTCCATTCTTGTATATAAGTAATAAGTCTCGAGCATTTCTTAAATACTTTAGTATACATTTTACGGCCGTCTAATATTTTTCTCCAGGTTTAGACTAGTATCGACTTAAGCATCCTAATGCATATACCACGTCTGGTCTAGGACATAACATAGCGTACATTATGCATCCTAGGGCTGAGGGATAGGGGATCCTCTTCAAATGCTCTTTCTTATCATCACTATAAGGAGTGTCCTTCTTAGAAAGGACGATTCCAGACTGTGTTGGAACATTTCCATGCTTGGAATTCTCCATATCGAACTTTTTCAGTATGGTATCTATGCGTAGGGACCGGGACAATCCTAGTAACCTCTTAGATCTTTCTCTATGGATCTTTATACCAAGTATATAGGTTGCTTCTTCCAAATCCTCCTTGAAGAAATTCTTGTAAAGCCAAGCTTTCACTGACCGCAACAACGAAGTGCCATTGCCAATCAATAATAGATCATTGACATAAAGTACTAAGAATACGATAGCGTTCCTGTTCCTTTCTATATACTCATGCTTCCTCTATGTTCTGGTAAAAACCAAAATGTTTGATTACTTTATAAAAACAACTCCTTGAAGCTTGTTTAAGTCCATAAATGGACTTTAACAACTTGCAAGCCTTGCCCTTACTCCTACCGACCACAAAACCCTCGAGCTGCAACATATTAAAGGTTTATTCTAAATATTTAGGAAAGCCGTCTTCACATCCGTTTTCTATATTTTGTAGTCATATAATGCAACGATGGCTAGCATGATCCAAATGGACTTAAGCATTCCTATGGGTGAAAAGATCTCGCCATAATCAATGCCTTGAATTTGACGAAATCCTTTCGCAACTAGCCTTGCCTTATAAGTCTCCACTTCTCCATCTGCATTTAGCTTTTTCTTGAAAATCCATTTGCAGCCAATAGGTTTTATTCCTTCAGGTACATCCAACAAAATTCAAACTTTGTTTTCATACACGAAACCAATCACAGATTTCATTGCTCCAAGCCAGAGTGCAGAGTCTGTACTCTGTGGAACTTGTTGGAAAAATAGAGGAGTGTCCTCATCTAAGACACTATCACCTTCTCGCCATCCACGTTAAATATGTAGTATCTCTCTGGTGCACGAGATTCCCTAATTTGTTGCATGTTTTCATATACAAGCGAATTTTGTTCTCCTACTATTTTAGTTGCAGCGTTAGTTTCTCGGATCTCATCCACTTCTACAACTTCGCTGTTGATTTCTTTTCAGAAAATTTTCTTTTCTAAAAAGATAGCGTGTGTGGAAACAATCACTTTTTGTTCCTCTATGTTGTACAAAATATATCCACTAGAATTTTTTGGATATCCTATAACTTACATAAAGTTGATCTCACCTTAAGCTTATTAGGGCCAATGTTCTTAACATAGGCCGAACAACCCCACACCTTCAAATAATTAAAGTTGGGTTTCTTCCCATGCCATATCTCATATGGTGTCTTAGGCACAACTTAGTGGGTAACAAGTTAAACATATGCATTGCGATTTCTAGCGCATATCTCCAATAGGATAGAAGTAACTCGACCTTACTCATCATGGAATGAACCACATCTAATAGGGTTCGGTTCCTTTGCTCCGACACACCATTTTGTTGTGGAAAATAGGGTGGAGTAACTTGAGAGATAATCCTATTATCTTTTAAGTATGTTGGAAATTCTATCCAACATACTCATCTCCTCGACCCGATCCAAGAATTTTAATCTTATGGCCCATTTGGTTTTCTACTACATTTTTATATTTGATAGATTTCTCATAGACATCGGATTTGTTCTTCATAAGATACACCTATCCTATCTCGAGAAATCATCAGTGAAGGTAATAAGTTAAGAACTATTATCTTTGGTAATTATAGGCATCAGGCCACATGTATCAATATGTACCAACTCTAAGAGTTAATCAACTCTTTTATTGCTCCCACTGAATGAGTTCTTTTTCATTTTACCTTTAAGACATGACTCATATATGTCAAATGATTCAAAATCAATTGATGGTAGAAAAACTTGATTTTCACATTGTGTAGTCATTTCTCACTAATATAACCTAGCCTACAATGCCAAAGATAACTATCGTTTATATTGTTAGAATAATTATTCATGGAACACACATAATTAGTATTAATTGCATAAATTCCATTTTTAGGAATACCATCGTAGACTTTACTTCCAACCAAACTAACATTCATAATATTATTTGCACAATGAAATACATATCTAGTCTTAGACAATCTAGAAATAGAAATAATCCCACAAATAAAGTCTTTTACAAAATAGCAATTATTTAATACTAGTAATAACCACTAGGCAAATTCAAATAATAATCTCCTACTACCATTTCATCTACCAAAGATCCATTAGCGACTTGGAGCCTCATCTCTCCTCTTGCCATGCGATGCCAGTTCCTAAGCCCTATACGAATTACATATATAAGTACCAGATCTATTATCTATGACCCAAGATATTTTACTGGTTACAAAACAATTTGAATCATAAATGTACCTAATAGAGCCTCATAACCATTCTACTTCTTTTTCCCAACAATCTTCGAGTAGTCAAGACAATTCCTTTTCCTGTGACCTTTTTGTGGCAACGGTGACATTCACCCTTGTAATCGGTCTTCTTACTTTTCTTTTTTCTTATCTTCTCTTTTCCGCTTCTTCGAAGATGACGCACTACCCTTTGCAGCAAGTACGGCCTCTTGATCCTTGTATTGTGACTCTATCGACCTCACAGTATTGAGGAGCTCCATGAGATTCAAAATTAATTAGTTCATGTTATAATTCAGTATGAACGATTCGTACTAAGGAGTAAGTGAATCAAGGATCAAATCTACTTGCAATTCGTTGCTTATTTGTACATGTAATACGAAAGCCTATCAATATAGCCCTTCATAATTAGCACATAATCGTCCACTTTCTATCCTTTGGTCATCTTGGTATTGAACAACTTCTTCATTAGTGATGGTTAAGATACAGATTTCTATTGCTTAGAAAACTGCCGCATTATATTGTAATAAAATATGGCAAGTGCACAGCATATAATTGTAGTGCTTCGACAAGTACGAGTCGCTACAAAGAAAGCAAAAGTTTCAAGTTACTCAATCAAACTATATGAAATGTTTTGAAAATATTTTTAACTAAAAAATTATAGAAAAATTAGAGTAAACGAGAATAAAGTAATGAGATTAAAAGACAATTTAGAGGTAAATCTACTCTCAGAATCGTATAATCAACACATAATAATTTATAATTTCTCCTTTTTAACACAAGTATAGTTAGTTGATGTATTTATTTTAAGTATAGAGTATTTGTGATATTAAATAAAACAACATAAACCATCAAATTTTAATCGATTAACCAAACCCACTTATCAATTCTAATGAGAACGATTATGAAGTTAGAAATAAAATCTATTTAAGCATGTTCTATTTACCATCTTAGATCAAGCAACATAGAACATCAAATTTTAATTCTACTTTTAATTTCTTTAGCAAATTCAAATACTTAGATGAAGATATAGCTTGAGTCAACATTTGATTAAGTATAGCATGTTTGTGATTAACAAAATAGGCTATCAAATTCATTTATAAACATCAAATTTCCATCTACTTCTACATTTACATTAAGCACAACAACAAGGGATAATAAATGAAACCGTTATAATGAATTTACATGATTCATGAGAGCTTCATTACCCCTAAATTGAAGGGTTTTAGCCTTTCATCCTTGAATTCATTTCGACAAAAGTGGATTTCAACATAACCAAAAAGAAAGGAAATGCTAATTGAAGAGAAATAAATCTAATTAATTTAATAAAAATAAATCTACACTAATTGGCATTAAATAAATCTAATCTACTTGCATGAAATAAAAGAGAAGCAAGAAATAAATTAACACAAAAGAGAAGCATGAAATAAAAGTACGTAAAGTAAAAGGCTAAGAAGCCATTAAAGAGAAGAGAGCTTTTTTTTCTATTTTTTAGCTACCACTACCATACTTACATGAAACATAAGAGGGTATTTATACAAGTCTAAAACCCTAATATCTTTTAAGGTGCTACCAAAACTACCCTTAACTTTGTATAGCCTTCAAGTAATCATTAATGATTAAATTAATCCCCACTAACATATGCTTTTCTTTTTAATTAGGGTCTATTTGCAATTGAGTATTTGGGCTCCACCATGAAGAATTAATTCTTTCTTTTCTTCCTTCTTTTGGCTTTCAAGACTTGTGCATACATACACCCATAAAGGTTCTTCGAATTTGCACTCAAATTCCTACAAACTAAAATTAAAATGTGCAAATAAATTTTCTCAAAATTAATGCATACACACAAAGTTACAGTTTTTCCCAAATGTAGATGAGTGGATGATGATTTGAAAACACTTTTGTAAATTGGTCAAAACATGTAAAAAAATACCCTAATATGTCCATTATTTTAATAGAAGAAGATTAAGTATAAGAGTAAAAATATACGTTTTTACGTGCACATCAAATACCCTCACACTTACCTTTGTATTCATCCTCGAATAAAGTAATACAGCAATAAGTAAACTTTCATAGGAAACACAATTGCATTAAGCATATGCAACAAGCCAATAAACCTCTAGGAGTCCCTCGTAGGACAAGTGTTGTTTTATGAGGGTTTTCAGCAGATATTACCTACAAAATCCTAATGCAATATGCAAAGTTCCTAAAGTAAAAGATATGAATGCAAGTTCTATTTACAAAACGAAGAATTTACTTTTAAATTGACATGAGATAGTAATATACAAGTCTTGGTCATCGTTAGTAAATTTCAGTCCTTTACTAATAAAAACTTCCAATAAAACTTAGGACGTTATCATTCCATTTGGAGTCTATCTTGGCTAGTTGCTTCAATTAATAACATAGTGCAACTATGAAATAAATTCATCAATTGATTGTTAGAGTTTGCAAAGTGGTAACTTCATTTCATTTTGTATAACAAGTCAAATCAGTAAAGTTAATATAATGTTGGTTTCAATGGTTTACTCTTTCTCTCCATTTGTAAACTTTTTTGTTAAATATTAACATTATTATTATTTACATACACCTAACTCAGGATACTAATTCCAGATATATCATCCATGCACTACCTTTTGGGCTTACGTGAGAAGAGTACATTGCGTGGCGAGTGTCAACAACTAGGTGTGTACACTTGACTCTATGTGTTTATTATTATTATTATTATTATTATTTTATATACATATGCCTAACTTAGATACTAAAGCCAAATATACCATTCATGTACTGTCTTGCGGGCTTTCGTAAGAAGAGTACAGAGCATGGTGAGTGTACACACTTATGTGTCGACATCCGACTCTTGGTGTTTTTTATGCAAGAGAGTTATGCAAAATCATCTTAGCACCACTTAACTTTAAAGATTAAAAATGTTAATGCATATACATTAAATCAACCACTTTTCAAACGAAGACTACAATTTAGAATGCACTTTATAACCATAACCTATGAATCTCCCTATATATTAGTTACACTATAGTTGCTTGTAATTTAAAATTTTCTTTTTATCATTCATTGAAACAAGTAATTTCCCAAAAATTTCAATCTAATGACCAAAACCGTATACTGACTCTATCGTGCCTATTCACAAGTAAATTAATATGTAATGAAAAAAATTGTTTTTTTGAAATAAAGGGAAAGAAGATGCAAAAAATCAAACTATGTAAAATCAAAATAAACTTGAGGCCCCACATATTTGATTTTAACTATGTCCTCATAGTTAATGCATGATATAATGAGTGTAAAGACATATTTACCAGAAAGGATTAAAATTTCTTACTAGACGTAATGTGGCTCATGATGAATCATGAGCTCCTCCTCTTGGTCACTTGAAAATTTAAAGTATGGCTTTAAACAATGACCATCGACCTTAAAAATTGATCCATCCCTAGGGTTTCTACTTCTAAGACACCGTGTGGAAAAGCAGTACGTACCACGTATAGTCCTATGCATCTCGATTTTAATTTACTAGGGAATAAATGAACTTGAGAGTCATACAAAAGAACTTTTTAAATTGGCGAGAACGTTTTTCTTAGGATTGACTTGTCGTGAAATTTTTTTATAATTTCCTTGTAAATTTTTGCTTTTTCATATGCATCGTTCCTAATCTCTTCTAATTCATTGAGTTGCAATTTTCTATATTTTCCTTTTTTTCAAGATCAAAGTTTATATTCTTTATTGCCCATAATGCTTTCTGTTCAAGCTCGACTAGTAAGTGACATTTTTACCATATACTAATCTAAAGGGGGCATCCCAAGATTAGTTTTTAAAGCAGTTCTATAAACCCAAAGCGCATTTGTCAATTTTTGAGGCTAATCTTTTCGATTTTTATAAACAGTTTTCTCCTAAATTTGTTTGATTTTGTCGATTTGAAACTTCAGCTTAACCATAAGTTTAAGGATGAAAAGGAGTGGATAATTTATAGGTTATCGAGTATTTCTTTGTTAATGATTTGAAAGATTGAATATAAAAATGGGTTCCGTTATCACTTATTATTGTGCGAGTTATACCAAACCTAGAACAAATTTTTTTTTCAAAAACTTTACAACAATTTTGTGGTCATTAATTTGACATGGAATGGCTTCAACCTTTTTGGAAACGAATCGATGGTAAGAAGAATATAAATATTCTAGAAAGAGTTACAAAATGGTCCCATAAAGTCAATCCCCAAACATTCAAATTTTTGATCGTAAGGATGGAGGACAAAGGTTTCATATTTCTTTTCATGATTTTTCCTAAAATTTAACAACGATCACAAGCTTTACAAAACTCGAATGCGTCTTTGAAAAGTGTAGGCCCATAAAAGCCACATTGGAGCACCTGTTTTGCGATTTTCTTAAGACCAAAATGTCCACCACAGGCTTGGTCATGAAAAAATGGTAAAACGCTCTTGATTTCGCTATCTGGGACTCATCGTTGAATGCTTTGGTCTGAACAATGTTCAAACAAGTGTGTATCGTCCCAATAGTAATATTTCACTTGGGTTAGAATTTTGTATTTATATTGTTTGGGCAAAAACCAAGGAGTTTCCTTTATGACTAAATAGTTCGTTGTATGGGAAAACCATGAACCGATGGAAACTGAAAAGAGTTCTTCGTCGGAAAAGTTCTCATTGATGGATAAAGAAGATGGTGTGTTTAGGAGACAAGACAAGTGATCGTCTATGACATTGTCAGGTCCTTTTTTTCTTTGATTGTGAGGTCAAATTCTTGAAGTAACAGTATCCAACTAATCAAATGAGACTTAACATCCTTTTTAGCAAAAAGGTACCTAAGAGCAGAGTGGTCAGTGCAGATCATGACGTGTGAGCCTATCAAAATAGGTCAAAACTTTTCTAGTCCAAAAACTATGGCTAGAAGCTCTTTTTCGGTGGTTGTGTGGTTGAGTTGAACGCCATTTAAAGTCATACTAATGTAGTAGATGACATTAAGGATTTAGTCGATACGTGTCCTAGGACAACACCAAACGCAAAGTTTGAGCGTCAAGCATAATCTCGAAGGGAAGATCCCAATTAGGCGAGCAGATGATTGGAGCAAAAATGAGTTTATTTTTAAGACGTTCAAAAGAAGAGACGCAATAAGAATTGAAATTGGAAGGAACGTCTTTTCCTAACAGTGTCATGGGTCTAGTAATTTTACTAATGTTTTTTACAAAGCGTCGAAAATCGGCATGCCCTAAAAATGATTGAATATCCTTAACGGATTTAGGAATAGGTAGATTTGGAATAACATCAAATTTTTCTTTATCTACCTCAATGCCCTTATTTGAAATAACATGTCCAAGGACTATGTCCTGTTTGACAATAAAGTAGCATTTTAACCAATTAAAGTTAAGATTTTCTATTTGCATCGATTAAGAATCAACTTGACATAATGTAAGAATTCAGAAAAAGAATCTCCAAAGATAGAGAAATCGTCCATAACGTTCGATCAAGTGAGAAAAGATGCTAACCATGAATCTTTGGAAAGTCGCAGGGGCATTACAAAGTCCAAATGGAATACACTGATAAGCAAAGGTGTGCCAAGTGAAAGAAATTTTTTCTCGATCTTCGGGAGTGATTGAAATTTGTTTATAACTGGAATAACCAGGAGGAAAATAATAGAATTCATGGTCGGCTAATAGTTCAAGCATTTGGTCAATGAAAAGAAGAGGGAAATAATCTTTACGTATTGCAACATTTAATTTTCGCTAATCAATGCAAACATGTCAATCCGTTTGAGTACAAGCTGGAATGAGTTCGTCAACGTCATTCATGATAATGGTGAGTCCAAATTTTTTGGTATGACGTGAATTGGACTGACCCAAGAGCTGTTGGATATGGGATATATGATATCCTTATTAGGGAGCTTAAGAATTTCTTCTCAAACCGCATCTTTCGTTTTAAGTTTAAACCTTTGTTGCGTATCATGAGTAGGCTTGCCTTCATCAATTAAGTGAAAGCGATTTTGACCAACTGCAGGGCTATATTTATTAATATCGGTAATGGACAACTTAATCGCTTCTTTGTTTTTTGAAAGAATTTGTAATGACCCGCTGGCCACCACGACACCACCTTTGCCCCTAAACCAAATCACATTTCCTGGACATTAACAATGATACACCTAACTCTCCCATGCTCGTCCAAGCACTAACATAGAGCTACGCTCCTTTAAATCATGATCCGACTTTACCATTGCATTTCTCCACTCGAGCCCGACCACTTGTTTAGATACATGGACTTTATTTCCAAACTGGTATCATTCACTCGACCTCCCTAGTGTGGGCTCTGATATCAAGTGTAATGACCTGCAACCACCAAAACTTATCTAGAATTGAAGATCTCACCAAGACAAACTCAATAGGAAAATTTTCATAATTTTACGTTGAGTAAATTGATTGATTTCAATTTTTTGAGTGGGGAAACTTGTTTTCATTCACTATAAAAGAAAATGAAAGGGAAAGAGAGAGAGAGGCGGGAAAAGGAACGTGAAATTAAGGGAGAAAGGAAAAATGAGATGGAGAAATGGTGTAAGTTTGAATTTATCTAATTTTATAAACAAAACAATTTTCTTCTTTTGGGAATTTCAAGGACGAAATTCTTTTAAGGGAGGAGAATGTAAAATCCTAGAATTTTATCATTTTGATTTTGAATACTTAATTAATTTTAAATATTTAAATAGTTGGTATTTAAAGCTTAATAACTTATATTCAGTATAAGGATTAATTGAATATTTGATTTGTGAATTAAATATTAATTAGATTGATTTAATAACCTTATTTAACTTCTTTTAATTAATAAATAATAACGAGGGACTCATTTTGTAAATTTAATTACAATAATAAATGATTCGAATAAATAACAGGAAAGTCAATTGTTAATGAAATGACTTGATTTTCAATGACGTATTTTTATATGAATTTATGGGATTTTTCCATAATTTTTAATTTGGTTTTTATTTAAATTATCGTTTAAAGTATTTTTCCACAAAAGATGGCATTTTTTAGATTTAACAAAATAAAATAATCTGTGTATTTTATTGTTGATTTGTGATCATGTTGTATTTTGTTACATGATCGTATTTTTATTTTTGTCGTTCGCGGTTCTTATGCGAACAGGATATTGTGTAGCGGAATACTGCAAAACTCTTTTTCAAAACATTTTAAATCAAATAAAAATTTAAATTTTTGGTCAAACCTTAAAGGTGATATGATGGGTTGCTTGAAATTTTGGTTTAACTTGAATTGGAACTAAAGAAAATTGTTTTGTTTATAAAATTACATAAATTCAACACTTACACCATTTCTCCATCTCATTTTTCCTTTATCCCTTCATTCTCTTTCCTTTTCCCGCCTCTCTTTCTATTTCCCTTTCTTATTCTTTTATAGTGAACGAAAACATGTTTCCTCATTCAAAAAATTGAAATCAATTAATTTACTCAACGTTTAATCATGGAATTTGTCCCGTTGAGTTCGTCTTGGTAAGTCTTCAATTCTAGATAAGTTTTGGTGGTTTAGTTACAGATTTGAAAGAAGAGATGCCTCTTGGTCAACAGGAAGATCGGTAGAAATAACGAGTGGAAAAGTTTTGTTATCACTTAAGTATGCGTACTTAAGGTAACAAGGAAGAGGTTTGAGCTCTAACCTATGAGGTTGATCAATCAAAGAAATCGATTAAATTTTGAACTCAACCGTGAGATATTCAAAGGGAAATGTGTCTTCGATCTCGTTTGTCATGTCTTGAAACAACTATTTGTACTCTGCCTTGTGTTCGTTATTAAGGTCAGTTGTTTCATTCTCGAAGTTTTCATGAATAGTGTAACTTCCAAAGTGTGGTTGAATGGTTCGTTTGATTGATTTTCTAAATTGAAGAAGTTAAGATCCATCGTTTATTACCAATGGAAATTTTCATTGAACGATTTTGACTGTTGATCAAGTCATTCAAGGTGGCTAAGAAGGGACGTCCTAAAATCAAAGGAATTTGGCTAGTGAGATTGTTTACAGATTGTGTTTCTAAGACAATGAAATCAACAAGGAATATGAATTCTCCTACGTTAATGAATACATCCTCAATCTCACATACGAGTTTCTTTATTGAACGATCAGCCAAATTGAAGAGTAACTTTTGTCGGTTTAAGATCACATAAACCTAGTTGTTGATAAACTGAATGCAACGATCTACCTCTCTTACATCTAAAGACGACACCTAACACATCCATAGTATTCGCATGTCGATCATTTAAGTGTCTAAAAGACAGGTCATTTGGGGTGAAAGAAAGAAAGACGGAACATAATCTTACATCGTGACGAGAAGATATATAAGGTAAACAAGATCTTTACAAAAAAATCATCTTTATTATACACAACCTTAGAGTACACTAACCTATTTTCAACTTGGATAGTTATAACAGTCCGTCTTTACAATTGTTGATAAATACAGGCAGAAATCAAGAACAACAAAACAACGAAAGAATATAAGATACGTAAATATGTTTTGAAGAATCTAGCTCATCTCTTGAAAGCTCCAAAGCATCCAGCTAATCTGGAAAATATGCTCGGGCTAACCCGGGCATTATAGGTAAACAACACCCGGGTCAGTCTGCTAAAACCAAAGCGAGAGGACTTGAATAGAATCATAATATCACTATATTTGATAACTCTTTCAAAATAAAATGTATCTCGTAAGACCACGCTGCACATAAACACATATGGGTTTTTACCTTACCATAACCAAACCATTTTTTTAGAAATCTTCTGATATTATTATAATGTCTAGCGTTTAAAATAAATATTGAATCATAGCCGAAATTGTTACATTAATTAAATTCCAGCATAATAGGTATACAATTAAGTCTGAAGGCTCGTATTGGAAAATGGATTCCAACTATGAAGGGGTAAGGGTATACCCACCGAACCAGTACACCTCTAAATAAAATGTACTGGAGGCTACAATACGTTGCACCTTAGCTACTCAGGACCGGCCCTACCCCTTACTAGATAGCGCCGAATAAGATCACCCCTAGGCTGATAAACAACCATAACGGGCCCGCACACATGCATAGATATCGACTCTAGATAAGAGATGATCATACCCTAATGCGAACGACCCACATAGCCCTACCGCATGTCCCTTCTTTAGTCATTTACCGGGTGTGAGGCTTAAGACAACAATTTACCTTGTGTTTTAGCAAACCATCTTAGAATGCTAACATTGCCCTCCAGGAAAAAATGTAATGCCAGCCCTCATCCATACAAGTTCGTTTGGGGTCTGAACGAATCCGAAGGCACTACCTCTGCTACGTCCATTTTGGAATCACCCTCAAGATTAGTAACAAGTAGCCCTTGCACTTCAAAGAGCTCTGTCTTTACTTATCATCAAGATGTCTTCCTTTCGAACATATATGTTGGTTCGAAGTGGTTTTTGGATCCGAACCCACAACGATAATTTTCGGTAGACTCGTTCCCGGTTCTTTCAAAAGTATGCAACAAGTATTCTAGTCCTCATCAGGGAACTCGAATATACACAACATACTTCCTCAGTCAAAACTGGCTAAGATTTGATAGTCGGTTATTTAACTATAAAATAAACAATCAAATAACAATCCAGAGATTCAATTATCCATAGAAATCGCTAGGCCTCATTTAAATATATCTTTCACTTATTAAATCTCTTTTCAAAATATTTAATAAAATATTCATATATTTATCTCACTGACATAAGTATATTTACAAAACATTATGAAAGATTTCTTATTTCAAAATCAAATCAAAAGGAATAAAACAAATGTTATTTTAAAAAGTACTGAGGTAAAGATTGCCTCAAACACTATTCCTTCGGTGTCAAGTGTGAAACGAATGTTCCAAATCACCATAATTAAGAAGGTCAGTTAAGGATAATCCAATCTCAATTTGTTTTATAAATTTCTTCCATAAATCCTTTTAATAAATCTCTTTCATTTATGAAATCTTCTTTACTTAAATTCCAAATCCACTTATAAAACTCTTTATAAATCTTTATGTTTATTTATAAGACTTCTATTATAATATCCAAAAATTATTTATAAAACTTATTTATAAATATCTAAAAATCATTATATAACTCCTTTATAAATATACAAAATCATTTATAAAAACCATTTTGTAAATATCCAAAATCATTTATAAAACTCCTTTATAAATATCCAAATTCTTTTTATAGATCTCAAAATCTATTTATAAAGTACTCTTTTATAAATCTCGAAAACACATTTATAAAATTTTCCCTTTTAAATCCCTAAACGTGTAACAGCTAAACTTCTTTTCCAATTCCAAGATCTCTTTCAAATTTATAACTCTTTTAATAAATCCTTTTATTAAATAAAAACATTAATATAAACCTTTCCATTTAAAATGATCCCTTTTAAATAAACAATTTATTATTTTTAAACACCTTTCATAAGACAATTTATCATTTAAAACACCTTTAAATAAAACATATTATTATATGAAAACATCTTAAATAAATAATTAATTGTCATTAAACCATATTTAAATATCATTAAGAAACTTTAAAAAATATTTCAAATATACTTAAATAACTTTAAAACAACATTATTATATTAATAAATTAACTTTTAAACAATATTAACATAATAATAAATCAACTTTAAAACAATATTACTTTAATAATAAAAATAAATAAACTTTAAAACAATATTATTATAATAATAAAGAAACCTTTAAAATATTAATAATACAACAAATAACTTTGAAATAAAATAATCAACCTTAAAATATAAAATAATTAACTTTAAAATAATAATTTAACTTTACTATAATAATTAATAACAGTTAACTTTAAATGATAATTATTAGCTTTTAATATATTAATAATTTTTATATAATAATTATTATTTAATGACTTTAAAACCTTATTAATATAATAATTAATAAATCTCTAATCACCTTTCATAAGATAATTAGTTAATTTATCAAATTTAGAAAAGAGGTTTAAGGACCACTATGGTACTAATCAAGTCATCATTTATTCAATTAAACTTTCCAAATATTAGTTCAGGTATTTGCATAAGCAGTCATACATGTAAATTAAATCCAAAATTAACAATCAACTGTTAATATGATACTCTTTCAATATTAAACCATTGGAATGTAAATAAGTGTCCACATTAATGTAATAGCAGAACGGGGTTTATTTCTGCTTAATAGATGTCCAAATCTAATTTATCTAATGAATTATAGCAGAACGATGATTTATTATGCTAAACAAGGTCCAATTAATTTTAGTTAGCGGGGTAGTGTTTTATTTCACTAAATAGGTATCCAAATTACTCTATTCAAATTAATTTAATAGTATGGTGTTTATTTAGCTAAATAGATAGCACCCATGAAGTAAAAATAAATTGAACTACATAATTATCCAAATTTACGTAGTTATAATTAGTCTGTATTAATTCATCATTAAACTATACTACAACAGAACTAAAAACAATTTATATCAAAGCGTGGGTTAAACGGATTCAATATGAGCAAGATAGAAATTTTCCAAGTTTCAAACATATTTTATAAGAATTAACTAAACAAATCCACATATCTTCTCACCCATCACAGGGCCCAGCCAATCTCCAGTAATCAAACAATGCAGCCCGCATGCCCAATCTTTACGCCTACAAATTAAGCCTCCCACTCCTTATGCACAAATGAACACAATATAACGGACTTAAAAAATTCATGTACAAGGAACAGTACTCCATCTCCCACTTTATTTTCTCTTCACGTCCACTACCTTACCATGCACTACAAGCCCAACCGCGTCCAAACATCTTCGACCATCGGAGTTGATGCTGCCTCCTCCATCGCAACCACCAGAACCTGCTATGCCTGTTGATGTATATAACCCCCTCACCCACAGTGCTCCTACACCTTTCGAACAATACCTCGCCCGTATATATATGTACATATATATATTGATGTATGTATGTATGTATGTATGTACGTATACACGACCATACATACATATATATATACTCACATACACACCAGAAAACTCATACAAACAACTTCCTGCACAAACTCTCTACTTTCTCCTTTCTCATTCCCCTTTATGTTTCATGCCTTTAATCACGGCCATGCACTTCCACTTCTTATTTATTTGTGAACGAAGGAGGGAGAGAGGGAGAGAAATGTGTGGCTCTATATATTTTTATTTTCATGCTGCCGAGTAAACTATTTTAGTAGAGAAGAAATGAATTGTGTCCCCTCTTATGTGTGTCGTTTGCATATATATAGCCGAAAATATTTCATAGCTACGGAGCCAATGTGAAAAACAATTAATACAAAGATTCGATGCAAGCAAAAATCACGAGCAAAGAACATAAGGAAAATATGTGTGAAGATATTTTGATGACTGTGTAGATATTATTTTAAAAGTTTTGAGGTATGACGCTACATAATATCTCATTCGTGTGCAAACCGCGAACGGTAGAAATAAAAATATGATCGTGCATAATAATGTGACATGATCACAAAATAACAATAAAATACACCAGTTATCTTATCCTGTGAAGTTTTCAAAAATACCAACGTTTGCCACAAAACGCATCAAATGGAAATTTAATATTTTTTCCAATTAAACATTATGGAAAAATCATATAAATTAAATTAAAAATACATCAAAAATCGGATAGCTATTTGAAACATATGTTTTATTATATTTAAATTCAAATTTGAATATTTAAATAAACTAAATATTCAAATTTGAAACTCAAAAATACAGGTCGTGACACTGAATATGGGAGCAAGTTTACGCTATCGCCAAGATCTAACAAATATTTACTGATTTTCTTGTCTCATATTGTATATGAGATTGTGGGGCAACAGGATCTTTCTATTTCATAGGAATAGATTGAGACAAAACTTCACTTAGACCTGCCGCTAAAAAGATTTTTTTTGGCACTTGAGTGTGTCTATTTTGAGTGCATAAGTCCTTCAAAAACTTAGCATTAATTGGGACTTGTTGCATGATCTCTAAGAGAGAAATGTTCACTTTAACTTATTTGAAAATCTCTAAAATCTTTTCCCTTTGATTGGAATTTTTCTTAGGTCGAAGTAGATTGGGGAAATGGAGCTTGCAACTTAGTAGGTCGGTTTACTTGAGTGGGTAAAGAATTAGATTTGGAATTTGGTTCAATGTCCGACTCGATGTTTTGATCAAAATCATTTGTGGTTTTCAAAGTGTTGAGTGGAATTTCCAGTATGTCATTTTAACTGACAACTTGGTTATCAATTTGTTTACCAGATTGCAAAGTGGTGATAGCATTCATTTGATTCACATTGTTATCTTGAACGACGTGAGCTTGGTTTAAGCTTGTATTTTAATTCCTAGGGTTTGAAATAGATTGACTCGGGAACGTACCTCTTTCCCATTCACTCACAGAAGTGGGTAATTGACTCATTTGTATTTCAAGTTTAGTGATCAAGTGACTCATATTGCATGTACGAGGTTAATAGTTTTTTTAATTATTGTTCGATTGAAGATTTTGAGTGGTCGCTTTAGCCGAAGTTTCCAAACTTTTCTCAAGTGATGTCATTCGTTTGTCATCTTCAGGAACAAAAGATTGTTATACTTGGTTTTTAGAAGGTGGTATAAAGTTTTATTAAAATCGATTTGGTTGAAAAGGAGGATTTGAAACATTGTTTGGAAGTGCTTGAAAAGATGGCCAAACCAAATCTGTATTTGAATTGTTTTGGTTCCAAGAAAAGTTAGGATGATTTCTCCAATCAGGATTGTATGTTGGAGAGAACAGATCATTCCTATATTTGTTAAAGGCGTTGATTTGTTTTAGCGAGTAAGGACATTGATCGCAATATGGCTTGGATCATTACACTTATTACACAAGATTTGAGAAGATTGGTTCATTTGATTAGATGAAAAAACATTATCAAATTTGATAACCATAGCATCGATTTTTTATTTTAAGGCCAACGATAATCCTATCGAATGTGCGCTTGACCTTGAATAGATTGTTTCTTGTTAGATCATTCCCATTGAGTTGATTTTTTGACTAAGTTTTCGAGAAATTGCCAAGCGACATCGTGATGTTGTGCTAAAAAGTTTCCTAGACACGTTGATTCAAGCATTGTTCGAGAACGATTTTCAAGTCCATCGTATAAAATTTGGCAGGGTCCATTTTTTCAAAATTGTGATATAGACATTTTATTAAAAGTTCCTTGGATCTTTCAAAAAAATTTACAAAAGCTTTGCCTCCAAATTGATGAAAGTTTACAATTTCATTTTGAATTTTGTTTATTTTTTCTAAGGGGTAAAATTTCTTCAAGAAAAACTTTTACAAATTCATCCCACGTTTTAATCGAATTTGAAGACAATTTATACAATCATTTTTCGGCACAGTCGGTAAGTTCGAATGGGATTAAACTAAGATTTATTCCATCATCGCATAATTATTGAAGTTTTATAGTTGCACAAACTTGTTCAAATTTTGTTAAGAAGATATATGGATCGTCATTTTTCAAAATTGCCAAATTTTGAATGTGTGTTAATATGACTTGAATGGATTTTGAAATGATTACCCATTGGTATGGGTTAGGTATTACAAGAAGAGGAAAAAACTCGGTTGGGGGAAATTCTTTCCATGCGGGTACATGGAGGATTTTTGTTTGTCATGGTTATAGGATTATTTATTTTCACTAAAAAATGCGTCGTAGTGTCACTAGTCCAAACATTCGTGCACAAGAGAGAAGATTAAGGTGAGAAAGAAAAGGAAATAAGATTGAAAAATGTTTTTTTCTTGAATGCATAAGGAAAAAGAAAAGGTGAACAACAAAATAAAATAGCAAGAATGAAGTGAAATATTTTTTATTTCAAAAAGAGTTTTTTTCCATGGAAAAAATGTTTTTTTTCCTTACTTCAAAAAATATATGTGTTTTTCCTTCTTTATTTGAATTTTTGTTATTTTTTTATGTATACATGAAACTAATGCAAATAAATGAATGCAAGGACTTAATCGGAATTTTCTATCCATATTAGCTCCTAACCTAAAATTGTATCATGACACTTTGACTTAATTCAACAAAACAATTTTTAGCCAGGTAACAAATAGGATTTATCAGCACACCACGAATCACCGTAGCAATGTAGCTTAAGTACCTTTAAAGAAATAATCAATATAAGGTCTTATGAATCACCGTAGTAATTATAAATGATTGAGACTCTACCGTTGTCTTAGATGCTAAGAGAAAGTTTGTTAAAAGAAATCAACTTGTCGAAATACAATTTTCCCAAAATGGGCCCTTGACACCCTTTAGTCGAATGTCTGATGTTTATTATTTAATTTTGTTTTATACAATGAAATGCAATTCATAGGCCAAAGAAAGGGTGATGAAATCCCTACCTTATTTGAATTTAGGCGGCACCTTTAGAAAATAAAAACAAATATGAAATGATGCAAAACAGAAGTTAAACATGTGTTAACAATACAACTACTAATGAATTTTGTTTGTTTTTTATAAATACAAGCAACCAGCAATGCAGAAAAAATAAAAACAAGAGATAAGACATGATACTAGAGCGGGTAGAATTATTGAAAATTTATTTAAAAGCAACAAATATTTTTAGCACAGCAAGCAAAGCAGAGCAATTTATTTTAACAAGCAATTCTTCTTCTTATCTATTTTTCTTCTATTTGCAACCTGAAAAAGTAATGAAAATGATATTTTTAAAGAAGGGAAAAAAACAATAGCAAATGGTTTTTTTTATAAAGTAGAAAGAATGAAAGTTAAACAAAATAAAACTTAAAAAAAAATAAACTCAACCCGAATTACTCAAGCGAAAATGAAAGAAATTTTTTTTAAAGCTAAAGAAGAAAAACAAAGGCAAATTATAATTATTTTTAAAGAGAAAAATGAAAAAAGGAATTTACACTTAAACCAAATCCAAGAGTAAAAAACTGACTTTAAGATAGCTCACAAGAAGCCCAATAACCAACTTAAAACAACTAGTCACGTCTTCTCTGTTAATATAAAGATGAACTTCTTCTCTTCTCTGTTTTTTTAAAATGTGAAATCTAATTAAGAAATGCGAACTTTAAAAAAAATTAAAATCGATTGCGATTGGAAATTGGAGATTGGGTGAGGTCGCGGCTTTGGGAGTTTGAGGAGATGGTTGCGATTTTTAGGTTAGTGGTCGGCTCTATTAAGGGTTCGGGTTTGATTGAGGATATAGTGGATTTGGGTGAAGGGTTTCGGTTAGTCGCGATTTGCTGAGTTTTCAGTTGCGGTGGCAGTGAGTTTGGGTTGCGGTGGCGACTTTTGGTTATTTTAGGTTGTAGTGTGTTTTGTTGTTTGTTGTTGTGGAGATTTGGGTGCATCGGAGATGTAGGCATTGGTGAGGTAGGTTTTTTTTTGCTGTGTGGAGGGAAGTTTTGTGAGTGTGGAGGTTAATAGGGAGTGGTGGCTGAAGGTAATTGAACTGGTTACTGTATTGTGATTTTGGTGAAGTTGAAGGTTGTTCGGGTGATTAGAGGTTAGTTTCTTTGGTATACGGTTGCAGTGTTTAGTTGTAGGTGAGGAATTTGAAATTTGGTGAAGTATAGAGGAATTTGCAGTGTTTGGTTAGGGAGTAGTTTGATGTTGGGGAAGATGTATATTGTCGGGATTGGTTTCTACAGCAGTGGAGGAGGGATCTGTTTAGTGTTGTTAATGTAGCAGGTTGAAAGAGGAGATGGAACATGAAGGTTGTTTATAGTGGTGTTTTGAGCTAGCAGGTAGATGTAACGGTGAGATGTGTTAGAACTGGGGTAGCCCGCAACGGAACTTATAAGTGAATTAAAAAAAATTACTCTATTAGATCGATATAGGGCTTAAGAAGTATAATTTATCTAGAACATTTCAAAATTTTATTTAAATAAAATCTATTATTTTATTTAAATAAAATCTATTATTTTATTTAAATAAAATCTCTTATTTTATTTAAATTTATAAATTATAAACAATTTATTTAATTTATATTCAATTAAATATAGGGTACATATATGTATCATATAGATAAATGTATGTGTGTGAATGTGTAATATAATAATCTATGCAAGGTATAACATGCCCGTGTATAAATGTAGGGATTTACATTGCAATTGACATGTTAGCTCATCCTATATATATTAAATGTTATCCAAATACATATATGTATGTAAACTTGTTATTTATATAAATACTATGTATATATATATATGTGTGTGTGTATGTATATAACTTATATGTAAAAATATTAATGATTTATATCTACATACTATTGTATTAAATATATATATATATATGTATATATGTATATACATAATATAAAAAAAGTAATTCATTTTACATATATACATATATACATATATATGTATGAATTATATTAACAAAATTCTTATTATTATATTTAAATACATATATATAAGTATATTTATAATATCCAAAAATGAGTGTATATATAGTATATTAATTATGTATTTAATATATATATATATATAAACCTTTCCAAATTGAATGCACAACACAAAAAAAATTATTTATATTTCATTGTAATATACATATATATCTATTAATTATTCAAAATACAATATAATAATAATAAAATATATTTTCATGTTATATTATTCGAATTTTAAATTTTCATAAAATAAAGCTTGATATTTTAAATTTATGAAAAGTTTTCCAAAATTTTCTCAATCAAAATAATATTTTTAATTAATTGATTGGTTTCGGCCATTTATTAAATTAATTTTTTTTAAATATAGAAATTAATTTTTAAATTCTAATTTTTTGGCCGAGAGTATATATGATGATAAAAAAAATTTAAAATTTAATTTTCAAAACACATTTTATTTTATATGATTTATTTAACTAGTATACTGTAACGACCCAGAAATTTTTATGGTTTTAATAACGTAAATAACTGAAATTTTGGTGAAACTTTAAATAATTGAATTTTGGAAATAAAAATTTGATATTTGGAATACGTCTATATAAACATAGTAAATGGTAAATTTTCATCAGATAATATGGAAGTTTATTTTATTTTGTAATTTTATTTAAATTTAAATCATTTAATATTTGATGATAATAAAATGTTATCCAAACCTGAATATTTTTATATAATAAATTTGTAAATCGTCTTCTGAGTGAGACGTCATATTTCGTTTCACCAAATCTGGACTGCTATTGCTATGATTATCTTATTTTCGGCGTTTTAGCAACATTGTCGGTACCGAATATCGACTTTTGATAGAACGATCGTACCACTGATATCTGTATAACGGTTTGATCATCTCGTCGTGCTGATCTCTGCGGTATATTCACTTCTGTGTTTCGGAGTTCGGTACGTGGCGGAGTCTATGTAATGTCTAGCCATACCGTTTCTACAATCAAGCCTTTTTGGTTTCCTTCGTCTCTTCATTTCCCAAAGTCTAATATCAATAGCCACTTGATATTTATATTCTCTGACTTTTGGGTTATCCCACTATTTCAATTTATTTTTCTGTTCGTTTCTTTCTTCTACTTTTGTTGTCCTTTCATTTCTTTGGTTCTGATCTAAGCTTACCTCAGAAAAAAAATTATAATTTACAAAGTCATTTTTTTTCAAACCCATCATCTTCTGGTTTGCCTACATCTCCAACTCCCTGACGCACGCAACCCCGTGCTCATCAACATCTCGGCCTACCCTTTTCCCCTCCTATTTCCGCAAGCTCTCTAGGTGACAGCCGCCCCTCTCTTTTCCAATGCCTCACCTTGCTTCGGCCTCACCCCCTCAAACCCTCTTGCCCATCTGCCGCATGCTCCACCCGCAACACCTAAGGCCAGCCGAACCTCTCCAACCACTTGAACAGTCAACCCGAAGCCTTCTATCTCCTTACTCCACCCCTCGGCCACCATTTCACCCACCCAAGAAGGCAGCTTTCTTCCCCGCTTTTGTGTGAATAGGTATATATATATGTTTATCAAATTTTGATTTTTAATTGTCTATGTGGAATTATAATATAAGTTGTTTACCTTGCGTAAGTTATACCAGTTTATATATATATATATATGTTGCAGTATATAAGCCTATTTATATATGAGTTTAAATAAGTTTGTCTAATGTTATATATTGTATAATATGTTTATAAAATAAGATTTTGTTATAGTATATAATCTGTTAGTGTATGTATAAATATATATAGTTGAGATCTGTTTGTCCATATATAAACTTATATAAGCTTTTGAGTTTATTTATATATTATAGTAACGTGTTTATGTATATATATGTTTTCAAAATTTTATTGTTTATCAGTGTATAAAAATTTGGTTCACAATCTGTTTATATATATTAGTGTGTACAAGGTATATATGAGTTAGTTTATAATATATATATATATATATGTTCAATCGGTTTTTTTATGACAAAATGGTTTTATATATTATTGTTAATATTTTAAATAGTGTTTCGATCTGTATAATTGTATAGATTTATATATATATTCCGTTATATATGAGGTATATGAACTGCAATCTGTTGTTATATATATATATATATATATATATATGTTCTATAAACTATATTTTGCTGTGTTTATGTTATGATTATGTAAGTTTAATATATGTATTTCAATATGAATGTTTATATATATAATATGTTTAAATTGTATATATATGTATAGATTATAAGATGGTTATAATGTGTTGGTAAGTAAGTTTACATTTTGAGTATCATATAAATTTATACTTCCAAGTTACTGTCTACTGCTCTGAGATTTCATATATGGATAATATATGTAAGTTATTTTGGTTTCTTTGATTCTATATATTTACAGTATTATGTATATATAAGTATTCAACTTTGGTGATATACATTTATTAAGAGTATTGATTTTTTTATATAATATGTGTATAAGTATATATGTTTATATATAGGTCTGTAGTGTATATATGTTATAGTAGTACTGTTTTAAAAGTATGTTAAACAATATTGATTTTAAATTAAAACATGTATGTAAGTTTGTATATACGTTTATATACACTAGTTTACATGTAAGTATATGTGAATTTGGTTTTTCAAATATATATAGATATTTTATATGTTGGTATTTAATATTGATTTGAAAATAAATAAATATATATTTTATTTTAAAATATGTTTTAAACTGATTTAGAAAATATATATATATATGTAATATATCTCGTTTCATCAATTCCTTATCTATCAGCTTGTCCGTCCAATTCGTGCCAATCTTGCTTTGCTTCGGAATTTGTGCTTTGATTCGTAACTTATTTCATTGTCGAATCTCTCTAGCCTCGAAAGGTGAGCAATCACTCACAATTATGTAACAACCCGTATATTTGGACCATTTAAATTGACAATAATCCACACATGTCAACTTAAATAATACAAAACACGAATCATTATGGGATTATGAATACATATATGTAAATGAGAATCAATACAACATCACAGACACAGAATAATGCAGCGGAAAAGTACATCATCATAATAGTAGTTCATGAAGCTACTACAGGAATACAACAATGTTTCAACATAAACTGACAAAGAGAAATACAAGATGTTTAATACATAAGTTCACCAAATACTAGAAAGGAAATAACTGATAAAGATAAATGCTAAGTCTTCAGCATCTTCAACCAACCTTGATCAGCCATTGAATAGCTTCAGACTGACCCGAGCATATACAAAAAGAAACACTCGAGTTAGGACTCAAAATCTTATACAGGATAATCAGGTGCAAATAATCAAGTTCATAACTCAAAGATGAATGTGATACACATCTTTAAGGATCCGATAAACTATCTATATATACAATAGAATACGCTAAATAGATAAGGTCTAATCAGTAAAGTATGATATCAAAATAGCGTTAAGCCCTGGCCCATTCCACCCTTAACACATTTTTATTCCCAAGAGCATATACAAGACCGTAGTTTCCCCAAAACTGGAAGTCACCAGAGGGCAATCCATATACTAAAGGTACAAAACAAAACGTAGTGGTCGCGAATAGGATATTCAGTATGACAAGGTACATGAGGCGATACCAACTAGGATACTAGTAGTTGCCTGATCCGGACTGATGTTGAGCATAGCAGCTACTATCTCAACACCGCGAAACAACACTCCTAAATCAAGGGGTGCACCCAAATCGAATCACAAAAGTAATAGATATGGTATCGAAGAAGTGTGTCCGCTAGAGATGGCGATCCTCAATGGCCCGGCGCGGCTCCTGTTTTAGTCATGTCAGGGGTCATCCAAAATCGTTCTCTTTCTTCAGTCAACACGTTCACCAAAACCATCCACTTCGTTCTGGATCAACACTCCGCGTATATTAGTTATTAAAGTGGTTTTCGGTATCGACAGAGAGTATGTCCATATCCGATCCCGGTCTCTTTAATAACTACGTATTAATTACCCGATGGTCATGTAATATTAAAGTTTAAACATATCAAAGTCCAAAAGTCAAGTTGCAGGTTTGACTTTCAAAATTTGACACTTCACACTTTTCAAGCTGTGAATACTCTTTACTAAGAATGGTGAATCTGACAAGAGCTGGAGCGGCAGGTGCAGCCTGAGCAGGACCATTGCCTCTTCCACCCCTATTGTTTCTTCTGGCACTCATCCTGAAATACAAAAAGAAATTTAGAACCGAGGATAAAATCATGGAACCCAAAGAAATTAAATCGATGAATCAAAGAAGCTCGAATAGAAAGGATTTGGATATTGAATCGATTCTACTCATTCTAGGGTATTGCTACCCTATCTCTAATGAGTTTCATAATCCCGAACTAAGGTTTTTAGGGAAACCGAAGCTCTGATACCAACTGTAACAACCCGTATATTTGGACCATTTAAATTGACAATAATCCACACATGTCAACTTAAATAATACAACACACGAATCATTATGGGATTATGAATACATATATGTAAATGAGAATCAATACAACATCACAGACACAGAATAATGCAGCGGAAAAGTACATCATCATAATAGTAGTTCATGAAGCTACTACAGGAATACAACAATGTTTCAACATAAAGTGACAAAGAGAAATACAAGATGTTTAATACATAAGTTCACCAAATACTAGAAAGGAAATAACTGATAAAGATAAATGCTAAGTCTTCAGCTTCTTCAACCAACCTTGATCAGCCACTGGATAGCTTCAGACTGACCCGAGCATATACAAAAAGAAACACTCGAGTCAGGACTCAAAATCTTATACAGGATAATCAGGTGCAAATAATCAAGTTCATAACTCAAAGATGAATGTGATACACATCTTTAAGGATCCGATAAACTATCTATATATACAATAGAATATGCTAAATAGATAAGGTCTAATCAGTAAAGTATGATATCAAAATAGCGTTAAGCCGTGGCCCATTCCACCCTTAACACATTTTTATTCCCAAGAGCATATACAAGACCGTAGTTTCCCTAAAACCGGAAGTCACCAGAGGGCAATCCATATACTAAAGGTACAAAACAAAACGTAGTGGTCGCGAATAGGATAATCAGTATGACAAGATACATGAGGCAATACCAACTAGGATACTAGTAGTTGCCTGATCCGGACTGATATTGAGCATAGCAGCTACTATCTCAACACCGTGAAACAACACTCCTAAATCAAGGGGTGCACCCAAATCGAATCACAAAAGTAATAGATATGGTATCGAAGAAGTGTGTCCGCTAGAGATGGCGATCCTCAATGGCCCGGCGCGGCTCTTGTTTTAGTCATGTCAGGGGTCATCCAAAATCGTTCTCTTTCTTCAGTCAACGCGTTCACCAAAACCATCCACTTCGTTCTGGATCAACACTCCGCGTATATTAGTTATTAAAGTGGTTTTCGGTATTGACAGAGAGTATGTCCATATCCGATCCCGGTCTCTTTAATAACTACGTATTAATTACCCGATGGTCATGTAATATTAAAGTTTAAACATATCAAAGTCCAAAAGTCAAGTTGCAGGTTTGACTTTCAAAATTTGACACTTTACACTTTTCAATTTATTTCGAATGTTTAAAAATCATATTTCCAAATGGAGTTTTAGTTCAAGCCCTTGAGTTAACAACACTTAAGTATTCAAGTTCAATTTTATTCCTATTCCCATTCATCGTTACATTAAATTTAATCAAACCTTGATTTAATCAATTTCAACAGCTAAATCAAAACTTTAACTTTAGTTGGTTTGCATTCCTTTTAGTCACTTTGTTACTTAATCTCAAATTAAATTTATAACAAATTCCAAATTTATTAAATTTGTTCAATTCAGATTTTATTTCGAATCTAATAAAGTCAATTTATTAGATTCTAAAACTTACTTATTCAAATCTCATTTCAATTAAATGTGTCAATCCGTTTATCTAATTAAATAGATTTATTAATCCGTTTCAATTTAATCCATTAATTTATTTCAATTAGGTCCACTTATTTATTCATTACAATTAAATCCATTAATTTATTACAATTAAGTCCATTCATTTATTACAATTAATCATATTAATTTAATACCATTAAATCCATTGATTTATTTCAATTAAATCCATTTATTTATTACAATTAAATCTATTGTTTTATTACAATTAAATCCATTCATTCATTATAATTAAATCTATTCATTTACTACAATTAAATCTATTGTTTATTACAATTAAATCCATTCATTCATTACAATTAAATCTATTCATTCACTACAATTAAATCTATTGTTTATTACAATTCAATCCATTCATTTATTACAATTAAATCTATTCATTTACTACAATTAAATCTATTGTTTTTATTACAACTAAATCCATAAATTTCGTTACTTACTTTTCAACAAATTCTTAAGTTCATTTCTTAATTTCAAATGGATTTCGATTCCAAAATGATTTTGTTGACCAATCGGGTTTCTTATTTTAATTATCTATCCAAGGCCAAAGTTGTTCAATTTGGGTATTTATCATTTCAACCCAATATAATTAAATAAAACAAAGCATAGCAAAGGGAACTTGCAGTGCGATAACTGGGATGGTGTCAAAGTAAATAAACAATCAATAGCAACCATACATAACAATTTAACCGTTTATTTAAATAATCCCAAAATAATCGTATTTAATTTACATTTGTTATTTATGTAAATTAAATAAAATTATTCCTAGAATCCACATTATCATTTCATGCGGATTAAAGATTTATTACATTATAGGTTTCCACTTGTCGTTTATTATCAAATTATTACAGCAATCCTACATTCAATGGTTCAAAGTATAACTAATCCTATTTCTACGTGTCGATTTATTTAACATTTAAAGGGACAAGTTCAACATATATAATCTATTTTGAAATTTAGACTACCTATATCAATTCCAATTTCATATTAATTATCACTTATATTAACAACCAAATTCAACATCACATAACAAATTTAATGTCATAATTATTTTCATATCTAACTTCAAATCATAATTTAACATCAACCATTTTAACATTCAAATTAATATCAATAACATCTATCACTTTATTATCATAGCATAATAGCTTGAGTCGTGAATGAAATATTCACCTTGCGTGGTTAGAGAAGATGAAGGCGAAGCACGATAATGAATAGACTAGAATGGACAACACAAGCACGAATATGAACTATAAATCAATAAAAGATTATTCAACAATATCTTAATACGATGTATATATATTGATTTGTATATATATATAAACCATACCAAACAACTAGATGCAAATAAGGCGGATGGAAGCTTAGATCGCTGGATTAGCCTCAACTGGAACTGCGCGGACAAAGCATAAGTGAGTCCATAAGTTACAAATTATAACTGATATATAATTTTATCAAAAAGAAGAATAAAATAAAATAAAATTGCAGCGGACGCGGAAGCGGGCTCGACTCGGCGAGTCGGTTGGTCGAGGTAAGGCGGGCTGGGTCGGGCGCGAGTGGGCTGGGTCTGGTGGGTTCGGGTCAGGCTGGGTTGGGCAGTGGGGTCGGTGGCAGGGCGCGAGCTGGATGCGGGGACGGGGTGGGTACGGCGAAGGCTGGGCTGATGGGATGGGAGGGCGGTTCGGGTGGGGTCTGGCGGGCTGGTGGGAGGGAACTGGGACGGTCAAGCGAAGTTGTGGAGGGCAGGGCCTGGGCTGGGCGGCGAAGGGCTGGGGAACTGGGCGGAGGCAGGCGGAGGGGACTGGGACGTGGCGGCGAAGGCATTGGACTGGGTCGGTGGCGGGGAGCTGGGCAGGCGGAGGGTCGGCGAATGGGCTGGGCGTGGGGACTGGGTGGGTACGGGCGAGGCGGACTGGGCGGAGGCGAAGGGGACGGGGTTGGGAAGGCAGTGGGAGTGGGTTGGGAACGGCAGCGGGGATGGAACTGGTAGGCGGAGGGGCTGGGGAGAGGCAGGCGGAGGGTTGGGCAGGGCGTGGGTGCATAGGCGGAGGGTGGGGCTGGGGACGTGGGCGTGCAGGCGGAGGTGCCAGGCGGAGGAGGCTGGTGGCGCGGGTGAAGGCAGGGCGTGGGGAGGCGGGCTGAGTTGGGGAAAAGTTTCATTTGCTAGGGGAAAGGCAAACTAAGAAAAGAGAATTTACAGAGGAGGAAGAAAATGAGCTACGTACCAGAGAAGTTAAAGATTGCAAACAAGTGAATGAAGTGAACCAGTATAAAATGAATATTATAACCAAAAATCAAGAGTCTCCAATTTATTTCTTTGGTAACTGAATGGTTGTTGGCTTTCCAAGTCAATTGAATAGACAAAGGCTGTTAGGATGCTGAACGTTGGAGAGAATGGGCACCGTTTTATGCTGCGTAACGGGCCCGTTTGCAATCCGTTAAATAATTATAGTTCGCAGCGCCGAACTCCGATTGACACAAACAAATATACCATTTTGATCAGCGCGACGAGGCGAACGCAACGGTATAAAGATATCAGTGGTACGATTAAATTATAAAATTCGAAAATTTTCCATTGTGAAAAATGCAGCAAAAACACCGAAGAATAAGATCGACGGAGCTGAAGATGTCCGAAATTTGAAAAATGGAAAATGACGTCTTGATCAGAAGATGGTTTAGAATTTTTCTATGTAAAAATATTTTGGTTCAGAAGTTAAAAATTTTCGCATTTAAAATGGACTGATGTGAAGTAAACGCGAACGAAATTTGCTGCGGTATCTTCCGACGAAACTTTTCCCATATCTATAACTATCTAGGCGCAATTTTTAAACAAAGTTTGGACGCTAATTGAAATCGTAAGAAAGTTCCAAAATTTTATGTTGAAATAATGGATTCAAAAATTTAAAGTTGGGTCGGAATTTCAGGGTCGTTACATTCTCCCCCACTCAAAACTTTTCGTCCTCGAAAAGAACGAGGCAGTGAAGTAAGAATGGAGTGAGCGGAAAAGTCAAAATAGATTTTTAAGAAAATTTGATTTATACCTGAAATCAGTAATTCGGGGTTTGAATCCCGAATGCTATCCTCAGTTTACCACGTGCAATCTCGCTCATCTGCACTCCATTGGACTTTTACGAGATTTATAGACTTCCTTCTTAGTTGCCTTGTTTCCCGATCGACTATTCGAAGTGGTCTCCTTTCGATAGTCAAATCTGGTTCGATATCTACTTCATTCAACTGAGCAATTGGAATGGTCATGGATGGATCATGCACGACTTTTCGGAGATGTGAAACATGGAATACGTTATGCACGCCTTCAAAATTTTCTGGTAATGCAACTCTATAAGCTAGTGTACCAATTCTCTCAGTGATAGTAAATGGTCCTACAAATCTTGGGGCAAGCTTCCCTCTACAACCAAATCGAATAACATTCTTCAAAGGTGATACTTTCAGAAATACCTCATCCCCAACCTGGAATTCCAAATCTCTTCTACGCCTATCTGCGTAGCTCTTTTGCATATCCTGCGCGGTCTTCATCTTCCTTCTGATCTCATTTACCTTCTCGGATGCTTCCATAATCATATCTGGGCCAAGAACCAATCGATCACCAGGCTCAATCCAACAAGCTGGCGATTTGCATGGCCGTCCATATAAAGCTTCGAACGGTGCCATATCGATACTCGCCTGATAACTGTTATTATAAGTGAATTCAACCAAATGGAGATGGTCTTCCCAAGATCCACCAAAATCAATTATGCAAGCTCGGAGCAGATCCTCCAAAATCTGATTTACCCTTTCAGTTTGGCCATCCATTTGAGGATGATAAGCTGTGCTCAGATTCAGTTTAGTGCCCAAGACGTCCTGAAATGCCTTCCAGAATTTACTAGTGAATATAGGGTCTCGATCGCATACTATACTAGATGGAACCCCATGCAGTCTAACAATCTCTTTCATATAAATCTCTGCTAAACTTGAAGCAGTACGAGTGGTCTTAACAGGAATAAAGTGAGCAGATTTTGTGAATCTATCAACGATCGCCCATATACTCTCATTACCCTTTCTGGTCCTTGGTAATCCATCAATGAAGTCCATAGAATTCTGATCCCATTTCCAACAAGGAATCTCTAGGGATTGAAGTAAACCGGCGGTCTTCTGGTGATCGGCCTTAACTTGTTGGCAAGTGGTGCATCTACTGACATATATAGAAATATCTCTCTTCATCCCACTCCACCAATATAAACGCTTCATATTACGATACATCTTAGTGACGCCAGGATGAAATGAAAGTGATGACTGATGATTCTCTCTAAGTACTTCTTGTCTCAATCCATCGACATTAGGAACACAAATACGGTTGTCGATCCTTAGAACTCCATTACTATCAATCTGCGCTCCTATTTTGTTGTCGGCATTTCCAACTCTACCAAGAACCAACTCCTTCATACGATAGAGCAAAGTGTCCTCATATTGTTTAGCTTTTATGTGATCCATAAGAGAGGGAGAGATGACAAGCTGAAATAACATGCCTTCAACAATATTACAGCAAGACAATGCTTTGCTACGACTCAATGCATCGGCTACAACATTTTCTTTCCCAGGAGTATAAGTGATGTCGAGATCATATGCAGCTAAAAATTCGAGCCATCGGACTTGCCTCTGATTCAAATCCTTCTGAGAAAAGATATATCTCAAGGACTTATGATCAGTGAATAATTCGAATTTTGTTCCCAAAAGGTGATGCCTCCATAGTTTCAGAGCAAATACAACGGCAAGAAGCTCTAGGTCATGCGTGGCATAGTTTAATTCATGGGTCTTCAACTGGCGGCCCGCATAGGCAATAACCTTTCCATTTTGCATAAGAACAGCGCCTAAACCTTCTCGGCAAGCATCTGTATAGACAGTTAATCCTTCACTTCCATCGATTACCGCAAGAACAGGGGCTGAAGTTAACCTACGCTTCAACTCATTAAAAGCTGATTCGCACTTCTCACTCCAAATAAACTTAACATCCTTCCGAGTTAAAGCAGTAAGTGGGGCAGAAATCCAGGCAAAGTGCTTAATAAATCTGCGATAATAACCGGCTAAACCCAAGAAACTACGAATATCTGTAGGAGTTTTAGGAGTCTCCCAATCCTGTAGATAAATTTCAAATTAGAAAGGGATAAGAGGAATTGAATAGAAATAGCGAATAGGATAAAACTTACATTGATTACGGCGATCTTAGCTGGATCGACCGAAATCCCATTTTCAGAAACTATGTGGCCCAGGAATCTCACTTCATCTCGCCAGAAGTGGCATTTAGAGAATTTGGCCTTAAGTTGATGATTTCGGAGAGTTTCCAGAACATAAGCAAGGTGTGTCTCATCCTTCTTCTTGTCTTTGGAGAAGACGAGAATATCATCAATGAAAACAAGAACAAACTTGTTAAGCACATCACGGAAGACTCGATCCATCAAGTCAACGAAATAAGCAGGTGCGTTGGTCAAACCGAATGGCATAACCAACCATTCATAGAATCCATTCTCAGTACGGAAAGCTGTCTTATGAATACTATCTTCAGCAACTCTGAGTTGGTGGAATCCCGTGGCTAGATCAAGTTGTGAGAAAATTTTAGCCCCATGGAGCTGATCGAATAAATCGTTGATGCGAGGCATCGGATAACGGTTCTTGAGAGTGCGTTTGTTCAGTTCTCGGTAATCAACACACATGCGAAGGGATCCATCTGATTTGGTGACAAATACAACTGCGGCGCCCCATTCAGAACAACTTCTCCTAATCAACCCTTTAGCAAATAGATCATCAATTTGGGTTTTTAGTTCAGCTTTTTCTTTAGGAGACATCCTTCGGTGTGGGAGAACTACGGGAGTAGCTCCATGAATAAGATCAATACGGAAATCGATTTCCCGTTTAGGTGGTAGAGAGTTGACCTCTACAAATACATCGGGAAATTTCTGAACGATAGGGGTAGTATTAAGATCATCCGGATGAGCATCAAGAGAAAATATGAAGCTTCCGGCATATTTCTGTGGTGATTTGCATTCAATGACAAGTGGTTGACCCTTGTCGCTTACCAAAGAAACTGAACGAGTTTTGCAGGAAATAACAGCATCAAATTTTCTTAACCAATCAGCCCCTAAAAGAAGGTCGAATGCTTGGAATCCAAGTACATAGAAATCCCAAGTGAATCGAGAAAAATCATACATAAGTGCAACTCCCTTGCAAACACTTCGGAGGTAGGCGGGTCCTCCGATAGGATTTGAGACACATAAGGTGGTAGTAGCAAGAGTAGGTTCTAATTTGAGTGTATTACAAAGGTCAACTGATATAAAGCTATGTGAAGCACCAGTATCGAATAATACCCTAACAGGTGTAGCATGTAAATGAAAAACACTTCGTAAGGTACCTTGGTCATCCTGAGCAGGTGGTGGAGGTGGTGTAGGAGTGGTGATAGCAAATACTCCAGATGGTGTGCCACGCTTATACATTGGTCATTCTTTCTTGAAATGACCCGGCTGGAGGCAAACATAGCATAAATCTTTCCTAGTCGTAGAAGGTGGTGGAACAGCAGCTCCGGTAGATGGACAACTATTAGCATAATGGCCCTTCTTATCGCATTTAAAGCAAGTGATATTAGCAAGGTCGATTGGGCTTTTCTGAGCATATCCCAATCCTGTAGTCTTCTGCCAAGCTTTCTTTTGTTGATCAAAGTTCATCTTCCTTTTCCCGGGCTGGCTAGAGGAGGGCTGAGTAGGAATGGCCTTGGCAGTAGGTCCCTTAGGCTTCGCCTCATATCTAAGAGCATAGTCAACAAGCTCTGTGAAGGTGCAGTGAGTGTGGCCAGTAAGCAAGTCATAATATTCTGGTCTAGCTCCCAAAATGAATTTCTCGTTCTTCAGAAGTGGTGTATCGATCAAGCCATGTCCAAATTTTGAGAGTTCGTTGAATTTCCTCTCATACTCAGAAAAAGTCATACTGCCTTGCTTAAGATCCATGAAAGCTCTATAAAGTTGGGTTTTTCCAGCAGCTGGCATCCATTGTGCCGAGAAAGTATCCCTAATCAAAAGATAGGAAAGATGAATAACATTCCAAAGATTGAAAGAAAAAGTTATGCTACGAAAACCAATGGATTTATACCTAAACTGGGCCCAAGTGATGGTGTCCTCCTCGATACGAGAAGTAACTGATTCCCACCAATCTTACGCGGCATCCTGAAGTTGCCAGGCAGCAAGCTGACGCTTCTGAGCATCAGTGATCTCTAGACCCGAAAATATCTTCTCTAAGCTTTTAAGCCATTGCTGAGCCTCAATAATGTTCTCGGATCCAGAAAACTTAATACCTCCAAGCTGTGAATACTCTTTACTAAGAATGGTGAATCTGACAAGAGCTGGAGCGGCAGGTGCAGCCTGAGCAGGACCATTGCCTCTTCCACCCCTATTGTTTCTTCTGGCACTCATCCTGAAATACAAAAAGAAATTTAGAACCGAGGATAAAATCATGGAACCCAAAGAAATTAAATCGATGAATCAAAGAAGCTCGAATAGAAAGGATTTGGATATTGAATCGATTCTACTCATTCTAGGGTATTGCTACCCTATCTCTAATGAGTTTCATAATCCCGAACTAAGGTTTTTAGGGAAACCGAAGCTTTGATACCAACTGTAACAACCCGTATATTTGGACCATTTAAATTGACAATAATCCACACATGTCAACTTAAATAATACAACACACGAATCATTATGGGATTATGAATACATATATGTAAATGAGAATCAATACAACATCACAGACACAGAATAATGCAGCGGAAAAGTACATCATCATAATAGTAGTTCATGAAGCTACTACAGGAATACAACAATGTTTCAACATAAAGTGACAAAGAGAAATACAAGATGTTTAATACATAAGTTCACCAAATACTAGAAAGGAAATAACTGATAAAGATAAATGCTAAGTCTTCAGCTTCTTCAACCAACCTTGATCAGCCACTGGATAGCTTCAGACTGACCCGAGCATATACAAAAAGAAACACTCGAGTCAGGACTCAAAATCTTATACAGGATAATCAGGTGCAAATAATCAAGTTCATAACTCAAAGATGAATGTGATACACATCTTTAAGGATCCGATAAACTATCTATATATACAATAGAATATGCTAAATAGATAAGGTCTAATCAGTAAAGTATGATATCAAAATAGCGTTAAGCCGTGGCCCATTCCACCCTTAACACATTTTTATTCCCAAGAGCATATACAAGACCGTAGTTTCCCTAAAACCGGAAGTCACCAGAGGGCAATCCATATACTAAAGGTACAAAACAAAACGTAGTGGTCGCGAATAGGATAATCAGTATGACAAGATACATGAGGCAATACCAACTAGGATACTAGTAGTTGCCTGATCCGGACTGATATTGAGCATAGCAGCTACTATCTCAACACCGTGAAACAACACTCCTAAATCAAGGGGTGCACCCAAATCGAATCACAAAAGTAATAGATATGGTATCGAAGAAGTGTGTCCGCTAGAGATGGCGATCCTCAATGGCCCGGCGCGGCTCTTGTTTTAGTCATGTCAGGGGTCATCCAAAATCGTTCTCTTTCTTCAGTCAACGCGTTCACCAAAACCATCCACTTCGTTCTGGATCAACACTCCGCGTATATTAGTTATTAAAGTGGTTTTCGGTATTGACAGAGAGTATGTCCATATCCGATCCCGGTCTCTTTAATAACTACGTATTAATTACCCGATGGTCATGTAATATTAAAGTTTAAACATATCAAAGTCCAAAAGTCAAGTTGCAGGTTTGACTTTCAAAATTTGACACTTCACACTTTTCAATTTATTTCGAACCTTTAAAAATCATATTTCCAAATGGAGTTTTAGTTCAAGCCCTTGAGTTAACAATACTTAAGTATTCAAGTTCAATTTTATTCCTATTCCCATTCATCGTTACATTAAATTTAATCAAACCTTGATTTAATCAATTTCAACAGCTAAATCAAAACTTTAACTTTAGTTGGTTTGCATTCCTTTTAGTCACTTTGTTACTTAATCTCAAATTAAATTTATAACAAATTCCAAATTTATTAAATTTGTTCAATTCAGATTTTATTTCGAATCTAATAAAGTCAATTTATTAGATTCTAAAACTTACTTATTCAAATCTCATTTCAATTAAATGTGTCAATCCGTTTATCTAATTAAATAGATTTATTAATCCATTTCAATTTAATCCATTAATTTATTTCAATTAGGTCCACTTATTTATTCATTACAATTAAATCCATTAATTTATTACAATTAAGTCCATTCATTTATTACAATTAATCCTATTAATTTAATACCATTAAATCCATTGATTTATTTCAATTAAATCTATTTATTTATTACAATTAAATCTATTGTTTTATTACAATTAAATCCATTCATTCATTACAATTAAATCTATTCATTTACTACAATTAAATCTATTATTTATTACAATTAAATCCATTCATTCATTACAATTAAATATATTCATTCACTACAATTAAATCTATTGTTTATTACAATTCAATCCATTCATTTATTACAATTAAATCTATTCATTTACTACAATTAAATCTATTGTTTTTATTACAATTAAATCCATAAATTTCGTTACTTACTTTCCAACAAATTCTTAAGTTCATTTCTTAATTTCAAATGGATTTCGATTCCAAAATGATTTTGTTGACCAATCGGGTTTCTTATTTTAATTATCTATCCTAGGCCAAAGTTGTTCAATTTGGATTTCAACCCAATATAATTAAATAAAACAAAGCATAGCAAAGGGAACTTGCAGTGCGATAACTGGGATGGTGTCAAAGTAAATAAACAATCAATAGCAATCATACATAACAATTTAACCGTTTATTTAAATAATCCCGAAATAATCGTATTTGTTTGCACAAAAAATGGACAAACACCTCAAAGTTGTATGATTTAGTAGATCTTATGTTTTTCTTATTGATTTTGGAGGTTTATGCAAATATATGAAAAACAGGGGCTAAACTGTAAAAAGACACGCAGATTTATAGTGGTTCAGCCAGAATGTGCCTACGTCCACTTTATATGTTATTTCTCTTCTTTTGTTGTGATTACAAGTACAGAGCTTTGATACAAGTAAAAGAAAGTTGTTTGAAAGTTCCTTCCGTGCTTGAGCTCTCAAACTTGTTCTCCATTGTTGTACCCCTGCCTCTCTATTTATAGAGTGAGGTTGGGGGCAGGGGTCTTGGATGTATACAGCTGCTGGTGGGCCTGGGCTGAAGTGATCTGGCCTGGCAGTCTGGTTCGGCATTCTCTTGGTTCGGTGAAGTATGGAGTTGGCCCGGTTGGGCTTCGTCCGGTGAAGTGTGGAGCTGGTCCGGTTGGGCTTCGTCCGGTGAAGTGTGGAATGGTGAGGTTGGACCGGTGGCAGTTGCCGGATGAAGGTCTACCGAATGGACTTGAGGGAGGACTGCCGAATGAGTCATGCCGAATGGACTCGAGGGAGAGCTGCCGAATGAACTCGAGGGAGAGCTGTCGAATGAATCACGTCTCTGGGTCTCGAGGTCTTCCGGGTAAGAATTCACCCAACATTTGCCCCCCAAAGTAGGGCATATGTCTAACATATGTCGTGCTTTGTCTTCTTTCGTTCGGTTTTGGTTGCGCCGAGCCAGTTGGTCCGGTCGATGTGCTTCGCTTATAAATAAGGGCGCCACTCTACTATTGTTTCTTCACTTTTCGAGATTGCCGAACCACTTGACTCCTATTCTTTCCGAACTAGACCCTTATCATTGCCGAATCAGGTGAGATTCTATTCTTCCGAATGAGTGTTTGCCGAATGAGATCTTATTCTCGTATTACCGGACGAGAATGGGAGACACCGAATGAATCCATACTTGAACCACCGAATGGACCTTGAGAGTTCGAATAACGAATGAGAATTTTCATTGTCTTTACCGAATGACGATGGGAGTTTGAGCACTTTGAACTTTCTTTGCTTACACTCTTGTACTACCGAATGAACTGATGTATCGTACTTTGCCAAATGAAAATGAACTCACGGGTTTGAGTGCCGAATGAAGTCATACACTTGAATCACCGGATGAACACAGGAAACTTGAATTCCGAATGAAAATTATACTGAATATGTTTTTACCGAATGAAGTCATATACTTGTTTATATCCTCTGTTCTAAATGTGTTTTTCCGGTATTGTAGATAATGTCTCGCAAAGTAGAAACTCGATCAGACAAGAAGCGATCCGTGGGTGAAGGAGAGTCATCGGCTGTGCCCCCAGCTCAATCAGGATCGGAGCGTCATGGGCCCGCCCCGAGGTCATTAGTGGATGGATATGGTCCCCAGGAGTTGCTGGATTCCCCGCCTGACTGCTTTCCTAGCTTTCTCAAAGAGGAGCAACTCGATGTTATATCTCGTTCTTTTGGGATTGATAGAGCCCTCATGCTGCTGCCGGGTCCAGGAGTCATGCCATACAGTCCTCCCGAAGGATACTTCGCTTATAGCAGGTACCATTGCATGTGTGGTGCTATCCCGCCTCTCAGTGCTTGGATAGTCAGCTTCCTCACGTACTTGAAGGTGGCCCCATTTCAGCTTCAGCCCAACTCTTACGCCATACTGGTGAGCCTTTTCGTTATTTTTCGGAGGAAGTATGGTCGCGCTCCCTCCAACCGGGAGATCCGGTACTTGTACAATTTAAGGGGCTACAAGAAGGGGTCCCCATATATTAACTTGGAATCTGCAGTGACCTTCAAGCCGGTCCTGGACCTTTATTCCGAATTCAGCATGTTCAAGAAAGAGTGGTTCTTTGTTAGGGACGACTCCGTCTCTATCCGGCGCTTTACCTCTGGATGTAAGTTGATGCTTTTACTTATAATTTCTATCCTGATTGTGATGCTTCTTCTCATACTTTCTCATTTTTGCTAGCGACAGGTGGCTTTCCTGTTGTGGAGACTGACCGCCTGGTTCAGACGGCGGCGGAGATAGAAGGCATTCTTGGGAAATACAGATCATCTGCTTACTTGATTAGAAATGCGATCCTTCTAGAATACAACTTGATCCTTCCGCAGCAGTCTGTAGTTAAGTTGAGGGAAACGGCGGAAGAGAGGGCGGCTGCTCAGGCCAAGGGAGGCGTTGCGGCAGAGGGTGGAAAGAGAAAACCATTCACGAAACCTCCAGCCGTTGGTGGTAAGAAACTTAAGAGGTCAGACGGTCCTTCTCCCAGCAATTGTCCACTTACTCAGGGGGAGATAGACGCGGAGGAGGAAAGAGGTGAGGCGGAGGGCGGAAGTGACGTTGAGCGTCTTGGTGACGAGGGTGGCGATGGACAGGGTGGTGATGGTTCCAGGGCTCTGTCTTCTGGGCAAGTAGGCGAGATGCAAGAGTGGACGGATGATGCTCTCCGTCAAGCTTTTGAGGGGTTGGGTGATGATCCGGCTTTGGTTGAGAAGACCGGGGAGGCGGACAAAACCGGGACTGGTGCAAGTGAGTCTTCTCCGACTATTCCGGCCAAGGTGGCTCTGACAACTCAAGGTGAACTCTTGACCCCTGCATGCTTCACTAATGATAGGGACTTAGGAATATTTTATGACCCGCTCCCGTCCTGGAATGAAATCCGGGACTTATTGCAGTATCCCACTCCTCCCCAGGGTTTGTACAACCACAGCTGTGTTTCTTTTCCTTTTCTAATCTTGTGATTTACCGCGTTCCTTGAATCATATTGTAATGTAAGATTATGACACTTGTTCTTTATATCAGGAGCAGGCAAGACGCCCAAAGCTTCAGACCTTCGACACAGGCTCGAGCAATATAAACTTTCCAAAATTTCTGCTAAGCCGAAGCCCTCAGCCCAACGCTCCGGGGATGTAGTCGGGTACCGTCCTCTTCTTGGGGTCATCGAAGAGGGTATTCAGCAGAGGAAGAGGAGTCATCCTTTATCCGAAACTTCGCTCGGTCCTCAGCCTCCGGCTCAGCCTATTCATGATATTACTGAGGAGGGCAGCGAGTTGGTATCTTCTCCACACCCGTCCGGAAACCCTTCTGTTGTTCATATCGACCGTCCCGATCTGGCCCGTAATCCATTCGCCGGTCATCCTGATCTGGATCCGGGTTCTCAGGATATTAATTTTGACGAAGTTACTGGTGAACACCTTCTCCCCCGTAACCCCATGGTACGAGTACTTGACGAAGCCAAGTCCTTAGACCTCGATCTACTCACCACTCGTATAGTCACTATGGGAGACGAGGCCAAGGCTAACATTGATCGGGTGGCGGAGGAGGCCAAGAAGCTGATGGGGCATCACGCTCGGCTGGTTAAGGCCGGAGAGGAGATAGGGAGCGCCAATATCCGACTTCGATTGGTGGTCTCGGATCAGGCCAAGCAGCTTGCGGATCAGGCTATCCAGATTTCTCAGCATGAGGCTGCCACTGGGCGATTAAGGAGAACCATGGAAGAGGCTAGTCGGGCCGAATTGCGGAAAATGGAAGCTGCTTGCAAAGAGCGGATTGACATGGCTATTACCACGGTGGATGAGGTTCGGAGAGCGGATCTCGAGCAGGTGGAGGAATTGTCCGAGAAGCTTGAGGCTGCAGAGCTTGCTCAAGCTAAGTTGAGGGAAGAGATGGAGGTGATGCGGAGGTCCCTTCAAGCTGATTGCTCGAGATACAGACTGGAGAGAGATGCTGCCGTGGAAAGGTTGTCGGCCTCCGATGCCCGGATGAGGGAGTTTGAGGAGAACGAAGGAATGATGGATGACATGCTCCAGGACATGTATTTCCGGACTTGGAAGCAGGGTAACCTCTCTTGGATGGATGATTATCCCAGAGTCATGGCCAAGACATATCTTCGGGCTTTGGAGGAGGCTAAGGCTGATGCAGATAAAGAGGGTGGAACGGTCTTCAGTATGGATGTGGTCACGGCCCAGTTCACCAAGGAGGAGAAAGTGGCGGTAAAGGAGGGTATGCGGCTGCTTGCTGCTGAAGAGGCGGGTGTGCAGGTAGAAGATGACGACCAGGATGGTCAAGAAGCTAGTACTGGTAAGTCTTCCTTTCTAGTCTTTCTGTTAACTTGGTTACTCATCACTAATGAATCCTTTTTATGACCGGACAGGCGGGCAAAAGAACAAGGACAAGACTTCGACGCAACCAGCTCCATGACTGAACCTGAAAAATTCTTTTTGTAGGCTTGGCATTGTTGTATCTGTTAGTCTTAAGACAGTAGAGTAACTTCTAAGTTGTAATTCTTGCTACTTGTAATAACAGTATTCTTGACGTGTAATTTCTTAGCTCAAGTTGATTTTGTCATTTCTTGAATATTTGTTGCTATTTCGACATATCGTATGAGAAATGTAGCTATGTATAATTCTTGTAATTGAATTGTGTTGGATGTCAGATTCTGGTTTTAAATCATAATCTCATGACTTGCAATTTTAGCGTGTGGTGTGAAAAAATCAAATTATAGTCATGCATTTGTACATAAAGGAAGAAAATACCGCCTTTCATGTTCTGTTTGTAAATGGCAGTTTCGAATATCTTGTATGACCAAGCATGGAGAGCAGTTGACTGCCCTGCCATCTGATTGTGAATCTCTGCATCCATTGGCGGGTATCTCTTACCCTGCATTCTGTACTTTACGGTTTGTTATAGAGGATAGGAGGAAAGTTTTTTAAGTAAAATTGAAATATGTGAAATAGTAAAACTTCCAGTCACGGAAGGCCTTCGATGTGCTTAAGTTCGTGGCAAACGGGTTTTGTAGTCACTTTCCCTAGCTGTGGGTCTTGGAGACATTTGTCACCCATCTTACGCCTCCGCGGGGAGTTAATTCTTTTTTACCATAGCCGCACTTAAGACACACCGGAGCCGAGATCGCGCACAGTAACTACCCGGGCCATTATGGCCCGTACTCATGGGTATTATTCGACTTACTGTGGCCGGTTAGCGTGGGTGCCGATCGTCAACTGTGAACTGTCCCTGGCTGGCCACACCTTATGTTGGGGCTTATAATCGGTTCACAGTCGCCGGCAAGCCTAACGCCGTAATGAGCTGCCTCGGCTATAGTCGGCCTTCTCGGTGGCTTATAATCGGCTCATTACAGTTGGCTTTAAGGGACGTCGCGAGCAATGAGTTAACCCGCAGCAGAGGGATGCTGGAGCAAAAGTGTCTCATTGGCGAGGGCATAGATTCGCATAGTACCTGTTGGGGCTTGTCCACATGAAGTTGCATTGTGGAGTGCTTTGAATAGAAATGCTATATGCTCAGGATTTTGTTCAACAGAAAAGGATAAAGTTAACAAGCAGCCAAGATACAAAGGAACAAGTTAAAAAAGAGACAAGGCTTTTTTAAAGTGGTTCGGCACGAAAAAATGCCTACGTCCACTGATTCTCTTTGTTAATTCACTTCATATGGGCAATACAAGTTAAGAAAAGTATCGACGGAGGTGTTGGATGTTCCATGCCCTCTGGAACACCTCTCCGTCCACTGTTGACAAAATATAGGCTCCGTTGTGGAGATCTTTATGAATTACATATGGTCCATCCCAGATTGGGTCTAGTGCTCCGGGGCGAGGGAAGATTCGCTTGAGGACAAGCTCCCCTTCTCGTAAGGTACGATGCTTGACTTTGGAGTTGTATTGTGCTGCCACCTTTTGCTTGTGGGCTGCTGTTTTTAGGACTGCATCATTCCTTCTCTCCTCGACTAGATCCAAAGACATGTTGAGGAGCTCTTCGTTTTCTTCTGGGTTGTAGTGGATCCTACGGTGGGAAGGCACAATGGTTTCAACTGGGAGCATAGCCTCCGATCCGTATGCCAAAGAGAAAGGAGTGTGCCCTGTTGATGTTCTGAAAGATGTGCGGTAGGCCCATAGTGCCGTAGGGAGTTCATCCACCCAAGCGCCCTTTGACTTTTCGAGCTTCTTTTTGATCAGAGTTTTCAGAATTTTGTTGACTGCTTCGACTTGTCCGTTTGCTTGGGGATATGCTACGGATGAGAAGCTTTTGTGAATTCCGTGTTCTTGGCACCAGTTGGCGAATTCCTCGCTGTCAAACTGAAGTCCATTGTCTGATATGATTTTTAGTGGGACTCCGTACCTGCACAGAACATTTTTGATTAAGAAGTTGATAACTTTCGCTGAAGATACTTTATTTAGAGGTTCTGCTTCCACCCATTTGGTGAAATAGTCGATTGCTACTATAGCATATTTGGCGCCGCCTCGACCCATTGGCAGTTCACCGATTAAGTCAATTCCCCATACTGCAAAGGGCCAAGGGCTGGTCATCTGAGTAATCTCGGTTGTTGGTAGCCGAGGGATCTTAGCAAATTTTTGGCATTTGTCACACTTCCTGACGAAATCTAAGGCGTCCTTGCTTAAGGTGGGCCAGAAATATCCGTATCGGAGTATCTTTTTTGCTAACGTTTGCCCTCCGGTATGATCTCCGCAGCTTCCTTGATGAATGTTGGATAAGATTTCCTTGGCTTCCCTTCCGGCGACACACCGTAATAATGGGTTAGAGAACCCGCGCCGATAGAGGATGTCTCCTTGTATTGTGTAGCGGGACGCTTTCCTCAAGATTTTCTTGACTTCGTTACGCCCGTCGGGTAGTGTGCCATTTTGTAGGTAGTTTCGGATGGGAGTCATCCAAGTTGCTTCTTCGGTTGCAGCTATCAGATTCACTTGCTCAAAACTTGGGATCACTTGCTTTGAGACAGTTACTGCCCCGAAGATGGCGACGTCTCTCATACTTGCTTGCTTTGCCAATTCGTCGGCCTCTTGGTTCTCTTCCCGAGGGATGTGTTTGACTAAGTAGTGGTCCAATCGGCTGAGAAGTAACTTGGTCTTCTTTAGATATGCTATGAGTCGTTCTTCTCGAGCTTGGAATTCCCCTAGTATTTGATTAACAATAAGCTGAGAATCGCTGTGGAGACACAAAGAATTGGCTCCGATCTCGATAGCAATTTCTAATCCAGCTATTACTGCTTCGTATTCTGCATCGTTGTTGGTGGCAGCGAACTCCAACCTTATAGCATAGTGTAGTTTATTTCCCCTGGGAGTGATTATTACCACACCTGCCCCCGAGCCTTGTTCGTTAGATGCACCGTCCACAAAGAGATTCCACTTGATATCTTCTGTTATTCCCAGTTGCTCCTTATCCTCGTTGGTAGTGAATTCGGCAATGAAATCAGCCATGGCTTGTCCCTTGATGGCGGTGCGAGGGTGATAGGTGATATCATACTGACTCAGCTCAATACACCATTTAAGTAGTCGCCCGGAAGTGTCGGGACGATGGAGTACCTGCCTTAGTGGTTGATCGGTTAGAACCTTGATGGAATGGGATTGGAAGTAATGACGTAGCTTTCGTGAAGTGATTAGTAAACAGTATGCTAACTTTTCAAGCTTAGGATATCTGACTTCTGCCCCAGTAAACCTCTTACTGACGAAGTAAACTGGTCGTTGTGTGCGGTTATCTTCCCTTACCAAGGCAGCGCTTAGAGCGTGAGATGACACAGCAAGGTATAGGTATAATTCTTCGCCTTCGCTTGGGGTCGAGAGTACCGGTGGTTTCTGGAGGTGTTTGATTAGGTTAAGGAAAGCGGTCAAGCATTCGTCCGTCCATTCGAACTTTCCTTTATCTTTCTTTAGCGCTTCGAAAAAGGGGACGCACTTGTCCGTTGCTTTGGAGATGAATCGGCTTAGGGCAGCCACTTTTCCATTTAGGCTTTGCATTTCCTTTCGGGTGGAAGGTATCTTGATGTCCCTTAATGCTCGGACTTGTTCAGGGTTTGCTTCTATCCCTCGGGCATGGACGATGAATCCTAAGAATTTTCCTGATGACACTCCGAAGGAGCACTTTAGTGGATTCAACTTCATTCCATACTGTCGAAGTACCTGGAACATTTCGCCCAGGTGGCTTACGTGATCTTTGGCTTTCCGTGATTTTACCAGCATGTCGTCTACATATACTTCCATTGTTCGTCCTATTAGCCCTGCGAACATCTTGTTGACGAGGCGCTGGTAGGTGGCTCCTGCATTTTTAAGTCCGAAGGGCATCACTTTGTAGCAGTACAAACCCCGATCGGTGATGAAGCTAGTGTGGTCTTGGTCGGGAGCATGCATAGGAATTTGGTTATATCCTGAGTATGCATCCATAAAAGACAGGAGTTCGTGCCCGGCTGTGCTGTCTACAAGTTGGTCGATTCTGGGAAGCGGGAAGCAATCCTTTGGGCAGGCGTCATTTAGGTTGGAGAAGTCAATGCAGGTCCGCCACTTCCCATTAGCCTTTTTTACTAGTACCGGGTTGGCGATCCATTCTGGGTAAATAGCTTCTCGTATGAAGTCATTGGCGAGTAGATTCTTTACTTCTTCATTGAGGGCTGCTGATCGCTCTGCCCCCATACTTCTCTTTTTTTGTTTTACAGGCGCCTTGGTAGGATCAATGTTTAGTGCGTGGCACGCTATGTCGGGGGAGATTCCGGTCATGTCAGCGTGTGACCAAGCGAATACATCCAAGTTGTGGCGGAGAAAATCAACGAGTTGTTCCTTCAATTCGGTTTTCAGCTGCGACCCAATTTTCAGTAACCTACTTGAGTCGTGCTTGTCTACAGATATAAACTCCATAGCCTCTGCAGGCTCGGCGGTGGCCTCCTCCTCTTTGTCCCTAGGGTCTAATTCATTGAAAGGGTCGCTGGTGTATCGAAGAGGAGGGGCTTTCTTTAGTTGCTATGCTTCAAGGCTTTTTGTGCAGAGGGCAACCTCTACACCTTTCCCTTTATCTCTCCTGTGGTTGTTGCGAAGTTCGGTTACATAGCAGTCTCGTGCAATATCTTGGTCTCCTTCCACTTCCCCTACCCCACTGTCTGTTGGAAATTTCATTTTTAGGCACCACGGGGCTAGGACAATCTGGAAGTCAGATAGGGCTGGTCTTCCTAGGAAGGCGTTGTAGGCCGAATGGTTTTCTATCAGCACAAACGTCTATTTCCTTACAACGGAGCGGGGATGGCTTCCGATTTCAACGAAGAGGTCCAGCTGCCCGATGGGCATTTTCGCATCTCCAGTGAAACCGTGTAGCGGTTTATCGCAGGGAGATACGTCCTTCATTGACAACCTCATTTTGTCGAATGCGTGTTTGAACAGGATATTTACAGAGCTTCCAGTGTCTACCAGGATTCGGTAAACTTCGGCGGGACCGAGTCGGGCAGAGATAACCATGGGATCCATGTGAGGGTACTGTCTTCCTTCTAGGTCGCGTTTACTGAATGTGATGTCATCACTTTCTTTCCGTTTTGGGTGGCGCTCTTCTATAACCGTATTGTCACAGTCTCTATTGTCTCTGAGCGACTTCCCATATCTTTCCATCCCTTTCCAACTTCTGTCTGCGATGTGTGGACCTCCTGAGATGGTATGGACCACTATCTTCTCTTGACTAGAGCTGCTAGCGTTGCGGTCGCCTCTGCCGGTCCCTGGTGAGGGTAGCCTTGGGTTTTCATTGGCAGGAACTGGAGTCCTGTCTTGACTTTTTACATAGCGCTCTAGTTTCTTTCTTCTGATGTGTTCCTCAATCAGATCTCGGATATGATGGCATTCGTTGGTATCATGTCCGTGGGATTCGTGGAAGCGGCAGAATTTTCCAGATTTCTGTGCGCTATCTGATTCCTTCTTGAATGGTGGGCGTTTGTATCTAACTTCGCCTTGGGTGGCAAGGAAGATGTTTTCGACGGTCTCGTTCAAAGGGGTGTAAGAGTCGAATCTCGGTCCTGGCCGATATAGGCGTTTTTCTGCTTTCTTGCCCCCAGCATTGTCTCTGGAATCATTCCTTCGAACGTCCCTTGCCACAGCAGGGGCGTTGCCAGGGGTCGTCTTACTTTGCTGCCCTGATTGCTCCTCCATGGCAGCATCCTCAAGCCTCATGTATTTCCCGGCTTCATGGAAGAAATCGGGTAAAGTAGCTGGTTTTTCTTTTGTCAATCTCCTAGCAAATTTAGTGTCTGGATGTACCCCACTGCAGAGGGCCATTAGGATAAGCTTCTCATCGGCATCTTGAACTGCGGCTGCTGCGGCGTTGAATCTGGTCAGGTATTGCTGCAGCTTTTCTCCAGGTTTCTGTTTGACGCTGGATAAGGAATAAGCGTCCTTAGGTTGCTCCACATGAATGCGGAACTGACTGATGAATTTTTATTTCAACATTTCCCATGAGCTGATGGATCCTTGGGGTAGATGACAGAACCAGGAGGTAGCAAGATCTGCTAAGAATAGCGGGAAGCATTTGCACAGCACCCCCTCTGTTGCTCCACTCATGAGCATGTGCTGCGTGTACCTCTGTAAGTGTACAACGGGATCGGAGGTTCCTTTGTAAGGTTCCATTGTTGGCATCTTCCATTCTCGGGGGTGATAGCAACTTCGATATTGCGGGCGAAAGGGCTGGTTACCCTAGCGCCTATCCCTCGATCTCTTTGCTCCCGTTGGACACACTCCCTGAATAAGCGCGCCATCCTTTCATCAGAATTTGGAGCAGACAGAAATGAGTTTGGCTCTGTTCTGTGGGGTTGATTCCGTCCAGACAACCTGTAGGGATGGTATCGTCTATCATTCCTCATATTTTCCAGTGGCTGCCTTTGATCTCCTGGGAGCATGCTTGGGTCAGCTACAGTTGGCCCTTGCCTTGATCTTCCCCGGTTGGGTTCTGATCTTAGCACTTCCTCGGGTCCAACTTCGGGCTGAGCTCTAGCTCGGCCCCGTTCACCGGTGTTTCTGTGGTTAGGCAGCATGACAGGCTCAGCTGCAGTCGACCTCCGCCCGGTACCTTCCCCGTTGGGTTCGGTACCAAACGTTTCTTCAGGCCTAACTTCGGGCTGGGCTCGGTCTCGGCTCCTACCACGGCTACTTCTGCCGTTAGCTCCTTCGAAGAAGGAAGATCTTTGCTGTCTCTGAGATCCTCCAGACTGGGGCTCGCCCCATGATTCAGTGTTGCGGTTGGATTCTTCAGCGTCCCTCAAGCGTGACATGAGATGGTCCACCAAGGCTTCCCGCTGGGACGTGAAGCGGTTGGTTACTTCAACAACAACTCTGTCCAAATCTGCCCTAGTAATTGCTGCAGGCTGTTCTGTGGCAGGAGTGGTGGGGTTAGCCTGTCCTCCATTTGTTACCGTTGCTGGAGGAGGAGGATTTACTTGATTTGCGATAGCTGGATCAGGAAGGCTACTGGATGCGATGTTTTTTCCTTTGTTAACATCTTTTCTCTGTTTGGGAGGCATGTTTTCCAAGTGGCGGATGATGCTGTTAGGAAAACTTGTTAAGCGGATGAAGCTGAAGCTTCGAGCTTCAATCTCTCAGTGAAAGCACCAAAAATGTTTGCACAAAAAATGGACAAACACCTCAAAGTTGTATGATTTAGTAGATCTTATGTTGTTCTTATTGATTTTGGAGGTTTATGCAAATATATGAAAAACAGGGGCTAAACTGTAAAAAGACACGCAGATTTATAGTGGTTCAGCCAGAATGTGCCTACGTCCACTTTATATGTTATTTCTCTTCTTTTGTTGTGATTACAAGTACAGAGCTTTGATACAAGTAAAAGAAAGTTGTTTGAAAGTTCCTTCCGTGCTTGAGCTCTCAAACTTGTTCTCCATTGTTGTACCCCTGCCTCTCTATTTATAGAGTGAGGTTGGGGGCAGGGGTCTTGGATGTATACAGCTGCTGGTGGGCCTGGGCTGAAGTGATCTGGCCTGGCAGTCTGGTTCGGCATTCTCTTGGTTCGGTGAAGTATGGAGTTGGTCCGGTTGGGCTTCGTCCGGTGAAGTGTGGAGCTGGTCCGGTTGGGCTTCGTCCGGTGAAGTGTGGAATGGTGAGGTTGGACCGGTGGCAGTTGCCGGATGAAGGTCTACCGAATGGACTTGAGGGAGGACTGCCGAATGAGTCATGCCGAATGGACTCGAGGGAGAGCTGCCGAATGAACTCGAGGGAGAGCTGTCGAATGAATCACGTCTCTGGGTCTCGAGGTCTTCCGGGTAAGAATTCACCCAACAGTATTTAATTTACATTTGTTATTTATGTAAATTTAATAAAATTATTCCTAGAATCCACATTATCATTTCATGCGGATTAAAGATTTATTATATTATAGGTTTCCACTTGTCGTTTATTATCAAATTATTACAGCAATCCTACATTCAATGGTTCAAAGTATAACTAATCCTATTTCTACGTGTCGATTTATTTAACATTTAAAGGGACAAGTTCAACATATATAATCTATTTTGAAATTTAGACTACCTATATCAATTCCAATTTCATATTAATTATCACTTATATTAACAACCAAATTCAACATCACATAACAAATTTAATGTCATAATTATTTTCATATCTAACTTCAAATCATAATTTAACATCAACCATTTTAACATTCAAATTAATATCAATAACATCTATCACTTTATTATCATAGCATAATAGATTGAGTCGTGAATGAAATATTCACCTTGCGTGGTTAGAGAAGATGACGGCGAAGCACGACAATGAATAGACTAGAATGGACAACACAAGCACGAATACGAACTATAAATCAATAAAAGATTATTCAACAATAGCTTAATACGATGTATATATATTGATTTGTATATATATATATATAAACCATACCAAACAACTAGATGCAAATAAGGCGGATGGAAGCTTAGATCGCTGGATTAGCCTCAATTGGAACTGCGCGGACAAAGCATAAGTGAGTCCATAAGTTACAAATTATGACCGATATATAATTTTATCAAAAAGAAGAACAAAATAAAATAAAATAAAAATGGCAGCGGACGCGGAAGCGGGCTAAGCGGGCTCGACTCGGCGAGTCGGTTGGTCGAGGTAAGGCGGGCTGGGTCGGGCGCGAGTGGGCTTGGTCTGGTGGGTTCGGGTCGGGCTGAGCAGTGGGGTCGGTGGCAGGGCGTGAGCTGGACGCGGGGACGGGGTGGGTACGGCGAAGGCTGGGCTGAGGGGATGGGAGGGCGGTTCGGGTGGCAGGGGGTTCGGGTGGGGTCTGGCAGGCTGGTGGGAGGGAACTGGGACGGTCAAGCGAAGTTGCGGAGGGCAGGGCCTGGGCTGGGCGGCGAAGGGCTGGGGAACTGGGCGGAGGCAGGCGGAGGGGACTGGGACGTGGCGGCGAAGGCATTAGACTGGGTCGGTGGCGGGGAGCTGGGATGGCGGAGGGTCGGCGAATGGGCTGGGCGTGGGGACTGGGTGGGTACGGGCGAGGCGGACTGGGCGAAGGCGAAGGGGACGGGGTGGGGAAGGCAGTGGGAGCGGGTTGGGAACGGCAGCGGAGATGGAACTGGTAGGCGGAGGGGCTGGGGAGAGGCAGGCGGAGGGTTGGGCAGGGCATGGGTGCGTAGGCGGAGGGTAGGGCTGGGGACGTGGGCGTGCAGGCGGAGGTGCCGGGCGGAGGAGGCTGGTGGCGCGGGTGAAGGCAGGGCGATGGGGAGGCGGGCTGAGTTGGGGAAAAGTTTCATTTGCTAGGGGAAAGGCAAACTAAGAAAAGAGAATTTACAAAGGAGGAAGAAAATGAGCTACGTACCAGAGAAGTTAAAGATTGCAAACAAGTGAATGAAGTGAACCAGTATAAAATGAATATTATAACCAAAAACCAAGAGTCTCCAATTTATTTCTTTGGTAACTGAATGGTTGTTGGCTTTCCAAGTCAATTGAATAGACAAAGGCTGTTAGGATGCTGAACGTTGGCGAGAATGGGTACCGTTTTATGCTGCGTAACGGGCCCGTTTGCAATCCGTTAAATAATTATAGTTCGTAGCGCCGAACTCCGATTGACACAAACAAATATACCATTTTGATCAGCGCGACAAGGCGAACGCAACGGTATAAAGATATCAGTGGTACGATTAAATTATAAAATTTGAAAATTTTCCATTGTGAAAAATGCAGCAAAAACACAGAAGAATAAGATCGACGGAGCTGAAGATGTCCGAAATTTGAAAAACGGAAAATGAGGTCTTGATCAGAAGATGGTTTAGAATTTTTCTATGTAAAAATATTTCGGTTCAGAAGATAAAAAATTTCGCGTTTAAAATGGACTGATGTGAATTAAACGCGAACGAAATTTGCTGCGGTATCTTCCGACGAAACGTTTCCCATATCTATAACTATCTAGGTGCAATTTTTAAACAAAGTTTGGACGCTAATTGAAATCGTAAGAAAGTTCCAAAATTTTATGTTGAAATAATGGATTCAAAAATTTAAAGTTGGGTCGGAATTTCAGGGTCGTTACAAATTAACATTCTTATATTTATTAGATTTGATTTCATTTGAAACGACAATTGAAATATGCTGCAAAATTGAACTGTTAATTATTTGCCATATATGATATGCCAGTATCTGTAACTGTTCACCTGTGACATCCTACACCATGATATGTTATTTATATTTTATCTGTTATTGATGATATGCTTGTTATTGATATGTTATATTATATTCATAATTGTTCTCACTCTGCAAGTTCCCTATTAGTACAGAATTCCCTATGGGTTGAAATGATACATACCCGAACGATCTTGTAGAATAGGAGAAAATCGTTATGGGTTGAAATGTAAACCCAAGCGATTTTCATTTAATTGAATTTTTGGGATTATGGGTTGAAATGATATATACCCGTAAATATTTAAATTGCGGATTGAAATGATAAATATCTGTATCACTTGACCATAGGATATAAAATTTTATACGGACACCGTTGGTCTATATTTTTGAAAAATGATTTCCAAAGTTTTGAATGGAAATATATGGTTTTAACAGATATTGATTTCTAAAATATAATATACAAATGCTATTTTATATATGTCTAAATTTTAGATTTTTAAAAATAGTATGTTTGGAAATTTAAGTTATAAGTTAGTTTTGAAATTATAAATTAAATCTTATTATTAAATTTTACTTAAATTTTATTATTTTCAAGCATATATAAAATAAGATTTTACATAAATAAATTTACTAATAGGATTTAATTTAATAAAATTAAGTTTAATTAGTATATAATCTATTTTAAATTATTTATTTAAAAATTTATATTAATATTTTAAAAATAGATTTTATAACTTTAATAATAAAGGATAGGAAAATAAAGTAAAATTGACTTGAAATTTAATTGGTTAATAATTACAGAGTTACCTTCGTTCGAGCTTAAATCTCTCCTCTTTGATTCAGATTTTTTTTGAATTTTGGAACTTTCCCCTTCGTTCTGAAAATTCATTCTTGTCTTCTCCCGTTCGTGTTCTTCTTGATACTGGAGCATCCCATAACTCCACTTCTGTTCCGACAACCTTTGTATGATTTGTAAAGGGGTGAACTCCTTTACAACAAGCGTCGATTCAGCGGAGATTTCTATGTCTTCAGTTTACGATGCTATTATTTCTAGCAAAGCCCGAACCGCCTCTAGTAGACGATCAGGGTAATCCCTTTGTAATCTTGACTCCACTCCGATAATCAGAGATTATCCTGATATTGGGTGAAGTCACTTCTCTTCCTTTCAAGCAAGAAACTGAATTTATGCATCGATCTTATTCCTGGAATCTCGGTTGACCCGGTTAAGGTCACCCGCGATTTATATATGTCTATCGTTTTTCTCTTTTGTAATCTATCTATCTTCCTTTCGAGCCTATCTTCCTTGTTAGAACTCTTTTTGATTAGAGTTCCTCTAATTTGAATCTTTATCCTTGTTTGAAATCCATTCTGGAATAATCGTGGGAGGGAGTGTATTTGTAATTAATATAAATTGTTTTATATATTGTGTTGTTTGAGTTGTTAAGTTTGAATTTTGGGTTTCGATCGATTCGTCTAACTAAAGCTATCGATAGGAATTGCAAAACACTTGAACAGAGCAAACTAACACAATATTGTTTTCGAAATCGGTAAATGAAATAATTTTGTGTATGATTATATTTTATATATATAAATAAAATTTTCTGAAATTGGATAGTTAATAAAATTGGTTGTTAGGAATGATAATACTAGATTATCATTTATTATTTTGTCAACACTACTAAATCATTTTCTATTGTTATAAGTTATAAGGTGTTGAAATTTTATAAACAGGGTTTATTTGATTTGAAAATGAAATAAATTTAAATTAAGAATTTGAGAATTCAATTGCGGGTATTTTCAAATTTTGGTTTTAAGGTTTTGGAATATATTATTTGAAAGTATTTTTGAATAGAAATTGTTTTCAAAGAAATTTTAAAAAGAATTAAATCAGTACTCTCCTCTTTTGTCACTAGAAAATAATTTCGGTGATGACTGCAGCATCATCAACATTCATTTTCGAGTCTCGAAGTGGAGAGGCCCCTTAGTAGCTTTGCTATACTTTTGTTGGGAAAAAAATGGATTTCATTTAAATTTCTTGTATATAGATTTCATTTATAAAATATATATGTATATAATTATTCCAATATAGTTTGAAGTGAAACCGAAAATTTGAATCTTAAGTTTAATATTAAGAAATGGTTTCAATCATTGAAATAAAGTGGAATTTTTGAATAATTGGAATATCTAAAATGATAAATGAAATTTAACCAACTTGAAATAGTTGAATTTGGATAAAAACTTATTTGTATAACACTAAATTACATTCTAATATATATAACTTGCCTAAAATATTAAAAAAAAGTTAAAAATGTTAAGGTGAATATGTAATTTGAGGTTATACAAGAGAAATTTAAGGAATAAACTATCCAAACTAAAATTTTGCTTAATAAAATATTGTAAATAAAAATAAATTTTTGTATAGTGTTTAATTACACTCAGAAACATTAATATAACTTACTTGGAAAGTTTAAATGTAATTAGAATGTAATTGGATAATATACACTGTGGTATAAGTAATAGGATATCAAAATGATATTTTGTTAAGGGGATTTACTGATAATAAATTGGATAATAAAAAGGAAAATTTATTTGTTGAATAATATATGGTTATAAAATGTGTACACATAATATATGTTGCAAAATATGTTAAGTGAAAAATTAAATAAATAAAAAGAAGACTATTTAAGCAAATAAATATGAACTTAAGAATAGTGAACTTGAATTTTATTGGAATCAACTTAGTTGAAGATAAATGGATAAATAAATAAGTTAATTTAAAAATGAATTTGTTTGAAAGAAATTTTGATAAAATGAAAAAAAAATCAATTTTAAATTGAATGACTATCTATTAGTTGAATAAAATGGATTAAACCAAATTGTTGAATATTATTTTATTTAAAATTGAAATCTATGTGGTTTGAATGGTTGAAGTTGAATGTGAGGTGAAATTAACTATGGTTGATCAATAGATTTAATAAATGAGTAAAATAAAACAAATTTTGTTGTGAAATTTTTTGTAATAAATGTGAATAAATGGGAAACAAATCAACTAAAATATATGGAAATGAAACCCATCTAATGTGAACACAATAAATTTGATTGATTAAATAAAATAAATTGGAATCAACTAATTGAATATAAACCAATTTTAAAATAAATGTAGTTTATATGGCTTTAAATTAATTGTTGTATTTGGTATTTCAATTTATTTTCTCTTTCTGGTTGTTTCTATTCTCCAACCTCGTTCCTTTTCGAGGACAAAAAGTTTTGAGTGGGGGAGAGTGTAACGACCCGGAAATTTTAACGGTTTTAATAACGTAATGAACTGAAATTTTGGTGAAACTTTAAATAATTGAATTTTGGAAATAAAAATTTGATATTTGAAATACGTCTATATAAACATAGTAAATGGTAAATTTTCATCAGATGATATGGAATTTTATTTTATTTTGTAATTTTATTTAAATTTAAATCATTTAATATTTGATGATAATAAATTGTTTTCCAAACCTGAATATTTTTATATAATAAATTTTTAAATCATCTTCTGAGTGAGACGTCATATTTCATTTCACCAAATCTGGACTGTTATTGCTATGATTATCTTATTTTCGGCGTTTTAGCAGCATTTTCGGTACCGAATATCGACTTTTGATAGAACGATCGTACCACTAATATCTGTATAACGGTTTGATCGTCTCGTCGTGCTGATCTCTGCGGTATATTCACTTCTGTGTTTCGGAGTTCGGTACGTGGCGGAGTCTGTGTAATGTGTAGCCGTACCGTTTCTACATTCAAGCCTTTTTGGTTTCCTTCGTCTCTTCATTTCCCACCGTCTAATATCAATAGCCACTTGATATTTATATTCTCTGACTTTTGGGTTATCCCACTATTTCAATTTATTTTTCTGTTCGTTTCTTTCTTCTACTTTTGTTGTCCTTTCATTTCTTTGGTTCTGATCTAAGCTTACCTCAGAAAAAAAATTATAATTTACAAAGTCGTGTTTTTTCAAACCCATCATCTTCTGGTTTGCCTGCATCTCCAACTCCCCGACGCACGCAACCAAATGCTCATCAACATCTCGGCCTCCCTTTCTCCCCTCCTATTGCCGCAAGCTCTCCAGGTGATAGCCGCCCCTCTCTTTTCCAGTGCTTCCCCTTGCTTCAGCCTCACTCCCTCAAACCCTCTCGCCCATCAGCCGCATGCTCCACCCGCAACACCTAAGGCCAGCCGAACCTCTCCAACCACTCGAATAGTCAACCCGAAGCCCTCTATCTCCTTACTCCACCCCTCGGCCACCATTTCACCCACCCAAGTAGGCAGCTTTCTTCCCCGCTTTTGTGTGAATAGGTATATATATATATGTTTATCAAATTTTGATTTTTAATTGTCTATGTGGAATTATAATATAAGTTGTTTATCTTTTCGTAAGTTATACCAGTTTATATATATATATATATTATGTTGCAGTATATAAGCCAGTTTATATATAAGTTTAAATAAGTTTGTCTTATGTTATATATTGTATAATATGTTTATATAATAAGATTTTTTTATAGTATATAATCTGTTAGTGTATGTATAAATATATATAGTTGAGATCTGTTTGTCTATATATAAACTTATATGAGCTTTTGTGTTTATTTATATATTATAGTGACATGTTTATGTATATATATGTTTTCAAAATTTTATTGTTTATCAGTGTATAAAAATCTGGTTCACAATTTGTTTATATATATTAGTGTGTACAAGTTATATATGAGTTAGTTTATAATATATATGTTCAGTCAGTTGTTTTATGATAAAAGGGTTGTATATATTATTGTTAATATTTTAAATAGTGTTTTGATCTGTATAATTATATAGATTTATATATATATATATTGTTATATATGTATTTATGTTATATATATATAAGTATAAGTTATATATATATATAAGTTTTATAAACTATATTTTGCTGTGTTTATGTTATGATTATGTAAGTTTAATATATGTATTTCAATATGAATGTTTATATAAAATATGTTTAAATTGTATATATATGTATAGATTATAAGATGGTTATAATGTGTAGGTAAGTAAGTTTAAATTTTGAGTATCATATAAATTTATACTTCAAAGTTACTGTCTACTGCTCTAAGATTTCATATATGGATAATATGTGTAAGTTATTTTGGTTTCTTTGATTCTATATATTTACAGTATTATGTATATATAAGTATTCAACTTTGGTGATATACATTTATTTTGAGTATTGATTTTTTTTATATAATATGTGTATAAGTATATATGTTTATATATAGGTCTGTAGTGTATATATGTTATAGTAGTACTATTTTAAAAGTATGCTAAACAATATTGATTTTAAATTAAAACATGTATGTAAGTTTGTATATACGTTTATATACACTAGTTTACATGTAAGTATATGTGAATTTGGTTTTTCAAATATATATAGATATTTTATATGTTGGTATTTAATATTGATTTGAAAATAAATAAATATATATTTTTTATTTTAAAATATGTTTTAAATTGATTTTAGAAAATATATATATATATATGTAATATATCTCGTTTCATCAATTCCTTATCTATCAGCTTGTCCGTCGAATTCGTGCCAATCTTGCTTTGCTTTGGAATTCGTGCTTGGATTCGTAACTCATTTCACTGTCGAATCTCTCTAGCCTCGAAAGGTGAGCAATCACTCACGATTAACATTCTTATATTTATTAGATTTGATTTCATTTGAAACGACAATTGAAATATGCTACTAAATTGAACTGTTACTTATTTTCCATATATAATATGGCAGTATCTGTAACTGTTCACCTATGACATCCGAAGCCATGATATGTTATTTATATTTTATCTATTATTGATGATATACTTGTTATTGTTATGTTATATTATATTCATAATTTTTCTCACTCGGCAAGTTCCCTATTAGTACAGAATTCCCTATGGGTTGAAATGATACATACCCGAACGATCTTGTAGAATGGGAAAAAATTATTATGAGTTGAAATGATAAACCCAAGCGATTTTCATTTAATTGAATTTTTGGGATTACGGGTTGAAATGATATATACTCGTAAATATTAAAATTGGGGATTGAAATGATAAATATCTGTATCACTTGATTTTATAACTTTAATAATAAATGATAGGAAAATAAAGTAAAATTGACTTGAAATTTAATTGGTTAATAATTGAATTTAAGGAAGAACTGATTTAAACCTATTAGTTTTGAGATTTTGAAAAGATACGATTATGACTTGTTTTATAACTTGATTTGACAAAAGGTGATTAAATGAATATTCTCAACTTTGAATAAAAATGGAGATTTAATATTTAATATTGATTTAAATATATAAATTGGGATTTAAATAAATTGTTATAAAAATGGTTAAAGGAATAATTTCAATTTGAATAAATTTAAAGTTAAAATGTCGAAATATAAATGAAATTTATATTTAAAATGTTTAAATATTTAAAATTGAATTTTTGGAATGTTAAATTGAAATGGTTGAACTGGAATTGATTTAAATTGAAATTTTGAAATTTAAGCTGATTTGAATCGATTTGTGAAATTAGAGGAAACTATTTCTATTATATAAAGTATTTTATTATATATAAAATATTTTAATCTATAAATTATATTTTATATATAAACAATTTTAATTTATAAAAATTTTAAGATATATATTATTTTAAATATCTAAACTGTTTAAGTTGGAACGGTTATGGTTACGAAAAGTGTTATTGATTTCCAAAGTGCTATGATTTCCAAAGTGTTACGATTTCAAAAGTGAATATTATTTTAAAGTAAATAATGATATTGAATTGATATGGTTTTGAAATGAATATGATATTTTGATTTGAAGTACGAACTATTTGAAATGAAATGACCACGGTGTTATAATAACGTTTGGTTGTTAAAGAGACCGGGATGAGATATTGTCATACTCTCTGCCAATACCGAAAACCACTTTAACAACTGTGTACGTGGTGGAGATTCCAGAAATGAAGTAGGATTGTTTGGCGAACGATTTCCGTATAAGGTATTGAAGTAACCCTGGCTCCCATGAGTCAGCTTAGATGTGACTAAACAGGAGCTACACCTGGGCCAAGTAAGGACATTCCTCTGATCGGGCATGCTTCTTCGATACCATTCTATTGCTTTTGTGATTTGATTAGGCGCACCTTTGATTTTGGGAGTGTGTTCCGAGGTGAGCGGTAGTAGCTGTTATGCGTTACCACCAGCCCGGTTCTGCAATTGGTAAATCTACCCTGGCATTGCCTCGAGTGCCGTGTACACATGCCCTAGAGCGCCTTCTACGAGTTTGTTTTGTACCGTACATATGTGATGTCCTTTGAGTAAACCTCCAGTTTAGGGAGGAGCGTACGACATTGTATAGACTACGCGAATATATAAAATGTGTTAAGGGGGGTATGGGTAACGCCTTAACGCTATTTTAATACCTTTACTTTACTATAGACATTATTATAATAGCGTATATTACTACATAGTAGATAGTTCCACAGATCCTTAAAGGGTGGAAATCCCAAACATCCTTTAAGTTACTTGTATTTCAGTTGATATTTCACTTGAGTTGAATTTACTAATATAAGAATGTTAATCCTGACTCGAGTGTTTTGTGTTTAGCTTTACGCTCGGGTCAGACTGAGTGTTATAGCATTTGAGACTCACCTTTGGAGTTTGGAGCTTCGCTTGGAGACCCATCTATATCTATTCAGCTTTCAGCTATCCAGTTGTCTTGTTCAGACTTGTCATCTGTTATATTCGAGACTATATTGTATTTGAGATATTCTGTTGTATTTTATTTCTAACTCTGAAGTTATATAGTAGCTTCATGAACTACTATTTATTTATTCCGCTGCTTATTGTTATATTACTCTGTATCTGTGATTCTGTGATTTATTTATCTACTGTATATGCTGAGTTTTGCCAAATATAAATTAACAATCTGATATCTTGAGCAATTCAAGTCCTACATGTGCGGATGCGAATGGCTCGAAATACCGGGTCGTTACATATACTAATTTAAATAATATTAAATAATAGTAAATAAATATTAAAAATTAATTTGCAGCTAAGGAAAAAATATAATATATGTAGATATGCATTTATAAAATATAAGTTCAACTATTAACATGATATGATGGTATAATTAAATATAAGTCATATAATTAAAATTAGGTTATATATTAATACACACACACAGATATATATATATATATATGTATTAATAAAATGATAATAATTAAAATAAAATTTATTTGGCTATACACTTTAGATCTATATATAAAAATGTATTTTTTTGAATAAATTGAAACATACATATAACCAATCTAATATGTGGCAACATCAATGATACATATAAGAATCTCACCTAACTAACAATGTGATAATGATATATATATATATATATGAATAATATGTTATTATCTAGAATTTATAAATCATATAGTATAGTAAATACATACCTAATACTAATGCCTTAGAGTACACCTTGTAATAATGAATTCTCTCTCTTTGGAAATCTTCTCAATTTGGTAGATTGCTAATCCTTGAACCGTAAACCTTTAGCTATCCAATATATGTCCCCTTTTAATTGATTTGAGATGAATTTTTTGGGTTTCCTTGTTAATGAGGTCGACCATCAATGGTGGGGAAATGGCAGCCAAATTTTTTTTTTACTGGGGTTAGGGGTCCTTTTATAGTGGAAGAAATAGAGAAAAATATGGATCACATCTTATACCATTTCTCATCAAATCTCAACCATCCATCTCCAAAACCCTCTAGACTTTTTAGCCGCCTCCTAAAAGCCCTATTGCTGCTGAAATAACATCTTAACATCATGGGCATATAGCCTATTTAAGGCCAAATAAACATTATTAATTAAATCTAATTTAATTGCTTGTCGATATCGCATATCGATCGATGTATTTACAACTATTATAGCTATATACAATAATATATATTCCTCAAATCATATTCAAAATTTTATAATTAATATTTCATAAATATTAATTAATTTATAACAATTATAAACTAATTAAATCGTTTGGTCTAAAGAGAATTCGAATGGTAATGTTCACACGTCACTTAGCAGGTGGTGTGACATTTAGGCCAAATTTATAGCTTATTTAGTTTTGATAAAATATAATTTTATATTATTAAGCATAACCCGATTGTGACATTCATATACACCAATTCCCTTCTTCAAAACTATGTCACTTTGGATTTATGGAATTTGGTGATTCCAATATCGTCCTTATTCAACTCTATAGTCCAAACACAAGGTCCTTGGTTCAATTATAACAATTATTATTAACAAAGTGCTCTGATTAGAGACTTTGACTTGACTTGAGTTGACCGTGATACTAACCCATATAACCGAGGAGATGAATCCTTTCTTGAATAGTGCTTCACTTCCAATACTTACACTCGACCCAACTAAAGCCACTCAATGAAAGCCGAACCATAATTTGACTATAATCAAAGCGGAGCTTTCATATTGAAGATCCACAATATTCCCAAGTCAAGAGAACTATGTAAATCAATCACGTCGATATTTTATGTTTGACCTTAGTTATATTAACCAACAGAAAACTATCGAGAGAGTCGTTCCATAGTTATCTAATAACTATCAGTACGTAACCCCTAGGTGCCTCTGGCAATCATAAGTAATGCACTGTCCAACATTTGGAGAGCGTTACATACTCTACTCTTAACGGTTACATCGATATCTAGTCTCGATGCATCTTAACGAAGAACATTTAAAATGGTATGTTTGCTTTTATTGTGATAAATTACTCATGGTTACAACACTTTATAACTACTATCAAAAAATATATCATTTATAGATCTTCTATTAAATATACTTTTAATTAAATTAAGTAATTAATTTAATAATTTATATGAAATATATAATAGAAAGAAAATACCTTTATTTCGAACAAGATTGGTCAATGAGTTAGATATATGTAACAAATTATATAATTGCCCCTAGGGCATACCCCTAACTCTATCAATCTTCCACTTGCACTTGGGGTCAATTATGGAATCATATTCCAACTTCTCCAATCAGTTTCCTCAAAAACAATTGGGTCAGTCCATCAGTGAATGAGAATGTTATTGTTTTTAGATTATCTACTCTATCAATCAACTCTCTCCAATGTTGATAAACTACCTTTATGATATGGCACAATTTGGAGTATGGATTTCAACTTTCAATGAGCTCTAAGTTCTATTATGAACTATATTGCGACATTGTTATCATACAATGATTTTTCTTCAACTTAGTTATAAATTTGTTTATTTGTTATATACACATTCCTTTTATTGTGATGCTATTCAAGTCAATATACTTCGCATTTTCGTTGAATCGGCCGCAATCTATTCTATTTTTTGAACATTTATAACTTAAAAATTCTTAAGTTGATTTTTATTCTTGACATATTATACTCGATATCATTTATGAAGTTTGAGTCCGAACACTCGTTCATAAGGAGTTCGTTATTTCTGCAAACAATTCCCTAGTATTTCACAAAAATATGAGAACAATCCAAACTTCCATTCATCGATATCAATTAGGACTTGATATTTGCTTTATGTATCAAATAAATAGACAAATCACGATCGTAGACAATATAACATGTATGATAATTCCTATTGTCAATGTATAAGGAATCCATTTTACATATTCCGTTCGAAACATTTTTAATAAGGTATCCTTGCATATTGTTTTGAAATATTACCAATATTTTTCATACTTACTATAAAGGACATCATTTACAAATCCGAAGTTGAGTATTAAAACAACCAAGGCTGATTTTAATTCAAGTACATCATTAAAAATCAGCAATGTGTTGTTTACTTATAGTTTTAGAAATACCAATATACCTTTTAACGTTCTTTCTTATGAACACACGCTTCCTCTGCATTTTATTTGATAATCAAAATATTTTATATTTTTCTCAAAATAATTATTCAAATCCAATGCTTATAAAATGATATTTTCTATCATTTCTTGGATCATATCTAAGGACTCACAAACTCAATATAGCTCAATTGACTTCGACACATTTTTGGTTATTATGTGTAAACAGCTTATTCTAAATCATTATTTAGTTTTCTGTTTCAATGCATAAGCACAAAACATAAAGTCGTACCAAGTGATAATTTTATGAGTAAATTAACTTGGGCATGTTGAATATCGAATCTATTATGCTAATTTCAACAATTGAAATTTGTGATGTTATTCTTATCAATGTTGCTCATTATATTCCAACCGCATTTGTCTCGCTCTCATATAGACATTTGTTTCTAATGTATCATATCCATTTTAGGTAACGTACTAAAATCATACTTTAATAATGTACTTGGAATCTATGTTAGATTTGGGCATCATACCATATCATAATGTCAACACTATTAATGGTTTAACTTAACAACTGAGGATTATATATTTTTGAATTTATAAGAAATTCATAGTTTCTCTTCAATATACGAGAATACTTATTAGACAGTCTAATGTGATGTGTTTGTTTAGGTAAATTGATTTCATTTCATCTCATGTAATCAGTTTATCTTTGGATCATATCCGATTCCATTTTACTACCAAAAATTTCTCAAAGAGATTTCTTCACTATGGAGTTGGTACTTCTTGAAACAACAATTGTTTCTCAGTGCAATGGAATAGGTACTCATAAACATTTTATGAATTTCCTTATTTTAAAATTGATCTGGTTTTAGTTTACAAAACTTATGTTCAAAACATAAATATGTCATCCAATGATAGTCTTTTCCAAACTCATTTTGTGGAGATTCATACAAGATCCCTCACAAACAATTATTATATGCAGACTTTCGACTTGCACAACCTACCAACTCCTTGGCCTAGATTATGTTGGAGTTTCTTACAAACCATTATCTTGTAGGATTTTGTAAACTATCATTTAGATAAAATAATAGTAACCTTATTTACTACTTTTAAATACACGACCTTATAGTAAGAATTTAACTCAACTACACTCACAATTATCATACTTTGTTCAACACAGTTCGATTACTCCTTATTGATTCATCATTATGTATCACAGGGAGGAGTGACTTTTGAGATTTAATCTTTATTTTTTTTGGTACATTCGAAACACTTTCTAGTATACTCACCTATTTGATCAAATCGAATCATATCTATCGCATACATTATTTACTTTCCTTGTATATTCTATGGGCTTACCATAGACTTATAGGTGCGTATCAAATACACATGTCCATGTCTGTGATAAGTCATCGATGAATACGATGAAGTACGTAGAATTGTTTTGGTATTAATAGAATCACGATGGCATACATATGTATCAATTCGAAGAGTTCATCAAGTCTTATGATTCTTCCACTAAATGGGTGCATACCCCTTGGTTGTTTGAGATATAATTAACGAATATCATATGATTCAAAATCATATAATAAAATTATTTCTCAAAACTACGATTTAGTCTATAATTCCAAAATAAATGTATCTAATTTTAAATACTTCTGTATTTTCTAATGCATCACTTTTGTTATGAAAACAAATACCATATAATAGTTGTATTTCCTTATGAATATTCATAAATATTCACAATGAAATATAACTTTGTCTATTTTTTAGTCGGCACCGAAAAATAGTAATTATTTCATAAATAATGTTCTGTATGTAATACGAAAACATTTTTCGTAACTTGATACAATCAATAAGTGTTATGTGGCATGCTCCCAATATTTCTGCCATTACTATAACAATGTATTCAATTCGGTGATCCATCATTCACTTATTATATATTATTTATTTCGTATACTACAACTTGTTTATAGTAGAGATTCCTTTGATCAAATATCTCGAACTCAAAGAAATAATCTCATAGAAAACAATTTTCTATATGAAAATACATCTCAGAGTAGAAATCATATTTCTTATTCCAAAGTTAAGTATCAATTATTATTATAATTCTCATTTCTGATGTTTCTTTACGAAGAAGAAGTGACTATTCACTCTCTTCATCCCAACTGTATCTTAAATTACATCTACTTTTATACATTCATTTTTCTTTTTAAATGGTCGAACTATTCAAAAGAAAACCCTTACTACAACATTGTAACGAACTCCTTACAAAGATGCATTTGATCAATAAGGACATCAAATATGATGCACCTTACGTAAACTGATCAAACTGACATTTCAATGATCGAATTCTTAGATCATTCTTATAGTTTTGGTCTATTATTACATTTAACACGATACAATTCTTTTGTAATCAATCAAACTGAATACTCTATCACACAGTACTATTTATTGGCTTATTTCGAATGAATTAACTTCATCGAAGTATTGTATGTTATGAAACATGACTGTTCCCCATATATGTAATGACCTTCTTTTCTGTATAGTTTAAGTCGACTATAATCAACACATGTCCAACTCAAACCGAACATAAGGGTGGATAGCTAAGGGTGAAAAAGAAAATAAGACAGAATAAAACAAATCATAGAATCTCAAACGAAAGGAATAACATATATTATTTCAATATATAATTTTATAGTGGAAAATTTTGGATACAATATTAGAGTATAACCTGGATTTAGCCTGGACTGTTATAAACCCTTTGTCCTTACAAATGCTGAAAAATAAAAACAAATGCAATAGATGCAGTGGATAATAGAATGCGTCCATACGTAGATGAAGATCTCTAGCTCTCCTCTGGAAACTCCAAGCATCTTCAATTAAACCTGAAACTACTCGGATCTGACCCGAGTATTGAAAATACCCAGATCAGGCTTGATAAACCAGCATGAGATACTCAAAATTTTAAATGCTGATGTCAATCAAAACCTTTAAAAAGAAGAGTATCTCATAAGACCATGCCCATACATAAATACGGACAGGTTTTTATCTTATGATAACCAAAACACTTTATACTGGAAACATTTTGATATTATCTTTAATGATATTAGTTTTGAAAAAAAATTCAAGTAAATATATACAAAACAAGTATTAATACCCGGACTAAGTCTGTGGTAATATATCCAGACTAGGTCAAAAGGAATATACCTTGACGGAATATATAATATCAAAAAGGTAGCTGAAATGTTTGCAATGTTAGGAACTAGATATAGTGTTTTTGATGACAACAACCTTTGTAACTTATTTTATTATAACTTATGTACTAACACTATTGTCTAGATATATATGAATGTTATTATGCAGGATATATATAAGGCAGCTACTGATTATTGAAGACTGTACAGTATAAAGATCAAGAATGAAGAAATCAAGTTTGAAGACTTATGAGTATCAAGATCAAGATTTCAAGATATGTGTCTAGTTTATTGTTAAAACTTCATAATAGCATGGAAATCTTCATTCCAAATTTCATTTGGGATGGAACCCATTTCTATCTTCTTAGTTGCTTCAAAACCTACGACAAGTAGCTTACAAACCTACGACAAGTGGCTTACAAACCCACGAACATCCTGGTTTTGTACAAGTTCTTGAGTCCTGATGTGATGAGATATTCTGCAGGAAGAAGCTTGCAAAACTACTTCAAAATGGTTTTTCAAAATGATTTTCAAAACTGCTTTTCAAAATGTTTTAGCCTTAAAATATTCTTTGTTTTTGTTTTTAAATAAACTCTTGTTTTAAACTATGTTTGTTTTTAAAACTATCTTCTGATGTTTAAATATTCTTTTATAATATATATATACTTGAGATTTAAAATCAAATTTATATATACATTCTAAAAATAAATTTTTCTACTCTTCTTTATTTTAAAACATAGGAAAATTATTTTATATTACTCCAGAATCATTTCATCTTGTTTTCCTTTCAATACCATTTTCAAAACAAATTTTACATTGTTTTAACTAAGGGATGTCGATATCATGGGATACGCCATGTCGACATGGTGGCCGTTAAATTCAAAAGTTTCAATTTTCAAAAGAAGTGTATACTCGTTTAACTCTCTTCACGAATGATTATGACCGTTACTGGTCTATAAATAGCCTTCACAAATGAATTTTTTAACTAACTACTTTCTTATTTTCTTCACTCCTTCTTCTCCACAAATCCATATTCTAAAATATTCATATTTTTAAGATCGTGCTGAAATTCTGCCGAATTCTCAAGTGAATCAAATTAGAATCTCATTCTTGTTTGATTCTCTGCCCTCTCTCGAAGATCAAAGTGCTATTCAGATTTTATAGGATCAATTTGTAATCAAAAGTTTATCGAGTCTCTCTATAAGGTGTGGTTGTGCCTGGAAATCAATTGGGTAATCTTGTGGCCCGTAAATCAAGAGAGTTTGCCCCGGACTCGAGAGACAGGAGGGTACCTCAAGGCCTTTAGAAACTGAGGAATGTAATCTCGACTTTGGTATAATAAAAATCTGTATGAGGTGTTCTGCCTTGGTACATGACTAGATGTAGGGTAACTCCGAACCAATATAAAATCTGGTGTGTTCTTTCCTTTTTCTGCTTTTTATTTACTTTCTGCATCTGTGTTTGATTCTGTGATTGTTCTGTGATTAAGTTCTGCATTTGTTTGTGTCAAAATTTTAATTTAGTCCATATAAGTCTTAGAATCCATTAAACACTATTCACCCCCCCTCTAGTGTTAAATTACCCTTAAGATCCTTAATCCACACTCCCTTTCATGCAAAGCATTATAGTTATTTTGGGACAGCAACCAAAACCGTAGGTTGTATTGGCATTGGATTTCCAACATGACAAGGAACAAGTGGCCTGATGTGGTGTTTTGGTTGCAACAAACATATGTCCAATGGCTACACATCCAAGGTCTTAGACGCAACTATAATGCTGTCAACAACCGATGGGAACCAATATCAATGGCTACTCATCCAAAGACTCAAACGCCACTTATTCTACCCATAGAAGGCTGTAGTCTTTTCCGCATTTCATCCGGTAGCCCGTATTTATGTCTTGCAAATCACATAGTATCACGTATCATTACCAGGTTGTGAGGCTAGAAAGGCTACACTCTTCTTTTCATAAAGCCATACTTTTTTCCACAAAGCCATGCTTTATTCTTCCACAAAGCACATTCCACTTAGAATACCACATTGACATTCCTTCGATTATTATTAAATTCCACGAACATATAACCTCTGAGCTCTTACGTCTCAAAGAAGGGTGTTAAGCTAAGAGAAGTTGTCTTCTCTGCCACCAAGCAGGTGTATGTTTGTAAAAGTCGACATTTGTAATGTCAGAAATGCAATGTCAGACATTCGTCCATATAAGTTCATTCTAGGATTGAACAAAACCAATGGCACACCTCCTACCACATCCTTTTGGGAATCAACCCTAGGAACAGTAGCAAATAGTCCTTGTAATACAAAGGATTCAAAACACAAAAGGACCACTGCTATAATAAATATCTCTATATTGGGAGCGACCCGGAGAATGTCAACAAGCGGTCCTTCCGCTATGAAGATCTTCGGTCTTCAATAATCATCATCTTCAACATGTCTTCATCATCAAGAAGTCTTCATTTCTGAACGTATGCATTGGTTCGAAGTGGTTTTCGTATAGGAGTTACCCAAATTCGACCCTAGTTCCTTTAAACCAATCATCGATAAAAAGATATCAGGTATATATGTATTTTCCAAACAACATCCAATCAATTAATCTTTTTATTCAAATTAAATTGCTCTTAAAGATAGATTCATTAAATCATTTCGTAATCTTTTTCAGAGTATATGGAATCATTAAGCCTCATTTAACAAATCTTTTGGTTAGCTAAAACCCCTTTTAAAATCTTGGAGTAATTCTAAATTATTTCACCTTTTATTTAGGAAAATATTTCCAAATCATTTATTCAAATATCATATTGGAAAACATTATTTTAGAGCATCTGAGCTTCCCCTTCGACATGCTCCATCCCTCGCCCAAGTCTTCTTGGATCTCAAAGACGAAAAAGTGTACTGGTCAGTTTCCGCATACTCCTTTCAATTTTAGAATTGATTTATAAAACTTGCAAATCATTATTTAAAACACATAATTATTCTTTTTTAAACCATTTATAAAATATATTAAAAAGAATGGTTAAGTTTAAAATCATATTTCCCAAGTTATAAAATTGCTGCTAAAAGTGCTGCGAAAAAGTACTACAAATAGTGTATTAAAGCTTCTTTGATCAAAACAACATTTTTACTTCACATATTTTCATTTTTCCAACTAAAACCACTTTTAAAAAATTTCAAAGGATTTATAAAATTTATTCCATATTTTTAAACATTTAAAAATATTCATTTCAAATCAATTTCAAATTCGGGTTTTAAACTGTAGAACCGCGATTTTTCTGAAAACTTGTTTTGGACACAACTCAAACTCTATCAAAGAAAATCTAGATTTTTTTCTCATTTGAAAACTATGATTACAAGGATATGTAAATTTATTATTTCAAAGATTTTCGACATAGTTTGCATCCTACACGTTGATTTAAAATTACGGATCGAATACTATGAACAGCCGCTATGCGACAAGCTTGATTTTTGACCATTTAGTGAACTATTATGAAACTTGTCTAAAACACTTCAAATATGTTTTGAAACTGTATTAAAACTATTTTACCTTATTTAAAGTAATATTTTATTATTTTAATCATTAAAGAAGCTAAACAACTTCATACACTTTTCATTTGGATTTATTAACTAACTAGGGTTAGTTTACTAACCTAATTCGAATATTATTTTCACATCAATTGGTTATAGAATTTCACAACCAAGTTATCAACCATCATAACATCCATATAATCATCCAATTCACAATAAATTCTCAACCAAGCATATAAATTCACTAACTGAACATACTTAACAATATTTTAAGGAGTTCAATAATTAAAGATAATTCGAGTACTCACCTTTATCTCTAACCAATTCTTCCTACCAACATTCTTATCCAACAACACTTCACCATCATTACTAAACCTAACCAAACTCCGCCAAATCAATTCCTTCTTCACTTAAACATTACCTAGAACCATGCTTCTCTCTTTTAAACCACATAACCATCCTCCATCACCATCTTTTAGCTCACGACCATCCTCCCTCCTCTACTTTGCTCACGTCCAAGCCTCTCCACATCCACCACTACTCTCGACCTTGAGCCGTCATGGGCATGGATGCCCCCAAACCTTCCACCATACATTGTTGTTTGGTTTTCTAATGATGTTTTAAGGTATTTGACAAAGTTTGAAGGAGATTAGAGTTTGCTTGATATGATTTATAGAAAATTAGAGAGGAGGAAGAAGAAGATGAAGACATTAAAGAGAAGAAGAAGAGAGCTTAAGAAAGAAGAAGAAGAAGAAATGTATTTGTGTATGAAAAATGAGAGGGTATGCTTGTGTATTTATAGGAATAAAAAGTTTACAAAATGTCTTTAGGTAGAAAGACCAAATACCCCTTCCTTAAACATTAAGCTAAGGTTACTTCCATCTTTAATCCACATCACTTCCATCCCCCATCACATGTCCTTTGTCTCTTGCCTTAGCACTTAAGGAAATGAATGTGGATGCATTTGTGGCTAAAGGGAAGATTTGGTTTGGATTTGATGTGATTTGACTAGATTTTATTTAGATTTGTTAACTTTGCTTAATGAATTACTCATTTTAATTAATCTTTGTTAGTTCTAAATACATGTTTATTTGTTAGTATGTCCGTATAATAACTATTCAAATTGCAAAACGTTAACCCAACTTATATTTAACAAAACGTTGATTTTCGACAAAACATTTTACGGTTACATTTTCTATTTTTAATCAAAACTATATATATATTTGTAACCAAACTTGAAAATAAATTTCCTATAATCTTTAATTAATTAAAACAAGTGCTTTTGACTAATAAAACCATATTTAATAATATTAATGTTCAATTTATAAAAATACGACGTCGATTTGTCGAAGTGCGACGAAGTTTGTACACTTTTATCAAACAAGTATATATGTTTATAAAACCATTATAAATTAAATTTCTATAATTATCGTATCATTATATAACCATTAAAAAGAGTTATTTACCATTTACAATAATTATTCGAATGTATATCAAATTTTATTGAAAACCGGCTTTTGTCACTTTTACAATGAAAATCCAAACTTCTTGATTTTGTAATTCCATTCTAAAAATAAGTTTATCATTCTTATTTATTACATGAAATGTGACTATTTATGTTTGAAAATTCTATATTAGAATATTAAAGTCAATTAAATATTCCATTGAAAATGATAAAATTATGGATCGTTACAATATAACACTTATGTGCAATAGTATATGGATCAAATATCCATAGTCTTGCATTGCTTTTAGAGTTCAAAACTCATAGAATGTGTTACATGAACTCTACCTAATTAATGCTTGAGCAACCAAATTACGAATGTATTTAGTAGTTACAAAATCTGATGCTTGCATGGGTATAGTAACAACCCGAATTTAACCCGTAATAATTAATTTGATAATTAATTAAATAATAAAATAACTTTGTGAAATTATCAGAATTAATCAAGGGAATTTGCACCATTGTGTCCATGGTAATTTTCTGGTCAATTTCCATATATAGAACGTCAGAAAACGAGCTAATATGACCAAGTTATAAAATAAACAAAATAAGCAGAAATAAAATGAAAAAAAAAATTATATATGGTCAGGTTGACCTGGGAAAGGGGGCGGTCGACCGCCCGGTCGACTCGCCTTGTATTTTGGCAGGCGAACGAACGTTAATTTGTTCGAACAAATTAGAGGCCACCGAACACGTCATTTGCGTCTTTTAGTTTAATCCGGTCCCTCCGTTTCTACATCCGATGGCTCCTATTCAGCTTATGATGTGGTTGCATCGTATTCAATCTCCAAATCCAATGGTCCGAGATCCACTTCTACATATATAAATAGACCTCTAGACCTAACACTTTTTCTCATTCTAGGTTTTCTCCAATTGGGTTCACCTTTCTACGAAGGACCCTAAACGGAATAATTTTTCCAAATGAGAAAATCATTATAAATTAAATTATTTTACAACTCCAAGTGGATCCGGGAAGACCAAAGGAAAAGCTTAGGACCGGAGGTGAGTGATTGTAATTATTTTACAACTCAAGTCAAGATTTCTTTAAGTAATTTAAAATAATAGGGTAATTATTTTAAGCTTAGGACCAAAGGAATAACCTTTTTGAGTAATTATTTACAGTTTCTAATTATTTTCTATCTATTTCCTTTCAACTATTCCTTTCAGTAATTTTAGTATTATTTCTGTTAATTATAATTTATTACTACTAAGCATAGCTTTTTATTGATTTACAGTCTATTTACAGTATTTAAGTTTATTTACTGTTACTTATTTCTTATTTACATCTTTTTCGACGTTTTGGATTTTATACAAGCGTCTATTCTCTTCATCCTCCTTTTCTTCGCGTATTGATTAGAATAAATTAAACGCGAATATGGATTATATAAGTAAGAATATTGAATGAAGAAAATAAGATGTAAGTTATAGAGACTGTAATAAATAATGGAATTAGACTGCAATAAATAATGGAATTGGACTGTAGTAATAATGGAATTGGACCGAAGTTACACCTAATTATAATTAGAATTGGACGAAGTAAAGATAATTGGCATAGTTATAACTTAGAATTATAACTAAATAGAGTAAAAGATGAAAGGAGCTTATTTTCACACTTCGACCTTGGGTTAGGTAATAAGCATGATTATAACGTAGATTATAATAAGAAAAAGAAATAGAATGAGGCTTATTTTAAGACTTGGGATAAATTAATAAACGTAGAAAGTAAAAATGATAATAAAGGCTTATTTAAATAATTTATCTGAGTTAATAAGCAAAGATGAAAGTAGGACCTATACCAAATAGCATTCCCTATTAGGTGAAACGGTGTCTCACATTAGTCTGAAGTGAGATAATGCCACGCTTATGCTAAGAATGGTAGTAACTGGTGAAATAGAAGTCCAAATCACGGGGATTTGGATAAGGGGCGCAACTAGATATTGTTTAGATGAAGGGCCGGTACCCACAGCATTTCCCCTATTTTTCTATGGACACACGGCGATCTCACATTAGCTTGAAGTGAGATGAGGGGCATGCTATGTTAGACGTTGGAGGTAATAAGAAGACCCAATAGGTGGAGAAAAAGGTAGCATGGGCATGGTGGCAATTACACGTGCGACTTCCATTCGGGTGCTCAGTAATAGCTATGAGTTCCAAGCGCTTAGTATGGGTGTCTTTAGTAGACACCGTTGCCTTCTGTGTAGGGAGCTATATATGTCGTCCGGATCCACAGTAGTTGTTTTGTGCATCTTTCGTAGATATCATTGGCTGCTGTGTAGGGAGTTATATAGCGGCTGGTCCACAATAAGGTCTATGGAGTAGCAGGCCGATCAAAAAGGGTAGAATTAGGGTCACATCCTAATTACAGGATTAGGAATTCAGCCTAATTAAATCAGAATGAGTGCAAGCAATCAAAGTTAACCTATCTTGAGCAATATTTAATCGTATTTATTTCCAGTTTATCTCTTTCATATTTCCTTTGTTATCCTTATTTATGCTAGAACTGTTGTAGAGTCTATTACTTTTATCTTGCTTAAAGACTCTAGTAATTACTATCATTCACCAGACTTTTAGTCTAACCCACTCCTTTATTTCCCTCTTTCCCCCTTAGGCAATCAAGGGAGAAGCTAGTAGATTGCTACAGCTTGGAGTTCTTCTTGGAGGAGATTTCATTTATGTACTTATTTCATTTTCAGCTTTTGTTCTTGTATGCACTGTTTATTTATGAGGGAAATTACGTACTCTTAATTTGAGACTATGAATTTTCATTTTCATAAGACATGATGGTTTTTGAGATATGGAAGTTGTATTTGGAATTTGACTTATTTATGATTTAATTATGAAGCTTTGTTTCAATTAAATACTTATTTAGTTTCCCCTATTTTTACCTATTTTTGTCTTGTGAATCTTATTCTCTATTAGTTTCAGTTATACCTACAATGCATCATGCCTTTTAATATGTCCTTTTTGGTATATTAAGAGGCGTGGGGGTGTTGCACTTGGTATCAGAGCCTAAGGTTACAAGATTCCTAAAAATTTATTTTAGAAGTAAAGTATTTTCCAAAATAACCTGTTTTTTTTTTAGATCATGGGGAACCTTAAGATCATGGTATTCATTGATACTCACTTAAGTAAACCCCACGCCGTGTGTCTACCCCGCTTTTACTTATTCGTCGCACACGGATGCGTAACGTTGAAACTCCCACTGATGGTTTGGCGCTGGGATTCGAACCTGCCCGAACACAGTCCTTTTGGTCCCCATCTCCCATCTCCCAAACCAACCGAGCTACGAATGGCGGGTCAAAATAACCTGTTTTAAAAAGTATTTTTCAGAAAAGAATTCTTAGAAATAGTTTTTAAGTATAAAAGAGTTTTTATAAAAATCCCCTCACAGTCCAGTTCTACCTTCTTTCGATTCTTTCGAACCTAAGTTTCATTTTCTTTGCATAGTATGGCTGACTGGTTCTGTAGAGCTACGGTACCAAGAGTGTAAGGGCAGGCGCCCAATACAACACCGGTAGGTGGAAATCCCTTTAATCCACCTACACCAGCCGATTTTTCTATGATATGCAAGGACTTCACTTGCATAGGGGGGCGGAACATTTTCTGGCATGAAGGATTTCAAGGAGACGCAAGCTAGGTTGGAAGATATGGAGTGAAAGTTTAGGCAGTTAGGTTTGGAGGACCGACAGAGTGGTCAACCTATATCTTGGCGGCTGGAAGAAGAGCTTAATGCGTTCCTACAAGCTCTAAGAAGCCATGGTGGAAGGGAAAGAAGGATAAGAGGAAAAGGGAAGGCCCTCGGAAGCGAATCAAGAAAAGTGGGAGATGTAACCGTTGTAGAATGATTGGACATTACGCAAGGGACTGTTAGAAGATTGGAATGTAGGGAAGGTGTTTCAATTATGGACAGCTTGGTTACTTTAGTAAGTTTTGTCCTCAAAAGATGGGGCAGGGAGCGAGTGCACCTTCAGTGCAGATTCAGGCTTTGGATGCAACACCTTCCAGCTACGGACCGGATCGAGGTAGGAAATTTGGTTTCTATTTCTGATTTTCCCATTCAGACTCTTATCGATCCTAGAGCATCACACTCTTTCATCTCTAGTTCTTTGGTAGATTGTTTGCACTTAGACATCTCTTTAGTAGTAGACCCCATTGTTGTTTCAAACCCCATAGGAGGATCGACACTCTTGTCTATGGTTTATAGGGGTTTGAAAATTTATATACTAGGCGTAGAATTTGACTATGACGCCTATATTTTGGGATTTTCGGGGTATGGGATGATTTTGGGAATAGATTGGCTATCCACATAGGGAGTTAGATTAGATTGCGAGAGGAGAGTCATTAGACTAGAGACATGCATCAATAGGACTCTTGAGATTTCTTATGACCCGCAAGGGTCGGTTATGTTGAGCTTCCTTTATTCCCTTGATTCATCACCATCAGAGTTAGATTCAGTTTCTGTCGTCGGAGATTTTTCAAGACATCTTAAAGGAGGTTACGGGACTACCCCCCTAAGAGAGAGATTGACTTCAGGATTTACTTGGCTAGCCAATAGCATTACCTGTAGGGCATATGGTGCCTAGGGAAAGGAAGGGATTGAGCAAGCCGACCGTGAGCTTTGGAAAAAGGTTTCATAAGAAGAAACATATTGGAATAGGGAGCGCCAGTCATCTTCGCTACCAAAGCAGGTAGTTCTCTTAGAATTTGTATTGACTATTGAGAATTGAATAAGCTCACAAAGAAGAACAATTATCCACTCTTTAGGATAGATCATCTTCTCAACCAGTTAGTTGGCTCTTTAGTATTCTTCAGCTTGATTTAGCCACTGGATTTCACCAACTTAGCGTCGCTGATGGTAACATTGATATGTCCGCATTTAGGACACCAGACAGATTCTTTGAGTAGTTAGTCATGACATTTAGGCTAACCAATGTCCCAGCCTATTCTATAGATTAGATGAACCATGTTTTGAGAGATGTCCTAAAATAAAGTTCATGGTGGTATTCGTGGTCGACATTTTGGTGTTTTCCAAGAAGTATGGAAGAGCATGTTATTCACCTAAAGGGGGTTCTTTGTACGCTTCGTTTTCGTCAGTTGAGAGCAGAGTTCTTGAAGTATCACTTTTGAAGTGTGTTTATTAGAGCATAGAGAATGTTTGCACACGGTAGGGATTTAAGAAACGGTTTTGTACATTTAGGATTGGGATTATGGAAATCCAAAGAGAGATAGGCAAAGGTTAGAGATGTACAATAAAATTCAATAGATAAGCAGAGAAGGGAGTCCATGTGTAGGTAATTGCAGAAATTATAATTGTCTCAGACAAGTGGATTTGACGGTGATGCCTTAGAATAAATATGAGTATACAAGAGGAATAGGAGTAAAAGCCTTTAGTTTAGGAAAAGTACTATGAGGGTAGTAAGTAGGAAGATCCACTTTATGCTAAGCCCAATAAAATGAAATTTTCCAAATTTAAAAAGTTGGAAAAATAAAAATTGTAATTGTTAGAATTGAAAATTTTCATTGTTTATATTTTCTTTTAGGAAATAAATATAGGGTTTTTGAGAAATGGTATGAAATTTAAATTGGTTTTTAAATGATATAAATTTTGTTAAAAGTAAGATTCTTTTTGAAGAATTATAGCTCACTAGTTTCTTTGTAGACAAACAAAGATTTTAAATATAAAAACCTAGAGGTTATTAAGTATCGAAAACATAGGTTACAACATTTATTGTTGTAATAGATGTTTTTGTGAAAAGTAAAGGGAGCATAGACTATAGCACTATTGTTATAGTATGTGACTTCCAAAGGAAATGTTTTTACATAGTATATGAGGTTTATTAGTATTTATTTTAATTGAATCCATACACTAGTATTTTGGGGTTATAATGAAAGTGTTTTACGCAACATCTGTTTTGACCCACATAAAAATGTGCTTTGAAGAAAATTTTCAAGTATAGAAATAAAGTGGTTTGTAAGTACACTAAATATTTAAATAAGTATAAGGAAATGTTTTCTAGTTATGAATATATTAAAAATAATTTTGAAATTGAGTTTTTCTTAAAAGAAAAGTGTAAGTTAAATATTAGGAAATTAGTAAATTTCATAGAAATTGTCTATGGTAAGAGAATATAAATTAAAAATACCGTAATCAATTGGAATGAAATGAATAATGATAAAATTTTATATGAAACCAAATTATAAATAAAGATGTTTTGTGCAAGTTATAAGGAATACGTGAAAGAGATATACAAGATATAGTAAGCACAATATTTTGTATAGCCTATTTCGAAAAATATAAAATAAGTTCCTTGTAATTTCACATAAACATGAATTTTTTTTAAAAGGTTCATAGAAGATTTTAACATTAATAACTTCTCATAAGAGAAAGTAGTTCCAATTCATTAAGATATGAGACTGTTAGGTGTAATAAGAAGCTGTTTTGAAAACACATAAAGGATATTTTAAAGATATTTTAAAAGTAAATGGTTTGGTGAAAAAGTAAATAAGTTTTTGAAATGAAAAAAAAACATAATAAAAGTAAAATTTGAAAATTCAAATTTTTGTAGAAAACTGTAAAAGTCTTTAAAAGAAAGAGAGAAATAAATTTTAGACTTAAAAATTTGGAAGTTTTTCCCTTTAGGTTTGGGAAATAATATTAAGTGACCAAGTATTTTTGAAATTAATAGAAGCTGAAAAGATAACACTTTTAAAGACAAAGATTGTGGATTTGATGTTTTAAATTTTTTTAGAAACCTTAGTTTAAAAAAAACAAGGTCATAAATACCAAACCAAACTCTTAAATATGGAGTAGATAAAAAACATTTCCTAGGAGTAATGGAGAAGATGTAAGGAGATATCAGTAATTACTTTTAGAAGTAATAATGGAAGTTTCCGTAAAGTGTATAAGACACTAGTAAGAACCTAGGAATGTTGATTCATGAAAAACAGTAAAATGAAATTAGTAGGATAGTAAGACAAGCATGGTTGGGAATGAGTATTCTTGATTTTGGAAGAACATGGGAAAAGCATCTTTCTTTAGTGGAATTCATATGGTAGTAGTTTTCAAGCTAGCATTGGGATGACACCTTTTGAAGCTCTTTGTGGGAAGGCCGTGTAAGACGTCTTCATGTTGGTTAGAGTCTACGGAAAGGTTGCTTCTTGGTTCCGAAATGGTTAGAGAGATTTCGGAGAAGGGTAATTTGATTAGGAGAAAAATGCGTATCTCGCATCCATGTCTCTTTGATAATATGTTTTAGAATTTCCTTTTTCCATCTTTAGTTTTGAATAGGTTCTTTCCTTTATTATCCTTTGGGAGGGTAGAACATAGGATTTAACCTATGAATGGTAGGATTTGATGTAAACATGTTAATAGAACATGTTATGAATGATGTACGCTAGTGGTTGCAAGTGTTTGCTAGTGGATGCTATGGATGCATATAGGTACACTAGGCACTATTATTCCTTATGGATCGGCCTAACTAGGACACTAGAGCATATGCATATGGATGTGTGCACATTTTTATTTTATTTCCATGATTGCTATAAATGGATGATTATCACATGATTGTTGCATTTGGATGATGTTTGTAGCACGCATATAGAACTATCAGTTATCATTAGGAAATTTTTGCATTCATTTGGATACATGACACAAACATGATTGCATAAAAAGGAGGTCAACTGAATCAGTGGGCCGCCTAATCTTTTGCATTAGTTAGAAACATTTACACTACACTAATTGCATAAGTATCATAAAATGCATTAGAAAAACTTAAGGACAATGGATGAATGGTTGATGATTGAGTAGTTGGTTGTTGAATTGGATGAAAACATTTAGTACATTCTTTTATCCTTAGAGATTTCGAGGACGAAATCCCTTAAGGAGGGGAGAATGTAACAACCCGAAATTTAACCCATAATAATTAATTTGTTAATTAATTAAATAATAAAATAACTTTGTGAAATTATCATAGTTAAGCCATGGAAATTACACCATTGTGTCCGTGGTAATTTTCTGGTCAATTTTCATATATAGAACGTCAGAAACCGAGCTAATATGACCAAGTTATAAAATAAACAAAATAAGTGGAAATAAAACGAAAAAAATTATATATGGTCAGGTCGACCGGCCGGTCGACCTGGGCAATGGGGTGCTCGACCGCCCGGTCGACCCACCTTGTATTTCGGCAGGCGAACGAACATTAATTCGTTCGAAACGAATTAGAGACCACCGAACATGTCATTTGCATCCTTTAGTTTAATCTGGTCAATCCGTTTCTGCATCCGATGGCTCCTATTCAGCCTATGACATGGTTGTATCCTATTCAATCTCCAAATCCAACGGTCCGAGATCCACTTCTACACATATAAATTGTCACATCCCGAAATTTTCGACTTTCGAAAATTCGACATCGATACTCACTTTATCGACTGCCGAGCAATCGAGTGCCGGAAACTCCAAGAGTGAGGGTTTTAAGGAAAAGAAAAAGGCAGAAGAAGAGAACAGAAGAAGAAAAGAAGAAAGAAAGAAGAAGAACAACAGAAAACACATCAGAACAGAAAACAATATCAGAATCTTACACATCGCAGCGGAACAATATATAATAGATAAACACTAGTCTTTTAAAACAAAGAACTATATCAGTTTATACATACATCAATCATCAGAGTCAATATACAACAATGGACAGTTATATAACTTGTCCTCATACAGAATACACAGCGGAATACATACTATCAGATACAAATACTACGTCTCGTCCTCCAGCTTATCTCCAAAGCTCCAGAATATCCAAAATGACCTGATAATCTAACTCTAGACTGCCCGTGTGGAAATTGGTGGGCACCTAGAGTTTAGAAGGGAAACAATAAACTCCGAGTCAGTCATGGTGACTGGTGTGAGATCGTAAAACAGTTATATCTTTTAAAAACAACAAGATAATTTCTAAGTCAATTCGAAATGCTTTTGGAAAATGAAACTACCATAAGACCTCCCACCACACACACAATGCAAACGCAGACTTGGAGGAGATTACTTCTTATGATAGTCAAAGATGCTTACTACGCGAAAATCAAATTCTTTTTGATATTATTATTAGTGCATAGTGTAGAAAACATTTCGAAAGTAGAATATAAATCTTAGCCAGCATAGGTACCATTATATTATGCCTGCTATAGCTGCCTCCTGAGGAGACAGGTTATACAATTGAAATCGTAAAGGCTCGTATTGTTTCTTTGGATTTCCAACAAATGGTCAGGCTAAGGAACTTCCTATCCACGATGGGTACGTCCCTGGAATAGACGACCCGAGAACCTAACCGGATCTCTGCCAACACAAGGCCGGGTTACCTCTGCAAAAATAGGTAACTACTGACACGCGTATGCCATCCCCCGATCGTCACCGATCTTCCCGAGGATCCCCGATTCGCAACAAACCACATAGATAATCATAATGCAGTAACCACAGAGGTTAAGTATCTGGGCTCCATACCATGATACCACCTTTATCCAGAAGGAATGACATACACTAAGGGGCGCTACTCCCTAGAACCTTGCTGCATTCGTCCTGTTTCGACCATTTCCGGGGTGTGAGGCTCGACGAAGTCTCGTCCACAAAGCTACGCTTTCTCAAAAAGCCCTGCTTTGGGTCAAACAAAATGATCAACCTATGATCACAAAGATATAAGATCAAACAAATGATCATATCACGAATGACCAAACACTGATCATTTCACAGCAACACTCAGTATGCCACGTTACCAAATTGGGATATATCGCTGATAAATTTCAACTACATAACCTCTGAGCTCGTACGTCTCAGAGAAGGGTGTTAAGCTAAGAGAATAAATTCTCCGCCACCAACAGAAATGTATTTGAAAGAAATCAGCTTTATATCTCAAATTGTAACGTCAGACACACAATCCATAAAAGTCTGTTCCGGGATCGAACAGAACCGAAGGCACTTCTCACGAAGCCCTTGCACATCCGGATAGTTTTCAATCACGTCAGGACTTCCCGTCACTAAGGGTGATAAAACCTCTAAACCGAAGATCAGTCGGTGTAGAGTAACTCGACGGTAATCCTTCCGTTTTCAAAAATATCCGGTCTTCAACACCGGTCTTCAAATGCGATTCATAACGACGTATCACATATTCGGAATGGGTTATACGACCCCCTGGTCCTTTCCCGGCTAACCCGAATAGTGAGCGTAAATTCAAAAATAAGTGTGGCATTCAAATTCATCCAATTCACAACAAATACCTATCTAAAGGTAATTATTGATAGTCGGTTATTTAACTATCAATAAAGATGCGCAACATCATCAGATTCCAAATAATTTTCCCAAATTATTTTATCTTCCAAAATCTCTTTACTAGATATATTATTTTCCACACTTAATCATTTGAAAACAAAATTTCAAATATCCACTTTTCAATTTATCTTTAAAAGATAAAATCTCTAAACAGTTCACTTCATATTGGAAAAGCATTTCCATACTTATTTAAAAATAAGTAATTCACAAATCATTTATTTTCAACACTTAGAAAATATTCGATATACTTAAAATCAAAATTAAGTATATATTCATTCTTTAAGGAAATCATTCTCTTTAAACACATTTATTTGAGTCAAAACGAATGTTACGTAAAACATCGTTACGACGACTCAAAATCACTAGTATAGGGATTCGAATTTAGATAGATATATAAATCCCAATACTACATCAAAACATTTCCTTTCGGAAATCATTTACTATAACAACAGTGTTATAGTCCACCATTTCCTTAAATTTCTCGAAAACGTCTATTTCAACAAGAACTGCGGAAATCTCTGCTTTCGATTTATAATACATTTTAAAACATCTTTAAAATGTTTAACTTCATTTTTAATATTACTTCTTCAAAAATAAATCCATTTTACTTAACGATATATTCACTATCCAAAATCGTGAATATATCTCCTTTGATAATCTTCTATATTTAATTTATCAAATTCAATCGATTGGTTTCCGAATTTATAAAACAACGTTTATAAATTCCATCTTCTATTTTCTATAACAACTCCGGTTTATAAATCTCATTTTATTAACTTCAAAAATTCACTTATAAGAATAAGTGATTCCGGATTTATAAAACAACGTTTATAAATCGCATTTATACTTTATAACAATTTCCACTTATAACATCATTTCATTTAGCAATTTCTATTCATATCTCATCTAAGTGTAAAAGTCAAATTTATAAGTAAATTTCTTATAAATCCTTTATTCGACAGTATCTATTCACTTTATAACTTCACGTTATAAATCTATTAATTTCATTCACTTATACTTCTTTTTAACACTTATAACATTCGTTTTATAAGTCCAATATTTTGATTTACAACATATCAATTTTATAAATCTTTTTTTTATACAAATCTTTTATAGTTATTCAAAAATCCCAACTTAAACCATTTTATAAATAAATCGACCATTTATTCCAAAAATCACTTTTCGGTTATATTTCACTAAAAATTATAACTTTTATAACTTTAAAATTTTTCGTTTATAATCGATTCAAAAATTCCATAAAACGTATATTTTCAAAAATCACTTTAAAAATCCTTTTTAAAATAAAAGTCGTTATTTTTACATTTCAAAACTGAATCCGATGATGCAACAGCATCAATCAGTCCATCACAACAGTCAATATCATATATCAATATGATAACAGAATATATCACAATATCTGTAAATAAATAACTACTGGTGAGGAATCCAGTTGGATCCCTCCAACCTGTTTCCCTGCATCCAAAAACGTCAGCACAATACCAATTCCGCTCCAGTACGGAATTATCGCGGTATATAGGTTTTTATAAATCCGCTTACTAACGGCGCAATAGGGTCTCATCCGCTATACGAGGCGGGAATCAATCAATCCAATATATACATATGCCAATATGTATATACTGCTATATATATAGATATATCCTATCATATCTAATATCACATTCAGACAGTCAATCAATAAATAACTGTAAATTCCACTTTAAATTTTGAGTGAGAAGATCTCACCTCGATTTTAATTCTGTTCCAGCGTTTTATTTCGAATAAAATTAAACACGCGTTTAATTTTACCCGAAATTGTCACTGACTCCAAACGACTCCAATCCAGTTGCATCGCGAAGAGCTCGTCACAACGAAGCCAACGCAAAAAATCCCATCCAAAACGGACCTCGTATGAACACGATACAGTATTTTAAAGTTTATACAATTTAAATAAAAATAAATTTACATTTCCTTTTAACATTTTTTTTCAACCTTACATCTCAGTCGAAGATTTCGAAAACTGAAATCGTGGCCGCTCGTGCCTTCTTCCCTCCCACGTTCGCAATCTCCCTCCCAGGCAATTTTAAACGCAACGAAACCCAACTCTACGAACTAGGGTTCGATACCACAACCACCAACGACAACGAGAATTCGATCGACAACCGCCATTGCAGAGCTCGACCCCACGCGCACCCATGCCTACCACCGTTCGAAGCTCGGTGGTCTAGAACCCTCGATTTTCATGCTCGAACGGAGCACGAACGCACTCCCCTAACTCCCTCCAGACAGCCTTAAATATGATCATCACCGGTCAAATGATAGAATTCAATGAGTGCTATGATTTCTTAGTTGGAGGAATTTCGAATTACTGCGTGGATTTCAAAAGAAAAGAGGAAGAACGGCAAGAAGTATCGGCCATTGATATAGAAGGTGGCGGCAGCTGAAGATAGAATTAGGGTTTTCTTTTTTTTTTTTATTTTGAGAAAATGGGCTATTTATAGAAAACTGATCGAACACTATTCACCCGGAATTTCCAAACTCCGATTCACGCGCGGTCACCATCGTTTCTAGGGTTTATCCCGCATTCCGGACACAATGGAACAGGTTTCGAAAGCTAATTCGATCGTCTGTGTGAGATATGGCAATAAACGATAAATTTAAATTAAACCGATTTAAACCGATTCCGAGGCGTTTTAATTTGTACCGGACAAACGGTAACTCCAAAAATTATGAAATTTGAAATCTTACAATAATATCACATTACGGATCCGATGAAACTGGTTTCGTCGAAATCCGAGACCGTTTGAAAAATGACTATTTTAACTCGCCGAATTAAAATTAAAACGATATCGATGCGTTTCGAGTTGCCACGGTCAATTGACAATCCCGATTGCTACGAAAATTGAAATCCGATAATAACTAACTATTACGGATCCAATGGAACTAGTCTCGTTCAATTCTGAGACTGTTCGAAAATTGGCTATTTTTCAGTCGATAATTAAATATTAAAATAATCGATTTTCACAATTTAACTCCAAATTCAATTTTAAGAGTTCTAAAATATTTCTATAACTCCAGTATGATTAAATAAAATTTCCCAAATCATTTTCAATCATTATAAACTTGATTTTCAATTATCTCTGGAATTTCACTATTTAATTATGGATTTAATTATCCAATTAAATCCAATATTCGAGAAATAAATCATTCGACTTCTAAATTCCATTTATTACTATTCAAAATTAATTAAATATTCAAATTTTAATTGTCAAAAATTCTGGGTCGTTACAAACTTCCCCCCTTAAAAGAATTTCGTCCTCGAAATTACAAGTTAGGAAGAAAGGTCCTTAACTCGTCTACTACTTTTCACAATCAATAGTTTTATCAATTTATCAAAACAAATCTTTCTACTAAAGATTCGTTATCATTCAACTAGCTTTCTAACTTCAACTATAAGTTCAAACAACATTGTTCAACTTCTAAATTCAAATTCGAGTTTAAATTCAAATTTTAAACTTTCAAAATTTCTCAAAAATTTTCTAACGCCCTAAATTTTCGAAAAATTTCGCCAGCGTCTCCTTTGCGCGGCTAATACGGTACGACTACAAAACGTCCCTACGGACTCTCAGATTTCAAAAAGAAAAAGAAAAAGCCAAGCGGCTAGAGAAGAAATCATCAAAATCTCATATTCAAATTTATATATACATACCTTTTTGTCGAGCGATTCAAATTATCTTCGAAATCAAATCCAATTCATTTACACCTGTATATCCTACTAGCCATAATATCTAGTTGCATATATTCAAACCATTTTGTACATTCAATTACAATATTTTCGATACTTACTTCCATATCATCTTTAATTCACTATTGAAGTTATATATTCAATTTCGTTCAATCTTTACATTTCAACTCCATTTGAATTCAATTCCAACATTTAATTGGATTCAGTTCAATTTCTGAATATTGAATTTTATTGATTAGCTTTCATTCATACTGCACCATTTTAAATTAGTTTCAGTTACTAATCCATTTCAAATTCTAATTCACTTATTCAAATTCGGTTTCAACATTCAGTTTTAATTCCAGTTTTATTCTTTCGTTCATTCCCAAAATTTATTTTCAATTTGCCATTTTGGTTTATAACCACTCATATTAAACTGGATTTCCAATAGCATATGAATTTTAATTCGTCTTTCAATTTACATTATTCAATTCAATTCATTTGCTTACGAATTCGAAATGAATTTCAACATTTAATCTTACTTTCATATAATTGGTTCACTTGTATTTATTTTAACTTAACTTCATCCTTTAAGTCAAAATTTATTCTATCAACATTCAATTT